>OX439425.1:17500000-20000000 GCA_949319885.1 Mecyna flavalis | reverse complement strand
ATATGGCTACTGGGTATTAAGCATGGTACCTCTTACTTTTTCAAAAATAGTTTTTCTTTCAAACGGAATGAGGTTGAAGTTTGGTCTCCATTTTGGTCTTGAAGTTGTGCGATTTCGTTTTGTTTTTTATCAATGTTAACAAGTCTTAAATAAATGTGCCACATACGGGCACTTCTATTAAATACGAATACTTCAACATACAACTAGAATTACCATAAAAAATAACACAGTCACATTGATCGATGACTATAAACAACTACTTACGACATCAATGATCATAAGCGTAAGCGAATTTAGGGTAAAATAAATTATTGTCGTTAAAAATAATATCACGTAACTAATAAAATATTTATCGTGAAAATCGAGGTGTCCCACATTATCCAAACAGCGAAAAAGTCAATTACCTATCAACATTAACTAGACATTACGCATAAAATATATGTACTTACCTAATACATAAAAATTTATCCAATTCGTACATCTGGCGTGGCTGTCCGCAGTGTACTATTAAATTTGCGACTGATTAACTACAATCTTAACATGTAATTATAATCAATGTCCCTAATAAATTGTATCTACATATTAAAAATAATTTTGGCAATATTTACATACTCTAAAATCTCAAAACATATTTTTAGGCCATTGTGATACTACAGAAAATTTCAAAGAACTAAATTGAGTAGCTAGATTTAAAGTATAATTAATCATATTAATACTGCATCAACATTTTGGCACTAATCAATAAGTATTAAAAATCGGAGAAATGATTTTTCGCATTGTAACGATTTGTTATTAACTTCATGAGGAAAGACATGGATTTCTATTAGCTTCAGATCTACATACATGATAGAGTCTCGTAGAGTGGCCGAGTGTGCAAGACATCACTAGTGCGCCCAGCGAAGTTATTGGAAGAGAATTTATGGAAGTGTTTACCCAGTTGAACTTACGTATATTTATTTTGTTTATTCTATTAACATCAAAAATTAAATTTCAAAAATAGTAGTGGAATTCTGGCTTTATAAATTAAGCAATATGAGTAATAGTATAAATCTTATAATCAGTTCGGAAATTTCGTTGGCGACATTTTTTTTAAATAAATTCTTTTAACACATAATATTCAGTTGGTGATTTATTTGTTAGGGTAGATTTCTGAGGAAAATTGATGCTCGATTTTTAATTATTAAAGGACTATGCAAAGGAGCGTCCCCACCCACCAACAGATTTCAAACGTATCTCTATTTATACATCTTGCCATACTGATCTTTTTTTTGTATGACGACATCCGCCGTAGGAATGGGGATTTCACGCAAATCGAATTTGAATGTTGTATTTTTCAAGTATTTTTTTGACACAGTTAATTGTGAAAATAATGTGCAGGCGATCAAGAGTAAACCCCCTGGCCTAAATAAAAGTGTTCAATCAAAATATAATCTTAAAAAATATTTTACAGCCGAGTCTACTTTTAGCTAGACACTTACAGTGCAATTCTGAATCTTAGGCGTACGGCATAAGCACGGTTTTATTGTTTTTGAATACCTCGTCATTTTTTGGATTAAAAATGGTTATTTGTCTTTATATGGAATGTCATAATTATATTGAAACTAGTGCCAAGTCTGTTGGTGGGTGGGGACAGAGCCCATACAACTTCTTGCGTTGTCTTTTTATTAATATAATTTTTAAAAATGTTTTTTTTTCTTTTTCCCAGTTTGTAACAAAGTCGGTGTTAAATTCCGGTTGATGGCTGCTAATGATTATAATGGGATATAGGTAACTAAAATCTACCTGGCAATTTTATTTTAAACGTGACGATTTTAAGCAGAACATTAACGATTGTAAGAGCGAGGACTCAGGAGGTTTTTGGGGAAGGCTTTAGCTCAGCAATGGTATCTTAAAGATTAACAACATACTTTATAAGTAGTTAATTCGTAAGTTATGGACTATCTCACTAGCTGTGACTAGAGATCGAGTTGTTTTGGCGTGAGCACTTTGGTCTAACACTTCTTTATTTGGTGTAACACACTATCATATTCAATAACAACAATTGTATCGTAATCTAAATCGTGATATTACATTGTAAATAATTATGTATTGCAATAAATGCTTGTGCCAATTTTTTCATCAAAATGTCCTTTTGTGTAAGAAATTAAATAAGATTACCGACGTCCTTTTTGGATTTCGTTTTTACAGATGCAACAATCATGGTACATTTTGCCAAAAGTTAGTTATCATCAATGTCAGTCTGAGATTGTATCCTTCAAATTGAATTCCCTAGAGAATTATTCAAGAAGTTATTTATTTCTGATGAATAACAAGATAGATATGTCTCACTACGTGAGATTATTTGAGCAAAATAGGTATCAACTTAAAAAGTAAACTAAATATGGCATCTCTATAAATAAAGCCATATTATATTTATAATATAAAATAATAGTGTAGCTCTCTTTTTGGGGACAATCCATTGACTTCAATACGGAAACAGGAAAAAAGATATTAATATTATAATTTGATTTCTTATTTTTACCTTTTCGTTAATCTTTTGTAGAGCGGTTTCAATCTGATGCCAAATATCACTAATGGAACCATTTAAACCAGAAATGTTTTTAAAATTAATTATCAAAACACCCTAAAAAGTGTGACAGACCTTCTTGTAAATATATTTAAGTAGGAATAATTAAAATTTCGTTTCCCATTAGTTGACCAAGAAAACGTAACTTTTTATTTGTTAAGTAACTTACTCCGAATAAACTCTTGAAAAGCCTTAAGGCATTTTAAGAAACGCGAAGAAAGAAATTTACCATGTGATAACAATTTGGTAGGTCTGTGCCATACATAAATGAAAAATACTTTTGTCTAATTTCCATTAGTTTCATTGAATTCAGAATGCAAACCATATAATTAACAATAACGCGAATGTTTACACTTAAAACACTTAGGTGTCGCAATACTATGGGGAAAAAAAATTGAGATAGCTACCTAAATAACGATTATGCATAACTGTATATTCATCATTCTGTATCGAACGATTTGAAGTAGGTAGGTATTCCTGTGTTGAGTTTTTCAAAACAATTCGCACAGCAAGCATTTGCAATCCGATAACAATGAAAAATCGACCTGATAAAATGGACATTTCTTCGCGCCTAGCTCTTGGTGAAACCTTATAATACTAGTAACGGGTCTGTTTTAGTGATGTCTCTTCTAGCGGACTTGATTAAAGCTGCTATTGTCGCACACCCACAGATGAGACTGAAATACTGTTTACGAGAGGTTCTCGGCAAGCAAGCAGGACATGTGGGCGGGCTACTCTCGCGCGGAGTCGCCGGCGCCTGCCCTGTTCGGTTGTACGCTAACACGGACCTCGCCAGTGGGGCCCACCACGATTTTCACCTAAAATACAAACATACCTATACTTACTAACTTAAGAGTCATATTCATCTAACAGTTATTTTAGGGGATTAGACTTTTTTTTTTATATAGGTACCAAGTCAGTTGGCAGACAGACACGCAGCCCACCTGATGGTAAGCGGCCACTGCGGCTTGAACCATTGAGGGACACTTCATCTGGAAGCGTCGCTCAATGTGCTGCCTGACTGTAGGCTCATCTGATCTTCGAGCTTTTTCTTTCAAGTGTACTGGCTCCCACATTAATATTGCCAGAACACAGCCAGAGCTGTTTTGGCGGCAGATTTCACCTGTGGGGTTGGTAGCTAGCCAGTCTGACTCTGAAAAAGCCCTACCACCAACCAGACACAAGGCGGCTTAGCCACTATTCGACGGAGGCGGTCAAAAAATGACCTGTCCATTGCTTACCTCCCCCGTCCTGCCGCGCGCATACCTCAGAAAGAGAATGGCATTTGCGCGCAGACTAAAGTAGGTACCTAAGATTTTCTTACCTAGTCCCCCCGTCAGACGTTCATCGCGTAGTAGACAGGGTTGGGGGGCGCCGTCATGGGCGAAGTCGCCACGGGGGCGGTGGCCACGCCCGCGGGTGCACCCTCCGGGGCGCCGCGAGTCGTTCTCGACGGAGACCCAGGCGCCGGTTGATATAGAGGCGCCGCCACCTAAAAGTTATTTTTTTATAGCAGCTGATTGGCCCGGCAAATAAAAAAAGTTTTTTTATTAGATACAGCCAGCTAAAGGGGTATGAAGATTTTTGTATGGAGGCTGGCTTACCTACTTACCTACGAGTCCCGCCATTTTGACCTTTATTCAAAACTGCGTTCACATGAAATTATTTCAAAACAAAACTTATTATTATTAATTCGTCTAGGAACATTTTATGTTTGTATTAATACTAAGTATCCATTGTTGAAAGAATTTTATTTAAGTGAACGCTGTTTTGAAAAAAAATTAAATGGCGGACGCGGACCAGTAGGAAGGCCAAAATCTTCAATTCCCTTTCTGGTATAAGTACCTAATTAAAATATTTTAAAAACATAATGATACCAAGTGTCTTGTCAATAAATATGCAGTAAGGTATTTTCTTTGTTCTGTGAGTAAGGTCGTATTTAGACTTAACACATTATTACATTGAACCGTGATGTTAAATAATAAATTCAACCCTGAGATAAAATTTTCTTTGTTCTGTGAGTAAGGTCGTATTTAGACTTAACACATTATTACATTGAACCGTGATGTTAAATAATAAATTCAACCCTGAGATAAGTATATCTGGTATTGACATTAGCACATTGCAGAAAATTTATATTTTTTATGCTTCACGTAGGTATAAACTAGCGGCCGTCCGCGGTTACACCCGCGTGGTTCCCGTTCCCGTGGGAATTGATCAAAATCCTTTCTTAGCGGATGCCTACGTCATAACATCTACCTGCATGCCAAATTTTAGCCCGATCCGTCCAGTGGTTTGGGCTGTGCGTTGATATCTATCTATGTCAGTCAGTCAGTCAGTCACCTTTGAGTTTTATATATATAGATTAAGATTTTGTACAATCCAATAGACATGATTATGTGTGATAGATGGAAATAGTTATGTCAGCTACTAAAGTTTTCAACATGGTGTTGATTAATTACACATCTGAAAAGTTTCGTCTGCCCCTACTGGGGGCAGATTTGGTAGGGGCAGTCGGGAATAATCCATCTGGCAGGTAGGAACTTGCTGATTAATCAGTAATTAGTTATCCCTTGTTTAATAAAAATAAACTGGCAGTTTCTTTTTAAAATTTAATGCTGGTTAGGTGTAAACACAAATTAGCTATAAAGTATTTGCGTCTCAGAATTTCTTATTCTGAGATTTGCGTAAAACCTGCATTCCAAATGTTTGATTTGCGGAAAACCAAGTTTTACACCAATGTTTGTTATAACGCCATCTGATGGTTCACAAAGGAAGTATAACAAACCGTTCCAATTTTCGCCACCGCTTTTCCAACTGATTCGCATTAAACCGATAGGTGGCGCAACCGGTTCTAATACGTCCAAGATGCGTCAGATCACTGACGTACCTAAACTTGTATAATAGACGTCAGTGCGTCAGTTAAACAACCTTGAGAACAACCTCTTCTCATCTATCAGACGCGACTACCCCACAGAATATACCAGTATTAGTCCAGTCATTTTAGGATTTCACCTCGGAATTCGAGATACCCAGCTGTAAGTCTGTAAATACTTTTATATTGACACCCTAAAAGTTGTCTTAAAACCTACATATGGTAGGGTGTACGCAACTATTAAATTTCAAGGTCAAAGGGTCCAAAAATGGGACTTTTTTCACTATTTGCTCTCCAGGGCCAAAACTATGCTTTTATTGCGCATTATGTTTTCCCCACTTATAAACTGTATTTAATTACTTGCAATTTGAGCCTAACAACAGCGCTATTGACTCTATAGGAGCCAAGCTATGGCACTTTGAAGATGACCAATATTTGTCGAAATAAGAAATTTTCAGGATACTCCCACTTATTTCGTGAAATATTGGCAAAACCACTTGGCCTATAAAGAAAGGTCACTGAAAACATTTTGTAGTACATTTATTAAACTTTTATTAGAGCACAAAACGAAGTCTGTGAGACTAGCTGTTCTCTCACAATCTCAAAAAAACGAAAAGAAGGTAAAATGGGTTATATAGACAAAAGACTATATAATATTGGGTTATTGGAAATTAGACGGGAATGATATAAATAGTAGTGGGTGGAGGTCATTTGCGATCGTTTAGGCTCGCTTGAAGTTTGATTTGAAATCTAATTTCTAAGCAAAACATAAAATCATCATTGATTTTATGACTAACCGAAAAAACTGCGATTGTCTAAAAATTATAGCCTGTAAATGCAAAAAAGGATGAAGAAGGGCACGCAAATGACCTCCACCCACTACTATTTATAAAATTCCTGTCTAATTACCAATAATCCAAAATATTTAGTCTTTTGTCTCTGTAACCCATTTTAACTTCTTTCCGTTTTTTTGAGATTGTGAGGGAACAGCTAGTCTCACAGAGTTCGTTTTATGCTCTAATAAAAGTTAAATAAATGTACTACAAAATATTTTCAGTGACCTTTCTTCATAGGCCAAGTGGTTTTGCCAATATTTCACGAAATAAGTGGGAGTATCCTGAAAATTTCTTATTTCGACAAATATTGGTCATCTTCAAAGTGCCATAGCTTGGCTCCTATAGAGTCAATAGCGCTGTTGTTAGGCTCAAATAAAAGTTAAATAAATGTACTACAAAATATTTTCAGTGAACTTTCTTCATAGGCCAAGTGGTTTTGCCAATATTTCACGAAATAAGTGGGATTAACCTAAAATTTTCTTTTTTCGAGAAATATTAGTTATCTTCGAAGTGCCATTATTTCTCAAAAGCTTGGCTCCTATGAAGTCAATAGAGCCCTCCAATTGTAGGTTTTTTAATACAGTTTATGAATGTAGGAACATCGGTCACAAAAAATTCATGGTTTTGGCCCTGGAGAGCAAATAGTAAAAAAAGTCCCAAAATTTCGAGAATTTTTAGTCCAGTCATTATAGTAAGTTCACCTCGGAATTCGAGATACCCAGCTGTAAGTCTGTAAATACTTGTATATTGACACCCTAAAACTTGTCTCAAAACCTGCATATGGTAGGGTGTACGCAACTATTGAATTTCAAGGTCAAAGGTCACAAAAATCGGTTCTTTGCGCTTTTTTTTGTAAATATCTCATTTCCTATGGGTTTTTTGTAGAGTCCGACCGAAACCGAAACTCATGGTCAAGTATAAAATTCCTTAAAATACTAAAATTTGGTGCATTTTACCCATTATTTTGCATTAATTGGGACATGAAATGGAATCACAGTATATTAATCTTGTTGTAATCATTTATTTAATACTAGACTTCCGCCCCTGGCTTCGCTGGCGTAGGCTACACTCTTTAAACCACCATGAAACACCCCAGGTAACTTCCCAAACCCCGTTCTTAGTGGAAACTTACACATTATAAAGCAAGCTTGTCTCAATGCTCTACCATATCAGAGCGACATTAACGAAGATGTAACCTTTGACCCCGAAATCATGGAAGAACTTGAGACAAATGTCGTTGAAGACGATAATGAAGACCACTTTGAAATTTACCAGCAGCCGGAAGACGACGATGAAGAGGAAGAAGATGATACAAATTATAATAAAATAAAAATAAATGTATTGAATATTTTTAATAAAAAAAATCGTTTTTTTGTCATCATGTAAGAAGTTATTAATATTAATTAGGTTCAAATTCTCATTAACAATTCTGCAATAACATGGGCAGGTATAAATTGATACTGAATAAAAAGTGGATAGGTTAGGAAAAAATTATTTTGAAATGAAAAATTGACAAATATTTATAATCATTGATTTATCGATAGTTCATTAACTATTATGGCGCGTTTTCGACCGGAGGCACCGGTTGACCTGAAGTGATGCTGTGACCGCGCGCTCTCCGCCCTCTATCTCGAAAACGGTTCACCGTATAAAATTTTTTTTAAACAAAATTTGTAGACAATTTTGTATTCTACAATATTGATAATAAATACAAATAGCATAAAACCCATAGGAAACGAGATATTTACAAAAAAAGCGCAAAGAACCGATTTTTGGACCCTTTGACCTTGAAATTTAATAGTTGCGTACACCCTACCATATGTAGGTTTTGAGACAAGTTTTAGGGTGTCAATATACAAGTATTTACAGACTTACAGCTGGGTATCTCGAATTCCGAGATTCATACCTAATTTAAGCTAAAATGACTGGACTATATATTTTACGTACTACTTGGTACTACTTAAGTTTTTCATTATTTTAGACTGTTGGGTAGCAGGAGCTTAGTTACCTACTTGTCCAATTTTAATTTCCAACGGTATCTTGGTCAACAATGATTATTTTATTGGGTTAATGGGTACAAAATTTTTTGTGATTAATTAAATGTGTAAAGACAATAATACAAGTTCGCATTTGCTTTAATAAAGTTTTTCATCTAATCTACCAAAAATGTAATGAAAAATGAGACTGTTACCTAATAAGATATGCGGCGGCGGCAATGACGTTCAATTAAAAAACTAGACTCACAATCACGCTCAAATATTGTCCGAAGCAAAAGTTTTGAGGAATTTTTCGTAGAGATTGGGTGTCTAGTTGTATATTGAACGTCATTGGGCGGCGGACAATGTCTTTTAGCAAAAAACACTTGATTTTCATCGGACAAATTCACATTTGGACCAAAATAAATAAATTGTACATTTTGTATGAAATATTTGTGTGCTTACTTTCTCTGAGTAGCAGATCATCTGTTTGCCGCCTCCAGGCTGCGGGGCCGGTACTGGTCTATATCTGGCAGGCGCTGGACACAGATTCTGAAATAAAATCAATAATGATTTAAAATATTCCATCGCAGAACATCGTTATCAAAACTTTTTTTAAATTAATACGAATATTTAATATGCAATATTAACTCTTTCTGTTTGTCTGTCTGTTACACTTTCACGCTTAAAACTCAGAAGGGACTTTTATGAAAGGTATAGATTTACGGCATTGAGTTACTTTACGGTTTTATAGTTGGCCAGAGTAGCAGCCGTAAGGTCACTGCAAACAATGTGTCTGTTTGCATTTGTTAAAAAAAAAAATTATATTAGTTCTGAAATAACAGCTATTCTAAATTGACAAGATCAAGATTGGTATCCTTACTTATAAAGTTGAATTATATTTAATAAAATGAGGAGATTTGAACTCTACCTGTAATTGTAGGGAATGGGTGTAATTGGCTCTCTGCGGTTGCACCGAGGCAGCTGGTTGTGGGGTGCTAGTGCCAACAACGTGGCCCTGCTGTTGATAGTACGAATGCATTCGGCTGTCTGAAAAACAAAAGAACACCATAGGAACAACTGAGTTATGATAGAATATACCGATTAAGGGGTTTACTTATATTATTAGCCACGATCATAATACTAGTCCAGAAATCGAAGTCTTCTAGTATCATCATCATCCCAGCGTGTTCCCGATTACATCCAGTATGGAGCTCAGGGTCCGCTTTGACTATGATCCTAGATTTGACAAGCCTGGTTATTACAATGGAGCAATGCCATCTGACCTCCGTAAACCCTACAAGGGAAACCAGACCCATTTGGAACATAGTCGGGACCAACGGCTTAACGTGCCTTCCGAAGCACGGAATCATCATTCTTTTCAAACATTCAGGTGATTCAAGCCTGCAATGTCCTAACCAAACTGGAAACAATCACACGAAGTGATGTTCCCCGTGGGATTCGAACCCACGACCTCCGGATTTTGAGCCCAACGCTCTAGCCACTGTACCACGAAGGCAGTTAAATTAACACTTCTGGTATTATTTCCCAATTTTCGTACATTATCAGACACCATGCCAGTGGTATACAAACACGCACAACGAAAATTTGGCATGCGTGATGATTTCAGTTGAGGACTTTAATGCCTAACTTTAAAAGGAGCTGGGACTTGCAAGCTAAGTTAGGATTGGTTAGGATACATTCAACAAGAAACGTAAAGCGTATTTGCAGCCCGTTTTATGCGTATGGTATATAAAGCTTTAAACATTTTTATTTTATACTGTTAGGTTGTGCAGAGAAATGTGAGCCATAGTGGAATTGTTTCGAGATTTGACAGTACACCAGTGATGTGCGTTTTAGTTAGAATTTTAAATTCAATTAACAGTTTGGATTGGCAAGGTTATCTCATTGTGTAGGTAAGTAAGTGTCGGTCTATCGTTACTAGCCAGAAACTGTTTCTTTCATCTTCAGGTTTAAAAAAAAATACTATTAATGGGACGCTTTAGCCCCACATACCACCGCACAGCTAACTAGCCTGCGGTTATGGTGCTTACATATAAATCCATTTTATAAGAATTAAAGTTAAAATTTTTAATCGAGTAATCAAGTATGTTGCCGTCAACTGTAATTTGTGAAAGACAGTGAAAGCAGGCTGTAGGTACGAACACATGCAATATTTTGCAGCCGTCACATTCTAGGGCATACGTTTGGTCAGTAACTCGATATTTGTATCTAAATTGCCATCGTTGTGTTGTGCCATCCATACCCTGGGGTCAGAAGGGGAGACCATATGATTTGGAATCAATTGCACCAAATTCTGCTGGTAGTGCAAGTGTGAGGATGAATCTGCAAGTGTCGTCATAAAAGTAAAACATTGGTATAATATGATATGACACAGAAGTAGGGTATCGGGCGGTCATCAGCCCAACTAATTGCAATTGGCCAATCCTTCAATATTTGCTTGTTCAAGTTCGCAGAAATTTTTGCTTTTTTGTTGATTTAATTTTAATTTTTTACGTCTAGCACACACATTTTTTCAATTGAATATTTATGTAATTAGATATAAATAATACCCTCCAATCCACACCCACCGAAAAGTGAGCCAAATAACCTATCAATCGAAATTACAAGAGAATACACAGTGAATATAGCAGCGATTATTACCTCCACCAGGGTAATTTCAAAGGAACTACACCCAAGTCTTGACTTTGACATATTCCAAATTTAAGGCAACGAATAACGCTATTATATACATATTGAACTTGCCGAATCGTTAGATTTTTTAAAAATATTACCTTTTGATTATGGGCCGTGAACGAAAATAGTATTAATAAATAATGATTCTTTAGGTCCCATCTGATGACAATAGGTTACAGCCAAAGCTTTTTATTCCTACACAGTTATAGTATCGAGCAATTTTCGATACCTACTCATTTCATCAATATTTATATCGTATCGTACCTAAAATCCTATCAAGTCCCAATAGCTCGGTAATATTTTTATTTTAACTCGTGATACCTATATTTGAACTCGCTTATTGGCTATTTTATGCATGCAGTTTTTGTTAGCACAAAATCGATTCAGTACGAAACTAAAGTGACAAATTCCGTTCATTCCCAATGGAATCTATTTCGCGTACTTACCTAGGTTACCCGAATTCGGGAACATAGTTAGCTTGCACCAGCTTTGTGATTACCAATTGGCTCATGTAGAACAGATTTAACAGGTACGAAATTCTGTTTTGCTGATTGTAGGCATTCCACCAATGTATAAAGTAAATAGTTTTTGGTCTTTATTTATCAATGTTAATCGGCCTACCTATAAAATGTCATTCAAATGAAAATAACTCTATTACTTCAAATCAACTTTATTAAAATTAAAAATAATGGTGCTCCCCACGGAACAAGAAAATTTTTCTTGTTCTGTGGTGCTCCCTGAAGGTGCCCCTTAAAATTCTTATTTATAAAAACTTATTTTGACCAATTCGACCATCGGAGGCGAAATCGACTTGGATCAATATAGATTATAAAGGCAAAGGCGGGAGTGTCCGTAATTTAGTCGACGTATTCAGAATTTCAGAATTTCATAATGGAGGTTTATAGGATACTATGGAAGGTTAGGTAAAGAGTAATGTAGAAGGAACAGAAAGTATTTATGATATTTACAAAAGAAGTAATAAACCAAGGAGTCCAACATGATCAACCTATTTTCAGTGGAAATGTTGCTAGTATAATTTTATTATTAATTTATTTACATTTAGTGCTTAAAATTATCGCGGTAATAAATTGAGCAAATGAGCATTTTAATCTCTTATAGAACCATAATAAAATGATACATTGAGAGCGCGTACATTAAAATAGATTGGGTTTTAATACCTATTAACTTTTTAAGTCAGCGTTTTAGGTACCTAATCCAAACAAAGGGGGTTAGTATCTAACCGATTTTAACCAAATTCATTTTTAGGATGGATCAGCCATTTATTTTATCGATCATTAGTTTTTTTTACGTACGTAGGTAGGTATTATTTTTACAGTACTTTTAATTGCAAATTATGCCAAGACTCTGCCGAGTGTCCTAAGAATAGGATATTGTCGTGTTTATTTATCATTTTATTTTTATTTGTTAATTTGAATTAAAAAAATATAAAGTACATATTAAATTTGTTTAATATAAAAATAAAATAGCAATTTAATGATAAAATTTTATACAAGTAAAAACCTTTTTAGTGCCTTTTTTAAAGTAATTGTATGAAATTAATTTTATTGATTTTTATACCACGTGGTATATAAAAAATAAGAACCTTTCATATAACTATAATTTACAAGAAAACCAACCTCATGAATTGCCGTACCAAATTCAAAATTTCTGGGAGACTACCGCAAACAAACACTTTAGAAACAAAGACTTACAATCATTAGTGTTCCAGTGCGCCCCATAATCGTGGTGTTGGTAGTGGTAGTGCGTGCTATAGGGCACGTATAGCAGCTGATGGTGGCTGCGGATGGGGGGCGGCGACTCCGGCCGGCGGCAGCGCGGCGCCGCGCGGACCGGCGACGTTTGCTCCGAGCTCGTCTGAGAACTGTACAGCTCCTGACTACTGTCTGAGCAACTGTAACAATATTGATACGTGTTCATTATACTCCATAAAACGTAACATGATTAGAATGACAGCTGTCAAAGTGTTGTGGCTCTCTCGCTCGCTCTCAATAAACCTCTATCGATGTGTCTCATCTCTAAGATTTTATTTGTTTTTTGTAGAGTGAGACACATCGATAGAGGTTTATTGAGAGCGAGCGAGAGAGCCACAACACTTTGACAGCTGTCATTCTAATCATGTTACGTTTTAATTATGGAGTATAATGATGGAAAACAACACATGCAGGCATCATTGACGTACTTATTACGACGTAATTGACGAGCCATTTGGTGTAGTGGTCGAGAAGTCGGCTATTACACCAAAGGTCGCGGGTTCGATCCCCGCACGGTACAAACATTTGTGTGCATGAACATGTCTGTTTGTATCGGTCTGGGTGTTTCTATATATAATATGTAGGTATGTATTTACAAAAAAAGTATATAAGTAATGTTTATCCGTTGTCTAGCACCCATAGCACAAGCTTATGCTTAGTTTGGGGCTAGATGGCGCTATGTGAATAATGTCCAGGGATTTGTCCAGGGTCCAGGGACTTATGATTCGTCAACTATAAAGGTTACAGGTTATTTGTAGAAAAAAATTGGTTGCCTGTAAAGTCGGTATACGGGCGAAAGTTTTACGTGACAACGACTTTTTATGTCTGTCTCTCTCGCTCTTAGGCGGGCTAACCATGCCCGAGTGGAAGGGACGCGTGCCTCTCACTCGCTCTCATTGTGAGCGCATAACGTGAGCGGAGCGTAACGCAGTTTCTTGAAGTGTCACCCGGCAAACCAATTTATAAGACGTTGTCACGTCAAAACAATAATGTACTCCTAGCAGCCTTATATCCTTCGGTTACGCGAGCCAATCTTCTCGATCAGGCATCTGTGCAGTAAGATATACCGTAGAACAGGAATCTGACAAGATCAAAGAGTTACCAATGGCTTTACGTGCATTCCTACGGACTGCGACTGAGTATTTTCCGAACAGAAAAACTCAATGACGCACAGAACAAGAAAAATTTCTCTTTTTCTATTTCTATGGTCCGATGATTTATACCAAGAACTCCTGAAGTCCTACACACTTTCTGCCTCCGACGGAAAGGGTGTGTATTTGTAATGCATTCCTAGGTTAAAAACAGAAAAAATCTTTTACTGATCAAGTCACTGACATGGTCTATTGGCATGCTTCATTTCATTTCTCTATGGAGTTAGATTCGTAGCAGACTCACCCTATGTTGGCGTAAATCGAACAGTTCCTATACATGTTCTCCTGCTGTTGCCGGTGCTGAGTATGCTGATAATAAGTGGCCATGTTCTGATGAGCGTAGCACGCGTCACTATGTTGCTGGGGCACTGGGGTGCTGCTGCATTGACGAGCTGTCACGTAGTCGCCTGATGATTTCGACCTGGTGACCGTAAGATAAGAAGCTGTAGGTATTCCTTGATGCTAGGAATTACTTCCAGAAAAGGCCTGTAATATACCCATCTAACATTCGCCAGAGAACAGTGCAGATATTTTTCGCCGTGCGAAACTTAACGTACCTACGTGTTTATGCAAAGTTATCGCAAGAAATAAATAAAATAACAGGAGGAAGGCAAAAAAGGTCCTAAAATAAACCATCGAGTACATTGTATACTTGGTTTGAACACTTGATAGCAACTGTGAAAACAACAAAAACTATTTATGAACAATTTCGCTAATGGGAGATTTGGCAACTAGACGCGAAATCACAAAGCGTATGCTAGAATTGTCAAACGATCTTACCAGTTCGATGTAGCACTGGCTCGGCTCTGCGGTCGTGAGTTCAAGTTGGCCTCTGAATAGTACGGCCAGGAGTAGGTGCTGGAGTTGGTCCGCTGGCAGGCGTGGGATGGCATCTGTGCCGGAGTGGTTCCCGGCGATGGCTGCAGCTCGTTCTGCATCTGCTGTAGAATGTCGTCCGATGCGCCCAGTTGTTGTTTTATTGCGATACCTCTCACTGCCGGTCGTCGGTGAAAACCTGGAAATATCACATACCTTAGAAAATAATCAACGATATGTGAAATGCACAGCGTTTGTATAGGCACAATCATGTCAAGAAAATTCGCACGAGGTGATGCAAATTTAGTCGCGTTAGCTCAATTTTTTCAAAATGTTATAGATACACACATTATTTTGTAAAATGTAAAGAAGGAAGTAGAAATCCAAATTATTATAGTATGCTGCATTAGTATGTAGTAGGTTTCTTAAATGCAGAATAGTTACAATCAACGAGTATACATTAAATGAATTCGCAGCGAAGACGAGATGGTAGTTTTGTTAAGACACACAGATTTGGGGTTTGGTAGCACTGGAAAAAGCAAGCTGCCATGAATATATATTTCGTATTTATTTGCAGTGATTACGTTTCCTAATGTATTTAATGTATTACCATAGTCATCATGTTCATCGTCGCTGCTGGCAGGTTGAGATTCTTGGCCATAGCGTTGTCTTAGTCTTTCGGTTCGAGGTGCGGTGGCGCGGGCAAACGCCGCTAGGCCATCGTCGCCATCGCCTGCTCCTGGTATAATAGCAAAGCAATACATTACCACTTTGAATTTGGTTGTACCATCCATATATAGAACCAGTAAGGAGGCTTGTCTAGAGCGCCCTGTGGCGGCTAGAGGGACGGAGAGGCGAGGGTACCTCTTCCTGGATTACACCGGGCAGCTTCTACATCGGATGGGAACAGTCAGATGTTCTCAGTTGCTCCCATTGGCGCCCCAACCGGGGGGCATAAGTCCGCCGCGTGACTGTGGCATGCACCCTGGTGACGACTCCTGAGTAGTAGACATGAGACAGATATATCAAAACGTATCTTATATCGGCTAACAGTTCGATATCATATCATATCGATATAGGATTTTACGTAACCGATATTTCAAAAACTAAAAACTTTAATATCAAAACCAAAACGCAAAACTGTATATCGAAAAACTGTAACAAAACGACAAAACTCATATCGCCGAAACTATTCATAACCGTACTATCGATATCTTTGGTCAGTTGATATTCGCCTTTTCTCTTTCTGATTCGGTATACTTACATTGGAGTAAAAGAGATGAGGCGGTTATTCAGATATGACGGCGTAATGGGTAGGCGATTTCCGCTTTTATTTGCTAGCAATAAGAGTCAATTTATCTTGTATCGATTATGTTTTAAGTATATTTCGCGGCATTTTTATATTCGCAAGGGATACACATAGCAAAAGGGAATCAAGCTCGAGCGTAATAAGGATTAATTTGGTTTAAGTGCTTTTTATAGTGTTATGATAAGTGAGTGAAGAATGTTTGTTATTGTTTATTTTTAACCGACTTCAAAAAAGGAGGAGTTTTTATTTTTATTTTATGTATGTCCGTCGATTTCTCCGTCAATTGTGGACCGATTTAAATAATTTTTTTAATAAAGGTACAACTCCTTAACGGTTAGGAGTTAGGGGATAATTCTTTCAGTGTTGTAGGAATATCTAAGCTGATGATGGAAGGTACAACTCCTTAATGGTTAGGAGTTAGGGGATAATTCTTTCAGTGTTGTAGGAATATGTGGACCGTTAGTTGTATTTCATGCACTTTTGCAGCTAAGCTGATGATGGAAGGTACAACTCCTTAACGGTTAGGAGTTAGGGGATAATTCTTTCAGTGTTGTAGGAATATGTGGCCCGTTTTTTTTTTTTTGAGGAGAATCGATATGTGATATCGGATATCATATCCGATATTGAAGCTCCATATCGGTTACATATCGGCTAATGTAAAATATCGGAAACGCCCATGTCTACTGAGTAGTCATCGAAATAAAGCTTTTGCCGGGTTTTAATTTCACTCTCCCTAATGGCGCAGTTCGAACACCTGGGGTTTTTAGAAGGTAGTGGAGGTCTGTCCCACAAACTCGTGAAGTCCTCTGACTACAAGTACGCAAAATCGCATTTTCCCCCCGTAAAAAAGGAGCAAAGGTTTTGTAGTTTTATACTTAACTTCTTTAACCGTTAATTTGGGTCCGGCCGTTATTTCGAACCCCATTCCGGGTTGCCCCGGCCGGTATGACCCTACATTTAAAAAAAATATTGTTCCAGTTTGCCGTTAAACCGTGGGGGCATACCGGCCGGGGGCAACCCAAAATGGGGGCATAACGGCCGGACCCGTTAATTTTATTTATTTGTTATGTAGTCACGTACATAGTTTTATTTACAAACCAGGTCAATTTACAACCTCGCAAAGAATCTTCATTTTGCATAACTTATACGGTAACCTTATTTAAAAGAAAACTAGACGTTGAATTGTATAATGTTAGTGACCTAATTTGGGGTGGGTCAGACGTGAATAACATATGATACCGCTATTCTTAATGGCTTTGTAAACAGTGTGGTACTCACTGGGGTCTTAGACTAAGACTCTGTAAACACAAACATTGGGCCTTAATAAAAGTTAGTTTCTGTTTAATTTGTTAATGCAATTTGTTTCGTTCGTTTAATACGTTTGTAAAGCTGTTATTTCTCTTTGTTTCAAATTTACATTAAGCTAACCAGAATGCCCTATAATATTGTTGTTATTCATCTTGCTAATTACATACTATTTTTGCAGCGACCTCCTTTAGATGCTACAAGTATAATAATATCACTGAATAACATTTTCTCGCTGTATGATACTCATAAATAAAATGAATCACTTACTTAAGCAATTTATTAGAAAACTTTTGCTATTTTACTCGTTATAAAATCGTACACGTGCAATAAAACTGACCTAATTTAAAAGATACGATATTTTGGCAAATGGGGCATGGTTTAATCGTCAATCTTTAGTTATCTGACTAGTACGAATCGCTCTTTAGTCCGAGGTTGAGGTCTTGCTGTCAAGCGTTCGCAATACGGACGCCGTACTGTTTTGTATAAAAAATAACGACCGTCCGGTCGCGGTGCGGTAAACGCGCGGCTACCGTACCGCAGCCGTCCGACACAAAACGTCTAATTTGAAAAAGCCCTTGGAACAAATCACACAATACAAGTTATATTTTAGAGTAAAAGGTATATGTAGTAAGGTATTTAATTATAACTCAAATTACATCGAACGGATGGTTCGGACAGTTGCCATAAGGCGGGCATCGGGTTGTCCCTTTTGGGTGCACGTGTATTAAGAGTAGTTGAGAGCTACTAGCCGATCGAACTTTAGAACTGAGTCCCACACACGGCCCCAAGTCTGGCTAACTTGTAGTGGTGCGGTATTAGGGCATTCTCCTTCTAAAAAAAGATAAAAGAAGTGGTTGAAAAGAAAGTATTTAATTACCTGGAGTTCCTGCTACGACGTCCGGTGCGGGCGCCTCAGTGTGTTCCTGCATTTCCAAGTTGGTAGTGGAGGAGGCCGAGGTTCTGTCTCCGGGAGGTACATAGTAGAATCCTTCGTGGTGGGCCGCGCTTCCCACACAGGCCGTCAGAGGCGCTAGGGTCGACAGGAACTGTCGCCGCGGTTCCGATCTTGACTGCAAAACATTAAACTTTCATATTTCCGCTGTTTGTACCATTCTTCATGTAATGATGTCGTACGCTCTATGTATAAATTATACTGCAAGATTGAGTAACTTTATAGAAAGAATTCTTATTTTCGAATCGCATTCACATTTATATTTTTATCCAAGGCGTTATAGTTTTAATCAAATTGATTGATTTTTTATAATATGATTGTAAGTTTAAAGTGATAAACAAAACATTATTTATTGAAATTTTACACGGTCACAATCGATAAAAAATTTAATTGTAAGCGAAAGATGACAGCAATGAACATCTCTAAGTTGGCGGAACTGGCAAATATAAACGCTATTTCTCTGCAAACATTTGAGTCATAAAGTCTTTATCTTAATATGTGACCGACCATTGATGTTGAGATTGTAATGATGTGAAGTTGTTGTACTATACTTTATACCCAATGTTATACGAGTATTACAATCTTGTTAAATGGTTCTAATAATAAATGAAAAAAAAAAACAATTGTGAAACATTAATCCTGAAATCTTTCGTAGGGATCACCATGATCCCTACGACGAGATGATAATAGTAACTTTGAACATACGAGTTAAATGTAAGTTTTGTAATTTCTTCATGAAAACAATATTGACTAAAATGAAACTGCAAATGGAGAGGGTCTGACAAACAAAAGTATAGATTATTTGACCAAAATTGTAATTTTCCGTATACACCGCGGATATTGAAGCGAGTTCAAGGCAAGGTGACCAATAAGGCTCCAGAATCACCATTAAGAATCCACATAAAATGGAAATAGCGTTATAACGGAGAGCTTTGCGTTATTGGAAAAATGGCCGTCCAACTTAATTGTCCTAGTAGTCTTAGGGAGATTATTGTTGTCACTACGTCACTTAGTGCGTATCAAGGGAATTAATAGCTTTGTCGAATGTATTAGTTATAACTATACAGCTCATAAAGTATAATTAAGAAAATACTCAAAGAATACGAGTAGTACTAGAGTATTAAAGAAAACTCTTAACATGATAATATGAAACGCTGAAGGCGTTTGATGTACGACCACTCTATTTCCTCTTCAGTTAGATAAGGTACCTAATAATTGGAAATTTTTCCTTAATATGAAATTATTTGACTTGTGTAATTGTGTATGCTTCATTAAACATAAATATGTAGGATGTTATTTTAACGAAATATAAAATGCTCATTGCTGGCTAATTAAATGAGAACAAAATTAAGCAACGAGAAACCCGGTAGGTACTTGAGAAAAAACGCAGTGTAGTATGACCAAAACTTACGCAAAGGTAGTTGTTTTTAGAATTGCGTATTCCAGAATTTGAAGACGGGAAACAGCATGTCAGTTGAATCAAAATTACCTTTTGCGGTTCTTGATGAACATCGCCAAGGTCTGGCGGCGGTTGGCGGTGGGGCACAGGAGCCGATAGTGTGGAGGATGAGGAGCTCGACGACGCGCTGCCGAAAGCCTTCTCGCTGTTCTTGTCGACACTGTTGAACGACTTGTCGCTCGACTTGTCGCTGCTCGTCGACAGCTTGTCGGCGTTCGCGCCGGCGGGCGACGACCGCTGCTCCTCCGGCTCGTCTTCTACGTCACAAGTTAGCAGTCTGATGCGTTCCGCGAGTGATGTCGTCTCTTGCTACATGAGTGAAAAATAAGTTTAGTTATTACTTGGAACGTTAATTCTTTTAAAAGTTACTGGAACAGCTCCTGTGAAATGTATTATGTTATGTTATGTACCTATGTTTTCTCAAATAAG
The DNA here is from genome assembly GCA_949319885.1 of Mecyna flavalis. NCBI lineage: Eukaryota > Metazoa > Arthropoda > Insecta > Lepidoptera > Crambidae > Mecyna > Mecyna flavalis. The sequence goes on along the minus strand of OX439425.1, from coordinate 19,979,854 downwards.
AGGCACAACTTGTCTTGTTGTGTCTTTTTATCGTTTTGATAAAGTTCATAAATTGAGAAATGACATTCTTTGGGGTTTATAAAATATTTGTCCTGAGCAAATTATACTTAATAAAATTTAATAAAATGTAAACTATGAAAATAGTTCCAAATTACTAGTAGCTTTATTAAATCAAAGTAAATAGATGTAAATAGTGTATTGCGGTTACGTACGAGTACATTGCAACATTTGAATAAACAATCCGCATCCCTACGAATGTCCTAGTTTAAATTGGCAGTAGGTATTTTGTAAAGCAGAGAATTAAACGAGTGAACCCTGTCTAAAATCAAATTTAATATTCAAAGGCTTCTTCTCATACTCGTATTTCAGTTTCTCGAAGTACCTACTTTTTTTATTATTATATGATGGGGAAACGCAATTAACTTTGTCTTGTTTTTATTTATTTTTGTCAAACGGTGAGAAAGCTTTTGATGGTAGGTAATTTAATTGATTGAATAAAAATTGGTTATACGAATGCGACTTGCGGACAAGCATAAGGTTACTCGTTTAAGAATTGGTAAATCTTAGGTTATACTAAATAATCTGTGGACTTAACGCAGTTTAAACTTTAACAGTAAACAATAATATATCTTATATAAAGGTTTATTTTCCTAACAGACCAATATATTCCGCAATTAGACTTCGGTCCGAGCCATGGAATGATGTTTGAAATTAATATGAATTTATGTTTATCCCCGCCCACCAATTGGCAAAATTCTTCTTTAATGAAATGCCCGTGTCGAACTCTAATGGGCCTATTAACTCGTTATTTGAATTCTTTGTGTACATGCGGATTTCACGCTCCATTCGGCATGATTTTTTAATATAACAGTATCGCGTACACTTAACCATTGTGATCGGCTATCAAAGGTGTATTGACACTTCTGACTTTCTCAATCGAGAGAAATTTAACACAGTATTATATATATTTTATACACTCACGGGCAACTTTTCTCAAAAAGGAAAAACAATAAACCGAACTCAACGTTCCATACTACGATGAAGTTAAGTACCTACTTACATACGTTGGTAATCTTCGCACTCGGACTCAAACCTTTCAAAGAATTCCAAAACACAAACATCGATTTTAAAGCGGGCTTTGGAGCGAAGGAAAGTTTTTACCTTTAATCGGCTTACTTTTGCGGCAGAAAAATTATTTCTTCCTTTTTAAATAAAGTTAACAAGAAAATGTGTATGCAAAGAGTTGCTACCGTTCATTTTAAGTGTATTCAATGTTCTGATGTTTTATTGCAATTGATCGTAAGTATACATTTTGTTAATTTCATGCAATGACTTATTTCATTTTAAAACAGATATGGTTAGTTTTAAACTTGTGATCAGGTTACCTCATATTGGACCAGTTGTTCAGAACAGAACAAACTTAGACTGCAAATAAGCGACATTTTTAATTAACCTAATTGCTTACGCTATATATAGCTGAGATAAAAGGAAGCCATTAGAAAACGTTTGACGAGTTCTATATTAGTTGGTGGTATGTTTCAGATTAATCGTTTAAGTGGCAGACAACTTTACGCGAGTTTTCGTTCTCCAGAGCAGTAATTAGTGACCTAATAAACATGAAGGTTACGGGAAAAGTGAAAGAGAACCGTGGAGGATAAAACGGGGTCAGGTCATAAAAACATACGACGTAGTTACAGCAATGAGTTTTGCGCCAGATACGTACGGACTGTAAAATGAAAGGGAGGGTTGTGTTTTTGGACGTCGAATCGATCGGTCGGCTGAGTTAAGTTGTATTCATCTTTTAAAGTATTTATCGGAGCGATTCCCAAGGTCCGCGGACCGCGAGCCAACCTTAAAATCTACGAGTAAAATCTCAATGTGGTATATGTTGAAGCATGAGACTCGGCACACATTTTCTCAATCAATTTTCATATGTTATATATAAAAGAGAGTGGTGTTAGTTACACTATTTATAACTCAAGAACGGATGAACCGATTTGGCTGAAAATTGGTGGAGAGGTAGCTTAGAACCAGGAGACGAACATAGGATACTTTTTATCCCGGATAGAAGGGGATAGTTAAAAAAGGAAATTACACGGGTGAAACCGCGAGGGCGACCGCTAGTAATATATAAATACTACTCTGTCTGTTTAGCTTCCACTATTAAACTGAACGGATTTTGATATTTTTTTTTATAGATATAGGTAGACAAGACATTGCAAAAGGACAAATGCCTACTACTTATATGCTCAGTTCCCATGGGATTATAGGAATTAAGGTTTTTGTGATTCCACATGTCATACCCGTCGCGGCGCAACGGATTGACGAGATTTTAGGTATGGGGATTGGGATATGGACAAAGGCTTTTATTCCGTAAAAATGACACATTCGTTGTTGACGCGGTACTTGTAAAAAACCGGTTTAAAAAAAATAAAAGCAAATTTTTGCCGTCGTAAGTGTAACGTTTGTCCACTGATTTACGCTGCTTGTTTGCTTAGTAACTCTTCATTGCGAAGGAATTATTAAAGACAAAAGACAGACACATACAAACAAACAAACACACAATCAAATCTTTCCTCATTAAAATATTAGTATAGATGATCTACAAGTAAGTCTAAATGTTGATTAAAAAACTAAAGTAGATAGGTACGAAACGCTTTCTTCAGCCTAAGAGACCTATTTTGGTCGACTTTGTTTCAACAGTATCCACCCCCTGACCTCATTCCGCCCTGTTTCCACAAATAATACTTCAGCTTACACTTTTACGATTTCAATGAAACAAAGCGCAAAACAGATCTCTTAAAGAAAAATAATTTTAAAATCTTAAACTGATATCGAAATCTAATAAATAAACTAACAATCCAATTTACTCAAATATTAATGAAGGATGTATTTAAATATGTATTTATAGTCGTACTAGCAACCGCCCGCGGTTTCACCCGCGTGGTTCCCGTTCCCGTGAGAATTGATCAAAATCCTTTCTTAGCCTACGTTATAACATATGCATGTCAAATTTTAGCCCGATCCGTCCAGTGGTTTGGGCTGTGCGTTAATAGATATGTCAGTCAGTCAGTCAGTCACCTTTGAGTTTTATATTTATTGATTAATTTAGCTTATTAATCGTTTTTATTCCTGATAGTAGCCTCTAAAAAACAAACATTATTTTAAACTACTTCCAAATCTTTCTCCAAGCGTTTTATCTGGAACTAGTTAAGGTAAGCTTGCCATGACCCAGGTTTTGGTGGTTTTGGCAAGTCCAGTTGCTTTCGAGCGGCTGTCATCTGACCTTAAAGTATCAGCCTATTAATGTCCCACTGCAGGGCAAATGCCAATCCTTTAAATCCTTAAAATCAAGTTATCACTACAATGATGGGTATTGGCTTAATCACCAAGCTTGCCAAATGCGGATTGGTGATCACAAACCCGAGCTGTGTCCGAAAAAACCGACACAAAGTTAGCTCGAGCCGGGAATTGAACCCAGAACCCCGGTATCTTGGCGCGGTATATAACCATTGAGGCGTTCATCTGACCTTCGTAACACTTAATAGGGAACTCAGACAATTGGGTCACGGCTACAGCCGTTCGAATGCAGATTTCCTCACGATGTTTTCCGTCACCGCCGCGCTAATGGTAAATACGCTCACTAAAAATCATACTATTTGCGCGCCGAGAATAGAACCTTTGACGTCGCGTGAAAAGCTCTACCATTGTTTAAATGAAAGGATCAGGATATTTGTCAAGGACCACAGAAATCTACTAAAACATATTTTGACGAGCCATTTGATACATTGACTGACTACTGACTGACCGAAATGACATTTCAGTGATAGGTCTTTAGTAAAAATTATTAAGTTTCATTATTCATTTCACGACAAGCCGTTTAGATAAGCTAGAATGGCATACCCGGAACATTGACGCTCTTGGCAACCTGCCTTATTACGTAAGAGTCGAGGATTTAACTCCACACAGGTATACGGCATTAATATTTAATTCTGTTTCTTCTTGTTAATCCACTTACGTCTTACGTATACAGAAAAAAGTTTGTTACTAAGTTTTCTGAACGCGTATGCAGTTAGGGAAAACTAAATATAGAAGTGAAAGTACTTTTTTATTAGATTCTAGACTCTAGACCATTAGTGGTTTAAGTATCTACGCGGAGGCGTGATCTCCGGGTCCTGGGTTCAATACCCGTATCGGACAAAAGTTGTGACGGATATTTCAACAATATTCCGATCATTTAAACCGTTGACTAAAAGACATTCGATGCAAACCATCGATGTAACAAATTTCGGATAAATAACGGATCGTTCAAAAATAATCGACTAAATGTCATCAATAAATCGTAATTCGACGAAACGTTTTTCGAAATGGAATAGTGGACCCATTTCAAACACCTAATGATCAAACATAGTGATCACCAAACCGCATTTGGCAAGCGTGGTGATTAAGCCAGTTGTGACGATCACTTGATTTCAATGATAAATAGCTGATACGTTAATATAAGCCACTTCTAAAGACCAATCGTAACAACTGACGCATAAAGATTAACCCTTCGGCACGGTAATGCGCAAAGGCTTTTTGCCACAACAGATGGATGGGCGAGGACCCCATTCAATGAAATTCATATCCGTACATTTGAGTTAGCGTGGGTTGTCATTTGTATAGTTATTATAAGTCCCTATTATTACGCAGCCGAGGGAGGCTGCTCTGAAATCGGGTCGGCGCACTACAAGTAGAATATGTCTTTTTACTTTCGCCTCCCGCTCACAGCTTCACCCATGTGGACGACGACATTATTCCGAAGAAATATGATATTTTTCAGCAAATTGTTGATTTTCCGGGATGAAATTCGGCTAGAAGAACATTATTAACAATTATTATCCGAACGAGTGCGATGGGAAAAGCAAATTTGAGTTAAGCGATAAGCGTTTACACTAGTATAATCACGTTAATTCTTTCTATGTTCTCACAAACCCACAATGAGATACATATCTAGGAGCAATTATGTATTACTAATTAAATTTTATCCTATTAAAGCTTTATATGATTTAATATAGTATATTTACCCAATGCTTAAAGTTTATCCCTCTTTGGCCTTATTTTCACCCCTGGAACGGCCTTGTTAGTGCCGAAACAAGTAAATCCGATTTTATAATTAACGATCACGTACTGTATAATTATGTGATAAAATGGCTTAACGTCTACCAATTTTGTTTGCATTGCGTGGAAAAGCACATGAAGGAAATAAAGTATAAGCCTATTTACTTAATGTCCCAATGTAGGGCAAAGGCCTCCATAAATGGAAATCAGGTCACCGTTACCAATGATAGATACTGACTTAATCACTATACTTAAATAAATAAATATCTCTGGACATTATTCACACAGCGCCATCTAGCCCCAAACTAAGCATTAGCTTGTGCTATGGGTGCCATACAACCAAAATACAACGGATAAAGATTACATAATTATTAGAGGATTCGATCCCGATCGATTTTTCTAGTCCCGGGATTTCGGGATTATCAACAGTTAATACCGGGATCCCGGGATAGTCCCGGGATTGTATTGGTAATAGAACGTGGTTGCAAAAAGAAAGTAAAACATATCAAAATCAACCTTTTATTCTAAATCTTAATTAAATCTTCAAAAACAAAACAAAATTATAATTTCTTCTTATAAAATTAACAAACTAGGCCCTAATAAAATAGTTTAGTAAATTATTGCTTAGTTTGTTTATTTTATTTTACAATAAACTTAAATAAAACTCAACTTCTAAAAATTTGTCAAAAGAGATCAATGTTAATAGGACTTATATTTTAAATCAAATAGACCAGAAACTATAATTTACATAATTAAGCCACGAAAATAAAACCTAAGAAATAACAACGCATCCAACGTCTTATCCGAAAGCAATATTTCTTAATTTGTTGCACTCATTTATTGACTTATACAGTGTGCCCCCGGATAAGGTGCACAAACGAAAATAAGTGAGACTACATCATAAATTAGCGACAAAAAACTTTTTTTTTTCTTTAAATTTAGTAAAAAAAAAATTCATTATTTACTGCTTTCTATGGTCTCCATGGACAAAAAAATTAATTTCTAAAAAAGTACTGGTTCTATTTTTATGAAATAAAAACAATAATTATGCTAAATACTTTGTGTGTATGATAAAATACTAAATAACTGGCATAATAGCGGATTTCAGATCATAATTATTTTTTTTGTACAAAAAATACATTTTTTGTGCTATTTTTTTCAATAAAACTTGAATTTCTTAAATTTATGTCCTCCTTACCGTCAAGTACCGGTACACAAAGTATTTAGCATAACAGGTATTGTTTTTATTTCATAAAAATAGAAGCGATACTTTATTAGAAATTATTTTTTTTGTACATGGAGTCAATAGAAAGTAGTAAATTTAAAGAAAAAAAATATGTTTTTTGTCGATAATTTATGATATAGTTTCACCCATTTTCGTTTATACACCTTATACGAGGGCACATATAAAAAATATATAAGTCCCGAAAATCCCGGGATTCATTGAATTTAATCCCGAAAATTTCGGGACTAAAATATGATCGGGATCCCGGGATCCCGGTCTTCGGCATCCCGGGATCGAATCCTCTAATAATTATATACTTTTTAAAAATACATACTATTACACATAGAAACATGCAGACCGATACAAATAGACATGTTCATGCACACATATTTGTACCGTGCGGGGATCGAACCCGCGACCACCGGTGTAATAGCCGACTTCTCTACCAATTCACCAAATGGCTTGTCAAAAACTCCTTGCCAAATGCGGATTGGAAACAAATCCGAACTGTGTTCGAAATATCTGATACAAATATTTCCCGTCCCGGGATTCGACCCAGGACCAGAGATCACTGGCCCTGGACTCAAACCACTAAAATATCGAAAAGAACATGTTCTTTTCGATTTTTTACTCTCACATTATTATTAATTTACCTAAAATATGTCAAACAATGTTTCAATTTTAGATTTAATAGCCAGCTAATTATTATTGAATTGTAATCAGATTTAATAATGGTTCTTATTAAAACCCATGGGTTATTAGTACAAAAATAATTAGGTATGTAAAAATTTGAGGAGACGCGGTTCTTGGAACTGACTACATGAAATCATATTATGCCCTCCAAAACATTTATTTATGTGTAATAAGAAAATTAAGGGGCAATTATATATAATTAATTGCAATTGGTTTTGATTGCCACTTCGTCTAGAACAAAACACTTGGAAATAATATTTCCAAACAAGGTTCAATACAGTTTCTTGGAAACCATAAATTAATAAACTATAAATAAATGGAATTAATTTGCCCGAATTCTCCGGAATAGGGCACTTAGTTTACAGACGATCTTACGAATTTTGAAGTATGAAATAAGTTTATTTAATAGATGTTGTGTTTTGAGTATGTGTATGTCGGATATGATAAAAAACAGGGATTTGTTCAATTCCCTAAGGGATTTGATCAAACCACGGAGAATGTTAAAGTAACAACACGATTTTATGATTTCCCTAAACAAATCTAGTGATTTTAACAAATCCCGAAATTGGTTCAGTGACAAAATTGTAGTTAAAACAAAAGAGGGTTTCAGGGTTTAAAAAAAACCCACGAAGGCTAAGGCGGGAGCTCCGCTTCGTTTCGCTCCTGCCTTAGCCTTCTAAGGTATATCCATCCGAGACGATTTTCCCCTTAGTAAGAACTAGTTATTTTGGACCGTAGCTGTATTTTTTCACATCAAGTAACAGTTATTGCAGTTATAAATATAACGATCGACAGTGCGAGACGAAAAGCAACAAATTGCATGGAACATAAAACTCCGCAATTTACAAGAATCATTATCAGCTATTTCCGACCGAGTAGGTACTATTTCGGGTGTTTTCAAGCTTCTTAAACCCTGGCAGCTTATCCTGAGGCTCTTTCAATATTCTTTATGTTGCGAACGTGCCGCTTGAGGCGATTTAAAAGGCTACTATACCTAGATGTGAAAACAAAGGAGTCAAAGTGTTGTTATACTACCACTACTAACCCATAAGCAGGATGTCAAACTTATAGGATACATAAAATGCAGAGATTTTAATGCAAACCCGAATTAAATATTTTTTTATAAAAATCTATAGGTGTTTTTTATAAAACTTGTGTATTTGCTCACATACATAATATTTCTCCACAATTTTATCAATTGACGATAGTATCTTAATTGGTCGGTAGTTTGCATAATCATTCTACTTCCCCTTTTTATAAACAGATCTGACACATCCTGCTTTCAATCTGTCTGGGTACAATCCAGTTTTTACACTGACATACTATACTAGTATAAAACAGTAATATTCAATATATTTAATTTACACCGTATATATGTGATGCTTATGTATTTGATAACCGATTGTATTGGTCTGCGAATTGTATATGCATAAAAATTATTTTTATACAAAAGAAAAAGTGCTTATTAAAAAGCCTTGCTTAGGTTGATGCTAGATGTCGTTGTGTGGATAATCTACCAAGATGTTTATTCAGAGGCGGATTAAACGTTGAGAGCGCCATAGGCAAGCATCACATCGGCGCCCCTATATTAAAAATAACTCGTTCATTTATTCGATTATTCTCGAGGGCAAAACCCCAACAGCATGGCACAGGGGCGTGGTGAAGCTGTTCTTCAAAAAGGGCGATAGGACGCAGCTGAAGAACTACAGACCCATCACGCTACTGAGTCATGTTAACAAGCTGTTTTCTAGAGTTATAACGAATCGTCTCGTACGTAGGTTTGATGACTTCCAGCCTCCCGAACAAGCCGAATTGGTAAAGGCTTTAGTACCATAGACCACATGCACACGCTGCGGCAGATTATACAAAAGTCCGAAGAAATAATCTTCCATTATGCTTAGCGTTTGTGGACTATGAAAAGCCTTTGATTCTGTCGAGACATGGGCCGTGCTTCGGTCACTCCAAAGGTGCCAAATAGACTACCCATACATACAAGTGTTGCAGTCGCTGTACGAAAACGCCACTATGTCAGTCCGCCTCCAGGACCAGAAGACAAAACCCATTCGGTTCCAGCGGGGTGTGAGACAGGGCGATGTTATATCTCCGAAACTGTTCTCTACATACTCTGTTGGAAGACGTGTTTAAGCTTCTGGACTGGAGAGAACTTGGCATCAACATAAACGGCGAGTACATGACGCACGTCGCACCTTCGCTTTGCGGATGATATCGTAGTCATGGCTGAGTCCCTAGAAGTACCTAGGGGCCGTCCATAAATTACGTCATCGATTTTTTCAGATTTTAGACCCCCCCCCCCCCCCCCTACAATCATCCTATCGTCATTTCTTAATGACCCCCCCCCCCTTCTCCCAAAATTGACGTCATTACCAGTTTGACAAAATTAAAACATTGCAGATTTGAGAAAAATAGGGTATTAATGATTAAAACACTTGATTATAGAATCACCTTTTATTATTTTTACTTTGGCAATAATCATTGGTATAATATAATATAAAAGTAAAAAATAGGGAATAATAATAAAAATAAATTAGTACTGTACGCGCCTTAGCCGCCTCTCACATTTGCAGTCTCACTTACTAGGTGTGCTGGAAGAAATTTCTTTTTAGAAATAATCTTTTTGTACGTGAACAATAAACTATAAATAAATAAATAAGAATGACGTCAATTTTGAAACACCCCCCCCCCATCTATCATTTGCCGTCATCCGCAGACCAACCCCCCCCCCCCCTAATTTAGAATGACGTAATATATGGACGGCCCCCTAGGCACAATGCTCAACGATCTCAGTAGAGTGTCTCAACAAGAAAAATGAACATGGAAAAGACGAAAATCATGTCGAACTCCTATGTCGTACCCACTGCTGTAAAAGTTGGGGACTCAACACTGGAAGTTGTAGATAAGTACTACTACTGGGACAGAAAGTCCAACTTGGTAAGTCCAACTTCCAGAAAGAGGTCGATAGACGAATCCAACTCGGCTGGGCAGCGTTTGGGAAGCTACGCAGCGTTTTCTCGGCCCGACTACCGCAGTGCCTCAAGACGAAAGTCTTTATTATGTGTGTGTTGCCAGTGATGACTTACGGAACGTAAACGTGGCCACTCACAATCTGCCGCATAAAAAGGCTCAAAATCGCGCAAAGGGCAATGGAGAGGGCTATGCTTGGAGTCTCCCTGCGTGATCGCATCAGAAATGATGAGATACGCAGAAGAACCAAGGTCACAGACATTGTCCGAAGAATTGCAAGCCTTAAGTGACAGGGACATATTGCAAGGAGGTCTGACGGCCGTTGGGGGGGAACGGTCCTCGAGTGGCCACGTACCGGGAAACGCAGCTGTGGTAGGCCTCCCACAAGGTGGACCGATAAATCCATAAAGATCGCCGGAATCCACTGGATGTGGTTGGCGCAGGACCTTTTTGGCAGGAACAGGTTTGGAGATCCTTGGGGAGACCTATGTCCAGCTGTGGACGTCATTAGGCTGAAATGATGATGACGACTTAATTCGACCTCGATAGTATTGATAGTGGTCTAGGTGTCTGCCGTAAGCGCAAAAGGTCCCGGATTTCTTTCTCGGTCGGGCAAATTTGGGAAACGAACGTCGTCGTGAATTAAAATTTTTTGGCGCATTCGTTCGAGCCTGTCCGCTTAGCTTCCGCCCCCGCACAACACTCTCGTCACCGCTATTTTAGCCGATACTCACTTACAGTCGACGCCGCGACGCGACAAACATTGCAGTCGTATCTTTCCAACTTCAATCAGAAATCATGTACCATCGACGAGGTTGTTTGTAGGCATAAGTTTTAGTCAGTCCCATCCGTGTGTAAGCATAAATAAAATAATAGGTTTTATTGTCTAAATAGGTGGCTTACTTACTGGCGCAATTAATTTTATGCAATATTGTATACTTTTTTTTATTTTACAATTCTGCCCGCGCGCCCCTTTGTACCGTCGCGCCCCTAGGCACATGCCTACTTTGCCTTTAGGATAATCCGCCTCTGTGTTTATTTCATTTGTGTAGTTCTTAGAATAAAACAGCCAATTTCCGATCAAATTTTAGTAGAATATGTCTGAAACCATTTAATGGCTTCTTACTTAGAAAATAGATTGGATTTAGTTTCCTTTATATAATGTATTACGGGTCCAATAGCGAGCTTTGAGCTTTATTCCTCTAAGAAAGGGAAGATCTAAAGAACGTGACATATAAGTAGTCAGGTATAAATAGACACCAATGTCGTTAAGTATTACATAATTTATGAAGTATATATTTCAAACGGTTTAAATATAGGTAACTTCATTTTCAAATTATTACTAATTTTTCCGGTGACGGCGGGTGGACAAACGGCCTTAGAGCGTTTGTCCACCGTGACGGCCCGGTGACGGCGGCGGTGGACAAACAGCCTTAGAGCGTTTGTCCACCGCCGCCGTCACCGGACCGTCACCGAGAACCGATTTTATTTCTGACCAATTTTAAGATGACGGCGCTCGGGTGACGGGCGTGCAGTGGACTAACGACTGTAGTAAATGTATGTCCCGCTACCTCGGCGCCGATATATTTTTCTCGGTGACGGCCCGGTGACGGCGGCGGTGGACAAACGGCCTTAGTCTTGCTATACGCATCCGTCTTTGACTTTGGTAGAATATTTTATAGATAAAAATAATTATAAAAGGCACTCACCTTCGGCTGTTGTTTCTTGCGCGCCTCGCTCCGCAACAGCGAGCATCTAAGGGCGTTTCTCTCCGCAACCCTCCGCACCGCCGCCTCCTCTGCCTTAGGCCTCACGCCGGCGTCCCACGCCCTGTATGTCCAATTATAAAATCTTTTAGTCCTACTTAATTCAAGACATGCCGCGGCTTGCGAAAGATCTTTTAAAAAATAAGATCTCTTTTTTATAGGCCTTCCCTAAACCTTTTTCAGCCATATCGTTTGACAAACAAGTAGGTACTTAGGTATTTTGGTTACTCCTCCTTTTTTGGGAGCAAACATTTAAAAGGAAGAATTAGTTGTTTTTGCAGTAATCAAATGTAGGTACATTTTTTGAACCAGCTACCCGCACCGATTTACTTGTCCTGACGTAACGAACGCTTTTGATGTTATGTAGTCGTTCTGAAATTATTCGCGCGCTTACATTTCGGTGATACAGTTTTAATATTATAAAAGATAATCTGGTAAGGCTTAAGGGTAGCACTTTCATCTTATGTATAAAACTAGTCTTATTCTTTACCTTAGCCCAAATTATAGTTATGTGGCGGGTTGGCTCATTCAGAGTGGAATCAGGCGATAGGTACTATATTTCGTAAAGCAAATGGATAGCTCTAAAACTAAATAAACTTAAGCAGCATAAAACATAGCTCAATCAAACAAAAAAATTAAGTGTAATTAGAACAACACAATAAGTTATACGTACAATACAATAGCAAATGAACCCATACTTTTGTTGATAAATGTTCATAATATTGTAAGATGTGTTTCACTTATTTACGTAGACACACTAAAGTAGTGCACTTATTCAATATTCTCCATAACATTTAAATATGGAGATGCAAAAGATGAATGCCTCCATGTCGTCCTGGCACGCACCCACCTGTCTACATTTCATTTTGTAAAGGATTGGTATTTATTCGCAGAGAAAATGTTATCGTCTACATATTTCATAGTCTCAAGGATATTTACTCCTCTCTTATCTGACGCCGTAATACGACCATTAAGACCCGCAGCAGTTAATCTTTCAACTTGTGAATAGGTCCGACTTTGTTAAACTATAAGTTTTTCGTATCTTGTAGTGAAAAATTCAAATTGCACACATTTAAAAAAACTACGTAATAAAATATTTTAGGAATTGGTTATGGCCACATACGAGAATCCAAAATAAAATAGGCACGGTGGTGATATGTGATGTCAAATCATTGGCTCAATTAAATACTTCTACTTTTTTTTAATTTATAAGTTTGGCTCAACTAAATGGTTCTTTTTTTTTTAATTTATTCGTAAAATAGAAGGTAGGTGTGCTAGTAAGGCGTTTTAAAAGTGAAACTGAATTTTCAAAACCTTATAAAATGGTAAACATTCGTTAATTAGAGTAAATAGCTAGTACCTTTATTTTATTATTTTTTTAAGCTATAAGTATATTAGAAAGTATGTGTGATTTATAAATTTGTGTGCATAAAATATAATATTTCATAGTAGCTGTTCACTGTTGAATAGTTAGTCGTATTCAAAGCACTCTTTGTTATGCCAATTAGTTTTGCCTGTGGCCATTATTATATTTGCCTCTGGCCACGAGAGTTGGTTTACATTACAAAGCATTAACTTATTGTTTCCAGTGAAATCAAATACAATATATAAATTATAAATTAGAAGGTTTTTATTACAAACACCAAATTATTTTAAACAAATTTTTACTTTAAAGAAAAAATAGAGAGAAAAATACCGCTAAATTAAATGCTGTTCTTATGGTTTTTACATTATTTTATGGTATTTTTTACGTAGAAGAACTTCAATTTCTATGTAAACGATTGCACAACTGAAGCACATTGTTCTCAATTAATGTTTGACAAACTGGATAATGACGACAATCCTAATGACGTAAAACCGTCCGTTGTTCGTTCCCTGTCTCTCGGCTCATCTAACAATATCGTTTGTTTCAGCACTTAATACAACGCAACTCAAAGGTCAGTCGGTCGTTTTGTGCCGGTATTGTATCATCTATAGAACCTTTAAAAATTCTCGATGAAGTTTTTTTTAGCGAAGCGGCACAATGAAGATTTTTATGAAATGCGGCACAACTGATGAAAAGTAACCTATAGACATCTGCCATACAAACACAAATGCGCTGCCGGCCGTTCATTTCGTCATTTATGTAGTTGCGAGTTGAGAGCTTGTAAACGAACAAACCGATCCATTATGCTATAATAAGTATTTTTATGTGGCACTATTATATTTTTTCAAGTAAAAGTTCTTTTGAGCATGGGCTTATGTGCGACGTTTATGTTGTAAAGTAGGATATTTTCCATTGGGGCCAAATTTGAAATCAGCCCCGAAAGTTATTTCTCCCCCCTAATTCTCAGCCACTAAACGTAAGATGTCTAGACATGTTTTCTCGATTTACGCAACTTATAATACTACTGACTTTTATTGTATAAACTATAAAAGGATTTTTGACCTTTATTATCAAGAGAGACTTCTTTTTTAATTAGCAAAGTGCATACGTGGGTCGCCGAGGCGGAGTGCACAAGTCACAAACAATAGCCTTTCTGCTTGACCAACGCAACTGATTTCAACGAAATTAATAGTTTTAACATTCTATTTCTCACAGCGACTAGGAGTTAATGTAATAAACACATTTCAGGTGGCACTAAGGCGAGGCTCAACTGTACTATAAATACCCACGACTTCGGTTTTCATACTTTTATAGCAGATAGATCTCAAAATTACATTAACATTGCAAAAAACCGCAAGTTGCGGACTGCTATACTTTCTGAGAAAAAAAATATTGAAAATCCGAAATTTGTTACATTTGTAAGCAAAATCAAGAACAAGCTTACTCAAAATGGGTTGCGCGATTTTTTTCTCTCAAAAATAACATTTATGGAAAGTTCCAGAATATTGTAAAAGACAATGGAGTGGAAAATCGACTTGGATGAATATAGGTTAGAAGGCTAGTTTTCGTGGTTATTTTTTTTTCTTCTGTTTGTTAGTTTTTCTTTTTAAAACACTTAATTTAAGATTCAATATCACTCACTTATAGTAATTCTTGTTAAATTAATTATTTTTGTCACTTAAAATTTCCGGTCACTTTTTCCTATTTTGTACTTCTCTTTTCAAAAAGGGGGAGTTTCTGACTTTGTGAGGGTTGGAAGGGGTATAGGGCGAGGCTGTCACCTCGCTCCACATCCCTACCCCTCACTCCCTCCCCAAATTCTAGTATTTTTGTATAATAGCTTTCTAACACCTAAAAATTGAAAAAAAATCAAATCTCAGAAACTATTGCAATCCGCAACCTCCCCCCTTAGGGGGGAGGGATAAGGGGGTACCCCTCCCCCATCACCCCCAACCCCCGTCCCTAAAATCGTGGGTATTTATAGTACAGTTCTTCCCTAAGGCGATTATGTCACGTCTAGTTGGACGTTTAGTTCCCACGTTCGTGAGTGTTGAAGACAAATATTCGTATTATGATTCAATTCTTTTGTCACTAGTAGTCTGTCACTCAGTATTTTGCTGCTACCTACCTTCACTAAATAATATGATAATAATACGTGTATAAGCTTTATTAAATATTATAGAAAGGTCTTGAAGTATTCAATTTCAATGTGCGTGTGTGTATGATAGATGTAGGTATCTAACAAATAATATTTTAGTGTAGTTTATGACACATACATGAGTCATTTTATAAAGTTATTCAAATCAATATATTATATTTTTAACTCTCATACAAACTGGCCAAGTCAAATCTAACCTACTTTAAGATCATAGAACTTGGCACTCATTTAGATCTCCATTCTTTTTGCGGCGAAGCCCACAGCCAAGCATAATTTTTGTATTGAACTTGGCTCTCCTTTTTTACATTTATGTTTTTGGTGGGATTGGTGTTACTACAAAAAAGATAAATCGTGAAAACCTATAAGTGTTTACTACTGTAGAAATCTAAAATTCTAAATCTGATATACTGAAATCATGTTGAATCATCAATATTACTCGTAGCAGTTTAAAATATACTTGCACACCTTACAATTTGGTTTCCAGGTCCGTTTAAACTTTACGTGCGTAAATAATCCCTACGGAACTTTACCACACCGTTTTGTTTCAACCTCTTTGTTAATTTATGCCTGGTAGTGACGGGAACATTCGCAGCAAGAGTTGTTTACAGAAACCTTCAATATAAATGTTTTAGCTCACATAATATGAAACAATTCTATAACGCTATTGTGTGATAGAGCAAATTAGAAAAGCACATCACCGAATTTCCGCAGTTTCACACAACAATATGACGTTACAAAGCGTTTGTGAACTAGTTTGAATATGGGGGAAACAAAATTTTGCAATTCGAAGTTGTTATTGTTATTGAACTGGTTGCAATGACGTTGAACGTCATTGACTGGTTGTTTATTATTACAGCTGTCATCGGATTGACAGGAATAATGTTTCACATGCCTTTAGTTCTTGTTCTGAGGTTTCACAATTTTTGACTGTCAAAATATGTATGCAGCAGAGAAATAATTAGGTTCATGATTGGCCGGCCCCGCAAATTAGAGATGTTCATCGCTGTCATCTTTCGCTTACACTTATTTATCGATGCGGAACGAGTAAAACTTTGGAAAAAAAAAAATCATTTTTAAAGTAAATTCTACAATAAGAAATGAATAAATTTGATTATAAGTAACTAAGAAGTCTTGAATAAAAAAAAACTGAATGTGATTTGAAAATATAGAAAATTTTCTTTGTTCTGTGGAAAATATAAAGAATATTATTGTTAATGACGTTTCTACTTCGTTAATAAAATTCACTGAATAGGGTATTTGACAAGTTTTATTTGCATTTTATACAGTTTCTTGAATAAGAAACAATAAAAATTTTAAAATTTTGAAATATTTGTGTATTTTCGGAGATACGGAGTTTTATATTTACGATTAGATAAAGAGAGCGTCAGGTGCTACGGTGCTACAAGCACGTGTCGTCACCTGCCTATATCACCATACATCAATATAATATTATACTGGTTTGTCGTATGATCGAATACAGCCATGCATGAATTATCACAATTTCAACTACAGTCGAACACCCTGTTGATACTAATTGTACATACCTTAGTGTTTCTGACGTCACCAATTGTGGTTCAATCGCAGGCGGAGGTGGTCGGCTGCTATTGAAAAGCTGTTGCACCGCTGAGTTCGCTTTTGGCGTGTTGATTGTCAGAATGAGTGGCGTTTCCAGTCTGCACAAATTGTTTCCATTCATAGAGCCAGTTTCACCACTGCCAGACAAGTTCGGGATATATTATTTGACGATACCAATGATGCTTTTGTTTTGTTAATAGATAAAAGTGTTGGAAAAGTAAATTAAAAAGGTGTCAACATCCGACGTAGTAAAATAAATTAATAAAGTTTTTTAGTCAAATCAAAAGTTTTACGATTATGATAGACGAAACTCGAACTAATAGTACTAGCTACGTTGCGGACGGTCACCGGTTTTTCTATTTACTCAGATTTTGTTTCCATTTTCCCATCAAACTTTAAAAAAAATCAAAAAAAGTAAAAAAAACATTTAAAAATAATTACTTGCATATATCGATAGTACTACCACAGATTAAGACTGATTTGAGATAGCCGTTCGCTACTGGATACGAATCGGTGGATAAGATGAATTTTATTAGAATTCTTACGTGTGTTTGAAATGTATACCTAATGTCTTACCTGTGCGTGGAGTTAGTACTGTAGTCTTTTTGTATGCTCTCACTGTCCGAAGTTTGTGTTTGTTCTGGTTCAGGCTTAGGTACTGGCTCTTCCTCAGATGGGTCCTTGGGCCGTTCGACGAATCTAACCGATCGTGGTGTTACTGAGCCGTCTTCGTCGCTGGCGGTGGTGGTTGATCGTTGATCGTCATTCTATTAGGAATAAAAATAAGACAACATTTATAGAGTGGACGTTACAATATATGTTTTCAATAGTCTCAAACCTCGTCCTTGATGAACATTTCGTAAAATTTTTATTGATGTTTTTTTTATTAGTAATTCTTGATATTTTGGTGAACCATACATTTAAGTATGAAATGTCAAAGAAGAAAAAATAAAAAGGAACCTATACATTTTTAATTGTCATATTACTGTCCCCAAGAAAATCTTTAAATTGATTAGTAAGCTATTGTCTACTGTAGCAATGAATATTATAGCAAAATCAATCATTAACAAAATCTAGACTATTGACTTTGAAGCCTAACTTACGAACTCGGTCTTTATAGGCCCGAATTTGAAAATAGCCGGGTTTAGTGCGATAATATTTTTGTGTAATAAGAAGTAGGTTATATAACACCGAGGAGGACGCAGGTTCGATCTCCGCACGGTACGTGTGCATGGAAATGTCTGTTTATCGGTCTGGGTGTTTCTATGTATAAATGTATTAACAAAAAAAAAAAGGAATTTGGTAATGTTTATACGTTGTCTGGCACTCATAGTACAAACTATGCTGTGTATAAAGTGTCCATTATACACTCACCGGCAATGAAACTTGGCAACTGGGCTTTTTTCATACAAACATCGTAGTATGGAACGTTGAGTTCGGTTTATTGTTTTTCCTTTTTGAGAAAATTGAGCGGTTTTTGGCAAATTTTGAAATTGTGGTTCAAAAATTGGGCGTTTGACCTCTCTTTTGACGAAATAATCATTGCACAGCTTCAAATAGTTTTCTATCTATGAGACGCTAAAGTGACCATGTTTGTATGAAAAAAGCCTAGTTGCCAAGTTTCATTGCCGGTGAGTATATTTATTTATTAGTCGACTATTGGCATAATATACTAACGTGCAGTGTAGGTGTGTTTGTACACAAACCGTACCTCTTGGTGTAGGACGCCCCATACTCGTTATAATATTATTACCGCCGCGGTGAATCAACCGCGTCGCTACTCAGGGCAGTCCCAGAAGTCAATTTTATAAATTAATAGGAGTATGTAATAGCTGTACACTTAATCCCTTGGCTTTGCGTAGATACGTGAATTCACTCTGCATTATATATCCCTTATATTACGGTAAGTGCTCTGAGGAGTTGTTCCACGGTACGAGTAAATAGAGAAGAGAGTGTAAAAAGTATAAACGCACCGCGCAGGTTGTATGTGTACGCCAAAGTATTCTACAGGCAATTATATCGCGAAATGAGCCAGAGATATCCTACTGTACCTATACTATACTGTATTGTAGAAAAAATTCTCTACGATGGTTATTCTGGTGGACTTTACGTAAAACAAATTTCATCCACATCAACATATTCGAGGTGATGGTACAAAAGGACAAAACCAGATGGATCTTTATAAATTTTAATGTGATAAAAAATACATTCATACAATTATGAGAATGTTTATTACAATAAACATAATTTCAAATAACACACAATAAAATGACATGTTACAGAGTTGTTTATTATAATAATAATATCCTATAAGTTGTAAGCTTTATTATTATAAATAATAATATTTTTTATGAAAACTCAAAAGAATGGGCTGCCTTCTATGTTATTCTAGAAGAACTAAAATACGAAATAATATAATAATAAGGGGTTGGCTTAGTGTTTTAAAATAAAAATGTAAAAGTATGAATAAGTTTACGCTCGTGATACGCACACGGTTTTTTAGTACATTTTATAAGAGTTAGACAAAACCTATTGGTTTATCAATATGAAAATCGTCCAGTAGATTTCTTTTATTAATGGATTTTCTAATGCGGTTTTTGAAAATGCCGTCCAAAAGAAAGGGCTTTACGTTATGTACACCTAAGATATTTGCTAGATAAATTATCAAAAACTTATATGAGAGTGGTGAAATTGATACATAATTGTCCAGACTTATTTTTTATTTTGAACGGACAAAAATTGTAGGATATAGTCATGCCCGACTCGTAGTCACACCAGATTGTCACACCAGTATGACAAACAAGTAGTTAGTTATATTTTATGTTAGTACGTACAAGAAACCTCAGCCTATATTACACGTGCAAGGATGAAAGGCAGTACATACATAATGTACTTTTTTTTTACTTAAAATAGCGTTGGGAATAGCTATGTATTAAACAAAATTCCAATTCCTAATCAAAACTATCAGATTGTTATATCATCAAAGTAAAGCCATACCTGTTCATTGGCATCCTTGTCAGTGTCAAGCGACTTCCACAGTCGTCCTCCCTTCAAGATTCCCCCCCTCCTCTGCCGTAGGGGGGAGTTCTCCGAAGACGCACGTCCCTCTGTCTCCGCCGTGTCGCTCTCCTCGCCTTAACATCAATGCGATAAATGATTTGAGTAATCAAATTGTTAGCACCATATTATGTAATTTAGGCTAAATCACACTTATTATGTAGGTACATTCATAGCATGGCAGGAGATGGCGTAGGACAGACAGACAAAGATAGAGGCTCTTATTGTCGGAGGCCAAGACTCACTCACTACGGGTTGCTACACCTGTAATTATGTAGTTAGAGTACAGGTCGGCTTATAGTAGAAGGTTAGTTTTATTAAAATCCATCGAGGGAAATAGACTTAGATATGTACCTAGTCTGCATGTCTCTATAATTTTTTTCATTTAAATGGAGTGGTTCAGGTGATTTAAATTATAAGAATTTGATAAAAATAGACATTGGAAAAATCGTGAAATATTACGAAAACACTCTAATAAAGTGATTTATATACATAAAAAAACACTTCAGATTTTTTCATAACAACTTCAATTTGGTTGATGCCAATTATATTTATCTTGAAGTGCTGTAAAAATTAATGATCACAAAATCGTAATTGCTTATAAAGTGGATGACTCACTTGTCTGAGGAGCTGTTGATAGTTCAGCTTGAGTATCTTCTAGGCATAAGTCTGGAGCACATTCTGAAACAAAGAAAAAATAGTTTATAAAAAAACATCAATATATAGTAGGCATTTTACGCACTAATAACTATCATAAACCATAAAACGTTTCGTACTTGTTTTCAGACACAGATAACACAATTATTATTGTAGGAAACCTTTATGGCATTATTTTTAATTTTGGTAAGTAATTTGACGAAATGACTAACATATAAGAATGACTAATGGTGTGTTTGAACTTAGAGACTTATGAATTTAGTAATCTGTGCTTATGGCTAAAAGTTTGAGTGTGTTAAGTTGAAGTTTTTAATTGCGATTGTATTAAAAATAAAAGTTCGGTTACCTTCTTCTGTTGAATTGAAAATAAATGCTGTACCTACTGTTCGTTTTAGTGGATTTATAGTTGGGTGTCCTGAATTCCCCTTGTCTCGCAAGCAATCTAATTAAATCCGAAGCGGAAGTTCGCTACGACTGTCTGAGACTCTATATACAAGTTTATTTTTCTAGAAGACCTTATAACTAAACTATTATGAAGAATTTTAATGTATTTTTAAACACATTACTATACTTACTCGTTTATACTAAGTTTTTTTTCTTTACTTTGATTTTGTTGTTGGTATTGCAAATCAACCCCTCAAACTTGAATGAACGCTACAAATATTTTCTAATAATAAGTGCCTGTTTCTAATAAGCCATAAAATCATATCTGCCTTCACAAACAAACGAACACGTGTTTACACTTTTAGGTCTTCAATATACCGAGTTACTGATGAGGTTTCGTCTCATATTTCCATTTCTCACCCAGCCTGTTGCATTAACAAGTAGAATGAACATATGAAATTACCTAAATGAATGAAAGTTTGCTATGGTAGCGTCGGTTGTTAATCACACTCAATACCAACATAAGGATTGGAAAGCACACGTGGTAAACGCTAATCGATATTTTTGTTAAAAATTCATAAAAAAGAAAGTCAATTTCGCATGAGTCTTCGTGTAGTTAATTCTGAATTGGTCAAGTAAAAACTGTCAATCGTGTTGTACATATATTTCACATTAATTCA
Source organism: Mecyna flavalis (assembly GCA_949319885.1). Classification (NCBI taxonomy): domain Eukaryota; kingdom Metazoa; phylum Arthropoda; class Insecta; order Lepidoptera; family Crambidae; genus Mecyna; species Mecyna flavalis. The sequence continues at coordinate 19,958,211 of OX439425.1, read as the reverse complement.
TCGTTTATTTTCGATGCAGAACGTATTACTAAAATATACTTGTACTTCTTTTGATCTTGACATCAGCAGGTGCCTTTTGGCCTTTATGTATTTAAATTATAAAATCGACAACTAATAGTTTTTACAATAGCCGACGTTCTTGCCACGACAGTACGTGGCTGCGAAGTTTAGCCAAAGTCTTTAATTTGCTTAAGCCAGCGGGGATACGTAACCCCTCGCCAATATGCGAGGCTGCATCGTAGATATTTGAGCTTCCAGTTATAAACTAAGTTGAGCCTGATGTAATGTACTGTGGAAACTGCTATACCTATAGTCTGTGCTGAGAGTTTATAGGCGATTGCTGGTGTTCATTTGTGAAAAATAAAGTTCTGTTATTTTTCTCTTAGATGTCTATTAATTACCAGGTCTGTGTTTTATAATCATTCAGTGGTACGACGAGGAATGACAATTCCTTAACGTGCCACTGGTGGTACAAGTTGGTGGCACGACGAGGAACAAGCCCTTTTTTATTGCTAAAACTTACAAGAAAGACTAATTCTTGTGTAAATCGTAAATTATTATTATTTCTTGCTTTTATTTATTTATTGGGTTTTTCTGAAGGCCTATTGAAGGTATTTCTTAGTGACCCATAATAAAACGTACTGATTCGTTGGGTCTTATTTATTAAATAATGAGTTGGTTGTATTTTATGTTTTAACCCTTTCAACGCCAATGTCTGATATATCAGACAAACCATTTTCGTGCCCACCACGCCAATGTCTGATATATCAGACAAAAAAACATGATCAAGAAACGTTGTATTTTTACTTGCCTGAATGAGTTGAGTATAACCTAATAATTTTTTGGAATTTTTTTTTAATGGTCGTGGCGTGTGGGGCACCATTTTCGGAAAAAAGCGTGGCGGGGAAAAGGTTAATATACAGTAGGTTCATTTATTTCAAAACTTTTACGTTATTTAATGCAAGAAAATCTTGTATACTCTTCGTCACTAGTTGTATTTCTTGCTCTTTAATATCATGACTTCTGCTCTTTTTTTCTTCCGCCAAGCAAAGTAGAGCACTATGCAGAGCGAATACAAAAAAACTCACTGGGAAGTTTGAAAGTAAAGAAGTTTGAACGACCGAATAATTTACATTAACCCCAAAGAAGTATATTCTTATTACGTAGATATCGGGGAATATTAAGCAGTTTTTACCTCTCGTGAATTAATTCGTGAGTTCCCTATAGTCGAATTTCAGATAAAGCGGGAAATATAAATAAACCTACTACCACGCAGTAAATATAATATTGTGCACGTGACTTGGTCTGGCGACACTTTCATTCATCGTCTGGAGGCATCAGTAAGATAAGACCGACGACTGACGCAGGACCAGGCTTTTGCTTTCCAAGGCAAGGGGTGTAATATTTATGAGGCCTCGAGGCCTTGAATTTCGCGGGCAACAGGGCGGCAGCGGCAGCGGCGAGATGTTTTGTATGGAATTCGGCGGGGCGGGAGCGGGAGCGGCAGCGCACGGAGGCGCACTGCGGACATAGATATATACTGCGGCGGATCACCGCTTGACAGCATGCATCGTTACCGCTCTTGACGGCCCGCGTCAAGTGGTGACCGCAGTGCGCCTGCGTGCGCGCCGCGCTGTCGCTGCCGCGAAAGTCGAGGCCGAGGCCTCAGAGTTTGAATTGCGACTGAGAATTTTGGATAACAAAACCCCAGCAGTTGTTGTTGTTTAAAAACAGTATACATGCACGTCATACGTCGTACATTAGTGGATACAAATGTGGGCTATGTAAAAAGAACAACTTCGGATATTATAGGGGTTAATGGGATACCTTGCGTGCTTTTAATACCATTTAGCAACTCTGATATTTCAAGTAACTTAGGTCAGTGCAATGTGCAATATTTCCGTTTGCGGAAAAATTCGAGAATTTCCTAACTTGATTGGCGCCACAGATTGGCGCAGACCCGTTGTGAGGGGTTCCGGAGGTGTTGTTGGAAACTGGCCAAGTTCACCCCGTGTGAAGTCGTACATAAGTATATTGACCTTCAGCTGTTGAGTATAGAACTGCGGTTGTTCAAATGCAAATGTAAGTGCAGTTCTAACAAGGAAAAATTGTGCTGCTATAACCTCATTGGTGAAATCGTGTGCGCCAATTTTCTAGGCTATAGCCGTCTGACGTTGGTATTCCTAGGAACGTATCGTATTATAAACTTGTATCTATATACTAACTCTTTTTTTCTTACAGCTAGTACCGTTCCGTTGAAGAGTGAGTGGATCAATGACTTTTACGGACTCAGGATCGTACGGAAAATAAAATATAAATTCTCACTAAGTATAATGAAGTTTTTGTTTATAAAATCATGACACAATAACAGATTAATAAACATCTAATAAAACACTTAAAATTAAATTATTCCGGTAAATATATTGCTCACATTTACTTAAACATTTAACCTAAAGAAGACTTAAACTTCCAAGCAATTATAAGTAGCTTAACAATATTACACAGTGTGTTGCTTCACAATCTCGATAAATGAATATAATATAACAAATATTATTGACATACTACGTAAATATATTAAAAATAAACTTACTACGATATTCCAAGCGTTCCTCTTTATAATAGTAGTATTTTCCTCTTTATAATAGTAGTATAAATATTTATCTGAAAACGGTGGTCGCAACATTCTTTTGCATAGTGAAGCAAAACACAGAATGTCACGTAAATGGATATAAAATAGTGTTTAACCTCGTAGAAAGTTTTAAAAGAAAATACAACTGAAAAACAAATATCTGACGTCGCTTCGCAGTTGATTCACACTTTTAATAATTTGTCTGCATAAACCTATCGCAGCAAAATGCATCTCTTGGTTTTCGCAATTTTTATTTTTATTCCGTTCTTTGCTAGTAATTTATAAAAAGGGGAAATGAAAACAAACTGCGAAACATAATACTTGTTGGAAAAGCTAAATAGAAAGTAAAAAGAAGTGTGTTGAGATATTAAGCGACGGTAAGGTATTATGTCAAGGTACTCAACCGTTTCATAAAGCTGGATAAAGTGTAAAAGGTATTATTTTCTTGCATTTTACTTTATTTCGGTCTAGAGAGGGAGTAAGGGAGTTCAGATGTCTGTTTTTCTTGAAGTATACTTAGTTGTCCATGATTTAGCAACGTCATGATTCTGTCGAAGAAATATAAAGTCAATTTGAATTGTTGTTCGTTTTCATACATCACACGATCAATGCATGAAATTTGGTAATCCACTTATTCAGGCAATAATTGTGCCAAATACAACTTTGCGATACTATTATTTGTTCTTGATTAACACATCTTAGGAAACACTTAACATTTGGGTAAAATTTTTGGTCATCCATCATAATAATTTAGACCGCGCTGGGAATGTCTTGCTTTTGCGATAGTTGCAAATTACAATAACCGCCACTCTGAAGTCTCTTCATTCATAATATATTACATATAGTAAAAATTACTAATTTTATTATCGTTAATAGAAATGATTAGTCATGCCCCTTTCCTCAAGTGGAACCGGAGGAGTGAGAAGAACGTCCCAAAATAAATAATAATAATAATCATTTATTTCAGGCAATATTTACATACAGAGATGTTAATTATATATAAACAGAGGCCCATATCATAAATACCTTATAGTCTAACATACATATTCATAACATTATATAAAAATACAAAAAAAACAAATTATGCCTTTAGGCGCGCGATGTCTGTTGGTAGCCGTCCTCGAAATCTTCGGTAGACGACACCCTGCGGCCAGAAGTCCTCCTTCATGAATGTTTCCAGAAAATAACGCCTGTAGGTATCACTAATCTTTTTTTTTCGGAGGAGTATGCGTTTATGCACCATAACCGCAGGCTAGCTAAACCTGCGGCCGTATGTGGGACTCGAGACTAAAATGTCCACTACCCACTAAACTCCCCCGGTTCCCCTTCACACCCGATTGGGACGAGCCGGTGCCAGCGTTAGCTATTTACCAGCCCATCCCCGGGTACCCCGACTTGAGAGGCCTCAAGTCGGGGTGAGGTATCACTAATCTACGGTAATGATAATAAGAAGAATTTTCCTCCAAAAAAGGGCAAAGAATATTTTCAAATCATATTTAAAGAACCCTTGCTGTTCAAACAATGTTTACAAGTCGACATCTCACGACTGTCGCTAAAGAGAAATCACCTAAAAACGATGGCAGCAGGCTTAGTGCCACAGTTCTAATGAAGAAAACAACAGCGTGAATAATAGCTATGTTCAACCAACGACGCGTGAGCTGTGCGGCTTCCCTGCTTGCCCCTTTTTCCTGGTCCTCAGGAACGTTTTAGCGGGGGGCGGGATCTCTACTTATGTTGGTGGCTTAAAATTCGAGATAGGGGCTGGCATTGCGCCAACATCCTTGCCACGTCTGTCTTTGCATGCGAAGGAGCCTCGTATTGCGTAGTAGTCATAATTAAAAAATATGTGCTTCATTTCAATGTGAGAAGGTGCTTATTTATAACCCGGACCGTGGTGGCAGTAAATGTTGGTTAAACTGTTTACACTAAGTAACATTCTTTGCGACGTCTAATGCTAGGCTGAAATAGATAAAAATTATAAAGTAATCGTTGGACTGATCGTTGACGAATTTGAAGGCAACCATCAGTAATCTTAACAATCACAAAATTAAATAGCTTTTACGATAATTGCTGGTCTCATGTAAGAGGTTACTGCTTTATAAATACATAAATCCAGCATATTGAATCTTAAACATAAAATACTTATTAACCCTTTCAACGCCAATGTCTGATATATCAGACAAACCATTTTCGTGCCCACCACGCCAATGTCTGATATATCAGACAAAAAAACATGATCAAGAAACGTTGTATTTTCACTTTCCTGAATGAGTTGAGTATAACCTAATAATTTTTTGGATTTTTTTTTTTAATGGTCGTGGCGTGTGGGGCACTATTTTCGGAAAAAAGCGTGGCGGGGAAAAGGTTAAACATAAAATACGTTCTCTCTAGATACATGTTGGTGATGTTGGCAATTTTCATACGAAATGATTTTATAATTTAGATTTTGCCTTTGATCCTGAGTTTACGCGCCACTGATTCTTCCGCTTTGAGTGTGTATATAATTTTGTTTAAAGGCTAAATGTTACCTCTGACGGTCGCAAGACGAAGGTAAAATAACTGTAAGGTAGATAATTATGAGAAAAGTTTTATTAATGTCACTCTGAGCCTGTAAGAAAAGAACTGAGCTATTTCAAAATACGAATTGTAGTTTGTTTGACATAAATATTAGGTAATTACAAAAATGTTACCTAAATATATTGTGCTATAACTTGCCTTACTCATTTCCTTTTTTGTTAAAATAGCATACAAATAAAGCAAATAAAAAATATTAAAACCGTAAATAATTGGTCAATAATATCTAATTACACTTATTATACATAAAATCGGTCGCCACCGCGGTTACACCCACGCGAATTTTTTTTTTCCAATTATCCCCCCCTTCCCCCATATCACCGGGATCAAATATAAAGTCCCCTATGTCACCCGGGGACAGTTTATCTTTCCAACAGTGAATGAACTTTTTATATTTTTATGAAATTTCTCATGCAACAACCATTTTCGTATGAATATCATGTTTGAACCTTAGGAATAGTAGCCTTAAATGTACTGGGCAGCTTGTAGAAAAATTATTCAAAAATTATTTGTTGCGTGACGTTCAAAAGATAAAAGTAAGTATTTTATAATATTCCATCCGTTTAAAACTTATCCCTAGAAAAGGAAATGAAGATAATGAGGTAGCTGAAAAAACCAAAGATACGAAAAGTGCTTTTTCGAGCCACGGTTGAAAAGTGCGTTTGATGCTAGGTAAACTCCAGATTTTTAGCAAATGATCATCTATGGTACAGACTAACTTACACTCAAATAAATTTATATCTCATACCTATTTGATATTTGATAGTTTAAATTTTCAATAATGCTTTTCAAAACTATTCATGTACGCAATGAACAAGATAATATATTTCAAATGAATAAAATTAGCGTCCAAAAACAGCAGTAAAGTATTTTACTTATAATGGCCAAAAGAGGATGCTAGTACTCGTGGTTACAAATTCAACATGAAAATTCAGCGAAAACTAAATGGTGCTTCATTTCAAAGCGTGTTGTAATGATATTATTTTAGTTTCCCAGAAACACCCGTATCGAGGTAAACTCAAGCCGGGTGTTACGCAAACATTGGTAGCCGTACATCAAAATAATTTTGTTAAAATCCTGCCTGAAAAAGCATAAAATAAAATGTAATTAAATAAGATTCCATCAGTTTTAGATTTAAAACCAGACAATTATTTATTTACTGACAAACAAGCGAACGTTATATTTTGTTTTCAGCCGAGTACTCTGGAGTTAACTGGAACCACAGAACAAGAAAAAGCTGGAACCGTTTGAATATTCTCGAAGATTTCAGCTTTCTTTTTACAATATGATAACTAAGTTTCGGTTTTATAACTTAAATGGGGGAAAATACTAGAGCTTTAAGAGTTACTCCGGTATTGTTAGCTTTCGTTATCGTTGAACTGCTGACTAAGTAAGCGAGAGAGAGCTAAAAAAAGTCCGGCTATTTGACTCGATTGTTTCCAAATTATACCTAACTGTAACAACTAAAGGCCTAAATCGTACTTCATTAGATCTGGGGCACTGTAAAGTTTACAAAACTTTATCGTCTTCATCATAATCACACTCTACTGCACAACTTATTAGCAATTTTTTTCTATGTCCTATTTTCACTTGTGGTACGTGTAGATATAGACCTTCAAACTTATCTGTTCCGGTGGCGGCGTCGCTACTGTCTATTTAGAACTGTCATTAAATAACGTTTTTGCATTGCATTTTACGTAGTTCCAATTTTGGCCACCGGAACAGATAAGTTTGTCGGTCTGTAAAAGTTATTAGCTGATGACAATGAGGTCAGTAAATTATGAAAAAACTTATCATAGCCGTTGACTAATGACGTGGTCGTCATTTTAGAGTGCGACTTTGTAACCACTGCACTATAATATAGGCAGTCAAGTTACCATACTGTGAGCACATAAAGACTTCGGGCATCAAAATCTCTTTTGCGGTTCAGCAATAAAAACTTTATTATAACCATTTCGACAGGCATCGCGAATAAAAAAAGGCATTTTATTTCACAAATGGCAGTAGAGAGAGAGATTTTGAAATATATAAATAATGTACCTATTATAAAAAATATCTTGGTGTTCCTCTTACCCTAACTGACGGGTCAGTCCTCCCTATTACAAAATCTTTAACTTCTATTGACATTGTAACCGTGAATCACGGATATTTCTATTTGAACAGAGAACTACAAGAAGTCATTCGTTAAAACATAAAAGTATATAATTTTAAATATTTACCTCAGTCTTGTTGGGAAGATTTATATCATTTGTTAATTTTACTGTACCGCCAATCACTATGCCGGCGGCGAGATATGGCGACGTTGGTATATTGTATAAATAAAATTTGCAGATGCAGGAAAGTCAACAATATAATTATTTAAATTAACAAATTACATTTTACACAGACAGTTTTGCGTGCTTAGAGGCGAGAGAAAATTTTACATTAAAAAAACAACAGACGCGCGAAGTTTGAAAATGGAACGCACGACGACGCTTCCCGCTGATTTTACTTTTTAAAAAGAGTCTTGACTGCGAGGAGGTTTTACTCTTCGACACTTACTAATTACTGCTCGACAAATCATAATTTAGCTATTCTGTTACCTACAAATTGAGGAAAATAACAGGAACACCTTGTGGCAAGGCCTATCAAAACAATTCAGGGCTTTTGATATGGAACAATATTTAACTCTACATTTAATATCTAACCAACAAAAGTTATTTTGTAAACATACAAGTATCCGATTGTTGACAAAGCATGAGGCCGTTTGTATTGAGTGTTACTGGGAAAGTATTAAAGTTTATTTTTAAAATTGTTCTAACTTGAAAACTTTTTATGCCAGCTGAGTGACGCTTTTATGGCTTTTTCTATCTATTATTCTGTTATTTAAAAAGTCTGCTTACATTATTTTTTTACCTTCGTACTAGCAATAAATACAAACAAAAAAAAAGCTATAGTTCCCGTTAAAATTTATCTTAGTTTCATATTGTCAAATTTGTGTCAAGTGTATCCATCATCATGATGGAATACAATAAAGTTACCATACTTTATGGAAAGTTTTCGAACGGAATATTTAGACAACACGGAGCATGGACGGTCTATGTATTGTCAGTGCTTTTATACTAAAACAAATATTTTTCCGTCCATCTTACAAAATAGAGAGTGATTTCCCCTAAATGTATTTTTATTTACACGAAAACATAATAGATGACATGTGTAGCATACGCACCAAGCCGAAATAGGAGTGGCTAAATGCTACCCTTGGGACAATACGATTACGATATAAAACGATGTTCAAAAACTCGCATGAACCGGAACAGATACAGTGCACGTACGTACCTTGGACTGCTCCAGCTCTCGAGGGTTCCACCCGGCGCTCCAGAATCACTCACAGAGGTTTTCGAGTCCGTTTTAGAAGGCGCAAGCGCACACGCGGGATATAGCTTCGATGAATATCGACCGACAGAGGGCGCGCACGTCGCGTTCTTGATCCCACCGTACGTGACCACTCGCAACGAGCTCTCGCTCCGAATTGTGACGAGATACGTACGGCACGGTAGTTGTATCCAAAACTACCCTCCGCTACGGTATCGCGATTTGAACATCGATGAATTATAAACTACCCACTCATCGACGACGAAACATCCCGCCCACCAAAATGCCTATGGTATTTTCTGGTCAGAAAAAAGATGAAATAAACGATCATTTTGTGAACAGGATCGATATACAAACGATACTTAAAACTAGATTATGAGAAAGTGCATTTTACGATAACGATTCAACGATCAAGATGACCGTGATACTAGGCTAAATACGATACATAAGTTTAACGACTAAAACTAACATGATAGAGTACAAACAAGTATTGATTCGATACGATAAGCTATGTGATACGTTATAAAAATACTTATTTGGTACGATATTTTTGATTTGATACGATTTAAGTTAGTCCTCTATAGGTAGAGGGCATAGCTTAACCAACGGTCTTTGAAAGGTATGATTATTTGCGGTTTTAACTACTGCAATCCGAGCTTTCCCATCAGCACCAGGCAAGAGATCCACAACTCTGGCTAAAGGCCATTGAAGAGGCGCGCGGTTATCATCCTTGATAATCACCATCGAACCTATTTGCAACGGTTTAGAATCTTTGGTCCATTTAGCGCGTTGCATCAAAGAATTAAGATATTCATGTTTCCATCTGGACCAGAAATTCTGATGAAAAGCCTGTAACAACTGCCACCGATGAAGCCGATTTACATTAACATTGGTGAGATCTTCATCGGGAACAGCGGTCAAAGGCTCTAATGTTAGAAAGTGTCCTGGCGTTAAAACTGATAGATCGTTAGGATCCGAACTGATTGGACATAGTGGGCGCGAATTCAAAACGGCTTCGATTTGAGCGAACAGAGTCGTGAGCTCCTCGAAGGTCAAGACCTGGTCACCGACTACCCTGTACAAATGGGATTTTGCCGCTTTGATTTGAATTTCCCACACACCGCCGAAATGTGGAGCCGATGGAGGGTTGAATTTAAATTCAATCTTCTCCGAAGTAGAAGCCTGCTGCATCAGAGACGCAAGCTGGTTTCTACAACCGATAAAGTTGCGTCCACAATCGGCATGCAAAGTGCTACAACGTCCCCTACGCGCTACAAAGCGTCTGAGCGCTGCTATAAATCCGTCCGTTGAAAGCGAAGAGACCACCTCAAGATGCACCGCTTTCGTAACAAGGCAAACGAATAGACAGAGATATGCCTTGTCGATTTTAGCACCGCGATGTGCTCCAACCTTTACCCGGAACGGCCCACCTATGTCGACTCCGACCACCGAAAACGGTTTGACTTGGTTGACGCGATATGCCGGAAGATCGCTCATAAAAGGCTGCAGCGGCTTAGGATTCGTGCGATAACACTGAATGCACTTTTCGATGCGACGACGAATAGTACGTTTCGCGGAAATGATCCAAAATTGTTGCAAAAGCAAAAAATGCGTAGTATTGATACCCGGATGCAAGTAATTACGATGTATAAAGTCAATGATTAAAACCGTGAGAGGATGATCGGACGGTAGAAAAGCGGGGTGCTTTTGTTCGTACTCTAAACCGGATCTAGAGATTCTACCGCCCACCCTGAGTATACCCGACTCGTCAAGGAAGGGGTTTAGTTTACGAAACGGTTTCGATAACGGTTTGTTTGACTTTATATTGCCAATTTCACTCGAAAATGAATTACTTTGAACGTGTTTAACGATACACAATAGTGCGTTATGTCGTTCAACGTTGTTAAGAAACAGGTTACGATTAGATTGACTTCTGTCACGACAATTTTTAATAAAACGATTAATGTAACCTAACACGTTGACGATCGTAGGCAACGAAGAAAACCTGCTCAACAGATTATCAAAAATTGTAGGTTCAACTTTTGCATTTTCGGTAGACGTTAATACGATTTGTTTTCGCGCTTCGGCTTGCACGATAACCTCATCCTCGCTCGATAAGTTTGCGTTAACTATAGGCCATGATTCGCGGTTTTCTGATAACCATGATGGTCCCGCCCACCATAAGGAATTGTTTAGAATTTCACTAGGAAATTGACCACGCGAGCAAATATCCGCAGGGTTGTCACCTGACGATACGTGATGCCAGCACTCGATAGGTGTGAGTTCTTGTATGTGACTGACACGATTGGCGACAAACGTGGCCCAACTCGATGAATGGGAACGTAACCACGACAGGACGATTGTGGAATCTGACCACAGAAAAAGCGCGTCAATTTTAATGCGAGAAAGGTAGGTGTCGCATACAAATTTATACAGATCCGAGAGGAGCACAGCGGCACAAAGTTCGAGTCGCGGCAGAGAGGTACGTTTGAGAGGCGCAACCCGAGCCTTTGAGCATACCTGAAATACACGAATGTTACCGACGGCGTCGGTAACACGCAAGTATAGCACGCATCCTAACCCGATCTCAGAACTATCACAGAATCCGTGTAATTCGCATGATTTAACGTCTTGGCAAGTAAGTTGACGAGGTATTCTAAGTTCCGTCAATAACGATAATTGACTTCGATATGTGTTCCATGTACGAACGATCTCAGGAGGGGGAGTCTCATCCCAGCCGACACCGAGGATCCAAAGCTTTTGGATTAAGCATTTCGCTTGAATTGTGATCGGGGAGAGAAAACCCAACGGGTCGAAGATACGAGCGATTTCACTGAGAATCGAACGTTTAGTACATGGCCGATCTGAAGGTTTGATTTCGAAAAGAAACGAATCCGATGTGGGATCCCACTTGAGACCCAGAACCTTCAACGTTGGAGTTTCCGTGTTGTCGAGCGATACGGAACCGGTTAGACAGTCTTCGGGAGGTAAATCTGATAAGAGATGCGGATGATTACTAGCCCATTTTCTTAATTCGAAACGTCCGAGTTTAAAAAGAGCAACGGTTTGTGATTTTGCTTCTTGCGCGATTTCTAATGATGGAAATCCGGTAGTGACGTCATCAATATAAACGTCCGACAAAATTATATTTTTCGCGAGCGGGTAAGCATCTCCCTCATCCTCAGCGAGCTGTCGCAGAGTACGGCAAGCGAGATAGGGAGACGAAGATAATCCGTATGTGACCGTGTTAAGGCGGTACTCATGAAGGTCCTCGTGAGGCGAGGCTCTCCAGAATATGCGCTGGTAATCACGATGTTCGGGCGCGATTAAAATTTGACGGTACATCTGACGTGCATCTGCCATGAACACCACGTTATGTTCACGGAAGCGCAGAAGAATACTCAAAATGTTTGGCTGTAATTTCGGACCGGTAAGTTGCGTATCATTGAGCGATTGATAATTTAAATCTTTCGCGGAGGCATCGAATACGACACGTAGTCGCGTTGTCGAAGAATCGGGACGTACGACGCAATGATGAGGTATGTAATATTTACCGGTGGTCATCTCATCAGCAGGTACCAAGGACATGTGACCGCTTTCGACATAATCGGACATGAAGTCCGCGTATTGTGATTTAAAATCAGGGTCACGTGACAGTCTACGTTCGATAGCGTGGAATCGGCGCAATGCTACATCGCGAGATCCCTCGAAAATCGGTTCAGTCTCGTTTTTGAACGGGATACGAACTGTGTATCTTCCAGACGAATCGCGAGTATGATCACTGATAAACTTGCGTTCGCAAAGCGATTCGTCCGGTGTTAACACCGATGAACTCGGCACGGAGTCGAGTTCCCACAAGCGTTGAACTAATGAATTTAATTCATTATCGATATCTGGCAACGTATGCAACAGATTACTAGAAGATAGGCTTACTTTACCTAAGAGAAGCCAACCGAAACGAGAATTGAACGCGGTAGGTTGGTTGACATCTCCTTTGATATGTTCATTTAACACGGAGTCAGCGAAAACGTCGGCCGCGAGAAGAATATCGACGGGGCTCGGTATGTCAAATCCAATGTCAGCTAAGGGTAACGATTTAATATGTGACCACCCCGATGTGTTAAATTTCGCTAGTGGTTGGTCGCCACATATTTTGGAAATAACGTGCATATCGAGTTTGTACAAAACTCGACCGTTCGTACCTACAGAGCACGTGACGTCACCTATGATAGGCGCCGCCGCCTCTCCGAGCCCGCTAACGTTCGCGATTGTCTTAGCCGATTGTAAGTTTAAACGATTTACCGCAGCTTCGGTAATAAAATTACTTTGACTACCCGTGTCAAACAAAGCACGTAACGATTGCATATTGCCCGAAGCATCCTGGACCTGCACGATAGCCGTGGCCAGCAACACGGTGGTATTCGATTGTGACCTTGACACCAACGACGACCCGATGTGATTAGATGCGATAAGAGATTTGTCGTGATGGAGTAAGGTGTGATGTTTACGTTTACATGTGCGGCACGAAAAGATTGAGTTGCAGTCCTTTAAATGATGCGATGATTTCAGACAATTAAAACACCAATTTTTATCTTTTGCGATATTCATGCGTTCATCAAGCGATTTATTACGAAAATCTTGACACGCGGAAATTGAGTGTGATTTATTACAATAAGAACACTTTCCTACATAAGAATTGATTTTACTATCACTTATATTCCTTTGTTGATTATGTTGATCACGTTGATCACGTTGATCATGTTGATCAGAAGAAGCTACCAACGCGTGAGACATGGTAACCCGTTTGGATTGAAAAGGCGCAGGTGTAAACTTGGACGCGGACTTGTTCACTTTGTTAGATTCGGTAAAATGTGTATCACGCAATAAAGCTTCGCATTTTGATCGGAGAAAACCCTTAAGTTGATCATAAGAAGGTAACTCGACATCCGAGTATTTCTCTTCAAAATCGCGGCGCACGTCTTTGTCAAGTTTCGATAAAATATGATAAACTAAAACAAAATCCCAGTTGGCAACCGGCAATTCAATCGTTTTTAAAATACTCAAATTCTCTTCTAAATGATCGAGCGATTTTTGAAACTCGCGCGCATTGTTACATTTAAAATCAATGTTTATAATGTCCTTCCAACAAGTAAAAGCTAAGGTACGTTTACACTTGTAACGCGCGACGAGCGATTGATACGCATCGTGATAATGTTCGTGAGTCATGGGATACGCTCTGACTACTGATAATGCGTCGCCGGTCAAAGAAGAAATCAAATAATGAAACTTCTCAGTTTCCGAAAGAGAGGTGGAGTTATGTATCAACGCATTAAAAGTATCATAAAACTCGGGCCATTGCTTAATGTCACCACTAAAACTCGGCAATACGATTTTTGGCAACCGAATATTCGATGTGAAACTACCTTGAGATTGAGATGATTCATCCCTTGTTAACCTACGGTGAATAGATAACACTTCATAATACATCTCATCAAAATGATTTTGTAGTTCATTATCCGCATGATCCGAATCATCCATTAATTCTAAAATCGTTAAATGCGCATGCTCAAAATTTGATGCTATTTGTTTCAATTCCTGATGATAAGATAAGAACAAGTCGCAATGTGAACGGTCCTTTAAAGATAAAGTTCCAATTTCCAAAGCCTTTGCTAACCGGTTATAAGCGATAGTACGTTTTCTACGCAACGACGATAAGTCTTTAACTGTATATTCATCAACGTCTATAGATTTCGATTTTGCCCTAAGACTCGGTATCTTACGAGCCGAATGTTTCCGAAGAAGCGACATTTTCACTAAGTTATAAAACGTTCAGTACAGTAAAACTTATTAAAAACCTAAAACAAAATTCCAAGTCACTAAATAAAACTTTAATTAAAATAATGCCAATTTTAAAATCGACCTTATTCCTTAACGTATAACGATTCGATTATTACGAACGAACATAAACGAATGAGTGAACCAATACAATATAAGATCGGAACTCTTCGGAACGGATCGGGAAAATCTTAGTACATGTTGCGTTTTTATGTTCGAACAAAATATGAATAAAATGAAACGTTGTAATTTGTATGGCGATGGAATGTTCGATTCGATGGCGGTTCTTTCCGATCTACCTTCGATTTTTAAGAATTATTGTGAAATGGAATATCTTTGTAGTTTTATGATTTTAATCGATTATTTAAGTGTTACGAAATAGATGTTTAGATACTTCACACAATTATAAATATGATCTACGATTTGTATGATGAAATTATTGTAAGCCGATAGAATTAAACACCGATATTAATAGATTGAGATTGTTCAATTAGATCTTACAATAATTTCCGATGGTGGGATTCGATTATAGAAATAAAACCTCTGTTCGATGGTGACTATTCTAGAACATTACGATATACATACACTTATGTATTATAGGAACGATACAAAAAGATGATGCAATAACTTAGAATGCAGTAGGTAACGAGAGATTCAATTAACATTGACCGATGGTTTTACCTATGTATTTAAGCTAATGCCCTACGATTGACCATTAATACCATAAGCATACTGATGTTAGGGGTGAAACTCCCGGGTTTCGGCACCACAAAAGGGATGTTGCATACGCACCAAGCCGAAATAGGAGTGGCTAAATGCTACCCTTGGGACAATACGATTACGATATAAAACGATGTTCAAAAACTCGCATGAACCGGAACAGATACAGTGCACGTACGTACCTTGGACTGCTCCAGCTCTCGAGGGTTCCACCCGGCGCTCCAGAATCACTCACAGAGGTTTTCGAGTCCGTTTTAGAAGGCGCAAGCGCACACGCGGGATATAGCTTCGATGAATATCGACCGACAGAGGGCGCGCACGTCGCGTTCTTGATCCCACCGTACGTGACCACTCGCAACGAGCTCTCGCTCCGAATTGTGACGAGATACGTACGGCACGGTAGTTGTATCCAAAACTACCCTCCGCTACGGTATCGCGATTTGAACATCGATGAATTATAAACTACCCACTCATCGACGACGAAACATGATGACATGGATGAAACCTCCCACCCCCACATGGTTTGTCGGTAGCATCACCGGATTGAGGGTATGTGTGGGCTAGATTTTTTTTTACTTCTTTAGTGGACAGACAGGCCGGCAGCCCACCTGATGGTAAGCGGTCACTGCGGCCTATTCCATTGAAGGACTTTTCGCCAGGAAGCATCGCTCAATTTGCTGCCAGACTGTAGGCTCATCTGATCTTCGAGCCTTAGATTTCAAGTGTATTGGCTCCCACATTCATATTGCCGGAACAAAGCCAGAGCTGTTATGGCGGCAGATTTCACCTGTGGGGGTGTTAGCCAAGCCAGCCGGACTCTGAAAAAGCCCTACCACCAACCAGACCCAAGGTGGGAATCGAACCCATGACCTCCGGGTTTTTATACCCTAGCGGCTTAGCCACTGTTCCACCAAGGCGGTCAAATATAAGCCTCATGACTGGAACTACCTCGTCCCAATCGGGTGGTAAGAGGAAACCAGAGGAGTTAAGTACCCACTTACCCCAACCGGGGGGGGGGGGGGGGGGAGATCGCTTTATTCTCGAGTCCCATACACGGCCGCAGGACTATAGCCTGCGTTTATTGTGCGTAAACAAAATTCTCCAAAAAAAGTTAGCACTGAATTTTTGTTAGTAGTCAATCGCAAAATTATGTCGCAAAATAATGTCCTTTTCCTAAGCTGGATATAATTGTATTATAGTGCACAAAAAAGTAAAATAGCTTAGTACATTACCATTTTGATAATTATCTTTATACTTATTTAAATCTTTGATGATCTCTGCGACAGGTGTCGCAGTGACATTACTAGAGGCGTAGTCTTACCATAAACGAATGTTAAAACTTCGATTCGTAACTAATCGATTCTTCTATCGATCCACTCTGAACGATTGAGGACCTCTATAACTAAAGGACATCCTCATCTCATGGTTCGATAGCACATTTGGCATGCTCTATGACTATGACTATACGCAAAATTTTATGTGATAAAGATTTGTGTTTGTTCTGTGCTGTGTCTGAATGTTAATATGTAATTAAGTACCAATTTGTGGTAACTTCGTTATTTTTGATACTCGTAACACCATGTCATGTGCTCTTTTTACTAACTTTGGGATCAGCTCAATGTTTGTGATATAGTTTGGTTGTTTTTCGAAGATTCTCAAATTGTTATTTTCGAATTTCGGACTTCAATCATATTCAAATTGTTTTATCCAAACCGACTTACATTAATTAATTGAATTAATAATTAAATTAATTGGTTTTTGATTATAAAATTGTACGTTTAAAGAGATAAACAAAAAGAAAATTTTCCGATGTTTTAAAATTTCATAATCGATTATAACGTGTAAGCGAATGATAATAGCAATGAACATCTCTAAGTGGGCGGGAACCTACAATCATGAACGTTATTTCTCTTCATACATTTTTCAGTCAAAAATTGTGAAATTTAACAGCTGTCAAATCGATGACAGCTGTCGCAGAGATCATCTAAGATTTAATAATGTATAGGAAAATAAACGGCTTTTATATAACAATGATGATGACCTTGTATTTTCCCGTCTAGAAGCTTTTTTATTCGGCCATCTATAATGTGATAATGTTATTTTATTTTTAAGCTGTCATACATAAACATTTAAGCTGAGTAATATGTAAAAGGGCTTCAATATATTACCTTATGGCCAACTATAGGTAGAATTCACAGCCAAGTGTATATTAGCTCGGGCGTTTTATGACCTCAGCACATGGTGTTCATGGCCCAAGGTTGCGCTGTAATATGGGCATAATTTAAACCAACGTCCTCTAAATTATACGAATATGATGTGTGAGAGAATTCTTCTTTAATTACGGGCAAAAATATGGAATTACAACTGTTTCCTCTGACCTATTTTTAGCTTTATATTTGACCAGCCATTTGGTGTAACGGTTGAGAAGTCGGCTATTACTCCAAGAGGTCACGGGTTCAATTCCCGCACGGTACATTTGTGTTCATGAATATGACATGTCCCATGTTTGTATCGGTCTGGGTATTACTATGACTTATTACGAGTATAATGTATGTTTTAAGAAAATAAAGTATACAAGTAATGATTTTCCGTTGTACAAGCTTTGCTTAGTTGGGAGTTACTTTTTTGGGGTTGGACGGCGCTGTGTGAATAGGCCAGGGATATTTATTTATAATTAAATAACAAAAATAAACTATATTGGTATCATTTAGATCCTTGCAATAATAACAATTTCAGTTTTTAGCCGTAATTTAGTCTATGCTGAATATAACCTTAAAGATTAATAACATTATGGATATAGAATGGACTAAGAATTAATCCTTATATAAAGTCATCTTACTGAGTGGTGGCCAAGGGGTGCTGTACGATCGAGAGGCAGACCACCAGCCCGATGGTCCGATGACATAGCTAAGATCGCCGGGGTCAACTGGGTGAACGTTGCACAGGACCTGAACATCTGGCGTGAAAGAGAGGAGGCCTATACCCAACAGTGGGTGGATACGGGCTGAATAGATAGATAGAAAGTCATCTTAAAGAGACAGAATTGGTTCCATACTTTTGTCCCTAAAAAGATATCTCTAATTTCATAAAGAAGTAACGCTATGCCTTTGGCCGTTGCATCAATTCTGTTAAAGGAAATAAAAGTTTTTTAAATATTGGTATCATGTATTTAGCATAATAGCATTTTTTTTATTTCGAGGCTCATTTTATGTTCTCAGTTTAGTTTATTTTTATCCGATTAGTACGATTCGTAGAACAATTATTCTTAAAATGATTTAAACAATGAATTTTGACAAAATTTGAGAAATATCGTACTACACGATGTGATTTAAAGAACTCGTAATACAATCTTATACAAATAAATCAAGACGAAAATCAAATTATCTTATCATTTGGGAGGACTAGTTTCTAAGTAGCAAGACACTGCGTTGAGCTGTACTTATCTACGAGACTTTCACGAAAAATATTAGGTTGAATAAGCTAAAACAATCTATTAATAGTAAAATAAATGTCTTGGTTGAAAAAGCGGTTTATATTTACGTGGAGTAGACCGAGTAAATTTCGTTTAAAAACAATTTACAGAAATGTGATTGCCATGCACGACGATAGAATATTTTAAAAGTTGTCTCCCAAGATTGATACAAACTCGTCTAGTAAAGTAAATATCGTCTCGCTATGATTTCTGAGTACCAGACAGTCTGCATATTTGCTTGGATGTGTGCGTTGCCCACAGCCAACTTAGTATCGAAATTAAAAATGAATATTTATTCCCGCTGAAGTCCTCGGGTTCAATCGCCGATCTCTACTTAAGCGCTATGTAAAGCAGTTGCAGATTGGAGATGAAGTGGTGCATGGGATTTCCTCTTGACTAGTCTTTGATGAATCTAGAGCTTTAAGCCAAAGGAAATTGTAAACTACGATTGAATTTTAACCCGAGCAGAAAATTAACATTTTAAGCAATTTTCATATTGTAATCATTCTAAACCTTAAGTTACAACTACAAAAATATGCAACGAGATATGCTGACAATGAATTTTTTAGAATAACAGGTTTTGTGTCTTTAAAAACATTTAAATATTTCGCAAAGTTGTTCAACTGAACATTTATGCCCTCAGCATTATTTTTTGTAGTCTGGATCACTCCTTCAAATGTGGGCGTAGGGAATATTCGACGTAGGTACATATAGTTCGACGACCACAAAGAAAACAACGTTGGCTTGCTCCTATGCAAAGATAAATGAATATGAATGAAGTGAGCGGAGGACCTAGTTATATTTGGATAGAAAAAGTCCTCCCCAACGTTGCGTTCCAATAAAAGGAAAAATAAACCCGCTGCCATGTGCGATAGCGAAGGGTTCTTGCTGTTTTTTCATGCCAATCTAAAAGCTGATAACATAAAATGGCTTCGGATCTAGAGGTGAATTGTAGAATATAGGATATGGCTGAAAATCTATGTTAGTAACATTATATTTCTATATATAGAAGCGTATTGATGTGGGAAATACAGACACATCTCCTAGAAATGTGTCTGCTAAATGATATTGCAAGTAATATTTGTACACCATAAGTCGATAATGCGTCCATCAATCCATCATGGTCAGAACCTAATTGGTGGAAGCGATCGAAACGTCGAGTTATAAGCGGATTAATTCAAATTGTTTTGATGGTATTGTTTACCGTTTGTTATGTAGACCAATAGGCGTTTTAATTGATCAACTTAATGTGAGTATTATGATCTGAATATATCGTAAAGTTCGGATTAGTTTTGCGAATAATCGTGTTATTTTACTTTCGCAACGGAGTCGAAGTTTCGAGTTCCAAATTCTAAGTAGTACGTTTTATTCGTTTTACTGTACCTGTTGCTAACACAAAACTTTTTGTTATTTATTATACCTATATTATTTTTTAAAAATTTTGTATAGTTTTTGATTAACAATAAAAAAGGAAGTTATAATTCATGCAGCGTACGTATCGTTGGTAAACGTGTTGGAAAAAATATCCGCGTTTGTATTTAGCCCATCGGCAATAAAACCTGTTGTTAGGATACGTAAATAAATATCACAGAAATATAAATATTACAGACTACTCGTAAAAAATTAAGAATATACTAAAACTCTCATGTTATTTTAGACAATGTGATAGTAAGACGGACCATAAACCTAAACATATCGTTGGCAAGCATTAATGCGTGTCTAACGTACCTCTCAGCAATAGCGAAATACTAAGAGCAAAGTACATACAAGTATCGATATCAATTGCGAACCACTGAAAATGATTGTACGTAATATTATTAATATACTGAATGCGCATTTATACCTGAGGCAAGCGATTTATTGCGATTTATCAGTAACAGATAGCGAGTTTTGCCGTTAGACGGAGAATATGGCTCTGTGGCTACGATCCAGATACGGGGTCAAGGGTAGCCCCGCCCCTCTCCCTTCCCCCCAGTAGGCTCGAGACTTCGGAATCGGGCGTGAAATACGAGCGGAAATTTTTATGATACTGCTTACGTGTTAAAATTGACAAATGGGCACAGGTTCGTCGTGTAATATTGAGACGAGGCCCTCAATAATCACTTATGAAACAGAAGAAGCCCATTAGCAGTTTAGTTGGATCAGCGAAAATTTTGGGGGAAAACTGACGATAACAGAAACAAAACCGCTATCAAGACTCTACTTTTCAGCTTATCGTATTTTATAATATTTTGAAAACATACCGCCAATTTATACTTGGCAACAAGGTCACGTACAAGGCATATCTCCAGTGTAAGATCATGTTACAAAAACCATCTAAATAAAATGTGATGTAAATGTATCAAATCAAATTAATTTAAACTACGTCCTCTGGCGCTATAATGTGAATTCAATTCATAGACTAATGCGTACCAAAAGTTAGCAAATTGTCGCGTTTATGCCTAAGGCCTCGGTCTCGAATTTCGCGGCAGCGGTGCGGCGGCGCACGCAGGTGCACTGCGGTCACCGCTTGACGTGGACCGCCAAAAGCGGTACGATGCTGTCAAGCGGTGAATCGCAGTGCGCCTGGGTGCACTGCCGCTCCCGCTCCCGCCCCACTGTGTTCGAGAACGGGTCTATGGGATTCCATACGAAATTCGAGGCCGAGGCCTTACTTCAAGGTCTTTACAAATAGATAAAAATATTCAAATTTAGACTAAAATGGGTCGGCCCGACCGGAAAAGTACGTCCATTATCATCAGTAACGAAGTAGTCTATGTCCTTTCCCAAGGTCTAGTCTATGTCCGTACCTATACAAAATCGATTCAGTGGTTTTAGCATGGAAGAAGAGAAGGTTAACCTAGAGTTTCTTTAGCGATATTAGTATGTATTTTGAATATGTACTTGGAAATAAAATAGTATAAAACTCTGCCAAGATGTGGATGCCATAAAACCAACGGCAAATACAGATGGAAGATAGCGGTATGCATGCAAAAAGCTCCTCTGTGACTTCGGAATGAGGAGAGAATATCTAGCTAAGATAGTATTTCCGCAAAAGGGTTGGCGTCAACAAGCGTCCGGCTGTAAAATCAACACCCAAAGCCTTGTGTGACATGTACACAAAAATATACTGTGGAATGTTTTGTGACCACGGGCTACGGCAAGAATATGATGTAGGTACAAATCCTCATTATCAGATTTGTTATAAAGCAGTTATTTGCTGTCAGTAACTTGATGACCAGAAATAAAACAATTTTTTAAATTTTACAAAAGTAGCTGGTTACAAAATCTTTCTTAATAAGAAATTCGTTAGTAGTTTCGTAGTAATTTGGAAAACATGGCCAGCAATCGGTAACGCATATAATTATTGCTTATTTATATATTTCGTTTCCGACGGATTAAGAATTTTATTTAAAAAATGGAGCAGGTTGATCTATTACTGGTACCCTGTTGAGAAAGCGAGAAAACAGGGAAGACCGCCCAAACGCTGGGCAGACGAAATAAGGGCAACAGCAGGCAGCACATGGACATTGGGGTGAATAACACCATGGCCCCCCATGATCTCGTGGCGACGGTGAGGAAGTACTGGGAGTTAAGTGGGTAGTTCCCCTGCCGGTGCCTCATCCAACCTAAGGCTGGATGGGGCAGCGGGAGAGACGGAGAGTCCCACATATCCCCACCCCCACCACCAACGGAGTGGGTAGTAATGTGTAAACGCATTCTCCCAGTATAAAAAAAAAATGGCAGTACATGGACCCAAACAGCGGAAAGGCAGTTGGGAGAGGCCTTTGCGAAAGGGCAAACAGAGTTTTAAGTAATATAGTCAACAATAGGTTAAGGTTAAGTTTGTAAAAAAAAACTGAATAAAGGCTATTTTGATTTGATTTGATTTAAAAAATAATTAGAATTGATATCCATCCTAGTTCAAGCGTCCCCTGTTCTCCCCCAAATTGCAGGGGGTGAGGTGCGGTATTCGAAATGCGTGTAGGGCGGTGAATGGCCGTTCTGTACGTTAGTACTATTATAATATATTCTGTGCTGTGTTTATATATCTGGACGTGTTCTCGGGACCTTGGGCCGAGCCGAAATGTCGGTTTTGTCGGACACAACTCTTTGATCCACCAATCTGCACCTGACTAGCTTGTTTAAGCCAGCACCTGGTATTTTAATGTAAGTTTTGATTTTCAATAGAACGTTTTCCCGACAGTGGGACATTGATAGGCTCGTTAATACCTAGTAAGTTTGCTGTGCCATAACTGGTAAACTAGATTCCAGCTTGAATTATTGCCATTTCCCGTCTATACGAGTAAATGTTGATTGGAATTGAATATCAATCCGATTAGTTGATTTTACAATTGGATTCCAGATTCCGGGCGTTCACCAACGTATGTAATGCCAATTGCACTACAACCATAACTGAGAGCACTTCAACTGGCGACGGGAGAAATCTTATTATAAGGAAAATAATATTCTCTTTCCTTTGGTTTTACATTAAAATTAGGCCTTATTCAAAAGTGGCAGATAAGTTCACTTTCACTATTTCCCAGGCAAATTGGTTTGCCAACAAATCAAGGTTCATTATTTAATTCAAAGTTTGTTTCTATACATATAGTGAGTGAGCGTAGCGTGTTTGTACTGTAGTACGAAAATTATCATTTGCTAAGCGACAAATTGACTGAATCATCATCATCATCATCAGCCTATATACGTTCCCACTGCTGGGACACAGGCCTTATCTCAATTGTGAGATAGTGTGGGCCATACTCCACCACGCTGGCCACCAAGTGACCAACCTTAATGTCAGATGTTATCAAGCCGCCAAATGGCCTCTGACTAGGCTTGACGACTAATATTTACATTATAGTAAATATCAGCCGGGACCAACAGCTTAACGTGCCATTGACTGAATAAAATAATTAAATACCAGCGTGTCACGTGTCCCTTGTCCGAATGTGTACCAGTGTAATGTTAATTTTATTAAGGCCTCTACATATATTGTCAAATCTCAAATCACTACAAACCTATCAAACAAAAGTTCGACTTACTCGTACTTTATGAACGAGCACTAAAGTGGGACACTGTACGGAACGAATAGAAGAATCTAGGGGACAGATAATTTCATTGCATCGGCAGGCGATAAAACACTGCGCAGTTGATTCGAATGTCACCGTGTATCGGGACAGCTCTAATTGAGACCGAACAAATCCTGTGCAACGAAGCTCGCAATATGCAGGCAGACGCAGACTTGGCACAGATTGTCCAACTGAATTGTTTCTCAATCGACGTTTATTTAGAAACATATCAGGAATAGACTTTCCTCTTTTCACGTTTTACTTTTGGAATTCACTGACAGATTATTTATAAAACATGGAACGACCTCTGCTTTTTTTAACTTATCTAATTTAGTAACTCATCATTAAATAAATGGTGAGATTAATATTATTATTAACCAAAGAGTTTTCTGACGGTACAAAAACCATTTATTTGCCCAAATTGATTCTATGCAATTGAAAATAAATATACACATCAAGTGACAGCGAAGCTGATTTGCACGAAACAAGTGTACGTATATAAATTTAACACATTCTGTCGGAAACAGATATTCGACAAAATATTAATGCAGGGAGCTAACTTTATTGAATGAAACGGATACTTAAATTGATAATTGAACAACTGCGATCTATGTCATGAATTCACGTCCATTAATTCTCCAATTAGAGATTGTCAAATAATTTTCATTCAGTTGTATAATTAGTGAACGGTGTAGTTATTAGAAATTAGATTATTATGTAAAGAATATTTATTATTTTTGATTAGTTTTGCAAACAATATAAAATTTATAACTAACTCAATGATGTTTATTTTCATTATACGCGTCTATCTCTGTTTACTAGCCTTACGCCCGCGGTTTCACCCGCGCGTAAGTTCTTCTTTCAGATTCCCCTCCCCCCCTTTATCCACACATTTCCGGGATCAAAAGTACCCTATGTCAAACGGGGATAATGTAGCTTTCTCACAGTGAAAGAATTATTTAAATCAGTTCAGTAGTTTCGGAGCCTATACAATTCAAACAAACAATCAAATCTTTCCTCTTTTTATTATTACATAGTATATAATTAGATGTATGAGAGGAGAGAGGTTTAGGCTTACTTATCCCATATTCTTTATTCTACATAAGAATTTTATTGGTTTTGTTATGAATCTATATTTGTCAGTTATAATCAAAGAAATATTTCAGGTATTATTACAAGAACAACTGAGAACCTTTGTATGAGCGTCATGCTGAGAACTGAGATTTTTAGTGCATATCGCTTATACAACTTTAAGCCAATTGTCATTAATTCAGTCTTTGTACGAAATTGAAAATGAGGAAAAACAATCAATCTTCTTGGGCTGTTTTTGTCAGTGGTGAAATTGGCAAACTGAACTCTATTATTAAGAACCATTCATTTGCCTAAAATATCTGTTCTAATAATAGTCCTAAGGGAAGTTTTGCAAAGGACATTTCACCGACAGCCGCCTACACTGCGGGTGAGAATTAACGCTTGAGTAGACTTGTTACGCGGAAAAATACTAAATCTAAGCACGTTGAGTTACCGAGAACAGGAAAATAATTTGCTTGTATACACGGTAGAGAAAATATGAATTCTGCGAAATTACGAAAACGTTTAGATTGCTCAGCTATGGAATTCTGAAAAATAGTCAAAGCTATCAAATTCTTATAACTGCGCATATGAGTTTTTTTTTTTTTTTTTTGTGGAGGGGAATGCTTTTACGCACCATAATCCGCCTGGGGTAGGCGAGCCGTGTGTGGGACTCAGTGCAGCTCCATGCCCCAGTCTTAAGAAAGACTGGTGCACGGAGAATACCCACTAAACCCCCCCGCGCTCCTACATCGCCGTCGGCAGCGTCCCTGGGATTGATATGACTACCAAGAACGCCGCAGGGCGACTTGCCCGCCTCTACAAGGCGGGCCCCGCTTGCCTCCCCCCGGCGAAAGGAGGAGGCTGGACGGCAACGGCCGGGAGCGCCTGGTCGTTGCCACCCGTCGGGAGCATTGGCCTGTGCAATGCAGGTGGAAGTGTCCCCACACCTCCGTCCTGCTGACCATTGCCAGGGAGGAGAGATGATGGGATATAGGCCCTTCTTCTCCTCCCCCTCCGACTTCTTCGGAGCAAGGGAGCGAGAGGGTTGTTTTCTCGCTCCCGCTCCGCCGCCTCTTTCTGTGACATCACGTCCTCACAGAAAGAGGCGACCGCCTCCCAAGCCTCCTCACTTCTCAGCATAGAGGTAACTACCTCCGGGAGAGAGAGGTCCTGGCCTACGA
This sequence comes from Mecyna flavalis, assembly GCA_949319885.1. Taxonomy (NCBI): domain Eukaryota; kingdom Metazoa; phylum Arthropoda; class Insecta; order Lepidoptera; family Crambidae; genus Mecyna; species Mecyna flavalis. The sequence continues at coordinate 19,932,321 of OX439425.1, read as the reverse complement.
CCGCACACAGGGCACGACGCTGCTCGTCCCAGCTAGAGCACACCGCTAGGGTATGCTGCGCCGTGTCCTCCGCCGCGCCACAATGATGGCACAACGGGGCCTCCTCACGTCCAATGCGGTGCAGGAACGACCCAAAACAACCATGCCCGGTCAAAATCTGCACCAAATGGTACGTGAGAAAGCCGTGTGGTCGGTCCATCCAGTCTTGAATTACTGGACCAATGGCGTCCAGTGTTTGCGCATATGAGCTGCTTCAACTCTAATTATGAGAGTCATTCGCAGTAAATTATTTAGGAACAAACCTGAAATGACATAATTCCTTCTGAGAAAAAAGAAATTGAGATCTTGTGGTACAAAACATAGCATGTACCATTTCCCATTTTGTTCTCATATTATTTACTTTTATTTATTTATTTAAACTTTACTGCACAAGTCAAGTACAAAAGGCGGACTTAATGGCTCATGGCATTCTCTCCATGTCAAGGCCAAGCAGAAAGAAACAGTGGGTAGTGCCAATTAACATAAAACTTAAATAACAACAGAAATGAACGAGATAAAATGATAAATAAATATACTAGTAAATATTTAAACGATAGTTAGCTAAATATATTTTGACAAAAGATAATGTATTTCAAATGTCCTACATTAATTATTGTGAAACATTTTAACTTTTGTTGTCATTACAAATTACTAACACCTACATTTTCTTGCAGAATTAAGGATAGCTGGATCTTAAGCATTAAAAATATGCATTTCATTGTTGTATATTACACGTCTTCGTCGTTATCTTGTAATTTGTCCTACTATCAGAAAATTAAGTCAGAAACAAATTGGATAGAGAAAGGTAACTAACTATCTCGTGAAAAGGGCTTAATGGAACAACATAATTAAGAGGACTTAGGCGGATTTCAACACTTGTTCGCCTATCAGAACCACCTTCTCATTTGTTCGAGTATCCTCTTAGTTATCCTCCTCGGTCGTCTTATTTACTATAGGCAACCAATTAATCACAAATCAATATTAGCTTTGTAAACTTTGTCGTCGTACGACGTACATTTTAACGAAACAATGTATAAATATTGGACAACATCACACACACTTATCAGAACCCAAAGTAAAAAGCAAAACACTTGTTTTTGGGTATCAGATAAACATCCGAAACACAGGACAAACACCGATGTTTATCCATTAATGTTGAGATATCGTGGAAGAGGGAGTGACTTAGCCAGTTTGTATCCCAAAAAATATAGCATTACTGCGGGGTAACATCGTATAGCCTACGCGAACTAAGCAAGGGGATGGCTAGTTAACTATATTTCCTCATTGGCATGTCCCGCACGGTGCCACACAAGTCAAATGCGACACATATTTTTAAGTCATAAATAACGCTAACAAGCCAATAGAAATGTGCCCAAAATAAAATATAGAGGTTACATTAGTTGCCATTAATACGTATAAACATGTCTCGTAAATTATTGTGTGGAAGACGGCCTCCCTACGGCACCCATTGTACCTTTCCGTGGGCTCACGAATGATATATCGAGTAGAACCTTCGTCAGGACGCATGGGCGCTCTCGTCCCGGCGTAAATGAAATACTTAAATAACCCACGTAGGGTTGTTGTTGACACGAGACACGTTTGATCTTCGACATACGTAGTTTATGGGAGAAATATTTTGAATGCTTCCAATTATTGAACTCTTCATTTACTTCAATTTTTATTTTATTTTATTTTATTTATATATTTAAGCGTGGTGATTAAGTCAATACTCATTGTAGCGACAGCTTGATTTCAAGGATTTGCCTTTTATTTGCCCTGCAGTGGGAAATTAATAGGCTGATACTTTACTTTATACTTTTTGATTATAAATGTTATACATTTTATTATTAAATACTATTGTGTTTGTGTTGTTCTTTTTTGCTTATAATCTCTACTTAAAAACATGTTTATTTTGCATATTCAACTATCGACTACGCGCAACCATCATGTTATTCGTAACTAAAATAATGTCATCCTGGACGACTTTCTACGGCAGCTAATTACGTAGCATATTATGCTACCACTATGATATCATATCACTCCCTATATCTAACTGTCATAGCATGGTGGGATAACACTCTGATACGAATGATTACAAATCAAGATCAATTGCTTTACATTATTGTCGAGCAACGGGTATGACGTTATAAACACTCTAGAAAAAATCCGATCGTTAATTTTCAGTACAACACACTAATCATTAACTAAGGATTGCTGCAAAGAATAATTATGGATTCGGTTCTGAAAGTAAATGTGATTGTAAAACATGTAATATAAATAATATTAATAATTATTTCTTTCAAATCACTGTGTCACAGAATATCCTCAATTGTCGTGACACGTTGACGAATCGAAGTCACATGCGGGCGTGTTACATGATACCTGGTTTATGGACCTCTGGCGAATTCCGCTTTATTACAAAGTAATCAGGAATATGTATGTAGGGCATATAATATTTTTCATAGTTAATAAGCATGCTTATTAGCCCCAACAAGCGGAATTTATGACGTTCGTTATAGCTCAATTATTATCTGCGATAGCGAATGTCAAAACCCATACTTTCACCAAGTGACTTTTCTATGGCATCTGCCAAATCCATACAATTTAAAGTTAGCGAATTTCGCTATCGCTGTCAAAATGTTACTAAAGCTATTTTATTAGTTATGCATATATGGGCCATTATCAAAAATGGACTTAATTTTGCGAAAAATATCAATGTCTTTCGATAGGGTTCGTAGAAAACCATAAGCAAGATATAAGGTCCTACAATATTTTTCCAATACGAGCCGAGCTATTTTCCCTTTGGTTTTCCAGAAAATCGAGAAAAGTACAATACTGGATTAGACTTAATTTTTTCTCTGCGCCGCCTCTCGCATTCCCTTTTTTAATGTCTGATTTCCTCTAAGTGCTTCTTTTCGATGGTGCCATGATTACCTAGCATTGACAATAGAAATTTCATGACTCTATTTGTAAATTGAAGACTAAACTATCAGCTCCATGGACTCGTGTCATTTCCGTGCATACTTAGAATCCACGTAGATGACACCCATGGAGCTGACATTTTAACCTTAAAATATGTTTTTCATAACCTCACTTATAACGGAATTCGAATAATTAGCTAGTTAACCGTTCTATATATTCATTGTTTTTACATATTGCAATAAACCATAACTAAAAAAATAATATTATATACTTTATCCACGGAAATGACCAAAATAGCGTGCTAATTTTCAAAAAATCTTACCTTTGCAGTCGTTGCATCGAAATTACATTTCCACAACTGACAAACTGTCATAAATTTGCAAGATGCCTACCTATTCACTGTCTTTAATCGTTCAGATACTGTATTAGCCGATCGAATAAATTTTAGCTACCTTCAAAAAGTTCATCCATGGAGCTGATATTTTTTTGCTGCACAAAGTTTAAATTTTTTTTTAATTAATTATTTTATAAATATTCAAACTTTTTTTTATTTTTAGAAAGTTTATTCATTTTAAAGTAGAAAAAACAATAAACTGCGTGTATTATAAGCGATTTTAAATGTTTTTTAAATTATAGATTGAGTAAAAACGGAGTTTGCACATGACATGGAGCTGACTTTTTAGACAGTTTTTCAATGATAAAATATATATATAACATAAATATTGTAATTTTTTTAAGAAATCCCAAAACAATAAACTGTCTTAAACATTATTAAATATAAAACTTATATAAATTAATAAGATTTCTATTATTAAGACGTGTGCACATAAAAAAAACACAAAAATGATAATGGCCCATATGTCATAACTTCAAATATTATGATGTTTGAGGACTAAAAAATTTTAATGTATTTCACCAGGTAGTAGGTTCCTGTACTGGGCCGTCTAGGTGGGTACCACCGCAGTGCCAGATATTTTCCCGTGAAATAGAAGTGTATCAAGCACTTCTGTGTTTCGGGGAAAGGGCACTGAAGCTAGTGAAATTACTGGGTATATGAGACCTAATATCTGTCGTCTCTTAAGCGGGCAACGCGCCTGCGACCCCAAGGGGGTCTCGGGTGCTTATGGGCGGCGGTGATCACTTATCATCAGGTGACCCACTTGCTCGTTTGCCCCCCTATAACATAAAAAAAAAAAAAAAAAAAATGTATCAAAAGTAAATTCTGCAGCTTGAAATTAAATTAGGGTGGCGTGATACTTTTTCAATGTGGTCCATGTTTTGAAAGCAGTTCCGGTTTTTTTTTTAATAAAAGCTACCTAATTACGCTATTTTGTGGTTTTTGTGTGAGATATTTACATTGATTGTGATGTATAAACTTATTTCTTTGTGCTTGTTCTCTCGTTAATCTTTGTTACCTAGCGTTCGCACTGTTTGTATCTAAAGAAAAATGTTTAGGATTTTCTCTGAAAATAATAGTCATATGAAGACATTGCAATGTTATTTATTTCAATTCTTCTTATGGCATTATTTCTTTTTTACATAAGGAATCTTTATCTCGCTGTTACTGAACTGAAAAGGATAGGTAATAAATGTTTATTTTTAAGAGAGGACTTAAATTTTTCCAAGTACCTTATCTAACAAAGCATGTTAGGCATGTCTTAAGCCATCATTAAGTTAAACAGACTTAGTAATTATAAAATAAAAACCGTTTTGTGACCTTAACAACACTAAATAGACACAAATCAGAAAATAAGATAGAAAATACGCTTGCCATTGTTGACAGACAGCTGACTTGGCAGAGCAGTGACAAACGCTCTCTATTGTTTCATTTAATTCCAACTGGTTCGATGTGATGCACTTTTCTGCCCCACTGGCTCGATACTAACTCTAAGGGCAGTTACAGATTAACGGAATTTTTCTAGGCGTATAGGGTCGTTTCGACATATTACGTGCCTACAAGCGCGCTACTTTAAGCGCTTCAAAAAACCGGACTCGCGTTAACGAGCGTATTTCGGCGTGTTCGCTCGTACCAGTAGAGGTGTTGAGTCAGTCTCACCATGGATTCACGTTTATACGTGCTAATAAGCACGTCAACGCTCGTACGACTCGCGCGTGTGGCAAAATGAGTGGCTTTACGCGTTTTCAAAAACCAGCTTACCATCAACCTATATATACGTTCCCACCGCTTGGGCACAGGTCTTATCTAAAGTGTGAGATAGTGTGAGCCATACACCATCACGCGGGCCCAGAGCGAGTTGGTGGAGGGATACGTAAGGCAAGTGACCAACCTTAATGTCAAGTTATCAAGCCGTGTGGCATCTGATTAGGCTTGACGACTAATATCTACATTATAGTAAAAATCAGTCGGGACCAACAGCTTAACGTGCCTTCCGAAGCACGGAGCCACATGAAATAAATGTCACTTAATGTGGTCAGAATGGTCACCCATCCATTAACCGACCGCGGTGTCCCAGCTTGACTTTCGTTATCGTTAACGAACCACTGTCACAGCTGCGCCACGAGTGCCTTGAAAATGAGCTTATACGAGAACGCGCGTATAAAACGCTAATCTGAAACCGCCCTAACACTAACGCTGGAGCTGCCCGTCGGCAAAAGCACAAGTATCTTATTTCCGGACCGTTTGCTCCAAGAAATATCCGATATCCAGACCACTCGTAAACATTGCTAGAACACAATATTGTCATCGTCTAAACTTGGAACTTTCTTTGACGCTAAGCAAATATTTTTCGAACGTTGATGCTTGAAATAAATGATGTACCTACTCGTAGATTGAAGTAAATCGATTTTGTCGTTTAGGATAACACCTACGAGAACTTGACATTAATTATAATTGTTGTTTTCTTCAGTGTCGATGTTTTTTGAAATTTTGATGTTGTCTTCAATAGAGGTTTCAGTGCCATAAAAAATACCTATTGACAAAATACTTAATAAAAATATATTACGTGACAAGTTCAAGTTAGTATTTAGGTAAATATATTTTACTATACATAGATTTCACATTTATGTCCGGATTAGATTAAAAAAAAATTAAAAGGATAAAAACCCTAATAATCACACAAATATAATATTCGTATTAAAAACGAAGTCAATGCCAGCTAATAAATATAGGTTTAATCTGCGTAGCTGTAGAGATTACCGTGATCGATTATCGCTATGTACTCGTAGGTACTTAATATATCAAATGGCTGAACATGTCGTATTACATTTCTCGGAGGACTTCCAGAAGCAGTTATGTGATTTTAAAGCCTTAGTACCTACTTCAACGAAAACTTTAAGCGCGTTCAAAGTGACGCTTACCACGGATCGTAGGTACTTTCGCAATAAGGTCTCGTTTAAGTATCCACAAGATTACGCAAACATTTAAATGGGAATATGTGTTTATCATGAAAATTTTTAAAATATCAAAGGTCGCCAAATATTTGATTTATTCTTAAATAAACTCCATTTTTCGTACCTTAAAGAAATTCACGATTGGAAAATAAAATCTTGAAGACTAGAGCCGTTAGAATTAACAAGGGTTGAGCTGGCGAAAATCGGCAAGAGGACTAACGGGCTTAAATCACTATTGATTAAATTTTATTGGATAGTGAAAAGAGCCGAACGATTCCGCGAATGTGGGCTTGGCGTTGTATAGTCGGAATAGCAGGATTCTAGTAGAAATGAAACCGTCGATTCGGTTTTTTAGTGGTTTACAAATTGTTTTCTCGCGATGGATGGATTTAACTTCAGAATACCTTTTGATTGTTGGAAATGTTGTTGTGATTTTTTTCCTAAGGAAAATGTTGTAATTGAAAAGCTGGTAGGTATATTTGTTGCAAATAAACATTTTGTTGTGGCAATCGTAGCTCGTCGATCTTTAGAACTTGATTCAATTTATGGCGTGAAAGTGTCGTTTGTGGATTGTTTGCATAGTAAATGATTGCTTTGCCCCGCCCTCTGCGACTGAACTGAACGTTTGGGTCTCACAATAAAATCTGTACCAGTAAAGCAAATGATTGTAAAAAGAAGTGCACCTAGACGAAGGGCAGAAGGTTGAATTTGTCTTATCTACTCCAGGAAGTACTAAATGTTTTTGTCCAGTACATTTTTCTAATTGAAGCCTGATTGTTTCAACATACATGTATGTATTTACAATATGTATGTATAATATGTATGTATTTACAAAAAAAAGTATATAAGTAATGTTTATCCGTTGTCTGGCACCCATAGCACAAGCTAATGCTTAGTTTGGGGCTAGATGGCGCTGTGTGAATAATGTCCAGAATTATTTTTTTATTTACATACCAAATGACGTGTGCATGCACTTAAGTATTTTTAGAAGAGATTGCAAGAATACATTCAATTAAAAAAATCAAATATTACTGGCCTACCGGTATAAATACTGCTTTATTGTCGGTTGCATCAGGTCTGCTAATAGAGTGGTATTATAATAATACAGAGGAGTTATAATAGTAGTAATGAAGCGACAGATCCTAAATGCAATGAGGTACTGCTGAATTCAGAGTAAGGATAGTCTTTGAGTGTGGCAATTAATTATTCCGGCCGCCTAGCAGATATGACGTCTAAAATGTCGCAGTAAGGACCTTGCCTGACGTCCAACCCTATTGTCGGTCGTATTTAAGCATCTGCGTTACGTCACAGCACACTATGCCCTGAATATGTACATATTCTACATGTTTCCATACGCGATAGCGACGTGCGTCTATGAATGTTTAACTGCCTATAACCGTCTAGCTATTTAAGCATGCGATGTGTCCAATTAGGTACACATTTAAATTATCTTGAGTTCATTGATTGTACAATGTCAATTGAACTTCTTACCTTGTTCAATACATTATAAACCACGTGGGTTTTATGAACTGAAAATAAGGTATGTAACGAAGAAGCTGGTAATTGTTAGTGATAATTAGTTTTTTTTTTTTACAAAATGACACTTCAGCGTAATTTAAAATGTTTTTCAATCGTACAAAATACATGGATGGTGCTTGATGTACTTCTGAATAATTACCATCAATATATAAATTTTGATATAATATATTATGTTATTTCTATACTGTATTCATTGCGTTATAAGTAATCACATAGAATAAAACATAACATAACATTTTCTCGGCAGTCTTGATGGATTAGTTTACTATTGCTAGTGTGAGGGTTTCTTCATTATTTTCGTCACTGCGAAACTAGTGACATATTAAGAAACTATAATAGCCATAACATAATACATACATTGGTGAAATGGTTGATATGGTACAGTATAATATTTATTACAATTACAAAAAGACCAAAGTTCTTAAAAAAAGAACAAAGGCCCGTAGAATACTCGTTTCACCACGAATATCGAAAGTTCGATTTCAGACACCTCTATCCATAACACAGTTACTGAGCATTAATGGAAAAATACTAAGCTGATTACAAAATTATTATTTATAGCGCAACTTCAACAAAACAATTTTCTTCAACCATTTCAATGGAACGGATCAGGGGTATTAAATAAATCTGTATTTACTTTTGCCTGAGATCAGTGTAATAATATTCTACAGCATTTTTAGAAGAGATTGCAAGAATACATTCAATTAAAAAAATCAAATATTACTGGCCTACCGGTATAAATACTGCTTTATTGTCGGTTGCATCAGGTCTGCTAATAGAGTGGTATTATAATAATACAGAGGAGTTATAATAGTAGTAATGAAGCGACAGATCCTAAATGCAATGAGGTACTGCTGAATTCAGAGTAAGGATAGTCTTTGAGTGTGGCAATTAATTATTCCGGCCGCCTAGCAGATATGACGTCTAAAATGTCGCAGTAAGGACCTTGCCTGACGTCCAACCCTATTGTCGGTCGTATTTAAGCATCTGCGTTACGTCACAGCACACTATGCCCTGAATATGTACATATTCTACATGTTTCCATACGCGATAGCGACGTGCGTCTATGAATGTTTAACTGCCTATAACCGTCTAGCTATTTAAGCATGCGATGTGTCCAATTAGGTACACATTTAAATTATCTTGAGTTCATTGATTGTACAATGTCAATTGAACTTCTTACCTTGTTCAATACATTATAAACCACGTGGGTTTTATGAACTGAAAATAAGGTATGTAACGAAGAAGCTGGTAATTGTTAGTGATAATTAGTTTTTTTTTTTTACAAAATGACACTTCAGCGTAATTTAAAATGTTTTTCAATCGTACAAAATACATGGATGGTGCTTGATGTACTTCTGAATAATTGCCATTGGTAAGGTTCGAGGTCGGGGATGCAGAAGAAAACGATGATGATGCTTTTGCGAAACGTTTACTGGTTTACAACTTGAATTTGAAATTGAATAGTATCACTATAGTTTTGCGTGTGACTCCTCTCGAGTCCGCCGACCGAATGTGGCACGGAGGGGCGCCCGCGCCGCTGGCACCGTAGGCAGGTATCGAACCGGTCGTGTCGCATACGCACACAGCTATATGTCTGTGGTGCGTTAACAAGTTCCCGCCCTTGGAACATTCGGTTCCAATATTGGAAGTGGGCAGAGCCGATTGAAGGCTCTTCTCATGGTTCCCGATGAAGTCTGGACGTCCGCCACCCGATTGACACCATCGCCGCCGGGGAAGACCGCTGTCACTCGACCCAGCAGCCATCTGTTCGGTGGTAGGCGATCTTCTTTGATGAGAACCATCTCGCCTATTCGTGGTTGTCCCCCATCCTTGCGCCATTTGCATCGCTTCTGTAATTCTGAAACGTACTCCATATAATAACGGTTCCAGAAGTGAGTTTTCAGTAGTTGGGTTCTGGCATATCTCGTCAGACTGTTGATGTGACCATCATGTACCTGGGGAGCAGGCGACATCGTTAATGTACGACCAATCAAAAAATGCGCAGGGGATAGTGGGATTAGATCGGAGGGATCATTTGAAAGTGGAGTGAGAGGTCTAGAGTTTAATATTGCTTCAATTTCGACTAGAACTGAATTTAATTCCTCATAAGTGAGATGAGTCATTGATAAGACTCTTCGTAAATGATGCTTAATTGATTTTACTGACCCCTCGGCTAAGCCATTGAAATGGGGACTATATGCTGGGCTAAATTTGAAATTAATTCCCTTTTTCAGCGGTATATGAAATTATGTTATCGCAATTGTTTTTTATAAAATTAGAAATCTCGTTAAATGCGCCAACGAAGTTCGTGCCATTATCTGAGAATATTTTAGCGGGCTTGCCTCTGCGAGCAATGAATCTGTTCAGCGCTGACAGAAAACCTTGTGTTGTTAAGTCAGTGACAAGCTCGATGTGTACTGCACGAACTGCCAAACAAACAAATATACATATATATGATTTTAGAAGTTTACATCCGCGGCCCTTCCTTTCGGCTATCAGAACTGGTCCCGCGTAGTCCACAGCTGTATTGCTGAATGGATAATCGGAATGCAGCCTCTCTGCAGGTAGATTGCCCATTATTGGTTGATAAGTCTTACCTGCGAATCTACAACATTGTAAACAATTTCGTGTTATTTTTCGTGTAAGATTACGTCCGTTAATTATCCAAAATTTATGTCTCAGATTCGCTAGTAACAGCTGTAGACCTGCATGTAATAATTTTATGTGATAGTGTTGTACGAGTAATTTTGTAACATTGTGAGAGGCGTGCAATAATATTGGATGTTTTGTATTTGAATCATAATTGGAATTAGATAATCGCCCCCCAACTCTCATTAAATTGGTGTCATCTATGAAGGGGTTCAAACTCAATAATTGATCTTTAGAAGGCAAGGATTGACCTTTGCTCATAATCGAATATTGTTTACAAAACATATCCTGCTGCACGATCTTACAAAGTGTTTGTGTAGCGAGTTCAAGTTCCGATGTCGTTAATGGACCCGTGATTTTATTACTTGAATGTTTACAATTATATTTGAATCTGTTTAAATAAGCTGTAATTCTTTGTAATTTCCTGTAATTAGAATATTTATTTGTGAAATCATTTTCATGAGGTTCGATCGCTGATAAGTGACATTGGAACTTTGTTTCTGGTAAATCATCGATGTGTGTGTTTTGAGGTTGTGTAGGTATTGAAATTTCCTCTTGGTGAAGGAAATGAGGACCTCCCCACCACAAAGTGGAATTTTTAAGTTGGCAAGCATTTAAGCCTCGCGATCCTATATCGGCAGGGTTGGATCCTGTGGGTACATAGTTCCATGAAGAAGGTTCAGAGTTTTGTGTAATTTCTGTTATTCTATTGTATACAAATTGTTTGAGTTTAATTTTACTACAGGTTTTAATCCAACCAAGTACAATGGTTGAATCACACCAATAATGTTTTGAATCTATCTTCAATCGCAATGAGTTCTCGGCCTTCTTACACAACTGAGTGGCTAACAGGGCTCCTAATAATTCGAGTCTGGGTGTTGTAAGTTTTTGTTTTAATGGAGCCACCCTGCTTTTTGCAAATATTAAATGAACTACGACATTACCATTGTTTGAAACGGAGCGTATGTATACGCAGGCTGAATATGCCTTAATTGAAGCATCGCAAAATATATGTAACTCAACCTTGACTGCTTTGTCACTCAGTACATAACGAGGTATTTTAATACTGTTCAACTCAGGTAGGTATTGAATGAAATATTTCCACTGAGATTGAATATCTGCAGGTAATGTTGCGTCCCATGCTATATTTTTTGCCCAAAGTGATTGCAATATCAGCTTTGCTTGTAGCAAACAAGGATTAATAAGACCTAAAGGATCGAAAACTTGTGCACTTGAAGCTAAAATGGAACGTTTGCTAATTTGTAATGTTTGTTCGTGTGATTGTGATGATGAGAATAATAATGCATCCTCCTTGCAAGCCCATTTCAAACCTAAAGTTTTTGTGTGTTCATCTTTACTCAAATTTACTAAGTTGTTATCACTTTCACCTACAATATCATTAAGTATGTGCGGCATGTTTGTATGCCATTTGCGTAAATGAAAATGAGCTCCTTTTAATTCTTGGATTACTCCTTTGCATATTTGAATTAAATCTGTTTGAAATGTAATAATTATGTTTGAATGTAGGATTGCGTTTGAATTTGCGTTCTAATGCTTGAAATCTCATTAGAGCTTGATTATAAGAATCTCCTAGACAACTAGGGGATTCCTTTAGTGGCAGGGTTACCACAAATCTGCCGTCTGGCTGACGAACAGTTGTTTTTGTAAAAAATGCTTCGCACTCACTCTCACCTATTGATGAGGCTTGTTGAGTGGTGCCTATCGACTCCAATTTGAAAAACTGATCTAGCTTTGCTTCGAGCTCAGTGTCATGTATGAAATTGCAATGGACTGTATTTTGTGTATGTGTTGAGTTTCCGACATAGCCAGAAACTATCCAACCAAGCATTGTTTCAGCCAGGATTGGTTTGTTTTTACCTAATGGTATTCGTTTATTAGATAAAACCTGCCAAAACAGGTCAGCGCCGAGCAACATCTGCACCTCGGACGGAGAATTGAATTGTGGATCCGCGAGGTGGATGTGTGGCGGTATTTTGAAATGATCTGTGTTGATTGTAGTTGTAGGTATCAACTGTGTTATCCGTGGGACAACAAAACAGTTAACTTTTGCGGTGTAGCCGCTGTCTGAGAGTGACGAGATATTCACGTCACATCTCTTAGAAATATTTAAACTTTGATTGTTTAACCCTTGAACGGCTATTGAAGTGTGTGTGTATGGAATTTTTAATTGTTTTTGTAAATCTTCTACAATGAAACTGCTTGTGCTACCATTGTCTAACAATGCTCTTATTTTGTGTAATTGTCCATTTTTATCTTGAATGTGTATTTGAACAGTGGAAAGTAATACCTGCCCTATATGCATAGTGGAAAGTGTAATGTTCTGATGGTTTAATTGATTTGTGTGTTGTAAGTTTGATCCGGTCGGTCTTTGTTCTTGTAAGGCAGGTAGTACTACGCACTCTGTTTGTGACTGTGTTTTAGGTTGAGTAATTTGTTTGTTTTCTAAATGTAACATTGTATTGTGTCTGCGAGAACATAATTTGCATGCCCCTTTTGTGCATCGTTTTTCGTCGTGACCACTACGTAAGCAATTTATGCATAAATTTAATTGTTTGACCCTTTCTATGCGCTTCTCAATTGGTAATTGTTTGAATCTCATACAATAATAAATTGAATGCGACATTTTGCAGATTGGGCATGGAAATTGTGTTTGTTTTGTTGGAGTTGGATTGGCTATAAATGATCTTGGTCTAACGTGTGTGATATCACTGTGTCTGCGTAATGGTTGCCTGTGTTTTTCGTCCATTGTTTCCAACAAGTCAGCTCGATTTTTTAAGAAGTTATTGAAATCATTGAGAGTGGGCAATTCTTTGATGTTATTTCTCTGTGTCTCCCAATCGCGGATTGTAGCAGGGTCTAACTTGTTGGATACAATGTGTATTATGAGAATGTCCCAATGTTCTGTAGGTACGTTAAGTGATTTTAAGGATCGCAAATTTTTACTAACTATATCTATAATATTCCGCAAGGCCATTGCGGATTCCTTGGCAATAGGATCAATATTAAATAAAGTTTGCACATGATTGTTGATTAAAATTCTGTTGTTATTATAACGGTTGCATAAAAGATCCCAAGCAATATCATAATTATCTGAAGAAAAATCTAATGATTGTATGATTAGGGCTGCACTGTCTCGCAAGGATGCACGTAAGTAATGAAATTTGTGTATGTTTGGTATGGATGTATTTTCGTGAATTAGTGATACGTATGTGTCGCGATATTCTAACCAGTCCTGATAACGGCCAGTGAAAAGTGGTAAATTGATTGTGGGTAATTTGATGTTTGGTGTAGGACTTGCCACATTCGAGCCTGCCACAGACTCGAAGTCATTGCTCCCAGAAGCACGGCCGCCGCGCGCTGCCTGTCTGCTCAGCAGGTCCTGCGCCGACGCGATGGCGCTGAAGTAGCTACTTTCGAAGTTCTGGCGTTCGGCAAAGTCCTCATCTGGAATTGCATTAGTATTTTCTATTTGAGTTTGGTTTACATCGAAATCATCGTATAAAGCTTGTATTTTGGCAAGGCGTGAATTTAATTCGTGAATTTGTAAGCTAGATAAATCTTTGCAAGATAAAAGTGGCTCAAGGTATGCTTTAAAAATAGTTAACTTCGATTTGTGAGATCCTCTGACCCTTATCAGGGATTTAAGTTCTTCAGCCATTATGAAAGATGAATGTAAATGTATGAAAGCAGATTGGAAAAGGTTTAAGTTCAAATTTACCAGCTAATAGTGAAAAAAAGAAAGAAATATTGATTGGAGATCGTGAAATTAGAAGAAAGGTTTATGGAACGATACTTAAAATGAGTAATGAAGTGCAATGAAGCAGTAAGAAGCTATGCGAAGCGTGCACGCTCGCGCCACGTGCGCATGCACAGCCTATTTGACCTTGCGCGCGCACGAAAGGTCATGCGCGCCCGGCCCGTCCCACGCTTTCGCAGCGCACGGAGTAGGTACTTACTGGAATGTGAAATAAACTGCACTGGATTATTCTCGTAAGTAAAAAAATGCTTATAAAGGACAGTTGGTCAAAAGATGCAAATTAAATCTAGAACCTCTGAATTGAAATAAAAGTTATTAACTTATTGGAAAAAATAAATTGCGAAAGAATAGGTTTGGGAAAAAATGAGATTTTAACGATAGGGTTTGAAAATTAAACAACTAACTTTAGTGAGAATAAAATTAATTTGAAAATGGAATTACTGGAATGGAAAATAAGAAACTGCGCTTTGATTGGAACGAACTCACGAATACGTCCTGCTGGCCCCCTTTTCAGGGTTTTAGAAGTGGTCTGGTCCGCTATCCTCTGGTCACGTTCCTGCCGCGTGCCCGTTATGACCGCGTGGTCCCCGCGTTGCGACCTCACCGCTGCGTCCTTGGTTTGCCTCGCTGTTTGGCGCTCCAAATGCGCATCCGGCTCGAAAACTTGGTAAGGTTCGAGGTCGGGGATGCAGAAGAAAACGATGATGATGCTTTTGCGAAACGTTTACTGGTTTACAACTTGAATTTGAAATTGAATAGTATCACTATAGTTTTGCGTGTGACTCCTCTCGAGTCCGCCGACCGAATGTGGCACGGAGGGGCGCCCGCGCCGCTGGCACCGTAGGCAGGTATCGAACCGGTCGTGTCGCATACGCACACAGCTATATGTCTGTGGTGCGTTAACAGCCATCAATATATAAATTTTGATATAATATATTATGTTATTTCTATACTGTATTCATTGCGTTATAAGTAATCACATAGAATAAAACATAACATAACATTTTCTCGGCAGTCTTGATGGATTAGTTTACTATTGCTAGTGTGAGGGTTTCTTCATTATTTTCGTCACTGCGAAACTAGTGACATATTAAGAAACTATAATAGCCATAACATAATACATACATTGGTGAAATGGTTGATATGGTACAGTATAATATTTATTACAATTACAAAAAGACCAAAGTTCTTAAAAAAAGAACAAAGGCCCGTAGAATACTCGTTTCACCACGAATATCGAAAGTTCGATTTCAGACACCTCTATCCATAACACAGTTACTGAGCATTAATGGAAAAATACTAAGCTGATTACAAAATTATTATTTATAGCGCAACTTCAACAAAACAATTTTCTTCAACCATTTCAATGGAACGGATCAGGGGTATTAAATAAATCTGTATTTACTTTTGCCTGAGATCAGTGTAATAATATTCTACAGCATTTTGCTCGTGAACTAAAAGGCTTATTAGCTTCTGCTTTGATGCGATTTACTGACAAACTGAACGTTGTTGCATTAAAGTTAAATAATTAATCAGTTTAAAAGGTTACCAAGCAGATGCAAACTAATTACTTAATGAACTGTAGTGATGCGTGCTGTGTTCCGATATTAATTCTCACCATGATAAACTTTCTCGTTTATTGTTCGAAACAATGTTCTAAAGCAGAAATGTGAAGCTATGGTTCGATAATCTCTCGCGAATTTGAAATTAGAATTCGTCTGAAGAAAGTGAGCTTGTATTTTTATGGGTGAGTATCAGTAAAAAGGCCTAAAAGGTCCCATCACTTTGAAAACAAGTTATCGTTACAATTATGGGTCCTGGATTAATCATCACGCTTGCCAAATAGGAATTGGTGATCGATCACAAACCCGAGCTGTGTCCGAAAAAACTGACACAAAGTTAGCTCGACCCGGAAATTGAACCCAGGGGTCTTCGAGATCTCGGCCCCGTACTTAACCACAAGACTATCGAGGCTTTAAATAGGCTGTTCAGAAAATAAATACCGCATTTTTATTCGACTACATTTCTCATCCTTTTTTACCTCTCACATATTGAATTATTCACGCATGCAAAAGTTTACAACGGTTAGCTTTTATTCTGTTTACGAAAAATGGGATCTTGTGAAACAGGCGGAGGAAGTAATTTAAAATAATTATTTTTAATATTTTGATATAACTCTAAATTGTTGAGAAAATGAAACCTTGTAAAGCGCAGGCGGATAATATAGAAAACAGTATAAAATCTTATTTTATAGAAAGGATGTACGACCTTGTCTACAGAAGAGACACCTTGTCTACAGAAAAGATAGCTTGTTTTCAGAACAGACACCTTGTCTACAAAAGAGATAGCTTGTTTTCAGAAGAGACACCTTGTCTACAGAAGAGATAGCTTGTTTTCAGAAGAGACACCTTGTCTACAAAAGAGATAGCTTGTTTTCAGAAGAGACACCTTGTCTACAGAAGAGACACCTTGTCTACAGAAGAGATAGCTTGTGTCAGAAGAGACACCTTGTCTACAGAAGGGACACCTTGTCTACAGAAGAGATAGCTTGTGTCAGAAGAGACACCTTGTCTACAGAAGAAATAGCTTGTTTTCAGAAGAGACACCTTGTCTACAGAAAAGATAGCTTGTTTTCAGAAGAGCATGTTCAAACCACGTCAGACTTGGACTTACACTTTGGACTTTGTACCACTCTTTTGTCGGGGACATAAGTGCTATTATAGAACTGCAAATGTTTACCGTGATGTGCCGTTGACCGTACATTTGGGAATCAGTCAGCAAATATTATTATTTATGGAACCTCTCAGATGAAAACTGATTAAGAGGACGCCTCCTGGTTAAGAATCCCTTAATGGAATAGATAATTAATCAGATCTGTTCAAGCCAAGCAGGAACCGGCTCATATCTCTTCGGGTGTGAAAGGGAAACTGGGGTAGTTAAGTGGGTAGTGGGACGCATTATCCTCGAGTCCCTAGCCGTTTTTTTTTTCGGAGGAGAATGCGTTTATGCACCATAACCGCAGGCTAGCTAAACCTAAGGCCGTGTGTGGGGCTCGAGACTACAGCGTCCACTACCCACTAAACTCCCCCGGTTTCCCTTCACACCCGATTGGGACGAGCCGGTGCCAGCGATAGCTATTGACCAGCCCATCCCCGGGTACCCCGACTTGGGAGGCCTCAAGTCGGGGTCGAGTCCCTAGCCTACGGTTATGGCGCCTAAACCGTGTACCGTGTGGATAGAACTCGCGACCACTGCTGTAAATAATAGCCACGACTTTATTGCTCGAATTTGTGGCTTCTTGTTTAACCTACTCCATAACAGTGTTGAATAAGTCCCGGCGCGATTGACGTCAAAGGTCTTTCTCAGTATACTTTAGTAAAGTTCCGTCAGTTTCTCGTAATTATACACGTAACAAGTAACTTGTAATTATGTTATATAAAGTGCTGTGTTTACTCTATGTGGGCATGCAACTTCTTCTTTCAACCTATTATTTTAGGTATAAAACAAACTAGCTATTAATTTTATGATTTTTTTCTTGTATCTAGACAAGAAATGTTTACTCTACTACGAGGATCGTACAAGAGAGCTTAGATCCTGCTGGTTTTATTGCTTTATTTCTATATGTATTGTATATCTAAATATCCAAGAAAATAATAAACCTGCTCTGGAGGCGCCACATTAGCTATGGTTATAGCGACACTTGGTTGCTGTGGTTCTATGTAAAAATAACAAGAAATAACAAGGCATGGTTGACATCAGACTTTGACAGACAGCAATATTGAATGACCACTTTTTTTTAAAGTAATAAATTATTTCAACACAGCCATCCTCATGATATTTTCCGTCATCACCGAGCTTGTGGGAAATACGCACACAGATAAATGCACGTCGACATTTGAACAATCGACCTCAGCACGTGAAGCAACGATTGAAACCACTCGGTTACAGCTTTTATTGTTTTGTAGGTCACAGAATAAATATTCACAGAATAAATATAATGTGTGTAAAATAAATTGTTGTTTTATACGTAGTTCAGCGTACTTAATAATGTAGCGTATTGTATAAATTCGTAAAATCTTTTTCCCGGAGAGAATACATTTGAGCAAATATTATGCTATCATAATCAGATTCCGCTTTTGTCTTCTCTTTTCCAAATTGACAAAATGTATAATTTTATTCAACGAAAGTTTCAAGGCTTCACATTTTATCATCTACACATCAGTGCACTTTATAAATTAGGAAAAATCCAATAAGCGTATTAAAATACTCTTTATAACCCACCTCCCAGCTTCAGGGTTATGTGTGAGCCTAGAATATCTACGTAAAGTGTACAATGTACCTAGCGTGTCCCATCCGTTACGCCCCAAAAAAGTATGATTGATATCAGACCTAGGACATATTTTCTTTGTCATAAATTCTGTACTCATTCCTTTACTCGCAGATATATTATTTTTCTACTTTGCTTACCTCAAATTTAAACACATTGTGTTCGTTTATTAGATGTTAGCAATGCACACAGCCATAAGCGTAGCCACGGTGGGGCAGGGTGGGGCACTAGCCCCACCTTGCCGCGAGTATAGTTTGCTACTTACATATTATTATTTTAACCTGCTGCCCCACCTTAAGCCCATGGTTGTCCCACCCTGAGCCCATTGGTGCTCCACACTGGGTCCATAGCTGGCTACTACCATGCCACACAGCATCACTTTAATCAATTTGTTTTTTGCAGAAGTTAAGGTCAATACAGAAAGTATGTAACGTTCTCAAAGGAATTTCAGTTTACGTGGTTTACAATGTTTTTTATTTAATTTTTGTACTTTTAAGCTCGCTACCTACAGCATTTTGGGTGTTTCAGGAAAACCTCAACTTTAACGTAAGGAAGAGAAGGTTGAACTTTTTTTCTTAAAAAATTATGAAATAGGCGACGTCTTGCGTTAATGAACAGAAAGGTTATCATCATAATTGTTAAATTAATTTATTTATCTATTATTTATTAGCCCTTGATTTTTACATAAAAATTGCTTCAGAGATAAACGGCACCGACTCCGTGGTACAGTGCCGCTTGGGTATAAAACACGGAGGTCGTGGGTTCGATTCCCGCCTTGGGTCTGGTTGGTGGTAGGGCTTTTTCAGAGTCAGACTGGCTAGCTACCACAGCTGAAATCTGCCGCCATCACAGTTCTGGCTGTGTTCCGGCAGTATTAATGTGGGAGCCAGTACACTTGAAATCAGAGGCTCGAAGATCAGATGAGTCAACAGTCTGGCAGCACATTGAGCGATGCTTCCTGGCGAAGTGTCCCTCAATGGAACAGGCCGCAGTGACCGCTTACCATCAGGTGGGCTGCGTGTCTGATATGTATAAAAAAGGCATTTTTGTTACTTTTTTTTTAATCAGATATATAAATATACCTAGTTTCATCAGGGGCCGTGACCTCAAATTTTACATGATGAAATTTGACTGTTATGTAATTTGTATAATACGAAAATATATTTTAAAATCTGTTGTTTTGATTGTTTTTTTTTTTATGTACGGTCAACGGCACATCACGGTAAACACTTGCAGTTCGATAATAGCACTTATGCCCCCGACATAAGAGTGATGCAAAGTCCAAAGTGTATAGTCTGACGTGCTTTTGACTGTACCACGTTTTAAAACAGCATAAATCAACAAAAATAACTAGCAAGTGTTCCAGTAACACAAACATACTTGTATGTCAAAGGCAGTTAACAGAATGAACATAATTACGTTTATTCTGCTAATTTTAGTTTAACCAATTCAATGAATTGAGTAATGAGAACGACAATAACGGTACTTGAATTGCCTGCAGCTTAAATAGCATAATATTGTTATTCCATTTATCGTATCGAGTTGAAGTAGTTGAAGTTGAAGTAGTAGAATTTTGATCAATTCAAGGGATAAAATAGGGGATGAAAGTTTTGTAGTCCACGCAGGCGAAGCCGCGGGCGAAAAGTTATCAAGTTATAATCCTCATGGCTAGGTAATAATTGAGGTAATAATAGCCTTGTCATTGATTAAGTTGTGGTCACGGTTGACAATAAAGCTCATAATTAGTTTCATCGATAATACTGGCGGATATATGGATTATGGCTTAGCTATTATATAAATACTTAGTTCTCTACCTAAGTAGATATTTCACCTACAAGCACCTACATACATAGTTAATTTTTCATAAGAAATTATAATAATTGTAAATGATATAAAAAAAACGTTATGTTAATTTCGGTATCTTTCCGAAGTGATTACTCATCATCATAATCATCCTAGCGTATTCCCGATTGCATCCAGTATGGAGCTCAGGGTTCGCTTAGTCCGAAACGATTACTAAGTAACATAAAGACCGGTACAAATAATGTAAGGTCACGTCTTTACCTTGCTCTTCAACATGTTACACAAATAACACTAAAATAATAAGCAGTAGGTACTTGAAATATAATTGCGTGATCCTCGGCAAAATTGTAAATAAATGGTCTAAGTAGGCAAATGTTGAAGAGGGTTGGTTGGGACAGGCGGGCGCTTCACGTCAACCTTCAACAAAATTATCAAGACGACATGTCTTGATAAATAATACCCATGTATTTTTTGTGACGCTTGAATTATGAAATTATTTTAATTTATATTAGACTTAATTAATTATATTTTTATTACACAGTCCTCACGGGACGGGTCTCGGAAAATGTGAAGCAAGTCCGCAAGCAAGTTGTAGTGATGATTACGTGGAAGGTCGTCGGCAGAAGCTGCATGGTGTAACGGAACAAATTTTGCTCCGTTCTCATTTAAAAATAAATAGTCTTGTAGCGCCACCTAGCATGAGTGATCAATTATTTGTTCGACGACAGATAGTCTATTCTCGATATTAATCGATTGATTGATAATAGATGGCGGCAGTGTAGCGGCCAGATTTGTAAAACTTAAAATAATCAAATTAGAAATCTTAAATTATTTCTTTATTTATACATATTTATTTCGTAAACATTTGTTTAGTTGTTTTCAACATTGATCGTCACGTATCGTTTCAACGATTGGCATCGACGGTGCGTTGTCTTTGCCTCGATATAAAACAATTGTCTTGGTTTCACCTCCTGTCAGTTTTGACATTAGAGGGTTGAGACTTCCGCTCAAGCGCCTGGTGCGCATACTTCTCTCCAGGAGGAATGTATGTAAGGTTTCTCAGGAAACTTGGCCATGTGCGGCCTAAATCATGGAGTGATCAAGTGATGATCATCCGTAAAGTACCCTGCACGCTGAATTGTACCCCTGGGTTTGGTGGGTGGAATCCGGCAATGATCCAGCAAGGAGCTGATCATGGATTTCCTAGGGTTCATCATTTATTCATCGTATTTATTCATCGTAATTAATCATCGTTTAAATAATCATCGTTTCATCGATTGTAATCTTGTAATTGTTATTTCATTCTGAAATGAAATAATTTATATTTTTATAAACGTCCACGTTTATCATTCATCTACGTCTCCGGTCGCTGGCGACTCGGATATATCCTGCTGGAGGATCTGGGCAGACTGAAGTAGCTGAACCCATCCCGGAATGAGGAGCATGGTTGCTTAAACACTAAGGACAGCGTAGCTTCATGGGTCGGTAACCGAAGCCACCTCGAGGTAACATCCATGTTCTTTTAGCCCTAGCGCTTGAACCCCACACGTCCGGTAAGCACCAGTTTCCTTCAGGATGCCAGTAATTTTAGTAGTTTAAAATGGTTAAATTAAAGTAGTATTAATAAAATCATTTGAGAATCTACGTTACAAATGGCGCCCATAAGGAAATTTCAGTAAATAAGAACTGAAATTGTGACGGATCTTGCTCAAATGATTTTAAAATCAATTTTAAATTAAATATTTTATTTGTAGGGGTACAATTATATTTTATTACATATTTATATTTATACTACAGTAACAGCGTGCAGTGGTTACAATTTTGTGTAAAAATTAAATAAACTTATTTAAGTTTCCTGTATAAGTTAGGTTATGTTTTTATAAAAAACAGATCAAATCTCTGGAGGAGTTTGTCTGGAAATGCCTTCATATTAATTTATAGCACTTGTTTTGTTTATTTGGTAACAGGTTACCAAATATTTATTTTGGAAAACACTGTGTTTTATATTAAGTATATTTTGTTGTGTACTAAGGTTTAAGGTTATACCTTTAGTTAGGTTATTCATATAAGCTTGTTCATACAAACAGGCAGTAAGCATTTATAAATAGGAATAATATTTCCTTGTTTTAAGAAAGTGAATATCAACAAGTATTGTTGTTGTTGCAGTACATTTGCATCTATAATACAGTGCCATTGTACATAGGAAGCATACATAATAATAATATTGGTTTCCTATGTTACAATCATTGATATTTTGAATTGTATGTTTACAAAAGGTCATAAATAGTGTTGTGTGTAATAAAAATAATACAAAGATATTACATAATATTATAAGTGATAAAACAATATTGCCTAACAAAAGTTTTAAATAAGTAATTATAAACTGTTAGTTTATAAATTGAAAATACAATTTTGTGATCGGAGGTCAAATGCTTAAATCAAAATACTTATGGTTTTTTTTTTCCAAATATTTATTGCATAAATAATTAAGTGCAAAAATGGATATTGACACAGTTTATTATCACTCCTTGCTCCGGGATGAGTTGATTTATAGGGTGACCACACATTCAGAAATACCGGAGACTACAGCTCACAAGGTAAGGTAAGTGACACCGTTATCACCTTGTTTGGTTCAAGCATTGTTATGGTACGTAGTGGTCAAGGAAGTAGTTTCTTTTTGGAAGGAGTTAAGTGGACTGTTATTAGAGGAGTTTCGATCCAGTAGATTTTGATTATTGTTTGTTAGGCGGAAAATTTGTTCAAACACACAACACAAATAAGAACCGATACACAATGTACTTTGCAGTTGGAACCGAAACAATTTTACTTTGCAGTTATGTTCTTAGGCACGGAATTTCGGAAACCGTAATTACCGAAATTAGGTTCAATTCACGGGATCAGAGTTTTGTAGCGTTTTAACAAGGCACGTCGTTTTCTTTCCATTTTATGGATGATTTTCTTTTTTTGTTGTGTCGTAGTCCGTTTATGACGCGTAGAGAGACGGATCACCTCTCCTACGATGACGAGACACACAATTATGTGCTAGGGTTTAGCGTTGTATTAGACTTAGGTCTTAAGTATAACTTAGGTTACAGTTAGGTTTAGCCTATAGTTTATGTTTATTAACATTATTGTTATGAAAGTCCTGTGTAGGTAGTAAGTTTTTTTTAGGATAGACACCTTATTAGTTTTAAAGGGTCATCTTTGGTTCACACATTTGTGTTAAGTTCCTGTTGCTCTGGCCAAGCAAATGTTAGTAGTGTAAAACATCACTTTATGTTTAGGCATTAGCCGTTTTGTGAATCGAGCGGATGGTAACTCGTTAAATAAGCCTTACACACCAGTTAGCACGGTTTTCCTGATGGAAACTGTAGGCATTCGCCGTTTTGTGCTGTACATCGAGCGGATAGTAACTCGCTAAATAAGCCATATAACTGTATAGCACGTTTTCCCCGCTGAACGACGTCATGAGAAAACATTTCTCCGCTGAACGATCGTCATGGGAAAGGATATCTCCGCTGAACGATCGTCATGGG
Source organism: Mecyna flavalis (assembly GCA_949319885.1). Taxonomy (NCBI): domain Eukaryota; kingdom Metazoa; phylum Arthropoda; class Insecta; order Lepidoptera; family Crambidae; genus Mecyna; species Mecyna flavalis. Next base: position 19,908,374 of record OX439425.1, on the reverse strand, counting down.
AAAAGATTTCCCCGCTGAACGACGTCATGAGAAAGAATTTCTCCGCTGAACGTTCGTCATGGGAAAAGATTTCCCCGCTGAACGACGTCATGAGATAGAATTTCTCCGCTGAACGTTCGTCATGGGAAAAGATTTCCCCGCTGAACGACGTCATGAGAAAAGACTTCCCCTCTGAACAACGTCATGGGATAAGATTTCCCCGCTGAACGATTGACATGGGAAAAGAAACTAATATGAGTTCCACTGGTATACAGGAGGAATCTCAAGAGGTAGTACGAGTTCCACTGGTTCACAGGAGGAATCTCAAATGGGTTAGTATGAATGGAGTGGTCTGAAGCTATAAGCTTGATACTACAGTGGTATGGAAGGTGATTATGAAAGGTCAAGCTCTAGATTTGAATGATGATGCATGCAAGTGTGGGTTTTAAGTCTGGAATGTTGGAAGTTAAGTTGGTGTGGATTTCCTGACAGTTGGATTTTATTGGAATGATGAGGCTGTTCTGTTTTTTTTTTTTTGTAAACAATTATAATGTTTTAGTTTCCTTTTAAGGTGTTGCTATTTAGAACTTCGTTTTTATGGTGGACAAGTTTTTTTTTATATTAGTCATATTTTTTAAGTAGTTTCCTTCTTCAACGGAAATAGTGTTGTCCTAGCGATAGTTTAAACACCGGGGCGGTGTTTTTCGCGGGAAGGGGGGAATTGTAACGGAACAAATTTTGCTCCGTTCTCATTTAAAAATAAATAGTCTTGTAGCGCCACCTAGCATGAGTGATCAATTATTTGTTCGACGACAGATAGTCTATTCTCGATATTAATCGATTGATTGATAATAGATGGCGGCAGTGTAGCGGCCAGATTTGTAAAACTTAAAATAATCAAATTAGAAATCTTAAATTATTTCTTTATTTATACATATTTATTTCGTAAACATTTGTTTAGTTGTTTTCAACATTGATCGTCACGTATCGTTTCAACGATTGGCATCGACGGTGCGTTGTCTTTGCCTCGATATAAAACAATTGTCTTGGTTTCACCTCCTGTCAGTTTTGACATTAGAGGGTTGAGACTTCCGCTCAAGCGCCTGGTGCGCATACTTCTCTCCAGGAGGAATGTATGTAAGGTTTCTCAGGAAACTTGGCCATGTGCGGCCTAAATCATGGAGTGATCAAGTGATGATCATCCGTAAAGTACCCTGCACGCTGAATTGTACCCCTGGGTTTGGTGGGTGGAATCCGGCAATGATCCAGCAAGGAGCTGATCATGGATTTCCTAGGGTTCATCATTTATTCATCATTTATTCATCGTATTTATTCATCGTAATTAATCATCGTTTAAATAATCATCGTTTCATCGATTGTAATCTTGTAATTGTTATTTCATTCTGAAATGAAATAATTTATATTTTTATAAACGTCCACGTTTATCATTCATCTACGTCTCCGGTCGCTGGCGACTCGGATATATCCTGCTGGAGGATCTGGGCAGACTGAAGTAGCTGAACCCATCCCGGAATGAGGAGCATGGTTGCTTAAACACTAAGGACAGCGTAGCTTCATGGGTCGGTAACCGAAGCCACCTCGAGGTAACATCCATGTTCTTTTAGCCGTAGACCGAGTCTCCACTCGTCTGGTTAGGATCTTTCCTGCCGGGATGTCAAGGTTGTAATTTTAGTACCTAGAGTATTGAGTAGAATCATTTGAGCATTTGATGTCTGACGAATCGATAACACGCCCTGTGTGTAATTAGAGTCCGTGTTTGAATAAGTGAGGTACGGGTTTCCTACCTCAATATAAATAAGAAAATAACTTGTATTAGTTCAAGGAAAATAAATTGCATGATAAGAAAACTTTCTTTGATTTGTCACCATAGTCCCTTTAGTGGTTCGACGGCACACCCATCACCGTCGAGCGGCAAAAGGTGACATACACCCTTTTTATCATTTCTAAATTTTTGTAACAAGAATCCAACGTTACAATGGGTCCAGCTGAAGGCAGGTCGCGATGACGCTCATCGAAAGAGGTCTATTATCAACAGTGGACTGCTGTAGACTGATGATGATGATGATTAAGCCTCACAGGAAACAGTCAAAAGATAAATGATCCACATCCTCAAATAGAATCAGCAAAATATTTTATATGAAATTATTTACATGCTCTGGTATTTTCCAAACGATACTATTGGCCGCAGGTGACTTGCCACTCGACTGAGATTTGTGGAAGCGGGTATTTTACACTACCGACATTTACGCAGACTACCTAGGGATGCATCACTACAAAATTATTTAAGTGAAAAGACGGCATCGCTCGAAGAATTGTCTAGCTGAAGTGGCGGGATGCCTGCTTTTGCGCCTGCTGAGCGCTGGATGACTGAACGTGTGTAGACTTTCTTACACGGTTCGATCTGGTGAAAATAGCGGGAAGTCAATGGATGCTGGAGTCAGAGCACCAGAAAGATGTCCACGATCTTTGTGGATATCCTTAGGAAAGTGCTATGCCAGCAGTCGGTGCCATTTGGTCAATACAAACTAAAAAATATGACGGAATGTTTTGTTTAATGACGAAAGTTAATTTTTCACACGGTAGAATCACCTACTTACATAAACAAATAAATAATTAATAACGTTATTCACACCTCGTCATCTAGCTCCATAAAACGATAAACTCGTATAAAAGTTATTGTTCCAACTAGAAATATAATTGAACAGACAGCAAAACATTTACAAACTTAAAATAAAGTTTAAAGAAACACAAAGCCGGTTATTTTATAAAGGTCTCTCAGTCGCAAATATTACCAAGAAATATTCTTCAAATTGTACGTATTACAAAATCAGAGGAGAAATACAGGTAATACAATAATTTGATTGATCTTAAACCGCAGAATGCTCCGGTGCAACAAAGAGCATTTCATTTATTATTCCCTGAAATTTTCAGTCCGCTGAAAAAAAGGCACAAAAGTTCCTTTTTTTTAGCTTCAGCTTCACGCGAGGTGACCATAAGGATTTGCTGGCTGAATTCTACTTAAGTGAGGATCCGATGATTGGTATAATACAAATAACGAAGGCAAAATGTATTCAGATAAAGTTACAGGTAATTATATAGTGGAAATAAAAGCTTAAGACGTATTATTCGTATCATTTTATTTTTTGTATTTTATTTTCTCTAGTATGTTGTTGCATACGATGTGTTTTTTTCGTAAAAAAAAATTGCCAGAAACCACCATTCTCAATCTTATCATTATTAACATAAAGAGATCATGAAAAACTTCAAAGTGCAGAGAAGAAACCCTATGTTAAAATAAATTCACACTTTGCCGAAGGAAAACGTAAAACTAAGTTCAATCAAATGTTTAAGTAGGGCCAATAAAATTTAATATTAGGTATGAATATATAATTAAGGAAGCCTAAGTTTTCAGGTAACTACTAGACGCAAATAAACCTTACCAGCGCAATGTCTGGTGAAGTTATGATGTTACTCTCATCGTGCTATATAACGTTAAGGTAAAGTAACTTCAGCAGTACTTATTGGCCTTCCTCAAGCATTGAAGCATGCATATTCTCGTACAAAAGCTCTCCCGATCCCGTAGGTATTTTTTAAATTACAAACTTCGACGTCTATCCCATCAACGCTGCCTTAACTCCAGCTTTAAATGCAGTTTTGTTGGAAAGTCAGTCAGTTCCGTCGTGTATTTACTAATTAATTTTCGAGGCGGTTTCGAGGAAGGCATAACATAAAACGAAGGAACCGAGTTTAATTAAAATATTATTTTGTACGGGCTTTCAATGTAAAAAACAAACGCGTTGCGTCATGTTTACATTTCCAGAGGTATAACTTTTTTTATGCCAGAAAAGTTGTAACTTTACGTGCAATGACATCTCTGAATCTTTGCCTCCTTTTCAAATCATAAGTCAAAGTCAAAGTATTTATTTTGCAATTTGATTTAGCGTGAAATTCTTTTGCACGTAAAATCTTTTTTATCCCACTAGCACTTCGATATTAGAATATTATGTATAAATTAATTGATATTTTTTTTTATATAGTAGCTCAGTACATTGGCTCCACTTAGCCTGATGGTAAGCAAAAGGGGAACCCAAATTACCATGACAACGGACGCAACACCGTGGCGTTCTATCCGTTGGCATCGCAGTACTGGCTCACAAGGTGCTTCTTCACGCTTCGTTTAATTCTAATCTTGGCGCAATCGTATTTCCTAATCTTGGCGCACACCTATGGACTTTTTTAAGGATCTGCACAGTCGGATGGCTTTGTAGTCATTTTTCAATTGTTCTAGTTCCTCTGATTAGTCAACTGGCAGCTGACTACAAAATTGGGGGCAGAAATCTCGTATAGTTTTGCAAAGCATGAAAATTTACTTTTTCCTACGTACTTCCATTCAATCTAAAACATATACGTCGTTTTCAAATCAGATTTAGTGTGAAATTGTAGTAGGCACTGTTCAATTAATATAATTAAGTATACTTATGGTTACTAATTTAATGAAGAACTAAATTGAAAATGTGACGTGTTTCAACAGTATTTGATAATTGTACATACTTCGTTCAGTTGGCAATTCATGAAATTATATGCCTAATATTTTCTGTTATTCGCAACCGCTTTCATTGAAATAATAATGTTATTCGCAACTATTTATTGCAATCATACCTTGTGTAAATCACGGTAATTTTCTGTGACTGAACAGTCAGAGGTGGAATGTAATAATTTCCCATTTAGATTGCTGCAGAATTACATAACAAGACAGGTTTACAGCGTACGCAATAATAAATCATGAGCCAATGCATTAGGGTCTTTAATTCCAGTGTTCACTTATTAGTCTTATTACAAGAGTGGTATGTTAGTGAAGGTACGACTTACATTCACTCAGGTTTAAAAGTTTTCCGACGTTTTTAAAAGACTACCTGGATTGAGTATTTTCCACTTTGTCCGAGCCTTGGCGGCAGCCGGGAGCGGTGCCGCAAACAACTATACTCTGGAGGAAAAAATCCAATTGGTTTTATGGTTGCTAAATCGGTTTAAAAACTTTAACGTGCTGGGCGCAACTGCACTTTGATGTAAAATGTTAGCAGTCGACTTTTCTTTTTGTTTTTCAACAAACCTATTTACGGTTACCCGTGAGGAATTCTCGGACTCAATAGACCTTTTTTATTGATTTAAAATCTATACCTACGTGTATACTAATAGTATAAAGTGGAAAGATTTGATTGTTTGTTTGTTTGTATTGTATTGAATATGCTCCGAAACTAAAGAACCGATTTGAATAATTCTTTCACTGTTGGAAAGCTACACTAACCCCAGGTGACATAGGATACTTTTGATCCCGGATATATGGGGAGAAGAAAGGGATATTTGAAAAAAGAAATTACGCGCGTGTGAAACCGCGGGCGGAAGGCTAGTAAGTAATAAATCGTTTCCTTTGTCTGGATTTTACTCGTATATTGAAGCCTAATGAAAAAGTTCAGTGGAATCATGATCAATGAATAATATTACTTTATTTCAGACAGAAGAAGCTATAACAATAACGGCAATAAGTAACGTTGTCTTGTTTCGAAAACTAGGGTAAATTACATACTGGTCAAATATATTCTAGTATGTATAATGTAGGTATACCTATACCCAAAGAAATCTAAATAATAAGACACATTTAGATTTCTGTGCCTCATAAAATAAAAAAGACGTAGATATGTTATGTCAGTACTGAAGCGAAGTCAAAAAAATTCCACGACGTACTGAATAGACCGACAAACTTATCTGTTCCGGTGGCGGCGTCGCTACTGTCTTTTTGTACTGTCATTAAATATCGTTTTTGCATTGCAAAAACTGACATTTAACGTACCTAGTTCCAATTTTGGCCACCGGAACAGATAAGTCGGTCTGTCAATGCTTGCCTACCTATCTACCTCTTTTTTATTCATTTCCTATACCAGTTTGTTCTCACGCTACCTATCAAATGTGAAAAAATAACTGCTCTACATGAAACAACGGCATAGTACACATTCCCTTGCTGACTACGTGATTCTGTAAAAAAAATGCAATATTTTATTTGAATGGTTGAAAAGTATCGAGGGTTTATTTTCCATGTGTATTTGCAGGTGCTTGAATGATTGCAGTGTGTTACAAGGCTTACGTGCCTCAGTCCCTTGGCTATTTCTGACGTTATTACAGAGTACAAATGGGAAATGTCATATTTAGATGGATGGGTGGGTTACTTTTGGTAAGAAAATAAGTTGCGAGTTCCTGCACGCATTCAATTATACCTTTTTCTTTCTTAGAAGTAAGGATGTTGTAAGTATTCTGCTTTTTTTGAAGAAGAGATGGTTATCAGATAAATAAATGGTTTTATCATTGCTGACCGTATATTAGTTGCTATGCTTCAAATGCCGATTGTTATGAAATTCTTTACAGATTATCACCTTGTTATGAAGCCTATTCAATTCCTATTAAGAGATAAAATATAAAAGTTTATCAAATATCTTGTTTCTTTTATTTTTAAAGAGCCATTTGGTGTAATGGTCGAGAAGTCGGCTATTACCTACACCAGAGGTCGCGGGTTCGATCCCCGCAGGGTTCAAACATTTTGTGTGCATGAACATGTCTGTTTGTATCGGTCTGGGTGTTTCTATGTATAATATGTATGTATTTACAAAAAAAAGTATGTAAGTAATGTTTATCCGTTGTCTAGCACCCATAGCACAAGCTAATGCTTAGTTTGGGGCTAGATGGCGCTGTGTGAATAATGTCTAGTAATGTCTAGAAATGTCTAAATGTCTATTTTGTGTGCATGAACATGTCTGTTTGTATCGGTCTGGGTGTTTCTATGTATAATATGTATGTATTTACAAAAAAAAGTATGTAAGTAATGTTTATCCGTTGTCTGGCACCCATAGCACACGCTCATGCTTAGTTTGGGGCTAGATGGCGGTGTGTAAATAATGTCCAGAGATATTTATTTATTTGTATTTATATTACATAAAACATAATCGAGAAACCAAGCAAGTTCCGGAAATAGAGGTATCCTTTTGTTTTACAACTGAGTCGTTTACCAAGTTATGTTTTGCCTTCAACGAAGTTTCTAACACTATAAACAGACCATAGCTACATAGAAGCCTATAATATTTGTTCTATTTACAGAAAAACTTGTATAAAATTAATGTTTATCCGTTGTGTGCCACCCATACCAGCTTTATGCTTAGTTTTGGACTAGACGGAGCTGTGTGATTTTTTTTTTCATTTATTTATAGATCGTATAACTTTCTCCTGCCGTTTTTAATTTAGAATTGATATAGTTTATGGACTATGTCCAACAGTGGACGTCTTTTGGCTGAAATGATGATGATAGGTAATAGATTTTAACTATTCGTTAAAAATATGTCACTTTTTGGAGATATATTATTTGATTACATTACTAAAGGTCAATGTCAATGGAAAAGCAATTGATTCGATTAAATTCTGTGGGTGCGATGAATATTGAAATCCATCCATCCATAAATTTCATTGCAATATCTATCGCACCATTTTTCCAACAATATTCGCTTGATTAATGTTACTGAGCTCCAATTTAATGTCGTTTACATTTCACTTTTTTGATTTGACATCGCTACTCCATGGAACAATGGGGGTATGGGGTGGTGGGATAGATTCGGAAAAACACATCTGGGCTCTGACTTAAAAAGATTATTTAAGTTAAAACGACTACTGTTCCACTGTTCCAATCAGGCAGCAATTAGTTAATCGTCTCGTTGGTGACCCGTGAGCTATTTTTAATTCTTTGAACTTAGGTAGCTCTAATAAATATACGAGAAATTTAACTGTGTTCATTAATTCAATTGATTTGCAAGTTATTATCATTATCATTATATAATTTGATGAAGTCATTTTGAAGTTATACGTGCTCATATATTTCGGTTCGTCTTTACTAAATATAGAAAAAAGTTTATAAAAATTTCTGGTGGCATTCTAGTGCCGTTCGATCTAAAAACATGTGTCATTTTGGGAGGCAGGCCGGCAGAGCAAAATATTTTTTCAAAACTGACATCGAAAATACAATAGTTTAATTGTAATTACCCTCACAGTATGTACATGAAATATAAATGAATATACAGTATGACAGGAAATGCGAGGGACATATTTAAACCCCAAATAGTTCATGCCTTCATATAACAAAATAAGTATAAATCAATAAAAACTCTGGTAAATATCTGTCAATAACCTTAGTCGAAACATGAAAATCCGCGGAACGTGCGGGCACTCTTTCCTTCATAGTACCTATTTCTTGCACTCGTTCAAGTACGACTCAAATTGTAATCGCGTACAATTTGAGTTTCGGGCGTAAACGGCCGCTCAGCACACGGGATTTTTAGGTAGTTCCTGCATACATAAATTATTAGGATAATAGGGAAGATGCATATACAGGGTGTCCCAGAACTCAACGTCAAGCCGAAACGGGGTGACAGGACTGATTGTAACCATCATGAGAAAAATAAGAAAAAAAATATATCCCATGCAGTTAGGAAATTATGGGCATTTAAGAAAAACCTAGAAATTTGGTCAAAATGTAACCATTTTTCGGTTATTGTGGTTAATTTTTATTATTTTTGTTCATTTAAACTTTGGAACTGTAACCCTACATAACATTTCTAGAACCACAGTCAAAAATAATGCCACGACTGCCCCAAGTTTTCTAGAATTAAGACTATTTGTTAAACAATGAATTTAAAATTTTCAAAATTTGTTGAATTTGAAAGGCTCTCCTTTAAAAAAATGTACTAAAGTGCCTTGGCAAGTGCCATCAAAAGTTTGCGCATTTAATCAGGATTGCAAAAAGGTACAATACTTGCTAGTTTTATACTAAAAAAACTCTAGTAAAAAAATAAAAACGTCGAGTAACCCGATTTTTGCTAACCCATTTTACTCAGTTCAAATGTTTTAATTCGCACAAGCTCTTGGTAGTTTCTTAATTTTACAGCAAAATGATGAGAGAGATGGATAGTGGACATGTTTACCATGAGCGAATGAGACAGATAGTAAAGCCACTTTTTCCAAAGTCAACAAAAGTCAGTAAAATTAATAAAATAATGAAAAATCTTGACCTAGTTTAGTTTAGGTTTATTGGAATAAACGTCAGATAGGGAAATAACATTTTTTATTACAATGTTCAAATTGTTTACCATCAGCCTCAATACACGCCCTACATCTTATTAAAAAAGATCTAGTTATTAGTCGGGCATATCCTCGAGAGTTGATGTCCTCAGCGGCTTGAGAAATTCGTTCATGCAGCTCGGCTACACTGTCAATAGGCTTTGAACAAACTTTTTCTTTGAGGACGCCCCAATAAAAAAAAATCGACGGGTTGCACTCCGGAAGTGCCGGCAGAAGTGAAAACTTGAATATTTTGGTATTCGCCATGCTAGCGTCCACTAGGCGCAAATTGGTGTTTTATTTCAAGCGCCATCAATATTCAAGTTTTCACTTCTGCCGGCACTCCCGGAGTGCAACTCGTCGTTTGGTTTTATTGGGGCGTTCTCAAAGAAAAAGTTTATTCAAAGCCTATTGACAGCGTAGCCGAGCTGCGTGAACGAATTTCTCAAGCCGCTAAGGACATCAACTCTCGATGATATGCCCGACTAATAACTAGATCTTTTTTAATAAGATGTAGGGCGTGTATTGATGGTAAACAATTTGAACATTTATTGTAATAAAAAATGTTATTTCCCTATCTGACGTTTATTCCAATAAACCTAAACTAAACTAGGTCAAGATTTTTCATTATTTTATTAATTTTACTTACTTTTGTTGACTTTGGAAAAAGTGGCTTTACTATCTGTCTCGTTCGCTCATGGCAAACATGTCCACTATCCATCTCTCTCATCATTTTGCCGTAAAATTAAGAAACTACCAAGAGCTTGTGCGAATAAAAACATTTGAACTGAGTAAAATGGGTTAGCAAAAATCGGGTTACTCGACGTTTTTATTTTTTTACTAGAGTTTTTTTAGTATAAAACTAGCAAGTATTGTACCTTTTTGCAATCCTGATTAAATGCGCAAACTTTTGATGGCACTTGCCAAGGCACTTTAGTACATTTTTTTTAAAGGAGAGCCTTTCAAAGTCGGCAAATTTTGAAAATGTTAAATTCATTGTTTAACAAATAGTCTTAATTCTAGAAAACTTGGGGCAGTTGTGGCATTATTTTTGACTGTGGTTCTAGAAATGTTATTTAGGGTTACGGTTCCAAAGTTTAAATGAACAAAAATAATAAAAATTAACCACAATAACCGAAAAATGGTCACATTTTGACCAAATTTCTAGGTTTTTCTTAAATGCCCATAATTTCCTAACTGCATGGGATAGATTTTTTTTCTTATTTTTCTCATGATGGTTACAATCAGTCCTGTCACCCTGTTTCGGCTTGACGTTGAGTTCTGGGACACCCTGTATAATAATTATGAAAATTTTATGACTAAAATGTTAAAATAATATAAAAGAAAGGTCACTGCAACATTTTTATTTTACATAATGTTGTTTTTTAACTGTAATTACGAATTAAAAATAACTGAAACGAAACGTATTTTAAAACAGCAATCAACTTATTTGACGTTAGACCGACAAACTTATTTGTTCTGATGGCGGCGTCGCTGTTGTCAGTATAGAACTGTCAATAAATATCGCTTTTGCATTGCATTTCACGTAGTTCCAATTTTGGCCACCGGAACACATAAGTTTGTCGGTCTATATGGTTGAAAAAGTAAATATTATTTTAACGGAATATTAATTGCGTTTTTGTAATAAATATGGAAGTTGGGTTCATCAAAGCAGACTCCAGGAATTTACCAAGAGTTAGTGTTGACATGGTTCTAACTTTATTTGTCGAAAGTGCAGAGTTTTCAAGGGTAGAAATGAAAGGGACTAAATTACTACGGTATGTATAAATCATAGTTGTTAAACTTTGTATTTTCGCAGCTTGAAACCACTTTTTTCTCAGTTTTGGGTCAGAAGTCCTGTCAAAAACAATTAATTTGGAAACTTTGTTGAAATAGATGTGTGTTGACCGTGTTGACTCGTGTTTTATGCCAATGTCCACATTGGCATAAAACACGGTTTTTTTCGGAATATTAGTGGTATTGTTATGATCACCTGATGTTGATAGATAGTCCATTTTAAATTTTTTACAAAAAAATATTTCACAACTCGAAAAAATATGCAAAAGCATGAAAACCAGCGACGAACAAGTACAGTGGAAGTACGACCACTCGACTAGTGAGGCAGTGACAAGACTTGAGTGACGTCATTCATGTCATCGGAACCATAGGTCCGTTTTCGCGCGAAAATTAAAACGGTCAATTTAAAACCGCATTTTTTCCGATAAATTACAATGTATTAATTTTTTTATTTAACTGTGGTTTATTCTACATGGAATTCTTTAAAATGAAGACAAAAATAAAAATAGTGCATGTTCCGTATTATGAAAAACAAACTTTTTTAAAAAAAAATTAAACCGACTTCAAAAAAAAAAAGAAACAAAAAAAACTACCTAAAAAACTGAAAAGCAAAAAATAATTTTAATAAGACATTCATCAAATGCGCTTATTGTCTAAGCCTATTAATTAAATTGTATTTTACGTGCTAGGTAGGTACCTACTAATCTGTTTGAAGTCGGTGCCAAGCCAAATAGTAGGTACCCAGATTACGTACCTACGTCCGCGGATTAATAAGTAACCCTTTATAATACATAATATTATTATATATCATTTTTTATTACCTTTGGCTTGGCACCGACTTCAAACAGATTAGTAGGTACCTACCTAGCACGTAAAATACAATTTAATTAATAGGCTTAGACAATAAGCGCATTTGATGAATGTCTTATTAAAATTATTTTTTGCTTTTCAGTTTTTTAGGTAGTTTTTTTTGTTTCTTTTTTTTTTTGAAGTCGGTTTAATTTTTTTTTAAAAAAGTTTGTTTATTTTTCTATTTTTAGTGTGAATAACACGTAGGTAGTGAGTAAAACTCTTTCATAATAATGATAGCGAAAATACGAGTAGAATTGTATTATTTGATAATAAATAATAATATTAGGTATTCATTAAGTGTTCAGCACCATGGGTAGGAGGAGAATGCGTTTATGCACCATAACCGCAGGCTAGCTAGACCCGCGGCCGTGTGTGGGACTCGAGACCGAAGCGTCCGCTACCCACTACACTCCCCCGGTTTCTCCTTCACACCCGATTAGGACGAGCCGGTGCTAACCTTATTGGCTAGTGACCAGCCCATCCCCGGGTAATCATCAGCTTAGCTGCAAAAGTACATGAAATACAACTAACGTTCCACATATTCCTACAACACTGAAAGAATTATCCCCTAACTCCTAACCGTTAAGGAGTTGTACTTTCCATCATCACCTTAGCTGCAAAAGTACATGAAATACAACTAACGGTCCACATATTCCTACAATACTGAAAGAATTATCCCCTAACTCCTAACCGTTAAGGAGTTGTACCTTCCATCATCAGCTCATCAACATAAAATGATGTCTATCGGACGCAAAAACTTGAATGGCTTCAGAAAAAACAAGTAACGCGTAGGCGCAGCCTATAAAATTTGAGGTTTTCCCTTGATTTTTCCGGGATCCCATCATCAGATCCTGACATGGTGACAATGGGACCACCTCGAAACTATGCACTTTCAAATAAAAAAAGAATTATTTAAATCGGTCCACAATTGACGGAGAAATCGACGGACATACATAAAAAAAAAAAAAAAAAAAAAAACATACAGTCGAACATATAACCTCCTCCTTTTTTGAAGTCGGTTAAAAAAATTAAGGATATATTTTTATAGCGAATTGGACTCTAAATCGGATTCTGAACACAATCCTTAAATATGTCCCTCGGGTTACCTAACACCTTGTATATGATATTTAACATCACAAATAAAACTACAAGCGTACGTATTAAATGACAATTTTCATTTTCTCCGTACTGCCCAGAAATATATATAAAAACTCTAATGAGGTGGTATTAAGGAGGGTCGGATGTTGGCAATTTTCAGTTGGACCGGGAACATAACTCGATAACCTGAATTCACCCAGTGTAACTGCGTTACGTAGAATGAAAGTTTGTCCGCGTTGAGCTTTCGACACTGAAACCGAATTATGCCGTATGACTTGCTCGTATATCGCAAATTGAATCAGTGCATACAGTTGCCAATCATTTTAATTAAAAGCCAGCGTCAGAAATATTTTTTATTATCTACTTTTACTTTGAATCACAGGCTCGAAGATCAGATTAGCCTAAAGTCTGGCAGCACATTAATCGACGCTTCCTGGTAAAGTGTCCCTCAATGGAAGAGGCCACAGTGGCCGCTTACCATCAGGTGGCCTGCGTGTCTGTCCGCCCACAGATGTAGAATTATAAAAAAAGATCGCTTATGATAAGTTAAAACTGGTTTTGACGGGCTATGAGTTTTGACTGTAACAAATATACCTAATACTTGATATAACACCAACACATGCTCAGAAATTAATACGTGAGTGGCTGTCGTAATTAAACGATGTATAATATTATTTTAAAGCAAAAATAATCCTATTTTCAGCGGGTGAAAACATAATTAGTTTAACCTCGGATGAATGTTTAATTAATATTTAAACCTTATTTATTTTAACAGAAATTAGCAATTTCAATTATTAATTCATCAGGCTTTCGTGAACGAAATTGTCAATCATTGATGAAATATGAGGAACTCGTATCAAGTTCGTATTAAAAAGAAGGACATTTATTTTCTCCAGAATCCTACTAATATTATAAATGCGAAAGTCTGGATGTTTGGATGTTTGTTACTCAATCACGCCTACACGGCTGAACGGATTTAGATGAAATTTGGCACACGTATAGTTTATAACCCGGAATAGGACATAGGCTATAAAATTCCTACGGGAAACGTCTCATTCCCGCGGAAATAACAATTTTGAAACTACTGAACCGATTTGAATAATTCTTTCACTGTTGGAATGCTACACTATCCCCGGTGAACATAGGGTAATTTTGATCCTGGGAACGTGGGGGGAAGGGGAGATATTTGAAAAAAGAGATTACGCGCGGGTGAAACCGCGGGCGAAAGGCTAGTATTAAATAAGGCGCACGCTTAGAACCTGTATCGACAGGTATCATAAGATTCGATACTAATGTCTTATTTGTGTGGAGTTAGGACCTCGAACACCAATGATTGACAAGACGCATTCGAAAGGAGTATAAACGATGACCTTTGGAATGGGTATTGCTATCCTCCAGGATTACGACCAACATGATTTTTAGTATGGGGGTAGTTTATGAACTGGCAGGCAAGACATAGTGCACTTTTTATCCCGAAAAAATATCATATTCTCTAGGGACAAGGTCGTGGGCGAAGCTGCAGGCGAAAAGCTACGTATAAATTACGCACATTATTGGTTGCATTATGGATGATAGAAGTATGAAATTTCATCGCAGACAAATAACAGTATGCGTGGGAATACCGTGGGTGGTTTCAAAATTAATTTAACCTTAATTCAGGTAACACATCATAAAGATGGAACAAATTGTTACCAACAATCTTTCGGTGTAGAATGCGTTAAAGCTCTTTAACCGCTGGTTTGCAAGACATGCGGCCATGTGTGAGTCCCGGAATTAAGGGATCCACTAGTAGAGACGAGATTGTTCTTGGTGACTGACCGGCCAATCCCTTTATACAGATACTAAAACGCTCCATTTAAAATGACACACAACAACAACAACCACAAAATTTCATAGAATATGCCGCAGTTTGAAAGCATGTAGATGATTAGCATGCAATTAGTGGCAAAATACCGTTACTACCGCATCGGCGGCGGCTAAATAGATAATTATTGTGTTATTGCGTTACCAACACCCGTATGCCGTGTTATTGGGGTTCAAGCACATAATTAAATAGACAGTTTTGTAACACGTTGAGTTTAAACGGGTGAAGTTCATTATCATGCTTCCGTTTTGTTATGGCACATTGTGTTAGATATTAACTGCCATATTCAAAGTTGTCTCCTATGAGAAGTAAAGTATGTAAACGTATAACATTTAGGAAAAAATAATAACTTTTTATTTTATGCTTGTATAAAATATGACTGATTTTTGCCTATTTTTAAAGTAGAAAAAGAATGGAATGGATGGACTTTGTTGATTTTTCATTATTTTTTTACCTAGGTATGTTATATGTACTTTATATTATTTTTAATTATTCAAAAGCGCAATATCTTAAAATCAAAGAAGCGATGTGTAATTTAATTGAAAAAAAAAGAAAGTATTTACATAAGTAGTAAGTCGGATTGTAGTCTTCGTTTATATCTAATTAGGGATCATGATCAATAAAGACAAGCTTTATGGGAGAATAAGTGTAAGCTAACTTATACGAATACAGAATTATAGAAACAATTCTTTACATTTCGCTGAAAGAGCGAGAATTCGATTGCCGTCCAACCTAAGAATTCACTAACATGTCTTTTACTTATTTTATTACTTACATGTGACACATGCATGACCGAACTTGACCTTTAGGTACTTATACCGAAATCTTTTGGTTTACATAAGAACAACGGAAATAACAGAGTAAATAAATTGAGTAAGTATAGCAATAGGCGAAGGGCTTGTAGGTTCATTCGGTATTGGAACGGGGCCGGTAACTTCAGTCAGATTGTCTTTATTTCCATTTAACACGTAAATGACAACTCTGTCACATCACACGTCCCCCCCCCCCCTACCGCGCCGCTTTGCTAATAGCAATTGCCTGTAAAAAACGCGAATATATTTATGTCGTGGCCACATCGTTGAATTGCTCACTTCATGAAATGCTCGACCAGTTCGTGAAATGGTCGC
Organism: Mecyna flavalis; assembly: GCA_949319885.1. Lineage (NCBI taxonomy): Eukaryota > Metazoa > Arthropoda > Insecta > Lepidoptera > Crambidae > Mecyna > Mecyna flavalis. The sequence continues at coordinate 19,892,486 of OX439425.1, read as the reverse complement.
ATTTCATAAAGTGGGCAACTCAATTTGACCAGATCATTAAAAATCGTCTACGTTTCACAATTTTGTCAACCAAGTTTGGCCGAATCGTATAAATAGGGTGTGCATAAAATATTCAATAAAATACATCCAGAATATGGTAAGAACTTATTTATTGTAATTTAAGTATGTGAAAAAAACTTAGGGTGAAAACACAAAGCTGTCGCTATTTAAATAATAAACCAACGCACTAGTACAGTTTTAAACCTGTTCTGGCGTATTTTTTTTTGTATTATGAGGGTATATGTTTACAAAAAATTAATAAAATATGGCGGATATTAATGGCAGACTATGATTTATATAAGAATGCTTTCCACTATCATATCAATTAATTAATTATTTTATTTAATAATTTAATTAAATTAATAATTAATTTATTATGTATAGCCTGACCAGGAATATAAAAAACCTCGCCATATTGCGGAAAAATATTGGAACTAATTTCTTCAAGTGGCAACAATCAAATAATAAAAAAATAAGATGTCATTTATTGTTATTCTGTCAAAGTGCCTATTGGATAATGTGAGTTGTTTGTGAGAGTAACCATAGCAACCCAGTGTTGCTATAACCATAGTTTATGTGGCGCCTCCAGAGCAGGTTTTTTATATTCAAGGTCAGGCACGTAATTCTACAAATAGATCATTATCATTATCTCACGTAGGGGTTATGATCGTATTAAGGCCGAGGTTGTGCGATTTGACCTCATTAGACCTTTTCTTGTGGGATTTTCTTAGTCGCAGCTCTACGTCACAACCTTTCCCCTGAGACATTTTTATACGTCTGGAATAGTACAAGTTGTGCTTAGTTTATTGATCGATGGCGCTGTGTGAACAATGTCCAAGTATTTATAAATAATTGCATTTAAAACCTTTAAAAAAATAAATGTTTGATGGTATTTCAAAACTCCATTTTATTCTTTAAAGATAGGAAGCGCCCTATAAAAACCTAAGTGTATGATGTACCTAGTCTTATTTTTCTTCAGTAGAGGACGCGAGATATTCAGTGCTAACTCGACGCAAACATGGAAACTGTCATTTAGATTGTCAGTGGGGCCGAACTGAACACTACTCGTAGTTAGTCAGCGTAATCGAATCACACACTGACGACCACACGTGAACTTTGAGCGGGCTTAGCGCGGCGTCCTATACTCGGCCTTACTCACACATTTCCAATTTAGAGCTGTCGCCTGTTTGTAGCTGGAAATTGCGATACGCAACTGGGGCCGTCGGGATTTGCTTATCAAGTTTTGGTTAATGGATGCTAAAATTAACATGGTAATCATATTATTCGGTTGTAGTGGTTTTAGTACAATGACGGATAAAGGAATAAACAGAAGAAACGGTTTGGGATATTACCATCATTTAATTATTTCTTCATAATATTTTAGTTTACAAAGTTTTGGAATAAAAAAAGTAACTAAGTAACAGTGTTTTTATAATATACTTGCTATACAAATATCTCACACGACCTTAACAACTGAACTGCTCTTAGCAATTTCAATACTTATACAGCCTTCCAAGTTGAGTGTGTCGGGATTTTTTAAACCGCACAGAGATAAAGACCAAGAGAGTGAGCGGATAATCGATACGACATCTCCGACAGTGCCGTACTATGAGTGCAAGCAAATACAAGCTCGAAGTCAATCCTGATTGAGCTGCTCCGTGAGCAGAGAGCGAAAAACATAGCGCTGCAGTTGATAAAAGATCACATTTATTCTCTAGCAATTCACGCAACTCACTATTGCAAGGAAGGGCTTGGTGGCAACCTTTTTTGAGCCCGAACAAATAGTATCTCCGCCCTATTAAAGTTAGTTGTGTTGTTTGTACACCTGATGACAGAAATTGACGGATACAAGTAAGCGAATCAAGTGTTTCTGTTCCTAGAAAGACTTTTAACACGCGGTTTGCTGCAACTGTCGTAGAAGGCATCATAACAGGCATTATAAGGCAACACATAAGTGAGCATTGCATGCTACCTATACAACATCGGCATTATGGGGCCCGCTATGTAGATTGTAGAGGCTGCTGGGGGGCTGAACACTATGGAAACAACGGCTCATTGCACGTTCTACTACCAAAGAGATCGTTCGCTACTGATTGTTACGATGTTACGATACCACTGATACGATGTCCTGCCGTACATGGCCCTTCATGGGTGCCACCCTGGTGATGGGCTGATTAGCCACACGTCTGGAACCAGCTCATCAAAATCGGGTAGATAGGGGAAATTTGGGTATTTTAGAGGGACACTTTAGTCTCGAGTCCCACACAAGGCCGCAGGTTTGCATGTTTGCGGTTACGCATTCTCCTTCGAAAATAAAGGCGTTATAGCAGTGTTGGACCTCTGTGTCAAACTCAAATGTGACAGTTATATTATCAGGTCATATTCTTACGCACAATAACTCACTTTATTAGTCGGATAACCCCTAGTAATCCTTAAACTATACGAAAAGCATAATAAAACTAACTTGAAAAGCACAGGTGCAATGCCTACTTCGTTGCCTTAATTTACGTATCAGTGCAACACAGCAAGTTGACACTACCAGGGAGATTAGGCACAGGATTAACGCGTTTTTGTATTTTTCGAGCCACGGGAGTGTTAATACCGATACAGACCCGGGCTATAACTGAGGACAAAATCCTCAGTTACAGAAATATCTCTGAACACTTTTCGCTATTATTCGAGGATTTTGCAGTAGTCGCGACAAAATGCTTCATTTGATGCAGTCAGATATGAAAGAGTATTGTGTGAAGGAAATGTTCACGAAGCTCAACCAACCATTTTCTACTTATGTTAAAACTAGAATTAAAAGCAGGGACCAGGTGTTTTTGTCATTGTATTGAAATTGACCGTGGACTGTATTAAATGATGTGAAAAATAAATAAAATAAATCAGCTCCCATGCCCCATTGCAGGGCGAAGGCCTTTATTTTTGAAATAAATTCACTGTCACAATGATTGGTAATCAAAAACCCAAGCTGTGTCTAAAAATCCCAACAGACCCTTTGCCCGACTCGGTAATTCAACTCAAAACTCTGTGGATGTCGTACGTCGTTACAGAAGTGACTGATATTTTCATAATACACAACTATAACATAATTAACACAAGTTGGACCAAAACACATAAAGTAGTTTATTACATGATAGTGACATTCAATTTTCCAAACAGAATAAAAACGAGTCAAAACCGTCACAAATAAATATTTTTTTTTCAAGCAACAAAATCGAAAGCACTGTGCGTATGAAAAGGATTGGCTTTTAATCGAACTTATAAAAGCATTCTCGTTTCATAGAGTTCAAATGCTCTGTTGTTGTTTGGGAATATCTTTTTTTGTTTCATCGAGTTTTTTAACAATGCGTTTTGATACAGCTATCCCAGGTAGTTCTCTATTCTATTCACCACATGGTGAGCCACCGGTCCAATGAATATTCTTTTCGGGCAAGGGGAAACGAAGGCAGGTTATTGGATACCACCACGCATTGCCAGGATTGACCCATTGGATCTCGCTAACCGTATCAACAAAGTGGACATGGTGCATGAAAGCATTCTCTCCCGAAAAATGGTACCTAATATCTTCCTTTTCCCAACTCTTAAAACTGTGACTATTAAACAGAAACCGCATGACTTAAAAACACATTTGCTCGGCTTTAATACGTCATTTAAACAATTAGCTTCCGTTCGTACAACATTCAAAGCTTTTGGTAAATTCGCAACGACAAAGTTTGCGGCTACAATAATAGTAAAGTATGCGGACCGACCACTTTTCAACAGAAATAGCCTGTGCATACGTTATGTACGGGTTACGTTCGCAAACGCTCAGTCCTAACTTCAACAGGCCATTTTCGCCAAAAACTGTACTTTATAATACTAGAGGAATCTAGTATTGGAAAGTAGAAAGTAGTAGTTTAGTTATTCACGGCAAATTCTAGTATACTGGTAGAGAGTACGTTGACTGAACACTAAATTACGCATATGAAAGTTGATGTCTAACTTCTATTTAATTCCTCTTGCCACTGCACCAATATAGTGATGAAATAGAGACAGAAACAAATGATTCATCATCATCAGCCTATATACGTTCCCACTGCTGGGACACAGGCCTTATCTCAATTGTGAGATAGTGTGGGCCATACTCCACCACGCTGGCCTAGTGCGGGTTGGTGGAGGGGTGCGTAAGGCAAGTGACCAACCTTAATGTCAGTTGTTATCAAGCCGCATATGGCCTCTGACTAGGCTTGACGACTAATATTTACATTATAGTAAATATCAGCCGGGACCAACAGCTGCCTTCCGAAGCACGGAGACGCTCGAAAATAATGTCACTAAATATGGTCAGAATGGTCACCCATCCATTAACCGACCGCGGCGTAGGTACCTTGACTTTCGTTATCGCTAACGAGCCACTGTCACAGCTGCGCCACGAGCGCCTTAACAACAAATGATTATTTGTTGATTTTTGCTTTAGCATATTAATGAAAGCTTACAAAACGAAACGTTTGAAAATCTGTGTAAACAAAAGTATATTATTGTAATGTTTATCCTATTGTAATTAGAGCTTGATTTGTAAATTTTCCAATTGATTATTACACGGAAATGCGGTGGACGCAACAAACAGTTCTGTCCAATAAACATCCTGTATGAACAGTACAAATTGCCAACTCAACGTTGAAAATTATAATTACGGAACTGGTCAGACCAAGCATAGTATAAAAAGAACACAGTACGTTGTCTCCACACATCGCACAACGCGCAGCTTTTTTTTTGTTCCTTGTGAGCTATTTCCAGAACATGCTCAATAAGGCCGATGGAGGTTTAATAAAAGAGGCGTTTGTATTAAAGGTGCAAGCCGATTAACCTGTCGTCGCTATTTGATACAACAAGGCTAAAAGTATAAATATGTAAAAGTATTAACTATATTGTAAGAGTAGGTACAAGTTGGTGGTGGTTTATAAGACATTTTTGTATGTGTGCGCCGTAGTATCTATGCGCACCGCACGCACACTCAGAAACAATCTGGACCCGTTTCTCAGAGCATACAAAGAGATTTTTGACACATACAAGCAGCGCGTAGTACGGTGTATGAATATGACGTACTGTGTACTTTTCTACTACGGACTTAGCTTCCGATCAACTTTATAATTGGTGTTACGTTCAACAAGCAAGCCTTTAACCACATATTCTAAACATCACTAAACAATTTTGTTCTTTGATTATATATAATTTAACTCACGATACAAACTTTGATGTTTTAACAGTAAGTAACTATGTATAAAAGCAATTTCGCAACTTAACAATTACAATACAACAAACTTATCCTCGAGTTCTTTATGAAAACTAAGGTAATCGAAAATAAGTTGTTGAAAAGAAAGTTGTTCAAGGAAGGTACGTATAATAAACATATTAAAATAAAATATCATGGAAGCCTTAGATAACTTCATTTTATTCTATTTCTAGACGTGTTGTAACATAACATAATAGCTACCTACAATACGTTAAACTATTGTAGCTATTATTCTTTTAAAACTCAATTAAGCAGTTTTTCGGAATAACTAGTTCACCAGAAAAAAAGTATGTATATTTGCGAAGATCATTAGTCCATTTATTTCTACTTCATATTCTACCTGCTTCACATATTTATTAAAATAAAAATTACAACACCAATTTTTTGGTATAAATTGCGAATATACGCAGCCGTCGTTAAGTAATAATGAGTAAACTTTTTAACATGCATATCAATAATATTATTATAATGACAACTAAGAACAAACGCTTTCCTGTATATACTGTATATAAAATTCGTATGCGAGAGTTGGTAAACATATAAAATTAACGGAGGTAATTCAGTTTATCTATTTAACTCGACTGAGCGTAATCTCCAGTCCCCTTGTAATTTTATCAAATAGATCTACTTGTATATTTCAAATAGGTTTTCGGATTTCATGGAGTTGTAGATTTACTGATAATTTTCAAATAAACTTTTAGTACTCTTTTCATACTCTTTCAGGGTTGAAGAAAAACTCTATCAGTATGCCTTGTCTTTATAAACGAGATAATTTAATATAAAGGAACAAATTATTATTTTCTACCAATTAAATGAAATCCATTTAATCCATCATCTAAGAAAAAGAAAAAGTACAAAAAGGAAGGTACAAGAATGGTCTCCTTCGCTCTGTGTTAAGCCGTGACAATTACTTGTGTAGCACACTGCAGCGAATGGGACGCGAAACGAATGGAAAAACTAACGCCTTTAATGCACAAACAAAAAAAGGCGTTAGTATTCGGTTTTGTTTCGCATTCGTTTCGCTTCCGCTTCGCATTTTATGCAGTGTGCTTCAGGCGTTATAACGAACGTACGACCACTTATCGGTAATCTGCGTATGGTGCATATGTAATGTTGTGGCTAAAAGACAGCTGCAAAACATTCTTAATAAAAATCAACGAACAGCCTTACTTACCGTCAGTTGGCGTGGTCTGCTGGCTGGAGTTGATCCTGGGCCTCTCCTCCCCGGCGGCGATGTGCTTGGCGGTCCGCCGCGCCACCGGCCTCAGCTCCTCCCGCTCCCTCTCCCGGTCCACGTCACTGGCGTCCTCCTCTTCGTAGTTGAACTCCATATCTGGAGGCATACATACCAATGTTAACATTCTGGAATACGTCAACTCACTTTTTTATGCTAGATCATTTGAAAGATAGGCACACAGCCCGCCACATGCCAACCAATTCCAAGGACATTCTATCAGGAAGCTTTAAGCTACACTTCCTGATTGTGCTTTGATCTTCGAACCTTTCAAGTGGACTAACTCTTACATACTGTCGAACTGTCTGTAAGAGCTGTTATGGCGGCAGATTTCACGTGTAGTCGCTAGTCGGACTAAAAAAGTGCCCCGCCACCAACCGGATCCAAAGCGGGAATCGAATGGGTGTAAAGCCCCGTCGCCAGCGCTGCAGATGCAGAAAATATTAATTATATTTCTTTAAAGTTCAAAATTGCTATTCTTGCAGTTCAAAATTGCTATTCTTGCTTCTTGACAGCGATTCTTGCTTAAACGCGCAGTGACGCGGTGATTCTACTATTCTCAGTAATAGTAAGAGTAAAATCAACCTCAGCGGTGCCCTTGTGCAATCATTTACGCAAATCAGAAGAGCCAGTTCATATTTTATTCAGCAAACTCCTGTATGAACTGTTTCAAATAGTGGTATATAAAGTAAACAGTAAATACGTACCACATTGCTCGTGATTTGTACACTCGTAGCCTTTTTAGTATCATTTATAAATGTTTTCTTTGTTTTTGTCGTATATTTGTCAAATGCAGGTGTACTCAAACTGGATACATTTCTAGGATTCCGAGATAAAGTCAGTTTTAACTTTAACAATAAAAATAACGAAGTGTTTTGAATTTCTATAACGTTGTAACTATAGTAGGATTTAGTAGGTATGAAAAACTTAGGATTTTTTTTAGGGTGAATATAAAATTAGATGACATGATTTACGGCGTTGCAATTAAGTAAGTATATTGTTAAAAACAATGTTATAATACTTATAATACTTTGGTTAGAATAACTTTCAAATACAAACATTACCTTCCTTAGTAGGCAAACTGTTAGCGGCAGACTGAGTTTGCGGCTTATCGATTTAGTATGCCTTTCCATATATTAGAAATGGAGTGTCCACAGTCTGCGCCTAACGCTGAAAACTGCGTACAGTGAGCGCAAAACTAGCAAACTGTGGACACTCCATTTTCTTATATAAATATGGAAAGGCATACTAAATCGATAAGCCGCAAACTCAGTCTGCCGCTAACAGTTTGCTTACTGGGGACGCAGCCTAAAATAGAGAGGTGAAAGCGTCTGTCGCGCCCATAGGCGGGCTGCCGATATTTTGTGTGTCCCTCTAGAACGAGAATATTCGTTTTTGCGCCTGAACTATGCGGCTCAGATACGCAGCCTTCATCATTTCTAAAAATATCATATAATAGTTTGTTCGATAAATAAACAGGTTAAACGATTTAAGTAAAAATACGCAACTTCTGACAAATTAAAATCGCTTGTTAATACTTAATTTTTTTGTTACCGCAATTCCTTTAAATCAATGGGTACTAATCGCGTAAATAATAAATTTCACAAACAGTCGTTTGTTCATGTTATCTAGTTGTGGTATGTTCATGTTATCTAGTTGTCTAATAGGCCTAATACTCATTTGATCGATGTTACAACGCACTAGCAATTGTTGTCAGAGATCATGATTTATTATTACACTAGCCTTCCGGCCGCGGTTTCACCTGCGCGTAATTTTTTTTTTCAAATATCCCCCCTTCCCCCCACATTTCCGGGATCAAAAATACCTTATGTTCACCGAGGATAGTGTAGCTATCCAACAGTGAAAGAATTATTTAAATCGGTTCAGTAGTTTCGGAGTCTATTCAATTCAAACAAACAAACATACAAACAATCAAATCTTTCCTCTTTAATATTAGTATAGATTTTATCAGTTACAGTAATAGTTTCATTCACTGCATCCAAGTTGCAACCTTTGACAATTTATCATGCGTCACCGTTTACCGTGGAACAATCAATCCAATAAATGATATACGAATATATTGTACGGTCTCGCTTGCGAATGGAAACTGCACAGTTCAAACACAAAACTCAATACGAATATAGCGGATCAGTAAATGTCCTATTGGTTTCCTGGAAACTTTTCACCGTATCCTACTATCCTACTAATATTATAAATGCGAAAGTCTGGATGTTTGAATGTTTGTTCCGAAACCGCTCCATACATCGTAGTATGGAACGTTGAGTTCGGTTTATTGTTTTTCCTTTTTGAGAAAATTTAGCGGTTTTTGGCAATTTTTGAAAATGTGATTAAAAAATTGGGCTTTTGGCCTCTCCATTGACGTAATAATCAGTACACAGCTGCAAATAGTTTTCTATCTATGAGACGCTAAAGTGACCATGTTTGAATGAAAAAAGCCCAGTTGCCAAGTTTCATTGCCGGTGAGTATATTATATATATAAATATATATATTATATTTAATGAGATACCTATCATTTACTGGTTTGCGAAACGAAACGAAGTATTTAAATTAGGATGAAAGCAGATAATAATGTATAAAAATATACCCTAATACTTAATAAGCCCTCAAACACATTTCAATTAAATCTAACCCAATTCGGGTAATTTATTTCATTTCACTTTATTTACTTCATGTTTCCATAAAGTATGAGGAAGTTTTTTAACTTCAAAAGATATTGAATATTTGCAAGGAAAAAAGTAAAAATAACAAACGCACATATTGGAAAAGTGTTTTTATACGGAGCAAGTAAAATCTTTAACAGGATGAAGTCTATCGGAGCAGCAATTTCTCACATAAAAGAGCTGTCGTTAAAGAGGCATGTGTGAAACTAAGAAAATAAAAATAAATTAATAAATATTAGACCGCCTTAATAAGTATCTAGATATTAGAATCCCTAAATTAGTAGCTTGTGAACTTGTCTATATTGTATTTCTAATATCCAACGAAAGTACCTACCACCAATATACATAAAATATACTTCAATACAATTATACATATTCCAGACACAAGATCTTTACCAAATACGCCATCAGGTTAGAAATTTTTTACTTTTATTAAGTTTTGGGCCAATCTTAGTTCTATCATGCCGTTGCTTACGGCAACGTGGCCCGAGTTCGAGATGAGAAGCATTTCCGAATAACATATGCTGCCTCCGGACAGATAGACTTACGCTCGCAGGTGATATTCTGGGTTCCAGTGTCGGTTTCTCTTAAACAACATATAGCAAACCTCTGTTTTATCTAGGTATAATTGTGCATGTCATGATAAAAAAAGAAAGTTAATACCTCTGAGAGCTAATCTGTGAGCACCGTATTATCACAGATTTATTAAGTAGTTAGAGCGGTTACGCACTACGTCCGATCCGAATCCGATTCGAGTCCTATCCGTCTCCGTGAAATGACGGTCGGGAGTAGCCGTAGAACTATTTCTAGGTGATTTACGCACTACATCCGTCATCCGTCATCCGATGTTCTTTGTGATTTTGATTTCACGGAGACGGGTCGGACTTAGTGCGTAACCGCTCTCACTAGTATTTAAGTATAAATATTATTTTATAATTTAACTGCCTCCGTGGTACAGTGGTTAGAGCGTTGGGCTCTAACACCCGGAGGTCGTGGGTTCGAATCCCGCGGGGAACATCACTTTGTGTGAATGTTTCCAGTTTGGTTAGGACATTGCAGGCTTGAATCACCTGAATGTCTGAAAAGAATGATGATTCCGTGCTTCGGAAGGCACGTTAAGCCGTTGGTCCCGACTATGTTCCAAGTAGGTTTGGTTTCCCTTGTAAGGGTTACGGAGGTCAGATGGCAATCGCTCCATTGTAATAACCAGGCTTGTCAAATCTAGGATCATAGTCGAAGCGGACCCTGAGCTCCATACTGGATGCAATCGGGAATACGCTAGGATGAAGAGAAGATTATTTTATAATTTCGTCATATTTTTTAATTTTTTTTTAGATATTTAAGTGGCAAGAAATAAACAACGACAACAGCTTGGAATGTAGACTTATTAGCGCATGCTTTTGTAGGACATACGTTTGTACTCTTTTTTATACTTAAAAAAATACCTACATTTTTAAAAATGTATGCAGTACATCATACCTATTTTAGTTCATTTTAAGAAGAAGATAGTGAATATGGCTATCACTCATAAAAACACAAAAGGCAAAAATAATCAAGTGCAAAACTGGTGTACAGCTAAATAATAATTATACATATAACATATACGAGTTTTTGTAAGAGTCTAAGTAACAAAACTAATAAAATGTTCATTGAACTACGTCGGTAATTGCAAAAGTTCTGTATATAGTTTGGTCGGTGAATACGTTACGTACCGTCACCCATAGGGGGTGGAGGGTGGTGTGTGGAACTCCCAGGAACGGTGGAGTCATGAGAGACGAATTACCCTTTATATCCAGATGAGCACTATAAGGCCCTTGCGGAGTGGGGGGCGTTGAAAATGGCTGGAAGCACCTGGCTTTTTCTGTGACCGGGATTCGTGAAATGTAGTTGGTTCTGCCCCCGCACCTCCAGCCCGCTGATCCCTGCCTAAGGCTACGTCCCCAGTGGGCAAACTGTTAGCGGCAGACTAACAGTTTGACAGTTTGCGGTTTATCGATTTATTACGCCTTTCCATATATTACAAATGGAGTGTCCACAGTTTGCTAGTTTTGCGCTCACTGTACGCAGTTTGCAGCGTTACGTGCGCCGACTATCTCAGTGAGCGGCTGACTCCCTTCAAAAACCCGTTTTAGTTGGCGAAAATTGTTCTCAATTTGAAATTTTAGTTCGCCACAAATTTGCGGCTCACTCAGTCGGCCGCTAACCGTTTGCCTACTGGGGACGTAGCCTAAAGGGGCCAAATCGGCCCCTAACCCCGTCACAAACCGCGGTGTGGTCCCTTGACAAATTGGCAACATTCCTCCCCTCCTCCAGCCAGTTATGCACCGCGGCTGATGGCATGTGGCATGGTAAGAGTGCTGACCACCATACCACAAACTGATCCCGCTTGAAGCAAAGGGGGACGGCAACGTCACAAACATGGCTAAAGTTGTATGCATTTAGAAAATACGGGTAAATCGTTTTAATTTCTACATTTTACATTCGGATAAAGAATTATAACTAGCGGTTTGTTAACAAACAAAAACTGAATTAGAATGGATTTAATTAACTTCCAAACAGATATTTCCCTAAAATAAAACACTACTTTTTTGCTTCAAATGTTACTTAACGTTTTTATTGATAACAATTGTAAGCAACTTAGCATGTTTCTTATAATAACTGTTAGTCATTAAAAAAAAACCAATTGATTTGTCACGACACTATGCAGCGGAAGTTTGGCCAACACTAGACCGGAAGGTGAGTGTGCGCGGAGAGTATAGAGTAAGAAATACGACCGGTAGCGAGGCGTGAACACGATATCGTGCTTTATAATTCGGTGTAAATGTTTCTACGGCTAACTCTTAGTTTATATAGTTTCAATTCAATACTGTTTCCTACGTGTATGCAGGAAAATTAATGACTATTACAGCGCTGAACAATATTTGCGTTGAATTTTATTGACATACTCGATAGAAATTTTGTCAGTACATTGCATTGAAAGCCCGTACTTAGTACCTACATGTATTAGTTCACCAAATGATTGAGTTCGCCATTAACTATTGAACTACAATTACTAGCGTACTTGTAACTCAATGCCATTAACACGTTTATAATGCCAAACGTTCAAACGTTCGTTGTTGGCAATAGAACACGTTGTCACGTTGGCATTTAGAATTTGCAAGCGGAACTCAAGTTCTTACCTGGTGAAGTGTCCTTCAATAAAATCCCCTGCAGCTAAGGCTTCCGTATAGGTAGACTGCGTGTCGGTTATTTAGTTTGACACATTTAGTTCAAACGGTAGTTGTTTAAGTCAGCCGATATACTCGTAGTTCATAATAGTTCTGATAAAACCGGGCTTCTATTATCTTTTCCCATCTGGACTAGTTCCAGTGGTGTCCGCGGTTTCACTCGCGCGTCATTTCTTTTTTCAAATACCCTCCCTTCCCCCTCATTTCCGGGATCAAAAGTACCCTATGTCACCCGGGGATAGTGTAGCTTTCTAACAGTGATAGAATTATTCAAATCGGTCCAATAGTTTTGGAGCCTGATCAATACAAACAAACAAACAATCAAATGTTTCCTCTTTATAATATTAGTATAGATTTCAACTGAATCGCGGAATAGACATTTTTACAATACCTATGTCCTTTATACATAGTATGACCTAACACATTTTCCTTCTTAAAATTATTAAATAAATAAGTATTGCACAATATTACTTACTGCAGTATTTGATGGGTAAATGTTTTGAAATTTCATTCCATTTCAAAAGAATTTCATTCTAAATCAAACTGCAAAATAAATACTTTGACTTTACTACCTTGACTTTTTAACTTGGTTGACATTGGTCGAGTTATATCAGTTTACAAATAAATCCTAGAAACTCGTTCAAATAGAGGTATCAAGGATGATAGAGCTACGAGTACAATCCTTGAAAAATACACGTGAAAATATCACTTAAAAAGACGATTAATACGTAACTATATTACTATTTAAAGGCATAAATTCCTAACAAATTAACCTAATGCCCGTCAATTTGACAACCCACGATCATCCGAGCGATTAATAACTTTAGCTTGTGCTCGCTATGGAATATACGTAATTAGGTCAGCAGAAACGGTTTCTACGAACACATTCTGGTTTTCTCGCACCGTTAACAAGTAGGGTTGTCAGCCCCTAACGTGCTCAGAGCTCTACGGCGTTTCTACTGTGACTAAAGTTGTATGTCTAAAAAGAATCTACGCTTGGTAACTTTGTAGTAACATCGCATCTAAAAATATGTCAGAAAAAGCCACAGCACTGTATCCAAAAAGGACAATCGATAGCTTTGATACGAGGCTTGGGATTGCTTCTCTTAAGTAGAAGATTGGTGGTTAAGTAGTCTTGTTATTCTTGTAGCAATGGCAAAGATAAAGAAAACTTTCCGCTCGGGCACGAATATAAGCTGTTAGTAATATTGCATTCGGAAAAAAGTCGGTAAGCTGAACAGGTGTTGCGATAGGAAAACTAAAGGTTCTGTTAATGTTTTGATTGACCAATATAATAACAAAGTAAGTATTTTCAATTAATTATTGGAATTCATTATTAAAGTCATCAAGCTTCCAGCGACGCGTTTACAACAATAAACAATTGATATTTAAACGTATATATAATTTGTAGCATTGTCCTATTCGTCTCATTCGGTAATAAATGGTTTACTTACAGAATGGTAAGTAATTTTTAGGTTTCATGCTTTTGTTGTATGAAAGTGCATTTGTTGGTATTTTTTCTTTTTTGGCGTTAATACCAATAAAGACACTGATATATTCTATTGTGTCCGAAAATACATGTAGCCCTAAGAATGCGCCATGGCGAAATGAAATGATTTCAATATATTTATATTAACTGCCTCAATGGCGCAGTAGGTCGTAAGCTGTACTTTAACGCAAAAGCCACGCCTGAGGTTTCAGATTTGTTCCCAAGTCCTGACTGAAATTACCTATGCTCTTGTACAGTCAACAGCACGTCAGACGTAACACTTTGGACTTTGTACCGCTCTTATGTCGGGGGCATAAGCGCTATTATCGAACTGCACGTGTATACCGTGATGTGCTGTTGACTGTACCACTGTAACCAGAATTTGGCAAAGAACCTTTGATATTGTTTTATAACAGTATTGTGTTTCATTCAAGTTTAAGTTTAAACATTAAAACATCCTGCGGATAAGTAGGAAGTGCGTCATTTTAATTTTACAAACCTTGTACAGTATGTATTAAATATTACTAACTAGGTATTTTCTATAACAAAAAAGTTAATCAATCAGTTATACAGCCTATAACAGATACCCACTTATCTCACTATGACATGTTATATGGTGCTTGCGATACGTGCTAAATTTACATAACAACATTAGTGCAGAAAACCCTTATAAGTCGTATTAGAAGATAACATAATTTCTATTAGGTAGACTAATTACGAAGAAGAAATATGACAACAAAGAAACTTTATCAGTGCGATTATAAAATGAAATTGACAAGTTACTAGACATCTCGCCGTGTTCAAGTTCATTTCAATAGAACTTAGAGCCAATAAAGCTCGCCCAAGTTAGCGAATAATAAACAATATACCTTTTGTATTCAATAGATTCAGATCAAACTGAGGCTAGACTATTTAGACCATCGGAGTCGTGGTAAGGATCGTTTCGAAATGGAAATTAACACGGGGCTTCATTTTCATTAGACATCTAGAGCTGTAACTTTTTATTTGCTATTCAAACCCAGAAGTTATGTTTCTACTTGTTAGTGCTTGTTCACGTTGAACGGGCGGGTGCGGTGGCGGGCGCGGGCGCGAAATATCAACATATTATGGCGTAGTATCGAAGTGTTCACGTACAAACGCGCGCGCGAGCTACGAGTATGTAGCGAGCACCGCGCCCGCCACCGCGCCCGTGCGTTCAACGTGAACAAGCATGTATTTATCTGGGTTTTTTTAGTTGGGCAACCAATCTTGTAGTAATAAAGTAAATATTTACACCTCTTTTGGTCACATCCTGCGATCTTTGTTTGGAGCAAAACAAAGTGTCCTTAAGATAAGACTAAATGCGCATTCATATTTAAATAATATCGGTAAAATATTATATACAAATTTTCATATCTATAATTCTATATATATATATATATTTATCCCGCAAACAATTTGACGTCCCCCTAGGAAAAAGTCCATTCAAAGTGGCGTCCACCGTCATTTGGCGTCCGCATACCGGACGCCACTTTGTTGGAAAGCAGCACTTAGGTCCTTTCGGTCCTAGCTAAGCGTAGTACAATAATCGATGGAAGCCAAAAATCGTGTAAATGGCTGCAAAAAAATATTTAAAAGTTCCAGCAAAAATCTCAGCGCACCTGTGGCGCTGCTGTCGCGCGTATATTCAAAAAATGTATATCCAGAAAATTTCCTGACCACGGACTCGCCTTTTTGGCGTCCACCAATGCGACGTTGCCACCCTGCTCTGGCCTCTGCGACAAGAGGTCAAAAGTAATATTTAAGCAATCTTAACAATATACATCGTATTTGGTCACGTACGCGTTGCGTAATATTCGGCGTCCGCTATTTCGCAAAAAATATAAATCTTTAAAGAATTAAAAATTCAACTCGAATGTTATTGAGTATGGTAAAAAGATAACAATGTCCGTTGGTCTGTTAAATTTTGACACTTAAACTGAACCGATTAGAATAAATTTAGTGAAGAACATATTTGTCTGTTTGTACACGCTAATCTCCGGAACTACATGAAAGCTATACTAAGCCTGGGCAACATAGGTATAGGCTATAATTGCTTCTGGGAACTAACACCTGGTGTAGAACCACAGAACACCAGCTAAACTACCTCTAATTTATGAGTTATAAAAATTGCACCCTAGTAAAAATGGTGTCTGATGAGCTGCCGGAATAATAAAATCGAAGAATAAGAACATATTCTGATGATGTGGAACTCTAAGTACCTAGCTTTACTATACCATAATATAGGAATGATTTATCTAAGCAAAATTTGTTCAAATTGAAGACCTTCTTTTCTAATAAAATTTAATTTGAGATCCTCCATCTACTTTGGTATGATTAAAACTCCACGCGAACGAAGTCGCGGGCACTAGCTATCATATTTACACGCCTAATGGCTATATACGGACGCCGAATAACTGTATATGTGACGTTGAATAGCTTAGCGATCTTGAGGACGATTTTTTTTCATTTTATAATAAACTAGCATTCCGCCCGCGGCTTCACTCGCGTAGACCCTCTAAAGCACTTTGAAACACCCCTGGGAAGTGAACTTCCAAAAACCATTTCTTAATGGGACTTTGCACATTATGAAGCACCGCTGTACAAATTTTCAAGTTTAGTCTGAACCCCTTTTTTTCCCCCTTGGGGGGTGAATGACCAGAAACTCCTTCTAAGTGAGAACTTACTCAGTATGAAGATCCCTTATACAAAATATCAAGGTGATATTAGGTATTTCTCTTTATCTATTTATTCCTCTTATAAAGACTATCATGTCGTTATAAATATAAAATTTGGTAGGTACACAATCTAAAAAATATAATTAAATATAACGTGAAAGACGGACATACATTTAATATTTAATCTATTCATCTATGCTCATCCCAACACAGACTTTTTACTTGTGGATACAATAAATTATAACATTGTGGCGTCCGTATATTTAAACATTACAAATATTGGAATAAATTAAGTGTTTAACGGTGCACTGCAGAGACAAGCAATAGGAAAAGAAAGAGATAAAACACCCAAAGGTGGCAACGTCGCACTTCCAAGTATCGTCCATCCTGTGAGGACGTCAAATAATCGATGCAATAGTTAAATTACGATCAATATATCCAGGACGCCAAAAATGTATCACCATGGCTCGGAAGTCAAAAATGTTCGGGCATGACTGCAAGACGAATATCGCGAAATATAAAATTAACGGAAAATGACGTACCCCACGGAGCTGGAAATCAATAAACTAAGCAATATTCATTGCGACATGTCAAAAAAAGTACGGGGAACCGGGGGACGCCGAAATGGTGCGCAACGTGCAGGACGCCAAATTGCTTCTAGGATGTATATATATATATATATATATATATATAAAAGAAAGTGGTGTTAGTTACATAACTGATTTGGCAGAAAGTTGGTGGAAAGGTAGCTTAGAACCAGGAGACGGACATAGAATACTTTAGGGGAAGGGGGGGAAAGTTAAAAAGGGAATTACGCGCGGTTGAAACCGCGAGGGCTACCGCTATTAATTATAAGAAAAAGTTCTAAAGTAATTTCTTACCTGGCATATTTGGTCGTTTTCTATAATCTGTAACAAAATTTTTGTGGCATATTTATTTGGAACTTGACTAAATTATAAATATACAATGGGATTAAGAACTTTTTAATTTATCGTAATTTAAGACCAAAAAATGAAAAACACATACATTGGTTGTTATTTTTAACCTATATGGCTACTCCCACCACTGACAGATAAACTCGTAATAATATGTATATCTGTTAAATAACTTAGACGAATTTTCGAAAAAGAAGACTTCGATATTTTTATCACACTGATATAATCGTTTATTCCGACTAGTCCGATTAGTAGTTCGATCGTCGAACTGTTCGGACAATTTTTTTACGAAACTTATCTGTCAGTATCAAACTGGCTCTAAGTACTAAATCTGATCAATCCTTTACAATTGTTGCATATTACTTAACCAAACGCAACTATCAACAAATGAGCCACATCGCATCAGTTATCAGCAGTTATTGACATCCAAAAGCACTTACGTATATCGATACAAAACAATTATTATTCGAATTCGATGCGATTAACGGAAAATGCTTGACCATTTTGCCGGCAGCATTCCCGTGGCCACGGGATTTCGTATCACTTTCACTCGCGGGCGGCGGGACCCTGAATGGGAGCATCGATCCGATGTTCCTATATCGAGATTCGAGACTCCGCACTCCGCAGAGACCATTTTAGATTTGCCCGTCAATTCAAACATAGTTATTATTATTTTGTGATATTCAAAGTCTGAAACTAATATATAAATCTGACTCCACTTCTATTGTATGTAGTGTTTTATGTTTGAAAAATAAAATATAATGTTTTTGAATTTTTTTTTATTATCCTTACCTCTAAATACTTAGTAGATTCATTTTAAAACAGAATTAAAAGCGTCTAATTCGAAATTAGTAGTTAAAGTTATTAATGGTTTATTAAAAAAGTTTCATTCGTCTACATCTAAACCCATGGAAATAATATTGTCTATATTACGTTTATGTCTAAACCATAACCACAGATAATTAAATAGTTACTAACGTAACCATAACTATCTATCTAAAGACCAAGCTTGTTAAAATTTCATAGTGACAACCTTAAATTCTTAATTACACCTAAAAAACCAAACACTTTAAAATCCACTTTTAGGATTTTTATCTATACTAATATTATAAAGAGGAAAGATTTGATTGTTTGTTTGTATTGAATAGGCTCCGAAACTACTAAACCGATTTGAATGATTCTTTCACTGTTGGAAAGCTACACTATCCCCGAGTGACATAGGGTACTTTTTATCCCGGAAATGTGGGGGGAAGGGGTGGATATTTGAAAAAAGAAATTACGAAAACCGCAGGCCAAAGGCTAGTTTTTTTATAAAACTTTGTCCTTATATGAATAACAACACAGCATTCAGCATTGCATCGAGAGCAACCTGCGATTAAAACAAGACAGTTTTAGAAGAGTCTCTCCGAGTTTCTCTTGCTCGCTCGCACTTTAGGTTGATAATGAATTTGTGCCACAGATGTCATGGTGTTGCGTGCCCTACTTTTTCGTTTAAGGGGTACTTTATCGTACCGTCCTCATTCATTTTGTTTTATTTAACACAAATTCAGCGATTATTTACGTCTACCTTTTCTTTATTCCAAGCATACGCTTTGAAATGCCTTCTTTTCTTTTCAAGGTTGGAGGTAAACATAAGATTTTATTGCACAAAAACGCTAGCGAGCGTACGAAATGTTAATTTTCTAATATTTCAATTCATGGGTACAATACACACCTTACCCGCCAAAAGTGGCAAATGGCGTATGAAAATGTCCTACCATTTAATATGATAGGGAAATGTTTTGTAAATACAAATCCATGCAACAATCGTTATTTACATACAAACAACATCGGGTGGCAGATTGTCTCACTTACCGCTACATATTATGTCAATAAATGTCCAGATATTTACAGAATACCAGTAAAATAAATATTTTTAATACTCGTTCTAAAATTAACTGCACGCAAACAGTCCCTAACAGTTTAAAAAGGGGGGAAATACTTTTTATTTTTTTACTTTAATACACAGTGGCGGTTGGCATGGCATACAGATATACGCAGCCTATCATAGGGTAAACGTATGGATGAACTAGGAAATAGATTTTTAGTAGCGGTAGAGCCATGCTGTTTTACAGTACGAATGGGCCGGCTCGTCCCGGTAAGTACCACCACCCTCTCACATAACACCAGCGTAAAATAAAAGTAACTACTATTGTGTTTCGTTTTGTTTGTGAAAGTGCTGGAGGAAGCGTCCCTCAATGTGCTGGCAGACTGTAGACTCATCTGATCTTCGAGCTTCTGATATCAAGTGCACTGGCTCCCACATTAATATTGCCGGAACACAGCCAGAGCTGTTATGGCGGTCGATTTGAAAAAAGAAATTACGCGCGGGTGAAACCGCGGGCGGTAAGTGATGAACCGGATTTACCGTATAACGTGAATATTTCATGTACTGATTCCAAACAGATTGATAATCTCTAAATACACAATAGCTTATAAATAATTTCACTTCATTGAATGGATTTAGCAACATTCAAAATGTCTGGAAGCATGAAACTATTGGCGACATGGTTGGCGAACGAACAAGTCAGAGTTAATTCAACTTTGAGCTCATTAAGTTGCCTTTGAATTCGCTGCATGTACAAGAACTTTGAATCGTCGTGAGATAAATGGGACCTACCTACTATGATAGCAACATATAGCAATGTTGTAGAATGATTTTCAAGGTATCAATAAATAAAAAAATCATCTAAATAGGTTCATCAATTTAAGCTTTTGGAATCGTAAGTCATGCGGGTTTAAAGTGACATGTGACTAAAACAAAATACGAAACAGTACCTATATATGTTACAGTCAAAACCCTTAACCAGTCAAAACCCTTATTGACCGGTCGAAACCCTTATTGACCGGTCAATAAGCTTATTGACTGAGGATTCGGTTCTGGGTCGTAGTTCTAACCTAACCTAACCTGACACAAAGGGATGCTCCCCGTGAGATTCGAACCCATTTTTGAAGTTAAAAGTGGCCTTTAACCGACACCCTCAGTCAACTAATTTAGCCGGTGAATAAGAGTTTTGACTGGTTAAGGGTTTTGACTGTAACATATTATACACATTTAAATATTGGTCCAAAAAAAGCGTAATGTTAAGTTGTAGGTACGCTTTTATTCTGTTTTTTATCAACTATGTATGAATACGACATTAATCCGCTTTGACATTTTTCAACTTTTTGAAACTTTTCCACTCGTAGCGGAGTAGCGAGTTCGTGCTACGCGCCGTAGCCGTAGTCTGCTCCGTCGTAGCAACTCGTAGACCGTGCTTTATAACTGCTGGAGCGAGAAGTATTTGATTTAATATAAATACCTTTTTTTATTACTTTAATCAATCCAATATACTTTAAATCCTAATAATACGAGTACGAGTAGTATAGGTAGAGGCTGTCAGGCTTCAAAAAACAGGAAAGTCATTTGTTGGATTGAGCATTAAAATATTTAAAAAAGTACACAAAGTCTGGTAGAATAAAGTAGAAGATTACATAAATAACAAGACTTTGTGGATATGAAACAGTTTTGCTTCTCTGCACATCTACTTATGGTTATTTATTGTACTTATTATATTATTATTAAGATGACATTGTAAAACGCATAATTATTAATTTTAAAAAGGCTATCTTATCTGTTGAGTTTCTTGCGCCACTTCTTCTCAACAGGCCATTCACGTCGAAGTGCTGGTGGGATAAAAAAGTTTTGATGTGCAAAAGTATTTTATGGTAAATCAAATTACAAAATAAATACTTTGACTTTCACTTAAAACTTCCGAGCAAATATATGGAATCACAAAGATATATGTAGTATTTTGCGCCATTGTTTGCACTTCCACTTTATTAAAAAATTCTTTCACGTAAAAAACAATATGACATCTCAAAAAAAGTGTCAAGAAGTTGCCTTCCACAGTTAAGCCAGAATGTATTAAGCTATTTCGTATTTTTAACCCCACACATGCACACACAGGATCTTTAATAAGGCGGCATGGAATCTTTATTTTTTTACTCGTCCGTGATAGCTACATATCCTTATAGTGAAGTGATGATTCGGCAAATGAAACGCTATCTCCAGAACCGAACTTCAAGAACTTCAATCAAGTTAGAGGACGATTTAACTCTATCCGGGAGAGAGAAGATTCATTTAGCGCGGAGGTAACTTTAGATGAACTAATTTATATTCTCGTATGTACCGTCCATAGTGAATGATTCTTTGAAATATCATTTCATTTTTTACTCCGGATTTTGGTCAATCAGCACTGGCTCGTCCTAATCGGATGTAAAGGGTAATCGAGGGCGTTCAGTGGGTAGTGTAACACACACATCCGTGAGACTCATTGGCGATTGAGCAAAAGAATATAAGGATATGACAGGATCCAAGACTTTTATCTTTTAGAAGATGTGATCTGCTTGAATTAAGACTGATTTAAGATTCATTCGATACTGAATACGAATCGGCTGAGGTATAATAATGGCTAAACAAGTGACTTAACATGTTCATGTTTGATTCTATAATAAATATGTAAAAGTAGAAGTAAAGTATCAGCCTATTAATGTCCCACTGCAAGGCAAAGGCCTCTATCCTTAAAATCAAAAATTATAGATACAATGATGGGTATTGGCTTAATCACCACGCTTGCAAAATGCGGATTGGTGATCACAAACCCAAGCAGTGTCCGAAATAACCGACACAAAGTTAGATCGACCCGGGAATCGAACCCAGGACCCCGGAGATCTCGGCCCGAAAAAAAATGTATGTACATGAAAAAAATCGAGTAATCTTTTTTTTATGCGATTACTCGTCACTTGTAGTTGAGCCTCCATAACAATAAATATACTTCTTAAATTCGAAACATCACGTTAATATCGTTTGTCAAGCCATTTGGTGTAATGCTTAGTTTGGGGCTAGATGGCGCTGTGTGAATAATGTCCAGAGATATTTATTATTTTATTATTATATAATCTCTGTTCGGCAGTAGATTAGGTTTTTATAGAAGAATTTAAATTCAAAAATTAGTTCTAACCCACATCACACCCACCCGGTCCAGCTAAAAATACGTGCCTAATTATAGCAACCCTTTCTCATTCTAATTAGTTCACGTTTGCAAATGGATATAGCGTAAACACATTTTACCAGAAGCTTAATCCCATTCTAACTACCTCCGTGGTACAGTGGTTAGAGCGTTGGGCTGTAATACCCGCGGCGGTCGTGGGTTCGAATCCCGCGGGGAACATCACTTTGTGTGAATGTTTCCAGTTTGGTTAGGACATTGCAGGCTTGAATCACCTGAATGTCTGAAAAGAATGACGATACCGTGCTTCGGAAGACACGTTAAGCCGTTGGTCCTGCGCCTGATCTCTCTTCGGTCGTGTCAGACTGCTGTCCCACCGCGTTATGAGAGTGAGGGAATAAGGAATGCACCTGTGCTTGCGCACTCACTTGTGCACTATAATATATCCTGCGTAGTTAGCTGATCGTAAAAGATTGGCCGCCGTAGCGTAGCCGAAAACTCGGCTAGGAGGACATTATTATTATTATTAATCCCGTTCTGAGAGCCCTGCCTCGCTGGGACGCCATGGCTACGTCGCCGGCTACCGTATTCTTTTAGGAAAATTTAAAATTGACAACGATGCCAAACCGTCGCCGAGTCAACTCTGAATAACTAAATAACGGAGGCACTCGTGGCGCAGCTGTGACAGTGGTTCGTTAGAGATAACGACAGTCAAGCTACCCACGCCGCGGTCGGTTAATGGATGGATGACCATTCTAGACATTTCCCACGCAGCTAGCCGGTTCCCGTAAAACGTGCCCGTACCAATGGTTCTGGACGTTGTATTCAGACATATTTGCTAAGAAAACCGACTTCAAACAAAACATGCGCTAAAAAGTTAAAAAATTGCTTCTTTTGTATGTTGTATTGTACAAGTAAAGTTATATTTTGAAAGTTGGCGCCAGCCTAGGCAACTTACCGATGTGACCGATAAGAGAGAGCTAAGAACTTTATCAATTTAGTAGTAAATTAAAAACACTTAATTAGTAATGACTCAAAAACCACTTGTCCGATCTCTTCTAATTCAAATGGAACCACATCACATGGACCAACTTTCCAATGAAAATAATTATAAAAATCTGTTATATTTATTATATAACATGTTCACACAGTGAGGAGTTATCAAGTAACTCAAAAAATCATACAATCGCATTGAGAACCTCCTTCTCTTTTGAAGTTTTGTTGGCATGCATGTCTCCGGAAGAGAGTAGCGCCATTATCACTAAGCCTTGTCCGTAGGAACTCCAATTATATTCTGCTCGTTGTAACAGAGCTAAAGCTAGTAGACTGTCCAATTAAGTAGCCGTAGCATTCAGATGCATTTAACCTACATTTTGTTTTAGTGTCTTCTTGTAAAACATTGCTGACACATTTCTTTCATCTCCATAAATTAAGCAATTGATATCAACGGCGAAGTACCATACCTCCTACCTAATAAGGTAATTTCCACTTTTATCAATCCACAGCGAATGCAGTTTCACATGTATTTCACAATTCAATATTAATAAGAAAAATAAAATATCAGTAAATATATTCAAATTTTCGACTACATACTCTTATCAATATCAGTATAAACAAAATAAAAACATAAAACCGTTCTTTAGGTTTCCTGTAAAGTGGCCATTTTGTAGTTAGGACGTATTGTCGCTTTACCGTCGATATGACACGTCCCTGGTTTAATTTGTGGCAAAATTTGTGCGCACACACATTATTTTTACCTAAATGTAGCGAAAGAAACGGTTGTAATTTTAATGTTTGGTCAAATGCCATTTTTACTATACAGTGACATACATAGTAGAGGCAAAATGGCGATTTTCGAGTCTTCACAACAGACAAGCGCATTGCCAGCATAAATGTATCTTATGAAAATAAAATCATTGTTCCATCTCCGCTTTGTTATGAACTTCTCGTAGATAAATAAATATTCAATATACAATGGCTACAATGTAATCGCATTGTTCCGGAGATTTGCCACGTAACCAAACATACATATTTTTACATCAAAACAAACTGAATGCACTGGAGGTGTAATGACGTTTCTAACAGCTCCTTATATTTTTTGTCGCGATTATATACGACTTTACGTAAAATTCTAAGAGAGGAGAATTAAAATTATTATAAGTTTTAGTAACAGTAAATTGTTAAGTAGAATGTTATAATTATGTATATGAAATTCACATTTTCGACTCTTTATATTCTATCGCTCATAACGACAGTGAACTTATAATATCTAATGATTATACGACCATATTATACTTTTTTCAGTACTTTAAAAATATACTTCATAGATAAACGAGCGAAGTTAGGACTAAAAGCAAGTTTTTTATTAAAATTTACGAGACCTTAATATCATCCTATTAATTACACGAAACTGATACTCTTTCCAGAGAGACCCTTTGTGAAGTATTATCACGCCTTCAGAACCTTACTAAGAAAAAAGTAGCTTCTATCTCGTAATAAAGTTTTTCAGAATTTATATTTTCTTTATTACACTTTGGTTCTTGGAGGGCATTAATGTGTCAGTGCCAGACACTTTCTTTAAGTGTTTTCTACCGGAACTTATAATAAAATTGTATTAAATGTGGTTTATATCTACAATGTCAAGGGATAATATTTATTATATTAAATGGCAGAAACAAAAGCAGAAACAAAGAAAGAACAGAAAATATAAATCTTTTTTCTCTGTACAACGTACTTATATTACATAGTGTATCTATGTGGTATTTGACATAACCTTCAATTCAAATTTATAAGTGCCAAACCATGATTATACTGAAATTTTGGTGAGTTATTCTTCCTGTTGCTACCTACAATTTCATTTAAAAGCACAATAGGTAGTGTAGTACAGTTACTCTATTTTATATGAATAAATTATTTGCAATATAAATTATTTCATTTCATTTCAATGTTCAAGTCAATAAATAATGGTCTCATCATTTACAACAGTTTAATCTTATAATTATACCTATATTTTTAAATATTAATATCTCATGGCGAGAGTGAAAGTCGACTGTGAACGGTACTGGTTTGAAACCAGTACACGTCAAAACATGGAACCATATTCAAAATATTAATTATGCATCTTTTTTCTCCGAGCGGTTAGTCCTTATCAAGTTTCGGTATCTGCACATTGAACTACAATTACAATGTGCCTGCACCATAATATAGGACTTGGCAAAGCCATTTAATACATTGGTGCGAGTTGCGAATGCCATCTAATTGAATACGAGTAGTAACCCTTGATATCGGAACTAGACTAATCGTTTTCCATCACCGCCGAGTGGTTACACGCACATAGAGAATGCATAGGTCTAGATTTGAACCAACGACCTCACGTCATTCAAGCGCTGCTTCACAACCATTGTGATGTAGCGCATGAAAATGAAACCACTCGGCTACCACATCTCTTTCTTTATTATATAGTTCTATCTATCTATCTAATCCGCCCGTAACCATCCACTGTTGAGTATAGGCCTCCTCTTTGTCACGCCAAGCTTCGAACCTGACTATATCATCCGACACGGGCTGGTGATCTGTCTCGCGATCGTAATGCACGCCTCGGCCACCACTCTGTTGTTGCCTTTGTCCACCTTTGGTCATGCTGTCTTGCCAAGTGACCCGCCCATTTCCACTGCTTTGCTATCCGCATACCTACCTACATCTTCAAATCTTCATCTTTAGTTAGGCGTCGAACTTCCACGTTTGGTATGCGGTCTAGCAGGTGGATTCCCATTAATATTAAAAATATATTTTCCATTATTTACTATTCCATCCACATATTTATCCACTGTCCACTTTCACAATGCATTAATGCTCAATACTGAAATCGAAAACATCCTGTACAAGTGCAAGTGAGATTTCTTTTATTGAAGAATAGTATTCTACTATTCCTCAAGACCGGTAAACCGCTGTGCGGACACAAAGGCATCGCTTCACTCGGGCCGTGACTTCCGCTCCATTTGTGGCGATGGTATGTACAACGGCGACGCTGCTACCGTATTGTTGTCTTCGTATGAACCACCAAGATCTCAGTCTATTCGATTTCAATTTCATTGTACTTGTCGCTTTTATTATTTTGTAGTTCTGATCGGAGCATGGAAGTAAGGGATCAATGTGATAAATGTTGTGTAACTTTAACCATCGGGTTTTATTTCTGTGATCTCTTTCCTTTCCCTGTGGATTTGTTGGTCTAAAGCTTCACTTCATATAATATAGTATATTAACTTCACTTAATATAATATTCTTAACCGCACAAAATAATGCGCCCATGATCGAATGTGGGTGGATATTTTATTACATCACTCTTTGAAGATAATGTTTTTACATTTTTAAAAGCCAAGAATCATACGTGCCGTTACCATAACCGAGATAATATTAAGAAACCAAAAATGACTCTCACTAGAGTCGGATTCTAAGTTAAAAGGATGGTATTTAATTTGCGATTAGCTAGTTATTAAAAATGCTTGTCTTAGGCTGAAGCGATTTTAATAAAAATGTCTTGGTTAAAAGAATGCGCGGGGCATACTTACAGCGACGTATGGAGCGGAATGCGGGAGCTGCATCATTGAAATGGATAATAGTGTAGGTATACGTATGTCCAATATAATAATGCTTTCAAATATGACTGTGTTGTTTCAATACTTAGCTCATGAAAATTACACAGTGAGAAAATAGAACTTCATGGTATTATTTAAAAATTCTAATATTTTGATGAACATTAATTTAAATTAGATATACAGGCGCTTCGTCATACAATGTTATCTTGACACATACCTAAGCAATGGCTCCTGACTCCTGATGACCCTGAATAGTGCAGTTTGATTAGAACTTGCATCAATTAATCGCATTCAGGGAATAAAGACTTTGCCTAACTAAAGCGACGGAAATGGCGCCCGACTTTAAAACGAATTAAGCGAGTGACCGGCAAAACTCGTTCCACGTTAAATCGTTTCATCGGAGAAATTCGAACAAGCATTAATCGCTTTATCAACTTCAATTATTCATCAACGAAAAGAAAATTTCTGCTTGTATTGCACTTTTTACTGTCTAACTGCCTTGCTGAGGAGAGGAACAAATGAATTATCAGTCACGTATAGTCCCGACAATGTAGGCATACTCGCACTGCTTTTTAACAAAGTGTTAGTACTCATTAAATAAAACAAACGGTTAAAACTCACGATATATTCTACAACCGTTTAAGTTGCTTTAGGAGGACTGCGCTTAGGCATGTGGGTCGAACTACCGATATAGATTCTAGGTTAGGCCGAAAATTTGTAGGTACTTATTTTAATTATCAGCCAAAATAATAACAGATCCAGCGCTTGATATCCCACAGGTTTTGTCATCCCTAGATCACAACTGGTCGTAGAAATAGAGGTTAAAATGGCAGAATTTAAGTCTCAATGTTCTTACGTGTGTTGGTCAAGCCATTAGTTGGCGACGGCTAAACTTAGCAAGAAACCAACCTTTTAGCACATCCGCGTGTACATATGTCGGAACAAACTGCACTAATGCATCGTGGTCTGTGGGATCAAACTACTTCTGGCGGCGTCAATGTGTCCCCACCAGTGCAAGTTGCTTTTGCATCGATCGACATTAGTTTTAAGTCTGGTAAGGAACAGCCACTGCAGGTTTTCACCAGGCATAAAGTTTTGATCGTGAGGACTGGCGAATTCTTGTATCGGAGGCCAAGACACATTTTGGGTCGCTGAGCCATCGGAGTAAGTAAGTAAGTAAGTATAAAGTTTTACATTGGTGGGTTCTCGAAAAATGGATAATATGGATTTACTGTGAGCTAACGTGTACTCATTTGGGAGTTAGGATATGAATAGTTAGTGAGTTATAAATTCTTAAACTTGCATCCGCAGCGCAATTACCTACATAAACAGTGTTAAGCAACACGGTAACATCAGGTAACATAGTATAACTTATTACTCTTTGTTGATTGTCACTCATCGTGTCCATACGACCAGGGACGTGGAAAGTGTAGGGATGGTCAACATTTATACTAGCACGGTAACATTTAATATTTATAAATAACTTTTTGCTGTCCAATGTTGCTGAGTAACACTATAAAACGTTGATCACCAACATTAACAGCGGCCTATATAAAGGTTTTGGGTAGGTTCGGCACGTGCCGTTCATTCATATAATCAGTTCTACTAATAAAAGCCTCATAACTGCTGATTAATTAGGGGCTAATAATTATATAGACCAAAATTGGTTTTGATTTGTGAAAACAAACATTGCCTGTAACAATGTTCTAAGAAATTCATAGCTGTAATTTGGCCAATATTTAATCCTTTATTGTTCTCAAAAAAGTTAAAGACGATAACAATATTTTCGAGAAAAAAACATTAAGTGCTAGCCTAACTGCACTGGTACTTAAACCACTAGACTATTGAGGCGTTGAACATAAAGTAAGAGGAGCTGGTACCGATATAGGAATATGTATAACCTATATCTAGAACGAAACTATTCCGCATCAACTTTCTTGCCGAGTCGACTATTACGGTCGGATGTCACGTCTGTTCCGTATTTCACCCTTTACATCCATCGCACGTAAAATTACCTTCGGCGCTAGTATAAAAATATATAGTATAAAAGAGGTCAGTCAAGCAAGACCAACGCTGCGCACTGATTTTCAAATTGAAAAGGCTCTAGAACAACTGAACCGATTTGGAAAATTCTTTTACTGTTGGAAAGCTACACTATCCTCGGTTGACATAGGGTACTTTTATCCGGATAATTTTCAAAATAAATTACGCGCGGGTGAAACCGCGGTGGCGACAGCTAGTTGACTTAATAATAATGTTCGCCTACAAGGCGAGTTTTTGGATATGCGGCCAATCTTTACGATCAACTACGCAAATGATAAAGTCTTTACGTGCTTTCCGAGGGTTTCACACCGCCGACTTCCTCTGGACTATAAATGAGGATTTTCCGAATAAACTAGTCACAAACTGTTGATCCGGTCCGTGATTTGAACTCTTCGTAGGTTCGTAATAAAGGTAATTTTTTTTTATAAAGAGGCAGTCAGGATGACCTCACTCCACCTGATGGTAAGCGGAAGTGAGGTCCAAATAAAAGGTTGACTGGCTCAATAGATCATAGTACCCATTGAACCAGTCACCCTCACCCTGAAGGCCTGCATAGATGCCGCTTCACGCCCCGCCTGAAAAGCCCAGGATTATAGGAGGAAGGAAACACGTGAGCCGGAAGGGCATTCCATGCCCTAATGGCACGGGGCAAAAAAGAGGAACTATACCTCTTGGTACGGGCCACCAGTGTCTGGATGTTATGAGGATGGCAACGCAGTCCGGCGCGTGTTGTTCGGGAGTGGAAAGGGGAGGACGGGATGAGTTGGAATAACTCTTCAGAGCTTAATACTTAATTTCCTCCTATATACGTAATGTAATGGTTTTCCTTAAATAAAGTTTGTTGTTT
Organism: Mecyna flavalis; assembly: GCA_949319885.1. Taxonomy (NCBI): domain Eukaryota; kingdom Metazoa; phylum Arthropoda; class Insecta; order Lepidoptera; family Crambidae; genus Mecyna; species Mecyna flavalis. The sequence continues at coordinate 19,862,391 of OX439425.1, read as the reverse complement.
TGTTGAGTGTAAATACAAGCCCCTCACGTTTGCGAAACACTACGTTGTTTACTGAAGCGGGATTGAATCCATAAAAAGGATATTACCTTAAATGAGAGTTTTTTATATACTAGGCCAGTTGGCAAACATGCACGCCGCCCACCTGATGGTAAGCGCCCACTGCGGCCTATTCCATTGAGTGACACTTTACCAGGAAGCGTCGCTCAATGTGCTGCCAGACTAGCCTTGTTTTTGTCTTAATTCCCCTATTAGTGGTATATGAAATCACTTGGAAATCACTGAGGAAGTAAGGATATATGTGTCGTATTATCTGCGTCGTACCTACCTAATCCATGCTGATACTTCGTTATAAATATTCATCAAATCGATTAGCCAGTTCATTACAAGTTTTCACATCGATGTTATACGTTACGATTCGTACTATTAAAATTATGGTTTAGGATGTGAATAATTACATTTTATTTTACACCAATTTTTAAATTATAATGCTTGTTCGAAAAAGCAATGTTAAATGATGTAGTAATGAATGTCTTTAGTTTCCGTGTCCCACACACGGCCATAGATCTCGCTATCCTGCGATAACGACGTGTCAAAACATTATATTCCGAAATCAAAATTAAAGGAGAACCTGTTGTGATACTAACATAGTGGTAGGTTATCCAATCTGCCCTGTACATAGGGTTGCCATCTCTAAAATTTTAAAACCCCGGATTTTAGAGTCCGAAAGCCGGACATGTCAACAAGATCTTTTAAACATATTCAATGTAATAAAAAACATCGTGCTGTGCGGGCATAGTGCGTGTCACGCGGGCGGCCCAATTTTTTTTTTTTTTTAAAAACTCGGTCTACAAATGAAACCTTCCCCGGACGCTCCCCGGATGCCCTCTAAACTAGGACAAATCCGGGGAAACCCGGACGGATGGCAACCCCATGTACCTACACAGAACGGCATGTGTTGTTTAAACAATTTGCCTGAGCCTTTACAAGGTAGAATTCCTTCGCCATGTATCAGAGTTAACGTCAGGTGAGATTGTGTCGAAATGTATTAGTTTATTCCAACTAGGCTACGTATATTCAATTGAAACCACATACGCACCGATCTCCACTGATATTTGTAAAAGCATCATGCTAGAACATGCGGAACGCCTTTATTCAATTCTGTTATAGTAATAGTCAACTTTTACCCAAAATCTTACAACCTTCTTTAAAAATAACTTAAAAGTTTTATTTTATCATTACTTCAAAAAAACTTTTGACGTGATTAGTTGTAATGTTGTTATGTTGTAACTTTAACTTTATATCTCGTCGCGTTCCCGTAAATGAGTGCCTTGAAAATGAATGTTACGGTTTTTCCTTTTGACGGAATCCTCAAAATTACCAATTAACGTAAAAGAGAATACTGCTGCTTATGCCGCAATTACGCATATTTCGACTCTCTCAAGGGAAATTGATAGGGTACTTTTCTTCCCGTTGACCTAAAGCTATACAATTTTGCGAGTAACAACTTAAACAGAAAAAATTCAAGGGCAATCATTAAAATACACAGTTGTAAATAAATCTTCAAAAAACTTTATAGCTACTTCTTTATGTGGTCTTGCATAATTATGATAGGGCTTGTGTTGGTGTGCTGAATCAATATTTTTACGACGCATAAATTAGTATCTGTAAGTATTTTAATCTACGTCTGGTACGATCGGTATAGCACATGAAAAGATTTAACATAATCCTTTGTATTCGGCGTGTTCATATTAAATTAAGTAAATAGTACGACTGTAGCAACTACGATGAAAAAGAGAACCTTGAATTAGTGCGATACACAGATAACAAACAGATCGTCCTAATACCGGCTTGTGTTCAGAAACATGATCTTAGATTGACAGCCTGACAGGTTAGTCAACACGACGCACTGTCCCTATGCGGATAACATCACGGTACAAATGATTTTGCGGTGACTATCATCTATGTCCGCTTCGGGCGTCGATTATCGTATCGGAAATTCGGAATACGGGCCTTATCCGTATTCCCGTACACAAACCAAAATGTATACAAATCCATACTAGCTAATGTTATAGTATTTATATGTGTTTAAAAGATAGTGTTAGTAGTATATTTGTATTTACTTATTTAAGAAGTTTGGAGTAAAATTTTGTTTATTAAAGTTGTTATTTTTAGCACTGCCCTTTATCTTGTTCTAATTATTTTGTCGTACTCTACTCTATCTATCCTAAGGTTGACTGGAAGAGATCGCTATCAGCGATAAGTCCGCCTATATTGTACAGTTGTATAATGTTACATGTTTTCTGTGTTAAATGTGGAGTGCAATAAAGAATATCTATCTATCTATCTAACTCGACTGTTGTTTGTTTTCCACTACTGTTTTTTTTTACCATTTTCGGTCACAACACAAGTGCTATACAGCCTGAGTAAAATGTTTTGTCGTCCTCAAACTTTTTTGTCTCGTAGACCACTTAACACGTTTTTCGTATTAAGGAGTTTAAGGGATCTCCCTTAAACTCCTTCACAGCTTAACTTCTCTATCTATGATTTTAAAAACTTTGTGACACTTAAGGAAATATAAGCCATGAAACGAATTTTGAGATTCCTTCACAATAATAAAGTTTCAAAGCATAATTAAAAATATATTGAAAGCAATATAAAATGTAAGGCCTGCAGATAGTATAATAAAATTATAACGAGAAATTTTCTAAGGGCTATAATTTTATTTTATGGATGTTACTCTTTCAGGCTAATCCTACAGAAGGAATTTTAATATAAACAAACAAAATTAAAAAAACTTTTAGAGAATTGTAAACATGCCAATGTTCAGATAGGGATAAAGAGCTGCTATAAGTAAACACATTCGTTGACCAAAATCGTTTATTTGACTAGAATATTTTTTCTGCCCAAATTAATATTCATAATTAATAATAATAAGAGGTATTTAAATACTTTTGGGCTTTTGGAATTAGTTAGTAATAGTAATTTCCCATCCCCTCAGTTGTTGAGCCCAATGATATTTCAAACGAAGATATCAATGTTATAGTTTTGGGGTTTCAACTTTGGCGAATTGATGACATAATATCTGCAACATAATATCATTGACTGAACCCATATTTCACAACGCGTACTTGCTATTAATTAGGCAACAGTAATAATGGAATCGTAAATAAATACCCGTGGACGATATTCACGCAGTGCCTTCTAGCTTCAAGACTAGAAATTAAATTCAAACTAAAAATTCTACACTATGTTTATTTGCAGCTATTTATGTCTAGTTAGAAGCTGGCCTCGTTTGGAGATTGAACTCAATCACGTTCTCATTACTTATTATTTCCATCAATGTTGCATCGATGTGACATTTTAATTCATTTTTACGCTAAAGCTTATTCACCGCCTAGATTATCGTGCGAAACCACGTCCAATTAACACGGGCCAACATTATCATATTACTTCTCACATGAATTCCAATTGCGCAGGAATATAAAGAGAAGTGTTCAAATCAAATTAACGTCAAATTTTTTTTGTACACGTGTAATATAATATTACTTTTTGATTTTTATGTTGTTTGTAATGTAGAAGGGTTAAATAAATACATTTTGATAAAATCACATACACTGACCCCAAATTAAGAAGCGTAACACTACTTAATTGTGTTATGGATCTCAGTATCAACGAAGGTATTACAATGTAAACTTAAAAAAAAAACATCTAGAGGCAGAAAAAAAACAAATGTTTGCCAAAAGATTTGTTGTCAGACTGTCAAAAGCTCATTTCCTTGTGACTGTACCACAGAATAAATGTAATAGTACTAACCGGTACATTACGACACTAGAATATTTTTTTATATACCTTTTTATTAATTTGATGAAAATGTAATATATTTCATAAATATAAAATGAATAAAAAGGGATACCTATAAACGAATAAATGAGTATGGAAGTAATTAAATATAAATGTACATTAAGTCGGCGGATAGTGCCCTATTTATTGCGTAATTTTGGCCAGAAACCAAAATAGCTATTTTTACTTGAAAATATTGTACAGCGAGAGGACTTTAATTATGTTCGTGTAGATAATCCTCCCTTTCAGAAGTTGTTTACTTCAGCGGTAGTAGTAGTAGCATATTTTTATTAAGAAGGTTGTCCTTGAGGCCTAGTTTAGTAAGTCCTAGCAGACCCCGGATACGCACAGGACTTTTTGTGATCTTTAATATATACAGGGTGTTCGGAAGAACGTTGAACATACGATAATGGGGGGTAGTTGGGGTGGTCTGTTAACTAACTAGCTCAAAAGATTTCACCTAGGTCTCAAGATTTTTTTTTTAATTATTTTTTTTATAAATTTCTATAATTTTTCGGTTTTGTACCTTTAAACCCGTCTAACTTTTTTTTTAATGACCAGATCCAAATAATTTTTTCATTATTGGAATCTTAGTGATTGGTAGGTCCCTTTAAATAAAAAGTTGTAAATTGCACATTGCTAGAAACAAAGTTATGGGCCCTCAAACATAAAATAAGAGTTGAAACTAATTTTGAATCTCAACTTCGCGTAGCATTTAAAAAATAAATAAAAGGGATGGATGACTTCTGATTTGTTAAAAACATCTCCAAAGTGTGAGCTTTCTAACGATATGTCGTTTGTTTTGATATCTTTTTTGTAACCAAAATTATTCGATGTTTTCTACCCAGGCGGACCATTTCGACGAAAATCTACATACGTGAAAACTTAAATGTTTTGCGAAATTTATCAATGCAAAGGTCAAAATAACGAATTACTGGGATAGTGACATAAAACAGGTAGATTTTTTCTCACTCTTGCACAAATAACGGCTATCTTTTCTCTCTTTCACTCTGTGTAGAATGCGCGGCGAGTGACGCTTCCCAAGATGGTAATAGTAATAATGTTTCACTCTAGTACACTTACATCGTATCTTTCCTCTCTTTCACTTTCGGAACAGGCGACTCAGTGTAATGAGTATGACAGAACCAAAGAGGACAGAATTCTTAGTCGAGACTTAACTGCCTCTGCGATCATACGTGCCCTTTGTGCCTACTCTTGTTACAGTTATCTTCGTTTTGTATTATTGTTATCAGTTGTTTTGTTAAGTTTTGTTATTTCTGTTACGTTTGTTAATCGGTAAAATGACTTCATTTACCAATGAGGAATATGCGGACATTTTAATGGCATATGGAAGAGCTAACTCCAATGCGCGTGAAGCGCGTAGAATTTATCAAGAACGAAGATTACTGTAACAAGAGTAGGCACAAAGGGCACGTATGATCGCAAAGACAGTTAAGTCTCGACTAAGAGTTCTGACACTTACACTGAGTCGCCTGTTCCGAAAGCGAAAGAGAGGGAAGATACGATGTAAGTGTACTAGAGTGAAACATTATTATTATTACCTTCTTGGACAGTTAAGTCTCGACTAAGAGTTCTGACATTTACACTGAGTCGCCTGTTCCGAAAGCGAAAGAGAGGGAAGATACGATGTAAGTGTACTAGAGTGAAACATTAGTATTATTACCTTCTTGGGAAGCGTCACTCGCCGCGCATTCCACACAGTGAAAGAGAGAAAATATAGCCTTTATGTGTGAAAGAGTGAGAAAAAGTCTACCTTCTTTATGTCACTATCCCACTAATTTGTTATTTTGACCTTTGCATTGACAAATTTCGCAAAACATTTAAGTTTTCACGTATGTAGATTTTCGTCGAAATGGTCCGCCTGGGTAGAAAACATCGAATAATTTTGGTTACAAAAAAGATATCAAAACAAACGACATATCGTTATAAAGCTCACACTTTGGAGATGTTTTTTACAAATCAGAAGTCATCCATCCCTTTTATTTATTTTTTAAATGCTACGCGAAGTTGAGATTCAAAATTAGTTTCAACTCTTATTTTATGTTTGAGGGCCCATAACTTTGTTTCTAGCAATGTGCAATTTACAACTTTTTATTTAAAGGGACCTACCAATCACTAAGATTCCAATAATGAAAAAATTATTTGGATCTGGTCATTAAAAAAAAGTTAGACGGGTTTAAAGGTACAAAACCGAAAAATTATAGAAATTTATAAAAAAAAATAATTAAAAAAAAATCTTGAGACCTAGGTGAAATCTTTTGAGCTAGTTAGTTAACAGACCACCCCAACTACCCCCCATTATCGTATGTTCAACGTTCTTCCGAACACCCTGTATAAATATAAATATTGGACAACATCACATACTCGTTCATTGGTCTGACCCCAAAGTAAATAGCATAAGCACATGGTTATGGGTAGGTATCAGAAAAAACGAAGGTACCACAAATACATAATGTAAATCTTCTATATATATATTCTATTATATATATATATATATATAAAACTCAAAGGTGACTGACTGACTGACTGACTGACATAGATAGATATCAACGCACAGCCCAAACCACTGGACGGATCAGGCTGAAATTTGGCATGCAGGTAGATGTTATGACGTAGGCATCCGCTAAGAAAGGATTTTGATCAATTCCCACGAGAACGGGAACCACGCGGGTGAAACCGCGGGCGGCCGCCAGTACTTATATACAAATACACATCCAGACACAGAACAAACACAAATGTGTTTGTCATCACATAAGTGTTTGTCCTGGGGGGGATTCGAACCCACGACCACTGGCGCATAGTAGTGACCCTGACTACCAAATGCGCCATCGGGTCAGTTTAAATATTAACCATTTTCACAACACAAATGCAGGTCTCTAATTAAACTATTAAAATGCTTTTAAACTTCCTGGTGCCAACTATCTTAAGAAAAAATCATATTTACATTACGTACCTGTGTACTAAATATGGAATTCTTTGTTCTAGTAAAACGCATATAATCAGAATTATATGACCTATTATTTAGAAGGAGATAATAAGCCACCAGAGCCAGCCAGAGTGCTTCTTTCTCTGAACTGGATTATTATATTCAAACGAGTTGGGATCGACTTTTGGAATGGTTCAGCGCCAATGGCCTCAAAATAAATGAGGAAAAAAGTTACTATATGATATTTAGGCGATGTGTCAATAGCCCAGACCACATATGTAAAATAACCATCGAAAAATCAAAATGCATTTCTTTCCTTGGTATAGAATTGGATCCTTTCCTTAGATGGCATAATCATATAGAAAAGATAACCAAAAGGTTAGCCAGTGCGTGCTACTGCCTTAAAAGTTTAAGTAAAGCTGCAGATAAAAAAACATTAAGAAGCGTGTACTTTGCCTACTTCGAGAGCATAATGCGATATGGCCTGGAAGTGTGGGGAAATGGCTGCCAAGTTAAGAAAGTACTGCTGTTACAAAAGAAAGCTATAAGATTGATTGAGGGTTGTAGTAGTATCCCTAGCACACATAGAACGATGTTTAAAGATAATAAAATTATGACAGTGGTGTCCTTATATCTCTTTCAAGTCTGCCTACATGTATACCGTCACCGCAATAACCTTTTGCGCGTGGCCGACTCTCAACCATATCCTCTCAGGAACAATGATAGGATACTTCTACCAAAACCCCAGTATACACATTTTAAAAATAGCCTGAACTTTATGTCCATAAAAGTATTCAATGCTCTAGATCGTGACATAAGAGAATCAGCAGATATAAAGTCTTTCGTAAAAAAGTTACAAAATTATTTTCGAAACAGACCATTTTATGACATCAAAGAATATTTTGCCCAAATATATGACTAAATTTACTATCTTATGACTTATATTGGACCTTTTACTTTTAACTTTGTTTAATTTATGAATCTGTATTATATCGACTGCCCCTTGAATTATATAACGGTTTTGTTTTAATAATTATATATATAGCATTTGTATCATGTCAATTTATTATGTTATTCTTTTATTACTATTTGCATGCCCAATGGGTTTTGTTAATTTTGCAAATAAATGATTTTACTTTACTTTACTTTACTTTACCATTCTGTATAACATTTAATTGATATTGCTGTGAACGGACTTATTTTAGTAATAAATTTAACACGTTCCATGCGTCATGACCAGTATAAGGCCATCTTTGACTTCACCAGCGTGCGGTGCAAAAAAATGAGATTCTCACCACAGTGCGGCGGATTATTTTATTCCATGAGTTAGAAAGAGACAACTAGATATTTAGCAATGCTTTTTTAAATGTGTTGTAAATTTATTGAAAACAGACATGGCAAAATTATGTTCATGCCGCACCATAGTGAATTTCTACATGAGAATCATGGAGTTCATGTCGCACCCTTGGTAAGTTCAGTATTTTCGGTCCCGCAATGAACGTGTTAATATAGATATTATGAAAATGAGTGCGAATGAGAACTTTTCTCATCATTGTACAAACACAAACGCTTCAAAACACTTTATGAATAGGATCTATTGTTCATAACATACATCACTGCAACTAGCTCGGCTAGATCGAAACTAGGTCACAAATGTTCATAGTGTTCATTTTTATTTGTGTACATCCTATTGCACATTTACGTCGAATTAATCATGTTTTTAATTTCTTGGTTGAATTCACTATCTATATATATAAAACTCAAAGGTGACTGACTGACTGACTGACATAGATATCTATCAACGCACAGCCCAAACCACTGGACGGGTCGTGCTGAAATTTGGCATGCAGGTAGATGTTATGACGTAGGCATCCGCTAAGAAAGGATTTTGATCAATTCCCACGGGAACGGGAACCACGCGGGTGAAACCACGGGCGACCGCTAGTTTAGCTATAAAAGAACATTTCATTACTTCCTCTATATTTATGAAAACTTAAATTATTGTAACTCATAGTAGAATAATGGGCAAAGCCTAAAATAGAAAGCGTTTTTGACGGTCTATGCTCCGAAACGTTTCGGAGTGACCTATTGACAATGATAACATCATTGCCTATTGACGTTTAAAATATATGAATAGGCAATGAAAAACGGTACTGGTAAAACTATTTATTTGAATCTAAATAGAGAGAATTTTCCAATAACTGTTAAACGTAAAACGTGTCCAACCAATTATTAAACCTGGTAAAGCTGCATGGTAGATGTATTACTACCGATTAACAACATAACCAAATATTTGAGGTTTCATCAACTTTGCAATACGTCAACGGTGTACAAAATTGCTGCATACTTTGATTTTCAGTTAGCAGTACAGGCAGATTTTGAAGCAGATTAATTTAATTACCCCACCCCCGTAGCTGAGGATGTGCGTAAACGCATTCCCCGTCGCAAAAAAAAAGGGGTTGCAAATGTTGCAATGCTACAGTTATTTTGAGCAAAGTGCCATGACCCCCAACGTACCCTAATCGACTTTTATCGACGCCACGTTTGTGTACAAAGCTTTAGACACACGTTGGATGCTAAAATTACATTTTGTGATGAATTCTCACTTTAACGTATACAAACACTGTTACCTCTTGCAATCTTTTATTAACTTTGAAATAGCAGCTGTATTTTCGGAGAAACTCTCGTATTTCTTTACGTGACCATTCGCTAAACAGAGAGCGTTCGCTTAATAGTAAGTGCTACGTGCATTTTTATTCGGGTTTTCCATAACATAACACAACGTAGCAGGTGTGTGAGTAAATAGATCCTAAAATATAGTTTTTTTTAATAGATATGTATTTTTTTGATTTGATTTGATTTGATTTTTAATCGTATTTAAAAGAGTCCAAATGTACGACTCAGGACGGTATATAAATAAGTTGATTAATATTGCAAAATGTTTTGTCTGTACTTCATATCTGACGAACTGATCGCCTTAAGAGCCTAAAATAAAGCATAATAATATCATAATATTGATGTAACAAAAAATGGACTCGCTTTTAACTGCGATTTATGGGATATTCGGGTTTTGACCAACGCGCGGAAACCGTAATAAATACTGGCTTGTACAATACGACCTCACTTTATCTTGGCCTCACCATTAACTACCCCACTACTGCCACCGCAGCGAGTTTTGGCTTCTTATTGTCATGGTTTATTTTGCGCCAAAAATAATGACCATTTTTCCTCTAGAAATAATTTTATTAATAATTGAACCCCTAAGCCAAAATAAAGTATTTACTAATGCATTATAAATTGACAAAAAATATATGGGCCAAGTCTTCTCTTTTTGTGACTTGTGTGGATTTATTTTGCAGCAAACTAACAGTAAGTTATTGATTGTCCAACTATCACTAGAGTAATTGGCATAGTTGCCAGCGAGCATTCACAGAATAAAAAAACGGTGACTTAATCCATCGATGTCGATCCACGGATTACTAGCTCGGCGCGCAACAAATCAAGTTTGAAATACCTCTGGATCGTTTTTTATGTATTTTATTTGTATGGTTTGCAACTGGATGACGAAACGGAAAAAGAAAACAAAAATAAAGAAAAAGTATGAACGGAATTGAAACAATGCGGTCGGGAACTCGGGACACCATATAAAGTCTTAACAACAACAAAGTGGGTTTCACCAGAGTTTCAATAGTCAGAGTACCTACGCAATTAGCCTATTGTTCACGACCAAGTATGTAGTTAAATATGACTAAAGAGCCAGGACCTTTGCTAATAAAATATCCTACAGTGCTATATATGTAGGTAAGTATAATACGGGTTATTTTTTGTCGAAGATCTTCTTTTTGATACAGTTCTGCAAAAAATGTATGCCACCATCTTATCGTTAATATGATTAACTCGTACCTACACCACATATTTTTTGATAAAAAAATTTAACATCAAAACGCAGCTTAATCTCAATTTGACAATAAATTATTTATATTCAAAGTAAATCATGTAGATTTTATTCATTCTGATAAAATATTATTGACGCGAAATTATTTTGTATTTCATAAATTGTCTCAATCGAATCATCCAAAAACATTGATAGTGTATTTAAAAAAGAAGTAGATACGGCACTAGCGCTCGAAAAATGCTCCGCTCATATTGTGTTAATTGACACAAATCATTTTAGACGCATAATGTCAACGGTTGGTGAAGCACATAGATTTAGTTTAACTCGACGGATCAAATTCTAATCGCCGTGCGTCAAAGGATTGCATATCTACCTCTTTTTTAAATACACTATCAATGTCCAAAAATATGAATTTATTTTACAAAACCTCTTGTATAAAAAAGGGTTTGTCATACTTTGTCAAATCTTGTCTTTATAGCCTTATATATTCATTAAGTATGCGTAATAAGTTTCCTAAGCAGCAGCAAAAGTGTTTTGGTGTAAGCTACGGGTACTTGTGTGCACTGTGGCTCTGTAGGCTGCTTCACAGTTCAGTGGGTAAAAGGTAACGAGTTGACCGCGTGGGGCTCGACGCTTATTGGCATAGGTATTGCGCGTTTTCGGCAAAGGAAACGCCAAAGCGGTAGGCCTAATTATATTAGTGCAGAAACTTGTACTCGCGTGTCGCCATTATGAGAATAGAAAGAATATCGTAAACTACTATCATGAGAAATGAGGTAATAAAAATAATCTACATCCATATTCAGCTAACATTATACTTACATAATTTTATACTAACATAATTTTGTTTTCGTTCATATTTAAATAAAAAATACATAATAAAGTTGTGCGACAGCACATACTCCGATGACTGAATGTGAAAGAGATGTCTGTTATAGATTATTAATGTACCAATACCGTGACAGTAAGCATGAAACTGTTCATGAATAGCAGGTGAAAAATCGTATGAGATAAAAATCATATTTCATCATGTCTCTCTCCACGTTCTAAAGATATTTTTCATATTCCCAGTTATCACACAAATGCAAAAATACCTTTTTCAGGAGATCATGTAGTAAGTTTTTAAAGGAAAATGAAAGTTTTTTTTTTATAATTTACTAAAAGCTTTTAAACTAAAAGAGGGCGATTTTTTTTTATGTAACTCCAGACATCATCGTTGTTAATCATATTATAGGCATCAAACCATCTAATGTATCTTCTGTGACCCATTTAACGATATTCTATGATTAGTATCGTGCCATTCGAGACGACAGTGCGCAACATGTACCTGTCCCGTTTAAGTTCTTGTAAGAGTTGTAAGTAATCAAACTATCTTGTGCACACGTTACAACACGGTCAAATAAACTCGGCCCATGCGACCATATGAAATGGTCGACCCGAAGTGCCGAGTAACCTCGACCGTGTAAAATCGTAATATAGGTACGTACGCCGTGGACAATTTTTGACTTCGCTTCGCTTCAGTACTTACATAACCTACCTCTTTTTTATTATATTAGGGTATTCCCTATCATTGCATAAAATACTTAAATCCCAAACGTCAGTTGGAAGTAGTATATAGCTCCGTGGTTAGAACATTTGACCTTTTCATCAAAATGCTTTACTCTCCAGCGATTCCACTCTCAAGTGACAATGACAATATTATCAGAGTTCTCAGGGCTGAGACCAGTCAACGTCAGATCGAGTACGTCGATTGGCACTTGAGAGTGGAATCGCTGGAGAGTAGTGCATTATAATTGATCTATTTTAAGTCTTCCATCAGTCAACCATCGTGCCAAATATATAAAAGCCATGTCAATTAATTTGGTAAAGATTACTAAGACTGAAATATTACTCGGACACAAAACAAACAAAAAAGTTGATACTTAAGTACTTACTACTTCATATCGTTGTGGTTAAAAATAAAAACACTTTACCACAAATGGTTAAAGCAAATTACTGTTCGATGCAATTAATGAGATATTAAAATATTTTCTTGTTATAAGCAATTATAAATAGGTATTTATAATGAATTGTGTTTTCTAACTCTACTGTATTATATTATATGCTTTCAGTAAGGGTGCCATCAGACGACTGCACCGCAGCGACTGCGTGCAGTCGATATATTTCAACTGCATGCAGTTGCTATATACAACTGCTTACAGTCATGATATCAACTGACGACTGCATGCAGTTGATATTGACTTCACACGACTGCAGCCGACTGCAGCCGACTGCGTGCAGTTGATATCATGACTGTAAGCAGTTGAATATAGCAACTGCATGCAGTTGAATATATCGACTGCGCGCAGTCGCTGCGGTGCAGTCCGTCTGATGGCACCCTAAAATCTTACGTATTAGGACACACACACACACATCAAATTACTAGATAAAGCAGAGTACGAGAGAAATAATAAATTCGTCTGTGTATCTATTACATATTAACAACCATTTTTAAACTTACATGGTGTTTCGGAAGTAGAGACGAAACGTGATTTATTACTGAAGCAGCGCATATAAGGCAAGGTGGGTAGGTATTTATGTTTTAACACATGTTATTTCATCTACGAAAAGTGTTTCAGAAGTAGGTATATTATTTGTGTGTTTTAAACAAATATTTCTAGCTACTAGTTTTGACTCGTCAATTTATAGACACCGGCAGCTTTTCGGCCCTTTGTTATTTTATCAGAATACAACCTATCTTCGACGCATGGCTTCCTTTGTCATGAAATAATTGGATACTAAATAGAGAATCAGTGGTTCTACCAGATCGAAATAGGTACAATGTATTTAAAAATATATATATTTAATATTACGACATTATTTTAAACCCCATTTGGAAATGTCAAAACGTTATAAAAACTAACTTATTAGTTCACTCAACCACTCTTTTTTCTCAAAGTGCTACATTGCTAGAGTTAAAGAAACGGCGTTCTTTCCTTTAGAACATTTTTAAAATATCTTCTTTTCAACCGGTAGCCAGACTTAACTGATTCGGTATTTAACCGGACGTGAATTGCTCAAAAGCAATACAGAATTTTCGCGGTACAGTGTTAGCTAAAATGGTTATTCGTTTTTCTCACTTTTTTTTACCTGGTCTTGTAAAAAAGTGGTTATAATAGAACGCTGAACTGAATCCGCGAGCGTAAAAGAATTTGCATTCAAAACTGTTATCTATGCGAGGCATTCTCTCACATCGTCAAGTAGGTATTTGTTACAAATAGGGCATCTAGGTGAACACTTGGTGAACACTGTACCAGTTTGGCTTCCCACTTCACAATAGTCCGGGTCACCGCGACCATTCTGGTGAGATATCGTATCTATCGCATGCTGTATTATACGTGTTCAATCGCTCTAGTTCGAGCACAATGCGGTTCAAGTGTTTGTAGAAGAATAGCTATTTGTGTCGGACTCACTGCTAAGTGCCTAGACCTACTACCTATTAGGCAGTTAACCGCCACATGGGCTGGTCAATAGCAAGGATGGCACCGGCTCGTCCCAATCGGGTGTGAAGGAGAAACCGGGGGAGTTTAGTGGGTAGTGGACGCTTTAGTATCGAGTCCCACACACGGCCGCGGGTCTAGCTAACCTGCGGTTATGGTGCATAAACGCATTCTCCTACAAAAAAGAAAAGAAAAAAGAGTTAACCGCCACATAATTTACACATAATACTCGTATAGACCTATCATCGAAGTTATCTTTCTCCGAGCGAGCGCCTTGTTCTAGAAGTCATTATTACATTTGAGCGACCTGCCAACTAACCTGCGTAACAGGGAAACCAGGCCAATTGGACTAGGGCTACAACCAAACTGTTCAGCTTTCCTCACGATATTTCCCGTCACCGCAGAGCTAGTGTCAAATACTCACTTAAAAAAACTCAATGGTTTGCGCCTAAATTCCAATCACAGAATCACGAATGTGAATCGCTAAACAAGCCATCGCTAGCACCGCTGAGAGTATGCTTAAAACATTTCTCAAAATAAAATAAAAAGTACACCGACACATATGTCGGAGGCATGCCTCCTGAAACAGCGTTGTCACAGCGAACCGCAATCTCCCGTTCATTAGCTGTTTACTCCATGTCGGCTTTGAACTTGTTCAACATGGGGATCTAATTAAAATTGCGTAAATTTTAATTTCTAGGTTCGGCCGCCGCGTTCACCCTAATTATGTAGATAAGTTTTATGTAGCTTATTACTTATCGAAACGCGCCATAGGATTTAACGTGCCTTTCGTTCAACTTCATAATTATAATATAAGCCGTTAATATTTAAATGTTATAATGATAACAAGCCTCATTAGAATCGATTGTTTCTAAAACAGACCCGTTCCTAACCCGAACTCCGTGGGCTAAAAGACATCATTACATTTAAACGAGTACCTATGCCATTAAAATGGGCATTGTTCTTTCGAAATGTTTATACAGGGTGTCCAAGAAATAGTTTGACATACAGCGGGGGGTGATAGCTGGCATCAATACCTACCAAAATAACTTAATAATATGTTCAGCGAACTTTTACGGTTGTAATAACTATTGAAATTTTTTTTGTAAAATACACATTGTATATTACATTACATCTAAAACCAGACCAATCCAATACAAAATCCTCCGTGGTACATTGGTTAGAGCGTTGGGCTCTAATACCCGGAGGTCGTGGGTTCAAATCCCGCGGGAAGCATCACTTTGTGTGAATGTTTCCAGTTTGGTTAGGACATTGCAGGCTTGAATCATCTAACTGACTGAAAAGAATGATGATTCCGTGCTTCGGAAGGCACGTTAAGACGTTGGTCCTGCGCCTGAACTCTCTTCGGTCGTGTCATACTGCTGTCCCACCGTGTTACGAGTATGAGAGTGGGCTTGCGCACTCACTTGTGCACTATAATTTATATTATCCTGCGTAGTAGATCGTAAAAGATTGGCCGCCGTAGCCGAATCGGCTAGGAGGACATTATTATTATTATACAAAAATGCTTGTACTTTGCGGGGTTCGCGACCTCTGGTGTAGCCTACAACCATCAAATCAATTCGGGTTATTAGTTGAATCGAGTGCTTCACTTTCATCTGTCTGCCCTAAGGCGAAAGTAGATATTTTGTCTGTGATTGTGAGCATAATGTTTGAGATTAGTTAGCCTGCCTGCTATTGTCAACGTCGGCACGTTGTACATATTCTTTTATCATTTAATTACACTAAATTTTGATTTTCGCATATTCTTATTCATTATCTGTCAGCCTGTCCTTAACTTTGGGTAAATACAAAGATTTATAAATATTTATTGTTCCATCAATCCGAAAATAAGAGTACAACTTGTTCTGCTTTACTTACTAGGTCAACACCTGAATATTGTTTACTTGTAAATAATAAAACATTCAAAACAGTTTTACGGATAGCACGTCAGATATTTTAATATGAGTGACGTAGAGTAAATCGTACCCTTATTGCAAAAACCAATTATCTGCACCAAAATTTTACCAAAATGTTTTTGAGATATAAGCACTTGAAAGTTTGACGACACAAAAATATATTATAGTAACGTTTATTTTATATATTAATGGTTATTTATAAATAAGCAATTATTCTAGTTTCATTAAGTAGGATAATAATTGAAGAAAACTGACTAGATTTTATAGAAAAATCAGGAAATAACCGGTAAGGAGCTCATTTAGTTGGTTTTTCCTGAATGTAGCGAAACTACTGTATTTCCAAAATCGCTATTCTGGTAGCTCTACGGGCAGTTTTAAATTAATCTCTTATAATTAATTATTATAATCTTCAAAACAAAAACCGATTTAGTACCGCTATTGCCAGTACAGAAATAAAAAGAATATCATTAGTTGGTTTTGCCTGAATATAAATTAAATCTTTATCTATTATCTGCAGGTTTGTTTTCTAATCGGTACAAAATACTGAGTTAAACAGTACCTTTTGTACGTATTAAGTAATATAAACTAACCATTTGATAAAAATCTTTAATAATTAATATAATAAGTGAAGTTAAAATAAAATTAGCTAAAGTAACATTAATAATCATTAAAATTAAAAATCATTCTTCTGATGATGTATCGGAGAGAGTTGCATCTGGCAATCTATCGACACTGCTAGCTTCAGTAGCCAGAGATTGGAACCAAACATGAAATTCCTCCAGTATCACCCCTTTAGTGCACAGATTTGTAAGGTCCTTTTTTTTGCTTTTTGCTAAATTTGGGAAGAAGAAAAACAACCTGATGAATGGAATATGGGAGTTATTTGTTCGGTCTTCAAAAAAGGAAGTAGGAAAAAATGCGACAACTACAGAGGGATTGCATTGCTGCCTACCGCATACAAAGTGCTATCGTATGTGCTCCTGTCTCGGCTAGAATCATACACTGAAAAAATCTTGGGAGATTATTATCAATGTGGTTTCCGCAAAAACCGAAGCACAGTAGACCAAATCTTTCTGCTTAAGCAAGTTTGGGAAAAGAAGTGGGAGTTCGCGCAAAACGTGCACATCTTGTTCGTGGACTTCACCAAGGCTTATGATAGTATTGATAGAGAGGTACTGTATCGGATACTGGAATCTTTCCGAATCCCCAAGAAACTACTCAAAATTATCAGGGTCGCTACAGGAGTCAGCAAAATGAGAGAAAGGGTAGGAGAAGAGCTGACACAGGAGTTTGATGTAGTCACCGGTCTCAAACAAGGAATTGCGCTGTCGCCTACACTGTTCAATCTGGCTCTTGAACACATCATTTGAAAACTCCTGTTGATTGATGTGGGAGTTGAGCTGGAGGGATCACAAAAGGTGGTAGGATATGCAGACGACCTTGCATTACTTGGGCGGTGTGAAGCCGACGTGGTGAGACTTGCGGAGGTGCTGGATACAGAGGGCAGAAAGGTTGGTCTCGGAATCAGTCGAGAGAAGACAGAATATCTCCATATGAAGCGCTATAAAGACATCAGAGCGAAAAGGAAAAGTCTCCAGGCAAACGGTGCCACGTACAAGGGCGTCGACAAGTTTAAATACTTGGGATGCACTTATCGCCGATACTAACCGCAGGGAGGATGAAATAAACGCTCGCGTAGTAAGTGCCCTGAGATGTTCCGCCGCCCTCCATAAAGCGTTAGTGTCTAAGTTACTAAGCAAAGCCACAAAGATTCGCGTCTACAAGACAGTCATTAGGCCGATCTTAATGTACGGGTGTGAAACGTGGACACTGACGCTGAAGGAGGAAGGCAAACCACTGGTGGCAGAACGGAAGATATTCCGCAAGATTCTGGGACCAACCAAAGGAGAAGATGGGTGTTGGAGGCCCAGGTTCAACCAGGAGATTGAAGACCTGATAGCCGAGCCGAATATTATGGGGGAAATAACATCATCCCGACTACGCTGGCTCGGACACGTGGAGAGAATGGGAGAGGATCGAGCTGCCAAAAGATCTTATCTGGGACAACCAACAGGAAGCCGTCCTGTGGGTCGTCCGAGATATCTGGAGCTCTGGATAGCTGGAGGGACGAAGTCGCCGAGGACCTCAAGGCACTAAACGTGCATGATTGGTCGGAATTGGCATAGGACCGAAAGAAATGGCGAGCTTTGACGTCGGAGGCCAAGACCTATTTCGGATCGCTGAGCCAGCGTAGTAAGTAGTAAGTAAGTAAGTTTTTTTTTGCAATCGTTATTGGTAGAGGTCTGCTGTACAGTTGTTGTAGGGGTGGAAAGATAACTCTGGAACTGGTGGGCTGCACAGATAATTCTGAAACATCTTGAAGTGGTTGTAATGTAAGCAAGTAGGTACGTTCCTTCTTTTGTCGCAGAAGTTGACAATGAAACCTTCTCCAACCCTGACGGTTTTGACTGAGTTAGGTATACATCATAAGCTTGCGATAGTAAGACGTCATCGTCACACCATAAACCATCAGCTGTAAAATAAAGCAAACACGTCAGATACATAATTTGTGAGAATTTTGCATCTAACCTAAAATTTTAATTCATTTGAGTCTTCCGGTCATTTTCAAGCTTTCTTTCATCTTCATCATCTTTAGAGACACTCATTTTTAAATTCACAAAGAATCTTAACAAAACACGTTGAAAACAACACTTTTGACTAAACCGGCGCAAGATTTGTAACGATTACCGCGAAAACTACTTGGGCTTGCGTCAAATGTTGCGTGCTAAAGAAAAGGCTATACATGGGATAGAAGGTTTTAGCTGAAGCTAATTTAAAACCATCTCACTCGCAACTATTGGACAAATGAGAGAAAAAAATAACTAAACACAGATAATTGGTTTTAGCTGAAGATGTTTGGAAAGCGACGTAGCTCAGTTATGCAGTAAAAGTAAAATAAAGTTAAGTAAGTTCTTTTACCTGCAATAATTTTAAGCTAATACAGTGTTTAATTTTCTGCAAAAAACTACTAAAGCAGTTTAGTTTCCTTTATTGGTAGATACATCAGCAAATTTTGACTTTTTCATAAAAGCTAAAACTAGTTACCGTAGGTTATTATGTATTAACAGAATAATCCTAGCGTATTACAAGTTAAGAAACTTCATCTAAAACGTCTTATAATACAAAATATGGTTTTTGTGCTATACGTTTGCAAATTTTTAAGTATTAAATGATTTTACAATTTTTTTCATGGAGATAATTTAATTATACTTGTAGATTAGTTGCTTTTTCCTTTAGCTATCTTTGTAACGAATCGTCGTAGCGGGTAATGGGTTTTACCCGTAGCTTTATCGCGAAGAGACGAATCGATTGGTGTATTTAACTCATTTTTGGTAAAAAAATGCAGATAGTTGGTTTTTGCAATAAGGGTACGAAATAGAGCTTGCTATGAAATGCCAAATTAAAATGTAAAAATTATTGGAAACATTATTCGTCATTCGATAGCCCTAACGCCAACGAAACAGTGTGATTAGCCCTAAATTCGTCTGAAGGTTAATTGTACATCGGCCCCGCTTCGAATTGACTTTCTGCTTTTATTGGTCGTGGTATCTATGTCAGTATGTGCACTGTACATTGTACAGTCAAAAGCACGTCAGACGTAACACTTTGGACTTTGTACCGCTCTTATGTCGGGGGCATAAGCGCTATTATAGAACTGCAAGTGTATACCGTGATGTGCTGTTGACCGTACTAACACGGGTATGTACCCGTTAGGCGCTCTGCACTGCCACCATTCTAAATACATTTCCTGGCTCAACTGTATTACCCGTATGAAGTCGGTGCCAAGCTGACTAGCAAACGTATGTGTCTATTCCATTGAGCCAGTACAGCGGAAGAAAGATCAGGCGCAGGACAAACGGCTTTACAAGCACCAAATACACCTGTATTTTTTTTTTATTGTGGGGAATGCGTTACGCATACCCTCGGCCAGGTGGTGCTGGCGAGAAGCGACAACACCACCCGTCAGAGGGTTATGTGGGACTCTCCTACTCGAGGGGTAGGTATACCCACTAAACCCCACAGTGCCCAACAGGCGCCTTAATGGTAGTGTCACAGGAATCGGCATAGCCTTGCATCTCTGACACTACCAGCGGATCCCTCGCACCCTCCGCTTTGGAGGGTGGGGAGCAGCACTTGGCAGCTACCGCCCGACACGGGGTCCTACTGGCCCCCTGTACCTCCGCCATGCCACAACCTGCGGTGTGGCCCCGCTTAGGCCGCCGATGCGCAGGGGGGAACGGCAACGTAACACCGGCCCCCTCCAACCGGTTGCGCACCGCGGCCCCCACCTACAGACAGTAATGGATACTGTCCGCTCCCCTCATGTCGCAGGCAGACCTGTCGGTCCGCCCACTTGGCCACTCTTAGTTCACCGGAGCGCACCCAGCTACTAAGCCCCCCCACCGCGACAAGGTGATGGCCCATCGGGGGGGGGAAATACACCTGTATTAGCGCAACCCCACAATAATAAAAAAACGCCTCGACTTGTTATTCTAATTAAAGAACTATCAGGGAAAGCGTGGAAGACGTTGGTAAAACCACTCTCTACGACCTGCTCATCAACATAATTAGTAAAAACCACTTGAAAAACATTTTGCGAAAACATTGTTTATTGTTATGTCATCTTGTTTGTTGTAATTAAAGTAGGATGATGTGTACGTACTTGTGTTTTGTGTTTACCCTTTATCAATCAAACATCAAAGATGCTTTATCTTTCGTTCATATTCAAAAAAGAAGACATCGTCAGATATGCTACTTGTAGAACTTACGGGACAGTTGTGAAACGGGCCCATAATATTATAGCTATAAAGCATCACATATGTTTATATTAAGCCTATAGAAAAACTGTTGGTTATTGCCTTTAGGTTTTTAATTGCAATAAGTATTCTAAATGTATGAAAGCCTGCTTTCAGAGGCATAAAGGAACTCGAGTAGGTACTCTTCAGTTAGGCTGGCCACTCCCGCGGAAAAATACAGCTTTACACACAATGACGGACTATGGTCTTCCTTTCGTTTTGCAGCGTGTGTACATTGTTCACTTGAATGTCATGCTGGAGATAAGCAAAATATATTTTCTTTGCTTATTTATATATTTCTTTAATATACATCCAGCTATACGCTTTTGCATACTCGGATTATACGATATTACCTTGCCATTTGATACCTTTATAGGAAAAGAAAGCCATGTCATTCTCCAGCTGCCAAACTATTCCCATATCAAACGTTACGTCGTTCTGGAACAAACTAAAACAGTTCTATGAGCGCTTTCATATTTAGGCGACTAGCAGCACGACCGTCGCACGACAGTCGCGCTGTTCATAGGCGGCAGACTTCCATAATAAAAAGAGCTGCGCGACAGCCGCGAGACACGTTACGGCCGGTTCACACATGTCTCCGTTTTACTGTTCCGTTTTATCGTGTAGGTTTTTTTTTCGTAGATGGCGTATGTAGTTGTATGAGCGACTTTACATTCTATTCTGTATACAGTAATATATACGCCATCGACGAAAAAACGTACACGATAAAACGGTACAGTAAAACGGAGACATGTGTGAACCGGCCGTTATTGTCATAATGGACGGTAGAGCGGCTATTAACTATTTAGTAATCTGTGCTATCGCGCCGTGTATTAATGTGTGAGCGGCCTATTTCCGTTTACCATGGGAACACTCATTATCCCGGGAGTCCTTCTCTAACCTTTCATAAAATCGTAACAGACAAAGTTACTTTCACATTTATAATAATAGAATGGAACGCAGATTACTCTCTTCTCTCATAATTATTCCTGTTTTTGGGTGAAGAAGGCTCACTCAAAAAAAAATGTGCCACAGTATTTACGCTCTAGTGTCTGTCTGACGGCGACTGCTAATTTCAATAATTAGTTGGACTTTTCTTGGTTTTTCAGGGGAAAAGCGGGTGAGGTGTTATAAGGATAACCTGTAGCTGGGAGACTAAAGGTTTACGAAGGACTCAAGGAGACCGTCTACGTCATTAGGTACATAATATTTCTATGCCCAGTAAAAACCTCTCGCTGTTCCACTTCACAATAGTTTTACTAAAATTTTATATTCTTCAAACGAAGGTAGTTAAAGTCTTTGAATACTTTAGTTTAATTAACCTTCTTCAGTAGGAAACCCGCAAAAATGTTTCATGATTGGTAATTTTTAATATTCTGCATTCTTTTATCGCCTTTCTAGTAAAAATTAATTTTTATCGTTTAAGATTACAACTTCTATTTTATGGTCCTCCGGCGCTGAAAAGAATACTTTGTTGCGCCTTAATATATGGGTGGTTACAATCCACGCTTGGGTGGGGAAGAGTGGTTTCAATAAAATTCACTGCAGATGAATATCCTAGGAGTATAGCTAACTTTATCAATTCATTTTCTAGTTCCTTCAAACTTTTAGACTTAGCGGTGTCTTTGTCTGTCTTGTTATTTGTTCAGATGTTTTTATATTGTTACCATATAGTAAATTGTCGTACTTTAGTACTATGAAATTCATAGGTCTAGACCAGAGGTCGGCAACCTGCGGCTCGCGAGTCACATTCGGATGTATTGTTTCTTTCTCAAATCTCTTAATTTATGTAAGTGCTATTTATTGTTTCAAAGAAAAATAAAACTGCAAAAATATAGATCATGCGAGCGAAGACGCGGGCGGGAGGCTAGTTACATTTTCATTTTAACTCCTCTGCTCCGGCTAGTGTCCATTGTTCTTAGGAACTGTATATCAATTTATAGCGTCTCTACTATATGGTAGTGTTAAGTTCTATGTAAATTTTCCTAAATAATTAAAGTAAAAGAGAAATTAAAGGTGTAGACTGGTGGTAAAGGAGCTGTGTAATGTAAGCGGGATCAACTAGTTTCTACTTAAACTCATAACAGAGAGCTTAAGGATGCTTTTGAAATTTAACATAACTAACAAAACCAAAGGATATCTGAGTACGTTTCAAAAGCTGCGTTCCCGTGAGGAAAATCTTCAAATGGATTATACGTTGCACAGAAAAATAGGTTATATTAAACCTGTTGGTTTTCTTCTTTGATCTATTTTTAACCGCACATGTACACCGCTTTCTCTTAGATAACATTCGCATGTTATCCTTGAAATCGGGGTGCTAATTAATTATATCAAGCACCACGCCTTACACGTCCGATATTAGATTTGCTATTAAAATACAGTGTCAAAGCGTTCGTTTGCTACGTTAGCACGTTAAAGCTAAAGCATTAGTGGCTGACTCGGCCCGTCCAAGGGAAGATCGGCGGGTATGGAGTCGGGGCACCAACACCTGCATTGCACAAATCCTTGTCACAATCGGATCGAAATGGCTCGGCGTTTCCATGCATTTCCATCACACCTCCGCAAGGCAGGACCATGTAGAGCGTGTCTACGCGATTACTGTTGGTGTTGCATAGGGTCATCCGTCTCTCATGAAATCATATGGCATGATGGAGGAGCAAACCGGGGTTTAGTTGGTAAACTTAGCTTTAGGGCGTGGGAGTCCCACACACCACCCCGCGTCCCCGACCGAGGATGACGGTCTGTAACGTTACAAACGTATTCCGCGGGTTAAAGAAAAATAAATTAGCGTATCTAAATAAAATTATTATAACCTAATCATTTTAAAATAATGATGAAATTAAACACCATTATTTTAAAATTATATATTGAATTCATTGAGACTCATATTATTATCATTGTAAGCGAGGGAGCGGGCATAGGTGAACTCAATAATCAACGCTACAATAGTTATTTATGTGACTGCTTCATAATGAGGGTCATTAAAATACGAATGTGGCTTTATGAAACGAACGAAGTGAGTTTCATAAAAGAATCACATGATTATTTTAATGACTAATTATGTACAGTCACATACATAACTTTATCTTCATTCATACGATAAATGTCTATTTTATAGTCAGGATTGATGAGCAAACGCCCTAGTTACCAACTTAATCTGTATGTAAAAGTTAGTACTGACATAATGACTGACGTTTGTAGTTTTTAAAATCCATAAACAATCTAAACTCGAGTTGATTTCGATTCTCAAATCGATTGTTATAATTTCAGCATCGAATTAAATGTATAGGAATGGAACATAAAATTACTAATCGACTAATTCGATAATCGAAAAAACCTAATAATTTTTACTTTTAAAGAAGACGTTCGAAAGAACGAAATTAAGTATCGGTTACCGGCACTAAAATGTAAACATTTCAATGATTTCAATGCAGCCACAGATACTTATATCTAAATGTGGGGCGTTTCCTCATCGCCCCTGAATATAAAATAGACATATTATGGTATGGATGTAGATAAAATATATTTTGACCGCAATATCGAACGATAACTTTAGACCACCGAATCGCAGTAACTAATTGCCTAATTGAGACGAGAACCAGAAGTGCACCTGAAATTAACAAGCAAAGGATTTAATTTGTTTTAATGTTTGTGTAGAATGCGATATTCTAGGCAACCACATTTTCATTTCCACATTTAGTTTTCGTTTTCAAAACTGGAGCAGGTACGTAAAGGCCGGTCTGTTTTTTCTTTGTTGCTGTGTCATCTGGGAGAGAGACTTTTATAGCTCAATGTGTCTTTAATTTGAAGCCCAATCTTGCTGGCTAATTAATATTGCTAAAACGGGGATAGTAATTAGCAATCGGGATCTTAAAAAGACCTCCTAAGCTCCCACCGACTAAATGCCAAGGGTAGAAACGCTGTTGCTACTCCCCAACTTTGGTAAAATTAACTAGCGGAAATACTGTTCCATGGTGGCGAATTCATAGTTATTAAGGCAATTGATTTTCAAATGCACGTTTCTTTTACCCGATAGTTTTCACGTTATTTCATCTATATTTTAAATGCTCTATATAAAATATTTTTGAAGTTAACACCTGTTATTTATCGATGTAAATAGGTACTGTTGTAAATCAATCGCCAAACTACCGGTGATATTGCATGCATAAAAAAAACTTTTTAGCCAACCAGTTCAATTCAACCCTGAGGGAAAAAAATATTTGAAGCAATGAAAAAGAACAACTAAAAACGATACCTATACTCGTTGCTTATGTATAATTTATGTTTCTAGGTAAACCAATGAAAAATTAATGGACATATTCTTATTACTTCGAAAGTAATGATGGTTGACTTGTTTATTTGTGACAGCAGGTAAGTGGTCTAATAATGCCGAATTCTGGAGAAACTGGAGCTGCCTAGTAACATATCGTATTGTATCTCTATATAAACAAAAATGAAACACCGAAAGGTTTTTTATTGAGCGTGTTATCGTCCTAATGATAATACGAAGCTAGGCGATAATTTTAACCAAACCGGGAAGCCGGATCAAGAAGGTAAGATAACTAATACACATAGTATTAAAATGTGTATGTAAATATTTATAACTTGATAAAGGAAAGTACCGTCACAGTTATCTGGTCATAATATTGCATTTTTTAATTATACGTTACATCATAGAAATAGAGAAAATTTTCTTGTTCTGTGCGTTACATACATAATGTTATATTACTATGCATTTGTAGTTATCATTTATTTTAGATGATTACTCGAGCACAATTTTTTAATTAGATTTTTTTCTATTTATTTACAAAGACAGTTTTTTCCACAGACTGAGCGTCAACGGCGGGTGGTGTGGGTCCTCCGGCACTATGGTCCGTGCCTTTTTTGGGTTGACATTTTTGGGTTATTGTTTACATGTTGCTCCGCGCAGAGACAAAATGTTGGATAAGTAAAGTACAGTTAAAAGCACGTCAGACTATACATTTTGGACTTTGTACCACTCTTATATCGGGGGCATAAGTGCTATTATCGAACTGCAAGTGTTTACCATGATGTGCCGTTTACCGTACTTAAAACTAAAGGCTTTTCCTACATACACATCGTCTCTGTGTTATTTTTGAAACTAATGCATAAACTAATTTCTTCATTTTTTCCATTTTTTTTGTATTATTTTTGGTTTCTGTTAATTTTTTTTTGTTTTTTTTTTATTATTATTATTGCTGTTATTATTGTTATTGCTGTATTTTTTTATTAGTATTATTATTTTACACATTAAAATACATTTCAATAGTGTTGGTTTTTGCCGCACCACCCAGACATGTCATGTCGTCACCTTCATGTACTTGGGGTGATTGGTGGTGGGGCTGTAGGTTTTAAGGGAAAGGGGATCGCTGCTAGTTGTGTTGGGAACTAAGTTCCGACAGCTTTTTTATAACAACCGAGTCACCCCGTCGCATCGCCATTCGCAGGTTGTTATCCCTTATTTTCGCTAGTGTAGCCCTCTCAGCCCGCATTATAAGACGTGCTGTGGCATCATCGTTGGGGTTGTCTGTTTAGTAGAAACAGGTTTTGGTGTGTCTTGCGATGGCTACTACTGCGTGTGGGACGCTTTGAAGGAGGTGGGACTTTTTGGGAATTGTTCGCACAATTACCACAGACTCGAACGTTTGTCCCTGATTTCGTGGATGGTCAGGGTTCGTGAACCTTCGGCGTTTCCGTACCCCTGGCTGATAAGTTGCCTTAGTAATTAGATACTGTTTAAAATAACATTTTTACTAACGACGCCGAAGGTTACCCCATTAATATAATACTATTTAAAGGATATTTTAATTATTTATGGTCATCGCGTGTAACGGGAGCGAGTTTCGTTCACATTTGGTCCACGACTCAATTGGTCCATCAGTTCGACAGTTCCATTAGTAGTAGGTATTTGTAGAGTGCGTCACCCGGTGGCGGTCACCTTTCGTCGCGGCGGGGTTCAGCGACTTTCTAGGTCGGGCCGAGTCAACGAACGTAGGGATTGGAACGCAAGTCAACCGCCCACCTCCGCCTAACCTTTGTTCTAATTCCAATCAAGTCTCCACGCAAAACTCTAATTCTTATATAAATCATTAGTAAAGTTTCTTTCACTTAGCTGGCTTGCAGCGCTTGTCCTTGGTTATAGCAATTATTCTGTAAGAATGACTTTGCCTTATTGGTGAAAAAGACTTTCAGTGGCGACTATATATCTTTACAAAACCGTCTGGTAATCTCTCTCATCTTTCATCATCTTTTTTTATATACAATAATTATTTTTATTATAAAATAAGAAAAGGCTAAAGGTTTGTTCAAATATCCCGTTCTTGGATGTTCAACTATTCTTTTATCTTGTATGTAATTTCATTTTTTAATAACTGATTCTTATGAACGGGTACCATCAAACCTCTCCTTCGTTATCAATGTCTTTTTATAAAATTAAAATGGCACAAACTCTGAAATATTGTCTGGAATCCAATCACCAGATCCTAAAAATATCTGAATATTTAATAATAGAAAATAAGAAAGTAAATATCTATGAAAATTTTCTCCATGGAATAAACTTACACAATTTCAATAGGTACCTTCATTGAATCAGGATATTAAAATTTGAGGTTATAACTTTTTACTTTACATAATAAATAGGTACCACTTTAATTAAACGAAATATCGTTGCTCCAATTTTTTGCGGAGCGAATTATTTACCCTCCAGTTTAGGGCACCCTTATAAAGAGGGTTGTAACCAGCGGGTGCTTACTTTCTTGGAAACTGGAACACAACAGCTGCCTTGTTAATATTCTTTTCAACCACTGTTTCTACATACATACTCACTCATGTATATTTGCATATTCTTATATCACGAATCTTTTTCAACTTCTTTCTTTTGTTTAACACAGTGCCAAATATTCTAAAATTGAAAGGAAATAGGTCTTTACATCGACGTATAAACCGTCCCGTAATTTTTTGGCGAAGGCGAATGAATGTAGGTAATACTTAAAACAGAATCCTTATGTGTGCAGAAGCACAATTACTTATGCCTGTACATTATGGAACCCTTGAAACTTTTACAGCCATGTGGGTGATTATTAAATGTTTCCGATTTAGGTCCCCTTGTAACATTATCCTTTACACGTTGTTCCCGAGACCTGTCGCCACTTCATCCATGCTGCATTCATTCTATTTTGCACATCCCGTTCAATGCTACCGTCACTTTGGATGAGCCAGCCTAGGGTTACATAACCTCAAATATTTCAGTGGACTATTTTACTGACTTGGCCATAGAAAATTGCAGTGAAAATAGGCCTCGTGGAAGTCCGTAGGAAATCTTTAAATGAACTAAATATAGGCCAAGTTACAGCCCTGTAAGGCCCAAGATTGTATAGGAATCGGTTTTCTCCTTTATATTTCAGTCCTCAAAAGCAGAACCTAATACAAATTCGTACCTGAATAAAACATTAATAATGCACAGGCGCTCTGAAGAGATTATTAAAAATAATTTATTATGTTGCTAATCGGAATGCAGCATTGTTAAAAAGTTAATGAAAACGGTACAAATAGGTACCTACCTATTTCACAGTAGCTAAAACTGATTATTTGCGTAATAATTTTATTCTCCATCGTCAATCGCCAAGCGCTACTTAACGCAGTGAGGATGTTTTTGTTTTTCTTCGGAAGTAACACAATCACTGAAACTCGGTGTTTTATTATATTTTGAATCTTAGATCTAGCTGGTTCTTCTAAGAGAAAATGCTAGAAATATTATTTTTGCAAACTTAACTTAAAATGTGGAAAGAATAATTTGGCACCTAAACTTTATCATAGTTCCGATTGGTAAATTTTTGCATATGATTGGATAGGGCGAAAACCAAACACGTCCTCTCAGTCAATTAAATAAAACTTTATATATATTCGTATATAAATTATTATATGTATAATAGATACAGACAGAAATCTGATGATACTTTCTCTGTGCTTTGTCTGACGAATGTTTGATCTAAAAATTCCAAAATATGTACTAACAAAATATAAAACGATGTTGCTATAAGTAAAATACATATATTATTTGGTTTAGCGAAACGTCTTATGAACATATTATTATCTTATACTGGCACATAAAATACAATCAAGAAAGATCGTCCAAATAGTTATGTCTGTTCAGCTAATTCTGTTAATTTATTTTGCTGACTTATAAATAATGGCATAGGAGATCCAACGTTCTAACGTCCAATATTAATAATTCAAGCCAAGGACTTAAGTCTAATGCAATGAAAGTTTATCCTCCTCGAATGTTTCTTGCTTTTTTGCTGCCAACGTTGTGTCTTTAAAAAAAAAAAAAAAAAAAGATCTCTTGGTAATAAAGACTAATGCTCTAAATAACAAAAAAAGCCCTTTCCTGTATGTATAATATGTAATACATGCTATACGGTGCATTGAAATGCGCTGCCCAAAAAGCAAAGAGCTAGCTTTTACTTCAATAGACAAAACTTAAAGTCTCTGCTCCATTTCAACGCCCACAAAGGGCTTTCAGATTCTTTGCGGATATACGCAGAGTATTTAGGAAGGTCTGCCGGCATAATAGCTCTGACTATGTTCCGGCAGTGTTAATGTGACTCCGTTCATTTGTAATCAGGCCCAAAGATCAGAGGTACTAAGGCAGTAGGTACTTTGTGCGATAGTTGAGTGTCCCTGAATAATAGCTACCATCTATTTGAACTGTGTATCTGTTTGCCTGCTGAAATGTCATAAAAGAAGGTATTAGGGAAAAACAATACATACCAAAGTGCGGAAACAGTTTGCAGTTCAGTTCAAAACTGCCTTTTTAGAGCCAGTGTATGTACTTGGTTTTTGTTTTCGCATATTGTTATAATTATGTACCTTGATTGTATTTATTACACTTGAAATCAAAAGGCTCGAAAATTCTAGAAGCCCAAATTAAGTGCTTATTTCTGGTAAAGATCAATGGATTAGGCCACATTGCCCGCCTACCATTCAGGAAAGTTTACACAATGTTGATGTCTGCTAAATGAACGGCATAAAAAATAATCTTAGGAAAGACAAGGGCATATTTGATTTAAATCGCAGCAAGTATCAAGTATTCAAGTTCCAACGGTAGTGAACAATCAGAAACTACTTACGCCCATCTGAATGAAAATATTTTTGAATTGACACTTTGAATTTTTTATTAGGAAAAGTATTTTTATTCAATCTAAGTATGCATGCATGAAAAAAAGCGGATTTAAGATTTATTATTTAATTTAGCCCACAAAATATTGATGAAAAATTACATTCTTTATCTAAAATTATGAGATAAGCTTTTGAGTTCTACAAAAGTTTTGACTAACTAATCAAAACTTCTCTGTTCAAGTTATACAAACGTTAGTATAGGCGTTAACTTAGTCTATTTATCGAATTGTGATGTTTTGTTTTAATGAAACATAATTCTGGTCATATTATTTATTATAGGAAAGAGATTTTAATACACATTTAATTAATATTTTACGCGTTGAGGTAAACCTCAAAAATGCAATAAATAACCGCGATTAATTATTACGAATAAATAACACAACATTTCGCGATAGGTCCGCTGCAGTCGGCATCCAAACCACCGCCAGATGGAATCGAGTTATTGTAATTTTGACGAAACTGTTTCAAACACGCATACCTACTTATACAGTATTATTTGTATAGGTGATAGGTCTGTACGTTAAAGTTACGTTAGAAACTATTTAATAATCTGTGATTAAAGTAAAGGAAGGGTTATCGTACCTACTACTTGGCATAGTCTTCCACTCAGATCACTACCATTAAAGCACCCTACACAATGTTTTAGGCATAGGATGCCTCAAGTTTGCGACTATGGATGCGAAATATGTAAAATGGATAGATGGATGTTTGTAACTCTTTCACATAAAAATTACAGAATGGATTTTAATGAAACTTTACAATAATATAAGTAGCTTATACGAGTACTACGTAGAATAACACATGGGCTGTAATTTATAGATAAAGATATCCTCGCGGGATAACGTCCTACAGTTCACGCGGGCAAAACTGCGGGTGGAAGGCTAGTATTTACTTTATATGTATTGCGAAGACGGGCCGGTGCGAGCTAAAACTATTTTGATAAAGAGAAAACAAAATGCAAAAGTTTGGCTTGATTGGAAATCCTGAAAATAGCCTATTCCACTTCGCATGCCGCGCTTTGATGGGATCTTTTTGTACTTTTAAAATGGGGAAAATTCTGTATTGCGTTTTCATGTAAAAGTTCCCATTCCCTTCACAATCCTTAGTATTCTACACTTATCTAGTCCAAAGGAGACCGAAAAGATTACATACAATCTTGGGCATGAATGTAATAACATGTAAATGGTGTGAATAAATAGATTAAAACTCATTGGTCCTTTACTGAAAATCCTGTTAAGTTTAGACAATCTGAAAGCTGAGTTAATAGAGATTTAAGTGGTAAAAGTAAGGTGGTTAAAAAAGTGGTAAAAATACCTGTCCAGAGTGAAAGCAAGGGTCGGTCAAGTTAGGCAGGATCGGAAAACACAAAAACAAGGTCGGTAATGTTTTAGACGATACCTCAAGTTATTACATTTTGGCCCACGATTTTCCATCTCCTTTCATGTTAATTGCTCTAAACGTTTCTGTAACTTGAATGAGGCTTTTCATATCTTTGTCTGTTTTTGCAAAAAGTTTTATATCGTCCACCATATACATGAGGTAACTTACTGTATTTGTTAAATTGTATCCATATTATTTAATATTGGGTTTAGATGATTGCATGCGCCGGCATGGTGTGCCTATCTTAGCCAGAGTATCGCTATTGGTTAGCGATCGAGAAAAGTGTTTATTACCCATCGCCGCTCAATCCTGATTTCCTTTCGGAAACAGACGAGGCTAAGAGTAATATCCGCTATTTCCGGAGGCTGCAACTCTGGATAATTGTAACAGCTTCGAAGTTATTAACAAGGCAAGAAACCTAGTAAATTAAAACCTTCAACACAAAAGAGACAAATGACTTTACATATTTAACATATTAATCTTTTTAATAGTAAGTTAATTTGGACCCAGTGCACAGTGTTACAGACTTTACTAGTATTAAAATTAGAAATGAGAAACTAAGTAATTATTTTTATATGCAAGGTAGTGCATCTTGTACTAACATAGCATGGGTGCTGCGTTTCAACTGGTGTGATTTCATTTCGTAGGGTGTTTTTAGTTTAGGCAATTCTTGTGAAAGTTTTTTTAATATTCATGATCTAATTTATCTTTAGAATTTTTGTTTGCAAACTACGCTACGATAAGCAACTTTAGTTAATATCTAATAAAGTATTAAATAAACATAATTATGTTAACAAACTTCAATTGGAAATGTTCGATCAATAAATAGTATACGCTCCAATAAGTGTTCATTTTCCATTTAGGTTCCTAATTATATCATCCATGTGGTGGTTTCTAGGTAACTTTCTTTGCAATAAATACAGGTTAACGGAATAAGATAGCTGGATTACCCTTTAAGCTTATAGCAATCTGATAAGCAACAACTCTGATTTACTCTTGCGTGCGTCCTCAAATTAGGTCGTACTAATCGTAGTCGATACGCTAATTGCGTTAGCATTTTTACTAATTATGAACAGGAGATTATATTCTCATATAAAAACTAAAGTGTGCGCTCACACAGTGCAATAATTCAACAAGGTCGAATCAATTTCCTTTGTTATGATAACAACAGCCAAAAATGTTTTGTGCGACAATAGCTCGCATCTTGCTCAACCTGTATGACACGTAAGAAATAAACGATTCAATTGATTTCAAATAAGATAGATTAGTTATGTAGATAGCTGAATACCCATGCTTTAATAATAAAAATTGACAAATACTTAGGTCTTTTAAGATAATGTTTTCAGTAGAAGTTTGTTTTATTGTATTCTGTTTACAAACCGTGCAATTTTAATTATTGGAACAGCCTCGTATAAATAATAATAATCTACGCCATTCATGCTTCTGGGTTTCATGTGTAGAAAGTATGTAAATTATATAATATATTTATGTTTTTTTCTTTAACGTGATTATGAACTCGTCCAAATTATAGCCTAATATGAATAAATACTTGTTTAATACGGGGCGGGAAGTTATTGACTGACTATTTCAGAGTACTAACACGAATTCTGTATGTTTGTTTTCCTTGCTTGTATTTGTTCAAATGTTATTTTAAACATACTGACGTAAGTAGTTAATTGCAGTCGAACGAACAATATGGTCTTATCGGACATCGCGTTAAAAGTACCTCCTCGCATTATTCAGTGCCTGCTCAGTGTTTTTAAGTGTAATTATTTGCTGAACCGTGAACAAGACTAAAGACATCGAGTGCTCTCACTTTAGATGAGCACAATAGATTCTCGGCTGTTTTGAAACATGGCACCGCTTACGTCACTTGTTCTAATAACGATCAAAAATGGTTTTATACATTGTTTGACAATTATTAAACGATCCATTATTAGTTCAAGCGCATACTCCTACTGGGGTTTTCGCTTCAGCTTCGTAATAATGGATGATCAGTAAAATGTAATAATATAACATTTGAATATTTATAGGTTCGCATAGCATTAAACTAAATTAAAATTCGCATCAGCTATCGTTACAAAATATTTATTGCTACAAGAAAATGAACGCAAACGCTGAAAAGAAAAACTCTTCATGAGCCGTCCAGTGTGTGGGACTACCTACGTAAGTTGTAAGGATTCACCATTAGATTATCGGTCATGGTGGCAGAACGTAACCCGTCGGTGTCGCCACGGATTAGAGATGAACAAACGCAGAGCCTCGTCAGACGAGAAATTTGAGAAGCACGGCAAGCAAGGCCATCCGGACAACGTTCGTCCTTGGCAAGGACAAAGGTGACTCACCGAGCGGTTGGTGCAGGGCAGCGTGCGCGTCGCAATCGGCACAGATGGTGGACCGCAGCATCCGCTCGCGCTGCAGCCGCCGCAGCAGCTGCAGGTGCTGCGGAGTGAACACCGTGCCCGAGCGCTCGCCGACCAGCACCACGTCCCCGGCCTCCCACCACGCCTGCTCCCTCAACGTGCCGTCGCGGTTGAACAGCCCCATGTCTTTGTAACCCTCCGGCGGGCTCAGGGCCCCCGGCTCCGGCTCCTGATACCGCTCGCACGCCCCGCATCCTGAACACTCCTCGCCTTCTCCCTCGTCAGAATACCCGCACTCGTCGCGTACTACAATAATATAATCTGCCTCAAAGAACTCATTTGCGCTCTCGTCGAAGACAACCCTATGCTTTTTGGGTTTATTCCCCTTTTTCAGTGATGACTTTAAGTTTTCGTGATCTTTATTGTGGCGCGTGTCACGGGCGGCGCGGTCGCCGCGCATCGTCGCGTGATGTCGCGGCGCGGGCGGTCGCCGGAGTGTCGTAAGGCAGCGGCTGGCGGCAGGCGGTTCGCCGACTGCAGCGCCGCGCCCGCCCTATCGATCGTCGCTGGCCGCCTCGCCGCCTCGGCGGTGCCCGCCGTCACGCCGACACGCCGACCATAGACACAAAACACCAGCGCGATATCACACATCGTAAACATTCATCACTCGCGCACGCTCATTAATTAGACACAACACATTAAGCGATACATAACATTTTTTTTTGTTTTTTATAACATTTAATGGAATTTTATAATACTACATCATTTGATTTGTATTGGTTCACTTTAGTTTGTTTTAATTTTACAATTTTCTAAACAAATCTTTAAAATAAGTTATAAACGTTCATTAATATGGTGCGAAAATAAGTAATAAAAATACAACAATTTATGTAGTGTATACCTACAGTGGCAAAAAATAAAAATAAAATAAAAGCAATATTATTCTGTTTATTTTTTTCCGTAATATCTAACACAAAAATAATACAGAATACAGAGTTTATAAAATCATAGTTTACATTATATTTTTTGGTTATTATACAATGACGTTCAATTGTTATTATAAAAGAAAGTGGTGTTAGTTACACTATTTATAACTCAAGAACGGATGAACCGATTTGGCTGAAAATTGGTGGAGAGGTAGCTTAGAACCAGGAGACAGACATAGGATATTTTTTTATCCCGAATAGGGGGGGGATAGTTGAAAAAGGAAATTACGCGCGGGTGAAACCGCGAGGGCGACCGCTATCTACTTAGTCGTATCTGTTTTGAGTTTTTTATAATTTGTTTTAATGCGAAGGAACAATAATAGTTATAAATTGTCATTAAATATTTGAAATAAGCCCTAAAGAAATGTTATCTGTACGCCTGGTTGTGTAGTATGCTTTTAACCTCTAATATTTAAGTCCAGTCACCCCACTCGCGCCATCTAGACTAGGGAGGGTTGAGGCACACAAGAGCGAGGCCACACAGGCAGCGCCACTATCCAATTTCTTAAAGAGGCGACTTACATAAATTTAAAATATTTTGATGACATTAGTATTATATTAATGAAACTTCAAATTCATGTGGAAAATCGACTATTTTCATCGTTACTCTTTCCCTAAAAGGATAACGTCCATTCATCCTTATAAACTTTCACTTTTATCAACATTTTATCAGAAACTGTATTCGTTTGATTGAACATTTTATGATTTTAACGCCTCTGCATAAATGAAGTGATGTCAAGCTGAAATATCCCAAGAGCGAACAAAAAACATAATTTCGTGGCCCGACGCGCGACGCTGAGCGGTGTTTTCAAACACAGCACGGAACGTCACACAACCGACGCAATCTGCCAATGAATGCCGTTAAATAAATATTTCCATGGCCGTCATTGCACAAGCAGGTAATCACTCCAGAAAATGGTGCAAATTTTTATATGAGCACTAGAAAATTCTCACAACTTTGTCCGCGTTCATAAATGTTGAACAACTTTTAAAAAAACTTAAAGAAATTGCCAAATGCAGGCGCTAAGTAACTACTTAGATCTTATTTTTATACACAAATTTTCATTTCTTAAAACTTAACTCGTTGTAGAACGGCGTTATTAGTCGTCATGATGTGATGATCGGGACAGGCCAAAGTCCGGCTTTTGGGTATAACTTGAAAAACTTCGGAAGACTAATAAGACTCCACAACTTACCTGAGGATAGGGTAAACCAGATTTTAAATATAATATTTTTATTAAAATACATTAACATGGCAATTTTTGCTGTCTATTGCCACATCAATTTAAAACCTTTTGATTTAAGCAGCTAAATTTTTTACTATGTCTCGCTTTCGACAAAGGTAGGTACCAATTTTACTCAAACAGTTTCAAAAGTCGGGTGTCGGCAGAAAAAAACGGCAATATGTTGTAGAGTTACAAGTAAGTTTACTAATTTATAAAATCCAAAAAGCAGGATTTAAACATTATCATTATTAAATCAAGTCATTTTCGTTAAGCTTGAATCGGTGATCACGAACTAGAGCTGTGTTATAATAGATATAGAGCTGGCAGGGCGTCGTGTTTCGGAGATTCCGAGGTCGGCTGCCTGCTGAGACCGCACACCCGATGCTACGTGTGCATTAGTTTTAGTTTTTAAATTTAATTTTATATAATGTTATTAATATGTATGTTAGACTATAAGGTATTTATGATATGGGCCTCTGTTTATATATAATTAACATCTCTGTATGTAAATATTGCCTGAAATAAATGATTATTATTATTATTATTATTTACTTGACTGAGATGTGGAGGCATGATTTTTCTTTCTTAAAGGGTTGACTTATTAACGAAAATCTTAACCCACACTACCACGCGTATTAAAAGGATGTTTGCGCCATTAATGTACCTAACAAATTATATAATATTTTCTCGGGGACGACATCTATTACGGCTCGCAGATGATAATTTCTACCAACGTCAACAGAATTAGGCGCAAGGCCAATTTTATTAATGCAACAATTATTCACTGTGACCTTGTAAAATAATCACACCTCAAATGGTCATCAAACGAAACACTAACACAAATGTAAAACTGAATTTGATAAGTTATTTCGATGGGTTCTTTGGTTCTACCGATTTATTTCTTTTTAACCATCTCAGTTTCGCACTTAGTTAAGCAATCGAGAGCAAAGTTCTAGGTTAAGTCGATATTTTCATTTAGCGAGATTTATCAGTAAAGCCTGTGAAGTGTAAAAATGTTCTGGAAACCGTCTTTCTTAGGTAAGTTAAGTAGTACTCATTGATAAAGCTTATCCGTGTTGAATACAAGCGTTCATTGTTGTTGGATCTATTCGGTACATAGTGAATAAATAGTATATTATTTTATTTTTGAATGTCTTTAATTTATTTTTTCGATATTACAACTTTTTACAGATTTGAGCAAAAACTCTATCCAAATAAAAAATAATTGGGCTAAGTTCTTATTGTCTAAGGAACTGCGATTAATGTTTCATTTATTACAAAACTTTGTTTATTAACAAAACTTCTGAATATCTCTCTGACATACTCTGAAATGTTAAGAGAGAGACTTGTGTAGAAATTAATATCGAGAAGTTTATACCGTGTAGGCGTAGTTTCAACACCTTGAGGTTCACCTTGTCTTTGCGAGACAAGCTTCTCTCTATCCCAAAGTTTCAGAGCCACGGCACGCAAACTAAACACGGAGAAGCCTCAGGACCTTGGATCTTGGATCTGAAAATTCCGTGATAACACAATCTTTGTAATCGCGTAAATAACCAGAAATACTACAAATCCCTGCAGGTAAAAACCAGATCGAAAAGTGAGAAGTTATTCGAATCGAGATTTTAGTAGTTATGGTTAGTAGCGCTACGGCGAATATAGGGTTCTTACACAATTCTAATCGATTATCTGTAACTCTTCAATTTGCTAGTCGTCCTGGAGACTTATTACAATAACAAATATGTATCAACTGGTTTTGGAAACTATAATTGCTTAAGTAATATAAATATTTTTAAAACTTTAAGTATTATGTTATAATGCTGTATGTTTTCTTAAATAAAGATAATAACAATAAAAAAGTCCATGTACTAACCGCAGTCTTTCGCATAATACTGAGGGTAACCCTGACCCCGTGAGTAACCAACTACCAAAAACAAATTAGAGAAAAAGCAGCATGATGTAGCGATTAGCGACTACGAAGGCTTCAATCTCTGTAACTTTTATAAACTGTTCATTAAAATGCCTTGAAGCGTGTTAATTAGGGTAATATCTTATTTTCATAGACTCAATAAAGTATTCGAAAATCTTCATAAAACGCCTTAAACCATTTTAATTATTGTGTTAAGATGTAAATGCCTGTTTTCAGGCCACTGTTATTCTAAAAGGAGTGGGGAACATAACTATTTAATGATCCTGGTAGGTATCCACATGGATACAAACCTAAAATTTCATATAGGTACATCAATATATTATGGCCGTGTGTATATTACGTCCAATTTTATTAGGTACTGTAATTAGACGAATAATTGGTAGAATCGAATTACACATCACTATGGTCACCGCGTACCGGGGAGATGACAGAGAGATTTTACCATTTTACCGCGCTTGCAATGTATAACGCCGATAACTTATTGCCTAATATTGTAAAAGTATATTAAAAATAAATTGTAATTATCAAGAGAAAGGTATTTATTACTACTTAACAGTACAGTATTTAAATAGTCAAGCTCGTTGTTGTATACGATGGTATTTATGTTAAATACTATTTTAAAAAGGACAGGAGCTATCAAATAAGTACTGATAACAATTTATTAATATTTAAATCTGACGTAGTTTAGAATATTGGACAAAGATAATTAAACATTGAACAATTCAGAAACATATTTTTAAACATAAAAAAATCATTGCTAGTCTTTCGAGCCCCGGATCACCAGACACAATAGAAAATCTATTGTTACGCGGCACCCGAGTGCCGGTTCGGAATTGAGTGGCTAGTGCGTAAAATAACGCGTACGTAATTAAGTTTACCTACGTTATCTTATTTTCTTATTCACATGTGTTTTTCCTAAGGACACAATCGCTTTGCGTGGGTAGACCCGTATAATAATTTGAGATTAGGTAAATGACCTCCATTCTATGGAGCCATGTACACCGATTCCTGTAATCAATTTATCAAAGGTCACACTTTCGTTCGCAAAAATATATAATAAAGTATATACTTTTCCGTATATGACGAGAGGTTATTGGTATTAGTTCGAAGACACGAGCAACTGCTAAATCTAAATAGCCATAGCAAACAATTTTCCGATAAATCATTATTCGTTAAACGGACGTGACTTGACGAGAGTAATAAGAATCAGTGGCGGCTGCGGGAATGAAAGCTTTATTGACATTTGGCAGTAGCAGGAATACGGTATTCGGAATCCCTCGAGGAGGGGGTCCGATTAAGTATGAAACTGGACAAACCGGGACTTCTTTATGAGATATTTAGAATAATAGCAATGATTTTTTTTACAATGTTTAAACAAAACTCATCATCGTTTTATTTGTATCGTATCTATTTAAATAAAACTCAAAGGTGACTGACGTAAAATTTTTCTA
This sequence comes from Mecyna flavalis, assembly GCA_949319885.1. Classification (NCBI taxonomy): domain Eukaryota; kingdom Metazoa; phylum Arthropoda; class Insecta; order Lepidoptera; family Crambidae; genus Mecyna; species Mecyna flavalis. The sequence continues at coordinate 19,822,924 of OX439425.1, read as the reverse complement.
TGTGACTGTCATACACGGCCGAAGCGGACTGACATACATATTATCTATCAACGCACAGCCCAAACCACTGGACGGATCGAGCTGAAATTTGGCATGTAGGTAGATGTTAATTATGAGGTAGGCATCCGCTAAGAAAGGATTTTGATCAATTCCTACGGGAACGGTAACCACGCACGCGGGTGAAGAACGATCATAATTTAAGTAAATCTTTTTTTTTGTGTTTGTTAAATAATTGTTCTGTTATTTTCACCCTTCCGAAGCCGAGGCAGACAAGTGACAAATTATTTTAATTAAAAAAATACCATACTTTTTACTTGTGACTTGTTCGTTGTCCTAGGCTGACAATAATAATATAATATATTTAATTATATGGTATGTACCCATTTAAAACAGTATATTATTTTCGGTCGTCATTAGGTAAACATCTCTGCCCTAACAGGCTCTAACAAGCAAAGATTTAAATCTTTGCTAACAAGGTTTTTTTTGTTAAACTTAATTTTTTTAACATTGTGTAATTACTTCTTTTAAAACCTAATTCTTTTGTTCTTCGATTAATTGTTATTGATCACTAATTTATTAATGAATTAGCGTTTACTTATTAAACAAAACACATTAATTTCCAACTAATATATTTTGTACATTTATTTCGCATTTTTCGCAAATAATTTAAAAATAGCGCCATCTATCATCGACCATAGACAAAATATTCCGCAACTTTTTATTTCCGAACGAACCAGTCATATTATATGCGAAAACATTTAAGCTGATGAAGATAAGATTTGTGATTTTCCTGTGCTGTGTCTGGATGTTAATTAAGTACCAATTTGTGGTAACTTCGTTATTTTTGATACTCGTAACACGTGTCATTACTATTATAGAATCATTTTTACTCCGGGAAAACAATGACTAAAATACCGCGATGTATAGTAGGTATACCTATACACGTTTTTTCCTTTTTCTTAATTGGACCCATAAAGCATTTTAAAGAAATAATACCTATGTACATTGATAGCTTATGTTTTAACGTTCCTTGCAGTTTCCGAACGTAAAACCAGATTAGTCATAGACAATTTATGACTGACTGACTCAACTGACCCTTAGAGTAGAACATATGGAGATGCCCTATTGATCTATACAAAAAATTGCTTACATGAATATACATCGAATCGACACTTGCCTTACAAATATATACTTATCTCTTTTCATCTAAGTGATTGTTGCGTATGAAAAAAGAGACAGATATCTTTGCATTGTACCCATTTTGGCAACACTTTTTAGTGACGTCACACAGTTTTTGACGCGTGCCGGTTTCGCCATATTGTGTTCCAGCTAGTGATGTGGCACAATATTTTTATGTATCGATACGTTTTAGATAGTTATATTCTGCAATGGTATATTTCTGCAGATTTCCTGTAAGTGAAACATTAAAGAAGAAATAGATAGAGTTAATAGGTGGGGAAAATATAAATCCGCGACATAAAAGCACGTTTGCTCGCTACACTTCAACGAAAACTGGTTTTACAGAACTCTCGACATAACAAGATTACGTGATGGTAGTATGAAACAGTACAGTATGTTCACTTTATCTTCTGTTTAGGATTTTTGGAAATATGTAATAGGTTTATTAACCATGTGAAGTTGAAATTTCCATAATAATATATATAACTAACCTATTGTTATATTAAGGCACTGCATCATCATTATTTTGTGATAGGAAAATAAGAAACTATTTATAGATTTCTAACAAAATATGTGCATTTATGATCGACACGTAAACTTGTGTCGATAAATATATCGATATACAATATTGGTTGCACTACGGTCGGGCGCTATCATTGGTGGCGCCATTTTGTGTTCCAACTTTAGGTATACACGTTTTGTACCTACTTAGGGCATCTCCATGTGTTCTACTCTAAGAACTGACCATATTATCTATGTAACTGACTGACTGGACTGCCTATTTGACATAATGCGATCGTGAAACTGTTTACAAAAATAAAGTAAATTGCATACCTTCAATTTTGTATTGAATACATACTGTGTTCTTAACAAGTGGTGTCGTTTTTCACTGACCCACGCATCGGGTCGCACAGTTAGCTTGTCGAAGAAAAGAAATGACTATTCAGGCACGGTAAGTAATTGATTTAACTTTACGAGAACAGATGGAATACCATGTAACCAAGCCAGCAATTACGATTTTTCAACATTTCATAAGAATAACTTATGATGTTGATATAAATAATTTAAATAAAACGTCGTCTTATAGTCATCTAGACTTTAAGACGACTTTGGTGAAGTAATCCTGTGATGTGTAAGTCGCAAAGTAACTGCAATGCGTGGGCATGTTGGTATAACTATACAATGCACAATGCTAATGTGATTGACCGTTTCTTCTCTTGCACCAGTCATAAGATAATCTTGCATTTCCTTTTTGAATCTAACAAGTAGCAATAGATACTTAGAGGTCCAGACCTCTTGAACACTTTGATCATGCCAGCATGATCAAAGTGTTTAAAGAACAATCATATTTTACTTTGACATTTAAAATTGTATAATATCCTCATAATCTATTTTAATTTCCACTAATGTGATATTTTTCACCTTTGATTACTCGGAAAAATCAGCAGTTATTACACAATTTTAATACTTGCATTAAAACTATGAATATGTTGATGTCAACCAAATTGTTTACTGATGTAACCATAACATTATTATATTTCTATACAGTTTCTTAAATCACTTGCTAACACAATGAAACAAACCTGCCGTGCCTGTATGCTAAAAAATGTCATAAAATAGTCATATATTTTGATGAAATGATTCTAAATATATCAACAAAGCTCACTTTTCATAGAGACAATTTATGTAAGTTAATTAATAACATGGATTTAAGATTTTTAAATGAACATTCAATATAGTTAATATTTACTAGATGACATAAATATCCAACAGTGTTAAATATACAATATTTACAAATGGACATTAATCTGTGATTTTACATTACCAGCATAAAGAAACAGAAGAGGTGACATGGATTGACACCATGTGCTCACTATTTTTCTCCTCTAGATAATATGAAACCTTATTAATAGGTTATCATTATTTGCACAGTCATGTAGCAATTTTTATGGAGTACAACTTCCATTTAATAAACCCACTTAATTTTGGTTATTATTTTAGAAATGTTTGTACTAAAGATTCTTAACTTTAATTTTACCATACTATCAGCCATATTTGCCTAATAATTTTTTTGTTAATAATATCACATTCCTTTGCTACTAAAGGCTAATTTAGGTACAACTTTTATAGGTCTTTGCGAAAAAATATTGAAAAAACTGGCTGAATAATGCAACAAAAATAAAATCACACTTGTTTTTTGTAGGTAATGGGTGTGTGTTGGTGTAAGGATAAGGCCCCTGATGAGGAAAGCCCTTATGTGCCTTCCTCGGAGTCAGCATCGGCGTCGCCGCCTGTCGTCGAGCCGCGGGTGCGAATGCCTAAGGTCATCGACTCGGTTATTGTCGATCGTCTAGTGCTTGAGATGCTCAGTTTGATCGCCTCGTTTGTAGACAAGTAAGTTTACTTTTGCTATGAAGGGTCTAAATAGGGTTAGTAGTATGTTACATTATTTTATTATCACCAAAATATAGATATGAATTTTTCCACAATAGTTTAAAAAAACTTCTCAGCGTGTGTAAACCATAATTATACTGAATTCATACATTTCTTGCTATATTTTTTGTTTATCTGGGTACTTGGAATTGATTGACAAAGTGTTGAGATCAAAATTAAGATTTATCTGTATTGATTTATTCAACTAACTTTTATTTCATATTTGTCTTAATATACTTTCCTGTGTGTTGCTTAACAATTTAGGGCACAAATAATCACTCAAGTTCATATCAAAAGGATCATTTCCGGGATACAGCATAAACAGCATTACAAAGAAACAATACCATGCTGGCTTGTTCTTAAGATTTACTTTCAACATTCATTGGGTAATGGCATAATATATTTATGAGATGCTTCCAGGTAAGGTTCTTTTCTCAGGTATTGTTTGATAGAATCCAATATCCCTCATTATCATCTTGTCCCTATTTAACTCTGTTTAACTTTAAAACAGTAAGGTAGATAGGTAATTCGTAACCGAATGATTGTTTCTGTTTAAATATTCTAATCCCTGCCAAGAACCATTTGCACCATCATTTATACTGGAGTTGCTGCCATCTGAAATCTGTAACCCTAAGCAGGTAAACCAGACCACTTGGCATCAGCCATTCGACTGTGCAGGTTTCCTTACCATTTTTTCAGTCACCGCCGAAATATTTATAGATCTATAGAAGTTTTGAACCACTCGCGCATTTAAGCGAGGCTTGAAACCATTCGGCTACCAGCTATCCTATGGAATAAAATCATATCAATATATTGTGCAATGTGTTCACAATTACGCTGTACTTAATGATAATGTATCATTATAAAATATTCGCAGTTAGCTATCACATTTCTGTGATTGAATTCCGATTGTCTCATCATTTTTGTGTTAAAGGCGGCGACAACACACTACTCCAGAGTTGTTCATTTATAAAAAAATTAAAACCTCTCGGTTACTGAAATTGTTTATGTCTTTAACACTGAAAACATAACAACTACTCGTAAAAATTTATATATAAGCGCGGAAAACTAAATCATTGATTGAACATAGTAATATTGTGTACCTATGTGAAAGGATCGAAATTACGCAAATATGCTTTGTTGATTTTTATCATAATAATTATATGATAATTTTATTATTTTATCATAATTATCGAAGTACCTACTAATACTATACTACAGAGCCCGAAGGCTTCTAAATGAACTTGTCTTATTATCCTCCATACATTCTGACATAGACTTAGTTGAAAAAGTACATACATTATATTTATATGTATCATGCAATGACGTTCAATATTGAACGTCATTGGTATCATGATATGAATATTGCACTATTGCGTATACAAGACAGTAAACATGAAGTGCAAATGCGAATTTTAATCATGGCCGTGGCATACTTTATTTCTCTTGTATACATATATAAGTTAATACATACATTTGCAATCAGCGAATAATTTATTTTATAGCTTGGGCAGCTGGGTTGAATTGGCACTAAGCGGTTTTTACATGCATTTCTGTTCTGCTGTCTTTACTTTATTTCCTTATCGCTTTATTGTCCTTTACTCCATAATATTCAAACTTAATTTAAATTCACAAAAAAAGGACTATAAAAACTACTAAATCTTTAACTAGCCAGCTTGGTGCAAATCTATAACAGCATTCAGTAAGTTTATTGACTTGTTAGAGGTAAAGCCATAGCGAAAGAAAAGTGTTTTTATCGAAAATATCCATTTAACCACTCAACGCCGAACCGGCACTCGGGTGCCGCATAACAATAGATTTTCTATTGTGTCTAGTAATCCGGGGCTAGAAGGATTAACACTAACTTGTAATGAATTTTATTTAAAGATGTTCTTCTGTCATTTTTTTCATAATACATAATACTTAACAAATTTAAACTATTATTTTCTAGTGACGAAGAATCACCGGTGTCTTTGGTGAAACTGCATGTGATAGCTGATAAGGAAGATGGCTGGATCCAAGTGGTTTCGTCAATGGTAAACGTCATCCCGTTGGAGGACCCATTTGGACCTTCCGCCATTACCATTCTGTTTGACGACTGTCCCCTACCTTCTAAGGAGTCTGTTATTAGGGTAAGTATTGATTTAAGTATTTTTGAATCGGTGAGTATGGTCTGTTAAAAAATACTTTCCTAAGAGGAAATAGCCATGTTAAAAATATTCGAATAGCTTTTACGTTGTCGTTCGTTTATCAGTTTTAAATCTTTCTTCTTTGCCTTACCTTTTTATCTGGGAAATATTTACGAGAATTACAATAGATCCCATCTTCACTTTTCCAAATACATAATACGCGTGCTAGACGACGTTAATACACGATAGAACCATTAACAACGATAAAGCACGTGTTAAGATTGTGGTTTGTGTTTGTGTAAAATATTATGGACGGCAGCAGATCAACTTACCCTAATCTGTCAAAAATTCTTAATTGAAAGAGAACTCTAGGCAAAGCGTTTAAGGCTGAAAATTGTTTGTAGAAATTTAACAGATTAGGGTAGTAGTCCGATGTGCTGTCGACTGTACCTATGAAAACTAAAATTTCCTTTTTAGGTGACACAATTATTTAATCTGTCTTCGCAACGAGCCCAGACGGGAGATGTGAACGTGAGGGTGGAGCGGAACATATGCGTCGTGCTCGGCTGCATAGCGGAGAAACTCGCTGGGCCCAACAGCGTCGCGGTGCTCACGGAAAACACGCTAGACTACTTACTCACATTCCTGGTCAGCCCCACATAATCTTTATCCCTTATATGTAGTTAAGAAACATGCAAACGCCTCTATGGTGAATGGTCTAGTGGTTTAAGAAACCGGTCTAGCTAACTTTGTGTCGGTTTTTTCGGACACAGCTCGGGTTCCTGATTACCAACCACTAAGCGTGTTACAAGCTTACCAAATGCGGTAAGCTTGTACCCATCATGATTAAATAATCAAGTGATTTTAAAAATGGAGAGTTAGAGACTTTTGTCCTGCAGTTGAACAGTCTGATACTTTACTTTTATATGACCTTATTATTATGAAAATAAGAGTGTTTGTCCACCGCCGCCGTCACCGAGAACCGAGTTTATTTCTGACCAATTTCAAGATGACGGCGCTCGGGTGACGGACGTGCGGTGGACAAACGGCTCTAGTTAATGTATGTACCGCTACCTCAACGCCGTCATCTCGATCTCGATGACGGCCCGGTGACGGCGGCGGTGGACAAACGCTTTAATCCTTCTAGCCCCGGATTACTAGACACAATAGAAAATCTATTGTTATGCGGCACCCGAGTGCCGGTTCGGCGTTGAGTGGTTAAGGCATTTTGATAAGTTAACGTCAAAAGATCATCTGCTTTTTCCGGCTATTACAATGATGGAGGCCTTTGTCCTGTTCTGGGACATTATTGGCGGCTCCTTTTTTTTGAGAAAAGTCAACATACAACAACAACGTGTACTTGTTAAATCGCAGTGGTACTCATTTAATACATATTTTTTTACAGAGAACTCGCCGCGAGGCATGCATAGTTCTCTTTGCGCTGATCGCATTAGAGAAGTTTGCACACACGACTGAGAATAAATTGACAATAAAATCAAGGCTTGAAAAGGAGCCTGTTAACCCACTGTTAGTACTAGAGGAATTGGCCGAGAGCGAGGACTACCTGTGGCGCCAAGTGGGCTTCTGTGCGAAATGGGCGTTAGACAATCTATGTAAGTACACGAATGCACATCTGTACCTTTTTTTTATACCACATCAGTTGGCAGACAGACACGCATCCCACCTGATGGTAAGCTGTCACTGGGGCCTATTCCATTGAGGGACAGTTCATCAGAAAGCGTCGCTCAGTGTGCTGCCAGACTGTAGGCACATCTGATCGATCCTCGAGGCGTTAATTTCAAGTGTACTGGCTCCTACATTAATATTGCCGGAACACAGCCAGAGTTGTTATGGCGGCAGTTTTCACCTGTGGGGGTGGTAGCTAGCCAGTCGGACTCTGATTTCCAGTCTCATTGCCGCAGATAATTTATTTGCTAGACGTCAGTGATGTCGTCTTGAAAATTTACAAAAGAGAAATACAGATAAATTGTCAGGAACCTATCTGAGAGTAGTGAAACTGGCCCTTATTATAGAAAGAATAGCATAGAAGTTAAACAAGGTACTATATTGGGTACACTTTAATTTGTGACAAAAGTACAGTAAATAAATGTTAAGATATTATGAATCATTAAATATAATCAACTTTTGGGGAGATAAGGGGAGAACGACATTAACATCTTAGTCGGCCCAACTGTCAACCTCACCTGCTCGCGCCTAACGGCGGTGGCGTAGCGTACACTATGCCACGGTGCTCCCTGCTAGACAACAGACGAGGCAATGGCGGCCGAGTCAGAGGCGGCATAACCTCTTACCTAGTCATCTAGAAGAGGCCACCACTGGCCTAGGGGGCTAAATACCTCCTAAAAGAGTGGCAGCAGCACCTTGGGAAAGCGCTGTTGGCTATAGTCCCACCCCCCCCTTCTATGAATATGTCAGATAACGAGATTGATTTGTCATGCGATCCGGCTAATCCCCGGCGCTCTCTGGTACCCGGGCCAGAGGGTGTGAAATCTGCTACCGAAGACTACACGGAAGCGGGTGACCAGGCTTCTGTGGCAGTAAATGCTACTGGAAAGAAAAAATACGTGCAACAAGCATTCCACCCCAGCTTGTTTAATCCAAGACCAAGGTGCTCATCAATGGTTGACCTCAGGGATACCACTAAGACAAGCATAGTAGAAGAAGAAGATGAAAACCCTCCGAATCCTAATAAACTACAAAAAGCAGGCCCTCCTTCTTGGCAAAGAGTTCCAAATACCACTCACCACTACTCACGAACGAATAAAAAGAGAAGATTGTCACCCACACCCTCCCCAGATAGACTAGAAACTTCTAACAGGTTTAGTGGACTACCCATAGACCTGACTGAAGATGTCCAAGAGCAACAGAAACAAAAAAAGACTAGCAAACCACCCCCAATAATTTTATATGGTGTAGAGGATGTCAACAAATTGACTGATCTCCTGGAGTCATCTGCTACTAGATCACAGTTCGCCTATAGAATTATAAACAAAAACCAGTTAAGAATCAACTGTTCAGATGTCGCAGTATACAAAAACCTCATCTCAGTAGTCCGAGAAAATAACCTAATAGGTCACACTTTCAACACCAAAGGCGAAAGATCTGTCCGTCTAGTCATCAAAAACCTTCATCACTCAACACCCATTGCTGCAATAAAAGAAGCATTTGAAAGCACGGGAAATGAAGTGATTGGCGAGATCATTAACTCAAAGTACGGTCCAGACAAAAAGCCTACATCAACTTTTTTTGTAAATCTCAAAAATGGACCTAACAACAAGTTAGCCAAAGATGTCAAATGCATATACCACCAGATAGTGAGCATTGAGGATCCAAAGAAAAAAGAATCAGTGGTCCAATGTCAAAGATGCCAGCAGTATGGACACTCCAAGAATTACTGCATGAGACCCTACCGCTGTGTCAAATGTGCTAAGCCTCATAAACATCAGAATGTCCAAAGAAAGACAGACAAACACCTGCTCTTTGTGCCTTATGCCATGGGCCCCATCCAGCCAACTATAAAGGATGTGAAGTGTACAGGGAAATCCTAGCCAGAAAAACTAATAAACAACCACTAAACCAAAGAAAAGATAAACAAGCTGTCATAATCAAACCAAACGATGACCCACCACAAGCATCACCTGTAGCAAACAGGAGGTTTACAAAAATTAAAAATAGGAGATCCAATGCAGAAGCCTCACCTCAGCCAATCCGACTTGATGATGAAGATGGAAAGCCTACGAAAGGAGATAAGACGTATGCTGAAGCTGCAGGGCACAAAACAAAACATACCACTTTTGCTACCACTAATAAAGACCCACACTCAACAACTTTGAAATGTATTGAAGAAATTTTCGTTAAACAATCAGAAAAACTAGAAATCATCTTACAACAAATGAGCGTTCTATTGAATCTCATAACAACCATGCTGAACAAATTATCGTAAATACGCTCAAAATAGCAACCTGGAACCCAGATGGCTTATCCCCCAACAAAAATGATGTTGAAACTTTATTACAACTACACCAATTAGATGTGCTACTGATATCGGAGACTCACTTCACTGCAAGAAGTGATGTACGAATTAAAAATTATAAAATCTACAACACAAACCACCCCGATGGAACTGCACATGCAGGATCAGCCGTCATCATAAAATCATCGATTAGACATCATGAACAGCCTCAGTTCAGGACAGCGCACATCCAAGCGACCACTGTCTCTATTCGAGACAAAAATGGAGATTTTAACGTTTCCTCAGTCTATTGTCCACCAAAACACAAAATAACTGCAGACCAGTTCAGAGAGTATTTTGAAACCCTGGGAGAACGCTTCATTGCGGGGGGGGACTGGAACGCAAAGCACGTTCACTGGGGAAGTAGACTAACCACAACTAGAGGCAAGGAACTTAAGAAAAGCATAGACATAAATTGTCTGACTACCATTGCCACTCCAGAGCCCACCCATTGGCCTACTGACCCCAATCGACTTCCTGATGTCCTGGACTTTTTTATAATGAAGGGAATGTCTAGGCTCTTCATGTCTATAGATTCCTGCCTGGACAGCTCCACAAATCATGTTCCAGTTATATTGACCGTGAGCTCAACTACCGTCCTTAATATAGAGAAGAGGCCGAGACTCTACAACAAACATACAGACTGGAAATCATTTCAAGAAGTTGTGGACCAGTCACTGAATCTTAAAATACCCTTGAAATCGGCAAGTGATATAGATGACGCCACTCAGGTACTCACAGAGACAATACAGATGGCATGCTGGCAGACCACACCAGAAATCTCCAATCAGTCACCGAGACAAAACATCGTCCCATGGAATATCAGACAAAAAATTCTAAACAAAAGAAGACTGCGAAGAGTTTGGCACACCACCCGGCATCCGGACGACAAAAGAGCACTGAACAGAGCTATACGGGAGTTGAAAGAGACTTTAAAGGCAAACCAGAATGCTACACTTGAGACCTATCTTGAGACGCTTACTGCTACTAAAGCAACTGACTACTTACTGTGGCGAGCCTGTAAAAAATTCAATCAGCCACAACGCTCCAATCCTCCAATCCGGACAGAAGACAACAAGTGGGCTAGATCAAACCAAGAAAAAGCAGAACTTTTCGCAAACCATCTAGCTACAGTATTTGTTAATAATGAGGCTGATGTGGACGCTGATGAGTCTGAAATAGACAGCATCCTTAAACAGGACTTCCAACTTGATCTGCCCTTAAAACCAGCTACACCCCAAGAGATAAGTAGGCTTATCAAAGAAATGGACAGCAAAAAGGCTCCTGGCTTCGATCTTATTGACAGGAAGGTTCTCACAGAACTTCCGAGAAAAGGATTAGTGTACATGACTATCCTCTTTAATGCAATTATGAGGGTTGGGTACTTTCCAGCACTATGGAAGGTTTCCCAAATAATAATGGTTCGTAAGCCTGGAAAGCCACCTAACGAAGTAACCTCGTATCGGCCGATAAGCCTGTTACCTGTTATGTCCAAGCTCATGGAAAAGGTCCTGCAACAACGACTGCTCAATGTTCTTTCTGAAAAAAATATAGTCCCCGACCACCAGTTTGGTTTCAGGCAGCAACATGCAACTATAGAGCAGATACACAGAGTATGTCATGTTATACGAACATCACTGGAACAAAAACAATACTGTTCTTCTGCCTTCCTTGACGTGCAGCAAGCATTTGACAGGGTTTGGCACAAGGGTCTTATGTGCAAAATAAAATTGTTGCTACCCCACACTTTCTACAATGTATTGAACTCGTACCTATCAGAAAGAATATTCCAGGTGAAGGTGGATGATTCCACTTCAGGATTTCATTCAATACAAGCTGGAGTTCCACAGGGCTCCGTCCTTGGCCCCATACTTTACACAATATTCACATCGGATTTACCACAGACAGCAGGAGTTACTGTTGCAACTTATGCAGATGACACTGCGGTTCTCGCCGTAAACAAATGTCCCAAAGAAGCCTCAAATGCTCTGCAATGTGGCCTGAATAGCATTGACTCATGGCTCAAGAAATGGAGGATTAAAACCTGCTCAGCGAAATCAGTGCAGGTTACATTCACACTCAGAAAAGAAGACTGCCCACCAGTGAAAATGGGTGGTAACCAGCTCCCCCAACGTGAATCGGTGAAGTACCTGGGCATGCACCTCGATCGCAGACTAACATGGAGGAAGCACATAGCCACCAAAAGAGACGAACTAAACCTAAAATCTCGACAGCTGAACTGGCTGATAGGTCGAAACTCGAAACTATCTGTGGACAACAAGCTCTTAATATACAATATTGTGCTTAGGCCAGTCTGGACCTATGGCATCCAGCTCTGGGGGTCAGCCTGCGACTCCAACATCCTGATAATGCAAAGAGCTCAGAATAGCATCTTAAAGCACATAGCAAATGCTCCGTGGTTTATAAAGACTGAGGAACTGCACAAGTACCTAAATATAGCAACAGTAAAGGAAGAGATCAGATCCCATAGCTCCAAATATAAAACAAGGCTGAAAAACCATCCAAATAAGCTGGCGTTGCAACTTACGACTCAAGATGTCGGGGGGCGGCTAAAGAGACGTAAAATCATGAACTTAGATAACCTTCGGTAGAAGGCATGAAGTAACTTGAAGAGTTGCGTCCTGGTGGGGATGAACTCAGCATGCCAATCTGCACACCAAACATCTGCTCATAGTCTACGACTGATTGCACGATTATAGCAAAACAAAAAAAAAAAAAAAAAAAAAAAAAAAAAATATAATCAACTAGCGGTCGCCCTCGCGGTTTTACCCGCGCGTAATTTCCTTTTTCAACTATCCCCCCTTCCCCCCACTTTTCCGGGATAAAAAGTATCCCAGAAGTAAGTAGGGATCCTATGTTTTAATCCCGGTTATAAACTATACGTGTGCCAAATTTCATCTAAATCCGTTCATCCGTTCTTGAGTTATAAATAGTGTAACTAACACCAACTTTCTTTTATATAATTATACCTATAGATTTATATTATCGGAGGTCTTAGGTTCGATTTCCGTCTGGTTACTTGTAGGACTTTTTCTGAGGATTAGTTAGCTAGGATAGGCTGCAGTGGCCGTTTACCATCAAGTTAGCTGTGTGCCTGTCTGCCATCTGAAAAGAAATTTAAAAAAAACTGATATGAGTTATGTTTATCCGTTTTACAATGCACACTGTACAGGCTATGCTGCTCTATAAACATTAACGTTTAAGTAACACAAAGTAGCTTAAATATTTCATATATTATTCATTATTTCCTTTTGTGGTATCCATACAAATCCGGTCCGGACTATTGATCAGAGGTATGCTACTGACCAATAGCGCGCAGGCGTGTCAAAATTCGTGTTCTGCTCAATCCCCACCCAATATTCAAGAAGTTTGCCGGGACCTGTATATGTAATAAATTTTTTATTCCTAATTTCCAGTTGTAGTGGAAGGAAGAAAGCTGTCATACGAAGTGGTAGACATGAGCGGCATCAACGTGATACTAAACTCTCACGATGTCAGCGAGTACTTGAAGATATCCTGCAGCGGTCTTGAGGCGCGGTGTGATTCCTACTCGTTCGAAAGCGTGCGGTGCACGTTCCAGGTCGATGAAGGCTGCTGGTACTACGAGGCGGTGATCGTCACCCCTGGAGTGATGCAGATAGGCTGGGCGACTAAGAATAGCCACTTCCTCAATTTGGTTAGTATTGGTCATTAAGTTACAAGTAATACGTACCTATAGAGAGGCTATACGGAACAAAAAATGTGTCGCAAAATGATGAAGAGCATGCTGGACTGACTGATCGTCGAAACTGAAACGTCGTAAGCGCCATGCAAAGCACGGCGCTTACGCGTTTTGTTTGTAATAAGTAAAAAAATAAATTGTTGCCGTCGGCAACAAAGCACAAAAATTTGGTTTGCGGTGTCGGTTCCATACGCTAATAATGTAGTTCAATTGGTAACATCAATGTATAGGAATAAAAATCGTGGGAATGTCGCATTATTATAAGTTCTGGGGAGTGTAGTAAAATGTGCTTACATAATGATGACTCTACAATATTTATGATAGAAAAATGGTAATGATTATTTTACACATACCTCCACCTCACCAACTCGCGACTTATGCATCTATCACTTCCACCCTGCGAGCATAACTAACGCCCCACTCTGGACGGCCAATTAAGGCAAGCCAGAGGTGAGAGTCCTGCGGCCCCCCTTGCGGTCCACTCCGGACAGCCAGTGAAGGCAAGCCGGAGACGAAGGGCTTGACCGACTCTCGGAGGATCTCGTGTCCGTGGTGTCGCTACTCACCAACAGCTGGCGAGCTGTTGGTGAGTAGCGACACCCCATCCAATGCAGTCAGTCTCCGCAGGGCAGCTTGTGGCGACAAGCTGCCCTGCGGAGACTGACTGCACTGGTAAACCAGGGGGCGATGGGGTCGTCACATCCCTACGCACTTATATTATTGTTATTATATAATATTGTTCCAATTTTGAAAAGCCAATGACTGAAAATGGCGCCTTTTTTCGGATGGCAATCGACCCAACCAAAGCTCATAACACAGTTCAGACTGAGTTTAGAGGTATAATTATGTCACAGTAAGTTTAGTTTATTAAGAACAAGAATAACATTTATTACACTATAGCCCGACCAATAAAATAACAAACCTCGCCATATTGCCGAAAAATATTGAAACTAATTTCTTCAAGTGGCAACAATCAAATAAAAAAACAATAAGATGTCATTAATTATTATTCTGTCAAAGTGTGATGACAATTATCAACCGTGCCTTGTTACTATTAGATATTGTGAGTTATTTGTGAGTATAATCATACCAACAGAGTGTTGCTATAACCATAGCTAATGTGGCGCCTCTTTGTAGCAGGTTTTTTATTTTCCTGGTCAGGCTATACTTAAAACAAGGAAAGTACAGGGCGGTAAACTAAATTGGCATTGTTCTTTTTAAATATCATATCAGGAGGGCTACGGCATCGGTGACGATTTATACTCGCTGTCATACGACGGGTGCCGAAAGCTGGTGTGGTACAAAGCGCGGTCGCAGGCGATCGCGGAGGTGCCTACGTGGCGGCCGGGCGATGTACTTGGATGCCTTATAGACCTCGAAGCCCGAGAGCTGATCTTCTCGCTTAATGGACAGCGGTTGCAACCCTGCCGGGAGATCTTCGAAACTACGAGGTTTGTTTTTAAGTATAATAATAATAAATATCTCTGGACATTAATCACACAGCGCCGTCTAGCCCCAAACTAAGCATTAGCTTGTGCTATATGGGTGCCAGAACACCAAATGGCTTGTCAAGTAGAAACATAGGGCACGAGAATTGGTTTAGTTTCGTTTTGGCACAATGTATGAACTCGCTATATTTCAATTACGGTGGAACAGTCACTGTCTAAAAGAACGAGTACTGTTTGTTTATGTTAACGGAAATATCCGTCATTGTATACAATTCCTAGGAAATGTATGTAATTCCTAAAATCGCCCGGAAATGTGTGAAATAAATTATATTAGACACATTTCCTAGGAAATCTATACATTTCCTAAATAGCAATCGGAAATGTAAAACATTTAAAATGACAGTGTTTTGGTAACTGAAATGAATAGTAAATCGTTAATTTGGGGAATAGGTGTTAAAAATAAAAAACCACGAAGGCTAGGGCGGGCGCTTCTAACCTATATCCATCCTAGTCGATTTCCGCTTCCGGTCGTTTATACATTGTTTGTTATCACTAATAATATTAGTTGCCAAGTTATTATTTATTACACCTCATCTAACAACGTGTTTTATTACAGAAAGTCTTCTTTTTATACATACAATTCCTAGGAAATGTGTATATCTCCTAGGATATGTATGAATTAAAGAATTTTTTAAACAATGTTTTATACATTTCCTAAATAGTTTCGGAATTGTATACAATTCCTAGATTTCATACATTTCCGGTAACATATTATACATTTATTTTAAATGCTATGTTGGCAACTGATAAAATACACAATAATGGCTTCAACAGAGTTTCAAGCAATAAGATACTTTAGCTCCATTTAGTAGGAATAATGAAACTAGGTACCTAAATTATTTTTAAATAATGCAAGGCAATTGCCTACACTTGCAGTATAGGTATTGAACTGTCAAGCGCGGTAGAGACAACTGCAGCTCGGGCCAAAATTACCCAATAAAAGAACACAATATCATCGTTTCGTGTTCCCCTGATTCCTTCTTCAAAACCTAAATGATTTTATTAATTTTCAATAAAAGGACCATGCAAAACAGCGTCCCCACCCACCAACAGATTTCCAACGTATCTCTGTCAATACCTCTTGACGTACTGATCTTATTTTTTTATGACGACATTCGCCGTAGGAATGGGGATTTCACGCAAAGCGAATTTGAATGTTGTATTTTTCAAGTTTTTTTTTTTTTTTTGACACAGTTAATTGTGAAAATAATGTGTAGGCGATTAAGAGTAACCTCCCTGGCCTAAATAAAAGTGTTCAATCAAAATGTAATCTTAAAAAATATTTTACAGTCGAAACTACTTGAAGCTAGACACTTACAGCGCAATTCTGAATCTTAGGCGTGCGGCATAAGGACGGTTGAATTATTTTTTAATACCCCGTCATTTTTTGGATTAAAAATAGTTATTTGTCTTTTTATGGAATGTCAGAATAATATTGAAACTAGTGCCAAGTCTGTTGGTGGGTGGGGACATAGCCCATACAATTTCTTGCGTTGTCCTTTAAATAGGTTTTAGCTATGTCTCTGTTTTCTATTTTTACACACAGCCAAATCTGGTATGGCCGCAGGTTTCACCAATGAGAGTAGTAACTATGTACCTACCATCATACCCATATTCTAAGCATATGCTTAGTTTGGTGCGCTATGTGAATAGTGTTCAGGAATATTTATTTATTTATTGTTAGCTATAAAATACATTTCTCTTGATAAATACAATTTTATACGCTTTTACAATATTCGGCATTATAAATCTACCTGTCAATCTCCCCGACTAGTGCGGGGCACCGTACGCGGTGACTATAGTGATGTCTTAATCGAGTAAACCAATTATTCGTCCAACATTATTAACATAATATTTGTTGTTGGCTGCAGGTACGGATTCTTCGCAGCCGCTAGTTTCATGGCGTTCCAGCAATGTCGGTTCAACTTTGGCAGCGAGCCGTTCAAGTTCCCGCCCACTGACCGTGCCTTCTCGACGTTCAACGAATATGGAACTCTTACTGATGAACAGAAAAAGGCAAGTTTGTTTCAACATACGTATTTACAAAAAGAATTAAGTCATCCACCAAGTTTACCCTTGCCAGTACAATAAGGGCAAACCTCTTGCGTATGCACATAAATGACTATTTACATTTTAATAAACTCTTCATTATTTTATCTTACTTTAATTTCAAAAACTTGTAGTTAATTTTTTTACATGTTGATGGCATCTGAAGTGTCAAAAGTTACCAGCTGTCAGAATTCCGTTGAACTTAAAATCAGAGTATGGTAGGGCAGGAAAAAATATGATTTATTTTACCAAAGTTAATTTGTAAATAATTTATTAGCCATGGAGAACATATTATACTAAAATAACGCTCGCTTGCAGGTGGTGCCAAGAAGAGTATATTTGGAACAGTTAAGATGTTCCAGTTTGAAAGAAGACTCGTGTACCCTTTGCTTTGACGACACGGCCTGCTGTATCCTAGAACCCTGCGGCCATAAGTAAGTAACATTTTACTGTTTTAAATTTACAGCTTAATGAAAAATTCTGAAACCATTATACAATAGAAGATGGATTGATTGTAAAAATCTAATTATCAGTAAAAATAAGAAATAATTAGAAATTCTATTTCTTTCTTCTGAAAACTTATTTCAATATCAAGAAAATAAACAAAAAAAAAACAAAAAATTTACAATAATGGGGGCTGGCTTAATCACTAGGCTTATCAAATACGGATTAAAAATAGTGATCAGAACATTGAGCCGTTTGAAAAATCCGACACAAATTTAGCTTGACCTGGGCATTGAACCCAAGACTCCAAGATCATGGCCCATAATAATATTCTCCCTATTTCCCCTTCACATCCAAAAGAAGGAGCCAGTTCCTGCCTTGTATCAATTAAATACAAATTACCTGACATAACTAAATGTTGTCAAAACTCCAAACAGAGGGTTCTGTTCGCTGTGCACGTCGCAGCTGAAGGAATGCCCGATGTGCCGAGCTGGCATCCTGAACATCCGGCGCGAGGACACATGACAGGACAAGCGCCGCTCCTGCGGGTCGCGGGAGCGAAGCGACGCCTCCAGTCCCAACATCACCCTGGACGAGTCTCCCACGCCCACTCGCGTATCCACACCCTCAACTGCCCCCTCACCATGCGTGGAAGACGACTCCGAACTAGAAGACCAAGTGTTCGAAATGCGCCCGCGCGACCTACTCTCCGTCGTGAGGTACCAACTCGGCTAGCGGTACCAACTTGGCCCCTCCAGGCGAATCATGGACTTTGGGGCCTATTGTATACCCCTCAGCAAACCCCACTCTTAATTCGCCGGCTGTCAATCTATTTATTAGACAACTATTCTTGCGGAGTTATTAGGACAATGAGTTTTTGGAAATACTAGTTGGAGCGGTAAATAATATTTATAGGTTTTTCTTTACTAGACACTTATACAAATCGTAACACCAATCGAATGTATCAACGCATGTAAAAATAAATTACATATTTCTAAAAATCATAGTTTTCTGAACAATAATGTTTGTTTATTTTACTGCTTCCATTGTTGTCATTTCGCTGTAGCACAAATAAGAGGGGGAATTACAATACTCTAGCTAAAACGCTAATGTAATGGTATGTCTATATTTTTAACAATAAGCTGATTATAATATAATCGAGGAAATGTATTTAACTACAATAATTATGTATAGCATTTGCAACCTTGCTTTGAATAGCTTTACTCGTACTTGCTGAGATATTCTCTTAAAATCGTGTTTGGGCTATTCACATTATTTACTGGTACAATTAAATGTTACAATCAATATAGCTTACCGTCACCTTAGATTTTTGTAGGTACATAAAAATATGTATAACAAATTATTTTACATCAAAATGATCAAAAGATCGTAACTACATATCTCGAGTGTTTGTTATGAATCAACAACTCATAATGAGTTTTCTATTTTTATTTTGTTTGTAATCTCTACAAATATACTAAAAATAAACTACTTAATTCTGCATGTACCGATTATGATCAATATTTGGACTTAGATGAGGCTGTTTATGATTAAAAGATATTGTTACGACGATGCCCGGCAACGGAGCTTGCACGCGAAAACGGACCTCACTCCTCTACGCAATAAGGTTCATTCTCGCGCGCGCCCGCCTGCTTGTCTACCTGCCCGCGCCCGCCTGCTCGTTTACCTGCGCGCGCGCTTGAAGAACGATCCTGCCCTCCCGCGAGTTCGAGAGGCTTCACGAATCATCCACGAAATACTAGAGCGCCCGCGCCGGGTATAAATAGAGAGTGAGCGACGCTGCGACTAGTATTCATTCTTCGGAAAGCGATCAGTGCGAACTATCCTGCGACGTTTGAATTGAACAGCGTTTACCAGTGTTTGTTTTGAATTGTCTACGTAAAGTGTGAAGTGTAATTGTGTTAAAGTGGTGTATTTCAGTTGAGTGGTTTTAAATAAATAATTGTCTTTTCGTAACCGGCATTTAATTTGAATTGACGTACCCCGTACCCGCAACATTGGTGTCAGAAGCGGAATTCAAGATGCCACGAGAAGACAGCGAGGGACGGGTGACGAGGAGCCAAACTGCGTCTTCGCAAGGAGATGAAGCCGCAAGTACTTCGTCAACGGGTTCAGTACCAGCACAACCACCGGCTTTGGACTTTAACACCCTGGTTATTTTGATGAAAGAACAAGCTCGTCGACAAGAAGAACAAGCTCGTCGACAAGAAGAACAAGCTCGTCGACAAGAAGAACAAGCTCGTCGACAAGAAGAACAAGCTCGCCGTCAAGAGGCGCAGCTAGCTCAACTACGAGAGGACCAGGCCCGTGGACAGGAAGAACAAGCTCGTCGACAAGAAGAACTAACTCGCCGTCAAGAGGCGCAGCTAGCTCAACTACGAGAGGACCAGGCCCGTGGTCAGGATGAGTTAGCGAAGACTCTGTTGGGGGCTATTGAGAAAAAGCAGGCGGCGATGGAAAAGCAAATTGTTGCTGTATCGGACGTGGTAGGGCACATCAAGGAGGACGTACTTCAGGTGAAGACACAGCAAACCCAACACGAAGAGCGATTGACCCAGGTTGATGCAACGCTAGAGAAACACGATGTGACGTTGCAGCGACTGCACAATAAAATTCTGAAGGTTGAATCGCAAAGCGGTGCCGTACTTCCAGCACATTTTGGGTCTCCTAGGATTGAAGTACCCCACTTTGACGGAACAACATCATGGGCAGCATTTTAGTACCAGTTCGAGACGGTGGCCAAAGGAAAGGGCTGGAGCGACGAAGAATCGATGATGGCGCTTACTCTAGCTCTACGTGGTGATGCCCTGCTGACGTTAGAAAACCTGCCTCCGGAAAGTAGGACCTTGGATGCTCTCCATAAAGCACTAGAGAGCAGGTACAGCGACAAACATCTTGAACACGCGTACAGAGCACAGCTCCGTGACCGCATGCAGAAATCGAGTGAAAGTCTGCAACAATGGGCCACAGAAATTGAAAGACTAGTTCGTCGTGCCTATGTCTCATGCCCAACGTTGGTAGAAGCAACCATCCTGCAAGCGTTCATCGATGGAATCAAGGACTCGGAGATCAGAGCAGCAGTTAGGCTGGGACATCATAAGACCTTGCAAGAAGCTTTGGCCCATGCCTTGGAGGTAGAAGCTGTACGCCAGGACCCTGGAACGCATAGACTACGGGAAATGGTGGTAAAGGAAAAACCATCATTGGGTCCAATGTGTTATGGCTGCGGAGAGAGGGGCCACATCCGGATTAGTTGCCCCAAAAGAAGATTGCCGCACAGAACGACAGTAGCGTCCTCAACGCAAGTGGACGCTGAAGAGCTGTCGTTGAACTAAATGGAGCCAGGGCCGTGGGGCAGACGCTGGCTGGTCAACATCAAGCCCCTACTATCACTGTATCACAGATGGGAAATTGAAACAACCTTTCAGTGGAAGGACAGCTGAACAGCAAAACATGTATCTTTACAATAGACACCGGTGCTTCAAGAACCATAGTGCGCCCGGAGTTACTGAAGAGAACTGTCATGTGGGGACGCAGACCTCTACCCATCCAGCTGCAAACAGCAACAGGCCAGCCAGTAACTGTCCTCGGTGAGACAGTGGTGAAGATAACAATTGGAGACCAGACCTTCGACTACAGGGTGCTAATAGCAAATATCACGGATGAATGCATCATCGGATTGGACTTTTTGAGAGACCAGAAATGTGTAGTAGACGTCTCTAAGGGAGTACTAAGTTTTCCGGAGCAAGAAGTATTCCTGGAGTGAGGATCATCGTGTGCAGTCTACTGCCTGAAAAATACAACATTACCGCCGAGGTCTGAAACTTTAGTACAAGTTAGATTCCCTCCTAATGTGTGTAAAGGACGTAGTGTAGTAATAGAAAACTGCGGCGATCATCCAAGTTGGATTACGGCAAGAACGTTGGCAATGACCAGAGAAGGAGTGAAAGTGCGGATAATAAATCTTAGTGGAAATGAAGTACAGTTACGAAGAAACTGCGTGATCGGTCGGTGTGAAACGGGTTATTCTATAAGAAAGCTGAAAGGAACTCGGGAGCCAGAATCCTGTCAACGAGAGGACGTCATGCAGCTTCTAGAAGATTGTAAGGATAAGTTATCTGCACAGGAACTTCAACAGGCTAAGAGGTTGTTACACGATTACAGTGACATCTTTGCAAAGGGTGACCATGATTTAGGAAGAACAGGCCTAGTTAAACACCGCATACACACGGGAGAAACGCTACCAATCAAGCAGACTCCTAGGCGCCTTCCGTTTGCCAAGGAAAAGGAAGTAGCAGAGATGATTGCCGAGATGCACAAGAACCGCATCATAGAACCTTCGACGAGCCCGTGGTCATCGCCTGTAGTCTTAGTTAAGAAAAAGGATGGCAGCACAAGATTTTGCGTTGACTACAGGATGTTAAATAATGTAACGAAGAGAAAGAAAGAAAGAAAAGAAATTTCGCAGAACACCTAAGGAATCTGGGGAAGGTGTTTACCAGGATTCGAGAAGCAAATTTAAAGCTCAGTCCGAAGAAGTGCGCATTCTTTAGGGAAGAAGTGGCCTATTTAGGACACATCATCTCGGCGAAGGGTGTGAGGACCGATCCAGAGAAGATCAAAGCTGTCCAAGAATGGCCTACACCAACAAACAAGGCGGATGTAAGATCCTTTTTGGGTTTGTGCGCATATTACCGGCGCTTTGTCAAGAACTTCTCTGACATCGCCAAGCCACTTCATCGACTTACGGAAGACAAACGAGTATTTGCCTGGGACTTGGAATGTGAACAAGCTTTCAATAAACTAAAGGGACACCTTTGCACCACTCCCATACTTGGATACCCGAACAGAGAAGGAAGATTCATCGTGGACACCGATGCAAGCAATACTGGAATTGGTGGAGTTTTATCACAAGAGCAAGGTGACCGTGAAGTCGTTATCGCCTATTTCAGCAAGTCGCTTTCAAAGCCAGAGAGGAACTACTGCGTGACTCGTAAGGAACTGTTGGCAGTAGTGAAAACTCTTCAACATTTTAGCAAGTACCTCATCGGCAGACAGTTCACCTTACGGACGGATCATGCAGCATTAAAATGGCTTTTGCAGTTCAAGAACCCAGAAGGACAAGTTGCAAGATGGTTAGAGCAACTACAGGAGTACAATTTCGTGGTGGAACATCGAAGCGGTAGAACGCATTTGAATGCGGACGCCCTTTCAAGAAGACCTTGCCCTGAGTCCTGTAGCCACTGCTCTAAGACAGAAACCAAAGAGAAAGTCCGGATTATAACCACCCAGGGCCTTGACCATGAATGGAGTGAGGACGCTATTGGGAAAGCTCAAAAGGAGGACATCGACCTAATGAAAATCTTTGACTGGAAAGAAAAAGACCAAAGGCCTTCTTGGAGTGATGTATCGTCGTTTAGTCCCACTACAAAAAGCTACTGGGCACAGTGGGACAGTCTAGTAATTAAAGACGGAGTTCTGTTTAGAAAATGGGAGACGCCAAAAGGGGACCAAAGCAATTTACAGCTAGTTGTGCCCCGAAAACAAGTGGCGCCCTTACTGAGGTATATACACGATGGGGTATCTGGAGGACATTTAGGCGTGAAGAAAACCCTAGAGAAGCTGAGACAACGGTTCTACTGGATACACTGTCGAGAGGACGTTGAAGACTGGTGCAGGAAATGTACGACGTGTGCATCAGTTAAGGGCCCACAAACCAGGAATAGAGGAAAACTCAAGCTGTACAATGTCGGCGCCCCGTGGGAAAGAATCGCAGTCGATGTTGCTGGACCTTTTCCAGAATCTGAGGAGGGTAATAAATACATCATTGTGGTTCAAGATTATTTTAGTAAATGGCCTGAAGTTTTCGCGACGCCTAATCAAGAAGCTAAGACGGTTGCAAAGAAGTTAGTCCAGGAAGTGATCTGCCGATTTGGTGTACCCCTTGAGATACATTCAGACCAAGGAAGAAACTTCGAGTCCGCACTATTCCAAGAGGTTTGTCAACTACTTGGTATGCACAAGACTCGTACTACCCCAGCACATCCACAATCTGACGGCATGGTCGAGAGATTCAACCAAACGCTTGAAAATCACTTGGCTAAAGTTGTCGATGAACATCAACGAGACTGGGATCAGTACATACCTCTTTTTCTGCTGTCCTATCGATCTGCCGTACACGATTGTACTAGTGCCACCCCCGCAATGGTGAACTTTGGCAGAGAAATGCGACTTCCAGTGGATGCCCTGACTGGTACACCACCCGAAGCTCCGAAACCTGTCACAGATTATGTGGCTGACCTCCAGAAACGATTGGACGAGATTCATGCCTTCGTTAGAGACTGTAGTCTGAAATCCAGCGAACGAATGAAGACTCGCTACGATCGTAAAGCCAACACTACCGGTTTTGAAGAAGGGGCACTGGTTTGGTTACACAACCCACTCCGGAAGAAAGGGAAGTCACCAAAGTTCCAGCCAAGATGGGAAGGACCCTACAAGATCATCACAAGGCTGAATGACCTCACCTATCGGATCAAGCAAGGAACAAGGGGCAAACCTAAGATTGTGCACGTTGATCGGTTGGCACGCTACTACGGATCAAATAATGCTCGGGACGAGCATGACTAAGAGGGGGGTAATGTTACGACGATGCCCGGCAACGGAGCTTGCACGCGAAAACGGACCTCACCCCTCTACGCAATAAGGTTCATTCTCGCGCGCGCCCGCCTGCTTGTCTACCTGCCCGCGCCCGCCTGCTCGTTTACCTGCGCGCGCGCTTGAAGAACGATCCTGCCCTCCCGCGAGTTCGAGAGGCTTCACGAATCATCCACGAAATACTAGAGCGCCCGCGCCGGGTATAAATAGAGAGTGAGCGACGCTGCGAGTAGTATTCATTCTTCGGAAAGCGATCAGTGCGAACTATCCTGCGACGTTTGAAGTGAACAGCGTTTACCAGTGTTTGTTTTGAATTGTCTACGTAAAGTGTGAAGTGTAATTGTGTTAAAGTGGTGTATTTCAGTTGAGTGGTTTTAAATAAATAATTGTCTTTTCGTAACCGGCATTTAATTTGAATTGACGTACCCCGTACCCGCAACAATATCAATGCATTATTACGTGAACAGGTGACAGGAATTATTATCAAATATTTTCATTAGACCGCCCGACATTTAATTGCGTTTACGATTTGATGTCAAGAAAGAAGACAGAATTTGGGGGGCATTTATTGGACATTGGGGGATATTGTGTTTTTAATTAATCCTAAGGCTCATGCTGATTTGATTGTTTGAATATTTACAAGCCCGCCCGAGAATGTTATTACCTCAAGTTGACACTGTTAAACATATCTTGTCTTTATAAATTCTTTTTGACATGTACTTCTCATTAAGAACTGGCTTGGCAACAAAAGATGCCAAATCATACGTGTAGCCATAAGTTTGAACATACAGCATGCTTTATTTTAATCAGTATTTTCATTCATTTTGTTAATAAATTATGTTTAATTTTTTGGATGGTTCTAGAATGATAAAGTATAGTACTTACTTATACACATGCTATGCATAATGCCTATTGCTTAAGATTTCAAATTTGTGAAACTTAAAAATCATTATGAATTGAGCGAAGTACGTGTTAAACACTGTCAGGTGCTAGTAAAAACACAAAAAATACCATAAATGACCTATTGTATACTCACATAAAAAAATAAAAAATGTACAGTCAGAAACACATCATGATACCCTAATCTGACAATAAGTCCCTATTTAAATAGGAATCTAAACAATGCAAATTAAGCTCAAAAGTGGCTGTGGAAATTTGGCAGATTAGGGTAGATCGATGGGCCACTTACTCTACGTAAGAGATGCGAAGAAGAGTGACTTTTTTATATTAATTATCTACTGTTAAGTTGTAAAATAAACTATATAGACTGTTCGGCATTTTTTCTTTAATTATCTTGTGAAAATAATAAATCTGTAATAAGTTCTGTTTGGTTCACTTTGTATTACTATCTTAGATTATATTTAGTAAGTTATAATTTATCTGAGAAAGTATAAGTATTACTGTAGGTACGTGAATGACCATATAATTTTTATTAATTTAAATTAATGATTTACATATGAATTGCATATTTATACTTTGAAAATATGTTAATGAGTACACATCTGAATGACGAGCTTAGCTAAAAAACGTCTTTGTTAAAAGTAAGCCAAGGTAGCTCTCTATCTCCCTATAGAATTACCCAGAAATTATAAATAGGACTATATAGTTTTAATTAACATTGTATAAAATGTACCTAGTTGAAAAAGACGCTTATATTTGTAATAAAACGATGTTCAATGTTATCTCCATCTCTGATCTTGCAACTTTATTAAATTGTTTGTAATGAAGAAAGCAAAGAATGTTGCCGTCAAGGTGAGCTGAGGGTTTTTACCAGGTAAGTTTATGATGTTTTATTAAATTAAAGCTAAGTTGCGCGTATCTGCTATGTCTTGTGATAGGGGCATACTTATTACTATACCTAATATAATAACCTTGTGTTGTAATGGATAATTATGTAAGCAATAAAAAATTAGGCTGGCGACATTAATTTAAAAAAAAGCAAGTACATTTTCTGATTTATATTTCGTGGCCATATTGTTGAATTGCTCACTTCATGAAATGCTCGACCAGTTCGTGAAATGGTCGCATTTCATGATGTGGCCTCAGCAGACCAAATAAGGATGTGGCCAACTCAATTTGACCAAATCGTTAAATCGTCTACGTTTCACGATTTTGTCATCCACGTTTGGCCGAATCGTATAAATAGGGTGTCCATAAAATACTCAATAAAATAAATCCAGAATAATACATACGGTAAGAACTTATTTATTGTAATTAAAGTTTGTGATGACAAACTCAGGGTAAAAAACAAAGTTGTCGCAAATATTTCAGAATGAAAAAAAAAACCTATCGGAGGCGGGAATCGACTCGGATGGATATAGGTTAGAAGGCTGAGGCGGGAGCTCTGCTACCGCCTTAGCCTTCCAAAACAACTTTTTAATTTGACCAAAAAATCGATGAACCGTCTGTATAACAGGAAATGCTCTGAAGAGTTATTCCAACTCATACCGTTCTCCCCTTTCCACTCCCGAACAACACGCGCCGGACTGCGTTGCCATCCCCATATTACCGGCACTTACTATTTTACGATAGGTAGGTATGATCAATATAATCTTTTGACCACATCATGAAGTAGTCGCGCGTTTAGCTGCCCAAATCGAGTTCAGAAACGATTTATAATCACCGATCTGACCAAACCACATCATGATTTGTGTGTGGCCAATAGACAGTTGATCATTTCATGAAATGGAATGGAACCATTTCGTGAAATAGGTACTCAAGCATTTCATGAAATTATCGAATCTACGCGATAATGTTACGAATGTCCTCGTGTTTATTACCTATGTACCTATCACGAACAAACAATATAATATGAAAAATCTTGTAGTGTTCTTCGTAAAAGTAATGTGCGTTACTCTAGCGGCATGCAAGCACGCCTAGAGATGAAACTGGTGTCCGTTCATATGACAAAAAACGAATGACAAATTTTCATTTGACAAACAACGTTTGACAAAATTTTTCTTGATAAATTTATTATTTTACAAACTTTTGTTTAATAAACTACGCATTAGACAATCTGTTTACAAAAAAAAAAATGTTATGCCAAAACATCAATTTACAAATTGATTATTTTCTAAACATGTTACTTGGCAAAACAACGTAAAGCATAAATAACATTTGACAAAATGCATTGCTTGGTAATATTTACGTTAATACAAGGTAGTTAGCTAGATAAAGTACGTGTAAATTATTACTTTATAAAAATAACATATTTAATTACACATATCGAATATTATACTTTAAGCACGAAATCATATAATATGTGTAGGGTCAACTGAAACAATGGTCGGTTAGGTTAGGTTAGAACTGCGAGCACCGAGCCACCTGCCAGGGCCGAATTCTACTTATTTCGCTTAATTCAGGCAGTGTGTATTTTTTTTAAAGACTCAAGTTTCTATGGAAAAAGTATTAATACAAAATTATTACTTGCCTATAAATAATCTGTCCAAGGTGAAAATTGCATCCCTGCAATTTAATATTTTCAAAATTTGATTTATATATTTGAAAAAATAGTTATTTTTAAAAACTAATAATTTATCTTCTAACTTTTTGTAAAATCATCAATTTGTCATACGAATTATTTAGTCATGTGATTATTTTTAAAATAAAACTTTAACAATTTCATAATTTAATATTTAAAGCATTTGCGAAACCTGTATTTTGTCAAATGATTGTTTTTAAAGTAATATGTTTGCGAAATGAAAGTTTGTCAAATGAATAGTTTTTCAAACGTTGTTTGTAAAATGATCGTTTTTCATATGTTTTTTGTCATTCAATAGTAAACCGATGAAACCATATAGAATAATTTGTGCATTTTATGCTGTAAATGTGCCCCAAAAATGAAATTTGTGCCTAGTGGGGTTTGTGAGATATTAATAAAAATACGATTCCGCCAGCGTAACGCTTAAAAACGTTATCCTGGCGGCACGATTTTTACCTATTGGTCCTAGGCCTATTTTAAGTAGCTTAAAAGATAGCTTGAGTTTGTGCCCTAAAATAGCCAAGCAGCGGCATTTGTGCCCCCTGTAGTTTTTGAGTAATTGCAAATGCCGCTGCAGTAACGTTTGGCTTATTTTGCATATCTTCAGAACAGCTGGACGTACAGATATGATTTTTTGTGACACGATTCCTTGTAATTTGTGCAAAGTGCACCAATAATTATTCCAAAGAAATACATGGTTAATGAATTAAAAAAAGATTTTCTAAAAAACGAAAACAGCCTCTAGCTCTAGAACTGCTTACGATAGGCGCTGAATGTCTAAAGTAGCTGATGCCTATTTATTACAAGGATCTTCTGACAAAATTTTATAACCCTATGTCTGATGTTGACGTATATCTTTTATACTTGGTCAGGTATGTAATAATCTAAATGTTCTTACTTGTTAATTTTATTTAATTTACGGTTAATTACAGAACGTAGAGAGTTGTGTCTATTTGAATAAAGGCACAGATTTTTGACAAAAAATGGGAATCGTTACGTTATTCAAACTCCCTTGTTTGCGGCTCGAAATGAGTAAACAGTTTTCAGTTCAAAAAGTTGATTTATTTCGTCAATATCAGACGTAGGGTTATAAAGTTTTGTCAGAAGATCCTTGTATCATAAAGGCATCAGCTACGTGATACATTCAGCGCCTATCGTAAGTAGTTCAAGAGCTAGAGGCTGTTTTCGTTTTTTGGAAAATCTTTTTTAAATCATAAACCATGTATTTCTTTGGAATAACTATGAAGGCACAAATTTGCACAAATTACAAGGCATCTTCTCACAAAAAATCATTTCTGTACGTCCAGCTGTTCTGAAGATATGGAAAATAAGCCAAACGTTACTGCAGCGGCATTTGCAATTACTCAAAAACTACGGGGGGCACAAATGCCGCTGCTTGGCTATTTTAGGGCACAAATTTAAGCTATCTTTTAAGCTACCTAAAATTGCCCTAGGACCAATAGGTAAAAATCGTTCCGCCAGGATAACGTTTTCAAGCGTTACGCTGGCGGAATCGTATTTTCATTATTAACTCAGAAACCCCACTAGGCACAAATTTTATATTTGTTGCACATTTACAGCATATAATGCACAAATTATTCTATATTGTTTCATCTCTAGACGTGCTAACATTTTGCGCTTTCCGCCAGAGTAACGCACGTGTAAAAGTAAAATAACGAAAATGGTATTGCCAGGTGGTAGGTACCTGTACTAGGTGGGTACCACCGCAGTGCCAGATATTTTCCCGTGAAATAGAGGTGTGTCAAGCATTTCTGTGTTTCGGGGAAAGGGCACTGAAGCTAGTGAAATCCTGGGTATATGAGACAGACCTAATAACTGTCGTCTCTTAAGGCGGGCAACGCGCCTGTGACCCCAAGGGGGTCTCGGGTGCTTATGGGCGCGGCAGTGATCACTTATCATCAGGTGACCCACTTGCTCGTTTGCCCCCCCCCCCCCCCCCCCTATAAATAAAAAAAAAATTATCATCGCAAATGTCAGTAACTCAGAGCTACCAGAGACGTCAACAATAAAAAAAGTTACGTACAGACCTACAAACTTATCTGTTCCGGTGGCAAAAATTGAAACTACGTGAAATGCAATACAAAAACGATATTTAATGACAGTTTTAAATAGACAGTAGCGACGCCGCCACCGGAACAGTATGTTTGTCGATCATATGAAAACTGTCATTGTCACTGTCACTGAACTGAAGTGACAGTGTTTGTTGGTATGGTGGTTGGTTGTATTGTGTATTGATCATTTTGTATATAAAATAATTATATAGAAGATTCATTAGAATAGTTACTCCAAAATGAGTCGTCGAGATAAAAAAGACGACGTATATACTATTGCACACATATATCAAAACTTGGATAAGACCACACTTATCCAAGAAGCAAGATATTTCAACGCTACCCCCGTGGATCCCAGAAAATGCATCCACATTCTCAAAAAAGTCATGTATTTGCTCAATCAAGGAGAGAAGTTGAGCACTCAAGAAGCGACGAATTTGTTTTTTGCCACCACTAAACTGTTCCAATCGCAGGATGTTGTGTTGCGTCGGATCGTCTATCTGTGTATAAAAGAACTGGCGCCCTTGGCTGAAGATGTGATTATTGTAACCTCATCTCTCACAAAAGACATGACGGGCAAAGAAGATCTGTACCGTGCGGCTGCGATTCGCGCCTTATGCAGCCTGACTGACAGCACAATCCTACAGGCCATTGAGCGCTACATGAAACAAGCGATTGTAGACAAGAACCCAGCAGTCAGCTCCGCAGCGCTGGTATCAGCTTTACATCTATCTAAGAACTTGCCTGATCTGGTTCGTCGTTGGGTGAATGAAGCTCAGGTGATTATTATATGAACAACATTAATTTTTTTATCTATATGTATGCCCTTATAACTCACTTGATGTTATTTTATTTCATAATTTGCAAAGCGAAATAATTATAAGGTGTCATAATTTTTGCAAGCAAGCAGTGCTATTAAACATTATCCAATTCTGCGAATTTGTTCTTTGTAGGTATATAATAAATATTTGTATTTGATCATTATCTAAACATATGTTTCATCAATCATTGTTTTGATTTTTCAGGAAGCAATTATGTCTCCAAATATGATGGTATCTTATCATGCTTTGGGAATGGTCGCAAGCACTCGACGAAATGATCGCCTGTCTACAGTCAAGCTCATTACAAAATTGTGCCAATCTGTTCGGACTCCTTTCGCACTTAGTCTTCTTATACGTTATGCTGCTAAATTGGCTGAAGAAGATCAATCAGAGTCTGCTAATGAATATCTCAATTTCATTGAAGGTTGCCTACGTCACAAATCAGAGATTGTTGTATATGAAGCGGCTCATGCCCTTGTTAACTCCAGCAAGCCTACCAAGGGACTTGCTCATGCAGTTTCAGTGTTGCAAATATTTTGTGGCTCTTCCAAGGCGACTTTGCGATTAGCTGGTGTTCGTACATTAGCCAAACTTACAACCAAGCATCCTAATGCTGTTGCTAACTGTGCTGCTGATTTAGAAAACTTAATTTCTGACCCAAATCGCTCTATTGCTACACTGGCTGTCACAACACTACTTGCGACTGGAGCAGAAAGTTCCATTGATCGGTTAATGAAACAAATATCAGGGTTCATGTCAGAAATTCCTGATGAATTCAAAATAATTGTTGTAGATGCTATTAGGTGCCTTTGCACCAAATATCCTCGCAAACATCAGTCATTGGCATCATTTTTGGCTGGGATGCTTCGGGATGAAGGTGGAGTACAGTATAAGACGGCAATTGCAAATGCAATAATAACATTAGTGGAAGATAATCCAGAGGCAAGAGAAAATGGTTTAGCTCATCTTTGCGAATTTATTGAAGACTGCGAACACGCATCTTTAGCTGTGCGTATTTTACATGTGTTGGGTCATGAAGGACCGAAAGCTCGCCAGCCATCTCGTTACATCAGATATGTATATAATCGTATTATATTGGAATCGGGCGCCGTACGCGCTGCAGCCATTGCTACCCTTGCTCGCTTTGGTGCTACGCGACCGGAGCTTCTCCCAAATATTAGTGTGCTATTATCTCGTTGTCACCTCGATGACGATGATGAAGTACGTGATCGTGCCCTATTCTACAGTGCAATTTTAGATTCTAACGACCCTCAACTTATTAACGACTATATCATCAACGTTTCTATTCCAAATCCTATTCTTTTAGAAAAAGCTCTTAATGACCATGTAGCCTTGGGAAGCGCTGCAAAGGAACCATTTAATATCTCCTCAGTCCCCTTAATGGAACCGGACATGAAAGAAAAAGAGGCGCCGGTTGAGTCAGAAACACGTAAACCAACAATTATGTCATTAGAAGAGCAGTATGCCGAAGATTTGAAAACTGTACCTGGAATTGAAAAAATTGGGTCTATATTTAAGACTTGCGAGATTATCGACTTGACTGAACCTGAAACAGAGTATCGAGTTCGATGCGTAAAACACATTTATGCTCGCCATGTAGTTTTACAATTTGAATGCTTAAATACGCTAAGTGATCAGCTACTTGAGAAAGTATACGTACAGTTAAATCATCCTCCTGTAAATGGCTATAGAGAACTAGCTGTTGTACCTTGCGAAAATTTACCATATGGCAAGCAAGGGAACATATTTTGTATGTTGGCATTTCCAGAGAATCCCCTGGATTCAGAATGTCCTTTTGAAACCACATTAGAATTCGTTGTGCGAGATTGTGATCCGACAACAGGTTTGCCGGAAGCTAGTGATGGTTATGCAGATACATACTCACTGGAAGAGTTTGAAATAAGATGTGCGGATCAGTTCAGGTTACGGGCAGCCGCCGATGACTGGGAGGCGTCGTGGGATAGGGCTGCTGGAGCTGCTGAAGTTTCTGACACGTTTGGGCTGTCCCAAGCGAATGTTGGCGAAGCTGCCCTTGCAGTTTGTGACCATTTGGGTTTGCCTAAATCTGCTATCTCAGGCGATGCAGTGAAGGAAATTCGCGGTGGCGGGTTATGGCGCGGTAACGCACCTGTACTCCTTAAAGCCCGACTCGTCGCCGCCCAAGGTTCTGTCACGATGCAGTTGACTATTCGTTCTACCAAAGAAGAAGTAGCAACATTCCTGTTGGCTGCTGTCGGTTAAAATATCTATCGATGTGATATTGTTTAAATATTTCTGGACATCAATATTAATTAATGTCCAGAAATATTTATTGTTTACACCTTATTTTATACTCCAAGAGTTTTATCCTATTGTGCCTTCCCTCTACACCTATCTTTAAGAAAATTATGTTGTCTGTAAGACTACTTTTGTCTATTTACATACCTACTACGAGTATATGTATATTGTTGTTACTATGTTTAGTAATAATAAAAAAGATTGATGTTGTAAGTTTGTTGTACTTATTGCTATTATCCCTGATTACATTTTGTGTGAGTTGCAAGTAATCCAATTATTAAAGCTCTTTGTAGAAATAAATAACATTGACATGGCCTAGGATATATTCATTTATTTGAAAGGAAAAATGCTCGGTGACTAACATCTTATCAATTGATCTCAAACCTGTAGGACAACATGGCTAGAAGGTGTCTAATTAAACTGTTAGATAATTTTATTCTAAGACTAGATTCCGCAAGAAGCTACATCTACTTCTGTTTTCTCATGAGACCTGACCATTATCCCGAGATAAAAGTAGCCAATATCCTTTCATTGAGATCAAGTCTGTGTACCAAACACAGACAGAGTTACCCACTTTCGCATTTTTATTATGAGTAAGTGACGCGTGTAGGCTCGGCACTACGAGACAAGGGAACAAAATTACAAGACAATCAGTCTCAGGTTTCCTTACACACCAAGATCCCATACTTGGAAAATAAATTGTATCCAAAAACGTAGATACTTCAATCTTTACTTTAGAGTAAGCCAATATAAGGATGTATATTTTGTTATTGCAAAATGTTTAATATACTCACCTACTACATACCTATCAATTCTCTTCGATAGAATAAAAATAATTAATAAATCATTAGCGTGTTGTATGTAACGTGCTGTAGGCATTCTAAGGTGCGTTAGGTAACTAATTGTAGTTTGTTGCCTAATAATAAAAGTATCTAAATTAGAAAAGAATTTCAAGAATATTGTGTTTGGCGTGTTAGTATTTTACAGCTTTATAATTATAGGGCATTGAAGATTTTGGCCTTTCTACTGATCCGCAATTTAGTTTTTTTTTATTATTACTTAGTATTAATACAAACATTGTGATTAGACGAACACAAGTAAAGTGTCACATTTCCAAGATATAAGCAACCAAAGTTTTACTTTATATGGGGGCACGGTAGTGCTCCCGCCAAGACGAGCCAAGCGAAGCGAAGCGCATCATGGTTGGTAAGGTATATTTTTTTAAAGAATTTTCAGTGAACGCTATTTTGGAAAAAATCAACATGGAGAAGTAAAACTTTGGTTGCTTACATCTCTGCGGGCGGGGGTAGCTCCCCAACGTCCGCATTGCACGGGTCGCCCGAGCCAAGCCTGAGGGTCACCTAGTCTCTCTCTCGGGTGCCGCCACCCCCCCCCCCCCCCCCCAGGCGCCACCCTGACTTGAGGCCTCTCAATCTAATGACATTTTATGTGTGTATTGATACTAAGTATCCGTTTAAAAAAAAGATTTTCAGGTTAAAGTTTTGAAAAAAAGGCAAAATGGCAGAATGGGACTAGTAGGTAAGCCTCTCTATACAAAAATCTTCATACCGCTTTTTTTCATTAATGGATAAAATAATAATGTTTTTTAATACGATTAATATTAGCCATTTCCTTTCCTTTGCAAGTTTCCGTTTACTGTTGTCCTTTGAAATTAATCTTTATGTAAGTACGATAGTAAGTGTTGGTAGATGGTAATGTCTAAATAAATAGTATTACTTAAATACTGTATGATAGATAATGTTAAGTATAAATTATATTATTATGTTGATTCTATCTTCAAGATTCGTCTGAACGTATGAAATGGGCCATCTGGATTTACCTTCTCTATGTATTCCCTTCAAATAGTTGCCTATCTTCTAAATAGTAAAAATAACTTCAATGAATCGGTAATTAGTGTTATGAAATTACATTATATTTTCTTACGAATAAAAGTAATCCCAAAAATATGTATAGACATAGGTAAATATACAATTAACTGCCATTAAGGTCATACCTTCTATCTATGTCTGTGATCACCTTGTTAATATTATTTATTGAGTGTATCCATTTGTAACTTACTGAGTATAGACAAATATATTTATGCAATAGGTAAAATTATTGATAAAATTGTCGATATTTTGGTAGTCTATTTTTGACAAAATATCAATTTCAGTATACTTATTAAGTTTCCTTGGCTTAAATTATAATTAAAATTGTGTCTCGTTTAAGTATTATACATATGAATTTTCTAAGATACCTTCGTACATACAACGATCTAAAAATTAGTTTTATGTAGGTTCTTTTATTATTATTTTGAATATCTCAGGCCTAAGGCTTTTTTTTCTTCGTCTGTTATACATCGAGCTGTATTTTTTCTCCTTTTTTAAAATGAAGTAAAATTATGAATAGGTACATTTATGTAATAAAAAGGCAGGTTTTATACAACTAAAAAAGGCTTGTAACAAAACGTACCTATGATAATAAAACTTTAATTTGCCATTGTAATTTTCTTTTCACTTTGTTATTTAGTCTCTCCTACAGAACTACTCGTATAAAGATAAAACCTAACAAGTACGTCACAATATTTTATTGTAAGAAGCAACGCTAGATCGATTTTCTGTACCTATGTAAGTAACAGCCATCAACTGCCACGAACTGACTTTCTTCAACAAGTAAGCTACATTTAATTCATTGCAGAAAATTAACTGCAGGTTACGCTGAGCTGTGGTCCGACTGGTCCGTAATGACATCGACTTTTTTTTTGTGTGTATCTACCATTTTGCAGACAGTTCTCCCTGGCAGTTGAAGTCAAACCCTCTTATTACAGAACGTGGTTTAAAAATTAAACCGAGCTTAGTCCTGACTAAACTCCTGACTAAAGTCAAACGCTATTACAAAACGAAGTTTTACTTCATTTCGAGTACTAAAGTTAGACCTAAGAAAGTCCGCCGGTGCCCCTAGTTTTACTATGGACTAACTTTCAAACGTCAAAACGATAACACTTTAAAAATTTCGCTCCGTTCTACGTATAGAAAGACAAATTTTGAAAAGAATTACTTAATTT
The DNA here is from genome assembly GCA_949319885.1 of Mecyna flavalis. Taxonomy (NCBI): domain Eukaryota; kingdom Metazoa; phylum Arthropoda; class Insecta; order Lepidoptera; family Crambidae; genus Mecyna; species Mecyna flavalis. The sequence goes on along the minus strand of OX439425.1, from coordinate 19,786,996 downwards.
GTGAACAGAAAATTAAAAATAAATGTTACTTTTTCTCACATTACTAAAACACATTTATAAATAAAGAATTATTATTTTTACTATCCTATTTAAAGATTTAAAAACATGTCATAAAACATAGTCTTGTAAAATGAAACGCACTAAACAAGTTAGTACCAGTAAATTATTCTTATGTTGGTATTTGTTTTGTAATAAGGAAAGTTTTAAAAAATAGTCCGGACCTAAACCTGTACTAAGTAGTACAGTTTTAAACCTGTTTTAGCGATGTTTTTTGTAATAAGAGGACGACGGGATCAAATGACCGACCGACCGATTACGGGTGACTGAGCGGTGGGTGAGAGAGAGAGTTGAAAGATCAGAGACGCGTGCGTGTGAGCGTGATGGACGATGTACGAGTACGACTGATTTGAAAATTAGTCTGTTCAGATCAAATCAGGATATTTTTTTTTGTTTTCTTTAGCGAAAGTGAATTAATTAATGTAAGTGTATGTATTCATTTTAAGCGTTTATTCTACTTTATATAAATGTTAAGTGGATGTGTGTGTGTGATATATTAAAATGACAGTCCTAAGCCTGCAAAGTATGAAGGGAAACAAATATGATCCGAGCCTCCCGGTCCGACTGATGTCATAGTGATCATTGAACTAAAAGAACTAAAAGTACTAAAAGACCGAACTAGTACATTTGAACGATTGTCCTAGTTCGGAGCGTTCCGTTCAGTGACCGAGTAAGAACAAGCCTAATAATTTTGCTGTAACAAATATTCTGGACACGCTAAAGTGCATTGAATAACACCTACTTAAGTTATTAAGTATACCTACTTATAAAAAAAATTCCACGACTCACCTGAAATTACGCAGTGTCAGCAGTGTAGCACCCGTCAGCATTTATTATTCATCCGATTTTCGTCAATGTTCGTGATGTTCGTCGTTAGTTGTTGCGTGAAATTAAAATAATTTAAAGGTACTTACACTAGCGGCCGCCTCCGCGGTTTCACCAGCGCGTAATTTCTTTTTTCAAATGTCCCTTCCCTCCCCCCACATTTCCGGGATAAAAAGTACCCTATGTCGCCCGAGAATAGTTTAGTTAGCTTTCCAACAATGAAAGAATTTTTCAAATCGGTTCAGTAGTTTCGATGACCAAATATTTATTCTGTTTTGACTATGTATGTATGTAATAAAATACTATAAGTACATATGTAGTCGAATATAATTTTTTCGTACCTATCTCATTATCATTCTTTTTAAATAACATGCAAACTTTTTTGGATCATTAAAAACGCTAGCAGCTTAATTTCCATTTTGACCGTAATAAAAAGAAAATAATTGTTTCTTTTTCCTTTAAAGGCGTTAGGATTTATTTTCTGAAGAATCTAGCCAGCATCAAATGAAAAATTTACATAAGTAATAACCTGCTTGATTTTTTCAATGTAAATAACTGGCATCTGAGTTACGATTAATTTGACAGAAATAAAAAGCAAATCTTTGTTTTAAAAGGAATACCTATCAAAAAGTTTTGAAAAGACGTTCACCTTCTTTATTTTAAAGAGTCACTGGCAACAATTCTTCTGAAATTTGACAGCAATATAAAGTAAATTAAATATTTTTTTTCTTTAATGCCTTTAATGGCGTATAGCGTATATTTTTTCTGAATAATTTAGCCAGCATTAAATTTTTAAAGACATATAATATTAACCTGCTTGGTTATTAATTTGATGTAACCTTCGTGGTTTTTTGTTATTTTAAATTAGCACTGGCAAAAGTGCCACAAAAGTTTGATAGTAATAAAAAGTATGTAAATCAAAAGATTTGTTTTTTCTTTTACAATATGTACATACATAGCTTTTCGTATTTTTCTGAAGGTTTTATTCCTAGCGTTTTCTGTGACACTGCGCCGGCTAGGTATTCTTTGAAAGGGTCGTTGCTTTTACGTTTCTTCATTCATCTTGACTATCTATTTACGCAGTCTATATAAGTAGTTATCATATCAAGTAATTTCTTTTTACAAATATCCCCTCTTCCCCACACATTTTATTTTATTTATTTATTTCCGGGATAAAAAGTAGCCTATGTTCACCGGAGATAGTGTAGCTTTCGAACAATGAAAGAATTATTCAAATCGGTTCAGTATTTTCGGAGCCTATTCATATTGCTCTAACTACCTATTTAGCATCGACAAGCTTTATGACAGTTTATTGCAACATTAATCGAGCCCTTCAATCGGTCGAGTTCGCTCTATTTACCTCGGACTGCGGACCTGCGCCATCACTCATGTCTTCAGCTTCGGTTTTATTTAAGTAGCACTAGAGCGGTCGCCCTCGCGGTTTCCACCCGCGCGAAATTTCCTTTTTCGATTATTCCCCCCTTGCCCTATATTTCCGGGATAAAATGTATCCTATGTCCGTCTCCTGGTTCTAAGCTACTTCTCCATCAATTTTCAGACAAATCGGTTCATCTGTTCTTGAGTTTTATATAGTGTACCTAACTAACACCATTTTCTTTTATATTTATTAGAAAAGGGCATTGAAGATTTTGGCCTTCCTACAGGTCCGCAATTTTGACTATTTTTCAAAACAGCATTCACCTATAAATAAATGTTCAAGAATGGTAACTTATAAAATCCAGGCACAGGTAGAAGCAAAAAAATACGAATGAATTCGCTGTCACGCATAATTACACTGCACGAAGGTTACATACAATACAGTGCAACTATCGTTGAAAATTGAAATAAGTTTACATCGCGGGAACTTTGAACAGACAACTTTATGATCAGCCAAATGAATCTGCTCTCGGAAAAATCCGATTTCGTTGTGATTATTTTTTTTAGTGCTGGGATCAAAAATAGATATAAGATTTCAAATCACTCATTCTTCCACTCACCTAATCTAATCCCATCTCTATTACGTTTCCTATTAATTTAAATTGTACGTCCTTGGGTGGCTGAATGATGGACGGAAGATTTGAAAATTAATGTCAAATGTTTGACCGCCTCCGTGGAACAGTGGCTAAGCCGCTCGGGTATAAAAACACGGAGGTCGTGGGTTCGATTCCCGCCTTGGGTCTGGTTGGTGGTAGGGCTTTTTCAGAGTCCGACTGGCTAGCTACCACCCCCACAGGTGAAATCTGCCGCCATAACAGCTCTGGCTGTGTTCCGGCAATATTAAAGTGGGAGCCGTACACTTGAAATCAGAGGCTCGAAGATCAGATGAGTCTACAGTCTGGCAGCACATTGAGGGATGTTTCCAGGTGAAGCGTCCCTCAATGGAATAGGCCGCAGTGGCTGCTTACCATCAGGTGGGCTGCGTGCCTGTCTGCCAACTGACCTAGTATAAAAAAAAAAAATGTCACCGGGACAGGATGGCCGCCTCAGACTTTCCATATACCCCAATTTGCAAAGACACAATATGCCATCTCTCATTTAACTAACAGAAGACAATTATAGTCTAAGAGATAAGCAATTGCTCTACCCTAAGCGGTTCTATTTACAATTAAGTTAATCTGGTGTTGGAGTAACTATCAATGGCCTCAGAACAATACTAGTTGAGATTGTTCTGAGATGGCCGCCACAGGCCGCCAAAATCTCCCCGTCCTTATTGGAAAATTAGGAAAACCCTTATTTTATTATCTGTCGTTTGGGGCTGAACGGCGCTGTATTGTATGAATAATGAATAGTTTTCAGGGAAATTTTTTATTTAATTTTATATATGTACAGTAGCCAAACGAATGAACAAAGCAACGTCAGCAACCAAAAAGATAACGGTATCAATTTTTATCGGTCTATTGCAAAAATTACCGATAATACAACGTCACTAGATCGTTATTTTAAAACGGCTTAAATATAAATATTAATATCAATAATATTTAAAAACTATTTACGCGTTTATCTAAAAATATAATTGTTAATAAATTTTTGTTAAATACTGCCCTAAAAATCTTTTATCGAATAAAATAATATTTTTTTTTATTGGTATTTCACAAATAATAAAAAGTTAAATACCTGTAGAAGAAATCGGTAGACTTCGCCAGCGTGGAAACTTCCCAACAAAACATTTTTTCGTACTTTCTACTTCCAAATGCCAATTATACGAAAACGGCTTCAGCCATGTGACTTCAAGGCTGTTTATGCAAATCAACTTTTGTTGGATAGCTAGACCTAATTTAAATTTTGCGTTTACCAATAAGAGCCCTTTTCAAGGCTACTTTCCATTTGGTAAACCTCAAACTGTACCTACTATACTTCATAGATTTAGTCGCATCTGGTTAGTTTTCGAAATGACACTCAATGTTTAGTAATAAAAATGTTTACCAAAGGCAACTTTTTATTAGGTACCTACCCGGTTTGAGGTTCACCAAATGGGAAGTTTACCAGTTGGGGAGTAGCCCTTTTTAATAAAAGAGGTTGTCCATTTCAATTTCATACTATTAAAATGGACTTGCCTACTTACCCTAAGAAGGCCTTTTCCGCTGAACCTACGTGGTGGCATCCAGTAGCGTGTGGCCTGTGGGTCAATTTTGCCGCCGTTTTATTTAGGTATTTTAATGATTTCAATACAAAGATTTTGGCAAGAACAGTAGGTTACTAATTATTTTATAGAGCATGCAAATCGCTATATTTAATATACCTATATTATTACATTCGCTATATTAAGTACCTATCTTTGTTACTTTACACTGTCGTCGTTAACGACAGCTGTTTTTCTTAAATAAAATTAAAATCTTTTTGTCATTTTACCCTTTATGTTTTGTTAGATAACAGCAATATTGATAAGTAGATACCTACATACTTCTATAGCTGCAGTATTGCCGTCTCAATTTGTAGAATGGAAGCTGCGATTTCACAAATAATTATGTAGGTTAACTTAAGATTTGCATGATTGTCGCTTTAAAATTATTATTCAAAATCAAACTTGTTTAGACAACCTCATAAAGTTTTTAAAGGACATAAAATCTTGTGCAGATTTGGGACATACTTAGACTACGAAGTAGATCCAATAAACACCTTTAACTTTTATTAAGGTGTCAACAAAATTGGTCCTAGTGAAAAAACAATATGTTTATTAGTTAATTATTTTTGTTCATATAAAATTAATAAATTAAAGGACGATAACTTTTCCCCCCCTGGGACGGATTATGGTGTTATGATAATGGGCAGATGCGACTAAAAAGTTTCGACTGCCCCTACTGGGGGCAGATTTGGTAGGGGCAGTAGGGAATAATCCGATGGAGGGATTGTGTGGTCTTTCACGTAGAATACATTTCATCTCTGCACATTAACTTAAATTTTTTGGGCCCAAGAACAAATTCAAGTTTTGCATTCTCCTTTCTAGGGTCCTAACTGTTTTATGACAATAGATTGAAGCAAGTGTGTGATCATTCGCGCTCAAGAAAAAGGAAACACATAGGTATAAACCTACGGCAAGGTCTAAGAAGCGTTGCCCGCTTCAAAAAAATTTGCAAAATGTTTAATATTGGGTACGACCCATATTATTACTATACTCTTTGGGTACGACACACAAAGCTTTGGTAGGTACCTATGCTCAACTGCAAACCACAGCTGTTTAGGATACCATAGAATCTCAGATGAGAGTAATAATGAATTGGATAGGTAGGTAGGTATTCCGTATTTGTTTGTGTAATTGCATCGAGCGAAGTTGAGCGAACACGAATGGGCATGACGTATGGCTACATGACGCAAGCAACGTGCCTGCGTAGACCGAACAGAGTACGTCACCTGAATGTGCGGAATTGAAACACATTATTTTCTTGTTTATGTCGCACGGATATGATAAAAACAGGATTTTGGTCAATTCCCTAAGGGATTTGTTCAAGTCACGGAGGATGTTAAAATAACAACACGATTTTATCATTTCCCTAAACAAATCTTCGGACAGAGGCAGATGGCGACAAATAATTCGCAACAAAGTGCTCCGTCAGCAGGGTGATTACGACCCTCAGCATTGAGGAGACCGACGACGCGAGGAGGAGGAAACAAATCTAGTGATTTGAACAAATCCCAAAATAACTAGTTCTTAATAAGCGGGAAATCGACTCGGATGGATATAGGTTAGAAGGCTAAGGCGGGAGCGAAGCGAAGCGGAGCTCCCGCCTTAGCCTTCGTGGTTATTTTTTTTTAAACCCTGATAACCTTTTTTGTTTTCACTATAATTTTGTCATTTCACTGAATCAATTTTGGGATTTGTCAAATCACTATTATGGAAATGATAAAATCGTGTTTTTAATTTCATCCTCCGTGACTTGATCAAATCCTTTAGGGAATTGACCAAATCCCTGTTTTTATCATATCCCTGCGACATATATATACCTACCTAACCCAGTTCTTATAGGTTGGGGTGGGCTATCGTTTATCATCCGCTCGCTTCATCAAACGTGACTTGTAGAGTCAACTTGTAGAGTGCACACACCACACACAGTTTCTTTGTTAGGTATAATCTAAAAACCTTTTCTCTTCCTCTGTATTTATTTTCTTACATAAGTACGTTCTTTGGAATCAATGGGACTATGCTATATTGTCAAATAGGCTTTGAAAACATAAATGAGTGTCGCACTTTTTAGCTACTTTATTTAAATTATAAAGAAAAACTAAGTCGTTCGAGTTCAGAAACTGCAAGGTACCTATAATCAGGAGACCCTCCATTCTCACCTACCTACCTACTTAAGGAAAACTCCCAAGTTTTATTATTATATCATCCTCGTAGGATTTGCATGGTTTATTTTATTATGAAGATGTTATTGTAAATTTCCTGTAATACTTAAGTAGGATAAAAATTTAACTGTTTAAAAACTACCTATAAGTAGGTAGGTATTTAATATAAGTGAGTGTTTTAGGTAAGTAGGTAAAAAGTATTTAGCTTGTAGAAGTTATTGACAATGTTCAACGAACATTATGTTTGATTATATAAACTTAATTGGATGTCAGAGGATAGTAGGTATTTTACAATATTTTTTTTACCATTCCCCTCTCATTGCCGCCACGTGCGGAGCTCCGAAGGAGATTATCTGAAAGAGAGAACTGATATTGCCGTCTCGCTCACTCCACCGGCTCACGTGTTTCTGAGCGTGAACGAAGATACGCTAAGAGTTGTAGACATTTCTAATGAGTGGTTATCGATAACTGTAACGGTATTTTCGCTTACGCTCACCTTAATACAGTAATAACTTATACAGCGTGCAATTTTAGTCGTTGTTTTCCCGCAGTAAAATGATTCTATCTTAGTACATAGTAAAATAGATTAATAAAGTTATTTTTTAAGTGAAATCCAAAGTTTTACGATTTATGATAGACGAAACTCGAACCAATAGTACTAGCTGCGTCACGGACGGTCAACGGGCCGGGGTCATTGCCCTTCGCGTTTATCAAAAAAATTATTATGTACTATTTACTTACATTTGGTTTCCATTTTCCCATCAAACTTTAAAAAAAAATCAAAAGACGTTTTAAAAAAATTTCAAATAAAAAATTCAAAAAAAAAATATTACATGCATAAATCGATAGTACTACTGAAGGTGAAGCATTCTGCTGCGGGAAAACAACGACTAAAATAACACGCAGTATTATAACTTTGTACAAACCTGCAACAGATTAGCAACGGTGGCTCATTTATTGTACACATAACTACTTCCCCTGGTATGCCTGGAGTCACAAGTTGTCCCCCAGACCCAGATTTTCAATTTGATTTTGCTCTTTCTTTAAATACTTATTGTTTGTTTGGCGTCCCGATACCTTATAAGAGAATAAACAATATTTAATAATGAAACTTACAAATTCATCACCAATCTTTAAAAATCTTTAATGAAATAATTTTAATTAAAAATACAGTCATTTTATTTTAACAAAAAAAGACAATTCGTTTTATTCTCTAGTTGCAGGATAACGTTTCTACGTTGGATCTAATACGACATAAATGACGAAAATAAATAACGTTTTACACATAAGTAAATATTAATTATTTTAATAAAGATAATAAAACAATATTTACGTAATTTTTTTCCTTTTTATATCGATAACCATTTTATCGACTGTCTGGTGACATTATTATTTACATTTACTCACAAAACTTAGTGGTGTGTAGTTTAACGAAAAATGACATGTTCTCGAATTTTTTGTATCGATACCTATGTTTTGTTTGTACCCATTATGTTCTATTTATTGCGAATTAAACAAGATGATAAAATAATAAAATATAAGAAAATCTTTTTTTCTGTCTCAGTGACAGAAAATAAGATGGCTAAGGAACATTTATTGACAAAGATGGAAAATATTGCAGAAGCAAAATTAAACGTAGGTACTTTGGAGATGAGTAATTAAAGCATAAATGTATTTTTATTACTTTTAAAATATTTTTTGTTAAGTCAAGCATTGCTCACACAGTAACTGTACTTGTGGGCAGAGTTATGTTATTATTGTAGGTAGGTAGGTAAGTAATTGATTATTCACCATCACCACATAAGGCTTAAATATTCTTTTAAAAAGAAATTAGTAAGTATGTGATCCTATAAAAACTGTTATTTTAGTTTGATTGATATCCGTGTATCGATAGTAATATTGAGATCGATATATCGATAAGATACAGCGAAATCGATAGAACGGCGCTTCATTATCCACGATAGTTTGTTCTGTCTGTCGAGTGCTGGTTGAATGAAATTTCTTTCCTTGCAGTAAAACCTATTAAAGTTTATTTAAAACAAAGTGACAAGGATATTAATTTAATGCATTATAGGGATATTTCATTAGTGTTATTTGAAGTTCTGCACTTGACAAATGATAGTAACAAATTATAAATAAGCGGTAAAAACTGAGTGATCCAGTTTTGCTGAAATATTTAAAGTTTCGGGGCTGCTGATCGACTAAGTCGGTAAGTTTTGGAATTATTGAATTTGCAATGTTCTTTAAATTATTCATAACTGAGGGAAGTTTCTTAAAGTTTTTTTAGTTGATATAGAACTAATTCCTGTTTACTATTTCAATCTGCAAACACGTTTGAAGGTCTGTTCTTTTTTATATATTGATGTGTTTCGTCCACAAACATACTTCCTTGTTGCCAAGTGCCAAATGAGAAGTGGTAAAAATCAAGTAAAAATCCAAAAACTATGTCATACAGATAAATACGTATTTAATATCTTTAACATAAACTTAAGATAATATAGAATTGTTATTTAAAATTAGTATTGTTAGATACCTACCTACTTTGTCAATCTTAGTAACTGAAGAAAGCATTTCTCATTAGAAAAAATGTAGAGTTGTTTGCAAAGCAATAAAGTAAAAAAGTAAAAAAAAGTAAAGTATCAGCATAATAAGTCCCACTGCAGGGGAAAGACCTCCATCCTTGAAATCAAGTTATCGCTACAATGATGGGTATTGGCTTAGTCACCACGCTTGCCAAATGCGGAGTGGTGATCACAAACCCGAGCTGTGTCCGTAAAAACCGACACAAAGTTAGCTCGACCCGGGAATTGACCCCAGGACCCCGAGATCTCGGCCTGGTACTTAAACCACTAGACCGTCGAGGCGTTAATATTATTATTATTTTATTAAGTAGCATAGCTACATCAATCAAACAAGTTCAAATATTGGTAGAAAATTGTGTGATGAAAGTACCTACCTAGTTTCTTTTCTAAATAGAGATAAAGAAACCCTTCAAGGATTGAATTGAAATTGAAATTTGAATTGATATTGTATCAGTATAGACAAATTTATTCCTTACTCAACAAAATAAAAAGAAATGTATCCTAAACATTCATGGCAATTGAACAAAATATGACTGGTATAGGTATTCATTGTTTGGGTGACCTTTCAGAGAGAGAATTTTTAAGTATCTAACTGTTTATATAAGTATAGACAAAAGATTGTATTATTTATTGTCTATAAGGTTATGTTTAAAGAATAACTCTAACAAGACTTCTTAATACTTATTCAATTGAATTACCATCAGGTGACCCGATGGCTCATTTGCCGCCTTTGGCATAAAAAAATAAAATTTCCGTTGTAATAGTGGTAAAATTAAATTATGTCTGCCACATCCTTCTTCTTCTCCAGAACCCAATCTGTTAGTAACATATTATGTATTATTACTACTAAAACACAGAAACAAGTGTATGGTCAACAGCACATCACAGTTAACACTTGAAGTTCAATAATAGCACTTATGCCCCCGACATAAGAGTGGTACAAAGTCCAAAGTGTTACGTCTGACGTGCTTTTGACTGTACCAGAAAACTATATTAATAATTACATATTATTGTTCAAGAAGATTATTCTATTCTATGACTTTACATATTCCAATGGATATTGCATTGAATGCAAATTGAATGTAAAAATTACCTATATCAACTAAATTTTTATTCTCTCTTCCAAAATTTGACAAAATTACCATATCGCAAGCAATTGTAGGATGGAGTCTGTGTTATCAAAAAGAACAATTAACATTTAATTTTGTTTTTGTTCTTCTTAATCATTTGGATGGTAGAGTCATTCTGTAATACATATTGAATTGAATAATGTCCCAAGATATATTTATTATTTATTATTATATTTTAGGGATTATAGAAAAACATTATGAATTTTAAACATGCTTGTCTACTTTTTGTCCTTACTTGCTCTTATGGGTCAGCAACCAGAAGTTTGTCTTTTTGTCTTGTTCTTTATCTAGCAGAGACATCAGTAGTACTATAGTTGATACAAGTACTATAAACTACTTAACTAGTCGGTATTGAAAAGGCCTATATTGTTACTGCAGGAAAAAGGCTTTTAACATCATGACTGATTGATTTGGTGTAATGCTTAGAAAGTCTACTATAACAACAGAGGCTATAAAGGACAACGCAAGAAGTTGTATGGGCTCTGCTGTCCCCACCCACCAACAGACTTGGCACTAGTTTCAATATAATTATGACATTCCATATAAAGACAAATAACCATTTTTAATCCAAAAAATGACGGGGTATCAAAAACAATAAAACCGTGCTTATGCCGTACGCCTAAGATTCAGAATTGCACTGTAAGTGTCTAGCTTCAAGTAGACTCGGCTGTAAAATATTTTTTAAGATTATATTTTGATTGAACACTTTTATTTAGGCCAGGGGGTTTACTCTTGATCGCCTGCACATTATTTTCACAATTAACTGTGTCAAAAAAATACTTGAAAAATACAACATTCAAATTCGATTTGCGTGAAATCCCCATTCCTACGGCGGATGTCGTCATACAAAAAAAAGATCAGTATGGCAAGAGGTATAAATAGAGATACGTTTGAAATCTGTTGGTGGGTGGGGACGCTCCTTTGCATAGTCCTTTGATCCCTGCATAATGAAAACATTTGTGTTCATGTATTGGTCAGACTCTATGAGTTAAATACTTTTTTTTGTTAATGCATACTCCCCACTGGTATCACGCAACGTGACGGAGGTGACTTAACGCTTTGAACCATAGAAAAATTTTACTCACAAGCTTTGAACAAAGAGCTGACGACTAAAACACAGTTTTTTTTTTTCAAATTTAGAACGTGAATATAATAACTCATTACATACCTGTAAAGAGTTATTATAAATGAGCTGTGTTCAAAAAGTCCGCTATTAATTACGTACAAACTCTCACGGCAATTCACTACTATTAACGCCGGGAACGCCGCGGCGTTCCTACGGTCCTGTACGGGACTCGAGACTAGGGAAGTCGTTTATCCCACGATCCACTAAACTCCGAAACACACGGGATGGACAAGCGAGAATAATTGTAATTTACACTTCCTTACGCATTACATTGGATTGAACGTTATGATATGAATATTGCTATGTTATATTCGGTTAATCAGATAATACCAACAAACCTACAAAGGGCGGAGGAAATCGACACAAACGGATGTAGGGGTAGAAAATTAAAAAAAAAAAGCCTTAGGCTTCGTGGTTGTTTTTTTTAACCAGGAAATGCTCTACTCTCTGTAAAACCCTCTGAGTACTGAATATGTTTCAGTACTCAGAGGTAAAACCACATGGCAGGGCAATATTATGTAGTAATTTAGGTTTATAAACTAGGTACTCCTGGGACCTACTTACTATGACCCAATTAAACTCACGACTAGCGACTTTCGTGTTATCAAACCCTGATTGACTTTTTGCCATCTTGCTAATATTTTAGGGTAACGTAAAAGCGTCGTCTACTTATTTTAAAGTTGACTGTTGATGTGCAATTTCATGTCGCCAATGTTTTGTGAGTCAAAGTACGACATAGGACATAATGGGTGAGAAATAGATGTTCGAGGAGTCCGACTGGCTAGCTACCACCCTCCTCGTCACTCGTGAAATCTGCCGCATTGCAGTGTTCAATATTAATGGAACAAGTGCACTTCGAATCTATGACAAATGAAGCCCACAGTGAGGCAGCACATTAAGAGACACTCTGATGTTAATTATAAGCCGCAGTGGCCAAAAAAAATTTGCATCGAAATGAATGCACCTTTTAAATAACTCTTGTTTATAAAACTTAGAGTAGACATGGGCGTTTCCGATATTTTAAATTAGCCGATATGTAACCGATATGGAGCTTCAATATCGGATATGATATCCGATATCACATATCGATTCTCCTCCCAAAAAAAAAAAAATAAAAAACTGCAAAAGTACATGAAATACAACTAACGGTCCACATATTCCTACGACACTGAAAGAATTATCCCCTAACTCCTAACCGTTAAGGAGTTGTACCTTCCATCATCAGCTTAGCTGCAAAAGTACATGAAATACAACTAACGGTCCACATATTCCTACAACACTGAAAGAATTATCCCCTAACTCCTAACCATTAAGGAGTTGTACCTTCCATCATCAGCTTAGCTGCAAAAGTACATGAAATACAACTAACGGTCCACATATTCCTACAATACTGAAAGAATTATCCCCTAACTCCTAACCGTTAAGGAGTTGTACCTTCCATCATCAGCTCATCGACATAAAATGATGTCTATCGGACGCAAAAACTTGAATGGCTTCAGAGGAAACGCGTAGTGTGCGGCTATAAAGGTTGAGGTTTGCCCTTGATTTTCCCGGGATCCCATCATCAGATCCTGACATGGTGACAATGGGACCGCCCCGGAACTATGCACTTTCAAATAAAAAAAGAATTATTTAAATCGGTCCACAATTGACGGAGAAATCGACGGACATACATAAAATAAAAATAAAAACTCCTCCTTTTTTGAAGTCGGTTAAAAATAAACAATAACAAACATTCTTCACTCACTTATCATAACACTATAAAAAGCACTTAAACCAAATTAATCCCTATTACGCTCGAGCTTGATTCCCTTTTGCTATGTGTATCCCTTGCGAATATAAAAATGCCGCGAAATATACTTAAAACATAATCGATACAAGATAAATTGACTCTTATTGCTAGCGAATAAGAGCGGAAATCGCCTACCCATTACGCCGTAATATCTGAATAACCGCCTCATCTCTTTTACTCCAATGTAAGTATACCGAATCAGAAAGAGAAAAGGCGAATATCAACTGACCAAAGATATCGATAGTACGGTTATGAATAGTTTCGGCGATATGAGTTTTGTCGTTTTGTTACAGTTTTTCGATATACAGTTTTGAGTTTTGGTTTTGATATTAAAGTTTTTAGTTTTTGAAATATCGGTTACGTAAAATCCTATATCGATATGATATGATATCGAACTGTTAGCCGATATAAGATACGTTTTGATATATCTGTCTCATGTCTAACTTAGAGGAATAGTCTTGGATGGAGACCTCGAGAGTCGAGTACCTCTTTGGTACGCATGTTTTGCTAATTAAAAAGTTTATTTTCCCCCAACATGGAACTTCAAACAATGCTTGTTGGGCCCGAAATAACTCGAAGGCTAAGAGAGCGGCAGGTTTTCAGGATTTTATTCGCGTTTTAAATTTGAAAAAAAAACGTATTTTTATTAATTTTTTTTAGTCGTCAGCTCTTTGTTCATAGCGTTACCTCCGCATTGTCACCTCCGCACTGTCACGTTGCGTGATACTGATACCGCGATACCGGTGTGGGGAAGCCTGCGAATATTAATTATTCTGCTATGCGAGTTTTATGTTTTGCAGTGTTTATCTTTTGTTTTGTAACTGGTATATTCTGTTGATATGTATTTAAAGAACGAACCATTGTTATTTATTTGCGTTTTTTTAAATCTTCCTCGAGTTTACCTTATGAAAAATGTAAGAAGGTATTTAATTTATTATTATTTTCTAAAATATAATGTTTTGTCTATATTCGGTGGTTTCATGGTTCAACTCAGCTATCAACTTATCGTAGCTAAATCTTCAGAAGTAAGCATGAACTCTTCAGTTATGTCATATAATACCTATTAATTAAAAACTTCACATTTTTCTACATAGAGTTGTATAAGCAGATATTTGAAATTTAGTGGCTATATTACTTCGCGGATAATTTGAAACTCGGACCTGGTCGGTTATTTTCCTAGGTAATCATCACTTTCAATATCAGATACCCCTCCTCCCCCTCCTATCTACCAACTTACGTTGTAGGTAGGGATGCCTACGAGTAAGTCTGCCTTTATGTAACGTAAGCAATTATAAGCTGTTCCATATTATGTACTGTCGACTTTGACCTTTAAGTCCATCTACGTCGTCGCTCTCAATCAACGTGTGGCAGACGGCAGTCTATGCAATCGCTCTTTAAGTAGGGTTGAAAAGTATTTTTATTTTACACACATGATTCAGATTTAATTAAATTTTTTGTTTGAACGAGCATCAGGTTATGTAATTCTTTGTTTTGTGTACGTTACTAAATATTCAGTATCGTCTCACAGCAATGTCTATAAACTTTTGAATCAGAAATTCGTTTTTATTAGTATATTTATCGTTGATAATAATCTATTCTATTTATCTTTAGATGTAAATGTGTGTATTAAACAAGATAATGTTAGTCATCTGGCAGCCCTGCCCACGCAGCGCGCGAGTCTTGTGGCGAGCCACGTGCTCTCCCATTGCGATGATTCCGAGAACCGTCACTGCCAGTTCATAGGCAACTCAGCGGCGTATTGTTATCGACTATTGCCGCAATAGAGCCCTAAATCAATCAACTTTACGTTTACGTAAACACAATTATTAGCAACGTAACTATATGGTTTAAAGACCTAGGAAACAATTTGCGTTTGGCTTTTGTCTCCCACAAATGA
The DNA here is from genome assembly GCA_949319885.1 of Mecyna flavalis. NCBI lineage: Eukaryota > Metazoa > Arthropoda > Insecta > Lepidoptera > Crambidae > Mecyna > Mecyna flavalis. Next base: position 19,771,806 of record OX439425.1, on the reverse strand, counting down.
GTTTGACTGATGAGTGAGTAAAACTACATCAGAATTCGATGTCAGCATTGTTACCTGTTATTTAGGGTATGGTTGCTCATTAAGATTTATAACAATTATGCCAATCTATTCTTAAAGATTGTATTAGTGATATAGGTACTTAAAAAAACAAAAGGTTTAGGTTTAATTATTAAACTTTATAGTGTTTGAACTAAAAAGAAGCATAGGTACTCGTTAATGAAACAGAAGTATGTATGTTGCCATAGCAACTAAAATATGCGATGACCTTTCCTTGCACAAAGTTAGTTAACTTTCTGCAAGGAAAGGTCATCGCAGAGGTATTTTAATCTTTCTGCCCGAAACATGTGACCAAAGTGTAAATGAATCTTAGGTAGGTTTTCGCAGGTTTTCGTGCTGTTTTTAACAAACTTTTGAGTTTTGAAGGATTTCTTCCACCCACATTAAGTGGTGTAGGTACCACTTTTATAAAAGAATAGAGTGAATTTGTTTTAGCTTGGTTTTTATGTGAGCAGAGTACCTACCTACCTACATTGAACCTTTTTCTTTTGGTCCTTCGGTTTTCAAGTTAATGTCACGCTTGCAATTTCTTTGCTAAAAATCTCTATCAGTGCTGTGCGACTAAAAAAAATTGGCCTTTTAGACACTTCTAAATGATGAATGACACTTATGAATGATGCACTCATCATTCATAAGTGTTATTGTAATTTATAGGAAATATAAATATTTTAAGTTCTATCATGAAATGATATTCAAACCGGTTCACCAAGTAACATGATAACCGCTTTGCAATGTTATTTTATCTTATATGTATTGTACCCAAGACAAACGCTACTAAACTTCTCTGGATCGTGCTTTAATCCAGGATCAAACGAAAAACAGAAAAAATGACGTGCGCGTGACGAGTCTTGAAGCCAGTATTTACAAATGTATATGGCGTACAAACAAATAACCTAACAACAAATAAAGATCCAGAGACAGAAAAAAAAGGGATGACCATAATTTGGTTCTGCTTTGTCCTGGGTAAAAATTCTAACCTACGACCCCTGACCACGGGGCAGGGTCATTACAAATGATATGCTTGTAAAGCAAAAAGGGATGATGTCGCAGTTCCATACAAGGATGATGCATGAGTTGTGAATGTGCATTCCTGCTACGGTACTTTAGTATAGGTATGTTCTGTGGCTACGGGTAGCAATACGGGTACGGTACGGGTTGCGCGCCGGGGCGCAACCTACATTATTTGCATCCAAAACATCATGCAGCATGCATTTCTTTAATTCAAAACACACCTAATTTGTTTTGTCATGTACATTCGAAAGTGTAAACAAGTTTGAAATCAAAAAATGTGTTCGAAATATACCATTTAGGTATTTGTTTTTTTGCCCAAAACCGAATTGATAGGTTGAATTATTTAGTTTTATTTTTAGTAATCTGTCCGATATACTACACAAACACAGTACCTATCTTTCGTCAATTTTAAAATTATTAGAAGACAGAGTAATCTCACCAACTTATCTGACATCAGGTGGCCTTTACAATATTTAAATTGATTTATTTTTCTAAACATATTTGTTTACTGTCTTTTACTACTGTTTTTCAGGCATTGTACCTACTCATGAATCTAAAACAGAGAGTCACGAGTAACAAAATTTCGTCCACAAACAACTTCTTTTTACCTGAATTACAATCACAATTTTACAGCAGAATTCGCTCTTGAGTAAACTCGGTAGTGAAAAAAGCAGTGTGACCGAATTCAGTATTTTAATACTTTTTCAGTATATTTCATCGATTTTTCCGAACATCAGTATATTTTCAGGTATATTGCTGGAAGTCGGTATTTTTGGGTATATTTTGGTTGACTTTTGGGCAATACCGTAGTGAGCAAAGTAATTGTAGTATTGTAATACTACATACACAATTATAAATAATAAATAAATATCTCTGGACATTATTCGAACAGCTCCATCTGACCCCAAACTAAGCATTAGCTTGTGCTATGGGTGCCAGACAACGGATAAACATTACTTAAATACTTTTTTTTTGTAAATACATACATATTATACATAGAAACACCCAGCCCGATACAAACAGACATGTTCATGCACACAAATGTTTGTACCGTGCGGGGATCGAACCCGCGACCTCTGGTGTATGTAATAGCCGACTTCTCGACCATTACACCAAATGGCTCGTCGAATTATCAATCAATACATAGTATAAAATTAAATCAGAGTTGCAGAAATGTTCGCCTAAAACTTTACAACTGCTGGAGCGATTTAAATGCGGTTTGCCGTTTGCACCATTAGATAGAGCGTAATTTTCAGACTGCATACATTCCAATTCGTTGTGTAATTGTGTTTCATGAATATCAGTCAACCCGGACGAATTCGGGTCGGACCGCTAGTTTATCTATAATTTTGAAAACAACGTCTGGTTTTTAAGTTTTCAGTTCCATGAATAATATAGTTAAACTTAAAAAATACTTTATCAAATCGTCTAACACTGTTCAAGTGAAATGACTGTCTCTTCTGTACTCGACTTAATCTTTGAGGACTTTCTTTCGATAATTCGGGAATTTCACATAATTATCATCTGTGTGAAATATCAAAATATGAAAAAAGGTAATCTGTGAAATCCACCACTTTCCACGGATAGGGGTTTAAGCACTATTTTTTTTAAACCAAGGTTAAAAAAAAACGTGTTAAGAAAATCAGTATTTTTATTAGTATATCTGTCCTATGGAAGTCGGTATATTTCAGTATTTTTTTGAGGTGCCTCGGTATTTTCGTAAAATTTAATTCGGTCACACTGGAAAAAAGTAACCTGCAATTAGCTTCTACTACCTACCCCGCTTTAATATGGCTTTCAGTTGAGCAGTCGGTCGGACTCGAAACGAAAATTATTAGTAGCTTTCTCGCGTCGGGCATGACCGTTCGTGTTCACATTGAATTTGCCCGTTATATCGTATAAGAATTTCGCGCTGTCGATACACGACGATATTTCTACTTATAAAAATACTAATTATTATTATCTTATATTAGAAAATCTTATATTAGAAAATAAATACCTTTAGTCTAAAATTTTAAATTTTTTTGGACATTATTAATTTTTATTCGGTCATTCACTATCGTATACCCTTATATGTCTGGTAAAACGCGATTGTGAATTGTAAACTTATTTTTAAAATCCAGCACAGTTTTGGAAATTGGACCTACCTTTTTGGCTTGTTGTGGTGAGAAGTGAATCTAGTACCTAGAATATATCATACTATCGATACTGGGGCCAATATAATGTCGTTTTTATTTTATTGATAACTAAACTGCTGCTGTGAGCGGAACAAATTAATTTACCAAAATACTTATAGACACTGAAGTTAATTACGTTAAACTGTTTTATTTGATTACTGTACTGCTGGCCTGAAACGATGTGAATCTACTACAGTATCTTGTCATGTGGACTCTGGAGCCAAATTGTTGACTTGTTGTTCTGATTTACTGCCAAATACAAACGTTTACCTTGTGAATGAATTTTGGTGCAAATGCACACATTTCGGTATGAAAATAATAGGATACTGATTTTAGATTATTCGATGTGAGTCTTGATAATAAAAGAAATATTTTTTAAGTCTCAAACCTTACGCATGTCTAATTTGTTGGGGTGTATGTGTATTCTGATGCCACAGAGGCAGAGCTGTTATTTCAGATTGATGTATAAAGTTTGATGTTAATTGTACTTCCCAAGTAGCATTCGGGGTTCTATATAAGATGTCTAATTGTCACATATACCCCACAAGCTGTGTAAGTCAGCTGCTTAAGAGCATTTTATCTAGATATAATGCTCTTGTAGAACCAGTTTGGGCACAAATTAGACAGCCTTAAGTTCACTATGGCTGTACATTAGCAGTAAAATAGCATTATAATAGCAGTTTAAGTAGTAACATCGGACTTAAGGCTGACTTGCGGCACTATATGGGACGCACATCCAACGCACACGAGTGTAATAAAGAGTAACGAGTGGCTAAATACACAGCCTTTACAGTTATAAAATCCGACAAAAGTACTCCAGTGTTACCTAAAATTCAAGTGTGCCCTAAATTATTTCTTTATTTTTAAATTTACTCTTAGTTTGGTTTTGTGTGTGCCATCAGAACTTTAACTCCGGCGGACATATTATAATATGGTTAAAAATTTAGATAACACTCTGTAATTACCTGTTTTAAATACTTAATAATGTTAATGCCATGGGAATGCAACTTTATCGTGAAATGTATACATATTTATAGCTAAAATATTCACGCGCCTCTGTAAAAACGCGATATTCATTTTAAAATATTAAAAACTGGCTAAGGGGATATCTACAATTTTCCGTTTTTGATATTTTATTGGCATTATAATTATACTACGGTGATTAATTATAACATGAAACCAAAACTCAATCGCTCTAACTGCGTATTTTGTGTTAAATCTGCATGATAATTTTGGAGATTTATTTGGTAAAATTTTAGGTTAAGTAGAACAAAATGGTGGAAATGAAATACGGCTATGTGAACTGTTATAACTCCAATTTAATGCGGTGAGCGTATATAGGTTCACGTGTGTTCTGTTAGAATGTTGTTTTCTATATGAAGTCCCACATTTGTAGCACTACAAAGCCAATGTCTGTAAATTTATTCTAATGTGAACTTATGTACAGCTTTAAGATGTAGTTCAGATCAATTGTGTATCATCGTTTAATTCTTTCAAATACTAAAATTTTAGAGATCCGCAATAGTAATTATATTGTCCGTTAAATCGCCTAGCCCAGGTACCTACTAAGTCAAGTATGAATACCGTACTTGTGGACAAATAAACTGCTATTGATGTTGGACTGGTTGGTTGAATGGACAACACATATAGTCCTTTTAACAGCCTACAGTGCACATGCGAACCATTTAAACACTTCTGTACAGATAGTAAAAAAAGGTTATTTTAATGATCACAAACAAGTCCTACTACAGCTACTAGCTGTATAACAGTCTAAAACAAGTAAACGTAACTGCCCTTGGATTTATAAATGACCACTTGTGTTCTATTAAAATGTTAGCTCCATAACATCGTACAAGTGGGCCGTTAAACAGCGGTTGCCGTATCTCTACCCTCCTATAATGCTCTTATTCAGACGGCTGACTAAAGGATAGTTGTGAGAGTATTATAACACCAACAATCATATAAAAGTATAACTCTACACTCCTATAAGTACCTTAGACAGGTATAGGTGTTATTAATCGCAATCATGCAGCTTATACATCACGAGTGAACTAGAATAATGCTTCAAGTACGCCTGTGAACTGAATGTGTACTCTTAAATGGAGTAAAATGCTACTTGGGTTGTTTTACCCGATGTACCGTACAAGTGTTTCTTTTTAAAACTGTAATAAACTTTAGTTTCTCTTGTTTCAGATTATCAGAAGAAGACACAATGGAAAATTGTGATGATTCAGAGGTTAATGCCAAAATTTCCGACTCTGCTTATTCCAATAGCTGCAGCAACAGTCAGTCGAGACGGAGGTAAGCTTTTGTATTTATCACAATAATCATTATAAAAGGTGTACGTTACCATTACGAATATGACGTTTTTACGTATGAACTAAAATTAAATTATAAATATCATGATTTTTAGTGTCCTTAACCACTCAATCCCGAACCGGCACTCGGGTGCCGCGTAACAATAGATTTTCTATTGTGTCTGGTGATCCGGGGCTCGAAAGATTAAAGGCCTGTATTCACTTTGATTAGTGCGAGTGCGAGTGATTAGTGCAAGTGATTAGTGATTAGTAGAAAATAAGTGTGGACAGCGACTGATTAGTGCGAGTGATTAGTTGGCTGCGTAGTGAAGTGTTTAGAAGCGTGTTCTATTTTTCTGCGAGTGGACTGCGAGTAGCCACGTCCCGCGCGCCCGCCCATCCCCCTCTCCCGCGGCGTGCCTGTCACACACACACACACCCTCAACTACTAATCACTCGCACTCGCCAACAATTGGACACTACTTGCACTACGCACCTGCACTAATCACCCTCAGCTACTAATCACTCGCACTCGCACTAATCAAAGTGAATACAGGCCTTTACACACGAGCAGCAAAGTGATGACAGCTAGCTGCCTTCACTTTGCTGCTCGTGTGTAAGGACACTAATACAGAATATATAATCAAATGAGAGTCTGCTTGCGATAAAAATACTTTACCTACGTCATAAACTTCTTTGCCTTTTGAATAAGTACCATGCATGTGCTACTAGTGTATTGCTGTGCATTTATGTTTAGGAATGCGCTCTACAAAATAGTATAATCTGTAAGTTATTGTGTGGTAAATTTATTGAATATAGGCAGTGTTTTGCGTGTCAGTTTAGAACATAATTCTCACAATGAAGAATTTGCTTACATATTTAGCGAAGAATTTTATAAAGAAGTTATAACATAATCTTTGTAAAACGCTTTCCAAGTATGATAGGTATTCAGTGTGCATTGCGAATTATCCTCGAATATAACTATTAGAATGTAGGTAATCTGCAGGGTACAGTTCTTAGTAAGTCAAGTGCGTCCGTTTATCTGAGTTCTACGTTTGTCGCAGTTATTTCTAGTCTATTTATTCATAATTGTACTGTTTTGTAAATGGCGGATCCAAAACAAACATTTATTAGGTAAAAGTTCATGGAGCGTACTTAATCCTCATGTGTTAGGTAATTGATATTACTATAATATTATTTGTGGTAATTATAGGTATTATGTTTGAATTGTTCTGGACTTCCTAACCTAATTTTGATGAATAATAACATATTTTAATATGTATGATGAACGTTCATTTTTCAATTTAGATTTATTTACCACATCAGATTGAACTGCCCTGCAAAAATGTATGATATTGCCTATGTCTTAATAATAAGAAATGTATAAGTTCATCAGTATGACTACAAGAATGGTTAAATGCATTGATAAAGCTGAAGCTAGGATGTGAAGGAGGTCATATTATTTATTGTGTTTTAATTTCTAGCCACAGTTCAAAATCGACACATTCTGGCAGTAATTCGAGCGGCAGTAGTGGTTATGGAGGACAGCCATCAACATCAGGCAGCAGGTAAGAGCTAAGTCTTAATTTTAAAAAGAAATAATTTATAAAAGTTTTTTTAATTTAGAGAAATCCTTTGTGTAAATCTAGCTGCTAGGGGTTTTTTACCCAGATAGTACAAAAACACTCGTCAAAAGCTAGGATCACCTATACAGCATGGATGATTGCATGCTGTCCAGGAAAAAAAATATAGTCAACTAATTTTATTCTTTCAACAGTAATCAGCCTCCAGAGAAAAGGACAAAAGAGAAAGAGCATAAAACAAAGAAGCAAGTGCAAATAGACTCAGTGGAGACAAACATAGAGGCAAAATGCCTGCCTCTAGACCCCGTCCCTGAGGAGACACCGAAGGAAGAGGAGCACGATGGTGGGTGACACTCCATTGCTTAACTGTACCTACTGATCATGTGTTCAAAGTGTTCAATTCACGGTGCAATTTATTTCCGTTTTTAATATTATAATTTTTTTAATGGCAAGGGGAAGTCTCTCTACTTTTATTAAATTTCAAAATGGAATGGTAACAATACAATTTATATTTTATGGAAGAGTTCATAAGAGACAGTTGTAACAGGAAAGATGTTCATTACTGATTTTCAAGATGTTTTTCAAAATGATATGTTCCGAGACCTTCGCATGAACATTTGGATAATTTTTTTGCTCAGCAGTTCACTTTCGATATTTACTATTATATGTATTATGTAAACATCCTTTTGATGCAAACATGTCTTAAATCAGATCGTGGATTGATCGCTTATAATTAAAGACTTATTTAGGACATGACATACCTATTGAAGTTTATTGGTTTACCTGCAATGAGTTTTTCGTAACTTTTTAAAAGTATTTTAGTTGGAATCGTTTTTCTTCATTAGGTTTGCTTTTTAAGTTATTGTCATATTATTGTAAAAAATGAGATTATTCGTTTTTTTAATAATGAAACAGATGGCAACTAAACATGCGTCTAACTTTTATATTTATTTTGTTTTGATGCAGCATCTCCTTTTTGTATTTTTTGGAAATAATAATTACTAGGAGAAATATAAATGATACGTTTTCCAAAAATGTGACATGTTTATAGTATACTTAATTTAAATCTTAAAAATTGGATATTTCCCATTGATAAATCATTAATTAAGTGGGTGAATTAAGTTTTAATAATACAGAGTATCAGTGTTATACCTTATTTAACCATATACTTAGTTTAATTTGATATTTGTAGCGTATCTAATAATATGCTGTAAAAGCAGTATTAGTATTATACATCAATCAATTTCATGCTCCAATGAATGATATATTCACCAAAAAGTGGGACTTTCAATAAACTAGAAAATACTGGTTTTAGTACTTATGATGACGATATTGTGCGACCATTTTTTAAACCATTATCTTGCTTTTATCAGAAGTGAGAATAATAATTGAACAACCTCATGTGATAATGTTTAAACAAGATATGCAGTCGTGATACATTGCAATGTATCACGAAATTTTAAAACGAAGAAATTATCACCCAGTCCCTACAGGGATTGGGTGATAATTTCTTCGTTTTAAAATTTCTTTTAAAATTCAGTAGTATTTCGTAATAACTTAAGTTTTTATATGCACATCCATAATGTATGAAATGCGATGACCACTTTGAACTCACCAGAAGAATCAAAGAAATTTTTTGTTGAAAATCTTAGTCAATTAAATTAAATGGCGCTTAATAATTATATCACATTAAATTTTAGCTTAGTATTTTCACTTAACATGAATATTTTTTTGTTACTTAGACTTCTATATCTTGACATTTTTTTAAAAAAGCTTATAAAATGACAGATTTGTTCGTTTCTCTAATATCCTCGTCACTCTCGAAACCAAAAACTGAATCTTAGGTGGCTATAATTAAAATGATTTGATAGACAAACAAACTAGCAATTATTGGTATGCTTTCTGTATAAATAAACAAGCCATTTCAGTAGAGATATCAAATCGTCGAAGCACAACTAGCTTACTTCATTCAATAGACTGTATGGTTGGTTGTCTCTAGTTCGCTAAAGCTCGATTACCGCGTCATATCCATAATAATTGTTCTGATATTTGTTTGTTTATGGCACTCGCACAAGCAGCTCTCTCCGATCTGCGAACGTTCAATTGTGTATCGGTTTTTGCCGTTCTGGTCTATGATCCATTATTAAATCAATTATAATTATCGTTACAGAAGGACAAGGGGACCGAGTATCCGAAACTCCGTGTCAGTTATAAAAATGTTACTCCCTTTTATTTACATATTTAGGTTCTTCACGTCGCGCATCAGCGTTAGTTGAAGGCAAATGTAGACATTGTCTTATGGTAAGGGACGTTGAGGTTCGTTGGAATTCTCATGGTATGTACATGTCAGTTTTTTTATTCCTTCTGTTTCGAGAGTATGCCTTTTTTTCAGATAGTGTTTCGGTTTTCTTATGTCGTAAGTGCAGCTTTATCTTCCGTCTGATTTCTTTTTCACAGTTGACCAGACTCCCATGCTTGCTCTCACGCACACTGAGAAGGGTCCTGAAAACATGGACATCTCCTCTAATGACTCGGCAGGCTGCAAAGATGACGTTTGTGTAAGTAGTTTATCCTACGATAGCATTATCTAACACCATAAATCCCTACACAGCTGTTAAAAATTTTCTTATATCATGCAATTGATTAGGATGATTTAAACAGTATGAATTACTATTGTGCAGTTGGATGCATATAGTTAAGACAGTGTACATGTTTACATCTTATTTTAAGTCGAAAGATAGAAGTCATGTGATTTACCAGTAATATTACAGCATAATCTTGTTTTTTCAAATATATCTAGAGATCATAATTATATAACAAAAACTACTCTGTTAAAATACCTTGGATATCGTACTATCAGTAATCTCCAAACCACTAAAAATATAAGTTTTATAGGGCCACCATGTTTCGTGAAGAATTGAAAGTCGCCTATTGGCCAATCCTACACTGTCATTCTTCAAAAAGACATTTTACGAACTCTTCTTGCGTGATGTCTCGTATTATTCGCCGCCCTGTCATGTTATTTTCAAGGACCAGATCTCAATAAAAATCACTGTAGACTTAACATAATATGTATCTGTTTTTTAAAATGGCATTGGCATTTATTTGGTATTTATTTTAGCTAAAAGCGACTTTTGTGAATCAGTAAGTTCATACATTAAATAGAAATAATATGAAACATATAAAAACAAATTCTTTCATTTCATTTCATTTCATTAGGTGGTATCTTGCAATATTCCGACTGGCAACGCAACTGTCAACTTCGTTACCAGCCGCCCTGTAATGAACTGCTCATCTGTAAGTATAAAAAAGTAAAAAGTTGTATTCCAAATGCACGCTTAAATAATGTCTCTTATATTCCGTGATCACGATAACCGCTTTAGACTTGTAAACTGTAATAATCTTTTTAAGTCCCTATTAGTACATTTTTTAAAATTTAATATATTAAAACAGCACATCCAAAAGAATCCAAAATAGTAATTTTATATACTGTTCGATAACAGTAAACTATAGAAATATCTCATAATTCTCATATCTTTAGAAATCATTCCTACTACTCATTTAAAACTATCATTTCTATAATTAACCATTGAGTTACAAGTACTACGTAATTGTAGTTTAATGTAATTAACTCTCTCCTGACAACTAATACGTCACAAATACGTAATTCGATATTAGATTTGAGAATTAATGTTATGTAGGGCAATCTCAAATGTTCATTGTCGGTCACGCTTCGTTCCATGTGAGCGCTCGACACTTGTTTGAAACTATACCTACCACTAACGCTAATACAGTTTAAAGGATTCCTTAGAACGTGTGAATACATGTGTACAGTACACTCGCCCCGTGTTGTTCGATTGCCTCGTGCCCCGTCTTATGTTACCCAATACGCTCAGTGTTCGATACAGACATGCTATGCTATTGGCATCAAATGTTGCTTGAATAAGTTGAACTTTAATAAACAGCGGATATTTTGTTCTACTGTATCCAATTCCAATGTTCCTTGAAACACTAACATGTATGTTTTCCCATGGGAACTGAGCATTATCCTTAGGACATTGCAGGCTTTAATCACTGAATGTCTAAAAAAAACTTTTTTGTACTTGATTTGTGCAATGAAGCTTAAATAAATAAATAAAATAATGATGATTCTATGCTTTAGAAGGCACGTTAAGCCGTTGGTCCCAACTATGTAGGTCTAAGTCGGTCTGGTCTTTCTTGTAAGGGTTATGGAGGTCAGATGGCAATCGCTCCATTGTAATAACCAGGCTTGCCGAATCTAGGATCATAGTCGAAGCGAGCCCTGGCCTCCAAAAGGGATCCAATAAAGAATACACTGAGATGATGACAATGAGTCTATGTCTGTCCATAAATCAAAATCGGTTCATCAAGTTAAACGCGTGAAAGCGTAATAGACAGGTTGAAACAATATCTATCGTATTTATAATCTATGGTTTTCATAAGTAAAGGGTCTCCATATTAAAATGTTTGTTTCAGGATGGGTTTTCGTGTGTGATATCGATGCATGACGGTGTGGTTATGTACACTACATCATCATTGACTACCACACTTGGATTCCCTAAAGACATGTGGATGGGTAGATCTTTCATCGATTTTATTCATCCAAGGGTAAGTTAAATTATCATTGATATAAATCAGAGACCCTAAAGACACGATTTGTAATAATGATGTAATATATCAACCGTGTGTACTCGTATATAACAAAACGTAATTTTCAGGATCGAGGCACTTTTGCGTCACAAATAACCAGTGGCCTTGCCGTCCCGAAAATCGTAAATGGTACGCAAGAAACAGGTAAATTGATTTTTAATAGCCCATTGTGCCAATTATCTGTTGTACCCTACGTAGTTTTGTCGTATTTATTTTAACTCAAACTTTATCAATAAAACGCATCTAGACATCGCCTATAGACCTAAATTGCATGGCTTTTTTCTTCTTATCTGAAAAAAGTAACATAATTTCTTCAAAGCAATTGACATTCATCAACGTTTACAATGTTTTGAGAGTTAGTCGTAGTTTGTCGTGGTCGACGGGCGGTGGTCTTTTGCGTGATTATACGAGAAGTACCGTTGGATTACTTGGACGTTCAATAGAACAATTGGCACATGGATGATGAGGTAACTAATCTAAAATCTGTGGTAAATATACAAAGCTTTTTTGGTCATAAATGTTTTTAAATTTGGGTTCATATTCTATTAATGTTCATTCCAGGTTTTGACAGAAATGTTTCAAAATTGTTACTTCTACGCTTTTGTTTTACTTTTATAACGTCAGTAGTCTGTCGCCTTTTAGCTATTCTTTACTAACAATATTTTTAAGAGACGTTAGTCAGTTGAGCGGCAATTTTGTCGCTGATCTTCTGTTGTGGAACGCAGAATGATGTTGATTGTTCATTGAGTGATATGAAGTTAGGCGTCTCTCAAAAGAACAGACTGCAGTGGCAGCTTACCATCAGTTATTAGGCTCTGTCACACCACAACAGGAGATCCAGCCACCGCAATCGAATTGCGGCCTTGGGCCGGCTTAACCAATTTTCATTTCTTTTTCAGTGTTTCTAAAGTGTTACATGTTGTCAATTCTACCATTTTCCGGATAGTGTACATAACAGTTAATAATATTGTCATAACCTCTTTGTTCTTTAGTTCAAATACCAGGGAACTCAATGTCTACTATGGTATGTCGCATCAGGCGCTACAGAGGTCTTGCATCAGGATTTGGTGTAAAGGAGCGGGTGGTGACTTTCATGCCATTCTTGCTAAAGTTGTCATTCAAAAGTGTCAACGATGACAAAGGCGAAGTCACCTACTTGGTCATAAAAGCTACGCCGTTCTTCTCTGCATTCAAAGGTGTGATTCATAATTTATAACTTCATTTACTTTATGATATAAATGTGATGAGTGTTTCAAGCGTTGTAGTTGTCTATAAAGTTCATGAATAAATGTTTCCGATTTCTTTTTTTTTAAATCTGAGATAAAATATCTGTCTTACATTGCGGTCCTTTGGCGAATAAAAAAAAATGTCTAGAGTTTTTGGTTTATTATATTTGCTTCCAATTTCAATTTTGAATCGTTTGCTACGTTAAACAGGTTCATTTACATCGCAAATCAAATGAATGTTAGCTAACATAATATTTCTGTTTAGTTCCGAATGAGATCGTGACAAAACCTGTACCATTTGTTATGCGCCATGCTGCGAATGGGAATCTTGAGTATTTAGACCCAGAATCTGTCCCGTACCTGGGCTACCTGCCACAGGACGTAATAGGAGACGACGCTCTCAAACTGTATCATCCAGATGATCTGTGTTATTTGAGACAGGTCTACGAAACGATTGTAAAGGAAGGCGGGCTGGCCCGGTCTAAACCATACAGGTAACATAAGATTTATTTTAATAATTGTAAAATGATAAATTGTGTCTATAGGTTCAATAATTAAAAGATTAACTTGATTTTACTAGAGACATACGTTTATTATGTTATTCAAGTAATACGTAAATGTACATGATAAAAAGTCCTTTAGTATATGTATTAATTTACAGTTTTTCAAATGTGTTCTACTTTTAAATATTACCTTTAATTTTTAGAATGATAACACAAAACACTGACTACATAAAGCTGGAGACCGAGTGGTCTTCCTTTATCAATCCTTGGTCCAGGAAATTGGAATTTGTTATTGGAAAGCACTACATTCTTGAGGTAAGAAAACATATTCCTTTTTTAGCTTCAAATACTTGCAAAGCAATTTTTTAGATTTGTGCAGGATAATAATGATTCAAAAAAAAAATTACAGGGTCCCACAAATCCAGATGTTTTCCAAACTACTGATGCAGAAACAAAACCTAAGATGAAAGAGGAAGAGAAAAACAAACAACAAGCTATGAGGGACAGTATCATCAAGATTTTGAATGAGGTTAGTTTTCACATCAATGATGAATTAATACTTCTTGCTTGTAGATGAGAATTTGATACTCTGCCAAGGTACTCTGCCAATTAATACTAAGTTGCTTCTGCGACATCTTGTTTACAAGGTGCTTTTATTAAAATATAATTTCTGTAGGTTCTGACAAAGCCTGCCGAAGTTGCGAAGCAGCAAATGAGCAAACGCTGCCAAGATCTGGCTTCTTTCATGGAAACCTTATTAGAAGAACAGCCGAAGACCGATGAAGAACTTCGTCTTGAGATCCAGGATGCGGACCATAGCTACTATGTAAGATATTTTTATGAATTGTTATTACGGTTGATAGGATTGCAATGTTACAAGTAGTTCACCTTGATACTTCGTGTCTGAAGGAAGGCGAATTATGAAAGTGAAGGAATATTACTAGACATGAGACAGATATATCAAAACGTATCTAATATCGGCTAACAGTTCGATATCATATCATATCGATATAAGATTTTACGTAGCAGATATTTCAAAAACTAAAAACTATAACATCAAAACCAAAACTGCAACGAACGAAACAACAAAACTCATATCGCCGAAACTATTCATAACCGAAAACGTACTATCGATATCTTTGGTCAGTTGATATTCGCCTTTTCTCTTTCTGAGTCGGTATACTTACATTGGAGTAAAAGAGATGACGCGGTTATTCAGATATTACGGCGTGATGGGTAGGCGATTTCCGCTCTTATCTGCTAGCAATAAGAGTCAATTTATCTTGTACCGATTATGTTTTAAGGATATTTCGCGGCATTTTTATATTCGCAAGGGATACACATAGCAAAAGGGAATCAAGCACGAGCGTAATAAGGATTAATTTGGTTTGAGTGCTTTTTATAGGTACGTTTTATGATAAGTGAGTGAAGAATGTTTGTTTTTGTTTATTTTTGAGAATAGTTTTGATGCGTACTTAACCTTGACGACAAGTGCCACCTCTAATTGTTACATTTATGACAATTATGAGATTCAAGTCATCATTACTTTTTATTACTCGTGTAAATATTGTGTATATAGTGTAAGTGTAAATTCCTTAGTTTGTTAGTTTCGTTTGAAAGACAATTGGAGTTTAGACTTTAATGTGTTAGTGTTAATTAGGTATTTACTTACTATATTTTTAAAATATCGCGAAAGACTAGCGAGATATGGACTCATTGTAACAAAAAAAGAAACAAAGTTTTGGCAGTGTGTTAATATTGTAACATAATGTATGTCTTACGACTGACTGTTGGACTTCGTTGCAAACAGATAGTTAAATTGGAATTTGGAATAATTGCTTACTACTTAATTTGAGCCAAAGCAAATCCTCTTGGAGTGTAAATGTATAAGCGAAAGCCACAGCATGAAGGGAAATCGCCATAATAACAACTAGGTATGTCATCGCAAAATATGACCGCCTCCGTGGAATATTGGCTAAGCCGCTCGGGTATAAAAACCCGGAGGTCGTGGGTTCGATTCCCGCCTTGGGTCTGGTTGGTCGTAAGGCTTTTTCAAAATCCGACTGGCTAGCCACAGGTGAAATCTGCCGCCATAACAGCTCCGGCAATATTAATGTAGGAGGCAGTACACTTGAAATCTAAGGCTCGAAGATCAGATGAGCCTACAGTCTGGCAGCACATTGAGCGACGCTTCCTGGTGAAGTTTCCCTCAATGGAATAGGCCGCAGTGACCGCTTACCATCAGGTGGGCTGCGGGCCCGTCTGCCAACTGATGTAGTATTAAAGAAAAAATCTCTCATTTCATTAAAACTCTCAAATTTGTTACGTTGCCGTAACTGAATAACCGTATCGTACCTATATCCGCTCTTAGTTAGCAAACCGACTACAACTAGGCAATATCCATAACTGAGCAGTAACTGAATAAACTGTATAACCATCGTAACTGAATAAACAGTATAACGTATCGATAAGTGATATCGGATATCATATCCGATATTGAATATCCATATCGGTTACATATCGGCTATTGTAAAATATCGAAAACGCCCATGTCTAAATATTACTAATACTTTACACCAATCTGTACTAATACTTTACACTACTTATAGTGTAAAGTATTAGTAAAGTAAAGATTGGTCGCCGTAGCCGAAACCAGGCTAAGAGAATATTATTATACTATAATATGGTGTATTGTTAAAGGAAAGAGACTCCATGTTGGGTGGCATATCTCCCCACCATGACTACAACGACAGCAAGTCTAGCACAGAAACTCCGCTTAGTTATAATCAGTTGAATTACAATGAAAATCTACAGAGGTAAGTTAAACAATCCTCTTAATTAATAGGTAATTATTTCTAAACCACAAAAAATCAAAAACATAAAAAATTATCTAAAACTAACCATCAACAGCTTCTAAGCGATGAATTCATCGTTACTTATTTACTTATGACGTCATACAAGATGTAGTTATTGGTTTGTAAACATGACGTTCACCACATTAGGCGACACCCCATGTTCTATAATGTAGAAGTAATAAAATGTTTTGAAATCATGGGTCCATGAAAACTGCGTGACTTACATTCATGTTTGCTTTTAGATACTTTGAGAGCCATCAACCTTTTTCATGCGAAGACTACAACACAGTTACAGGAGAAAATGTACTTGGATTAAAGGATTCTAAACCGGTTCCATCGTAAGTATTAATTTTTATTTTACCAACTTTGTTTGCTTTATTTTTGAAGAATTTTTGACGGGTTCCTTCGAAATAGGAGAATCCATAATTACCCTTCTATTTTTAGTAGTAATGTAGTTCTAATTGCTAGCAATCTTTCATTTCGTTCGCTATAGGAATATATTTATGTAAAATATTCACTAGAGGGAATAACAGAAATGCCACGTTTTTTACAAGATGGTCCGTGAAGGCAACTTTAACTGATATTGTGGTAGCTATTTTATATAATTGAAATGTTACGACATCTAGTGGATATTTTGTATTAAAAATATCTCTTAATTTATTTTATTGAATCGGTTTCGCTAAATCTCTTCATAGTTTAGTCATTAATTGATTTTTCTTTCTCTTTAGTTTAATTGTGGTTTTTACATTTTTAGATGACCATGCAATTAATGGGTCATCCGTAAAATGTTTTTGTGGGTATGTAACATTATGTTCCCTTGGTTTCTCTCAGTAACTGCCTGTCGCCCTTGGCCCAGCACTCTACGGACTCTGTGGATATAACCAGCTCTAGCGAGAGCGGATTGGCCGTACGCGGGAGCAGCCCAGTGGCCCCCTTGGGGGATTACCAGCCAATTCGGCTTACTGAATCGCTGATTACCAAGTGCGTTTACAGATTTTCTTTAGTAACATTTACTGTGTAGTTTTTGTATGACATTCAATTTAAAAGTGTATCTGTTTATCACAAAACACTTTTTTTCTGTCTGATGTATTCAGCTGTATTTGCAAATTATTAACTGTTGATTAAATTTAACTGTATATAAGGTCACATTTTATTAACGGGCAATATTTTATACGAAAATCAATTTATGGAATACACACACAATGCATGATATATTGTTTAAATATTCCTAATAGTTTCATTTTAACGTTTTCAAACAAAAAAAACTTATATTGTTGGGAACAACCTGTGTATGAGATGAACTTTGCATGACCCTATTTTCGTTCATGAATTATTTAAACATGGCTTCTACTTATCGCCGTTCTCTTTCTCTTTAATCGGGCCCCTCTCATTTTAATGACATGAGCAATGTCATTCAAAAATGGAAGCCGGCCGTTAAGTGTGAGCAAAAAGCTATAGCTAAAGAGCGAGAAGGCAAGTAAGGAGGCGGGAACGCCCGTAACGTGGTTCCATTGTGTAAAGTTGTTTGACATTGACTTTTCTAGTATCGATAGTAAACAAGCGTATTTCACGTATGTAATACACAGGTTGTATTTGACTATTAAAGCAAGATGAAAGTCTTCGTTTTTCTCGAAAACTATCGTATTAACAAAGAAAATAATATACTGTATGAATATCTTTTATTTTTTGTGTAGAATCAATTCTTAAAATATTGCCCGTTAATAAAATGTGACCTTATATTTACAATGCAATCCTAGGTATTAAAATTTGAAGTATGTAACTTATTTAAGTTATGTGATTGATTAAAATTAAATTAACTGCCTAGGTTACAGGTGGTTTATGGCTTTGAGTAAACCACTCCAAAGATACTAAGTGAATAGAGGTAGAAGGGGTAGTATTGCAAGATCTTATTCAAGTTAGATCTAGGTCATATTTGAAACAAAGTCGTTGCACAGAGTAGGTATTTTTTGTTTTAAATACATGGACGAATCATTTCTCAATCAAATACATCTTTGACATGGTGCTGATTTTTTTCTTTTTTGGCAGGCACAATACTGAGATGGAGAAGGTATTGCTTCGGGCACATCGTGAAACGCGGTCCAGTAGCAAGGGAGAAAGAGAGAAGACATCCAATGAGCATAGACAGAAGAAGAAGGAACATCTGGCGAGATGCAACGCCTCCTTTCAGCCGGCTGCCGTGGCCACCACCTCAGTCGAGATGCCTGTGGAACGCAAGGTAAAATTATAGCCAATATTTAACCATTTTTTCAAGGTTAGGTGATCTATTTCAGTCATAATAAGGTTTGCAGGTGTAGGTCCTTCGTCGAGGAATACAAACGAATGATATTAGTCTAATTTTCTCGTTGGTTGACTGGGCTATCTACCTGGCTATGATCTCAGGGTTTTAGGTTCAATACCTGGGTCGAGAATAATTTTCATGCAAATACAAAGGAGTATGAAGAGTTTTGTATGGAGGCTTACCTACTATAACTTTTTTAAAAAAGCGTTCACTTGAAATTCTTTCAAAATGGATACTTAGTATCAATACAAACATAAAATGTCATTAGACGAAAACCCGTGAAGTGTAGATTTAAATATTGCTCATTGACCAATCATTGACAATTTTGTAATAGATCATACTTAAAATTCAGTTTTAAATTTTATTTTTATACGCAGCATCGTGCGAGTGGATATCGGGTAAATAATAAGTTTTAAAATATTAGACTAGTATGTTAATTCTATTGCACAATGTCGAAGGTATAGCCTGACCAGGAATATAAAAAACCTGCTCTGGAGGCGCCACATAAGCTATGGTTATAGCAACACTGGGTTGCTATGGTTACTCTCACAAATAACTCACAATATCCAATAGTAACAAGGCACCCTTGACAACTGACATCACACTTTGACAGAATAACAATGAATGAATGTTATTTTTTCTGTTATTTGATTTTTGCCACTTGAAGAAATTAGTTCCAATATTTTTCCGCAATATGGCGAGGTTTTTTATATTCCTGGTCAGGCTTTAGTAGTCAGAATAGCACACTATCGTTAAGTTGTTAGGCCGCGGCGCCACTATAATTCGCACCCTCTATTGAATAGCCTTATCTTACTCGATGAATAAACGTAACTACAATACATAGTTTTTACTATATAGAGGATTATTATGCCTGACATTTTATGTATTTGTCCCTGGACAGGCGCACGGTGTAAAGCGCTCATCGAAGCACGTGGACACCGACCAGGTGGCAAATAAACACCATTGCTCTTCGCGGCAGGCGCGTAGAAGGCAAGTCGCAAGTCCCGCAAACCCATCAGGCACAATCACAACCACAGTTGGTACGTATTATAAAGCACATTTCAGAGTCCCGCAAGCATCTTGACGCTCGTTCGACGGGGTGGAAAAGTTCGCGCATCTGCACTTGCGTCGCGCGCATACCTCCCGCCACGCATACACAATTACTGCGCAATGCCTACCCGATTTCAAGATGTTTGTCGGGCCCTGTAGTAGCATGCAAGCCTGTTCTACAGGCGTGAGGAAATAACGTCGGAATGATATTCATTTTCCAGCCGCCGCTCAGTGGCATCTGCAAAATCCTGTGAACAATATGAATACTTTCATATTAGGAGTGGGGATGCCACAACAGATGTCCATTATAAGTCCCGTCATATCTCAACAAATGGCACATATGTCAGGTATGCTAGCACCTGGTTTATTTATCAGTTGGGTACTTGACTTTTTTATTATTTTTTCTTAATGTAACGTTTTCTGTAACCATAAAAAGTAACATTTTTGTAAATCCAATCTGAAACATGTAAGTTAAAAGCCTTTTAAATCGGGTAGAAAGTGAAACTAATTCAAAGAAAAAGGATTCACTGCGTGACATGTAACGTCACCGCCGTATGGTCGCACTTTTGTTTAAAAAAAAAAAAAACCGGCCAAGTGCGAGTCGGACTCGCCCATGAAGGGTTCCGTAGCAGCAAGTATCATCATAATATACATAAAAGTTCTTGTAGTTCTTTGTAAGTTTGATCGACGTTTTTATATTTGAGTTGATTGAATGAGAGAAAATTGCGGTTTACGATTTATGACGTTTTAAAAAAAACTAATTACTTTGATCTCGTTCAAACCAATTTTCAATGGAAGTTTGCATGGTAATGTACATCATATATATTTTTTAGTTTTATCGTTCTCTTATTTTAGAAGTTAGAGGGGGGGTGACCAACATTTTACCACTTTGGAAGTGTCTCTCGCGCAAACTATTCCGTTTAGAAAAAAATGATCTAAGAAACCTTATTATCATTTTTAAAGACCTATCTATAGATACCCTACACGTAAGGGTTTGAAGAAAATATTTTTTTTGAGTTTCATTTCTAAGTATGGGAAGCCCCAAAAATTTATAAACTAATTACTTGATCTCGTTCAAACCTTTTTTTAATGGAAGTTTGCATAATAATGTACATCATATATTTTTTTTAGATTTATCGTTCTCTTATTTTAGAAGTTACAGGGGGGGGGACCAACATTTTACCACTTTGGAAGTGTCTCTCGCGCAAACTATTCAGTTTAGAAAAAAATTATATAAGAAACCTTATTATCATTTTAAAAGACCTATCCATAGATACCCCACACGTAAGGATTGGATGAAAAAAATTTTTTTGAGTTTCAGTTCTAAGTATGGAGAGCCCCCAAAATTTATTATTATTTTTCTATTTTTGTATAAAAATCTTAATGCGGTTCTCAGAATACATCTACTTACTAATTTTCAACAGTATAGCTCTTATAGTTTCGGTAAAAAGTGGCTGTGACATACGGACGGACAGACAGACAGACAGACAGACAGACCGACAGACAGACAGACAGACATGACGAATCCATAAGGGTTCCGTTTTTTGCCATTTGGCTACGGAACCCTAAAAAATGCGACCAAACGGCGGTCTTGTGTAAAATCTTGCTAAAATTCACACATTGTCAAGTACCCAATAGTCCAAGAGAATGGTTTGGAGTAGAGTTCGCTATTGGGTCGGTGCAGGCAGTCAGTTCTCCTCCTCTGTTCTCACCTCCTGTCCATGTATGATGGTTTCTCTCGGCGGTGTTGGTGTACTCGTCAAAGACTCCACATTTTTGGTATGGCGAAAGAAATATGATGTCACCAAACGATTGCTTATGCATGAATCCTTATAGTAATGTGTATATACAAGTATAACATGTTTCTTCAGAAAAAAAATACAATCTCCCGCAAAGAGGCTTTGACTTACGGTCGTACAGTAGCTTAATTAAAATATACAGCCACTGTTGCGGCTGATTGTACTAGTATATATTTTATTAAATTGAATAAAAAATACAGACCTCTCAAATATTATCGATAAATCCTATGTAAATAAGTATATAAGCCTGACTAATTTTAATCATAGCTTTACATATTACGTAGGTCTTTAATTTAATTTTTTGATACAATTTTGATAGCCATAACTTACTGGGAATTTTCAGGTATGTTCCCGATGTACTACGTGCCGTCTCCGGCGCCGGTGACGTCGATGCCTCACAACCATAACGTGCAAACCACCACTTTGGATATGGCTAATAATGATCCGAACAAAAACAATGCCCATAATCCGCAGAACCCTACACCGTGTAGCTCGCAGTTTCAGGCTCCTGCTAGTAAGTGTAGTAACCTTATTAAACCTTATCTGATACCGCCCTATTAACAAGTCACAGTTTCAAGAATTTACACTAACCGCTCAATTTTCTCAAAAAGGAAAAACAATCATGTCAAGTCAAAATTCATGTGTACGAATATGGAGCGTAGAGTTCGGTTTATTGTTTTTCTTTTTTGAGAATAGTGAACGATTTTTGGCAATTTTTGAAACTGTGATTCGATAAGAGGGCATTTGGCCTCTCCATTGACGTAATAATCATTGCACAGCTGCAAATAGTGTTCTATCTATGAGACGCTAAAGTGACCACGTTTGTATGAAAAAAGCCCAGTGGCCAGGTTTTATTGCCGGTGAGTGTATTATTTATCATTTATCTTACAAAAATTACAAGTAACAAGTGATTGAAAATTCCTGACTTCTTTTCCAGTGCAATGTATGATGTACGGGCAAGCAGTGTATGGATCTCCATTCATGTACTCGCCCATTGCGCCTCAGCAAGCCGCGTATCCACCGACACAACAGCAGGCCATGTCGGCACAGACAACCCAATACACTAACTCCCTCTACCCCCTTGGGTTGACAAGCAGCAACTATGAAGAAGTAAGTATTGCCATTTAATCACCCAATCACCATCTTTTTACCTATATTTACTAAATCTTACAAAACTCACAGTGCTATACATTGCTATACTCTAACTTTACATAACATGCACATCAGTATCATGAAATATTTATACATTTATTTTTTAATATTATATTTATTCATTTCATAATCGATTTTGATAATCTTATTTTCGACTGTCTTGTATCCATTTTAAAGCAAGTGCTTGAAGCAGATGGTTAGCGTTGCTTGTTTTACAGGGTGTTTGGTAGTTCGATATCTTTGAACAGGTCACTAAGGTCACAACAAAGAGATTGTACTAAGAATAATATAGTAAGTGCTTATTTAATTTCGACTATTTAAACACATTGATGGTTTAAACCTAAATTCTTCTAAAATGTCCAGTTTTGTCAAAATAATGTAGAGTTGATATTATTGTACATCTTTCAGTACCTATACTCTGATTTTTAATTCGAAGGAATTCTGACAGCTGTCACTTTTTGACACTTCAGATCCCTTAGACCTTTTCTCATTTGTGTTTGTTCTGAGCATTTAGGACACACAAACTAAACTTATAGTTTCGCTATGAAAATACGTAAAACATTATTTATTTTATAGTAAAACAGTTTTTTTTCTTTACCATCGTACTTTTAGTAATTGGATTGTAAAACACAATTACTATTTTCAAAATATCAGTCGATACTTATGCCAGTTTGCAAGTTGAAGCCTTCAATTTTTTTTTGTAGGATCATCTTATTGACCATTACTCCCAAAATGTCAGAATTCCGTCGAAATCAGGGTATTAGTTAGGTGGTTAGACGGCAGGTAAAACTGTTGTTGATCAGATATTACTTACATAGCAATCAATACAAATTGACAGGGTAAATTAAAAATGAAAATAACAGACTAAGACAAAGGACTTCTAGGTATGTCTGTTTGCAGGGAACTGATGATAGCTGCTACCTAATAGGAAACGCGGCAATATCAGTAAAGTAATATTATAAACAGTTAAAATACAAAAATATCCATTTCAGCAAATAATTTATTTAGAAGAAACAGTGTTTCTCTTGCAACAATATGTTAAAACAAAACGCACGCAAGAGACAGTGCAATTACATATGGTCAATATGTGACTGCCCCAGTGACGGTACTTTTGCAGATGCCTATAGAAAACCAGACTTGAGAACTCTTCGAGGATCTTAAAAATATCCCATAACAAAGGAATTAACAATGTGATTTTGATTTCCGATTTTAGATCCACTCGACAAACGAACATAGACACAGCAACAATCCTACAGTTGCAAATGTCCATCGGCGCAAAGTAAAGAAACAGCGCAAAGCATGCCGCTGTATAATTAAAAAAGAACTATGTCGCTATGGCTGAGAAGTTGAGGTGGTGTAGCTGCCAAACTGGCCGATGTGCAACATAACGTTTCCAACTTTCTTGTCCGCTCTAAAAGCTGAAACACACTGAAATAAAATAGGAAATAACCCCTCTCTATCAACAAAACTACGGCTTTCACCAAACTATAACAAACTAAGCGAAAAAAATATCCATCGTCTAAAATTCAGTGTAATGTCAGCGAGCAAATCCCCTGAAGATAAAATATCCCTAATCAGTCTTCCCATTGCTACAAACAAAAATAATATTTCTTAATTGTCTACGTCCAACAAAATCAAAGTAAAATGTCCGCCACAACTTCACATGATACCTCTTTAACCCACCCATCCATTTTATCGTGATACCAATTAAATGGTTATAAAGTTATATAATTTTAAATAATATTGCTCAAGTCTTCGTGACAAAAATGTGTAAAATTCCATCCCTTAATTTGTTTACAAATCATGACATCTCATATAAATAATATACTATAAATGTCTTCTGAAAATAGTTATAAAAACCGTCATAGCTATTAGCACAGCATTCATATTACATCGTGCGACTAACTGAACATAGGGAGAACTTAAAATATTAAATAGGATTTTTTATTATTTAGTCTTCACAAAGTTAACGTTTTTGTATTAGTTCAGCCTCTAATATCATCATTTACATGTGCTCAAACAATCAGAAAAATATTTTCCTTGAATCAACTTTTCTAAAGTAATTTTTAGAAATCATGATTTAAGTTTCACCAATTTATGTCTTTAGGGAGTTAAACGTTTTCAGGTTGCTAGTTGATCGGGCTCCATCGCTTGTAAATAATAAATATCGATGTTTAAAGTTATAGTTCTTCGAGTGTGATAAAACGAATCATGTCGCGTTTAGAAGTAATTGAAAAATTGAGGCTAGTCCTTTTCAATCTTCAACGGTCTAAGCAATAGCAGCACAATTTATAATTTACGAGTTTTCTTTAAATAAAGACTAAATATAGGTAGGACTGTTATTTTTTACAAGTATTTAATCTACTCTTTACTTCTTAACTTTTATCTTGTTTATAGTTAACATTTTTTACAAATTTGTTCTAACAAGGCTTTCTGCTTCCTAAAGAGCACTAATATTCGATTAAACACGTATCGTTTGGGTTCTTTTTCTTATGCTTCATTGGTGAAAATTCGCATTGTCTTTAACACTGGTGACGTTTCATGTATATTTCCTTAGGACTGGCTAACTAAGTCTAAAACAAAACGAGTTAACTGATATTTCTCATAAAACGACTTGTTCGCTGTCGTTTTTTTGCGAACACTATTTGATAAGTTCTGATTGTAGTTTTAGCCTTATTGTCTACATTATCCAACCGAATCCTCACATGTTACTAGTAAATGTCCTAGTTAACATTATATTCATTTTACATTTTATTGACACACATTTTCATAGTTTTTTTTATTAGAGATATATTTAAATCTATCGTTTCTGCGTTGACTAAACGACGAATGCTTGTTTACGAACGACTAATATAGCTTATATAGGCATATTTTGCACATATACGCACAATAAATAATTGTGCACAGCTAATAGTCTATATTATTTAATCATTTGAGCATGAGTGTAATTGCTGAATATTTCATAATTTTTTAAAGTATATTTATTAATTCGTAATTGAAAGTACACAACAGCTAATTCCGCTTACCTATAAAATGGAGTTACTACTAAACTTAAAATAAAAGGCTCGCAGAATAAGCGAATCTTATGTGGCAGTAGCCCTATGTAAAAAATGGTTTCAGATACTGCTTTATTGGTTTTTTTTATCCTAATTTATCGGTTGTGTAACTAAAAGCAATATATCCAAAAAAAAAGTAAAAAAATCTTACTAAAAAAATTAATATTCGTACCTATACAACGTGTTATGGTAAATGCGCAAAACCTCAGACAACCCAAATGATTTTTAATTCAATTGACCTAATTGTGAAGAAAAAAGGTTTTATGCGCAGTTTTAGTTTCACTGGCAATTTAAATCGTTTCTTGCGTCTGTGACGACGCTTTGTCGAGGGACGAGTCGATAGGCATGGTTTGCGCACGTGATGACTTGACCCATTAATGAATAGACAGTGCTATATTAAAACGTGGTTTAATAGATTATACTCGTCAGTCTAATCGAACTAATTTCAGGTTTTGCGCATTAACTTAACACGTTGCTTAAATTATATTAGTTAAAGCCATCGCTTTAGGTCATCCATCACTAGTTGTTGTAGTTACTGTTGACTAAATCATAGGATTATCTTGTTTCACTTGTAGTGGACATTTTCGCAATATTGAATATGAATTTTTGTTACACACATGATAATGAAGTAACATATTAATTCATTTAAGGCCTCTTTAATTAGAATGATATTTGGACAAGACAAATATTAGAGACAGATTGTCTTATTGATAGATTTATATAAATATTGACATTGAGGCATCGATCTATTAGTTTACCTTGTATTTTACTTATACCTATATAGAACTAAGAAAGATTATTTATATAATGTCTAAAAATGTGTTTTAGTATTAAAGTATACCTTTAGCAAGTTACATATGCGTTCTTTCTTTAATTTTACTGGACAAGTACATATGTGACAATTCCGACAATACATTATTATATCTGAAGGTATATATTTAGAAATCTTTCTATTGACATACATAATTAATACTAAAAAGAAATAGCTACAAAACTTTAGAGAAAATATAAATTATGTTTCAATACCTAGCAGCACTTATGATAATAATATTTTCGTTATTGTCATATAACTAAACTAATTTATCTTTAAATTAATCAACAGCTTTATAATTTAAGCAAATGAATAGTTGTCTTCCATGGCACATTACCACTTTTGTTTTAGGTTCTATCCTATTGCGTCTTTGCTTCTCGTGTCTGTGATATTTTAATGTAGGTTTTTATAAAGTTTCAACGTTTTAGGTCCACTTTTGGTAGGTATTGGGGGTTATTTTATATTGTTTAGCACTGCTTTTGCGTAGTGATTATGGCTTATT
The DNA here is from genome assembly GCA_949319885.1 of Mecyna flavalis. Lineage (NCBI taxonomy): Eukaryota > Metazoa > Arthropoda > Insecta > Lepidoptera > Crambidae > Mecyna > Mecyna flavalis. Next base: position 19,744,757 of record OX439425.1, on the reverse strand, counting down.
TTCAATAATAATTTGAATGGTCCTAGCATCACTTGATTGGCCATTGTCATCCGACAACATTGGGTTTGTAAGGCGCATTATTATTTACACGCTTTTTCATTCATACTTTTAAAAACTTAAAATTAATGGCTTCAACTAACACACATGAAACCTTACATGTTACTAATTCAAATGCCAACTTTATTAGTCATATTCGTGAAGAAAGAGTTATCTTAATCAGTACGTCTTCAAATTATTGGCCACTTCATCAATTGTGTCATTAAAATGACGCCCTCATAATGGATATGCAACAATACTGCTTTTGTTTAAGATTAAACATCTTATTAAGAATAAATTTTTGCTACGATAATAGCCCGTCAGTTAGCTTCATACATCCCACATTTGTATATGCGAAGTACCTTTATAAGATAAAATAATTCGTGCTATTCAGTTACGTAATTAATGACAGTCACCTATTATGTCTGAAAAAGAATGACGATACCGTGCTTCGGAAGGCATGTTAAGCTGTTGGTCCTGCGCCTGATCTCTCTTCGGTCGTGTCAGACTGCTGTCCCACCGTGTCATGGGAGTGTGGGAATAGGGAGTGCCCCTGTGCTTGCGCACTCACTTGTGCACTTTATAATATCATGCGTAGTTGGCTGATCGTAAAAGATTGGCCGCCTGATTTTTATTATAATGCCAGTAAACATAAGAGGTTACAGTACGACATAAAGTTGGCATCTTGGCATGCGTCGGCGGCAACTGGTCAATGTGGTTACAAATTAGCTTATGCGCTCAAAATCACAGATTTTATTTTATTTATATTTATAGTGAACATAAAATGACTAAACATAAAATGCATGAATGTAAATAATTTAAAAACTAATACATGTTACTTATTTGTTTATGTTAACTGTAATGACTTTTAAGTTACTTATAAGTAACTTATAAAGTTGTATACAGTCAACAATAACCAAAGTTGTTTAAATATCATACCTACTACATTTTTGTGTTTCGATTAGTTTTAATGGTAATCAGTATAACCATATCTAATGCCTCCGCACTAATCTGTTGCAAATCCTTAGGAGTATGATTTTGGTAATTTTATGTATATGTATGTATGTACTTGTATACAATGTAAGTGAAAATAACAACGTTTTCTTTCGCGGTATATACCTTGTACCCATTCTCATCAGCTGTGTTAGTAAGATTGGCATATGCGACATACATCAATATTTTAGTACAGTCAAAAGCATGTCAGACGTCATACACTTTGGCCTTTGAACCACTCTTATGTCGGGGGCATAAGTGCTATTATCGAACTGAAAGTGTTAACCGTGATGTGCTGTTGACCGTATCTACATCGCGCTCTGGCCTTCCGTGCAATATCATATTATTTTTAAGTAGTAGTATCTAGTAAGTTCGTTTTTCAAAACCTAATTTGCTGGTGTCAACATAGTTTGTTCCTAAAATCGTTGTCGAAGAAAATATTTTTTCCACGTTAAGTGTTGTGAGGAAGTTCCCACAATGTATAATATAAATTCCATGGCAGAACTTAAATGATAATAATAATCTTCGGTTGGTAAGGAACAAGTTACGGTTGCACTATTGTTTGTCAATTAGCTTAACTGATTCGAACTATCATGATAAATGCAGGCTTGTAAGCTCAGTGTGCCTCTAAGGCTCAACAAAACGGGCGGCGGATGGCGAGATAAGAAATGGGGTGAATCTCAAGCAGCATCGTCCAAAAATAATCTTGACAGCACAGATAGTATGTCATCGAACAACGCTTTGAACCGGGTATGACCTACAACTTTAAAAATAGACATATTATTACAGATCCATGTTTCAAATAAGAAGCCTTACGCGCGTTTAAATGAAATTATTGATGGCGTTTTTAGTATTGCCGTTCATTGTCAATCAGACTGACGCAATGACGCTACCCCTCCGTAAAAATCATAAAAATAGTAAATATCCTTATAAAGAATGACAATATTTAAAATATTTTTCCTTTGTTCGTATAATTTTTATACAAGACTGTAGCTAAAAATGTGATGCATTAACTACATCATCTGATTTTTCGCAAATATTTGGACTTTATTTGGTGCATGGAGTAGTAATACAGGTCAATAACATTTTAGAATGTGGTTATTAGTTATTTTTATTTTAGTGTCGTTAAATATTTTATGTGGCAGTGAGTCATTAAATCAATTTTGTTCGAGCCAGTAAATTCTTGTTAATATAAAAAAAAAACGATTGAAATGGAAATGCACTTTAAAATCATTTATATTGTAAAGAAATTCTCGATCGAAATTGTTTTTCTCAATATTTTATTTAGTTGACACCAGTGCAATGATAATATTATTTGGTTCGCTTTGTTGTATTTGCATTTTTAGTTATTATTTGGTAGTATTAAATTTTCTTCTAGATGCTCCTTCACTTTTTTCCACTCGTTCACGCTTTTATAGGAGTCTGGAGCTATCAGCAGCAGTAACACAAGCCACATGAAAATGGACAGATTTAGCGACGTGCGGTCCTCCACGAATAGTTTCAGTCCTAAGGTACTTTACAATTGGGCGTTTTCAGGGATGCGGGATTTACAAGGATTACTATTCATTTTTTTTCTACTTTACAAATACAGACTTACATTATACTGAATGCATGCATGCTATGAAAATGCAGCAAAAGTAATTTAAACCGCATTAATTAACGACTATTATTGCTTAAGCAAGCAAATATGCAAAAGTTTTACTAATTGTAAAAATCTGAAGCGGATGAAAATTTATTATATACTTAATTTGTAAAGCGCTTGCAAGTAGTCGAATATGGTTCTAATTTGCTTTACTCGTAAAGGTGTACAAGTTATGTCGTGGCCATATCGTTAAAGAACGAAAGAACTGGTCGAGCATTTCATGAAGTGAGCAACACTTCATGAAATGCTCGACCAGTTCGTGAAATGTCGCATTTCATGAATGGGCAACGCAATTTGACCAGATCGTTAAATCGTCTACGTTTCACGATTTTGTTATCCACGTTTGGTCGAATCGTATAAATAGGGTGTCCATTAAATACTTAATAAAATAAATCCAGAATATGGTAAGAACTTATTTATTGTAATTTAGGTTTGTGATAACAAACTCAGGGTGAAAAAACAACTTTGTGGCAAATATTTGAGAAAAAAAAACTTATCGGAGGCGGAAATCGACTCGGATATAGGTTATCCTCCCGCCTCAGCCTTAGTGGTTTTTTTTGTAAACCCGACAATACTTTTTTATTTTACCAAAAAATCGATGATGTCCAAAACAATGAAAACATTAAAAATAAAAAGTATCAATTCACCCACTGTGTCCGAATATAACGTGTCCGAATCGTCAAATCAAACATGTTTCGTTACACATTCATTTTTAGTCGTGCGTAGTCACCCTGCTCTCCCTCAGTAGTCCGTCTGCGGCACAGAACTAATGGTCCGCGGCCGCCATCTTGTACACATAAGCAAAGCGCTTGCAGCGCCTCTACCGGCACTTAATGTAACTATTTTACGATATGAACAAAATAATCTTGACCACATCATGAAGTAGTCGTGCGTTTAACTGCCCAAATCGAGAAACGATTTTTAATCATCGATCTGCCCAAACCACATCATGATGTGTCCAATGGACAGTTGATCATTTCATGAAATGCAACCATTTAGTGAAATACCCAAGCATTTCATGAAATTGGCAAACTACGATACGGCCACGACATATATAAAAGTAAGCTGCAGCTATTTCATAAAGCAATATTTTTAAGCAGAAATAATTAAAACATTATCTTTTTTGTTGCCTTTTTGTAATTAAGATTTATATTTAAACATTTATAAGTCGACTACGTTAAATTAATAGTATTTTTTTTTAATATGATCAATATAAGACAAAAAGTTATAACAGAAGAAAACAGATGCCACAGCAAATGCAGGCCAGCTGTGGTCAACAAAGACTTCGTGTAAGAGGTGAAATTATTATAAGAGAATAATTAATTAGCAAAATATTGTCTACTATTAGAAATGTGTACTTGTCTGTGTTTGTGTTAATGTTCTTGTTTCCAGAAGCAGATAGTTTTTTGTTATTATTTTGCATACAGTCAAAAAGTGAACGAAGGAAATAGATTAAATCAAGTCAGGTCTTTGATAAGATTTTACAGTTCAAACTATACAAGCCTAAGTTATGGTTGTTAATTCTTTCATTCACTAATGAACAGTATGTTTACTATAATGTCCTGCGTGGTAAAGACAGGTAAAAGACGTAAGGCATTTATCAGGGACTTCTCTAAATTACCAACAGAGTACAGAAGCGGTGCCCCCAGCTGGGTCTATCCGGGACTTCAAGTCTAAGAACATAAGAATGAAGAATGATGAGACCACGGACAGAACTGATGGAGAGTCTAGTTACTCGTCCTTCTACTCATCATTCTTCAAAACAGATTCTGGCAGCGCTGAAGACAGCGGTGACATGAAGAAGTGTAGAGATAAAAAGAGGGTACCTATTTCCTTTTTCTGAGACTTCCATCACTTACCTAAATTCGCACATAAGTTAATAAGTTCATAGCGTCAGTATTACCCACTCGTACCACTATCAGACAAGATTGCTGCTGCTGAATGCTGCCTTTTTATAAATCAGCTGGCAGACCCATCTGTTGGTAAGCGGTCAATGCGGCTTATAAAAAATATATAAATAAATAAAAATTTTGTTTATTATCTCAATTTTAGTTTTATACAACAGTTGTCGAAGCCTCCTTTTAAGTATATTAATGCTTGTACCAGGAGACTCCGCTCTTAGGGCGTTTTTGTCTACAAAAATTTATTTATGCCTAGTGATAAATAAAACATTTAGTGCTAACAATACCATTTACATTTTAGTACGGTAATCTTAATGTGTATTAAGGTGCGTACAGATTATATAACATAACATGCTATAAAACAATGCCATATATCATTTTTCATACTAAATGTTTTGTTGAAAAATAATGTCAGATAATTTTGACGTGTTATAAAGAAACACATGCCATACAACACGCTACTTATACCACTGTGGAACTCTTAACCACTGACAAAAGATATAGCATTAAGGAAATCTGTCAGATTAATAATCAGGAACTTATTTATCAGTGGTGAAACTGCCCTTCATATCTACGAAAAATATCTATATTAATAGTATCAGTTGTGACTCCTGTATATTGATTAGTTATCTGTTTTTATTAGTCATCAACATCAGATTTCTGGGATAAAAATACTCCTGATGATCAGAGTTCTATGGAAGCGACGAGGGCTTATTTGGAGCCTAAGCAACAGAAGAAGGTCACTAGGAGAAAGATGGAACCACCGTGGATGGAACAAGTAAGTCAATTATGACTCATCATCAGCCTTAATACGTTCCCACTGCTGGGACACAGGCCTTATCTCAATTGTGAGATAGTGTGGGACATACTCCACCACGCTGGCCCAGTGCGGGTTAGTGAAGGACTTACACACTTATGACTGCACCTCAATTAAAGTATAATTAATTACCTTACTCTGTATAATGTATGCATTTTTATAATAGAAAAACCTTATTTTTTGATGGTCATGTAGAATATTGATTACTTTCGATATCACAGTTTTAAAACTTAGGATTATTTTTAAGTTTGATTCATCCTACTACAAATAAGAAGTATGTATGCATCTATAAGCTAATCGATGGAAGTTGTTACTAAAAGAAGGCTTCATTTATAAGCTTAATTTTATATTATGTAAAACAATTTTAAATTCAAAAGTTATATGCACAAGCTAAACATTTGTTTTGTGTTTGTTCTAATTTTGTAATAGCTGTAGCATAAATAAAAAAATAAATGATAATTCAAGGGTACCCTACGACACTATTTTGTACAATTCTTTTTGTTTCTATTTATTTTTAAGGTGTGCGTGACGTCTGAGCTGATTTACAAGTACCAGATTATGACGAAGACCATGGAAGAAGTTTTGTCATCGGACAAACAGAAAATGAGTAATTTCGCACAGGTATTGAAGATAAATATTAAATATTAACATTGTTATTTCTGCACTCATTAAATTGAAAAGAGAATGCAAAACTTGCTAAGAACAATGGGCCAAAAAAATTTAAGTTAATGTGCAGAGATGAGATTTACTCTATGTGAAAGACCACACACACACACCTTCAACTTCTATTATGATGACACCATAATCGGTCCCAGGGGGAAAAAGTTATCGTCCTTACTTATTTATTATTTTTATATGAACATTAATAATTAACATAATAAACATATTTTTTTTCACTAGGACCTATTTTGTCGACGCCATAATAAAAGTTAAAGGTGTTTTTTGGATCTACTTCGTAGGCTATGTCTCAAATCTGCACAACATTTTTTTTGGGCCCATACTTTTGCTTTGTCCTTTAAACTACAAAATATGTTATATGATCATTACGTTTAGACATAAGTCTACAGCACGTCAAATAACGATTGTAAATTTTCAGCCGTCATTGGTAAATGAACAGCTGGGACAACTGTACCTAGACTTGCAACTAGAAGGTGTGGCAGCAAGACTAACCTTGGAAGAGAGCGTCACCAGCTCGAGTAGTTCGGGAGAAGAATCAACCTCAAACCCTACCAAGGTATTTAGTCAGGATTTTCAAGTAATTACTTTGTGATCCAGGCATTGTGTGGGAACCTTGTGTGGGACACAGGACTAAAGCGTTTCACTACTCTGCAGCTGTTTCCAGCCCTTGTAGGTATTTAACCAGCCCTCCTTGCTTAGAAGAAGTTTTTATATTTCGTCGATGGCACAAATCCATTAAATAAAACAATTTTAATTTATTAAAACCACTGTTTATTATGTCATTTTTAACAACCCGGCTTATCAGTTTAAGTTGATTTTATGATCTTTAGCCAATGACGTTCAAAATAAAACTAGACACCCAATCTCTAAGAAAAATTCCTCAAAAAACGTCCGAGTGGCTTTGACACTGATGACATTAACACATTCGTTCAAATTAACACCTTGTCTCGTAGCATTTAGTGTTTAATGTCAATTGTATACAACTAAACGAAAACTCTGCCCAATAGTCGGGTGGGCAGACTTTTGCTTCGGACAATATTTGAGCGTGATCTTTAGCGCTTGTTTACGTTTAACGCGCGGGCGCGATTGCGGGCGCGGTCGCGAAATATCAAACATATGGCTAGGTATCGAAGTGTTCACGTCAAAACGCGCGCGCGGGCATGTAGCGAGCGAGCACAGGCTCGCGCCCGTCACTGCGCCAAGCGTTCAACGTGAACTAGAGCTTACACTTAACAATCCACAAAAAAAATAATAGAAAATGTGCGAATAGTAGTGCTCATGTTGTGTATTGGTTTTCAGTGCTCAAAGAGGAAACGCGAGTACAGCAAACTGATGATGATATACGAGGAGGACGCACCCCTCCCCCCTCCCTCCTCAGACGACGAAGTGACGCTAGTTACTTAGTATACAGCACAACGGATAATACAACTGTCCCGACGCTACGCCACGGAAACATTCATTCCATCGGCGGTGCTCCGGTCTTATTATCCCGAAGAAACAAGACACCCCCGCGTGTTAATCACCATCGATTGTGTTCTTACAGAGGTAGTGACAGTTTATATTATTCCAAAAACAGGACCTTGTGATTACTTTTATTCATAACCCAAAACTGATCGAGAGGTGTAGTGCTATATAGCATCAGTTGTGTGATTGATTTGGAACGCTATTGATTCGAATATTTTAGGCTGCCGTCTTTATAACCCTTTTGCGATGACTGTTAAAGCTGGCGTTTTAGATCAGTGTGTAATATTGACAGCAACCTTTAGCTCAACAATCCCTTTATGCGTGTGATCGCAACATTGCTACTAAGCTTTTAATGTAAGGATAAGGGAAATTTAATCGTATCAATGTGTCTAAATCATTCGAACATGGGTTATTATTGATAAAACTAAGCAATACAGTATTTATATAATTTAAACTTATGTTAAATAAAATTAGCTTTAACTCTTGGTTAAACATTGGCTGAATATTATTACTAAGCGGAAACTATGATCCAGACATCTTATTGTGAGACAGTGCTTGTTTGAACTACACTAACGTGTGAGGAAATCAGTTTTATTTTAAATCTTATTGAACAATTTGAAAGCAAGTGACTATTAAACGTATTATCGTAATCGTACGTCGGATAGAGCTATATTTGACTAGGTTTCATGTAAATTGCAAAATGATTTTGGATTTACAAGATTCGACTGTAGTGTTTAAATATCTAAAATGACTGCGTGGATAGATTGTAAATACTGCGTAAACAGGGTAGATGTCGCTTGTGAACTTATAGCAGATTGTTTGATGATTTTCGGACCATCTTTATAAAATCAGTGTAGAGTACAAATGAGACCGAAAACGAGTAATTGAATATGTCGTTTTTTTTTGTAAAAGAGAGATTGTTGTCCTGGTGAGCAGAAATTAAATAAATTGATATTTCTGTAATATCGTATTAAATTGTTAGACAAAATACAAGTAAAATGTTTACGTCTATTATAATGAATAATAGTAAAACATTAAATAAAAGTGTCTTTGACTTGCTGTGTTTCAGCGAAATTAACATCCACATAATTACATTTGATGTAAAAGGTCAAAGATGCCAGTAGCTACTTGTAAAGTAAATTTATAGTTTTGTAAAATCAGGTCGGTAATGTTCCTAATAAAAGTAGTAGTATGTCTTGTATAATCTACGATTCATGCACTAGTATCTGTATTAATTATCAAAAGAATATTATATTGAAATAATAATTAATACGTAAATATCGTAGGATGTCTGGTGAAGTGAAGCTTATTTGATATAGATCTCACGTAGACGTTCATTGCTCATTTATGAGGCGCTCTACGATAAAACGAGAAAATGCGAAGCCCCGAAGCGTTTGTGTATGGTTATAAACACAGTTCCATCGAAAGACAATACATATTTGTTCGTATTTGTGCTTCTTATGCAATCAGTACAATAGTTCTGATTTAGCGGGCCGTAATGTCGGGGTTCTAAGTGTATCCGAGTTGTGTTGTCTTTGTCATTATGGAACGACCTCAAGTTGTTCACCATTCGCATTTGACCAATTTGACGAGCGTGATTGTCTTGGAACAATGTTTTTTGTTTTACTATTTAAGCATTTGTTCTGCAGTGAAATTTTATAGGCTGATTAAGAAAGGTATCCAGTACGCTTTTATTGAAGTGTGAGAAGAAATTTGAACTCGAAATCTTATTAGTCAGAGAGCATAAGGTCAATGTATTTTGTTTTCCTATGTAAGCATTTGTTCTGCAGTGAAATTTTATAGGCTGATTAGGAAAGGAATCCAGTACGCTTTTATTGAAGTGTGAGAAGAAATGAACTCGAAATCTCATTAGTCAGCAGAGCATATGGTCAAAACTGTTATTTAAGAAGTTTAATTTACTGCCTCAAATTTTATTAAATTTTATTTAGTAATCTTTATTAATTTTAGGAGTTTGAACGAAATTTGTTAGAGTATTTAGTGTTTCTGGTCAAAGTAACTCGATTTCTATGGTTTAGTAATTGAGTATTAAATTACGTAAGTGTTGGAAATTGGTGTGATTTTATTATTAGTAATTGAATATATATGCGAGTATATGGCTTGTTTGTTGATAAAAAGTTCTTTTAGCTTTCTAGCAACCTTGTGATATAGTTCTAGTTTGGTGGACATTTCTCAAACATTAACATTTTAATGTAAAGATTATTGTGGCTAATTTATATCCGCTTATTTATCAATAGTAAAAACAATTCGAATATTATTAAAAATATGTTAATTTCAACATTCATTATCATCCTTTTACGAACGCTTTACGCTGTATACTTGTATCATAGTGAAATGGTCAGTTATTAAAATTCCACTAATTGATTTTAATGACTGCCATCCAAATAAACATTGAAAACATTTTGTCATACAGTCAAAATTTGAGAATTGGCCTCTTGGTTGTCTGCCAAAATAGTAATTGTATATTTTGTTTTGTAAAAATTTATACAATCACTATTTCTCTACTTTCCCATTGACGATGTAAAAAAATCACGAAATTTTCCAACTACGTATCTATTATAGTTAATTTAATTATGTCCATGTAGATTATAAAACAAAATGACTGTAAATTGCCTGAGAAAAGCGTCATTATGTTGTAAGAACATTTTCTCAGTTTCAGAAAGATGTTAGTTTTTGGGTACTTTTATAATTAGTTTGAAAATACTGTTTAAATATCTATTGAATTCCGCAAATGCTAAGTTGCATTATTGTTACATGCATATTGACAGACCTCTAATGTCATTATTTTTGTGAGAACTAGGTATATTGAATTTTTCGCTAGTCGATATTACACTTTAATTATTATCATAAATACAAATACAAGATTACGCAGAAAATTGTAGTATGTTGGATTTTTAATGCTTATAAAATAATATTATGTTTAAAAGTAAAGTTTAAAGAGTTTTTAAATACAATTGAGAAAGAGCCAAAGTTAGGTTTTAATCAACAATTGTATGATATTCAGTTTTCTGATATTATTGCAAATCTATAGACTGTGGTATAGATTTCGGAAACCAAATACAAAAGCGTTTAATTAAGAATTAATACGTCTTATAATTTTTTTGATTATAAAACAAGAAATTCAGTTAAAGTAACGAATAATTCAACGGCGAAGTATACGAATTTAATTCGTTTCTGACCTTAGTCTTAGTTGGTAACAGTACTAACAGTGCAAGTTGCTACACATTTTATAGATACAATAATATGAACTAGAATACTAGATAATCGCGAAAATATAGACTTCTAAAAAAATTCACGATTAGAAAATATGAAAACCATATTATTAAATATTATCAAACTGATTTTAAAAGACCAACAGCTGAACTGATTATCTGAATACAATTGAAGCTACAAAATGTCTACTAATTTAAAATTCTGTGTATGAGTAAAGTATAGGGCATATAAAACTAAACTGTATTGAGCTCGAGCAATGTAACGCACAATTTGGCTTGACATCTGTTAAGAACTGCCATATTTATTGTAACAGTTGAGTCTTTAATTAATTACATTGCATCTATCGTTACACCTTTTAGCATTGAACGTTTATATGAACGTTTATATGTTATTGTATAGCATTTCTTAGCTAAATCGCAGTTAATGTTTTTGAATTTATGCCCCTATTTTATTTGTACGTGTACTCCTGGTAAAATGATTCTTGATCTTCCAATTATTTGTGTTATCAACCTGTTTACGGACCAGTTGGTCATAATGTTCAATTATATAATAAAAATCTATTTATGATTACCAATCGTTCAACCACATTAAAAATGTGTTGATACCAATGTTTATTTTACACAGACATTCGTGTTACCATTATCGTAAACGGGGCACAAGTTTTTTAATTAGGTAAATCAGTAGTAAACTTATATTTTTTTAAATAATAAAAGTAATAAATATTTTTACCAGTCATAAATGTATATTCAATACAATTGAATATGCATTATGTTTTTAAAGCAATGGAATATCAGGAGTTTATTAACTACGTGATGTGTTAGTTTTAAACAGTTTTAACTTTATTTCAAATCCGTTACTACGTTGACATTACATTTATTTATATGTTTAACATTTACAGTTAAGCTATTAGAAAAACAGGGTTTCGACAAATACAAATCCTTAGATGTAATGCTTTATATTACGTTAACTTTGTTATTAAGTTTTTCTTGTTTTCATAGACCAATTAAAATTAAATTCTCCCTAGGATTACAATATTTTTGATAGATCTTGTTAATTGAAATACATTGATTTGTATAAATATATACATAGAGAAGTACGTGTTAAGTATTTAGTTGTCTGATGTGGAATTAAGTATAAATGACTCCATCCAAGCGTCGGTCTTTGATTTCGCCTTAATAACATTTTCGCATCGGATGTGGGTGTTTGTATTAGTACTTAGTTTACTTGATTCTTATAACTTTATTTTGGAAACAGAATGGATTATGCTTGTATGTTATATTTTCTACAAATATTATTTCTCATTAAAAATATTGTTTATTGTGGAGGAACGCATTGAAAATTTTATGATTTGATTAAATCGTTTATGTTTATTGTGTTAAATCCACAATAGTTGCATTAAAGAAATGATTCTAATTATTACTGTTTATTATTTATGCAACTCCCTGTCTGAGCGGAAAATTTGTGCAATGCCATTGGTTAATATTTCTCCGTATCTCCGCTCCGCTGCCTCGCTCCGCAGCTCCGCTCCGGTGGACATGCAGCCTAAACCCGTGTAGCAATTTAATTTGTATGTGCCCCATGAATTATGTTCATCGATCGATGTAAAACTAATTTTCCTGAGATCGTTTTTACAACTTAGGTACTATTAGCCTATTGAGCAGCATCATAATTTTTCGGTATTATGTAAATTCTTTTTAATAAAATGAAAGAGTTGTTATTAATTTCATATAGTGTAAATAAGTGGGTATAAGTATCTGCTATCCGTCGTAACGTGCTAGGTATGGCACGGCATGATCGGTACATTTAGATCGTCCACTACTGGTTTAGAGTACCTATCATGCAGTAGGTAATTTTCTATTGCTAGTGAATTCTGCCGCAATCGAAATAAAAAATCATAATAATTATTCTTTATGCATGTGTACATAGGCCTCGGAGATGCACTTATGAATAGTCAATATCAAGGTGACTCTACCATGGAGACGGTTTCACATTTTTCACAAAATTACTACAATCTTCATCATTAGCTTGTTGCAGTCCACTGATGGATATAGGCGTTTCCTAATGCTTGGCTCTTTGCGATCCTCGGATACTCGATTCCAGCTCCTGCCAACATGCCCAAATTATCACTTCACCTGGCCCGAGGGCGTCCTACACTACCTACGTTTACCGAAACGCAGTCTCCACCGTTCATTGCTTACCCAACGGTTGTTAGTTTAAACGGCTGATATGGCCAGCCCACTGCCACTTTAATTACTAATTTCTAATTGTAGACTTTCAAAATTAAGCTTAATTTTTTAAGCTCTAAAATCCTTATACTGGAATTAAATACAAAACAAAAAATGTTACTTCTTCATAGAATCATAATTCTACGAGTACGAATAAGTAGCAATTACCTATGCAAATACAAGTAGTTATACCATTTTCATGCCACACTTTCTTCGGAGTGCTATTTGCAATGATCGCCATACGCCATCCAGAGAACCCTTCTGGAGAGATAAGTTGCATGAACTTTATTACACGGTTGCATGTGTGCGTGCTTGTAACATTTCGTATACGTACGCACGCACACAAGCGCACAGCTCACGGCTGCGCTACCTGCGCAAGAGTCTGAGTCGCATTCCGTCACCCACCTCCGCGATTGGTTGTCGAGCCGCGAAGCCTACGTTCCAGTTCGATTTTGAATTTTAGAAAGTTTTGTTGTGTTTGTGACCATAGGACGTATTGGCGAAATGGCCGTCTGATTATAAGGTAAGGTTTTTCAAACAAATTAAACTAAGTACGAGTATAGTGTATTGGTTTGTTAAGTAATTACGTGCCCTTGGTGTGAAGGAAAAACCGTGAAGCCTTTTTTCTTATCTCTTGAATCACCGCTCTTAATAAAACGTAGCAACTGGCTTACTAACGTGTTATGCGTAGAATATTATCCCTTATTTTCTAATATCGGTTAAATTTCCCAATCGTTTTAGAGTAGGGAATTACTTACCTAGGCAGGTATACTTAATTGCCTTGAAAAGTATTAAGTATTAGTTAATGACCGTCACATGATTTTATTGGTCAAGTCAATTTCCGATCTTTTGTTTTTGTCATCATTCCTCAGCGATGAGTAATGCTTAACAATGCTTGTGATTTTTTTTATTTTGTCTATTTTAGGGGTACTCTGTGTCTCTGCAGTTCCTATTGTGCACTCATTGTTAATGCTTAGCGCATTGTTACTATTATTACGATATCTTTTTGCATTTCTCGAAAACCGACTATCTTCTACAGAATGACAGGAAATGCGAGGGACATATTTAAACCCCTAATAGTTCATGCTTCCATATAACAAAATAAGTATAAATTAATAAAAACTCTGGTTAAATATCTGTCAATAGCCATAGTCGAAATTTTCCTGAAAATCCGCGTACCTAACGTGCGAGCACTCTTTCCTTCACAGTATTTCGTGCACTCGTTCAAGTACGACTCAAATTGTACTTGCGTACAATTTAAGTTTGGGGCGTAACCGGCCGCTCAGCACACGAGATTTTTAGGTAGTTTATGCATACATAAATGATTAGGATAGTTATGAAAAAAATTAAGGATATATTTTTTATAGCGAATTGGACTCTATATCGGATTCTGAACACTCTCCTTAAATATGTCCCTCGGGTTACCTAACACGCTGTATAAGTACTTAGGTACCTAATACATGAGAAGGATGATAAATGTTGAAATGCGGGTTTAAACTTAATAATTAAAAGTTTTAATCTCAAAAGCTAGTAAGTACAAGTACCTATATTCAAAAAAACAAATTATTGTAACTGTATTTTCGTCCGGTTTTAATACCCAGACCTATGTATATCAAGCTCTGATTACTTTGGGGTTAGATGGCGCTGTCTGGAAAATATCTCGGGAAATTAATCAAAAAGAAAATAATTAGGTATGTTTATCCTACCAAAAGTGACCTAATTGTGCTATTGATATATTGTTTGTTAGTAATTCACTTTCAACCCGCCCAAATTCCTTTTAGGACGAGTGTAAGAGTACACATAATTATTATTTTGTTCAGGTTCTAAGGTAGAGTCAATATGAAAGGTAAATCCTACCGATCTGTCCGCAGTACAAGCGACTTTTAAATCACTACATAAGTAGTTATAAAGCAAAGTCGCTTCCCGCTGTCTGTCCCTATAGGTACTCCCTATATTATGTACCTACATAGGTCTTTAGGCTTAGATCTTTAAAACTACGCAACGGGTTTTGATGCGGTTTTTATAATAGATAGCGTGATTCAAGAGGAAGGTTTATATGTATAATATAGTAGAGAAACACCATTGCATCCGTGCAAAGCCGGGGCGGGTCGCTAGTCACCTATAAATCAGATTTTAAAAAATTAGGACAAGCGCCTTACTGTTAACAAACGATCTGAATTATTTTTTCTCCGGCCATCCTAGACAAAACCGGGACCGCGGTTTCTTCGCGGCGCCATCAGGAAAAAAAAAGGACGTGAAACGAAAAAAATACATGTGAAAATTGAAATCTAATATGTGGCGTCAAAGCATCGTGCAAAGGGCTGACGAAAGATCATTTAGCGCTAACGGGGTCCAGAAACAATTTAAGTGAAACAAGCTCTAGCTAGTTCTATACTAATCGGTAAATGTGTTAAACTTTGCCACTGCTTTGTACATTCGTCTCTTGTATTTGCATGTTCGTAGTTCTATTTAGCTTAGCAGACCAATACAGGTGGTACAGGTGATCAAATAAAAGGGGGTTTGGTTTGATGCAACGGCGCGCAATATCCGGCATAGAGCGGAGCCTTCAATCACATCCGTTTTGGGGACATATTGGAAATGGGAACGTTGATTTTATTCACTGCTTGCCGCTACATTTGTGCGATTACACATTTATGCCAATCCTAAAAATAACAGAAAATGTTCTGTAGAGATAACACATTTTCAAATAACATTTTAAAACAATGTCTTCACCAATTAAAGAATAACGAGAGTAATATTGTAATGCTAATTGATCTTGAGATCTATGGGGTAGGCCCATATCTTTCGGCTGATGGTAATGCTATTTATCAACAGAAGAGTTACATTACATCTATCATGATTATCATTATGGACCGCTGGAGAGTCCCAGGCAGGCGAAACCTATATCCGTCACAAGTTTATCCAAATCTTTACTTCATGTAGCTAAATAACGTCTGACAGTAAGCAGTAAGCAGAGTTAATTAACTTACTAATCTTATGTAAGCTTAATGTTAATGAACCAAATAAACCTTTTTTCTTTCTTTCTAATCCCATTAACCCGTCATTTTTGTAAACGCTAACACAACTAAAGAAACAAAAGCTCGACAGACGTTCCCCTAATGAATCATGCTCATGGCCACAAACCTGATGAAATACGAAGGTAGATCGTATAGGGAGGAAAATTTAATCCAGTTGCCAAAAATAATTACAAGCCTGATACAAAAGTACATTGTTTTGTTAATGGAAGTGCCCTCTGCACATGCCATGGCTTTTGAGGGGTAGTCGGTTGTATTTATTTGTAGATATCTATCTAGACATGGGGTGATTAGGTGGAGAGCTCATATGAGAGCCCTTGGCAAATTGTACACCAAATTAACATGTCAGAGCAAACCGTTTTAGAGAGAACACAGTTAAACTAAATTCAATCTTTAAAGAACGAAGAAGGTACTTAATCGAAATCCAGGCAACTGCAGGAATGATTAAAAAATATTGCCAAGACTAAATTTTTCACGAGCTTCCCATTTAATTTTGTTATCAAAAACATAAACTTCCAAAACTAACATTTTAATAAGGGGCCGTCCATTAATCACGTGAGGCTCATAAGGGGGGGGAGGGGGTACGGAAAACATCACGAAACATCACGAGGGGGGAGGGGGGGGGGTCTCGTTAGACATCACGTGTATTAATTTTATTTATTTTTTGTCAAAAAGCGCTATTTCTGAACCGAAATTTTGAACGGCGCGAAAAACCTCTCAGCCAATAACAACTGCCAGTGAAGAAGAAGCTTTACCAGTTGTAACCTTAAATGAAAGTCTTGCCACTCCGTGGGACGAAGACAACATTAATTAATTATTCATTAATTTTATTACAAATACATATAAATGTTTTTCGAATCAAAACGCCATTTTTTTAATATTTTTTTCCAGTCAAAAATAGCCTTTACATAGACTTCCAAAAAAATACACGTGATCCAGAGGGGGGGAGGAGGGTGTGGTCCCAAACCTCACCAAATATCACCGGGGGGAGGGGGGGTCAAAAAATGAGAAAAACGACCTCACGTGATTAATGGACGGCCCCTAAGCAGAAAATAACTTTATGTATTTACATAATCTTTCTTTTTAATCGCAAATCATTGATTTTTTTTATTCTATTTGAACAATTCTTCAGTTGGTTTGTATGCAAACCCACTGAAGGCATATTTGACCATACCAACATTCAAAGATCTCTTGAATCGACAAGCTTTTCTCTGTTAATCGCAGAATCCCCACAATATCAATTATTTTGACATGTGTGTGTGTGTATTGATCAAAAAGCGATTGTACTCAAACACTCAGTTGCAGAAACGTCCATTAAAGTTAATGTTTCATTAAAGCTATTGCTGTCACTTTTTATTTCATGACAACGAAAAGTGACAGCATTAGATTTAATGAAGCATTAACTTTAATGGAGCTTTCTGCAACAGGGCGAAAGCTTTTCTAATTCCTAATTAAATTAAATCTTTAATTTTATCCATAAACATTGTTAACATGTTTTAAATTCGGATCGAGGGAATTTTCGTTAACGATATTTTAATTAAATTCGGTACCTACTTGTTTATACATATTAGGCAGGTAGAGTTCTCTTATGCCCTCAGGTAACATATTTGCAAGGGTTGAGTTGCATAAAGCCTTGTACAAATACAAAGGTAGCTGATGAACCTATGCTTGCGTCTGCGATAATTAGTAGGAGGGTTGGTATCGATTTAATTTTTAACCCTTTAACCAATAGGTGTATCAATTGAAAAAAATGATTGATTCTAATCTTTATTGCAATGGTAGTATGTACAATATGTATGGTAACCACTATGCTGCCACAACTAAAAGAATAATAAAAGTTCGGCATATTTATGATTTGGTGTAATTGTGTTTTATGATCAAATGCGTTACATTTGATAAAATAACAGTGTAGTATATCAGAAGCCTGATATGTTATACCTACTATGAAATATGAAAACACTCAAAAAATATTCTTTACTAGCTTACTAGCCTTCCGTACACGGCTTCGCCCGCGTGAACTATAGGACATTATCCCGCGGGAATTTACCTATCTTTATAAATTGTAAATAAATTAAAATCCATTTATAGTTTTTACGTGAAGGAGTAACAAACATCCATCCATACTTAAAAACTTTCACGTTATAATGTTAGTAGGATTTATGTACATAGGTTTCAGATATGCACTTATGAATCTTCATTTTATCATTATTGCAGAGTGACTCTACCACTGGCTTTACAACAAATCAATACAATCTCAATTTCTCTGTCTGTAGTTAATCTCAATTTCTTTGTCTGTTGTTAATGAAACGTAATGTACTTAGACACAAAGCTGGATCATCAAATGGATATGCACTGCAATGATTTTAAAATTATCTTAGATAAATTACAAAAACAACAATTTAATTTGTGGGACGTTTCTCAGTTTCTGAAGACGTTATTTATACGTGAATGTGTAACATAGCACTAACTAGTTTCTGCCTCTAGTTGTCCAATAATATAGCATATATTAACATTTAGCAGATAATGGCCATAATAATATACAGACGCTGGTACTTTCAAACCTTGTGGACGAAAGACCTCAAGTCACTGTTAGTCATACTGTTGCATCCTGCATACCAATCACGTGCAAACAATGTGTGATTGCTATTCACGCCTTATGCCTTCTTCGGACCAACTTTCGCACCTAGTAAGTACGGTTACCATATTATTATACAGCTGCTGTTGTAACTGCAATATAGCTAAATCAGAGACTCTAATATCAGGTGAGTCTGTCAGCACATTGTCGGACGCTTAGAGGTGAAGCATCCCTTAATGGAAGCCGCAGTGGCCGCTTACCATCAGGTGGGCTGCGTGCCTGTCTGCCAACTGACCTAGTATAAAAAAATAAAATAAAATAAGCTAAATATTTTCATCTATCTTACAGTCTTATTAAAAAGCATCTATTATTGATCATCAGTGATAGTCCCTTACCCAAATAAATTGGTAACCGTACAGGAAGCAGAAGAAGAATTATGTTAAAGATATCTTTATTTAAAAATCTATAGATACAGTTATAAAGAAAAATATTGTAAACATCCCTATTTTTCTAATTTCATTTCTTTACAGACGTTTGCATAAATTACTTATTATAAATGTTGGTTCTCAAGTTAGTCGTTTCATCTTCTAGTTTTAGTCGTATCAATGTCTCTACTAAAATTTACCTATTTAAAAGTTAAAAATAGACTTATACATTGTGAGGTTCAGGTATGTCCGACGCGGTAATTATTGCGTTACCGATAACAATAAAGATCAAATCAATTATTTGAAATACGATCTCGAACGAGTTATATCTAGAGGTTAGATGCTAGAACAATCGTGAGTGTATTTAACTACGTGTCATGATCAAAGACGGATGGTCCGCAAATATTCGATAGCTGCGCTGGCGACGCGCGCCAAGGTGATCCGCTGGTTAGATCACTCGTCTTGTCACGTTCAAAACAAATTAGTTTTAACATGAGGTACTTATAGATTCGAAAACAGCCCTGATGGTCATGAATAAATAAATAAATATCTCTGGACATTATTCACACAGCGCCATCTAGCCCCAAACTAAGCATTAGCTTGTGCTATGGGTGCCAGACAACGGATAAACATTACTTATATACTTTTTTTTTGTAAATACATACATATTATACATAGAAACACCCAGACCGATACAAACAGACATGTTCATGCACACAAATGTTTGTACCGTACGGGGATCGAACCCACGACCTCTGGTGTAATAGCCAACTTCTCGACCATTACACCAAATGGCTCGTCAAATGTAATCAAAAAGAACAAATTTTTTTTGCGTCGATATCCTACTAGTTTTTTTCTACGAAGTCCTTTTCCAACGATCGTTTTGTCCCGTGCTAGTTAGAGTACACTTGTGCCATGATCCAAGTCCTTGGTTATTGCATTTGAAGCACGACCTCCGGAAACCTTACCAGGGGAACCAGACCAATTAGATCGTGGGACACAGCCATTCAACTGTGCAGATTTCCCAATATTTTTGGTAATCTAGCGGCCGCCTTGGCTTCACCAGCGCGTAATTTCTTATTTCAAATATCCCCCCATCCCCCTACATTTCCGGGATAAAAAGTGCCCTTTGTCACCCGGGGATAGTGTGGCTTTCCAACAGTGAAAGAATCATTCAAATCGGTTCAGTAGTTTCGGAGCCTATTCAATACAAACAAACAATCAAATCTTTCCTCTGTATAAAATACTTCCGGGAAAAAAGTACCCTTTGTCAACCGGGGATAGTGTAGCTTTCCAACAGTGAAAGAATCATTCAAATCGGTTCAGTAGTTTCGGAGCCTATTCAATACAAACAAACAATCAAATTTTTCCTCTTTATAAAATATGTACATTATTATTATACAAATATATATATAATATAAGTATAGATACCTATTTAATAAATTATATTGGTAAATACCAAAAGGTAAATACGCAAATAAATAAATCCATAGGTGTGCGCCGATTTTCGAACCATAGGCTCACGCATGTGAACCATAGATATGTGAACAGTGATGTACCAATCGGCAGGTCTACCACAGGTTTGCAATTCGAAGTACGGAATACAAAAGGATGGTCATTACTGGTTTTCTACTATTAAAGCCATGACTTGTAAATGACGTAACTGGTAGTAATCCTTGGTCTTATAAGCCAAAGGTCGTGTGTTCATATCCTATTTAAGGCAAACATGTTACACCCAGACAGAACGAACAGCGCCATAAGTTCGTCAGAGATATCGTTACGTTTGATTGCAATTGATCAGATTCCTTTAGTAAAGTTTTATTCCGATTTTTGGTATAGAAAATAATAAATAATAAATATCCCTGGACATTATTCACACAGCGCCATCTAGCCCCAAACTAAGCATAGCTTGTACTATGGGTGCTAGACAACGGATAAACATGACATATGTATTTTTTTTTGTAAATACATACATATTATACATAGAAACACCCAGACCGATACAAACAGACATGTTCATGCACACAAATGTTTGTACCGTGCGGGGATCGAACCCGCGACCTTTGGTGTATTAGCCGACTTCTCGACCATTACACCAAATGGCACGTCAAATGTTCCTAACTAAACCAATACTATCAATGCAAAAGTAAATGTGGGCCTGTTAAGGTTTAATGCCAAAACTACTTAACCGATTTTGTTATTATTGGAACAGACAATTGTTAAACAGACAATAAATGGTAATTAGGCTTCCGTAATTGATGTCGGTGCGTGTTGGAAGTATATTCATCAATTCTGTGATTGATACAGTCATGATTAAGAAAATATCTTTCCTACCTACGTTGAGTTTCTTAAAGGTATTTAAACTTACAAGAAGTTTTATTGATGAAGTCAGTAACTCATCATTGCTTTGTTAAAGAAGTAATCAGTCGCATTATTATGAAATCTTGCCACTAACGGATTCAAATTGGACTTGATTATTAAGATATTTAGCTGAAAATTAGCATTACAAATAGATAAAGTTTGGCTTCAAACTGTGCTCTTGAAACGACTTTCACGTATGCATGAAAGTCGATTTAAAAGCGCTATCGTACATCATACCTTTAGCTGTCATATAATGATATGACTTGTTTTCTGGTTTAAGCACAGTCAGTACTCATGACTCGTTTAACTCGATTGCTCCTTTCAGGTAATAAAAGACATCGCTATAGAAATCTTTACATCAGGTTTTAAACATATTTAACAGAAAAAAAAATCTTTTTTATAAAAGTCATATTAGGTACCTAAACTATGTTGTAAAAATCCTAATCCGAGTGCAGAGTAAATATGCCTACCTATAAAACAAATAGGTAATTAAAATATTTAATGTTCTATCTACGCTACGATCTTTGTCAGACAACCTTCAATTAGAGGGCAGACGATATTAATTTATCTATTTCCATAAAATATATACCTACCTTATTGGGATCCGTATCTGTTATGTATTATATAATGACCGTCCTCAATACAGGTACAGTAAAGCACCCTGTATTGTAATTATCTATTTGTTACTTGCCCGAGTGCCCTGTCGCGATCTGATTTGGTTCCGCATGAACCATGATCAGGCTTTAGCAATTACATTAGAGTGACTGCTAAAGCGAAGACGCGAGATCACGTAGAAAGGTAATCCTGGTAAATCGAGGATCGGCGAACCAGTTGTTTACAGTATAAATAGCAGACAAAATCTTTTGGAGACGTAACCTGGAAGGGACTGACTAACAAAGTTTTTTTTTTAATTTATTACTTAAAAAATAAATTGATGCTGACTCCAGCCAGAGTACCATACGCTTTTTTCTATCAGAGAAATAAAAAAATCTGATCAAATGATAGGGTACTTTAAGCATTTGTCCAATGAGGGATCAAACAATAAAAAGTAAAATTATCAGCCTGTTTAAATTTTAATGTCCCACCTGCAAGGCTTTATCCTTGAAATAAAGTCATCAACTCTACCGAAAAATTGCCCTACGAGGCGCAGTGACGAATACACTTTTAATTTTAATTCAACATAACAGATGTCCCTTAAAATATTTAGCAAAATAATGTATAACACTAACATTAATAACACTAATTACAAAACAATAAATAATTACACATGAATAAATACTGGCAAATTAACTCTAACGTTCACCTGTAAAACAGTTTATAAAGCATTCCCGATTGGCTGCATCAAATGCGTCTTCACAAGAGATCCTGATTCCTGATGTATCTGGAATATGAATACAATATTTCTGAGCTAATATTAATTTATTTTTCAACACGGATGGCCCCTACATAATTAACGTGATGACTGGCGCAGAAAATCGAGACGGGATAATTTTCACCCGACTTCCATCTGAGAATTTCAATATTGCTTTATTAAGAGTCTCTGATTTACGAGTAGGTACCGTCCTTTGAACTGCGCTTTACAGAATGCACTTAATAGATACAGGACGAGCTGTGTACTGTGTAGGGCCATTGGATTCATGTAGGTAATTTAGGAGTTTTTAGGTAAATAAGTAATTGTTGTTTGCGAATGTAGTTTGTGAGACTTTGCAAGTGAAAACCTTTTTTTTTGGGCAGTTGACCAATGAGTGTACAGATTATCTAATAGTATTTTTTTCTGTAGAACTTACCAGGTCAATAGAAGAGAATGTTTGACATTGGTAAGCTTCAAACCCACAAACTCAGGTTCATAAAACCAAAGTGTCAGTACCAAAAAATGTATAGACGAACTGGTCAAACTGATTTAAAAAGTTTGTAGTATTCCATGTTTTTCCATTTACAAGGTAACGGCATTTCCTCTTCACCAATCAACTTCTCGTCGTACGTCTTTGTTTGATAAACAAATATCGTGTGTACGTATGGATGCAACCATCAAATAAGTATCTACATTAGAGTCTTTTGTTTGGATTTGGACTGAAAACAAACAGTCTTGCTATGGATATTGGTAGCTTGGGAGTTTAGATGAAATGATTCATTTAATATAACTTAGGTAATGTTCATTAGATGCAGGTGTATTTTTTTATTTTGAGATTTCAATATTATACGTAGGGTCAGTTAGGGTTAGGGGAACACCGGTGGAAGAGGAACACTACATCATAACTTATAAACTACAAAGCTTAGCTGTTTGTTCTACCAGTCGATAATTATCGATTTTATTATTATTTTATCGACTGGTAGAACATACAGCTAAACTGTAGTTTATGTGGTATGATTTAGTGTTCCTCTTCAACCGGTGTTCCTCTTCAACCGGTGTTCCTCTTACCCTAACTGACTATAACTAAATGAGGCAGGGCTCCTTGTTAAAGTAACAAGGTGAAAAGGGGAGTTATAATTTATAAATGTAGGTAATGTTATTTGTCGGATTTCGTTAAAATAAAGAGAGTTTAAGTTAATATTACAGTTAACGTCAAATAAACGTTATTAACATTAAATTTTAAATGAATGGGAATGAATCACTAGTTTAGTTGGTGTTCCTGACCGTAACCTAGCAACCGCGTCGAAAACTCAAGCATGTCTTCAGTGCTCATTATGCCTTGCTGTATAATGTGTGCATTCTCTCTATTTGGACCTATTTATCCACCTTGAATGTTAAGTGAATTTTCTTAAAATGACGTGTGATGGTGTTTCGGAAACTCCTAGTATCTTAATCTCCAGGTACGACGAAAAATAATTTTTTGAACCTTAGAACGCACTAATTCAATTTCTCTCTTAGTTTATTACGAATTCGTAATTGCATACGTAATGCGTATGTTACCAGATAAGTAAGTAAGAATTGGAACGAACCGTGTCCTTTTCATTGTCTACTCTGTAACGTTATTCACGGTGATGTGTTACATTTAGCATTACGGATAAGCAAATTAGATCACTGGGGCAATGTCAATGAGGACTTTACTATTTTAACATAAATTGTAAAAGAGTTAAAGCGTATTTAAAGTTTGAACTATTTTAAATACTACAATGATATTTGGACAATAACTGAATCACGTCTTATGTATAATAATATTTTTGTAGAAATCTATGCAGACCTCAATACGGTCTCTTATGTGCAATGACATGTCTCACTGATGTGATGTATTATGGCGGGGAGCAAAATAAATCTGAACCCGCACAAGATAAAAATATTCAAAACTATTCTTGTTTTTAATGTTATCTAAACTAAAGTAAGTGTCATCTTAATTTAACGGTGTGTTTTTGAATTTCAAAATAGGCGCATTGATGAAATAGATATCTATAGTTTAATATCGTTGAGAAACCACTAACGGAACAACTATTTTTATGAACAACTCGTAATATTTCCATTGTAATTTGTGCTTATTTTTTTTCAACCGATGTATTCAACTTACCCTGTCAACGAAGGCCGATCCGTCCCTGCTAATGTACAGTATGAGGTGAGGGTTCGTGAATATTAAAAGATCGTGTTAATGTAGATAGTTTTAAATACTTTTCTTGGTTACTGGTTTATCTTTGGAGAAAATCAAAGACTTATAATAAAGTGCTAAATATTGAAAAGGAAGAGAATTAGCAAAGCGGTATTTTCGTCAAAATATTCTCTACTAATATTATAAATGCGAAAATCTGGACGTTTAGATGTTTGGATGTTTGTTTGGTCCCCAATCACGCCTAAACGGCTGAACGGATTTAGATGAAATTTGGCACACGTATAGTTTATAACCCGGATGGGGACATAGGCTATAAAATTCCTACAGGATTCGTCTCGTTCCCGCGGAAATAACAATTTTAAAACTACTGAACCGATTTGAATAATTCTTTCATTGTTGGAAAGCTCCACTATTCCCGGTGAACTTAGGGTACTTTAATTCCGGAAATGTAGGGGTAAGGGAGGATATTTGCAAAAAAAAATTACGCGCGGGTGAAACCGCGGGCGGAAGATTAGTCATGAATAAGCAAATTCAAATTGTCAGCACATGTTCAATGTTCATAGCTCCGTTAAGACTTTCATTCTTTCTTCTTATCTTGCAAGAACTGTTGAGAATATAATTTTTTTGTACTACTGATATTACTAAACTTGTTTTAAACTAAAGATGGATAATTAGGAAAAAAATTATCAACCTTAACAAAAGATGAAAGACGAAGAAAGATTATATCTTCTTCAACCTCTAAAATAGCCTGCAAAATCACGTATGTTTTGAATCAGAATATTGTCGTTTAATTAAGTTTCTGGGACAGTTTTGCGGAGTATATACGGCGTGCAGTTGTGATGCGTTCAATCATTTAAAAGTGATCGGATGACCGACATAACCAACATTTTATCGAAAGAGGCTTCCGTCCAGGCATTCCATTAGTTTGGAGGGTTTTTGTCGCGCGCGAATTGATTTGATTTTTGATTACATGCTGGAGAAATGGAAAATGCTTTGGCCGTTGATAAATAATTTTTTTCAGGACCAATTCAATTCCTTACATGATTGAACGTGACAGTTCTATGGTATGTTTCAAGGACGGTATTTACACGAGCGTATGTATTATAATATTTTAAGTGATGGGAAATACTGATGGCCAGTTTCACTACTGTAATAAGTGATTAATATGATTAATAATTAATTTATCACAAAACAATGATGCTGTCTAGTTTTTTCAAAGTTGACTCAACATACAGCATCTTTCAGCCAGCTGTGAAAGTGTGGGGCGGTTGGGCAAATCAGTAAATTACATATTTCGAAAACGAATAAATTATCTATTTAAGAAAACACAAATAGAAATAGATAATATTTTGTTGTAGCTTTAAAGTCGGTATTGATATATATTTTACTTAACTAATTTACTTCCTTTCAAAACAATTGTAGTTAATAATATTGAACCTATACATCTATCATTATAAATATATGATTGTATACGCATCCTTAAGTAGATACTCATTGGTCATGGTATACGTTGTGCATGGTGAGTCATCCGTATTTACTATGCAGAGAAAGTGTAGGCTGCCTTAAAATACCTGCCTAGCTTGTTCAATGCCGTACCATTTATTACTTAGGTAGAGATCTTTTTTTATATTATTTCAACGTATTTTTTTTATTTAATTAGATTGAACTTTTGAGACAATGTTAAAATCGGAAGTGGAATGAGTGTTTTTATATTCGTAATTAATTTTTAAATATCAGTAATTTTGCGTGAATGTTTTCACTTATAAAAATGAAATAAATGAAAGCAAAAGGCAATAATATAAAGTAGCCTCGTTAAATGAGTAAGCACAATAGACAGTGGCTAGTAAATTTAGAGGAATTTAAGTTACAAAATAAAATAATAAATAAAGAAAGTTGCTTGTCGTCTTGAGAAAAGGAAAATAAAATTATCGAGTGATGAGCAGTTGAATAATTTTAAATTACCCATGTGTACTAATAAAAGGCTATTTACACACCACCTGGTTGACACCGGTACGGTCAACAGCACATCACGGTAACCACTTGTAGTTCGATAATAGCACTTATGCCCCCGACATAAGAGCGGTACAAAGTCCAAAGAGTTACGTCTGACGTGCTTTTGACTGTACATACATTCATACATCTAGCGCGTCATAGACATCAAATTTTAATAAATGTAATTACAATGGTATCTATCATCTTAGTGATCCCAGGGCTGGTTGATTAAGAATTTGAGTTCTCAATGTCAAAATCAACGAATGGAACAATATAGGTAATGTTTTTACTAAGTTAACGGAAACCTGCTATTACAATAGTGCATCGACAAGAATCACCACCAACCAATATGTCATTGAGAGAAAATTGATTCAATGGAGACTCCATAACATCTGTATTCATCGTAGGTACATAATCATTCAATTTCATGTTCTCCATAATTTCTCAATTATTCCACTCCTACCATCTTCTATGCCACGTATCCCATAGCGACTGGCACAACTCTTGCATTATTAATATAATAATTATCCTATCATAACACAAGAATAAACTCTGGAAATACCTAGCCAGGGAAGAAAAAAAAAAACTATTAATTTAAGTGCGAATGAAACAATCGTATGAAATGTGTCAAAGAAACGCAATTATTGTAAGCGTTGAAGATTCGTAGAACGTATTTCCATTCAAGTTTAACAACGTAACATAATGTAACTTGTTTGGTTACCTGCGAGTGATGTGATGACTCATGGCCAGCGGTTATGGACAATATGCCTTGTAAAAATAACGAGTTTTGGGCGAAAACATCTGTGATATTTACCGAAGGATTTATTGTCACCTAGCAGGTAGCAGTTAGTCCTCTCATTCAATATAAGTTGAATTATTTTTTACTGAATGCCAACTAAACAGGAATTTTGAACCTGAATAAAAAATGGGGTTATTTTTTTTGATATAAGTTTGTGCAGTTTTTTATTAAGTTTTGTATTTTATTACTATGTAGATAACGACACTTAATAAATGTGACAGTAAATAAAATAAAACAAAGTATAAATCAATTTACTGGGATATGAAAATTAAGATTGAAACTGTTGGAAAGTAATTGGTTTCACCACTTCTAAATTATTGAAAGCGTAAAACTTAGTTCTTCCGCCGAATAATGTTCTCGTTATCTTTAGCGTGTGTCATCAGTATTTATATTCAAGGTTATTTTATGTAATTTGTGTTCTACAATTTAAACGTCATCTTTTAATTGCCCTCACTACATTGGACAATGCCACTAATTTTGGACATGTTTCGATATCGTTCCCATTTCTGCGCCACTTACAATCTTACTTTTCTTTCGCTTCGACCCTGCGTAAATTATAGGATGTTGTCCTGCTGGAATATGATCTTTTTTCGATACAAAAAGTAGTCTATATATCCCTCTCCAGCTCTATTGTTGCTCTATTACAACGTGAAAGAAGAACAAACAAAAACATTTATTTCTGTTATATCGATTGAGCAGAATCCTGGGATAAAAAGTAGCCTAGGTCCTTGTCCAAGGTGTTGTACGCCTTAACCAAAATTCATAAAAATTGGTGGTGCGTAAAAACATGCAAATCAAACTGTGTGTGCCACAGTGGCGCTGGAATTCTAAGGGCTCTGTCAAATTAGACGTTTTGTGTCGGACGGCTGCGGTACGGTAGCCGCGTGTTTGCCGCACCGCGACCGGACGGTCGTTATTTTTCATACAAACACGCGGTGCGGCAATAGTACGGCGTCCGTATCGCGAACGCTCGACAGCAAGACGTCAACCTTACGGCTACCGTACCGCAGCCGTCCGACACAAAACGTCTAATTTGAAAGAGCCCTAATAGGCCCATTGATTCTGACATAAAGTAAAAAAAAATTGCATGTTGTCAAATATTTGATACTAATATTTTCCCAGGCTCAACATGTCTCGCGTGGCGTGTTTCCTCGCGGTGGCCGGCGCGGCCACTGCGCAGCTCACCCTGGACGGCATCCGCTGCGGACAGCTCACCTGCGCGATGGACGAGTATTGCTCGCCCGAGACCAACCGCTGCGCGCCCTGCAACGTCGTCTGCAATAGGACACATCACAACTTCGATTCTGGACTGTGCGTTAAGGAGTGCCAAGGTTTGTTTACTACATTCTCTTATGATAGACTTTTTTCGTCTCGATGGCGTATTAATTTGGTAGTGACCCCGACCTGTGTGTCAGGAGTCGTGCTCGAATCCTTTAAAGAATAAACATATATTATGTGATGAACTATTGAGCTCTTGCCGGTTCTTCTTGATAAATACATAACATTCCGAATCCAGTGGTAGAGTTCTCTGTAACATTGATTTTGTCGATTCTTTGAAACCTATAAATGAGCAAAAAATTTTTTTTATTTTGGATTTAAGTTTTTAAGTAGTAAGTTAGCATAAGCACTAATTGTGTTACCCATGTGCTCATACTTCTTACTTTTGGGCTATATCAATGTATTTGATGACTAATAAATATGTTACAGTCAAAACCCAAAACCAGTCAATATCGATATTGACCGGTCAAAATTAGTTGATTTAGGGTGTCAGATAAAGGCAATTTTTAACTTCAAAAATGGGTTCAAACCTCACGGGGAGCATCCCTTTGTGTCAGGTTAGGTTAGGTTAGAACTGCGACCACAAAACGCCAGAACCGAATCCTCAGTCAATATCGATATTGACCGGTCATTAAGCATATTTACCAGTCAATATCGATATTGACTGGTTTTAGGTTTTGACTGTAACATAAATATTTTTTCCGTATAGTGGTGTTATGTGTGTCTCTTTATTTTCACCACCGGCAAGGACGTAGACGTGCTTTTAAATACTTTCCCTGAATAAGTAACGTAAATGGCTGGAGGAACCGGGCCATTTCCAGTGCCGTACCATTAGCAAAAAATATTCTTATCACCAATTGGTTAGAGTTCGATTGTAATTATAGAGGATTTCTCTAAGTGGGCCATTAATAAGGATACATTATACAAGAAACTTAGGTAATATATAGGGCAAATGCACAACTTAGGGCAAATGATTTCTTCCGGGTTGTGAACTCATTAGTTCTTATTAATCGTTAACTAAATAAATTACACTATTAATTTCGCCCATAATATTTGAAAATAGAACTTTTTAGGTTTTCTTGATTTTGTCGTCAGTTCCCGGGTCGGACAAAAGAGTCGTTTTCTTCGAACATAGCTCGGGCTTGTGACCACCAATTCGTTTTTGGTCAATTGCCAAATGGCAAGAGTGATGATTAAACCAGTACCCATCCTTCTGATCATCATTATCATCCCAGCGTTATCCCGGGTGCGCCCTTGCGGGACTCGGGGTCCGCTTTCCTGCTCTTCCTCGTCCACTTCGGACGTGCATCCCTTGTGGAGAGCCCATTGACACGCATGTCATCCGCCAAGACGCCAAGCCAGCACTTCGGTTTAAAGACATTTATTAACTCATAAGAACTTACATCTAAATACATATCAGTTCACTTAAAATGAGTTTAAAATTTATATAAATTAAAAACAAAATTTTAGCGCAGCGCAGCTATACACAAATAAATTTAAATTAAAAACAAAATTAAAATTACGGCATTAGAAACAAATGGGAGCAAATAAAAACTACACTACATACAGTAATCTTTTATGCAGTTTAAAGTTCTTTTTCACTTCTTGGGTCTTCCTTGACCTGGGATGATTACTTGATTACAATTTTAGAGGCCTTTGCCCTGCGGTGGTACATTAAGTAAGCTGATTCAGTTACTTGGTTTTCTGTGTTATAATGCACACCAACTACTAGCAAGCAATCTCATTAGTGTAATGATATTCTAAGAAAATGCGTAGTTATATCAGAGGTTTCCGTATCGTAGAAATCTTAAGCCAATGATGACTAATATCTACAACCGATAATAATAGTATAAGCTATTTGCGATTCAATGTATGCTTTAATCAATTAAGAATAGAGTCCGTTTTAGTGTTTCAAAGTCATCTCGTACAACCAGTTTCGTGACCGCAAACCACCTACGTTACTTCGTACTCTTTTAAAAATGTTTCTGTTTCTTTCGCACTTATTGAAGAACGTAATATGCAGGTCTCAGGACTAAGGTCAAAAATCTTGAAACTAAAGTTTCATGGTGAATTCCTGCGTTCCTAGTAAACAGATGCGTTGAGATGTTTTAAGTTATTTTAATCGAAAAATTAGGAAAAGGTAAAGTTATTATGTTTGGAACTATTTTTATATACGACTATTTACAAACCTAAAAATGATTGTACTAGTATAGTAGCAAAGGTATAAAGATAAGCTAAATAAAGATGTAATATAAATCATAATGTAGAGCAAAGGCTTTCGTCATAGAAATCCAGTCTGCTTTCTAAGATGTCACCAATCTGTATTAGGATCCACACCGAGTAGGGTTTGAAAAATTCGACAGATTTTTTTCCGGCAATTTACTCAGCATCGTTTAGGTCCCTGGGTTATTTTGGCGCGATGTAACAGAGAAAACAAAATGTCATATTATTATAATATTTTACCAATTGAAAGTTCATCGTAAATGTAAAAGAGAGTTATTAAAAGATAAAATAATATTACTCTAAGAAGTTATTTTTTCCGAGGTACAAGTATCCGTTTCTTTTATCAAAGCGTCCACGAGAACTTCACGATATAGCAGAAATATTTACAGCTATGTCAATGCAGAGTTAAAGCACAAATGGGTAGCACAGTATTACAAAATGGTTTGTTAAACTGTGGTACTAGTCGGGGTTTTGTTGAATTGTTAAACGTCATTTTGGGTTTCTAGAGAGGATTTTGAAACTCAGGTAACTTCCTAATTAGGAGACCTAAGTAAACGCTTTTGTTTTATAGTATATGAACAATATTATTCTGAAATGATAATTTGCAACATCATGTGATAGTATAAAAGAAAATAAACCTGTTGTTGCATGCTTTATTTTATAAATGACCTTTTTTTATTGTCAGGACGATATTGTTTTAGCAAGAGAGTGACTTCGGCGATATTGTACTGAGAAAATAATAACGTAGAATAACAAATTATTATCGAATGAAACGCATCACAATTTTAATTTTGTCAAGGGTTAGGTAACAAAATAGAAAGCTGTACTCAAGCCAGACATACAACCAATATTGTCATTGGATATTAGAACGACACTGATGAAATTTAGCATACGTAATGTAAACGAGTACCTGTGTTTCATAGAGTAAGCGACAAACTGCAGTAAATTCTATGGAATAAATGCTACAAATAGATCCTCTTTGCGATTTTTCTTTGAAGTAGGTACCATCTTACAACTTTCCACTCGTCTAGGTTTTAATTTCAATAAATTCAGTCGAATACACGAATATGAAGTGATTTGGAAATATTTCAAATAGCCGTGTAGTCGCTATGGCGTGCTTTTTAGCTTCTTTGTTGGACACCAGAACGGCTAGGGCCGCCCCTGTACCATTATACGCCTGTCGGATCGCGAACGTTCGTCGCTGGGTTATATTGGCTCGTTGGCGACTTGGACACATTTTATTAGGACGCAGTGTCAGAATTGACAATTTTAATTTTGATTATTTTTTACTGTCAATTTAAACACTTTACTTTATACAGTCGGATAAACAAAAGATTTCGTTTTATTTGAGAAAGTAAAAAAAGGAATATAAAAACCCATCGGAGATTGAAATCGAATCGGATAGATAAAGGTCGTGGTTATCCTTCTTTTTAAACCTAAAAAACTTTTTTAATTCATATAGTAATCATCTATATTTCAAAGCACATTTATCTGACTGTACTGAGCCGCTTCAATAATTCGATGATGGCAGAATTGACAGTAAATAATATTAACCCATTAACGCCCAAATGAAAACCATGGAATTTTTTTAAAAATCGGTTTATATTATCTCATTAAAAATACTTATATTATGAAAGTAAAAAGAAAAAATATCAAAAAACAAATTGGATGTGGTATTTTTAGGGGTGTACTAAGTTTAGTACAGTGGGCGGTTAGGAGTGGTATTGAGCAAAGCATCCTCTATCCAGGCACAGCGTTTTTGAGCACTTATCACATGCTGTTTTGACTCTATTGGAACACACAACACATAAGCTGGTTCTTTGAGCATCTTTTGAGGATTATGACCATTATTTTGTCTATCCTGTCCGTCAATTCTGGAAGAAGACTGCCTAGTTTTATTGCTCTTTTTTGGTTCAAAATGTGCGTGCTATATGCCTGCAGAACGCTAACTGATCCATGCCACTATCTGGGTTTGTCAAGGAATGCAATCTCCATGCAATTGAAATAGTCATGTCTAGCATATAAGTGAACAAGCAAGACCCACCATCACTTCTTTCCATTCACTCCAATTCTGTAAATTCCTTTAGACTGTTCCATTTGGTCCACTCCTCCCATCCTTTTATTGTAACTTTGGAACACGTGAGGTATGTTTACATCCACTTTTTGTCTCTTCGTGGTAAACCATCTCTTTACATTCCCTACTGGCTCAAAAGTGTCGAAAGAACAACGCAAGAAGTTGTATGGGCTCTGTCCCCACCCACCAACAGACTTGGCACTAGTTTTAATATTATTATGACATTCCTTAAAAAGACAAATAACCATTTTTAATCCAAAAAATGACGGGGTATTCAAAAACAATAAAAACGTCCTTATGCCGAACGCCTAAGAATCAAAATTGCGCTGTAAATGTCTAGCTTCAAGTAGACTCGACTGTAAAATATTTTTTAAGATTATATTTTATTGAACACTTTTATTTAGGCCAGGGGGGTTACTCTTGATCGCCTGCACATTATTTTCACAATTTACTGTGTCAAAAAAAATACTTGAAAAATACAACATTCAAATTCGATTTGCGTGAAATCCCCATTCCTACGGGGGATGTCGTCATACAAAAAAAAGATCAGTATGGCAAGAGGTATAAATAGAGATACGTTTGAAATCTGTTGGTGGGTGGGGACGCGCCTTTGCATGGTCCTTCGTTCCAATTGTACAAACGTTATTGTCCTTCCACCTTACCAGGAGAATTTCGTTTCAAACCTGTAGTCTTATTCAGCCCTGGACTTTTTGCGCATATCCTTGGATGAAATCAAAGGACATCGTTTGGTTCTATTTTCACGCATCGTCCCAGTAGCTCTGTAACCAAGGCCCTTTAGGTCGACAACTAGGTCATAATTGGTGAAAAAGTTGTCGAACTACTACTACTGCTGACTACATGTTCTTCCGGATTTATTGGCGCTGTGCTCAGCAAAGTCTTCACAACGCGGGAGCCAAAAAGATCAGTAGTAGCCTCGGCAGATTTCCTACAGTAAACATCAAATGTGTAGCAATAGTCATCGTAATAATGGGGAATGCTCTGCAGAGTTATTCCAACTCATCCCGTCCTCCCCTTTCCACTCCCGAACAACACGCGCCGGACTGCGTTGCCATCCTCATACCATCCAGACACTGGTGGCCCGTACCAAGAGGTATAGTTCCTCTTTTTTGTCCCGTGCCATTAGGGCATGGAATGCCCTTCCGGCTCACGTATTTCCTTCCTCCTATAATCGTGGGCTTTTCAGGCGGGGCGTGAAGCGGCATCTATGCAGGCCTTCGGGGTGAGGGTGACTGGCTCAATGGGTACTATGATCTATTGAACCAGTCAACCTTATATTTGGACCTCACTTCCGCTTACCATCAGGTGGAGTGAGGTCCTGACTGCCTCTTTATAAAAAAAAAACTGGTCAGTGCCCAAATTACGATATCCATACCGCATGGGCTTACCTATAATAAATTGTTTAGCTGAGTGGTGGCCGTAATACTTGACCATTGATTGGTCAATCGATAAATCTTCATATAACATTCCAAATTGACAATACTTTTTTTGTAAAACATCAATCAAAATATCTTCATTGCGCTATCGTATGTTATATGCCAAGCGCCCATTGTACTAAACTTAGTACAGCAACACTTTATATGCCATAGCATGAAAAACTTTGAACAAATTCAACTTTTTTAGGTATTTCATATAAGAAAATTATACTATAGAGTAAACAACAAACCTTTTTAACAATTTTAAAAACTTTAACTATGTCTAAAAAAGTCAATAAGTACATCCACCAGCTACGAAAAAATCACTCACATAAAATGTGGATTAAACTCACATAATTTAGTAATTACGTTTCGTTTTAACTAAAAATGATGAAAGTGTACAGTTTTAACATTCGTTTTAAAATGATACCCGAGTGAAAAAACTTAAAACATAACCATTATCTTAATTTAAATTTGTGTTCTATTTATAGTACAGCGGGCGTTAATGGGTTAAAAGGATCGAATCGTCAGCAAGTCGTTGGGTTATATTATACCTGTAGCGACACGGCGCGGATGGAAATCCGTCGAGGTGTGTAGTAAGGGGAATGACAATACACATAACCGATATGGTCTGTTGACTCCAACAGGTACGGTCCGCTCACGAAGGCAGGTGCCTGCGCACACAAACGCCAGTGTAGTGGTGCGACACACACCCATCGCTGGTCGTGTCGTTCCTTCGTAGAGATGTGCCAACTCCGAAAAAACCCGACTTGAGTTGGAATTAACGTAATTCGAATTAAACTCGAGATAAAATTGAGTAAAATATTAGACTGTTTTTTTGTTTTTATTTAAAGAGGTGATTTTGTGGGTTCAGATTGCGTGTCGTGCAATTTGAATTCTGGTGGCGCAAGTTATCCTTTGGTTCTGATATATGTACTATTTTTTTTGCTGAGAGTTAAGTTAATGTAGGTATACCAACCAAATACACATTCATTAACAACATACTAATGTGGTGTAAATATTTAATATTGTGTGTTGTTTGGCTATGAAGTAGTATTTAAATTTAAGTCTGAGAGAATTCAACTCGAGCTAACTCATGTTGGGTAATCGAGTTGACACATCACTCTTCCTCCTATACATATGCTCACGCAGGTGGCTACTTTTGTCTCATTGTTTACAGAGTGTGTTAACGACTCTCGCGCTTATGTAGAAGTGCAATTAAACTGTTTCGATTCACCCGACGGTAAACAAGAGAATATTATGCGCGTTTGAATCAACTTTTGCATCGTACAACGCAGACGAGTGTCGTGTCTGTTCAAATTACGGTTTACTATGACACTTATTACAATGTACAATTTTGATGAGCCATTGATACTACCTAATACTGAATATCAGACTATATCAGAGTCACAACGTATCCGTAAAACACAAACCGTTTTTGGACCGCCTCCTTGGAGCAGTGGCTAAACCGCTCGGGTATACAACCCGGAGGTCTTAGGTTCGATTCCCTTCTTGGGTCTAGTTGGTGGTAGGGCTTTTTCAGAGTCCGA
Source organism: Mecyna flavalis (assembly GCA_949319885.1). NCBI lineage: Eukaryota > Metazoa > Arthropoda > Insecta > Lepidoptera > Crambidae > Mecyna > Mecyna flavalis. The sequence goes on along the minus strand of OX439425.1, from coordinate 19,708,489 downwards.
CTGGCTAGCTACCACCCCAACAGCTCTGGCTGTATTCCGGCATTATTAATGTGGAGAGCCAGTTCACTTGAAATCAAAGGCTCGAAGATCAGATGAGCCTACAGTCTGGTCTGGCAGCACATTGAGCGACGCTTTCTGGTGAAGTGTCCCTCAATGGAATAGGCCGCAGGGACCGCTTACCATCAGGTGGGCTGCGTGCCTGTCTGCCAACTGATCTAGATAATATAAATACTTATTGTTTTCAATTTTGCGTCCATTTTTCCTTGTCAATCCTGACCACATATCGTTGTAACTGATTTGATTTAAACGATCCAAGTCGTTACCCTACTACAGTCATAGAATATTGTAGGTAATTTAATCGATTCTAAATCACGTACTTGTTAAGCTACTACAAGTGGAAAAAAGGTTATAAATCTAACCTTCGTTTATAGTAAATAAACAAATTAACGAATTTATTTTTATTAAATTTGGTATTCCAACCTAGAGTTATAGTTTTGATAAACTTATATAAAAATATAATTATTTTCCTGCCCTGACTCACACTAACTAATAAATAGGGACGGAGCAAAATGATTTTGTTTTTACTATGGCAATTCTACATACCTCAAAAAGCTTAAAAATACCTCAATATTATGTACCTACTAAATACGTAAGCATCCATAATTTTGTAGAGTTCATTGGCACCTTCAAAACACATAATTTGTGTGTGAGCATCAGTTTAAGCATCATGGTTTTATTCTCAGGGAAACCTGACGCATTTTCCATTCACTACGGCTATTTCAAATCTCCGTTGCTCCCGATTTCTATTAAATATCCGCGGCACGATTTTTAATTTCCAATATATATTTGATCCAAACTGATTCTAAAAATATTCCATTTTGCATGTTTCACCTTTTTTATATGTTAGCGCGTAATAAATTCGTATGCAAGCCCTATTTGCAAGTATTACTCGTACGTATAATATTTAGTTTTGGCGAACAATTTCAATATTCTTTTTGTTCATACGCATTTGACTTTTTATTTTATTAGTGCTCGTTTTGTGTGACGTGAGTACTCTCGTGAGTGTGTAACTGCATTTTTTTAGTTTGATGCACAATATGACAATTTTTATAACTGAGTAACAATCGTTAGTGGATATTGTTTTGAAGTCCATTTTAAACATTGATAGGTATGAATAAGTTGTCAAATCAATTTGATTGAAAGCGCCTGAAAAACACATATTAACAAAAGTCATTAAAGTTTTGGGGAAACATGATTTTAAGGGCCAACAAAACTTCTTTCTCATTAGTTGGTGGAACAGTCAGCGCTTAGTTTAAGATAAGAGGTTGTTTGCTTACCAAGATAAGATGGAACCATTCTGTCTTTTCACACAATTAGAAAGCCATTTTAACACTTCATAGCTTCACTTCATCATTCTTAACATAAAATGTCGCAGGAATGTCATACATATGTGTAAGTTTTGTAGATTAAAAAGAGATTCAGTTTGAGTTTAAAATCCAGTAATGTTTCACGATGCACATAATAATAACAAGAATATAGTGTAGGGACTAGTTAATAAGTTTAGCTCGTGAGACAAATTATATTTAAATTAAACGAAACATTGGCATTTAAAAGAAAAATGTTAACAATATTTTTTTAATTCATCTTGGTTGGTGGACTGGTCAGCTAGGACAGCACGCTTATGGTAAGAGGCCCCTGAGGCCTGTTCCATGCCTGGATACTTCACTATGAAGCATCGCTCAGGCCTCAGTATGCTGACATATTGGAGACTACTCTGATCTTAGAGCTTGAATGGAAGGCTGCAGTGGCCGCTTACCTTTTGGTGTGTAGCGTGCCTGTCTGCCAACTGACCTAGTATAAAAAAAAAGTTTCGAATGGTTTATTGCGACCAACTGTATTTATGGTGTTATTCTTTATTTTTTCAGTATACCTGATGGACATGAGATATCCGCAACGAGGAAATTCTGCGCCTGTTTCTGATTATAGCAGTAAGTAAATGTATATTATTTATGTTATGAATTAACTTTAAGTTTTGTTTTGTGTTTTGTTAGCCTTTATTGTAATTTGCGTACTAAAATATTGCAAGTGTGATGTAATATAAATGTATATTATGCTGTTGCGATTGTTTTACTTTGTGTGCTTGGCTATTGTTTTGTGTAAGCAATTATTGTTTTCGCCTAATATTATATATGGTAGTAAAAGGGGTAGAAGTGTAAAATTCGCAACCACGAAAAACTGATAGCGTTGCAAACGATAATTAAAATTATGTATTTGTTACGTATTTGCTAGATCCTATTCCATGTGCTCAACCATAGCTATGGCGAGTTTGTTTGATTGAAGAGTGAGTAGAGTAGAACAAAGGCGTCTGTGAGAGGGAGAAAGGAGGTACTTTTTCGGTCGAGCCAGCCCACATCTATTGACAGAAACTGTCCTTACCATACCATGACTCTACTTTGGTTTATATACATATATTTAATGCTCTAGTCAATGACGTTCAATATACAACTAGACACCCAATCTCTAAGAAAAAATCATCAAAAAACGTCCGAGCGGTGTTGACACAGCTGACATTAACACATTCGTTCTTTACACCTTATCTCGTGGCAGTTAGTGTTTAATGTCAATTATATACAACTAAACGGAAACTCTGCCCAATAGTTGCGTGGGCAGACTTTTGCTTCGGACAATATTTGAGCGTGAATGGGAGTCTAGTTGTATATTGAACGTCATTGGCTCTAGTCCTAATCCTAGTTAAATGCGTCTCTATTTACTTTTACTTTCTGATTCACTTGTGTTTTTTCCTACGAATTGGCCATCCGTTTCACAAATGAAAACGACTTTCTTCGGTCCAACTGTATTGACGAAGCCAAGTAAATAAATCTATACTAATATTATAAAGAGGAAAAATTTGTTTGTTTGTTTGTCTTGAATAGGCTCCGAAATAACTGATCCGATTTGAAAAATTCTTTTACTGTTGGAAAGCTACACTGTCCCCAAGTGCCATAGGATATTTTTTATTCCGGAAATGTGGGAGGAAGGGGGGGATATTTTAAAAAAGAAATTACACACGGGAGAAACCGCCCGCGGATGGAAGTTTAGTATTTAATGAACAAAGATTACTTGGTGTTGGCGATGTTAGTTCTTGGTTCTTAGATAATTTCTTCACAACGCGGGTGGGAGCCGCTGTGGATTAGTTGCTCAGCCTGGTTGGAATCCTGGGGGAGAGTTCAACACTGTACCTCTTCTCAGATGCCTTCAAGGTGGCCGTCAGCGTGGAGAGGCTGGTACAAGTTTTCTCGGCGGAATTTATAAATTTTACAAGTGGTTCTTTGATATTTGTGACATCTTTTGTCGGTCATCAGTCCTTCCACCAAACTTTCAATTACTTTTTAATTAATTCTCGCGAATTCAGGTTTAGCCAAAGCGCTTGCTGCGAATTCATGAATATGCCCAGCGAAATTAAATTTATTATGTACTCCGTTGTTTGTTTAATATCTAAGTTGTGAAAAAGCTCCGCAAAAACCATGTTTGTATTATTCTAATATCCTATGAAAACAATGCTTCGTTTTCCGTAACAAGTCCTCAAACATTTTCAAGTCTTTGTTTCATACAAGTAAAATTGCTCGACGAACATAGATTTTTACAGCACCTATATGGTTCTGTCAATTTAGGACATAGTTAAAAATGTTGTCAATGTCAAAAAAAAAATTTTTTGCATTATGTTACCTTTTTATAAAATTATTTTTCTTATTTTACCCGGGGAATATGTTATGTACCGTCTCCTTTCGTCGAGGGTGAAGGCATGTTTGACTACCCCATTGCAAAGGGCGGAAGTTTACCCACTAAGCCACGTGCTCCTTCTAGTCAGATGTGTCATGGTCTTGGAAAGCGGGTGACCCTAAACTGGACTACGTATTATTATAGTGGGTCTTATAACGTGGAATAACTAATTGGTGAAAGTCGCGGGAAACCGCTGAGTTCGATGTGGAGATCCTTGGGGGGGCCTATGCTCAACAATGATGATGATAACTATAATGCTTGGTTCTGTAGGTATTCAGCGGGAGGCGCAGACTGCTCTGATCCTAAGTGGAGTGGCTCTGGCGGTTCTGGTGTTGGTGCTCATCATCATATGCCGGGGAAGGCTCTCATGGAGATACATCAAACAGAAATTTCAACCCGCTAAAGTAAGTACAACTTTGTTCTAATAAAAACAAAAGACCTCGGTCCTTGAGGAGACATTACGAACAGGTATAATTAATGGAATTTAAGAAAATTATTCCGAGAAATTCTATAAAGAGGAAATGCGTTACAGGTAATGAAATAGTCATACTTATATATGTTGGCCAGTGGCACATTGGCTGGAATGTTCCTTTGGCAGGAGGTGAACAAACTTCATCAATCTGTACACCAATTGGAATTGCGTAAAAAATATTGTAATTTTTAAATGTGTAGGTATTTAGATTTTAGAATGATTAAAAATGTGACCATTTAAATACAGCTTTATTTGTTGTGCTATAACCAGTTCGTAGTTTCTCCTTAAGAACACGTGTGTTCCAAACATTATGGTTCTCCGGCAGACCTGGCCAGCCCACTGCCGGTCACATGACATTTCGGAACAAATGAACCAAATGACTAATTATAACTCACAGGTAGAACCTCCTGATGGCAGGGCTGGCCGCGTCTTTTGTTTGGAGTTGAAGTGACACTCCTGCGCATCCTACATACAGGCAGATGGGTGTCTAATTACAATATGATTCATGTATGTTGAGAAATATGTCCGGTGACTGGAGGTGGGATTCGTGCATGAAGAATGATAACCTCGTTTATTCGTCACTCATACACCTTCATTAATCCTTAACTGTGCTTTTTTGTTTACTAAAGCGATTGTTCTTACTCATTCGTGTTTCACCCACTTACTCATGTTTTCCGATTGTGTACTCTCATACAATCACAATGACATTTCGTTTATATATAAGATTAGAGACAACTTTCACCACTGCCAGATGTTCTTAAATGTTTTTCAGTCAAATAATAATGCTGCTTACTTTTTTTTACTGTTAAAGAGGCAGCTTCTAAGATATGTGTAAGATAAACTATCCGATACTTATCTGGCTTTGGTAAAATGTCCTTAAATCTATATACACTTGGGATAATAATTAACAATATTGGTAAGTTATTTACAAATTCAAGTCACTAATATCGTGTTTGTGAAAGTTTGCATTAAACAACATCTTTAAGCATGCATTATTTGTTGATTACAGAACCGCGTAAAGAACTACCCAGCCGACATCACTCATCACAACCCACACGCTGAAATGCCTAAATCGAAGCCGGAATTGAAGTTAGAGATTCAAAACCCTGATCCACCGAGGCGGAACCCGCAGCCACTGAACCCTCGAGACCTCGACACTCGTACGTCACAAGCTGACAAGAGCCAGGGAGCGACCACCCCTAAGACGATTAGTACAGCACTCAGCAACAGACATCCAGCAGAAGATACCACACTAGACTTCTCGTACGACAACATGGCTATGAATGAAACACCACCGGAACAGATGGGGCTACCTAGTCACAGATTCTGAGGGCAGGTTTACTTCGGAGGAGAGACGGTTAAGTATATCGAAGTCACTGATCAAAGCAGCTGTGGGTAGGTGTTCGCACACATGCATCGTATTAATGTAAAGTCGTTTTGTATTAAAACTGTAATAATAGATATTGAAAGTACTGCTATGACAGATACAAGAACGCTACCTACATATGTCACAAATAGGTAGTCATTTTAGGGTTGGTGTAATATGACTAAAAGCTAGTTCAGACAGCTAGCTAGAACGCATGGAAATCGCGCGGGTCGTTTGTGTGAGTTATTACTAATCGTTCAGATATAACCGCGACATAACTAATACAAATAAGACCCGCGCGATTTCCATGCGATTCTGAAATCGCGCGGTTCCCGCCGTGTCTGAACCAGCTCTAACGTTCATTTTAAAATGGGCGGCGGTGATTGCTTTCTCTGACATAAAAAGTGTGACAAATTATCACGAACTTCTCGATTGTGAAACTGGCTTTATGCCTTAAAAGTATAGGAGAAAAATATGAAGTGAATAAACATATACTCATATGTGCACAGAAATGTATCCAAGGATCCGCGAAACTTATTTATCAAATAGAAGTTGGGCCCAGAGGCAAATGCTAAGTTTGAAATCTAACGATGCCGTAAGTTTGCGAGCACCTAAACTAGCTGCTATAGGAGAAATGTGTGCAATAAGTTTTGGTAACCTAAGTTGGGAAGGTAGGTGCCAAACCTTTTTACTAGATGGATTTTTAAAGATATACCTAATAACTTTCACAATATATAATTGCATCAAACGAATTGCGAAAAAAACATCGACCAGGTTTATGTACGAGTAAGTCATTAAGAGCTTTCAGGCAATTGAAAAAGGGAATTTCGATAACTATTTTGTGTGTAGGGCTCGTTTAACCATTTTCTATTAAGTTCCTAAAAATTTGATAAATGTCGTTTCTTTTTGAAAATTACCTAAAATCTGAGAGAAAAACATAAGGTTCCAGCTGACGGTAGCAAAACTGGTCCTTCAATTTGCAATAAATTGATGACAAAACAACTTACTCGTACAAACGAACGAACAACAGAATACCATACCACTATAACTTGTGTACTTAAAACGTATCGAAAATCTGTCGAAGTATTATAATACTTAAATGTTGAACCTTCTGCATTGCATTTTTATAATGAATTTGTACTTAAATTTTGTACTTACGCACATTATACTGTATGCAAATTATTATAAATTTTTAGAATAGTTTACACCAGAACAATAATAACAATGTAGATGGTAATAGTAGCGTATTAGAAACCTTTTAACGTAATGATATTTAGCTCATAGATCTGAAGATAGATCACAATCTTGAAACTTAAAACTTTAATATTAGGATATCGTAACATACATATCATATCAAAATGCATCACGATTTTTATTATCATAGTAAATAATACTGTATTTATTAAGTTAATTAAAATATTTACCTACTTAATTCATTAAAGTTGTTTATTTGACTACCTATATGCCTACGTTATTGCTGTTACATTTATTAGTGAAATCTATTTTGTATAGTTTATAAAATTTTTGTCAATCGAGAAGTTAGTAGGGCAAGCACAGAAAAGAAGCGATAAATAAAAGTTATTTGAATCAAGTGATTTATTAATGGAATCCTATAGTTCCGGCGTCCGCCACAGTGGCGCTACTAAAATTCCCCATCTCGATTGGAACTGGAAGTACCGCAAGTTAAATAATGGGCGTCGTATGTATAGCTTTAGAAACAATTGTAAATCATTATTTATACTTCTAATTTTAACTTTATTGAACACAAAAAAATATTAATGTCATTTCTATTTCATGTCGGTCATCCTCTAAAACCCGTTAGTCGATGCCCAGATTTTCATAGTTGTTTTTGGCGATCATACAAATAATATTTTCATTGTAAAATATTTCGTTTATAAATTTGTTTGATTTGAGCTTTACATGTCGATTTCTATTTACAGACAAATTATGGCCATATAGCTTGTATGAGCAGAGTAATGGTATTCATTGACGATATTAAATAATAATGATCAATTATTGTTATAATATTTCTTGCACTTAAGGTCGTTTTAGGTTAATATGTTGTAAAATTATTTTATCTAGTTTTAGTTAGATTGTAAAATATCACAATAAATTAGTATTTTGATTGATAAGTTTTAGTATAATTATGTATGTATATTATGGTGTGAAGATGGTGTTCCAATGGCGTGTATTCATACAGCAATAACATTTCCTTAGAATTTTTAACTGTCGATAAATATGAATCTTGATAAGTTTTTGCCAGATTGATAAAATATTTTTAATAATAGTTTTATAATTATTAATGTGAAATTAAAGCTCGATTTCGAGAGATTACGCAAAATACGGTGAAATATACTTTAATGGCCGTCAACGGGCTTCACGCCAGTCAGCCATCTAAAGCTGTGTTAAAAAATTATAAAAGGACCATGCAAAGGAGCGTCCCCACCCACCAACAGATTTCAAACGTATCTCTATTTATACCTCTTGCCATACTGATCTTTGAATGGGGATTTCACGCAAATCGAATTTGAATGTTGTATTTTTCAAGTATTTTTTGACACAGTTAATTGTGAAAATAATGTGCAGGCGATCAAGAGTAACCCCCCTGGCCTAAATAAGTGTTCAATAAAAATATAATCTTAAAAAATATTTTACAGTCGAGTCTACTTGAAGCTAGACACTTACAGGCAATTCTGAATCTTAGGCGTACTGCATAAGGACGGGTTTATTTTTTTGAACACCCCGTCATTTTTGGATTAAAAATGGTTATTTGTCATATGTCATAATAATATTGAAACTAGTGCCAAGTCTGTTGGTGGGTGGGGACAGAGCCCATACAACTTCTTGCGTTGTCCTTTGATATCAATATTTTATACTAAGTAATAGCATAACAGTTACAACTGGTTTGGTTATAATCGTAACGGTTTATAATGTTTTGTTCATCAAATAGAGCGCTGTTTGTTAGTGTTAGTTGTTTATTATTAATTTGGCAGAAACTAGCTAAGGTCCTTAAAATATACTTGATAAGAAGGGCTGGTTATCCCGGTATCAGATAAGTTCCTCGTATTTTATCTTTTGATAGCAAAGTTGCTTATTTTTTTACAAAAGAAACCATTTTTTTTATTGATAATTAGACCTTCATTGATATAACAGTTAAGTAAGTGGTAGTTGTCTAAGAGATCAATTATCGAGGACTTAAACTTATGTGATTTGTGAAACTGGCCCTAATGGAGTAGGTATATTTAATTTTTATTGTTTAACATTTGATGTAATTATTCATAGATTGAAAGATTTAGGTATGTACGGTTATTGTATTCTATCGAGTTCGACTCGGGTTAAATAAATACATTTTCAGCCTGGCTGAGGTAGTTATTTTATTTAGTGGAATCGGATTTTGTAACATCGTGTGTGTTGTATTTTATGTTGTATCTGTTTATGCATTATACGTGTTTATGCTCAATACATTCTCTGCTATGTCGGGTCAATGTATATTAGTACATATTTTGCAAGTTTTTATTTTTTTATTTAAATAGGCCGGTCAATCGCCACTGTCGTTGGTACGACCTGAAGAGGTATGTGGTGGTCCACATACCTCTTCAGGTGTGAAGGGAAACTTCAGTTTTTGAGTAGTGGTTGGGTGGGTAGTGGGTTTTGCTAGGCTGCGGCTATGGCGCATAAACGCATTCTCCTCCAAAAGGACAATTATATCTGTTCTAAAAAATACGAATACGTTATTTTTCGAATGTATCGAGCATCTAAGTATTCGCTTGTAGATGTTATATTGTTTTTCGTTTGGGCTGGGTCTCTTCTAATTTCATATAATCCTTACCTAAGCGAAGTTGTATAATATGTGTATGTGTTCGATGTAAATGAATTTATTGATAGAACTGTATCCGTCCATAACATAAATACTCGAGTCAGTGTGACTCGGCACATCTCTACAAGTCTACACTGTGACATGGCAGCGACATTCTGCGAGCTTGTTAGATACTAACAGTTTCGTTGCGACGTCGCAGGCAGGCTTGTTGGGTGTTAGCCTGTTGACTAGGTCAAATTTTAGAGCTTGCTAATATTGAGCAGAAATTTTTTGAAACTCACAATTTTTATTAGGTCACGAGAATCTGCGAACTCTTTAGTCTTGGGTTGTGTAGGTACTAGAGAGAGACTAGTTAAGTAGCAACCGGTCAAAATGTGTTACAATTCTAATATCATTTAATATTTTTGAAGCTTTTCTGTTAAATACATAGGTAGCAAATTGTAATACAAGTTTGCTTTAGCATCTTAGAGCATTAAACAAAATAATGGACTAAGACACAATTAAAAAAAATATTAATTTAGATAGTCACTCATTTATTGTGTTATGTTTAGTCATATTATCATGTTGTTCGTTTGAATGTAGCTATGTTTATTTATATTGTTCGTTTGAATGTAATTTGTAATTGTAACATTTAGAATAAGAGTTTACGTTTTGAAATTGTTTAACTGTTGTTTATGTTCAGTGACGTTTGTTTGTCTCGTAAACGACATTAACTTACTGCAATGAGGTCGATTTAACTACCTCACGGTCACAGCTCGCGTATTTTCAATCCAAATGCCCCATGGAAGTTGGCGAGGTATAATTTAATATGAATACTGTTCACGCTGGAGTTTATAGAAAAGTTACTGGCTTCATTTGCTTACCTGTCTAGTCTACTTGAAGACAAAAGCGGGAACTATATAGAATCATAATACCATTTCTTCATAACATTTCCAAATATGTATTTTTACGATCATTGTTGTTTCGACTCATTGAACAGGACAATAGTCGAATTCCATTTTTTTATGTTTTTTTTATGGTCACTTAAAAATTAAAAACGGCAGAATTAAATTCAAAGTTCGACTTTATTTTTGTTTTCAAATATAGATACATTTGATATTTAAAATCTAATTTTCGAGCAAATGTACTGCAGAAATCAGTAGCCAAATTGCGGTTTGCTCAATACCTATAGGTAAATAGAGTTGTCCATAGGTAATTTATTGTTCAATGCTGCTTATTGTACTAGTTTCAAGTGCCGGCCCTGCGATTACATTGCTTTGGCAGCTCAAGTTTTAGTAGCAGTTTAGTAGCTCAAACACGTCACGCCCCATGCCTCACACGCTAGGTGATTCCACCAAATGTACATATTAATGGCCTCAATAAGCTACAGTACGGCCAATTTAAAGTTCAATGTGCTTCAGTATGTAATGACGTGTCCAACTCAGCCTTTATGCGACACTTTGATATGCAAGCGCCCCGATACACAATCAAGTAAGCATTCCTGGACTGTACGGTCAACAGCACATCACGGTAAACACTTGCAGTTCGATAATAGAACTTATGCCCCCGACATAAGAGCGGTACAAAGTCCAAAGTGTTTCGTCTGACGTGCTTTTGACTGTACCATCCATTACCTATTGAAGGGCGTTAATTAAATCCAAGTAAATTACTAGTGATTTGGACACTGTAATTCGATTCATTTTACATAGATGTGTGAAGTTGAGTAGGTTACATAGCTCTTATAACACGTATAAATGCACTCTCAGATCGGGCATGTTACCATCATCACCCGAATTTAGCTTAGATTTCACTTCAATATTCACGTTATACCAAACATGTGATTTTTAAATATGTATATTAAAATTCTGGCAAACATCCCATCTTCACTTCACAATGTTATGTAATGACGAAAATACATTGTACATTTATGTAAAACTGTGTTTACATTGCGATAATGAGTTAGTAAGTACTGCGAACCACGATAACGAACTAGAGCTACATAAGTACATGCAATTGGATGTAGGTACTTGAGCGATTGCTGGCAATCTCGATCACGTTTACTGATCAAAATATGTAGTAGGTAGGTACTAAGAAATTGGTTTGAATTTCATCATGAATCACGTTTCAGTTCGTCGTTTTCAACTTTGTCGAGAAATACAACTATTCAATGTTAAAAGCGTAAAGATGTCATTAATACAAATAATACAGTACCTATATTTAAGAAAACGTTTACTCTGCGTAATACCTACATCACAATGAATGAATTTTTTCATGACAACTGTTTGTCTACAATTTAAATAAGATAAGTTTTGATGTGTTGTAAGTAAGACGTTTGCAAAGAATTGCCATACTAAATATTAATGCAGATAATGTGTCATATACATATTTAAGCAAACGCTAAATGTAATGGAAAATGCGTTGTTTAGCATCTAATGCACTAAAATAATTTTCGAAAAATATAAATGATGTTAAAACAATGAGTGTGAGTATTCAAATAAGAATATACCGATGTAAACACCTTTTTTAACACGGGTTTTCTATCTATGTATAATATTAGGTTTCTTTTGTGTGACGTCATATTTTAATATTGCACGTTGTGTTGTGACCAAGGTAGCATTGCAATAGAGATCTTATGTAGAAAAGTCAAAAATGCATTGACAGATACAATGATTTGTCTAATTCAAAGCTTAAACATTTTTATGAAGAATCAAATAGGCATTGTCCGGTCTTCTAGATCATAATGCCACCGTATATTTTAGCATTAATTTTAATTTAGTCTATAGTAAACTTGATACGTCCATACAAGACATTCCATTAGGTTAATTACTTAACGGTTAAATAATTAGTAAGTAAGCCTTTGGTGATAAAGGCAATTATATATAGGTACTACTTATTTATTATTTAATTTAACATCTTAACTTTTACAATTTGCACTATATTGAGGGTTTTTAATACGCACGGGTCGCATAGTGGCAGCGCATTGTTTTTTTTTTATGGTAGGTATAGCGGGCAGACGAGCATGCGGCACAGCTGATGTAAAGTGACAACTGCCGCCCATAGACAACCCATAGCAAATCAGGTGGAATCACAGATGCGCTGCTGGCCTTTAAGGAAGGAATATGCTCTTTTTTTAAATACTTGCAAGTCGTATCCGGAAACACCGCTGATGAGAAAGAATTCCATATCTTGGTCGTGCGAGGCAGAAAATTGCGAGTAAAGCGTACAGTTGTGGACTGCCAAGCATCAATATGGTGGGTAACTGGCTCTGGCTGTCGGTTATTGTTGGTGTAGTGGTTTAAGCACCGGGACATGATATCGGTGTCTCGCGTTCAATACCCGGTTCAAGCAATATTTATGTCGGTGTTCGCGATTACAACTCGGATTTTTCTACCTCCAATTAGCATATGGCAAGAGTGGTGCTTAGCCTATAATGAAGACGATGAAGCCTTTGCCCTGCTGTGGGACATAAAAAGCTGACACTCTTTAAAGACAAGACATGACATGACAGACTGAATTATTAAATGCATTGCATGGAAGGTTTGGATCCAATCACGTTTTACTATCAATTCGTCATTCTACATTAAATATAGGTGAGTCTTTGTACAGTTTGACAGTTTGACAGTACTTTGCTTTGCAGTATAACGTTTTATTGGCACATACACGGTACTTTCTTCTCGGTCCCAAGTCTACTTTAACGGCTATACAACCAGATAAAACAGGGGTGTCTTTTTATTCACCCACGCAATACCGTACAGTTTGTACGTTGGTTTAACCTTTTGATCGCCAAGTTATGAACGCACGTCGTGTCCTGTACGCAGAGCTGGGTTATTCTTTATTTTCGAATGTAAGGAAAAAATACCGGTAATCGTTTTAAACATATTTATTTTATATTTTTAGAGGCAGGGTTTTCGTCAAGTATAGACGTCGTTGAGGACCTGCAGGTGCTTGTCAAGTTTAGACGACTTGGGCGTCCAAAAGGTTAATTTAATTAGCTAACTCTTTCAGTAGCTTTTTTCGTCATATCAATCTGATCTGATATCCGATTAATTTACAGTGTTCGCTAAAAGACTCGATAGAATTTTTTTACTGATTATTTCAGATATTTTTTGCCTATTCTATATAAAGAAACCTAGTGTTTAAACCAATAAGCATAATATTTCTCTTTCTCAAAAAATACAAAGCCAAACAATTTGTAGAGACGTTTTTTATTAAATTTAGTTTGAAACACGTAAAATAATACGCAGAAGCCTTAATATTAATTATAAAAAAACACTGAGATAAAACTTTGATCAACGTTAATAAGTATCACTTCTTTTTGTGTCAGTTTTTTGATAATTACCAGTAATGTTTTTAAATAAGAAATTATAATTGTTTTAAAGACAAGAATGGGCTTCATTAGTGTCGTTTCTGAACCAACTGCTGGAAAGCAACAATGTAATACAAAATCCCACAAATTCTAACATACAAGCTAAACTGCAGGTTGCATATTTATAGTTAAGCTTCTTAACAACGTAAATCCTTTTAGGTACAGCTTACCGGGTTGTAAAAAGCAAACCTCTTAAAAAGTAAGCCAATCACAAGGGTAACGAGTGTTGTTGAAAACGATCCATTTTAGTAGTAAATGATTGGCTGTAATGGACCCTCTCTTTGTTTTGTATTTTATTATAGGGATAAACGTATTCCGTATTTAAGACTTATAAACTGAAAAACGCTTAGAAGTGTAATTGTTAATATGTGTATAAAATCATAATAATTAGTTCAGATTTTTGCAATATAGCAAGCAATTGTGGTAGAAACGATTTATGATTTCTTGAACTACTATGGCGCTGCCCGACCCGGCTTCTGACAATATCAAATAGAAAAAGCAAAGAATATAGCTTATAATATATAGAAGTGATATACACAGTCATACAGTTCAGCTATTAATTTTATTATAAAGGTTGATTTGATAATTTTTCAATTTATCTTTGTGTCTTATTCAATCGTAAAAATGTAACAAGAAGGTTTTGGCATAGCATAGAAAAAAACAAACAGTAATTTTTGTGGTTATTAACAGCTTTAGCATCAACATTGACTATATTCTTCGATTTTTTGTTACTAAAAATTTTCAAAGGATAGTTCGTTGTAATATTAAAGGAAAAAGGAAATGTAGCAGCCATAAAGTGACAAATTGATTCAATTACTAAAAAGAGCGAAAATAGCTTAATTTAGGCAAACACCATTTTAATTAATTGGATATCATTTATAGATGGAAATATCTTAACGTCGTCTTATAAGATTATAATATTATGACAGTGCATTATATTTATAAAATCTATGTATTGTACTAGATAACTGACTGAATGACTGTACCTATGACTGACGATTAACACGTGGCCTGATTATCGTAGGGTAGGAAATAAAATTGCACAATATTTTACTAATTAAATGTATCATTTTTAATTAAACGATTAAGTTCTTACGACTTATGAGTTTACAACGTTCGAGTCAGAATTTATTATTAATAGTTATGTGTAAAAGCTCTTGTGGCAAAATGTACTTAAATAATTATTGTTATCTATTTTAGATTTGAAAATTATTTTGACGTTAAGATTAGTTTAAATTCACACAATTTAAGATAATTATGCTAATTTAAGGAATTATGTGTATATATGAATATGAAGCCCTCAGGCAATCCGTCCAATAGTTAAGAATTTGAAATTACGACTGTAATTATATCGTCGTATTCTTAATATTAAATAGATATAAAATATAAGTATTCACGTAGATTACTCTGTATTCAAGGTGTAACTTTAATATTTCTGTTATTATTGTAAACAGATTCATATTAAAATAAATAATACTAAAACTTAATCTTTTTTCATTTAATTATTAAATATCATTTATAAAAAAAGGTATGTACTTTTTACGTAAGCATTTTATGATTGTAAATACAATTCTTTAAACCTGGCATGCAAATATAGGTTCATTTGTTTAATTATATTTAATTCTTATATATTTCCCATGCTTCTTGAATCGTCTCATTCTTGGGTAGTCTTCGAACTCCTTAAGAACCGACTTCATTCGCTTCCTGATTAATTTGTTCTTGTGTTTCTCGAGCATATCGGAATAGGCATCCGAAAAAGGCATTAAATTAATCCCTCCATCGGGAGACACAAGCCCTGGCAATCCTGGGACCATGCCAACTTGCTGTTGGGCTTGGAAAGGAGAGTAAGGATATTGGGAGGGGTACGGAGCTCCTGCCACAGGTAACATGGGGCCAGATGATACGATGGGTACTCCAAAAGGCAGAGGTGGAGGTGGCAAAGGAGGCATCATAGGTGGCATCATTGGCGGGAAAGGCCCAGGAATGGGCAAGGGTACTGGCAAGGGTACTGGAATGGGTAAGGGTATCACTGGAGGAGGTGGTTTCCCCTCAGGCGGCTCGGTCGTGGTAGTATAACAGTACTCTGGAATATTTTGTGGGTACCAGTACAGTGGGTTACATGGATTCGAACGTTCTGCGTCGTTACGTCGTCGAAAATTAAGCGGATCCATGTAACTGATACCAGAAATGGTACATAATGAAGATTTCGCAGCAATTACGACTATGATGCCCTAGAAAAGATTAAAATAATACAAAATATGTACGTTAAGGGTTAATTAATTGTGGGCTGGTGTAACAAAAGGGTACTAACTAGAGGATTCGATCCCGGGATCCCGAAAACCGGGATCCCGGGATCCCGATCATATTTTAGTCCCGAAATTTTCGGGATTAAATTCAATAGATCCCGGGATTTTCGGGACTAATATATTTTTTATATAAGTCAATAAAAATGTGCGTGAAACGAAACGCACTTACTTTCATTTGACGTTAAACGTAAAAATTTGCCGGCCATCTTGTTTACACAGCTGATTGCGTTTGTTTCTGCTAACGACTGGTGTCGGATTAAGCACCTATGTGTGTTTAATGACGATTCCTCCAACTTCCATCGAGCCTGAACGCGCGTTTTCCGCTGCTTCATATTTGTGCAACAAATTAAGAAGTATGCTTTCGGATGAGACGTTGGATGCGTTGTTATTTCTTAGATTTTATTTTCGTGGCCTAAATAAGTAAATTATAGTTTCTGGTCTATTTGATTTAAAATATGAGTCCTATTAACATTGATCTCTTTTGTAAAATTTTAAGAAGTTGATTTTTTTTATGTTTATTGTGAAATAAAATAAATAAACTAAGCAATATAATTTATTAAACTATTTTATAAGGGCCTAGTTTATTGATTTTATTAGAAGAAATTATAATTTTGTTTTGTTTTTGAAGATTTAAGTGAAGATTTAAAATAAAAGGTGGATTTTGTTATGTTTTTCTTTCTTTTTGCTACCACTTTCTATTACTAATACAATCCCGGGACTATCCCGGGATCCCGGTATTAACTGTTGATAATCCCGAAATCCCGGGACTAGAAAAATCGACCGGGATCGAATCCTCTAGTACTAACCTTCAGTAATATTGTGGCCATGGTAAAAGACTAAAGTCTGTTCATCGTCTAAAGCACATCCTTGCCTCTGTATTGCGGCGTTTCTGACCGAGGTTTAATGAAATTGCTACTTATCAACTGAAGCAACATAGGTTGAAGAAACAATGAGATGAAAGGAAACGTTGTAACAATGGACTTCAAATACTTTGTAAAGATTCTTGAAGTGTTGGTTCTTTTTCAAAACTTTTTATACCGATAAGATCGTTTTGCTAGGTGTTCAGGGTATAGATGATGAAATGAAACTAGTAAAGTAATACATAATTTATATAATTTTAGTCTGCGTATAAAAACTTAACACAAATGTGTAAATTATACTACTATTACCTACTGCTATTTTTGACTTTTTTCAGGGTCCAAACATATTTTTAATTTTTGAAACGATATCCTCCTCATCGTCATCATCTTTGTTTTCGTTAGTTTTGTCATCTTTTGTATCCGGATTTTCGGTAGGGCTTAAATATTTTTGATAGTAACGATAATATTTGATATTAGCATCTCTGTATGTACCAGAAATTCTTTTAAAATATCGACCACTTTTTCTGGAAATTGGTTGTTTGTATAGAGCAACTGTGCCCAGACCAGGGATGACGGTGATCTCAGGGGAGCTAGGGTCCTTCTTGACATCTTTTCTCAACATCCTGAACATTTTCTCATGGGGATGCAAGTGACGCCTGAGCTCGACAAACTCGTCAAAAGGAACAGATGAATATACCTCTTCAGGTTCAAGGGTGTAAACCATGTCCCTCCTTTCTTGCACGACACGAAGAGGCACGTTTGAAGAAATTCCTTTTTGAATTAAATCTCCATATAATTTGAGGCAGTGTGGAGGCAAGTGTAGTGGGTACCAGTGGAGGGGGTCGCATTCTGTTACATCTCGATAGCGCTCTTCGAAATTGAAGTCATCCATGTACGTAAGGCCCGCAATTGATTGTGTTGCCGGTTTTATCGACCCGAACAAAATTATCAGGAGCTGGACATTCTTGCACTAAAAAAGAGAGTGGTCAGTTTTACCTTATTAAAAATAGTACACAGTATCTTCATATTATTACACGTCATCTTCATATTATTTGAATCAACTTAACTGGCTTGTCTGAACCTCGCCCCGCACCTGCGGAAACGACGCTCGTTGCTAACTTCGGACAAGCCAATTAAGTTGACGCGCTTGTATTTGTTTGCCCCATTAATATCTATGTAATCTATGATTTGGATTGAGTGTGCGTGCGGAAAAACATAGACACTATGGCTGGTTTTATTGTTACGCGGATTTATAAAAGCAGATTTATAAAATTTACATAGGTACACTTAAGTAGTTTGGTGGAGGTCATCTAAACATGGTTTATTCTACAATTCCATTGATATGTTAGCAATTATTTCTGTATTCAATCCTTACATATCTATGTCATTCTTACTGTACACTATCATTCCAAATAGGAACAAAACATTGATTTATTTACGGCGTGGGTAAAATAGTAAGTTGCGATATTGGTTGGTTAAAATCTCCGTTTAAAATTTTTGCGTTACAAGAGTCTGATGGTAATCGTTAAATGTAACTGCCTGTCTTGCTTCAAAAAAAAAATATTGCTTTACATCTGGCCCAACACCGAGGATAATAGAAAATAGCAGCTTGCAAAGGATTACATTCAAAAGCACTCTTTGGAAGTTTTAATCAAGGGGCGCAAGTGGTTGTATGTTTTTGCTTTCAAGAACCAGTTTCACCACTGACTGATAATTTTGTGATAATTTATCTGCTCTGTCCTTAGTATCTTAATTAATTACGTTTAGGGTGAATTGAGCATCAGGCGACTACGTAATATACTCTTACACCAGATCTTTTAAAACCATTAGTAAAAATCAGATTGTCAAAAACATTTTAATATATTTTCATTTCATGCTTCAAGCCTTATGAGGCAACAAAGCCTCATAATAAATTCATAAGCGTCCAATTGTCTGACAAACTCGTATGTAGTCAACCGTATGTATGCATCATTATGAACTTGTAAAAATAATGATGAGTATTTTGTGAACCATAGTGATTTCCCCGACCGCGCCACTGGCATTCAAACCAAATTAATTTAGACGGTATTTCAATGCCAATATGTGGGTGGTTGGAATGTATACGACGACGATATCATTAATTAATGAAATTGTAAATAACGTTTATATTTTGTTGCAGCTTAAATGGGCGTCCGTTGACATTTCCATGCATTTCCGTAGTGTGTTTACCGCTTTTAATTTCAATTAAGGCCCTCGTTCATTATTATCCATCATCACTTACTATAATTTTCTGGCTCAATTAATTCAAAAACTTACTTTTATTTCTAATTAATAGTTGGACGTTATTTTGTGGTTACGGGCCGGCGGACCTTGTAATCAGAAATAATTATTAGCATTCGTTATTGCAATTCCGCTCGATGCATTGGTTAATTAAATTACAAAAGTTATGAACCGTACATGATTTTATTCGCGTAATATTACTTTTGCGTGTATTCTTAGAACCGAATTATATGTCAAATATAGCTGAGTGCGTAATTGCCACAGTTGCGATACTAAAATGTTCATAGTTATTTCTCAGGTCTTCTTCGTCTAACATTTTTTGATTATTTCCGTACTAGTGCCTCAGGATTCGTTTAAGCCGAAGAAGTTCTGCCAGCTTGGATCATACTTTTTCAGAAGGCAATCGTTCCAGCAGCTCAGGTAAAGTTCAAAACTTCCTTTATAATTAAATTGTTGAACTCTGAATAGAATGCCTACACGTGCCCAGACGTGGTTTCGACATAGACTTGCATAACTTGACAACCAGTGGATAATTTGATAAGAGTTAATTTCCTTGTTTAATATTTTTAGGTAATGAAAGTAAGTAGGTTACACCTGTAAAAGCGAGTAGAATAGTAAAAAATATTAAAAGCAAATTGTTTTACTCAAACTTTACTTCACTTAAAAGATTTTCAAGATTTTGTGATAATATTTTCTAACTTTACATTATTTTGTCCTTCACAGAACTCTATTTTTGAATGTCCACAGGCGAGTTATTTTATTCGGCTGGTTATTATTTATCCCTGGCTGCCAAACAAAGACCTTCAAGAAATCTTATTTGCGAGTACTTTAGAACTTACATTTTAATGGTATTCGGTGTGTTGATTCTTACTTACTACATAATATAGCCTTTTTTTGCGTCAGGAAATGCTGTTACGCACCGGTCCGCGTCCCTGACAAAACGGACGCCGGACCCTCCCGGCTAAAGCCAGGGGTCGCTCAGGAGACGGAGGTTCGTCCCGAGCGGTGTGTCGGACTCGTTCATCGGGCCTACCGACTAAAACCCATCTAAAACCTGACGATGACCCTCTCAGTGCAGTGAGGGGGAACCGAGAACCACCATGCGGAGATAACGCCACGGAACCCCCTCTCGCGCGAGCCGCTGCGGCCCGCCCCGGGCACGTCTTGCGCTCTGCCTATATAATATAGCCTACTACAACGTCTACCTGAGAAAATTCTGCAGCTGAAAAATAATAGGTTTCTTCAAATATAGAGTTCGAAAAAAGGTTCTCTTCATCATAAACCGTGTTTAAAACACGAGTCGTACAGTTAATACTCCCCGTATTCACACAGAAATCTAAATAACCGTATTTAGCAAGCAGAGAACATGTTTGTGTAGTTTTAAACTCATAACCAATTTCGACACAATTTACTATTGACACTACAACATCTTGTTCAAAATACATTTATTATTCTAAAAGATGTTTTCCGTCGGGGATTGTTTTCTAGGCAATACCACAGAATATACATATAATAGTACCTACTAACGTAGCAATACTCTGTAGCATTATAAACGGATTACTTCATTATTTTCAAACCTTGTGCTTAGTGTCCCCGAGGGCTGCAAGCATATTTCGAGGGGCAGATCTTAACTTTGTGCATGGACTGTGAGACAAGCTAAACTTTACTTAAGTAGTTACTTATCAAACTAATTTAAGTAGCCTTTTAGGGTCTCAACTAAGGCTCTAGAGAATTATGTTGATCATACTGCTCGCTGGATGCATATAATGTACTAGCTACTAAATGCCCGCGGTTTTAAGTATACAGACTACTTAATTTTTTTTTATACCATGTCAGTTGGCAGACATACATGCAGCCCACCTGATGGTAAGCGGCCACTGCGGCCTATTCCATTGAGAGACACTTCACTAAGAAGCGTCACTCAATGTGCTGCCAGACTGTAGATTCATCTGATTTTCGAGCCTTTGATTTCAAGTGTACTGGCTCCCACATTAATACTGCCGGAACACAGCCAGAGCTATTATGGCGGCGGATTTCACCTGTGGGGGTGGAAGCTAGCCAGTCGGACTCTGAAAAAGCCCTACCACCAACCAGACCCTAGGTGGGAATCGAACCCACGACCTCCGGGTTTTATACCCGAGCGGCTTAGCCACTGTTCCACGGAGGCGGTCAGATTGTTTTGTTCCATAATAGTGACTGCTTCCTCCAACATTTTTTTCTCGAACTAATCACGGTATGCTTGGACCTTGATCCAGGATTTGACAAGTCCAGATTTTAACCTTCCCTTCGAGCTACTACTACTTTCAGACTTCCGTAATCCTTTACAGGGGCACTAGACCAATTTAGACTTGTAATAATTAAAATCGTAGTAACGGCGATCATACTTCAGTTGGTTTTGTAAAATATGAAGAGTATCCAATGACGTTCAATGTTGTATATTGAACGTCATTGAGAGTATCATAATAAAAGTTTGATATTATTTACATAATAATAATAATGTCCTCCTAGACAAGCTTTGGGCTACGGCGGCCGTGTTTTACGATCAGCCAACTACGCAGGATATAATTATAGTGCGCAAGCACAGGTATACTCCCTATTCCCTCACTCTCATAACACGGAGGAGCAGCAGTCTGACACGACCGAAAAGAGATCAGGCGCAGGACCAACGGCATAACGTGCCTTCCGAAGCACGGAATCATTATTCTTTTCAGACATTCAGGTGATTCAAGCCTGCAATGTCCTAACCAATCTGGAAACATTCACACAAAGTGATGCTCCCCGCGGGATTCAAACCTACGACCTCCGGGAAGTAGAGCCAGCTCTAACTACTGTACCACGGAGGCAGTTAAATACATCAATCATAACTCTATTCTGGCTACGAGGTAATACAATAGTAAATAAATCTATACTAATATTATAAAGAGGAAAGATTTGATTGTTTGTTTGTATGTTTGTTTGTTTGTATTGAATAGGCTGCGAAACTACTGAACTGATTTAAATGATTCTTTCACTGTTGGAAAGCTACACTATCCCCGGTGAACATAGGGTACTTTTGATCCCGGAAATGTGGGGGGAAGGGGGGATATTTGAAAAAAAGAAATTACGCGCGGATGAAACCGCGGGCGGAAGGCTATAATAAATAAATGAAGTGGGAATAGGCAAACATTTTTGAGGGAAGCTACTCGTATATTCTGACTGCATGATTTGACAAGACTTCAAAAACGTGTTGATAAATGAACAGAGGTTATTCTTACCACCATTATGTTTTATTTCCGAACGTCAGCTGCTTTCATTCGCGCTTTATTCGCACTCACTTACGACTGATGTACAGCGGTTTGTAAGTGTTTAGTGCCAATTTGACTTCATCTTATATTCTGTGTTATGTGCAACCACCTGCGTGGTTATGCAATTTTACTGTTTTATCGCTCTGCATTTTCTAGGGAAATGAAAACACGTTATGCGACAGACGTAACTCAATTTCAGGCGCGCGTTCGAAGATGTACCTATATATGTAATCGTGTGGTTCCTAAACTGCGTTATCGAAGCAGAACGGAAAATCTGAGGGTTCAAATACTATTTACTTTGTTTACACGATTCAAAATTGCATAAGCACACATTGGACATACTTACATTGATCTGACGCCAAATTGGGCAAAGTAGCTTAAGGACTTGTGTTATGAGTATCAGAAACAACGAAGGTAACACAAATATATACATAAATACAAATATATGTACATACAGACCAGGATCACTGCTAATGCTCCATCGGGCCAGCCAGTCAAATTCATTCTTCAGCGGCTTCTGCTTTTAAGCAATATAATTATATTATAATTAGCAGCAGCAGGAAAGACAACAATAAGCTTTCCTTGCGATGGTGAACAGAAACACTAAATAAACTAAGCGTTTTATGCGTATTGTTGTAATTGTGCAGATAACATCTGTCCGAAATTTGTAAGTAGTCGGTTTCTAGAATGTTGCGCTATTTTCCTTTGTGTAAAAGCTGATAATTTTGCTCTAGGTTCGTTCAAGAAAGGTCTTCAAGCTAGACTTTTGTAGCTTAATTACAAGTACCAGTCTACCAAAACGAGTAAAATACTGTTATTATAAAAGTCTCAAATAGTGTTCAGTTAGCTTTTAAAATGATTTTGCCGTCGGCGATGATGATTTAATACAATTATTTGAATAATATGTTGCGTCCATAGTAATTTGTATCAATTAGTGCTGAGTCTTAAACTGACTTGATTTACCGATAAGTATCTGGCTCAAATGACACGTTATCAAAAATATTATACTTAAGTAGGTTTTTTGTACGCTATTTTAGCCAAGAAAAAAGGTGGCTATAAATTATTGTTCAAATACCATATTCCAGTCTAGGATGACATTGCATAATCTACTAATGAGCTGGATGCATTTAGAGTTTCAATACACTTATAGGCACATTGATGACATATCTAAATAATAAGATAAACTATTTATTATAAGTATAAACTAATATTGATTTATTACAAAAATATTTACCATTTTCGTATTCCCTGTGTAGGCTTTGTTTGGTTTGAAGTTTTTTTTTAGTCAAAATTGTATGTGTTTGGAACTGTATACACGTCACGCTAAGTAAATGTAGAAAGTCGCGGTGCGATGTTTATTGTAGCGTTTTTAGAACTTCCAAGTGTGTGTTGGCCCTTAGTAAATTCTCGGACATACTAAACTTTAAACCATTATTCTTAATTCCATTGTACTCCTTGGAAAGTGTATTTCTCTCGTGAAGGAAATAAAGTATGTGAAGGCCACTTAAGGAGAAGGGTGGCGACGCTCATCCTTGCCTAGGTGACCTAGAATAATCTACCTACTGCACCTGTAATGGAACACCTCATGTCTGCGTAAACAATTAAAAGGGTGAACTTGTAAACACTGGTTTTGCGTGGGTCTAGCCAACAGTATAAAGCGTGAACTTTTAACTTTGTTCGAGATTATTATATATAATATATAAAACAAAGTTAACAGAGATACTAACACTTTCTAACAGATACCATTGTTATGTTGCTCTCAATCACAAACAAAATACATATTTACCTCTGTACGCAACAAACCGTTAACCGCATATAACTTGATAACCAAGTGAAATTACAAAATGTTTTTGATATGCGTTATTGTCGGTTATAAAACTTTAGTGCTGTGGTAGAAAATAAAAAATATCAACCATAGATTTCGAGAAATGAGGGGCTGCTCAAACTTCCCAACTGCCCATCCCTCCCCTAGCTCCCCTACTGGACATTTAATTCTTAGCAAGAATAGGACTATTTGCGCTACCTTAATGAGAATTTTTCTATCTGTTTCTTTAATATAGTAACTGTTATATTGGCAATAAATAAAATAACAAAAGTTATAATGACTCGTGCTAAAATAATATGTTTCTCTGATTCGCATTAAGAGGAATATCAGGGCCTATTATGAAAATATTGACTCCCAACGTCGAATGGGCTAACGATACATTCTTTTGCACTCTCCCTTGTCATGCCGTAGATAGGTTGAATTGAATCTGACACATTCGTATCCCGGCACATTCACAGAGTTTTACGTACACACTACTAAAAGAGGATAAACAACTAAGTAGAAACTCGATTAAACAAGATGGTTGAGTGAAGCGATAGCTAAAACATACATCATACTTGTGCTGCAGGTGCCATCTTTGGGTGCTGGTCTGCCGGATATAAAATAGTATAAAAGTGAAGATTGTACATTGAATTCTTGTAACCTTATTGGAGATTGAAAGGAGTAACTGTTGAGTTTCTTGCCGGTTCTTCTTAACAGATGACAGCATTCCGATTCCGGTGGTAGAGTCACTATATTTTTTATTTTATTTCTGACAATTCATAAGTGCCTCTTTGAAGCCTATTTGAATAAAACCTATTTTGATTTTGATTTAACGGACTAGTTGTTATCGCTTACATAATAGAAACAAAAAATAGAGCACTTTGCATGTCAAAAAATAATATTATTAATAATCCCACAATATAATATCGTATCTTAAAGGGGCCTCTTCGTGTTGGATCTGTATCCCCACGTACGCCTTCCAAAAGGACCGGCGTCTGGGCCGTGATATCTCGTAGGAGAGATACAATAATAATAATAATAAATTTAGTTATTTCACTTCACAAAGTCCAATACATAGGCACTTAGTCTATTACATTTTACCCTTTACCCTTCTTGCGTTTATCCGCCATAAGTTCAGGGTCGTACTGTAATTGGGAGTGTTTTCTGAGAGCAATTTGCATTACGAACATTTTTCTCACTGTAAGGACATCCCATTACTTGTACAAGGCAGAGGTTGGATAACGGAATGGATGACCTCAGCCAACCCTAAGGATAGCCCGCTGAGCTCTTACCATCTCAATTATGTGAGACTTGGCTGCCCCTGCCCAGGAGGTTATACAACTCGACAAGTGATTGAAAGCGAGAAATACATCATTTTGATGACTCGACGATCGGCTATGTGTCTCATACTCCTGAATATGTAAATAAGCTTACTTAGTCTCGTAACCAAGGCCTCAATATGAGGCTTGAAACACAATGTCTGGTCAATAATAACACCTAGATAGTTACTTAATTTTGTAAGTTCTCTAAGGATAAGTGCAAGAGAGATAAGGGGTGCAGTCATGTGCGGCAATATTTAAGGTTTTTGGAGGAAGCAAGTTTGACCTGTGACTGAAAGTTATGTATTTGTCAAAAAATGTTATATTAGATAATGATAAATTGGAACATTAGTCCTCTACTAGTCTTGGATACCGAAATAACTTTATTACTACCGGTAAAACAATTAATGGCGCTTTTTCTTTGCAGCAATCTGTAACTAGAATAAAACATTTGAAATTAGTATATTTAATTCCTATAAGTCGACGGTGTCAGTCTTTCTACATTATGTTTATTTAACTATATATTTATTTTGGGTACTTTTTGCTATTCAATAAAATAATCTTGCAACGTGCGGACTGGTTAAATATTAGGTCGAACATAGGTAAAATTTTTTACCTGTTTCGTTTGGAATTCTTTCTTTCACCTCTGTTTCGAAGCAGACACAACTCCAGATTAACGCCAATATCGATACCAGTAGAAAGTTCATTGTCTGGAACCACGGAACGTAGGGCGAATCTGAAGAGTTTGTACCAACGTTTATTTTCATTGGACGGAGTCGGCCACAGGCAGGGCGCCTAAACGAAGTGAATTTTATGTTTTATGCGGAGGGATATTGTTTTTGGTGGCAGGCTGGTCTGCAATAAATATGTATTCTGTGCAACCTACCTGTACGTATATAAATTAAAAAAACGTTTGTGCAATGTGGTCTATTTTGATCTATTGTTTTCCTGTCATAGGAACGTTGCTTATCTAGAAGTTTATTGATGACTTTTTATAATAGGTACATAATTCCAATTCAAATTTTATTAGAGTGCAATTTGGCAAATGGACAATACATCTTTTACGGAAAATAATGAAATTAAATCCTACAATATAAAATGGCGGTTTGTTTTTAATTAGTAGCTAAAATACAAAATGTTGTTTTTCAATATTTTTTTAGGTGTCAGGTAAGGCCCCAGGGATATTATGTGATAGATATGTGAAGGACGGGTTGCCGACGCACCGT
This sequence comes from Mecyna flavalis, assembly GCA_949319885.1. NCBI lineage: Eukaryota > Metazoa > Arthropoda > Insecta > Lepidoptera > Crambidae > Mecyna > Mecyna flavalis. Next base: position 19,681,648 of record OX439425.1, on the reverse strand, counting down.
TCAAACAGCTCTTAGTTTAAAGCCTCACATCGCTATGAGGCAACAGTGGAGGTTTTACTTCCCCCGAGGCTCTCTAAGTACACCCAAACGGCAGAATGCAGCTGTTGTAAGGCAATTGTGCTAATCTCTCTCTACATAGCGCCTTTTTAGCCTGCGCTTAAAACGGCCACAAATGGAGTTATGCTAGTTCTTCCTGTTAGAGGGCGACTGACATAACCTTAGAGCGTTTGTCCACCGTCATCGTCACCGAGAACCGATTTTATTTCTGACCAATTTAAAGATGACGGCGCTAGGATTACGGGCGGTGGACAAACGGCCTTAGCCAGTCCAAGCGGCTTGGGTATCCATAAAGGTATCAGGTAAGGAAAGATAAAATATAACCTTGTCGAATGAGGGTTATTAAAAACCAATACGTTTTTTGCTCTGTTTTTTAACAATAAATAATGCTGATGAATTAAATATTCTTCTTTAAGACGTAAAGTTAAAGGCCGGTATTATTTTTGTTTTTTAAAAATGGTATTCCTTAAAACCAAAGAAAATTCAAACCTTCTGATTCTGGGAGGCCACACGTCTATAAAGTAGTTGCTAGTTATAACAATAATAAAAATATTTTAAACAAACTAGAATAATAGTCCGACAACGTCAGAAGAGCTGGAGCAGCGTGTTGTTAGCAACTTTACCTGTCTCGGATCTTTGCGATGCTCCAAGCTAGAGTTGCCCATCGATAGTCCACTATCGCTAAACTATCGATAGTCTATCGATAGTTGACGTCATATCAATAGTATCGATAGTCTATCGATACTATCGATAGCCCAAATCCAGGCAATACTATCGATAGTATCGATACTATCGAGCAACAATACTATCGATAGTTTTTTAACTATCGATACTATCGAAAGTATCGATACTATCGATAGTTTTTTAACTATCGATCAACAATACTATCGATAGTATCGATAGTATTGCTTACCCGCGATAGTATTGCCTGGATTGGGCTATCGATAGCACTATCGATATTGTTACTATTTTTCAAGGTCAACTTTCGATAGCGAAACTATCGATAGTTGGGCAACTCTGCTCCAAGCTTTTCATGTAAAGTTATGCAGGAGCTTGGTTGGAAAATAGAATATGAAGTCCGATTTCATTCCGAGTTTGAAGCATCAAATAATATAACAAACTAATGAACAATAAGGCATCATAAATTGACGAGCCATTTGGTGTAATGGTCGAGAAGTCAGCTATTACATCAGAGGTCGCGAATTCGATCCCCGCACGGTACAAACATATGTTTGGTCTGGGTGTTTCTATGTATAAATGTATGTATTTACAAAAAAGTATTTATGTAATTTTTATCCGTTGCCTGGCACCCATAGCACAAGCTGATGCTTAGTTTGGGGCTACATATTATTATAATAATATTGTTATTATCATTAATAATTATGATAGTACACTTAAAGGTAAAAACTGGCATCAACTAACTTTGGTTTCTGAAATAGAAATGACCTTAATATTTATTTATTTGCGGTGTATATTACTTATTACTAAATATTGATTTTTTAATATTTTAAAATTGTTTCCGATGTTTTCCATTGCTTATTTTATTTTATTTTGAAGTGCTTGAACTACGGGTGTGTTGCTCGGCTCAAAACATTAATATTATTTTATCGGATGCATTTACAATGAGCTCAATATCTTATTTAATGTATTCTATGTATATTTTCAAAAAAGTTTCTGATTTGATGAATTTTGAAACGTGCCTTGATTTTAGGGACCTGGGATCATTTCCCAGGTCGGACAAAATATGTGTCAGGTTTTTCGACACAGACACAGATCGGGTTTGTCATTCCTTGCCAAAATCACGCGTCCTAGTATAGAATAAAATATGAACTGTTACTTACGCTTATAATACTTAAATTGTTACTTTACACTCGTTGTTAAACACACGTAAAACAATACGTGTTTTATTACACAGTAAAAATACATTCAATATTTATGCAGGAAAAACAATACGACGTAGATGAACAATATTATGATTATGTAATACTTGTATTATAATCTGGTAGCCAAGTGCTCCATTTTTCTCAGATGCATGAGGACGATAGTTCTGATTTTGCCACATATTGATTTTGCCACTTATTGATTTTGCCAAGAGCGTATATTAACTAATGGCAGAAGAGTCCTGCAAAAATTAGACGCACATAGCTGTATAACACTTAATTTATTGAACTAGTTCCTCTGTGTAAAGTTTTGAAGGTATGACGTGACGGTGTGGGTAGCAATGCGTAAATGCATTCTCCCAGTATAAAAAAGTCTATTGGCATTACATTGCAGTGCTTATACATATAAGTAATTGCACTTAACTCATTCCTAATTAATGGGTGAAAAAGTACTACAACAGCATCAGTCAATTTCCCTACTTTAGGTCGTCGAAATCCAATAGATCCATTTTGACAGCCCTTATTGCTATTGGATTTCCAATAGTCCAAATCGGAGTTACGGTAAATTTTTAAAACCATTAGCTTTCAAAAAGGACATATTTAAGATGTAAACGAATATCAATTTCAATCATTTTCTAATATGTATTTGCTAGTAAACATGAAGTAGTCTTTTTAAATTGTATATAATCCTTACTGTTAAATGCCTTCTTGGTTGAATTATCTAGAACTGCCTCCGTGGTACAGTGGTTAGAGCGTTAGGCTCTAATACCCGGAGGTCGTGGGTTTGAATCCCGCGGGAAGCATCACTTTGTGTGAATGTTTCCAGTTTGGTTAGGACATTGCAGACTTGATTGAATCACCTGAATGTCTGAAAAGAATGATGATTCCGTGCTTCGGAAGGTACGATAAGCCGTTGGTCCTGCGCCCGATCTCTCTTCGGTCGTGTCAGACTGCTGTCCCACCGTATTAAGAGAGTGAGGGAATAGGGAGTGAACCTGTGTTTGCGCACTCACTTGTGCACTAATATCCTGCGTTGTTGGATGATAATGCTCCTAGCCGAAAACTCGGCTAGGAGGACATTATTATCTATAACTCAACTACCCTTTGATTATAGATTCACGTAATGAGCATTTTGATCGACAATTCCGAGCTTAATCCCCGCTCAAAGACATTGTTTGTAGTTCGCTAAACCTTTGTCTAGGTCTGGTGAGGCATTCGAGACGCGTCAAAAGGAGAATATTTGATGAACCTTGTGGCCATTAAGATTGGCCCCATTGTTTTCTTTTAGAGCTTTGTCCAACACGCTATTGCTGAAATGCAACCGCTGTCTAATTACTTACAGATATTACATATTTAACCGTGTGTTCATTTGTTTAATTTGTAGTTTTAGTAGTTGAACAAACATGAATTAATTAACGGTTTATTAAAATGATACATGTATACATATTTTTGAAGCTTCGGTTAGGTTAGCAATTTTTTTTTGATTTCAGTATTTTAGACGTGCAGTTAAATACAACTCTTTTAATAAAAATAAAAACCCCTTAGTGTACATTTACGCATATTAAGTCTAGAATAAGTTCTTACGAATTGCCGCCAACTGTGGTGGAAAAGCCTTTCTTTTGTTATGCCAACCAACGCATGAAACACAAATTGAATAAAATTAAATAAAATTTTGTGTTGTAACAATTTAAAGAGAAAATAATTTTAATATTTATTAAAATACAACATCAAAACATAATCAACTGCTTAGAATCCATCAATCGGCGCTTATTTAATAAGGTAAATCTTAAATTTAATTACGGCTTTAATTATTATTTTGCCGTAAATTGGTAACCATAAAAAGGCTAAGCCGTCATTTCTTAACGTGTTTTTTCACGCCATTCAAGACAACCTGCTAACAGTTAAAGCTTTAATTAACCGCTTTTATTAGAAAAGTTATGGTACAGCAAGGTCAAGGTTCATGCTTTATTTATATAAATAAATAAATATCTCTGGACATCATTCACACAGCGCCATCTAGCCCCAAACAAAGCATTAGCTTGTGCTATGGGTGCCAGACAACGGTTAAACATTACTTATATACTTTTTTTTGTAAATACATACATATTATAAGTACATAGAAACACCCAGAACGATACAAACAGACATGTTCATGCACACAAATTTGTACCGTGTGCGGGGATCGAACCCGCGACCCTTTGGTGTAATAGCCGACTTCTCGACCATTACACCAAATGATATTGAGTGCAGTGCATAATTATTATTTCCTGCATAAGTCCCCATTATTCTAGATTAGTTCAGAATCCGCCTACTGGTGTAGGTAATAGCCAAATTTTCACCCACTAAGATTCGTTGCCACTAAGTCATATTAGACGGATTTTATGAAAGGTGCTATAAAGTAATCTTTTACTTCAGGATAAGACTGTAACACTTTCATACATCCATGTATGTATTAATGCCACAAAATACATACTATACACGAGCAAGGCCACGTAAAACTTGGTATACGACCAATCAATAAAAATAAATAAAAACTTTCCATATCAAACAAAATTTACTCAATCCGACAGTGAAAGTGTAGAAGAGACTAACGATTCTTCTTAAATTTGAACAGGCTGGTCTTGTTGGCCCTGATAGCCGTATCTCTTGACAACATCATCAAACCTAGAGTCAGTGATGAAGGTGGGGGTCATAATGTTCTTCGGGGGGCAGCAGCACGTGCCACCATTGCTACGCCGAAGACGCTTCTCCCTCATAGCTTCTTTAAGGCTGAGGGAGCCCCCGTCCATATTGGCAACAACTTGCTTGAACTTTTTAACTGCGTCGTCATCCATCACTCCTCGTATATTCAAGAAGTCTACCACAGATTCGTCTATTTTGAACTCCACGGTGCATTCTAGAATAAGAAGGCAGTTTATAAAATAAAAGAATTCCTAACGGCCGTTCTTGGGGCTTAATACTACGGTTGATTTTAAGTTTTTGATGAACAAAATGGAGCCTTTTAAGAAATTGTGCTTTTCCTTTAAATGGAGACAAAGAATCCTAGGTCAATTGAATAAAATTAACGATAATCATAAGTATAACATGTTGACAATGAGGTCCAATATACGACTAGACACCCAATCTCTAAGAAAAATTCCTCAAAAAACGTCCGAGCGGCGTTGACACAGATGACATTAACACATTCGTTTAAATTAACATCTTATCTCGTGCCAGGTAGTGTTTAATGTCAATTGTATACAACTAAACGAAAACTCTGCCCAATAGTCGGGTGGGCAGACTTTTGCTTCGGACAATATTTGAGCGTGATTGGGAGTCTAGTTTTTTAATTGAACGTCATTGCATGTTGACCATTATTACACGGGACCATATCCAATGGAATGTAATTATCAAAAAAAAGACATAAAAGTTACAACTACTCTAAGTATACTGTATTGGCAAGTTGGCATAGTATTTCCATATACCGTTGTCAAATACTTTTAACTCCATCTCCTTAACGTAATTAAATTAATGCGCTCTAAAACAATGTTGCCAACATCTTAGTTGTGGTCTGATGGATAGTCTGTGCAATGGGCCTTAACTTATTCCGCCTATACATCAACCATCCAATGAGAATTCAGTCAATCGTTCAATTAGTCGTTGACGTTTGGCAACCGAAATGCACTCAGGATCTATTTGAAACCAGACGACGTGACGTAACTGATTGTATGACAATGTGCGAGTCAGTATTAAGAATTTAAAAAATTTTATTTGACATAATTATATCCCCCGAGAGTAGAAAATACGTCAGTCTACGAGAATTAGTAATATTGTTTAAGTAAAAAATAAAATCAAGGAGTATCTGAGTGTATTCTTGGGTATACCTAAATGGAATTGTTTAAAAGCGTTTGGATGAATGGATGTAGTTACAAGTTTACCAAAGTCATAACTTTAGACTTGTAACTACATCCATGGGTAGGACATGGAGCTAAAAATATTTTGGTCCAAAAACTCTAGAATATGGTTATTAATATATACGCGAAGAAACCTCAATAATGATAAATTAAAACAAGATATAAAAAGCACATTTTTATAAGTGGCATTTTTTTATCTAGTTTTATTGTCGACTCAATAACTTACGAGTTCGTACTCGTAAAAAAAAGTCTAGTGCACAATGTCTTGATACTGAGAAGAAAATTAATATAAAAAATAAAATGTATAAATCAATATTGAGTTCAGCGATCTTCTGTACAATGATATGCAACCAAGCGCAGACTACGTTTGAAGCATTACCGACGAATCTAACAGAACTGAGCGTACGAGTACCTTTGTAGTATATTTGCACAGTACTCCACGTTACATTTCCAGAGCACCGCACAGATTACTGCTCTAGGAATTCTGTGCACCATGCGATACATAGTCGATGAGGTTCGAGAAAACATCAAAGCGCGGCGAGCATTGAGAAATATTATGTATAATGAGCGTAACAAATTGAAACTAATGCCGCATTTCTAGCTTCAGACGTCGTGGCCTATGAAAAAATAATAGGACAAAGAAAATTTTAGTGTTAGTCATGTTCGTAAGTTTTTTTTTTTAAAGTATGAGTAATTTTCGAAATTATTAAATAATGTGGGAACTAGTAAAACATTCGAAACAGCTTATTGATTGTCTCAATTAAGCTTCGAACTGCTTTATTGTTGATATTTAGTCACAGTCACATTTATGGATATTGGCTGAAATAAGCCTTTATCAGCGCCGATCTATTTATCTTTGAGTGAAAAATATGATAAGCTCTATTTATTATAAGAAGAAACAATTACAAGGTTTTTATCTGTCTGTAAAAAGCAGCTATATTTTTATTAGTGTCAGAATCGTCAGTGAAAAAATAAATAATGTATCTGAATCATCAGGGAGTTTAAGGGGTACTACTTTTCTTTTCTTGAAGAAATATTTGTAGATGTGCAATCTTTAGTTTCACTATTTATTAAAAAACGTAAGAACCTATAGTAAGTTTGTCAAAGACTAACACTAACTAGTGTTTCAAAATAGCAGTGTATTTAATTCTATCAGGATTATGCGGAATTATTACTCACAAGAAAAACATTACAACCCTTTTTTTAATTTAAAGATGGATTTCGTAACAAAGATATTAAATGTACCATATTCAAGGAATAATCTATATATGTCTCAACAAGAGTGATTGATTGTAAAGGGGAATAATTACATGAATTCTTTTTGTTGAAGTGCGGCCAAAATGCTGTCTTTTTCAAGACGTCATTGTTACTGGAAAGATTTAAGATAATACATTGCGGTACATAATGTACATTTACCACCGTTATAAGTATTTGTAATGAATAACGTTATGTAACAGTTATTTTTAATGTATAGCTTAAAGTTATTGTTATATAAATATTCGTCCGATATATCAAAATCTTTCTTTTTCAAAAAATCATGATTTTTTTATACTAAGTCAGTTGGCAGACAGACACGCAGCCCGCCTGATGGTAAGCGGCCACTGCGGCCTATTCCATTCAGGGACACTTCACCAGAAAACGTCGCTCAATGGCCAGACTGTAGACTCATCTGATCTTCGAGCCTTTGATTTCAAGTGTACTGGCTCCCACATTAATACTGCCGGAACACAGCCAGAGCTGTTATGGCGGCAGATGTCACCTGTGGTGGTGGTAGCTAGATGTCGGACTGTGAAAAAGCCCTACCACCAACCAGACCCTAGGCGGGAATCGAACCCACGACCTCCGGGTTTTATACCCGAGCGGCTGTGCCACCTGTTCCACGGAGGCGGTCAAAATGATGCAAATGATGCAATGCCTGCAATGCCTTTGGTGTTGCAAATGTTCTATGACGACGGTGATCACTTACAAATAAATCTATAGATTCTATAGATTTTATTCATGAAGGACTTTAAAAAAGTCTTAGCAAGAAATGGACTACAAATATTTTACTATTGCCAATATTTAATTTCCACGCGTGTTGTGTCTTAGTAGATTTAGCTTGAAGCCTAATCTGAGACAGACTCGTGCCAAGTTAGTTTAGCGCAATATGCTAATAAATTACGTACGCCCTTTGATCGACATTTCTGGAAGTGAGCTCCCTAACAAGCTCATCATACGTGCATCTCTATGTCCTTATACCGTCTTAGTCTTAAAGCCTTTGAGAACGCTTCACTAGGATGTTTACTGCGAAGTATTATATGCGTACTTTGTCCAATAAAAACCGCTAAGGATTCTCGTGAAGTCTCGGCTTGCAATGAAAATCTTCTGTCAAAGGCTTTGGAGAACCTTTGTAACGATGCATGGCAAAATAGGTATTTCACAAGACAAGACGTTTATGCAGACGCATACAAACCTGGACCCCCAATAAAAGACCAGCAAGGCAGCGAGAGAGGAAGTAGTGGGAGTTTTTAGTGGGTAGTCCCCCTTCCCTATCCCGACTTGAGCGGGAACGGAAGGAGATAGTCCCACATACCCCTGGCCCGACCATCAACGGAAGGGATATGCGTAATGCATTTCCTCCCACTATAAAAAAAAAAAAAAAAAAAAAAAAGGTAACAGAAAATAGGCAATTATCGATTGTTATCACTTTCTTGCTTTACGTGTTATTCATAAGTGTGAATGCAACTTTGTAATTGAACGAACTTCTTATAAGCCTATAAAGAGAAAGTTTCAAAACGGTAACAATGGGTGTGTTACCTCTATAAGCGTTTTCACATTACGCCGCAGCGGCAGCGGTATCCCCTGCTGCGGCACCTGGATTTATATGGAGCCTTTCAAAGAATATTTTTAAAGATCGTTAAGTGTCAATTGAAAGTCAACATTTCTTTATTTATGTATAATTCAATCCACTATCTTCAGTTTCTTTTATTACGTTTTAAAATAAGGGAAAATATTACTTTAGCGGCTGTGATGGTATTTTTAGTCCTAAGAATACATTGTTTGACAGGGAAACATGGATCGAGATAATCTCACGGCTACAACAGACGATGTTAAAATAAACCAAACACCATCAAATACGATTTATTCAATGTTCTTCGATTACTAAATCGATACGGTAGAAACATTTTGAGCTAAAATAAAAGTTCGTGTAAAGTCATCGGGGAGTGTTTAAGTGCTGTCATAGGAATAAAATATGATAGTGTTCGCAGCTTAAATGTAAGTGCAGCTCCTTTGCCGGTGCATCACCAACTTTAAGTATTCACGTTTAGTAATAAAATCAACGAATTATTTATGCAAATCGATCGATGGCCGCTTTTAGGTACTCGAATGACAGTGAGCTCATTTGAAAGCACCGGGGGCGAAATTCACCTCCATTTTAACTGACGCTGAGTACCGGATACTTCAAGTTGGTGTTTGGAATTATTTAAGGTATATTAACGGCATTAACATCCTAGGAAATAAGTAGTTTGGATAATCTTAATTTAATTCATTTATAGTATCATAGAACTTATATGTTATTAGCTTATTTTACAACCAGGGGGCCTAGACAAAGTAAAATTTTGACAGCGATAGCGAAATTCGCTAACTTTAAATTGTATGGATTTGGCAGATGCCATAGAAAAGTCACGTGGTGAAAGTATGGGTTTTGACATTCGCTATCGCAAATTGAGCTATAACGAACATCATATATAGTCATAGTCAACTTAAGCCCTCTATTTGCTTATGCCCTTGCAGGGCGTCACATGTACACCTATCTAATATTTAAGACCTTTGTATCGCTATGTGACATGCAATAAATAAATAAATAAATAAATGCCGCTTGTCTAGGGGGGGGGGGGGGGGGGCAGATTTCTGATAGAAAGAACCCTTCATTCGTCATTTGAACATTTTGATTTGTGACAAGATTTGTATTTTTGTTCATAGTCTAAAAATTTAATAGAATGTATCGTGATTGAAGATTACTTTACCTCTGTTCGGTGGACACTGACAATCGTTGTCTGGTGTTTTAATTGGCATCTTTTCTTCCAGGTTTTTTCTAAAATATTCGATGGGTGACTGAGGTGCTGACCACGACCATCTTTCCCAAGGGAGATCCACGCGGCTAGAGTCGAGAAATGGCAATGCGAGCAATAAGAGAAGTCCCTGAAATTGTAAGTAATGTAAAGCACTACACGTGGCCGTAATTAAAGTTCTTGTTGATTACGGTTTGTCAAAAAGCTGGTGAAATATTCTATGTCAGCCCAAAAGTAGGTATTTGGGGTGAAGGAACGTTTAAAACCGAGTCCTCACAGGATATTTCTTGGGTTAAGAGTTGACTTAGCATTTACTGGAGTCATATTATGATGCAGAGTTTGGACTGTACTTAGGACGACGTTACGGAACTTTTTACGTACTTAGAAAGTTTCTTTTTGGTGCATGATGTCAACTATGCGGTCTACAATGTTACACAGAATTTCCTAACTTGATGCAATTAAATCGTAGTTTAATTTGTAACCTGTAATAGTTTGTAATTTAATAATTTGAAAAATAAAACGTTCTAGTACAGTGTTTCTCAGAAAATAAAATAGTGACTTCAGATAAAATATTTATTGAAGTCTCTTTATTGAATTAATGGCACCGTTTAGAAGCCAGTCGCTAGTATTATTTTCCTAAAATAGAACATTCTTGGAAGTGTTAAGTCAAAAGCTTGCTACAATTTTTATCACACATAGGGCGCCAAAGGTTTTGAAGGCATTGAGCGTTTTAACTTGTGAGATTTTGAGACTCTTCAATGGTTTAAAGGGCATTGAAGATTTTGGCCTTCCTACTGGTCTGCCATTTTGATGTTTTTTCAAAATAATTATTGCAAATATAAAGTTTGGTCTAATATCTTAGAAATGCGACGCTTTACGTGTTTTTGTCTAATCACATTTAATGTTTGTATTTATATTATCCATTTTTGAAAGAATTTAGGGTTAACGCTGTTTAAAAAAAAAACTTAATGGCGGGAGTAGTAGGTAAGCCAGCCTCTATACAAAAATCTTTGTACACCTTTTTAAAGCTCTGGTGGAACTATTGAAACTGTACAAATAAGAGAGCATTTTTAAAATCGCAAAACGTAATTTATTTTCTTTTTAACGAAAATGGCGATTTTTACGTGATATTCGTTTTAAAAGCATTTTCTGGTGTTTAACACCTTTTAAGTACATGAAGTGTGTAGCAATTCAGTAACTGTGACCATTCAATGAAATATCCTTACTTATTTCTTTTTAGGGTTAAAAAATAATCTTAAGATGTAATAAATACTCGTAACTTATTGGTTTTCAGTAAAAAATAATTTCAAAACGAAATTTTATTGAAAAAGAAATTATGTCTTATCCAAATCAAAAGTATCACTATAATTTTCATTGTCCTTCAAATCGTCAGCCTCATTTCTATTTTCCTTTTCGTCATTCATGTCATATTCACTGAGCGTGTCGAGCTGGCTCTGTGACACCGCTTGAGATGTCCTTTTCCAGCAAAGACCAGAGATGTTGACGCACCTACCGACTGGGAACGGCGTAGTGACGTTATGGATCAAATTATCCATGTACAATTCAACTTCGGGGTCAGTTGCTATGTAGTCAGAAGTCTGCACTTCTGTGTAGGGCTCTAGGGTAGTTTCAAGAGATGTTGCAGAAGCCTCTGTAGTAGTACTTTGTTCACTAGCTTTTTTGCTTGTAAACGTAGGGCAAGTTTCTTTTGTCGTTGTCGTTGTTGGAGGTCTCGTAGTCTTTCTTTTAAACGGTGCAAGAGGAGCTTCCGTGTGTATACTCTTCCAGTCTCTACTATACAGATTACGATAAGCACTTCTGCCCTTTTTCCCAACCCAAAGCGGAAATGATAACACCAGATTTGAATCCTTACAACCACCTTCGCAAAGTTTATATGGTGCCGTGAACATTAAATATTCGGGTCTGTTTATTTCTAGAAAACAACGCATAATGTACACATGTATGATTCAATTAGTTGGCTAACGTTTTTCAATTTATTTTCGTATTCGTGAGGGCATACTTACTCTCTCCATGGACAAGTCTTCTAATGAACTTTTCACCGTCTGTGGCACCGTGATTGAGCAAAACAGCTGCTTTACTGTTTTCTGTGTCCGTTTTTGATACTGGGCAGAAACTAAAAATAAGTGTCATAATAATTCACATTTGTTTAATTTCTTTTGTTTCAACATCTGACATTAATAATGAGAGCGGATTAAATTGTTCACCTTAAAATAAGACTGACTTTGAAAATTGTAGCCGAGAAAATTCTGTCCAGTTTTATTGATCGCTGCGAGTTACATTCCATATTTCAATAACTTTTTACGATTTGTTGCATAATATGCACTACCATATCACGTAAACACGTAACTTATAAATTACTTCTGTTTCCTTCAATTTTAATATTTATTTAAAGTATTTTAGTGGTACCTAAAAATTCTACATTGAGCATGTTGCCACGCTCTTTAAAAACAAACTTAATTTCACAATTATTTCCGTGGTCTCAGGACGTTAAACAAGCATTTTGCTCATTTCAAACATTTAATTACGACTGGTTACTTGCTACGAAAAGTAAAGAGAAACTGAAAACCCTCCTTTTCGATTAAGTAGCCAAGAATTTTTAATGTTTTTTTTTTGGTATGTCTAAAAACTAGCGCTCTCCTTGTCAGTCAACATTTGGCAAAACCGACGCTGTTTTTAAATGACTCGCCATGAACTTTACTGTAGCCGTCTTGTTAGCTTCGTATTTTGTTATGTTTGTATAATACACAAATTCATGATATAAAAGTTGATTAATTAACTTAAGTAACATTTTAGAGTGATGCTAAGTCACTTATTTTGTTAACGTAAAAAAATGGGCGCTGTGCATGTGTTTTAACTATTAACTATCAATTGTAACCTGTCAAATACGTCAAAACATACTTGGCTTCTGACATAAATCAAATAAAAACGAGGAAGTTTAAAGCGACTAAAGTACCAACATCTCCTTAATCAACATCTCATTGCCATATGTAACATAGACAATAACTAAAGACACGGAAGCAGCTTATTGTTACAAATGTGTTACGAAATATTTACGTACGACGATTAATAATTGTCGTCGAATCCGAACTCTTTCCAATTGGCGAAAGATTTAGACAATTGTTTCTCAGACCACGCGGTAAAAATAGACATAACTCGCCCAAGACATTGGCCTACACCAGGGAATGAAATAAATATATCTTGGCTTCTGACATAAATCATGTGTTTTTGTAAACCGTTCACAGGGCACTTCCGACGAATGATGTTATCTCGGTTTTAGTTGTTTGCGAGGCGATTGTCAACCGACTCGATTCATTGTGACATAATTTGTGTGATTTCATTTGGTTTTCACGGACGATGTTAATGAAAGCGCTTTTGTTTATGCATCTGTTTGTTATGTAATCATCTTAATTAATTTAAATCATGTTTTTTTTTTCTTCAATTTTAAACGGTAATAGAATCGTGGTGACTACGGCAAACTTATAGCAATCTTCCATTTAAAGTGTACTAATTAAAATTGTCGGAACACAGTCAGAGCTGTTGTGGCGGCAGATTATACCAGTGGCTAGACATACGGTCTCTAAGAAAGTCCCCCCATCAACTAGACAGAGCTGTTTTGGTGGCAGATTTTATCAGGTCTGGCACCCAAAGCACAAGCTAATGCTTAGTTTGGGGCTAGATGGCGCTGTGTAAATAATGTCCAGAGATTTGACTATTTACTAGCTTTCTGCCCGCGGTTTCACCCGCGCGTAATTTCATTTTTTCAAATATCCCGCGGGAATGAGACGTTTCCCGTAGGAATTTTATAGCTTATGTCCTAATCCGCGTTATAAACTTTACGTGTGCCAAATTTCATTTAAATCCGTTCAGCCGTTTAGGCGTGATTAAGTAACAAACATCCAAACATCCAGACTTTCGCATTTATATGTCCAACTAGCGGGCGCCCGCGGTTTCACCCGCGTGGTTCCCGCTCCCGTGGGAATTGATCAATCAATCAATTAAATTTTTCTCGCCGTAAAAACCATCCTTGAACTCCAACGAACATTTAAAAAAAATTTTGGCCGAATTGGTCCAGGCGTTGTTGTTGAGTTATGCGCTTACCAACACATTTTGCGATTCATTTTTATATTATAGATAATATCCATACAAAACTAACTCTGTCTGCTGTTTGTTGTGTGTGTAGAAAAGACCTTGAAAAAGAACAGAGGCTACTTTTTATCCCAGGATAAGGCTTACTCATGGGATAACAGAAAGAGACGTGTTTCTGTTTGTCCTTTTTTCACATCGCAGCAGGACAACGAATCGACTTTATTTTTGAAATGGAAATAGTTTAGGAGCTAAATTGTGACAAAGACAATTTTTTGTGCCGAATAATATCAAATTCTACGGAATAATGCCGTATAATCTACACTATATGGTACAAAATTTACCAGGATATTACTATTTTAGCATAAAATGATACCACAAATATAATTTTGCCAATACAGATGTATGAAATATGCATGCACAGCAAATACAAATTTTCATTACCTAAATATTTGTCTTGGGTAACATTCGAAACCCGCTCAGCGCAAAGAGGAGGGTCACCGAATTCCCAGCGAGCTAGTGAATCAATTATGTGGAATGGAATACAAACGACTCACTTGGCTATTTTAATGAAAGGGTTTCCATCCTGTATAGAAAGATATATACAGGGTGACCTCAAGTAGTGAACAGAAACTAAGTTTTTCGATAAAGCTACCCTAGATTTACACGGAGCGCTAGTGATGATCGCAACTAGTCAGTCTCTCAATTAATTAAAACAAAAAGAGAAGCATTACCCTACTTATTTTCATCTAATGGTCGCCCTACTCGTCCCTGACTACGTGACTTGTTTGTGATTTCTTCATTACTTTATGACTTGCATCAGATTGGCATTGTCAATTGTCAATGATATTTAGTACTACCACCTTTTCCAGCAAGTAGTATGAATAAGGTTTGATGATTTAGTAAGTTAACATTTTAATTATGCATAGGTTGACCAAAAGTTGGGGCAGATTTTAATTATTTTTTTTTGTATAAATTAAGGTCAACATTTTCACATAGCAATATGTGCAAGTATTTATACCTACTTAGGGTTCAAAGTTTAAAAAATCTATTTCTATTTCTGGTCACGACTTGAATTCACCCTGTATTCGACCGTCTACGTCTGCGTGAAACAGAGGCAAGCAAGTCGTGGTTTCGATTCCAGCCTCGGGTGTGGTTAGTGGTAGGACTTTAACAGAGTCCGACTGGCTAGCAACCACCCACAGGTGAAACCTGCCGCCATAACCGCTCTGGCTGTGTTCCGGCAATATTGATGTTTGAGACACACAGTTGTCTTAACAAGCACATGACTGTAATGGGTCTACGCGAGTCGCGGAAATGCAGATTCTGTCACACTAGCGACGAAACACCTCTGCATATACTCACGGACTGCGAGCCATTGATGCACAAACGTAGCCTTATTCTGGGGAAGCACATTCTACAACCAGACGAGGCTAAAGATATTCTCCCCAAGAATATCCTCCTCTTCGTAGAAGAGGTTGGGCTTGGAGAGGAACTGTAATTTATGTGGCGTTCACAATAGATCAGAATTGGTCGCAGTGACTGTGGAAACACTAAGCCGCTATTAATAATAATAAAAAAAAAAAAATTGATGTGAGAGCTCTAAGACCAGATGAGCCTACGGTGTGGCAGCACGTAGATAAACTCATCCTTGCTGGCCACCTACCATCAGGTGGGCTTCGTGCCTGTCTGCCAACTGATCTATTATAAAAAAGAGATGTAGAAACATACTGCCTAGATGTCAAAAAATAATTATTACAAACAGAATGTTTGAAATATGACGGCAATGAGTGAAATATCGACTTTTTAATGGAAAGAAAGATAGGATTTTAAATTGTTTGCTGTGACTGACGATATGTAAAGCCAAATTTACCGAGGCTAGACAGCTGTTTAGAATACAATTTGATTTTTTGTGATTAGCATCCGTTAGAAAAAGTATTAAGAATTATAATTGTTTTTTTTTTTAATGAAAATTAGGATATTATGAGTACTACAAAAATATAAACTAGTGCTGACCGTTCAAGTAATTAGACCCCAAAGTTCCTTACTTAGGGGTGCAATTACTTGAACCTAAGGACTTGTCAGAACCAACCAGGTATTGCAAATATGTACTTTATTACATTTATACATCCAGACACAGGGCAGACACAAATGTTCATCACATGAATGTTCGTTCTGGATGGGATTCAAACCCACACCACACCACACCAAATGTGCCAGCGGGTCAATCAGACTGAGAGAAATGTGGATTGATTCCAGCACTGTAGTAGAGTGGAAAAGCGTAATTAAAGTAAGGAAAAAATAATTTATTTATTACTTCATTTTTCAATTATGTTAAACGTAATGATTAAGAAAGATATATATTTGTTTGTTTTATTTAAAATAGAAATTTAAGATTTTTTGGAGAAAAGTTTTTTTTGTATTATTTTTACAAATAGAGTTTCTAGTTTTACTTAATCATATTTAAAAAGTTTGCACACAGAAACCCAAATTAAAAGGACGGGACACGATCCAATGACCTTGTTTTGTCAGTTCTCTTCAGATAACTTACCTTTTAGCACAGAATATAATATAATAGTTGCTTTTAGTTCTAAGTAATACTACTGTGTTCGGAAAGTAACAAAAAAATATTTATTTAGGTCGTGAGCGGGGAAATCGGAATTATAGAAATCGTAGAAAGTGACATTTCGTTTCATTATATTGCAGGAAAAAAGTGTGTACACGTGCCAATATATTGTATATTTTAGAGTATCTAACTCTTAATTATTGTATTTATAATTTATATACTTACGGATAGATTAAAAGATAGTGACAAAACCGGAAAGCTGCCATAAGAAAAATGTACAGGGGACCCATGTTTTAAATCAACAATTCAGAATAAGATTGAACAAAAAAAAATAACAAAATAGGTACGGACGGCAGCGATCAACCTACCCTTATCTGTCAAAAATTCTCAATTGAAAGAGAACGCTGTTTAAAAAGAATAAAGCTGAAAATTGCTTGTAGAAATATGACAGATTAGATAGTAAGATGTGCTGTCGACTGTACATTGACTGGCCCATTTACAGCGAACTAAATTTTAGTTCGCTGCCCATTTGGTAGTGATTCTAAGGCCGTGGGTTCGAGCCACGCCCTGAATAAAATAAACTTAGAGTAACATTTGGTGTCTGAATGTTTAATTCTATTTATATATACATTTGTGGTAACTTCGTTGTTTCTTATACCCATAACCCCAAAGTAGGTAGCAAAAGCACTAGGCTTTTGCTACCTACTTTGGGGTCAGATGAATGTATACAATGTGATGTTGTTCAATGTTTTTTTACTCATTGTATAATGCAGTTTGCCACTTAATGAAATAAAACGAATAGACCGCAGTTTATTACGCCGGATTGAAATGTCGATCTTAATAAATTGGGAGTTATTTACACACACGGTTCTGCGGTTTATAGCGGGAAAGGATTCAGGGATTTGCTTTATCCTAATCCGGACTGCCTAGCAGTATTCTACGAGTACATCATATTTTTAGATAATCTAAGCTCTGCTGAAAACAATTCATGTATTGTGTTAAGTTGTATATTTCTATGATTAATTATCGTAACCGTTTCTCACCTTAGAAATTAATTACTTCTCCAAGTTTGTCACGTTGTCGCGATTTCTATACGAGACATCGCAATCACAGATTATTTTTAGTTCATAAGTTTAATTATTTTCAGGTCATCAAAGCTTCAGATTGTTAAATGATTGCCAAACGTCGATCGTTGTTTCGTAAGTCATGTCTATTTCGGCATAGTACTCTATCTAATCGATGTCTAGGCTGCCTTGGTCATTGTAACATTTAATTATCTGCAATTTGGCCGATTGCCTGATTTACCTGCTAGGTAGCCTAAAGGCTTGGCATGCGCCCAAACGATTACATTCACTGAACTGTCAAAGATAAGTTATTTTAGATATCCCGACATTGAAATGTTGAGCCCCGACTGCCGACTTGATGTGTCATGCCTTGTGACATTGGAAGAGATGGGTATACTCATAGTGTCGTTTTACGTGTTTTAAAGTGTTGGTCGTTTGTTAGCCTGTCATCTTTGCATAAATGATACGACACCTCTGCCGCGGTCTGTAATAACATTTGCAAATTGCCGCGTTCGTCACCTGACGCCGTTAATTTCAATGATTACTTTGACACCAATTACTTTTCCCCTTTAAAGCAACTCTATTGTAAGAGTAGACTGAACGTTTTTCACAAACCGCGCAAAGTAAATTATTTCATTATTAATTCATAAATCAAGTTTATTAATTAATCGTCGCGCCCAGATTTATTATTCAGGCGAAGTTAATAGGGGTCATTTATCTGGCAATTAATCTAATATGCCTTATTAGCCGGGAACTCGGATCGATTATAGAGCTTTATTCTGAGCCTTAATTGCTAATCATTTTGATAGGCACGAATTACGCACGAAAATATATCTTGGATAGGTAGCCGCTAGGATTATGATGTTTCATTCATGAATGTGAGGTGTACGGATGTTATTACTGCGATCTCGGAAGAGCATAACGTAAATAATTGAAGCTAATGCATATAACATCTCTGCGCTAAGACTTAATAGTGTACGTTAATAATAATCAAACAAAATACATCGTCCGTAACTTCTGTAATATATTCTGGAGAACTCACAAAATAATTAGTAGGAGCGCTAATAATAGAGCTGTAGTTATTAAGAAAATGTTCTCTCTAATTTTAAAAGTTTATTTATAAAAATGAGACAATTTTCAAATTAGAATTACCTATTCAAAAGACGGTGCAATGATCCCGCTTTTTATATTATAAATTGCGTTATCATTGTAGTATACGACAATTTGTGTTAAATTATACTGTCAGAGTTAATTAAACTTTTTAAATCTATAAACAAACGTCGCATAATGTAAAGTACATTATGATATTTATAAACTTGTGCAGTAGCGATGGTGTATAAACAGTGGGCACTATCCAATTAAACGTCTGATTAACGACCAGTATCCAGCCATCGGACGTATATCAACTGTTGCATGCTAATCAATTAAGTGATCTACGCGGCTATCGCATTGCTTTAATCCTAGATACCATCGCTTTGCAATTATTATCTAATAATTAAAACAACATTAATTAAATGGCCACTAGATATAAACATTTACATTGTTAAATTCAAAACTTGATCATAATAATGTTACAAAATAAATATAAGACACAAAAACCAAGTGTTGAATTAACAACGCAAGCATAAGAGTCAAATAAAACGACCTTTTATACTTAAGAGTTTATTGTCTTAAAATTAAGACAGATTAAATTAGGAATGCGGACGGCTTTCGAACACAGCACTGTCCCTGTAAGGGTTGAACCACGGCGGCCGGCAATCACCGTCACACCAGGGAAATCCTGTAAAATTGACAGAGAGGTCACGCCGGCGAACCGGGGATGAGTCCGCGTAGCCAGGTCAAGCAGGGTGTTAGAGCGAAGCAGCTAGATGGAGACGGTATTAAATCCTAGTGTGGAATACTTCCTCGAGATGAGGGACTTGCTGTGGTAGCGGTGGAACCGAGCGCCGGTGGAGATGTGGTGGAGGAGGGCGCTGTCCCGACTGGACCGTGAGCTGAGGGCGCCAGACGTCTTGGACAGGTAAGTGCGCAGGGCGCGCTCGCCCCAAGTCTGCGCGCGAGGCTTTTCCACCGGCAGGCCTTTGTTGCGCCTGTCCAGGTAGTTGATCACGTCGTCGTAGTAGTTGTGCCGGTAGTCGTATAGGTAATTGTATTGCAGGAATTTGGGTCTGAAATACAAATCACCATGTTACCACGAGTCAAATCAAAGGCTCGAAGAAGCCTACGTTGTGGCAGCACATTGAGCGATGCTTTCAATTAACTGTCCCTCGATTAAAAAGCCCGCAGTGATCACTTATCTGGTGGGCAGTGTGTCTGACTGCCAACTGATCTACTATAAAAAAAACTTTGCTTCAATGTCAAAAGGTACAATTTCCTAAAAGGTCGTGCGCAAAAAGGTGAATCGGAAACAAATGGCAATCATTTACAATTAAAATGTACTCGCATTGACAAATGAGCTTCATTAAATGCAGATGATTGAGAGAACGACTGGTTGTTTGTTTTGACTTCAAATTAAATAAATAACAGATCATTTGTAAAATAAGTTCCAAGCCAGATGTTTCAAATAAAAATAATAAAATGAAGAAACTTTGAAATAGTTTGTGTATATGTGTGATGTTTGAAGGGCAAGGTTTTTACCTGATCCAATGTCTGAAGATAAGTTTCTTGGGCTCGGTTCCCATGACGAGGTTCTCAGGAGCTGGAGGTTCCGCCTCAGGCTTGGCCTCCTCCGCCGGCGCGGCCTCCTCGGGCGCTGGGGCCACCTCTTCGACCGGCGCAGGCGTTTCTTCCTCTACGTCATCCCACATCTCGATAGGGGGAGCTCTGGGATCAAAAACACTACATTAACACCTGGACATCACTCACTATATCACAACACTGCGTGTACGGACCTCGCTAGGTTTGGAGATACGTGTGGAGTGGATGCTCGTTCGTCTACGACTGGTGTTGGCGCGCCCTGGTCGGTCTCGCAGCCACCCAAATTATCCCTCACCCCACCTACCTCCTGGCTGTCGCAAGCGCACTTCGGCTACCTGCTGCCAATGATTTTCTGTCAATACGCCGGCCGTGCATCGACGGATTCCTCAACGTTTTTAATTACTGTGCCAAATAGCAAATTCCTGATTTATTTTAAGAAACTAGACCCTGCTACTTGGACTTTTAAGTTTATTTTTAACTAAATGAATGTAAATATGAAAGACGCCGACGGATTTCTAATTTGGTTTGTCTATTTAGTGGCAATTGATTAGAAACATTAGCGGTGTCGTAGTGTTGATGATTAAAAAGTAATTAATAAGAATAATGCATGGCAATCATAAATATTATTTAATTTAATAAATAAGGCGTAGAGATGCGCGATTGACAAAGATCCCATCTAGTTTAATTTTCATGGTTCTATAACAATGCGGAGATTTATATACAGTTAAAATTTTATTTGTAGATTTAAATGTATCAAAAGTATGTGATATCTATTGAATATAACAATGTAATGTTTGATGTATTATTTTTGTTTATAAAAATAACGTGAAATTCAATTAAGTTCGTCCTAGTATGAAATTTTAATGCACAATATACATTATGCATAAAATTTTATTGAGATCAAAAAATATTGCAATTAAAAGAACTATGTACTTCATGCATTTATAACACTAATATTTTTTAAGGAAAGTTGTTAAAATAAACCGAAATAATAAATCTAGACATAGTTTTATTAAAACAAACAGAAAATATATGGATTTAACAACTGCCGAGATAACATAGAATATTACTTAAATAGAAAGGGCAAAAACGATCCGCAAGTGCATACAGAATTAACGAGTATTCTGATATTGCATATTCACTTAATTCAAATGGAGTTACAAATGGTCTGGGTTCAAAATAATTAAACTGTTTCGATGGGAATGTTAATAAATGTGAATAGCGAATGACTTGAAAAGCCGCCGAATGACGAATTAATTATGTACTGGTAGGGTTGCCAGCAAGATACAATTTTTTTTTTTTAGCGTCATTTCTGCCAAAGAACATCCACTGCTGGACATAAGCCTCCCCCAAGGATGTCCAAAGCGAACTGTCCTGCGCCATATGCATCCAGTGGATTCCGGCGATTAATATTATATTTATTTTATATGGTAGTTAATTTGGCTTTGAGCGATGATGACTCTGAAGCAGGGTGCTATGTCAGTTTCTGTGCCACTGCCAAAAAAGCGTCTGTCGGTTAGTGTGTATCCTCGCTATATTTGGGCAGTGGAGTCCCATATAAAACTCGGTGGAGGCTACCTCCAAATCAAATCAAAATCAAATCAAAATTATTTATTTGTGATCGCATCCAAGCATCGATTCCCTAAAAACATCTAATGATGAGCGGTTTCTGCGGCGCATTCCATAAAGGGGTTCTTCTGTTATGCCCTTTACTTTTGTTTTGTGTCCTTTTGAGACATTTGGAAATTATTTTTTAGGCGATTGGTGGTAAATTGGGAATAAATGAGCCAGTCGTTACCAAAGTCCCTGGTTAAAGTTATTAAAAAATGTATATTTTCAAATTTTTTTTAGTAATTGTTAGTTTAAAAAATATTGGTTTTTATTAATTATGTTATTCCTAAAGTTGCCAGCCCTACACATTGCAAACATTACAGTACCAGTCAAAAGTATTACTTTACCCTTTACGAGTTTAGCTCTCGAGAGATGAGGATGTCGTAGAACAAGATTCCGTAAACATGTTTCGTACTATTTATATACCATACGGTTGCATCTAATATTTTACTTTTTATTTAAAAATATTGCTACAGCTAGTCACCGTTTTTAAAAATTAAATTACTTGGAGAATAAATTCAAAAAGCACATTTTATGCCTTACGTTATACGAATCCAAAATATTTTCGAATAAAAAATCATACCTTTCACATGAAGAATTAGTTTAATTTTTAAATAAGGTTAGATACCTTTTGACTATGTGCAACTAGGGCATCGAAACCCGGTCCAATTTTAAAAACCCGGGTTTTCGGGTTTTAGAGAAATCAAAACCCGGGTAGACCGGTTTTTTCGAGCATTTCGAGCTGTTTATTGTATTTTTTTTAAATACATTAATCTGCGTTTTTTTATCGATTTCCTACAATGAGTACAAAAAATAAAGGATCAGGAAGAATTAAGATAAACGAAACAGTACTTTGCAAATTACAAAATTAGTTTTAATGTTTTAAAAAGTGATGAAAATTTATTTTTTCATCAGAATATCTTAAAACTTAGTAAGTAATTAAATTTTTTTAAATCACAGACTTGCAGATATTAGTTTTGCGGGAACATCGGGAACGGGGGTAGGAAAAATTGACGAAGGGTTAGGAACTACGGAAGGGAAGTAGATGATAGAGATGCTTAGGGAACAAGAGGAAAAAATTGAGAACACCTTCAAGGAGATGGAGAGACTGAAGGAGACGATAGTGACCCACTAAGCCAGCATGACATAATTATGCAAGCGTAGTAGCAGCATCACCACCCAAGGACACAAAAAAAAGAGCAACTCGACTTCACTCCTTAGTTATCAGCTCCACAGTTGATACTGAAACATGCGATCAAGTACTTGAGAAGGTGCGTAAAGCAGTGAACGCAAAAGACGGCTGGGTAACTGTGGTAAGGTCCGAAAAGTGAGGGACCGTTAAGTAATAGTTGAGTGCAGAACTCAAGAGGCAAGCAACAAAATTAAAGAACGGCTAAAAGACGCGGGGAATTCACCCTCATTCGACGAAGTGCACAATCAAGATCCCTTGGTGGTAGTCAAAGATGTGGTGCTAGCACACGGCAACGAGGACATCTTGGCAGATCTGAGGACTCAGAACACGGAAATCTTTGGAGGGTTGCAAAAACAGGAGGATAGGGCAGAGGTCAAGTATAGGAGGAAAGCCCACAACCCCTATAATAACCATGTGGTCCTTAAGGTTTCACCTTTGATTTACAACAGACTGGTGCACAGGGGGTACGTCCACATAGACTTGCAGAAGGGTCGAGGTTCAGTCGCTCCTGGTCTTATGCTCAATGTGTTTGGGATATGGCCACGGGCGGCGATTTTGCAAAGAACAGACCCCGAAATGTGGACAACTGCGTTGCGGACAAGCATGACGGCACAAACCACAGCGTAATCAGCTCAGAGTGCCAAACGCGAAGAAGGTGAGAGGCGCTGGCGCGCGCGTAGGTGGCATTCTGCTGACGAGGTGGATTCAAATCGTTCACAGGCAGGCAACCTTACCAGAGGATTTGCAGGGGCCTAAGCCAACCTCCAGAGGAAAACCGAAAGATCGGCCGAACTCACGGTGGAGGCCAGCGTACGCAAATGGGCGTTCGCGCTGGTCCAGGAGCCATCTGTGGGAGGTTTACGAAGGATGGAGGATTACCGTGGAGCGAGAGTCTTGCAAAGTTCTGAAGTAGGAGATGGGACAGTCAAGGCGGCGATAGTTGTGTTTGACAACGAACTCGACATCATTACTGTGCCTGAACCTCACTAATCACGACTAACAATATTGTTGTAGTGAGGATCCGAGTGGCTTGAACTTAATAAATAACAAAAACAAAAGTATTAAATAAAAGTAATTGACGAGCCGTTTGGTATAATGGTCGAGAGGTCGGCTATTACACCAAAGGTTGCGGGTTCGATCCCCGCACGGTACAAACATTTGTGTGCATGAACATGTTTGTTTGTATCGGTCTGGGTGTTAGTATGTATAATATATATGTATTTACAAACAAAAAAAGTATATACGTAATGTTTATTCGTTGTCTGGCACCCATAGCACAAGCTAATGCTTAGTTTGGGGCTAGATGGCACTGTGTGAATAATGTCCAGAGATATTTATTATTTATTATTATTATTAAATAAAAACCCGAAAAACCCGTAAAACCCGAGTTTTAAAAAATCAAACCCGGGTTTTTTTGTAATCCTAAAACCCGGGAAAACCCGGGTTTTTTCGGTCCGGGTAAACCCGGGCTCGATGCCCTATGTGCAACTTTAAAACCGTGGACATGAGCCAGCTTGTGAGTATTAATATTTAAATAGTAATTCTCCAATTCCTTTGTTCATGACAAATAAGATTTACCTACGTGTTTAGTTCTCAAGATGTCTTTGAAATAATGTTTTGATTGTTCATTTGTGCCGCGAGGTAAAGATTGATGTGGCGTAAAGTGTCGTGTGTAATGAGATGTACACACACTCTTAATACGACGAAATAAGATTCATATTCATGTTATTGTTTTTCGTGTAAAACAAACGGGTAATGAGACAGTCACTACTTCATTACTCTTAGTTACACATTTTAGCTTCAAGTTTGTTAAATGAAAATGTAAAGGAGTGAACATTTCTTAACACGTCGCGATATCGCGCGGTTCATCATCATCATCATCAGCCTGTGACAGTCCACTGCTGGACATAGGCCTCTCCAAATGCTCGCCACGCTGATCGATCCTCGGCCACTCGCATCCAGCTCCTGCCAGCCATCTTGCGCAGATCATCGCTCCACCTGGCCTGAGGGCGTCCTCCTACACTACGTTTACCGAGACGCGGTCTCCACTCCAGAACCCGTTTACCCCAACGGTTATCGGTTCTACAGCTGATATGGCCAGCCCACTGCCACTTCAGCTGGCTAATCCGGCGAGCTATGTCGGTGAATTTGGTTCTCTGCCGAATCACATCATTTCGGATGCGATCCCGCAGAGAGACGCCGAGCATAGCTCTTTCCATAGCCCGCGCGGTTGCCTAGGTTTAATGAGTTAAAGAAATTAACGAACAAAATTAACTTTATTAATATATTATTAGAAAATTTATTAAAAAGAAATATAATTCGGCAGAGACTGTGCTAGCTACAGACAAAAGGCATGAACCAATAGTACCTATGATGTATGTGTAAAGTTCAAATCAGAAGTTATCTATGAAACATGGAAAGTCGGATACGTTTCAATCAATCAAGCGCTTCCATATTTTATAATATTTCTCATAATTGTTGTTAATTGTGTAGGTAAATTACAATAATTTGAACTAACAAAGACCTGAATAATAAAAGCACTGCAGTAAGAAATGTTGGTACTGCAGTAGCTTAGTACCCGAGCTGCCTACTATCTATTGTCATTATGCACGTAATAGGGTGACCCAGTTCAGTTTGTGGTGCATTATTTATCCCTTAACGTCCAATGGGCGTGCAGCATTTTAATGACAAATAATATCGATTTTTCTAAATTTACAACGAACCCTTCCTCAAATTACTAAGTGAGGCTCATTATTGGTAAACGGCATTTTCTTTGGCACATATTATGTAATGTAGTTTTCAAAGGGATTAAAAAATATGCAGTACTCGTACCTACGTCATAATCCCTTTTATTTTTTACTATCGTTTTGGGTGGTATTATATTTTTTAAAAAAAGTAAAGGATTAGTTTATAAATGCAAGGAAAGTCTACATCAAAGGCTCGAAGATCAGATGAGCCTACATTCTGGCAACATATTGAGCGACGCTTCCTGATGAAGTGTCCCTCAATGATATAGGCCGCAGTTACTGCTTACCATCAGGTGGGTTGCGTACCAACTATCTGCCAACTCACCTTCGCCTCCGTGGTACAGTGGTTAGAGCGTTGTCTCTAATACCCGGAGGTCGTGGGTTCGAATCCCGCGGGGAACATCACTTTGTGTGGATGTTTCCAGTTTGGTTAGGAAATTGCAGGCTTGAATCACCTGAATATCTGAAAAGAATGATGAATCCGTGCTTCGGAAGGCACGAATTTATTGAAATTTAATTATCACGAATTTATATGTCAGTAGGTAGTGAAAAGGCTCTACGTTTTGTAAACACGTGCTAAAATCTTCTTTTTCATCCCAGCGTATTCCCGATTGCATCCAGAATGGAGCTCAGGGTCCGCTTCGATCGACTAAGATCCTACATTTGCAAAGCCAGGGGGCTTAGACAAGATGACATCGCTTCATAGCTGGCGAATTTCGCTAAGTACAATTTGTATGGATTTGACAGATGCCATAGAAAAGTCACGTGTTGAAAGTATGGGATTTGACATTCGCTATCGCAAATTGAGCTATAACGAACGTCATAAATGCCGCTTGTCTAGGGGGGCAGGTTATTACACGTGGTAAAATCTTGGCATCGTTTTGTGGATTCTACAGTGATTGGCGCAATAATAGATTTCTTGACCGCTTTTCTTTGACAAATTATTTTAGGACAATAAATGTGCTTAGGTAATAGAGGTAAGCCTACCTATATATACACGTTTCTTGATACCATTTTAGGATTTACTTACATAACTATTTATTTTGTTTTTTTAAATCATTGTGTCATCAATCAATGTTTATTTGCTGTCAAGCAATCAGCCATCAATATTTAAATAGCCCATTATCAAATGATTTATGTCTCTTATTTGACAGCCAGAATAAACATGTGCAACATAAACATCTTAGAATTAAAATGTTAAATATAGCAATCTTCTTTGGCACAGGATATTTTCTCAGGTAAACACAGGTGAGCTTTGATGTAAATGTATATTAAACTCATATATTTGAGGCAGAAAACAATTACCTGGCTATGATACCATATTTTTACGGATACTTGTGCACGTAATTTTTGTATACCAGCCAGTTTAAGCTGTGCAAAATTAGGCATAAGTTCGGTCATTTGAAAAAATACACACACACATGTGAAAAATAACACTTTATTATTTAACTAGCGGCCGCCCGCGGTTTTACACGCGTGGTTCCCGTTCCCGTGGGAATTGATCAAAAGCCTTTCTTAGCGGATGCCTACGTCATAAGATCTACCTGCATGCCAAATTTCAGCCCGATTCGTCCAGTCGTTTGGGCTGTGCGTTGATAGATATCTATGTCAGTCAGTCAGTCAGTCAGTCAGTCCGTCATTCAGTCAGTCAGTCACCTTTGAGTTTTATATATATAGATTTTTGTGTACGTTTGTCTAATGAGCTGAGGTAGTCAAGATTTAATCTTCCCTTAACAATCATGGGTCCGATGTTTCGAATCTCGAACCCATTTTTCTATGTCTGTATATTTAACACTAGCGGGCGCCCGCGGTTTCACCCGCGTGGTTCCCTTTCCCGTGGGAATTGATCAAACTCCTTTCTTAGCGAATGCCTACGTCATAACATCTACCTGCATGCCTTTCAGCCCAATCCGTCCAGTGGTTTGGGCTGTGCGTTGATAAATATCTATGTCAGTCAGTCAGTCAGTCAATCAGTCAGTCAGTCAGTCACCATTGAGTTTTATATATACAGACTAGCTCGGCAGTTACGGAAAACATCGTGAGGAAACCTGCACAGTTGAATAGCTGGGGAGCAATGATCAAATTCAACTTGGTCCCTGAGCATCTGACAGCAGTAGCGTAGCGATGGGGGGCGGATGGGGGGCGGTCCGCCCCGGGCGACACTTTTTAGGGGGCGGCAAAATTTCCTGGAGGAGTCCGAATTGTCTTCCGCCCGGGCGGGTGGGCTGCTTTGCCAAAAGATTTGTCTTCTGCCCCGGGCGGCTGATACCCACGCTACGCCTCTGGCTGACAGGGGTCAGGGTTACGGCGTTCAGATGGCAGTTGGTGCAAAATAGACATGCCAAATCCGGAATCATGGCACCCTGACTAGATCGAGTCAAAAAGTTAGGAGAAAGAGAAAGAAAGAATAGAAAGAAAAAGAAAGTATTTTTTGTTGTTGCCGTATAAGGAGTTTATGTGTATGTAAACTGTAAAAACAAACCGTTTCGGGTGGCTTCAATGTTATCTGGAAAATACCTATTCCAGATTTACGATTTACTGAAAAGAAAAAAGAAAAAGACTAAACCAACATTCTTCTTTATAACCAGTAACAATCAAAATTTAAGAAGGCTGTAACTACAGCCTACAAAGCCTACAATGTGATATAATATACCCCATAAAACGTAACATGATTAGAATGACAGCTGTCAAAGTGTTGTGGCTCTCTCGCTCGCTCTAATTGTACCTATATCGATGTGTCTCACTCTATCAAAAAAATAAAATCTTAGAGATGAGACACATCGATAGAGGTACAATGAGAGCGAGCGAGAGAGCCACAACACTTTGACAGCTGTCATTCTAATCATGTTACGTTTTATGGGGTATAGATGCACTTCACCCGTCTTTTGTTTTCACCTCTGAGTACGCAAGTTAATTTCCCCGATGACGCGCAGCGAGTGCAAGCACTTAAAAGAAACATCTGGATCGATATACGATGTATTTATTACACGGTGTGTTTATGTAATACACTTCTAAAATAAACATCTTGTCTCATCACATGATGGATCTTCTGACCTTGGATTTAGTGCACACCAAGTTCCAAGCATGCATTATCCAGTTGCTGTTTATCAAATCTGTCTCGTTAACCCTAGATTTACACTCTCGCCTCGTCTCGTGGCTCGTCTCGTATTCACAGCTCGCCTCGCGTGATCGATGGTAAGTGTTCATACTAGATTTACACTCTCGCCTCGTACCTCGTCTCGTGCCTCGTCTCGCGACTCGTACGCGAGTGTAAACTTAAGCTTCATTTACACTCGCGTACGAGTCGCGAGACGAGGCACGAGACGAGGTACGAGGCGAGAGTGTTAACAGAAGCTCGCGGCTCGCCTCGCGTCTCGCCTCGCGCCTCGCAGCGCTCGCGTCCGGAGCGGTTTTTGGGCACGAGTCATAGGACCTCGAACAAACGCGAAGCGTTACCACGAGAATGTGAACACTTACCATCGATCACGCGAGGCGAGCTGTGAATACGAGACGAGGCAAGAGACGAGGTACGAGGCGAGAGTGTAAATCTAGTATTAGAGTCACATTCTCGTGGTAACGCTTCGCGTTTGTTCGAGGTCCTTTGACTCGTGCCCAAAAACCGCTCCGGACGCGAGCGCTGCGAGGCGCGAGGCGAGACGCGAGGCGAGCCGCGAGCGTCTGTTTACACTCTCACCTTGTGCCTCGGCTCGTGTCTCGTCTCGCGACTCGTACGCGAGTGTAAATCACGCTTGACATAAAAATACGCGAGATACTTCTTCCACAGACGTGAAAGTTTTTAACAGCTGATAGCTACAAATTCATTGGACAATCATAATTTATTTCACTTGTATCGTGTGATTAACGGATCGGTTAATCCGTTGTCAAAGACTTATTTTTCTACCATTGCATTTAGACCTTGGCTTGTTTTTACTAATGCCTTCTAGAAGAACCGACCAATACAGCCAAAGCGTTAATTTGCAACTTGATTTCCACTAAATTATTTGGCACGTCACAGTTTTTAATCCTACCAGTTATACTAGTATTATGACGCCAATGGTCTGCTGAGTAGAAGTACTGCAATAGATGTACAATGTATTGTTATTAAAAAAATTATCACAGTACAATTTCGCGATGATGAATTTTTGTTTGTAAGAGTAAAAAATCATTCATCCATGTTCAACAACTTTCGTGCAGGTAAGATTTGTAAACTTAAATCAAAAATGACAATATAAATAAATATTAACCTAGAAATTAATTTTCCGAATAAACTGCTTTTTTGTTCTAAACGCGTTTTTAAAGCACAGAGGCATCCATCTGCAGACAGAATGAAGACGAGCTTAGCCATTGTAATTATCGTTTTAAAGAATTTTTGAGCACAACTACCTCATTTCAGGCTAAACACTAACAACACACAAATGTTTATGATAAAACATTAAACAATTGCTAATCAATTCCGGTAAGCAAATTATAACCTGACCAGGAAAATAAAAAACCTGCTCTGGAGGCGCCACATTAGCTATGGATAAAGCAGCACTTGGTTGCTACGGTTATACTCACAAATACCTAACTCACAATATCCAATAGTAACAAGGCACGGTTGACAATTAACCCTTTCAACGCCAATGTCTGATATATCAGACAAACCATTTTCGTGCCCACCACGCCAATGACTGATATATCAGACAAAAAAACAGGATCAAGAAACGTTGTATTTTTACTTGCCTGAATGAGTTGAGTATAACTTAATAATTTTTTGGAATTTTTTTTTAATGGTCGTAGCGTTAGGGGCACCATTTTCGGAAAAAAGCGTGGCGGGGAAAGGGTTAACATGACACTATGACAGAATGATAACATATTATTGTTTTTTATTTCATTGTTGCCACTTGAAGATATTTGTTTCAATATTATTCCGAAATATGGCGAGGTTTATTATTTTATTAGTCCGGCTATACCACCAACTCGACCACAGAACGGACTCTCACGGGAAAGTGACTCAGTAAGCCAGTTGGAAACTAAGTAACAATATAATATTGATTGTGGGGGAGTAGTAAAAGGGTTTTCCCTGTAAGGAATTATTGATGACACCTGGTACGATGCAGTAATAATGTTTTTTTAACACCTAGCTGATATTACTAATGAGATTCAATGGTGGAAGTAGGATATTTTTAACCAAAAGTCGGGGATTTGGAACTCGTTCAGAAATATTATAATAAAACGGCGTTATTAATCTAGGGGACTAATTTATCTCTTTTTTTAGTTTGGTGCAGAATTTCGCAGGATTTGAACCTACGACAACTAAAGTAGAGTTTGATCGTCACCAAATACCAAGTCATTTCAAACAAGGGCCCGTTTAGTTAGTTAAGTTCTTAATAACTAAAATGTAGATGTTATTTTTCGTCAATTTTCACAAATAAAAAAGACATTATTATCTGTATGTCTGATAAAAATATATTAGGAAGTCTCTAGCAGTGGTCAAACTATCCCATATATTTCGTATATTTTAGGCCTCGAATATTCCAAATCAAATGTTATCAAGAAAATTGGAGCTATCAAAACGCCGATCTCGGCAACGCCCACAGCCGCAATGAATCTTGTGTTTCAATATTGCGATTGAAATCGCAAGTGTGGGCGAGTTATGTCAATAAAATAATTACAACTGTCGGATATCTACCGACTATTCCACTTATTGATTATATTAGAATACCGGCAGTGATTTAATACTAACTAGAACGATACGTGACACGTTTTTGACGAATTATTTGGCTTCGATCTAACACTGCTCCATTGACCTACTCCGTTTGCCAATGTATAGGACGCTTATTTTTATATCCGTCTAATATTATGAAGAGGAAATATTTGATTGTTTGTTGGTTTGTATTGAATAGGCTCCAAAACTACTAAACTGATTTGAAAAATTCTTTCACTGTTGGAAAGCTACATTATTCCCGGGCGACATAGGGTACTTTTGGTCCCGGAAATATGGGGGGAAGGGGGGGGGGGGTAAATTGATAAAGAAATTGCGCACGGTAGAAAGCGCGTAGGCGACCGCTATTAATTAATAAAATAAACAAAATATCCCCGGAAGTTATTTAGACAGCAGAAAACTTAATTGATAAACATTATTAATTGTAACCTCAGGTCATATCGAAAATACTTAAACCAGTAAGTACCCATTGAGCTACAATTACTACGTCAGTACATAATATTTCTATGTAAGTACCTTTTTTTTTCGGAGGAGAATGCGTTTAAGCACCATAACCTCAGGGTAGCTAAATCTGCGGCCGTGTGTGGGACTCGAGACTAGAGCGTCCACTACCCACTAAACTCCCCCGGTTCCCCTTCACACCCGATTAGGACGAGCCGGTGCCAGCGTTAGCTCAAATGTTTTTATTGTACAACTAGCTGACCCGGTGAACTTCGTATCACTTACACTTACTTTAGTAGGTATTTTCCTCGCAATTTTTCATATTTCCTCATCTTTTAAACCTTCCCTGGACTTCAACGAATATTTAAAAACTAAAATTAGTCAAATCGGTTCAGCCGTTCTCCAGTTTAAGCGAGACTAACGAACAGCAATTCATTTTTATTTATAAAGATGTTGTGTATCATACCCGCGACCACTGATTGTACATTTAAGACACTCTGTCTGTATCTATCTATGTATTACAATTTCTATCAAGAATAAGCAAATAGTTTTTACTCTTTGTGCAATTGATGAAATAATACATAATAATGTATAACTATATTTCGGTTAATAATACGCGCAATTTCTTTTGTCAAAACTTAGCAATTCTAAAGCTTGGTAGTAAATGAGCCCCACACGTTGAGCGTCGCGGCAACGAAAACTATTGTTTGAAATACAATTGTACCTCATGCGAGGCGGGCTTGTTGCAGGAGGGTCTTTCATGGTGACTATAAGTTACACATAATATAACCACAGTTCCCGACTTGGCAAGACTGGCAACTGGGTAGCTGAAGACGGTTGTTATGTAATGAGGCGACGTACAAAGGACCATGCAAAAAACGTCCCCACCCACCAACAGATTTCAAACGTATCTCTGGCAATCCCTCTTGCCGTACTGATCTTTTTTCTTGTATGACGTCATCCGCCGTAGGAATGGGGATTTCACGCAAATAGCATTTGAATGTTGTATTTTTTTCATATTTTCAAGTATTTTTTTGACACAGTTAATTGTGAAAATAATGTGCAGGCGATCAAAAGTAACCCCCCTGGTCTAAAAAATATTGTACAGTCGAGTCTACTTAAAGCTAGACATTTACAGCGCAATTCTGCGTCTTAGGTGTGCGGCATAAGCACGGTTTTATTTTATTGTTATTTGTCTTTTTATGGAATGTCATAATAATATTGAAACTAGTGCCAAGTCTATTGGTGGGTGGGGAACGAGCCCATACAATTTTTTTTATTGGTCCTTTATTCTGAATTAGGACTAAACATTCTGTTGCTCTCTGTAATCATTACGGCGTGTCAATGCTTTGTCTATTGTTAGACAATAAACTTGAAAAACCGTATGATTTAAAATATAACTGTACCGTCAGTATGCATAAAATACATGTACGAGTACATGTAACGTTAGTGAAGATTTTATTGGTTTTCCATTTTATGGAATGTTGCAGAAAATGTAGGGTAAGAATTTAAGTTGGTACTGATATTATCAAAGGAAAAATGCGTCAGCGAGAATGCGCCACATCTAGAATGTGAAGCTTCACAGGCACTCCAACCATTATACAGTGATTTGTTTATGTTATAAATTCTACGTTGAAAAGAACTTGAGTGTACTACACTTTTTACACAATAAAATTACTTCAACAAAACAATCGTGCTTGGAAAACTAGATAAAACACTTCAATAGGCCTATAACTTCACTTAATTTGTGTCTAGAGTGCTTGCTTACAAGGCAGAAAAATTCAATTACAGTATGTTCAGACGTATACTGAATCTGTATGTGAACAGAGGTCATGTAGTATATAATAAACGGTTAAAATTGCTCAATGAAGCATTTAGTGGTGACCCTTCGTGGCCACGGGTCGTCGTTTTAAAATCAAAAAATTAATCAAAATCAATATTATCAAAATCTTCTTTATTCATGTAGGCCTCGGAGATGTACTTATGAATCGTCAATTATCGAGGTAACAAGTTGACTCTACCACCGGATTCGAAATGTAGTTATCTTACGAGAAGAACCGGCAAGAAACTCGCTAGTTACTCTCTTAAAAGTTTTACAATAGGTAATTATATCAATACAATCTTTATAACTCTCTATAATGTATTTTTACATTATTATTTTTCAGTTCAATATCGGACGCCATTGTAAACACATCCTTCTTATATATTATTAAGGCATTTATTACTATATTATTATGAAGCAAAAAAAATTACACAGTTCGAGCCGTCAGGCAGATCGATAGAAAAGAAAAAATAAACACTTAGCCGAGCTTACTTAAGAACATCAATTTACTCGTCAATGAAACTAAAGTATGTTTTTTTTATACGGCATTCTAATTAGACGCTCACCTTACGGTAAGCAGCCTGTACCTACGACCTATTTGCAGGACGCTTTGATCCTCGAACGTTTTATTTTCTACAGGATCGGCATGGTAGAATATCTAGCCCACACGAGCGTGAAAACACTACTTTTACCCTCAATAACGCCCTGATTATCTAGGCTTAAGTACTGGCCGTGATCACGTGGTCCTAAGTTCGATTCTCGTGCCGAAAAACTTGTGTCGATTTTTTCGGATACAGTTTAGGCTTGTGATCACCAACCCACATTTGGAAAGCGTGGGATTAAGCCAGTACCCATAATTGTAGTAATGACTTGATTTTAATTATAGAGGCCATTGCCCTGCAGTAGAACATTGGATAGGCTGATTTTCAACACATTT
This sequence comes from Mecyna flavalis, assembly GCA_949319885.1. Taxonomy (NCBI): domain Eukaryota; kingdom Metazoa; phylum Arthropoda; class Insecta; order Lepidoptera; family Crambidae; genus Mecyna; species Mecyna flavalis. Next base: position 19,646,881 of record OX439425.1, on the reverse strand, counting down.
GGGCATTTCACAAGTGGACTGCGTGTCTGTCTGCCAACTGATGTGGTATAAAAAAATATATTTTAAAACTGTAATTTATTAAATTTGCTATGGCTCCACCCTGTAAAGTACACGTGAACGGACGATTTGCGAAATGTCAGCCGCTATTAGTCACGGTCTCGACCTTGTCCCAATGACGGCTCACAAATTACGGATTTTGATCGTCTTTTAATAGACATAGGAGGCCAATTGATTATTAAAACGAGACATGCACAAAATAAGTGGTTAAGCGATGATTTACACATACTGATGTACGGTATTGTCTATGAATTTCTAGTGCCATAGATAGCATGTGCTAATGTTGTGACTTTGTACGTACATAAAACTTTCATTGTAAATAATATCTCGTTTATATAATACAATACATAGCATACAAAAGTATGTGTTAGTAAAACTTAAAATAAGTCAGTTAGTTAGTTATCTTTTTCAACTTTTATAAAATCGTATTTTAATAATATACTCAAACATTGATCCCATAATGTCCTTTAAGAACTTAGGCTATAAACTAATTTTCAGAGCTTACCTCAAGTAAACAACCGCTGGGCATTAATTAACAGCACCAACAATTAGGAATATAGGTAGGTTAGCTACGAATCTGTAGGCACGCGAATAAATTCTATAAAAGTACATATAAAGACTTGTTATTTTGGAATGTGCGATTTTATATGAATATGTGGAGTCTATTTTCTTAATTGCTCTCTGCAATCATAGAACTTCCAAATAATATTAATTTCTTTTTTTATCAATTATTATAAAAAATTATGTATCTACATAAATAACTATGTATAATTATTTGAAGCACAGAACAAGAAAATTTTAAGATTTGAAGTATACATGATTAATGTAATAAATGCAAAGAGCTCTGAATAGATGATTGGCTAAACCTTGTGGAGAGACTTTAAAAAATTATTTCTCTTTATAAAGCATTATAGTTATATGGAGGTAACATCGTCTAGCTTATGTCGAAGCATCGTAGGCATATTAATCGAATTGGAGCTGGTTCACCTGAAGGATGTATCGTCGTAACGACATCAACTTAATGAAGTTGCGTTCACATTTCAGGTCTCCGACATTTTGCGTTATGAATAATAAAAATCTAATAGCTTAGTTTAAGCGCAAAGTATCTAGATAGAATTAACTACCTAAAAAAGTCTTCACAAGAGTAAAAACATATGTTACAAACTTTGTTTTTTACATAAGTAAAAGATGTTTTTTACCTGAAATAACAATAAATGTGAAAAAAGGTACATTAGCTTAGGTTATTTTTAGTCATAATGTAAATTAATAATGTGTACTTATGTTATAGTAATTGACGTTATTTTAAATTTCAACCAGTCGAAACACCTACCGATACAGACAAACATTCATGCACACTAATCTCTAGAGCATTCTCAACCATAACTTCAAATCGGTCGACAATGAAAGAACATTGCAGATCATATTCTATAATTATAACTAAGTGTCTAACATCAGCAAAAAAAGAATTAACATCGAATTTTTGGAACCATTTCAGATTTTCAGCTTACAAAAACGAGCCCACGCTGACAACTGCAAGTTATTAATAAAATCCATTAGATCTTAGTCCGTACCAAATGGAAGAAATCGTCCGAACTACAAATAACTTAGCTCTCGTTTAAAGTTTAGTTACGAAAACGGCGAACGAGTTATAAATAACAGCGTTGATTACAATTTCCTTTCGCAGAGCCATTTTTAATGTTTGATTTTACGGCATTTGATACTCCTTTTTCATAATGGAGATGTAAGGAAGCTGTTGTAGCCGTTCGTATGAAACGTCACTTTACGGGCGTGAAATAAAAATAATCAAAAATATCTTTATTAGTATAGCACACAAAAGCACTTAGGTACGAATCGTCAAAAACTAAAATATTTAAGTATTTATAAATAATACTAGTTTACATCAAATACACATATTAAATTTCGAGAAGCCATACGCAATGATGATGAATATATTTCGGTATACATATAAGTTATACTAATAAAATTATAAATATATATGTTACAGTTAACACCAATTTTTCGTTAGAACGCGTTTTTCCTAGTTAGGACTAGTTTTTACTTAATGCCTTTGTTAATACTAGAATTGACTAATGTCTGAATCGAATATCAGTTAAAACTAGTTTCTCCAAGACAAAACGCGTTTTCCCTAAGCGAGTCAGTAAAAACTGTTTTATACGCACACTCTTGGATAAACTGGTAGGGGGAAATCGACTTGGATGGATATAGGTTAGAGGTTAGTTAGTTTTTTTTTAAACCCTGAAAACGTTTTTGGTTTTCACTATAATAATAAACATATCATTATAGTGAAAATAAAAAAGGTTTTCAGGGATTAAAAAAAATAACCACTAAGGCTAAGGCGGGAGCTCGCTACGCTTCGCTCCCGCCTTAGCCTTCAAACCTATATCCATCCGAGTCGATTTCCCCCTACCAGTTTATCCAAGAGTGTGCGTATAAAACAGTTTTTACTGACTCGCTTCGGGAAAACGCGTTTTGTCTTGGAGAAACTAGTTTTAACTGATATTCGATTCAGACATTAGTCAATTCTAGTATTAACAAAAGGATTAAGTAAAAACTAGTTCTAACTAGGAAAAACGCGTTCTATCTACTAACTAGTTTTAACTGTAACATATATAATGTGACTCTAATACTGGTTCGGAATGAATGCTGATTCTGACCGAGCAGACACCGGCAAGAAACCCTGCAGTTGCTCCTTTTCATCACCATGATTGTTTACAATTTGTTAGTTACAATTATGGTTAGTATTAGACTAAGATTGAGACTATACCTAATCTAAAAGAATTCGTGCGCCCTGGAAGACCAGTGGCCCAAAGGTGACACCTGCAGCACAAGAAGTCGATTGTTCAAATCTTAACCTATGTATTTTTATGTGCATTTACCACTATCACAGCAATGACGGAAAACAACATGTGGGGGGCAAAGACTGAAATTATGTTTTGGTAGATTACACTGGCCGAAACATTGTTATGTTGGTTTATAATTATCAATAGAATAATAATAATGTGGCTGATCACATGAGCCAGGTGTCATGCTGCCAATTGAAGTTAGATATATGAGAGAATAGTGACCATAATCGGATTTAGTTGTTATAGTTAGTACTTTTTTTATTTATGTAAAACCATTTTAATATTTATAAATAGGCACTGCTGCCTTAGAAGCAACAGGAAATATCTTAATATATCCTGTTGAGTAAAACATATTCATTATTGCGTAATTTCCAACAAATAATATTTTATTTAGATAATTGTTACAAAATCGATTAATATAAAAATTAGTAATCTAAATCAAGGCTTAATAAGCTTGCTAAGTGCAGATTGGTGATCACAAACGTAAACTGTTCGAAAAACCCGACACAAATGCGCGACCCCGGAATTGAACCGGGGACACTGACAAAATGACCGGCGAGGACAGACTTTTAGCACTAGGCTAAAGAGTCGTTTTATCTGGTAGCTATTACCATGCCATCTTGTTTTCGTGAGTGTAATTACGAAGTCATTGATCATAGATTTTTAATTCCACTCAATGCTTGAAGCACTGTTATAGGTTTCAGTAGGTAGTAGTTGATATTCATGCCGCTAGATGGCATTAGACTGAGAGTGTATGTGTTAATCTGAAACTCCGATCGAGAAACGGATCTCCCTCTAAAACCCCTGCGACGCTCCCCAAACCTCCATAGTGGGGAGAAACCACGGTAAGCGGCACGAAGCCGTCTACGCTGTCTCTCCGGACGGAGTCCGCCTAGCCGAGAGTGTCGAGCCGTCCCTACCGGTCAGTGGTGAAGGGTGGTGCAATGCCAATAAAACTCTGTACCTAACCATAATAATTGACATAATATGTCTGTATGTATGTATTTAAAAAACAAATATTAATTTTTATATTATAAAAATATTAATTTTTATATTATAAAAATATTAATTTTTATATTATAAAAATTAATATTTGATTTTTTGAAATGTGAAATTAAACCTAGACACCACAAAAGTTATATCAGATTTATCAATCGAGCGCAACTGAATAAAACAATGAGTTTTAATTATTAACATTTGGTTTTTGCTCACCGCGTAAACCAAACCCGACCATAAAATATTCCTGATGAATTTCAAAGAGTTTAATGGATCGTGTAATTTAAAATTGAATAAGAATACAGCGGACAGCGGAAATGAGTTATTGTTTCATGCCCCGCAAAGCGATATCAAACAGCCACAGAGTCGCTTATAGCGCAGTTCGCGGTAAAAGGTCTTTTAAATAAAAGTGATTGCTATCGTTACAATGACCTCCCATTTAACTAACTACGAGGGTATTATGCTCGTAATAAAACTGTTGAAGCTCGTACTACGGATATTATTTTCGAATTGTTGTATTTGCTACAGGGAAGTATCACCGCTGTCAAATAACTTCGTGATAATTTTTATGTCAGATTACTCCAACCCAGAATATTAATTGATAAGGTTCTTCTTATACCTAGAATGATTTGGCCAATAACATCGGCTTATAGTTCAAGGAAAAATTATTTCTGTGTCATCTGTGTGTTTCTTTCAAAACATTTTTATTTATTTTGTTCGTAGATTGTAGATTCCCTTAGAATGAAAGTGACCTAACTCAATTTCGTGACTTTCGTGTCATTCTCGATTGTTCCATAAACTGACCTTAAAAAGCCTTGTATATTAGCTTGCGGGACTAGTTAAAGAGACCGAAGAGTGCTTGCTGCTGTTAGGTATACTTAGAAATAGGTCACTTTCTTTACAGGGTTATAGATTATGCTTTTTAAAGTCAGCTTATGGCAACATCGAGAATAACACGAATTTTCAGTTAGGTCACTTTCATTCTAAGGGTGCGATTGTAGTCATATAAACGAGTAATAATAACGACGGATCCACGGAGGTGGTCTTAAGTTTACTTGTCTCGCAATACTTGAGGAAGAAAGGAAACAGTACTACAACAGAATTCCGTAGCGAACATTTTCAAGCGTTGAGATAAAATGAATAGGTATTTTTTGTCGGATGTTCTTATTGAATCTAGTGCCTCTAAACTGGGTCGTCTAGTTCGCTCATCCGGCATGCGATGGTGGGTTATGTAATTGCCTAAGAATCGATTCCGTTTCTCTGTTGTATTACAGAAGCAATTTACTACTAACTACTCTTAAATCGACGTATAGCTGCAAACAAGCCTGTGATTAATCATCAGCCTATATACGTTCCCACTGCTGGGACACAGGGCTTATCTCAATTGTACCTAAGATAATGTGGCCATATTCCACCACGCTGGACTAGTGCGGGTTGGTGGAAGGTTGTGTAAAGCAAGTGACCATCGCTTAATGTCAGATGTTATCAAGCCGCCAAATGGCCTCTGACTAAGCTTGACGACTAATATCTACAATATAGTAAATATTATTATAGATATCAGCCGGGACCAACAGCTTAACGTGCCTTCCAAAGCACGGAGACGCTTGAAATAAATGTCACTAAATGTGGTCAGAATGTTCACCCGTCCATTAACCGACCGCGGCGTTGGTAGCTTGACTGTCGTTATCTCTAACGAACCACTGTCACAGCTGCGCCACGAGAGCGAGGTTGTGAGTAAATCCTTTTTATTAACAAAGTGCTATCTAGCACCTTGCTTAGCGACTTATGAGTCGGTGTTCCTCGGACGACCTGCGATCGCCAACCCGCTTGCCCAGCGTTTTTTTTTTGTAGGGAAGCCGGAAACAGAAAATCAGGATGAACTCACTCCACCCGATGGTAAGCGGATGTAAGGTCCAAATATAAGGTTGACTGGCTCAACAGAACATAGTACCCATTGAGCCAGTCACCCTCACCCTGAAGGCCTGCTGAGATGCCGCTTCACACCCCGCCTAAAAAGCCCAGGATTTTAGGAGGAAGGACACACGTAAGCCGGAAGGGCATTCCATGACTAAATGGCACGGGGTAAAAAAGAGGAACCATACCTCTTGGTACGGGCCATCAGTGTCTGGATGGAAAGCGTGGTGTTTATGGGCAAATTCTCCTAACGCTTGCGAGCATTTGGAGAGGGCTGTGAGTAGCAGTGGACTGCGACAGCTTGATGATAAAGAAATTGTGGCGATGACTTGTTTTCAATGATATATGTTTATACATATATTATTGAAATGTATATAGCGCCATCTAGCCCCAAACTCAGCATTAGCTTGTGCTATGGGTGCTAGACAACGGATAAAAATTACTTGTATATTTTTTTGGTAAATACATACATAATTATTATACGTAGGTACACCCAGACCGATACAAACAGACATGTTCATGCACACAAATGTTTGTACCATGCGGGGATCGAACCCGCCACCTCTGGTGTAATAGCAGACTTTTTGATTATTACACCAAATAGCTCGTCAAAATAACGATGACTATGAATGTTTTTTTCCTAATAATGTCATACTTTCTTCTCGTCTCTCTTGCTCATTTTCACAATCTATAAAAAGTAAGTCCAAGTATTTTAATGATTTCGTCTATCTTGAAGTGAAGTAATCTGAGTAAACTTACATATGTACCTAATAGAAAATTATATTCCTTCTGGCGACTCAATAAAGCTTATTTTCAATTAAAGTACCAATACAATAACAATTGCTATTTTGAATTCTCAGTTTGTTCCAGTCAACGAATTTGCCCGTTGGGATTTCTAAGTTATGTCGTATTACAAACTTTCTGCGACAAATCATATTTGAAGACAGTTGGATCATATATTTACGACCGAACCAGTGTCTGCATAACAGACACTAGTTAGATTGTCAATATATACATAAATTTATGCTAGAACATCGTTCACACAGCTTTAAAAACCCCAGACTAAGCATAGTTTACTTTGTACTTTGAGTCCCTTGACAACGGATTAACATTACTTGTCTTTATTTTTTTGAATACATACATTTTACACAATGAAACATGGACTGGTATGTATTATCAGACAAGTTCATGCACAGAAATATTTGTACCGTGAGGGAATCGAACCTGCGGTATATTTAGCCGGGTTTATCAACCACAACATATCGGTCGTCAATGCATTTGATTGTTTTCACAATCATCGATTCTACTAATTCGGAACATAAGTTATTTTTTGAACCTGAACCTTTTTGTTTTATTAAACAAGAAAAAGTTACATAATACTGCCATGTTACTTCTGTTAAAACTATTGAGTTTAAATCCAAGAACGTCTTTTAAATAATTTGTCTTTTCTTGCAATTCTAGTGGACGGAAATAATATTAATGTATTGTGTATTTCCGTGAAAATTGAGTAACCAAATACCTACCGTACTATCTTGCGAACTAACTGACGGTAAAGACTGTTTTCCCTCTTGAAATTTACCTGGGAAATTACCTAACTACTAACATGTAACAATGGAGGAAATACTTGGGAAACAAGACAGCAAGTACGCAAGATTTAGTCATATAATAACCTGCACTAGCATTTCCAAAGTAGCTTAGGTAGAGAATGTTCAGTACTTAGTGTATACTTAGTGTTGCGAGTTGAAAGGATTCGCATAGTCCGAATCAGTATTTTTATGAACGAGAATAGGCGGTACTTACGTGGGTGGGAATTATCGACATTTCTAGCGTCTAAAGCACCTTTGCTCGACGAATCACCCGTGCAGTTGTTTGCAACTACCTCGCAATTAAGCTGCGGGACCCTATCCAGTATGGTTTTCAAGTTTTGACTATCGGCTCTTAGCGAACTTAAAGGCCTTCCTACTGGTCCGCCATTTTTTTTTTTTTTTTCAAAACAGCGTTTACTTAATGTTCTTTCAAAAATGGATACTTAGTGTTAGACTAACATAAAATGTGATTAGAGGAAAACCCGTAAAGTGTCACATTTCCAAGATTTATAAGCAACCAAAGTTTACTTTATTATGTTTTTCTTTAATATCTTTAAAACGTGTCTCGTCTAATGACATTTTATGTTTGTATTGATATCTTTTGAAAGAATTTTAAGTGAACGCTATTTTGAAAAAAATCAACACGAAAAATGAAAACTTTGGTTGCTATCTTGGAAATGTGACACTTTACAGGTTTTCGTCTAACGACATTTTGTTTGTATATACTCAGTATCCATTTTTGAAAGAATTTCAAGTGAACGCTGTATTGAAAAAAAGTCAAAATGGCGGGACTAGTAGGTAAGCCAGCCTCCATACTAAAATCTTCATACCCCTTTCCTTTACATTTTACAGCTATTTGAAAGGTGGCGGAACTTGTGGCTTATATGAGTTGTGGTTGTATTGTAAACAGGTGACCGCTTTAATCAGCCTATTATTATCTCACTGATAGGACTCCGTGATTGATAGGTTCATGGCCACAATGATAGGTACGGGATGTATCACCAGGCTTGCCAAATTGGGATTGGCGACACTCGAGCTTCAAAAAAACTCCGCCACCATTCTTCAAAAACTGCCGGTCCTTCAAATTATAAAATTATCTTTACAACAAAGGATTGTCTTGTCTGTTTGTAAGAGTACGTTTATATAACTGTCTACGTACATGCTCATAAGTAAAACAAAAAGAATTATCTAATTTCAAATCATTAAACATGTTAGGTACAATTGATCAGTTGAGTCACTTTGTGCTCCCTTTATATCAATTAATATTTGAGCAGATCGATGCTTTTGAATTATGCACTCTTCGATTCGCAATGACGTATCGACCGAATGCATTATTTATCAATACAGGAGCAGTCTGTAACCTGGTTCTTGTCATTACGCCACGACTATAGTTAAATCTAAGCCGATCAATGCGGCAACAAAGGTTTCGTATGCATACCTACAAATGGCGTTTACATCACATCGTTCACTTAGCGGAAACACGCTAACTAAACGCAGAGAATTCACTTGTTGCAATATGTATTAAGGGAATTTAATTAAACATTAACTTTCTGTCTAAAGTTTCACCGTAAACTCGACTTTACTGTTTATTTAGTCTTAGAATAAACGTTGAAGATGTGAAAGCATCAAGTTTTAAAAGTTTATTCTCTCTACAATTGTTCCGTTTAGTATACGGCAGAAACGGTTACTAATTCTGAACATCTACATACATATGTATTATACGTATGCATCCTATTGTCCTCCGCATCAATCTGTCGTCTAGTCAAACCCTTATCAAAAGTTTTTTCAAGCAAAAATAAGCAAACGCTCTATCTTTTGTTCTTTATTCAACAGTGAAATAAAAACAGGGCGATACGGAGCGCTTTATTCTACACAACAAGTATAAAATAGACATCAGCTCAGCCATCATACGAGGCAACACTCTTAATTACACTAATATAGCATTACTTAAATACTTCAGAAAGAAAATTGAAAATAAAACAGCGTAAATAAAAGTGAAGCCGAGAAAATGACAAATGCAGGAGTATACATTCTAGCAAACTTATCTATCTCGACGACTCTAAAATAAAGATCTTAGAGAGCAGAGTTAAATGGAGCGTCTTGCATGTTTAGAAGGTGACTTGTTTCTTTTCCCTTTCCGAGCGAATGGTGATTTTGGACGTGGTAAAGGCGGACTCGGCGGTGTCGCTGTCAGCTACTAAGGCTCTCAGACGGGCCGCGCGCTTCTCCCTGGCGGCGCTCCTCTCGTTGAGTTCTGTCATTTCATCCTCGAGGTCGGTAAGGCGCGCCCTCGTGGCCTTGGCCCTCTGGACGGCGGCGCTCTCGTCGCTATTCAAAGCCGTCCACTTTGTCAGAGAGTTTTCATCATTCAATCTGCGAGCGATGCGTTTCTCTGTCCTCTCCTCGTTCTCCTGCAGCGCTTTCCTTGCACCGCTGACCTCCGATGACCCGATGCCTACGCTCTCGAGGATCTTGTCTGAAATCCTCATGCGGTTTTCAATGTTGGAGACACTGTTCTCGAAATCGATGTCCTCTGCGAAACGCGAAGTCTTTTTGCCGGCCCGCAGGCGTTTCAGCGACTCGGTGATCTGAAAACGATTAAAAGCCTGGTTATTTTTAAAAGTCATTACAAATGCGGTCGGTCTACCTTTAGTGGGAGAGAGATGAAAATGGGAAGACATTTTTTGTTTTATGAATAACGTTTATACAGACAGGGCAATTTGCCGTCTTGGAATAAAACGGATTGAATTCGCATTTAGCTTACACGAGTAAGATCGGGAGCGCCTGTTCTAAGCTATTCAATAGCGGACCATACCCCATTTGATTAAGTACCTGTACCATAGAGAATCTATTTCGATGCGATTCGAGCACCTCGTCATTTAGATTGGCAGCCCTATCAACTCTAGCGGTTGGGACTTCCAAGCTATTTCTGTCTCACGTTAACTGAATACAGGCGACGTGTATGTAGGTAACGGTGCCTTGGGTTAGAAAGTTAATTTTAACGTCTGCAAGTTAGGGATTTTCGTCTAATTTATAGCTGTCGTTCTTTAATCGAGAGTTTGTTTAATTTTAGAAAAGATAAATTCTAGTTAAATCCCTTTCGAAGAATTGGTTAGAGTATCAGAATAGATTATGTTTAAGTATTATTTACGAAGAATTAAAATTTATATGAAATGCTTCTTTGACGGTCAAAAGTGATTCGTTTAATAATTATTCTGAAAACTGTCGTAAAGACAAAGAATTTTTATAATTTCGATTTAATTAATGATGTTTCCTATAATCAGTCAAGCATTTCAATAAAAGATAATTATGCAGAAATGCAATCGTGGCTCTAAAAAATATAATACTTCATCTTTCTGAGTGACCAACTATGAATAGCCTTTCAACATTGAAATAAAATAATTTGATCAACAGAAGGACTGACAGACTGATAAATTCTTGAGATTATTATTTTCTGCAGTATTATGCATGAGCTCTCAACTTAACTTCTTGTTGATAGCTTTGTGTAATCTCTAAACAAAGCTTGACTGACGTTTACTATGAGCTTTGTATGTCCGAGATATTACAGAAATGCTTAAATGTGTACTTAAGTATACATAGCAGATAGAGCAAACAGACCAAGCGACTTCTGAGCCGAATTAGCAGTGAATGTCCAACTGAATCCACGAACAAGTATAGTTATACTTGTTTATAGTTATAAATCATATAATCCAGAAGTAAATGGGCGAGTTTGAACTGAAGACGGATCGCTGCCCTGGGCTCAAATCCACTAATTATTATACCTACTAATAGGTCGCCTTGGAACGGCGTCTGGGTGTACTTTGACTAACTTTTAATTATGTACTCTAACTAATTGCAAAACGGATATTATATGGGTATTAACTTGCATGTTGGTATCGTATTGGATGTTAGTAAACGTAAATTAAATGGATGCAACTTACTTAGGTAATTTGGGATGAAAGAAAGAAACCGCATGTGAAAATACAAGTTACAACATCGTTTATAACAAAACACAAATTTTGATTGAATTTGTTGATGACAAATTATTACGAAGAATTTTTATGACAACGGTAAAATTGACCCTTATAATTTGTTAAATTTCTTTTATTTTGGTTATAATATAGTACAAAAGATTATTTTACTACAATTTTACAAATGAGGTGATTGGTAGGTACTATGTTTTGAAACCACTAGTGAAAAATAAAAGAAGGAACTAAAAAAATTTCTAGCAAAACTTATGAGTTTAACGTGTGTAAAACACTGGTTGAAATATTGTATCAGCTTCCCAAGTTTTATTTACTCAATTTCACTGAACATTAACCCTCTTATTACAAAAAACATCGCTAAAACAGGTTTAAAACTGTACTTGTTAGTACAGGTTTAGGTCCGGACTATTTTTTAAAACTTTCCTTATTACAAAACAAATACCAACATAAGAATAATTTACTGGTACTAACTCGTTCAGTGCGTTTCATTTTACAAGACTTTGTTTTATGTCGTGTTTTAAAATCTTTAAATAAGGCAGTAAAAATAATAATTCTTTATTTATAAATATGTTTTAGTAATGTAAGAAAAAGTAATATATATTTTTAATTTTCTGTTCACAAATTTAAGTGATTCTTTTCAAAAATTGTCTTTCTATACGTAGAACGGAGCGAAATTTCAAAAGTGTTATCTTTTGACGTTTGAAAGTTAGTCCATAGTAAAACTAGGGGTATCGGCGGACTTTCTTGGGTCTAACTTTAGTACTCGAAATGAAGTAAAACTTCGTTTTGTAATAGCGTTTGACTTTAGTCAGGAGTTAAGTCAGGACTAAGCTCGGTTTAATTTTTAAACCACGTTCTGTAATAAGAGGGTAAAGCTTTTGCATCAAAAAATACAAATCGGGAAAAGCATTCTGAATATTGCTGAAGTGATGAAAAATATTATTTCTCTTATAAGCAGCTTGAAGGAGTAAGAAGTGGAAAACTGAAGTGGTATTTAACATCGATGTGTCTTTCACTACGAGGAAATAAAAATGAATATCAGTCGGTTTTGAAAAGACTTCAAGTGTGATGCTCTGATTTTATATTTTATGAAGTGGACAGCATGAAGTGGTTATTTTTTTTAGTTATTTTATATTACATGCCTTCAATAAAAATGGAATTTTGCAGTTTATATTTTAAAACTAAATTAAAAGGTACAAAGATAAAATTGAGCTAGGTCTAGGTATAGAGAAAAAGCTTTTCTATTATATTTTTGACATAGGTAGTTTTTGTGACGAAACTTTTTAAAGAAAATTATTTTGTAATATTTTATACAAAAAATTCAAATGCTGTTAGAATATAAAATCTATAAATTACAAAGACCGAAAATTCAGAAAATATTTTACCACGAACGAAGCTTGAACTGAATCGGATGACTGTTAAAACTCATTTCACTAGACTAAATTGAACAATAAAATATAGTTTACTAGTAGTCCTCCCGCGACTTTGCCCCCGTGTGAAATTATTCCGGGAAAAAAAATAAGTAGTTATGTTTATACATAATATCAAAATCAGTTGATAGACTGATACACAAATGCTTTTTAGATAGTATATTAACGTGACTGAAAATTTAATGTACAATTTAAGTTTTTAAAATTCGTCTCGTCGTAAACATGACAACTCAAATATTCAGAAATAGCGCAAAATCGTTTCGCTTACAAAGCGTCCATTCGTTTTGTATCTCACGTAACTATTCTAGCAAAGGCGTAAGAGAGCACCTGGGAATATGGACAAGCTGCATCAAAAGGCTCGATGGCCTTTGTGACTGATTTCCAGCATACATTTACGCATTAAGTAATTCGTAACACGTTTACGTGGTGTTTGTTAACATTCTGAAACTGAAAATGCGCGCGAAAAGTTTTACAGAGCTGGACTGCAATAAACTGGGAAGTTCAAACAAAAGCCTTTTGGAATGGAACCTGCTGAGGTACCCTACCGTCTGACTAACGTGCTTAAACGATGCTAAAAAAGAGGTACGGCATTTTTTGCACGAGACAAACAGTAACACTTTGTATGTGCAACAGTCGCAAACAATACATTTCGAGTGTCTGTACTAAGTGATCAATTATTATGCCAAAAGCCTAATGTTATGTTGTTCAGTCTTGCTATGAGTATTTAATTAAGTAAATTATATATGTTACGCTCAAAGATCGAAAACGCTAATTGAGCGGAACACGAATAGCTTACAACGCGTTGTGGTCATGAAGATTTTTTCAGGTTTAAAAAAAAATAACCACGAAGGCCAAGACGCCTAAGCCTTCTAACCTATATCCATCAAAGTCGATTTTTGCTTAATATCTCTCAAAATATAGTCTTCTCTGTGTGTCAGTACGTTGGATGTTTTACTGTGACCACAACGCTTTGTGAGCTATTTTTCCGCTCAATGAGCGTTTTTGATCTTTAAGCGTAACATATACATAGCCTAGGTTAGTAATACGAGTATGTAAGAACAAATCAATTAAAGCTTGTGTTTAACTGCCCATCAAAAACTACTGAAATGTACATCAAAAAAACGGAAGTGCTAGCCTAACCTAAACTTTGCTGTGCAATTAGTTATTTTGAGGAACATAATTATAGTATTTTTTGGATTTGGATATGAATGTACATACACTTAAATATATCTTATTAATTAAAGGCATTTAAACATAATATACGCATACCTAACTTTTATTAATGTGGTTCAAATGCTATTAGGATACACCTTTCGGAGTTGCGTGGTGCGATAGTAATGACTTACACACGCGTATAAAAATAATGCGTTGCTATTGGTTGCTAACGTTACCGACAAGCGTACTTGACGTCATTTTTCGTTCAGTTCCAAAAGGTATTATCTTAATAGCATTTGAATCGGATAATTCATAATAGGTACTATTCGATTACAGATCACAATTCCACCGCATGATATTTATATATTTTGAAATCGAAAGTCTCTGCCTCGGCGATTGACAATGTTGGACAGTGCTAATTTTTGTTTACTGCGTGATAACCCTGTGGTGTCAGACGACTGCACCAAGCAGTCAAGCGAACCCTTTAGAAAGTTCCATTGTTCCGCTCCTAAGATGACTTAGTTCAATTAACTCGCTCCATTCTTTAGCTCACCTTTAGTTGCGGCTCATTCAAGGTTGTCAAAATCAACAAATTACCCCTTTAAATCTTTATTTTGCAAATTAAGGGTATTATTATTATTAGGAGCCTATAGTGTCCCACTGCAGGGCAAAGGCCTCCCTACCCTAATTATTAAGGGTAATAAAAATAATTAGAAAAAAAACCGTCCTTTGACAGCACCATTGGCTCACAAAGTGAATGAGCGCAAACATTATTTATTAGCTTCGCGGCTGTGCTCCATAATGAAATCTCAAACGCGAACTCCGTCTACGATATCCTACAGACATACCAGGATAATCAAACGATCACAAAAAGCCCGCATATTTGATTTTGCTTCCGGATCTGAAATTAAAAAACCGGCCAAGTGCGAGTCGGACTCGCCCATGAAGGGTTCCATAGCAGCAAGTATCATCATAATATAAAAGTTCTTGTAGTTCTTTGTAAGTTTGATCGACGTTTTTATGTTTGAGTTGATTGAATGACAGGAAAATTGCGGTTTACGATTTATGACGTTTTAAAAAAAAACTAATTACTTGATCTCGTTCAAACCAATTTTCAATGGAAGTTTGCATGGTAATGTACATCATATATATTTTTTAGTTTTATCGTTCTCCTATTTTAGAAGTTAGAGGGGGGGTGACCAACATTTTACCACTTTGGAAGTGTCTCTCGCGCAAACTATTCCGTTAAGAAAAAAATGATATAAGAAACCTTATTATCATTTTTAAAGACCTATCTATAGATACCCCACACGTAAGGGTTTGAAGAAAAATTTTTTTTTGAGTTTCAGAGTTAAGTATGGGAAGCCCCAACAATTTATAAACTAATTACTTGATCTCGTTCAAACCAATTTTCAATGGAAGTTTGCATAATAATGTACATCATATTTTTTTTTTAGATTTATCGTTCTCTTATTTTAGAAGTTACAGGGGGGGGGACCAACATTTTACCACTTTGGAAGTGTCTCTCGCGCAAACTATTCAGTTTAGAAAAAAATGATATAGGAAACTTTATTATCATTTTGAAAGACCTATCCATAGATATCCCACACGTAAGGATTGGACGAAAAAAATTTTTTTGAGTTTCAGTTCTAAGTATGGAGAGCCCCCAAAATTTATTATTATTTTTCTATTTTTGTATGAAAATCTTAATGCGGTTCACAGAATACATCTACTTACTAATTTTCAACAGTATAGCTCTTAGAGTTTCGGTAAAAAGTGGCTGTGACATACGGACGGACAGACAGACAGACAGACAGACAGACAGACAGACAGACAGACAGACATGACGAATCCATAAGGGTTCCGTTTTTTGCCATTTGGCTACGGAACCCTAAAAACGGGTTCAAAGCGGCGGAGGGGCGGTAGATTGCCATCATGCCAATAATTAGTAGTCTCTGTCTAGAACATTAATAGCCCTACGTCCTCCTGCAGTGGTCGGACTGGTCGGCGTTTTGTTTATTTCGCCGAGTAAACAGACAATCGAATACAGGGGTGGGCAGAAATTGTTATTACTTGTCGCTTTAAACGTACTCTTGTACATGATAACGAATAAACGAAATCCCGAAACGAAAGTTTTATTTCACATTTCATTTCCTTCGTATTATTTTACATATTATGATGAGTTATTAACGCGCCTACGATGAAACTTTACTTAGGGTGCCATCAGAGGGACTGCACCGCAGCGACTGCGCGCAGTCGATATATTCAACTGCATGCAGTTGCTATATACAACTGCTTACAGTCATGATATCAACTGCACGCAGTCGGCTGCAGTCGGCTGCAGTCGTGTGAAGTCAATATCAACTGCATGCAGTCGTTCCTTCAACTTCGCGCGGTCACTAGCCGACCGCGCGAAGTCGAAGGCACGACTGCATGCATTCATAGTGCCCGGACTTATCAAATTGCCCGTAACATATACATACAATTCGGAATAGAAATGTACTTACTAAGAGATATTTATCGAAATAGATCTACGAATTTATTTTAACAAACTTTTGTTTGTTTGCCTAAAATATTGGTTCATGAAAACTGTTGTATAATGTTTAAAATATTTTTGTGGGGATTTAGCGAAATATCATACGCCTTTGTTCAATAGAGTCTTCAAATACATACACTCGTATTTATCATAACACCGTTTTCTAAAAATATCTTAAGTATGTTGTCTGAGAGCCAATATACTCGACAAAAAAGTTGGTAAATGATTGGATCTTAAATAAGTTTTCTCGGAAAACAGTATCTTTTTAGTATGGGTAGGTACACAATTTTTTACAAAACAAACAAATATTTATATGATAAATACTTAAACCATTTCTTAATCCCAATTTAAGAAATGGCTGTCAATACATAAATTATTTACTCATAATTACCGGACATTAACTTCGATGTTTTTCCTACGAGAGTCTATTTTATCCTTGTAAATTTAACCTGCAATCAGTAAGAATTTGCTTCGCTCCAGCCAGATACAATAAAGCTACCTATTAAGGGCTTCAAAACAACCTTTGTGTTGCAATATAATATAACGGATTTCTGTTTCCAATACTCGGATTACTGATTTTAACGATCTAAATTAGTTCGGACTGGCGGCTTGTAATGTGCTTAACGTCCAGGAGATTTCATTGAATAAATATAATATTACTTTCAGCGATGTTATTAGCCGTCATTCAATGGAATCAAACATTTAGCATCACCCACATTCGTAAGATAAAACGTCTAAAAAGTTAAAATATGAATGTATGATTGGAAAGACCTTTGCTCTCCAGTGTGGACAGTGACCGTCTTTGCATCACACTATTTAATAAAAAAGGAACGGTTTTATTCATGCCACACGAAATTAAATTTCGTTGAATAGTGGACGTGCATTTTTAATAGTGGCCTGTCAGTCCGGTACTGACTTGGGATTTAATTTATAGAACACTGGATATATTAATTAAAAATGCCATTCTGTCCATCCCAAAGGTCTGTCCATACATGTCAGGTAAGCGTTTGTAAGCGAAAGAGGACAGTGTCCTTTGGATGTAGTAAAAAACCTTAATTGTACTATTTTTTTTTGCTGGAAAATAACTCTTAAGCTATATTATGGCCAGAATTGAAATAGAAAGGTATCATTTAGGCAGTTATATAATATTATTTACTAAATACAAAATATTTACCCTATGAATATGTATATCTACGCTTGCGAAACTATCCAGGACTTGGCAAGTCCAGTTAATACATTGAAATGACTTCCATTTAAACTACATACTATTTTAAAAATAGTTATTATAGCTGTCATTTGATAACCAGAGATTCGTATTATCCTTCGTAATAAAGACAAAGTAAAGTAAGTTATTCTAATGCGGGAAATTGAAAAATTATTTATCAAATAATCAATCGACCTCTATAATAAATTGTGTCCTCTTTGAGAACTTCTATATTTATCCACATGCCTGTTTTATTGAATGGTGTATATATTATATTATGTATAATATGTATATACGACATGTAAATACATACAATATGTTTAAATCCGTTGCCATGTTCCTCTTTGTTTTGCTAGATGAATAGTGAGTAAAATGATTAAAATATAATATTAATCCGGTTTGACGGGATTTACTTTTCACTATTATTTCATTGTTCATTTCACTTGAATTTGAGATTATAATAGTAGATTGTTAACCAAGGGCTGTATGACATCAATTGCATACGAGGTTTTTGGCGCCCGAGCGCAGCGAGGGCGCTAATTAGCCCGAGTATGCAATTGATGCTTACACCCGAGGTAAACACTCTGCTTTACATATCGATTGTGAGGTAAGTAAAAAAACTTAACTTTTGAGAAAGAACTCCAAAACACGAAAAAAAATTACATAATTTAGCGCCTAGCTAGTCGACTGCCTTTTTTACTCTTCACGATTTTATGGCACGCAAGCGCGTCAAATCGTGCTGGCCAGTTCGATTTTTAAATAGATTTCAACTAACATACATTGTGACTGCGAAACAAATCGTTCGATATTTAAAATAAAATCTTCATAAATTCTAATATTATAATTAATTGTCTTGATTCCGATTCGAGAGAGAAAAAAAAATTACCTAACTTTTTAAAATATTCTTCTTGAAGTATGAGTATGACAGTTCTTTTTTCAAATTCAAAAACCTATGCTGTAATGATATCCATACACCCCGGCATTCAGGGATGTAAGTGACTACTTACAGAGCAAGAGATATGTAATAGTAGATTGTTAACCAAGGGCTGTATGACATCAATTGCATACGAGGTTTTTGGCGCCCGAGCGCAGCGAGGGCGCTAATTAGCCCGAGTATGCAATTGATGCTTACACCCGAGGTAAACACTCTGCTTTACATATCGATTGTGAGGTAAGTAAAAAAACTCAACTTTTAAGAAAGAACTCCAAAACACGAAAAAAATTTACTTTCGCGCCTAGTTAGTCGACTGCCTTTTTTACTCTTCACGATTTTATGGCACGCAAGCGCGTCAAATCGTGCTGGCCAGTTTGATTTTTAATAACATACAATGTGACTGCGAAACAAATCGTTCGATATTTAAAATAAAATCTTCATAAATTCTAATATAATTAATTGTCTTGATTCCGATTCGAGAGAAAAAAAAATTACCTAACTTTTTAAAAATATTCTTCTTGCAGTATGAGTATGACAGTTCTTTTTTCAAATTCAAAAACCTATGCTGTAATGATATCCATACACCCCGGCATTCAGGGAAGTAAGTGACTACTTACAGAGCAAGAGATGTAATAGTAGATTGTTAACCAAGGGCTGTATGACATCAATTGCATACGAGGTTTTTGGCGCCCGAGCGCAGCGAGGGCGCTAATTAGCCCGAGTATGCAATTGATGCTTACACCCGAGGTAAACACTCTGCTTTACATATCGATTGTGAGGTAAGTAAAAAAACTTAACTTTTGAGAAAGAACTCCAAAACACGAAAAAAATTTACTTTCGCGCCTAGATAGTCGACTGCCTTTTTTACTCTTCACGATTTTATGGCACGCAAGCGCGTCAAATCGTGCTGGCCAGTTCGATTTTTAAATCTATAGATTTCAACTAACATACAACGTGACTGCGAAACAAATATTATGTAGTTCATAAATTCTTCTTGCAGTATGAGTATGACAGTTCTTTTTTCAAATTCAAAAACCTATGCTGTAATGATATCCATACACCCCGGCATTCAGGGAAGTAAGTGACTACTTACAGAGCAAGAGATATGTAATAGTAGATTGTTAACCAAGGGCTGTATGACATCAATTGCATACGAGGTTTTTGGCGCCCGAGCGCAGCGAGGGCGCTAATTAGCCCGAGTATGCAATTGATGCATACACCCGAGGTAAACACTCTGCTTTACATATCGATTGTGAGGTAAGTAAAAAAACTCAACTTTTAAGATAGAACTCCAAAACACGAAAAAAATTTACTTTCGCGCCTAGTTAGTCGACTGCCTTTTTTACTCTTCACGATTTTATGGCACGCAAGCGCGTCAAATCGTGCTGGCCAGTTTGATTTTTAATAACATACAATGTGACTGCGAAACAAATCGTTCGATATTTAAAATAAAATCTTCATAAATTCTAATATAAATTAATTGTCTTGATTCCGATTCGAGAGAAAAAAAAATTACCTAACTTTTTAAAAATATTCTTCTTGCAGTATGAGTATGACAGTTCTTTTTTCAAATTCAAAAACCTATGCTGTAATGATATCCATACACCCCGGCATTCAGGGATGTAAGTGACTACTTACAGAGCAAGAGATATGTAAAATATATTATATGGAATTTCATCATCAATTTGCATCCTCATATCAAATAAACACCATTGTGAGGATATTTGAAAATGAGTCTTTTATGTAATGGTTCAAATCAAAATCGTTCCAATTTGTTTGCCGTTTCGACATGCAGCAACAAAGGACAGAAATCCAATATACGGAATTCCAATATTTAGGTACACATTTTCTATCGCGCGATCGATTAACTATAACAGAATACGAGTTAAGCAGTATTGATGCATGAATCGAAATAGAGTTCTTCTTGTAAGAAAGTCGGTACGGTCCAAAGTCCAAAAGTTAGTAGTGTTACTATAGTCCAATGTCTTGAAAAACGTTATATAAATAATTTTCCCCTAATTTTGTTAATTCCAAATCAAATTAATAGGTAATTATGTCCAAAAATAACCTAACTCTGCTTCCCATACACAATACTTGTATGTGTAAGGCAAATATTTATTTTTACACTTTATTTATACTGGTATAAGTAGTACTCGTATAGCAATTGTAGTTAAACTGTTAAACTGAGTAGATGATAATTTGTTTGAAAAAATATCCTTAAACATTGTTAACACATTGTCATCTAGCCCCAATTACCTATGACTGTAGGTACCGGATGACACTGTGCCGACTGTCGAAACCATCGCATTTGGTGTAAAAGTGTTTCGACAATACGGTTGGACGTCACCAAAACGGATGGACGTCAAATAAAATCTCACATAGATGTGCTAAATCAACCCTAAACAAACTCCGCAGGTATTCGCGACGCAAAAACCGGTGTTGCCACTAGGCACCACGAGTGCAAACAGTAGTACTCGTACCGTGTACGATCAATTTCATTTGCGTTCTCTGAAACCCTGCCCATAATAGTGTTGTCGAATTATCGACTATCAATGAATCGATTATTTCCAGCTTAAGTAATCTAAAAATCGAACGGATTATCAATATGACGGACATGTGGATTAAATGGATGATTTATAAACAATAGTATTTATTATCATCGATTGATTGATATTAATAACCATCTAAGAGTACTACTATCGATTTAACAGATTTTTTGGTAACCGGGTACAACGGCCTATTCCATTAACGGACTTTCAAATAGGAAGTACCAGCTCACTGTGATCTTCGAGCCTTTGATTTCAAGTGTACATGCTCCCACATTAATATTGCCAAAACACAGCTACGGCTGTTATGGAGGCACATTTGAAACAATTAAAATCGAATAATCGGATATAATATTAATAAAAAACTATATTGATTACATCGAGTCTAATAAATTAATCGATTATTTGTAAATCCATAGTACATATCGAGGAATAATCGATACCTGCACTGTCGATGGCTCGGCAACCCTAGCCTGACCTAGTGTAGATGTAACAGAAATATTGGCCGGCTTGCATTGAGGGTTGATTAATTGAACACTGACTGACGCCGGAACCTGTCTCCCTTGCTTAGCAAGTACGAGTAGTAGAGTTTAATAGCTAGATGGGATGACCTTAATGCAAGTGCATACAGGGGACGCGTAAAGAGGATTATCTGTAGAAGCTACATATTGAAATTTCCACGAATACCTATTTCACGCGTACACTTTAGCCTCTAATGGATTTAGTGATGGGCTAGACAAGCGAAACGTGATGGACTAAGCCATTACTAAATAGTTTGTACTAGTAGTAATTATCTACCTTATATGAATTACAGTGTGTCTCTCAAATACTATTCCAACGATTGTTAATTATGAATGCTGTTATATTTACCATTACAATCTACTCCTTCACTTTTTTTGTAAATGGCATCCTTCTGAAGTAAATGAGTTCATTAAAAACAGAAGTAGGTCGTATGTGAATTGTTGTTTTGATTTTTCATATCACTTTATTTGACTGATAAACTTAAAAAGGCATGCCGTCGTAATCTCTCTTACTAAATAAAATACACGTCATTATTTACTATACTCTCTGATAGCTAACTAGTTGTAATGGTCGAGAAGTCGGCTATTACACCAGAGGTCACGGGTTCGATCCCTGCACGGGACAAACTTTTGTGTGTACGAGTATGAACATGTCCGTTTGTATCGGTCTGGTTGTTTCTATGTATAACAATTATGTATTTATTTACAAAAAAAGTATATAAATAATGTTTATCCGTTGTCTGGCACCCATAGCACAAGCTAAAGCTTAGTTTGGGGCTAGATGGCGCTGTGTGAATAACGTCCAGAGATATTTATTTATAATTTATTTAGTTAGGGACCAAACGCTTTCGAATAGAAACTCTACTCTCTAACTGCAATATTTTAAAATGTATTCTAAAAATTCACGCAGTATAACAATAATGTTAAATGTAATTACTTTGAAATATTTAACGAACATTATATTTGCTGTGCACCCGTTGATACCCTAAACGAGCGCGCATTTCAAAAGGAAAGATAATTAAAGTTAACAAAGTTCCGAGAACTATTAAAAGGAAAGATAGAGGTATTTTCTCTTGAATTGAAAATTAATTACGCGCATTCAATTCATTCTGTTAACTTTTTTCGAATTGTCTGGTATTTTAGTGGCTTCAGGTTCGGTTTCAATTTAAAGTTGTGTGTTACAGCATCCGCTGCTTCCTTCCGTTAATTTAAACAGATTAGTAGCAATCAAATACTTTGTCAAAATCTTAGGTTTCCTCAAGAAACTTAAAAAGCATGTGAATTAGAAATGTGACTGGAACCACGAAGAAATAAAAAATGATAAATATTCAGTCATTTAATGAATCATTTTAAATTTAAAAAGTGTTGCATAATAAAATAATTATTGCGTAATATTTTATTTTTTTACCACTAGCACCGACGGTGCCAAAAAACATCCAATTGGACTAAGTTACCGCTAAGCTAGTGGTGGACGACTTGGATGATGGCTGCGTAGCAATCATCCAATTGGTTTAGTTAGTCTCTGCAGTGGGAAATAAATAGGCTGATAAAGACTTACTTACAATAAGTAAGTGAACTGTGAATTTGATTCCAGACAAGACGATCAAAAATATTCACTGACTTGGTGCCATGGATCTCAAAAGTTTTTCAGACCATGACGTGATCACCCCACACCCCTCTCTAGGACTCCTTTGCCCACCAGTGACACCAAAACAATGTACCTTACAAACTGGCAACATGGACTTGATGCAAAACTTCAGTATTTCAGTCCGAGGTATCCAGTTGATACAGCGGTAGATAATATGTATGTGTATCGTGCACATTGATGGCGGCGTCGCGTCGGATAAATAAATAATAACGCCAGTTACGTATATCATTTATTAACGGCTAGACTATACGAAGGCGAACTGGTGATATTTTTTATTAAAACGACGTATTGACTTTGAAGGCTTATTTTTGGGAAATACCGCCAAGGCTGCTATCAAAATACGCGATGACGATAGTTAATAATATATTTCAACCGGGGATGTTACGGAGCTTCGATTCCGATTCCGTTAAATCGTAGCTTCCGATTATTTTATTACACATTTCGGCTCCAAAACTTTTAAATCGGAGGTTTTGATCGGAGTTTAAAGCATAGAAATACAGTAGGTACTTTTAGAGTCAATGCATTTGATTTAATTTATTGTTTAGTTGGAAACTTGTTGATTTTTTCATTGTCTGTGTTTATTTGTTCTTGTTATTAAAATGAAGAAAAAAAATACTCAACGGTGTTTTTATTTGTCCTTCAATTAAATTCTACTACTTCTGCCTCCTGCATCCGACTCCGATTCCGATAAATCAAATTTAAAAAAATCTATTCCGACTTCGGTTCCGATAAATTTATCTACATCTGTAACATCCCTGATTTCAACCATCAAACGATTTTACCCTGAAAGTCCGTAGGTCCGTAGGTCATTTCTATCTTAAAAATAATATATTTTAAAACACACCAAAACAAATGATAAATCTGTTATGATGTTATGATAGATACGTATAGCGTATAGTCGTATTATCTTTCCACTATTTTCCACCGAATCACCTAATACAATATTCCAGTATTATGAATTGAATGACGTCTCTCATATAAAAGTCATGTTCATTACGTGAATGTTATTTTTTACTGTTGACGTCATTCAACATGAAATGTTGTTAATAGTAAATAAACTCTTTCTCAATGAACTTGAAGTTATTTATGGACGGATTGACGCAAACGCGTTGTGAAAACGATTTATTTCATCAGTGTTCATCGGAGCATCCAAATTATGTTATTTATTTAAGGTTGTGCCATTACGGCACATAATATACCCAGTGAGAGAAATTATCTAAGTATGTAGTTAAGTACGTACTACGCCGTGCGTGCGTGGGACTTTATATATCTCCTTAGATTTTCAATGTTTGTATTTCATTGCCATGTTTTTTTCGGCATATATATTTATCAAAGTCATCTAATATTATAAATGATCTCACACATTATAATGTTGGATAATATGTTATTTTTTATTTTCACGTAAAAACAGTTGGCATTCAGACATTAAAAGCAGTCGGGTTCGTTTAGGTACAGTCGAAAGCACGTCAGACGTAACACTTTGGACTTTGTACCGCTCTTATGTCAGGGGCATAAGCGCTATTATCGAACTGCAAGTGTATACCGTGATGTGCTGTTAACCGTACATTAAGTAATAAGTACTCTAGACGCTAAGTGCTTCGCGTAGGGTTTTTGTTATTATTATACATTATTATTATTATGACTGGCCCGATGGCGCATTTGGTAGTGACCCTGCCCTATGCGCCAGGGGTTGTGGGTTCGAATCCCACCCAGGACAAACACTTATGTGATGAACATTTGTGTTTGTCCTATGTCTGGATGAATATTTGTATTTAAGTATAATTTTGTGGTACCAACTTTGGAGTCAGAACAGTGTATGTGATGTTGTACAATATTTATATTTATTTATATTTATGTGCAACCTCAGATTAAATCATTTTAACCTAAGTGTGCAATATAATCTATACTTATATTATAAAGAGTAAAGATTTGATTGTTTGTTTGTTTGTATTGAATAGGCTCCGAAAATACTGAACCGATTTGAATAATTCTTTCACTGTTAGAAAGCTATACTATCCCCGGTGAACATAGGGTACTTTTTATCCCGGAAATGTGCGGGGAAGAGGGGATATTTGAAAAAAGAAGTAAAGCGATAGTCAAGATAAAAGAAGAAATATAATAGCAACGACCTTTTCAAAGAATACCTAGCCGGCAGTGTCACAGAAAACGCTAGGAAAAAAAGAGAAAAATTCAGATAAATTCGAAACGCTACATATGTAAAAGAAAAACAAAATATTTAATTTACTCTTTATTGCTGTCAAATTTCAGAAGCAATGTTTAAAATAAAGAAGGTCAACGTCTTTTCAAAACTTTTTGATATTCCTTTAAAAAAAAAGACTTGCTTTTTATTGCCGTCAAATTAA
Source organism: Mecyna flavalis (assembly GCA_949319885.1). Lineage (NCBI taxonomy): Eukaryota > Metazoa > Arthropoda > Insecta > Lepidoptera > Crambidae > Mecyna > Mecyna flavalis. The sequence continues at coordinate 19,621,141 of OX439425.1, read as the reverse complement.
TCGTAACTCTGATGCCAGTTACTTTGATAAAACCAAGCAGGTTATAATGCAAATTTTTCATTTAATGCTGGCTAGATTCTTCAGAAAAAGAGTCTAAACGCCTTTAAAGGAAAAAGAAACAATTATTTTCTTTTTATTACTGTCAAAATGGAAATTATGCTGCTAGCGTTTTTAATGATCCAAAAAAGGTTGCATGTTATTTGAAAAGAATGATAATGTGATACAAAAAAATTCAACTACTATGTAAAATATTAGTATTTTAATAGTCGAAGGAGAATAAATATTTGGTCATGGAAACTACTGAACCGATTTGAAAATATACTTCATTGTTGGAAAGCTAAACTATTCTCGGGCGACATAGGGTACTTTTTATCCCGGAAATGTGGGGGGAAGGGAAGGGACATTTGAAAAAAGAAATTACGCGCGGGTGAAACAGCGGAGGCGGCCGCTAGTAGCAAATAAAGTTTATTATTTTGAATATGATTGTGTTTACACGGATTGATTCTCAGTTATCAACGGATAAAACAGTTAGTTGCGCTTAATTTGTTGCGCTTAAAAATGGTTGCGCTTCGAGGAATACCTCAAAGATTTAAATCGTGTGGCACTGGAATTCTCAGTCTATAATGTCACTCAATATGACCGCAAAGCCAGCCAGCCAAATTATACATTAGCCTTATGTTCGCATCTTTATTTATAGTTAAAGTCAGCGATGTTTACCAACAGAAATAGTATTTCTCATACGTTTGTGACTATTTTTAGGGACACATGAAACCGAAATTGGCATCATAATATCTTGATTTGTCACGATGACATACTGAAATCTTAGTTGACGTCTGTTTATAGCCTAGTCTGAATACTGGCATGTGCAAAGCGGTGACACATTCATCCTACATGTTAATGAATAATCATTAGTGATTGGTATGGGAGCTAATTACCCGAACGCTCCGAGTCCAAACACTAAAAAATTTTCAACAATTTTTTGATTTCTTGCTTGAATCTTGAAATACTATTACATTATATTTTAATCCGTATTGTTCATTAGTTGATTGATCTTGTGAACAAAAGCTTGCTTTTTATACGTTAGTTCCTCAGTTTTTTGGTTTTGTCATTAAGAACAATTGTTTGTTCTGTATTATCAACAGAAAAGCTATTATTTTAGTAAATAATTTAGTAGACCCTATAATAGGTATCCGCAGAATACCAGCGCCATGGTAAGCTTGGCTTACCGCGGCACATGCTGAGCGGAAACCTTTTAGGTATTGTTAATCCTTTAGTTTATGTCAACTCTAGATATAAGTTAAATTGTAAAAATACCTAATAAACTTTTTCTATTCTATTCTATTCTATAACAATTAATAATTGCTATAGATATTAAATACTATCTCACAATTGAGATAAGGCCTGTGTCCCAGCAGCATAGAAAAATTTTACTTACAAGCCCAGCAGTGGGAACGTATATAAGCTGATGATGATGATGATACTCGTAGTTATTAATTTGGACGAGCCATTTGGTGTAATGGTCGAGAAGTCGGCTATTTACACCAAAGATCGCAGGTTCGATCCCCGCACGGTACAAACATTTGTGTGCATTAACATGTCTGTTTGTATCAGTCTGGGTGTTTATATGTATTTACAAAAAAAATATATGAGTAATGTTTATCCGTAGTCTGGCACCCATAGCACAAGCTAATGCTTAGTTTGAGGCTAGATGGCGCAGTGTGAATAATGTCCAGAGATATTTATTTATTTTTATTATTATTTATGAGACATCTTATTTATTTTAATTTCTCTAAAGGTTTTATTTCGATCCAGTCAACGTACATTTGAGTTTGCGGACTTTATTTCATTTCCAGCATTTTAAAACGAAATGATAGTAATATTACTTTAACTGGGTCAGTTTATAAATTCTAGCTCGTTGAAATTTCATCAGCTAGAAATCTCAAATTACTTAAAAATACTATTGGTGCGGCACTTATAGTTATGGAATTTAATTTGTAAATAGTTCACGTAGGTACTCTGGCGCTATCCCGCAAGTATTCGCAGTGGCTCAGAATGCAATACGAAAAATAACTGGACGCCGCGGTTTTGAACTGAGTCCGAGAAATCCCGTCTGGGATTCCCACGTCCACCTGACAGAGACAGACTAACTACGGAATTTAGTATTAGGGGTTTCGCTGAAAACAAACCTGCAGGCAGATAAACCTCACTTAATCTGCTTAGAATCTATTATGAACAAAAGTTCGACGCTGTAATGTTTGCGCGCATCACTTCAGAACGACCCTACCAAATGAGATAATTATTCATTTTTTATTAACTTTGTTTGATATAAATAATAAGGCTTTTTAATAAAGATAGTTACTGTCTAGGTATTAGCACACTTAAAACACGTAATTTCTTGAATTGTATAATGCTAAATCCAAGTTGATAAAAAAGTTCATAAAATATATAGGTCGTATAAAATTAAAATCCCTCCCAGTAGTTTCACATCATAATTGTATTTTAACAAGACTAATTGCCGTTTTGCAATCTAATTTTTTTTTAAATAATATTCTGTTTTTTAGGGTTCCGTAGCCAAATGGCAAAAAACGGAACCCTTATGGATTCGTCATGTCTGTCTGTCTGTCTGTCTGTCTGTCTGTCTGTCTGTCCGTCCGTATGTCACAGCCACTTTTTTACCGAAACTATAAGAGCTATAATGTTGAAAATTAGTAAGTAGATGTATTCTGTGAACCGCATTAAGACTTTCATACAAAAATAGAAAAATAATAATAAATTTAGGGGGCTCTCCATACTTAGAACTGAAACTCAAAAATTTTTTTTTCATCCAACCCTTTCTTGTGGGGTATCTATGGATAGGTCTTTAAAAATGATAATAAGGTTTCTTATATCATTTTTTTCTAAACTGAATAGTTTGCGCGAGAGACACTTCCAAAGTGGTAAAATGTTGGTCCCCCCCCCTGTAACTTCTAAAATAAGAGAAAGATAAATCTAAAAAAAATATATGATGTACATTATTATGCAAACTTCCATTGACAATTGGTTTGAACGAGATCAAGTAATTAGTTTATAAATTTTTGGGGCTTCCCATACTTAGAACTGAAACTCAAAAATATTTTTTTCTTCAAACCCTTACGTGTTGGGTATCTATAGATAGGTCTTTATAAATGATAATAAGGTTTCTTATATCATTTTTTTCTAAACGGAATAGTTTGCGCGAGAGACACTTCCAAAGTGGTAAAATGTTGGTTACCCCCCCTCTAACTTCTAAAATAAGAGAACGATAAAACTAAAAAAAATATATGATGTACATTACCATGCAAACTTCCATTGAAAATTGGTTTGAACGAGATCAAGTAATAAGTTTTTTTTTAAAATGTCATAAATCGTAAACCGCAATTTTCCTCTCATTCAATCAACTCAAATATAAAAACGTCGATCAAACTTACAAAGAACTACAAGAACTTTCATATTATTATGATGATACTTGCTGCTACGGAACCCTTCATGGGCGAGTCCGACTCGCACTTGGCCGGTTTTTTTTTTCTTACAGTTCAAATGAATTAACGCCGAAACTTTAAATTTCTATTCTATGTATATCATTGCTTTTAAATTGTAATTATTATATATCTTAGATAATGTTGCAGTATCTTATTGGTGACCAAATAAATAAATGAAACCACGAGACCGCAGGACGCGTAGCATTATTTAACTTTTAACAAGCACTTGCTCAAGTAGTTAATATTTTAAGGTAAGCAATAACTGTCTTCCTGGAAACAAAACCTATTTTCCTACAAATCGTACGTGTTGCTGGTAATAGACCATGTGCCTCAGGGGAAATTATTGGTTTGTTTGTTTGTCTTGAGTATACCATTAATTTAGATGTAAAATGCGGGATAAAGTCACAGAAAACATTTATGACCAATGTAGTAAGTACGAGTATGAATTGACCACTGATTAGACTGCGGTCGCATAAAAGTAATTTTTCTTTTTGGTGGGAAAAGTGCAAATCAAAGACATACTACTTCATTATATTGTTTCCGCATTGACACAAAAAACGAAAATGTTCTATATTAAATGCATAATACTAATATAATTTAATATATCCGCAATCATTTTAAACCGGTATCAATTTCCTTTACAAATACAGTTGCGTTTTATTTTATTTATAATTATTTTAACGATACATTACAAGAAAGAAGGTATTTTTTCATAAAACGTAGGTTTTATTGTTAGAAAAGTCAAATCCAAGGCTACGGGCAATCGACGTCGACCTCTCATTATCCTATAATAAATCTAAAGAAAGATTCAAGGAAAGTCTATGAGTGAGTAGTTAGCTGAATTGCATTAAGAACCTTTATTTTCTCAAGGCATAAATTGATGTAATGGAAACACAAGTGTCTCGGAATTGGCCCAAAAGTAACTCGTATCCTTAGCCAATGTCTATATGATTGCGGTAAACAAGATTTGTAAATAGTGACTATTTAGTTCTGCAAAGGCAAGCAATGCGTCTGGTTATTGTTTATAAGAGAAAGTGGCTATGTTCGGGATAAGGCTTTGTTCTTCTTTTGGCTAAGAACTCACGGCGCGGTTTTTAATCGCGCCCGCAGCGGTGGCGGGCTTCCTGCGGTTTTATTTCAAAACTCACGAGACCGGTGATTTGTGCGATTCCGCAGCCGCCGCGGTTGACGTGCGGTTACAAACCGTCCACGATGTTGTCTTTTGGTAGGTACGTCACGCTGCCATAATGTCACTAGTGCAAAATGGCGACGGATTTCTATACCTCCCGCCTGCGCCGTTAATATTGCGGTCGCGCGCCAAGAATCCTAAACAACCGGGCTCGCTGTGGGTGAAAATCGCGAAAACTGCTCTTACTTTTTTCATATTAATCAACATTCTACAGAGGCTGCGAGATCTCAACCGCTGCGGGCGCGATTAAAAACCGCGCCGTGAGTTCTTAGCCCTAATCGTATGATTTAGGTACGGCTATCAGCCGAATTGTGAAAAAAACGTTGACGTTCAAATTTTCTGGTCAGCAATCTTTGCATTGACATCTTGGCTTTCGAAATCATTGCAAAGAATCATCAGTGACAGGACTTCATTTCGAATTTCAAGAGAGGTGAGATTGTTACATCTAAGTATTGTATTTATTCATTGCAGGAATTACTAAGTAATTTCTTTAATCCATTACAAAAGCTTAGCGACTTAGAATTTCGTGTTTATTTATCATTTCCACTGAACCAAGCGAGGCGGAATTGTTTATAAATAATTAACACCGAAATTGTAATTGACAGCCTATTTGATTGCCGCCCTTCATTGGCTTATTCAAATATTAATATAAAGTATTGACTGAGTAGGGACGAATATTGGCCATAATGGTAATTTAATCGAAAATTGGTTCTCTTAACGAAAATGGCATTTTACTAATTTTAGACTATTATGAACTTGTGTAAGAAAAGTGAAAAGAACGTTTCTTCATTTATTTTAAGCAAGTAATAACAATCCGTCTCTTACCGGTAATAAGCTATTTTTGATATCATCTGTTGTTGTGTAAAACTTTAGAATACAAATAGACTTGCTTGAAGCTTGTAATTTTTGGTTCCACAAAATGTAATAAACAGAGAGCAGTGATCAATTTATAATATGTCCTCATTTACTGTTATATGTTCTTATAGAGTTCAATAATGTGGGATTTTACAAAATACTATTTATAAATTTTGCTATATCAATGGCCTTTAATAAAATAATTGATACAAATTAATATACGGTATTATGTTGCGTTATTTATTAACATCTATATTTATTTTCGAAATTTTATCTTTGCAAATTCGTAGCAAAAGCAATTAATTTCTCTCGATGTAAAACTGTGGGGGACTATATGCTGTTTAATGATAGCCATGTTTGTTTTATAGCAGTATTTCCTTTGCTGGCCTCATATGAACATTGTGCAAATAGTAAACGACGTTTTTAAACAGCCCTCAAAAGTCCGTTTCATTACTGAAATACGACTTTATTGCGATTGAAGTAAACTGTATTTATTTTACAACTTGGTTTTATAAAGGAATTCCTTGAAACGTTATATTACTCGTATATCAACTTCATTAAAAGGCGAGGGTCAGTTTCGGATTAATTAATTTTAAACGGTACTATTTCGGAAAAGGGTATGCTCCAATGTTTATGATTGCACACACAAGTTTCATTTCATCAGAGGTTATAATAAATAGTAATTTATGTTTACGTCTTCACGATGTACAAAGAGGAATGTGTCGAAACGCCATAGCCATAAGCTATTCACTAAGCTTACTTAATATTGAATATTATTTATAATTTTAGTTTTTGTTTAATTTATTTTTTGATTAATTAATTACTACTATATGATGTCAACAATCCAAATTTAACATTTCTCCGAATTATTAATTTTTATGTAAAACGCTGTATAAATGGTCCGTTATGTGAATAAATGAATTATTATTATAATAAGCCCCCCTCATATCCGTAGAGGGACAAGCCACTGCCCGCCTTGTGGCAATAGACCAGCCAATGCCCAGGAGCGTACTTTTAACCTACTTTTATAAAACACGCGATCGCCCGCGCTGTTTCACCCGCGCGTGATTTCCTTTTTCAACTATCCCCTCCTTCCGTCCCCCCTTCCCCCCACTTTTTCGGGATAAAAAGTATCCTATGTCCGTCTCCTCGTTCGAAGCTACAAATCGGTTTATCCGTTCTTGAGTTATAAATAGTGTAACTAACACCACTTTCTTTTATATATACATATTATTATATAGATAAAAGCAATGGCTACATAGTATGGTGGTAAGTATACTCACATCTTCAGAGAGCTCATCCTCCTCGAAGGCGGAAGACAGCGGTCTGCCGCGCTGTGCACGCGCACCTCTTGAGTCGAAGAGCTCGTCGTGGCCCTCCACCTCGTCCAGAGCGTTCTTGATGCGGCTCTCCACCTCGCCACGGATGCGCTCGCGCTCCGGCTCACGGACTACGGGGGCCTGCATTAAGATGTCATATGAAAAAAAAAAACGACGGGTTCGGGAGTGCCGGCAGAAGTGAAAACTTGAATATTTTGGTATTTCGAAAATTTCGCAAAAAGTGCTACTTATGTACATCAGGGGTAGAGTCTAATTTTCTATCGTATTAATAAAAACTGATGTTGTTTTCTAGAGGAATAAAACTTTATTCCTCTAGCTTAAAGTATATTTTTCTTTGCATAAATGAACTGCCAAATGTGACCTAATAAAATGACTACATTTATAAATATTAATCAAAACCAAACGCTCGTGTATTAAAAAAAACTGTAGGTACTTCACTCGCTTTGTTTAATTGATCGAATCGATTTCCAGGAAACAATGCTTCGTTTTTACCCAGCTCTATATTATAATAAACAAAACATGAGTTAATGAAAAGGAGAAACGTTATCTGTAATTAACTGACCGTACCTGCAAGAACCACAATATTTAATTACACTTTCGAGGGATTGAAAACAAATATATTATTTTTAAAACAAGAATTTTTGAAACTCGACAATTTACTGCATCGCACAGGAACATAATTTAATTATCTGTTATAAATAAATGCCAATTATACAATATTCATACCGGATTTACTATTGTACCTACTGTATCATATAAAATAGTAAACAACGCTGAGTTTAAAATTATGGTTCATTCCCGCTAGTTAAGTATTTTCATAAACCATTAAAATATTGCGGGTAACTTTACATTCTATTATTAAGAGTGGATTTTATTAAATTTAATTTTAAGCTTAAAATGTTGAGGTTGATATTATTGAATTAACTAATTTCTCTAATAGAAGAACACTTGCCGCATTTGGCAAAAATAGCTGAAGCATTAACATAGTTACTTAATTTCGGACGTTTTCAATGATTATTTTATCTCCAGTAGTAATTAGATAATGTCTGCAGTTTATTCAAGGGTTAAAAATTTAACCATTTTTGGCAGCCATAGTACAGATAGCAAACTTTTAACAGAGTCCGGTAAATATCTTGACCCTCGTCCGACGGAGTAGGGGAAAATTCGTTTGCACTTGTGCATGACCAATAGCGCGCGTGCACCCCGTCGCCCCCATACCTTTCCACCACGCATAACCAAAACTCGCGTTCTGCGCAATTCCCACCCAATTTCAAGATGTTTGCCGATCACTGTACCATGGCTGCCAGCAAATGGTTGAACGTATTACAAAATGCCAAACTGATTGTTAATGTGTCATTGTTTCCACTGAGCGAGAAAAGGTTTTGCGACTTCTAGTCTATTATCCTACTCTACTTATGAAGCGCACACTAAATCGCCAATTATCGTTATGTCCATTCCATTGCTGCTTTCGCTTACCTTGCCGTCCAGGCGGTCCAACACCGGCCGGTAATAGCTCTCCCCCTTGTTGTAGTTACAGTCGTAGACGCGTGTGCGCCGGGTTCTGCCTACGCGGCTCATTTTGCTTCCTGTCAAAAACATTTTTACGATAATTTTCGAAGGTCAAATCTTTATTATTGTAACAACATTAATTACCGGCAAAAAACAGTATTAATATTCAGAAGTTTTGATAACATCCCTTTGATGCAGAAATTACTCAATAATTTATGTATGAAGACGGATTTTATTGTTTTTAGACGTTAAAATGTAATTAAAGTTGTACTTGGAAATATTTCGATTGGATCAATATGTTTTCAGGAAAATCTTCGCCTATATAGTCTGTGTTCAAGTGTAGATTGTAGCATAAAACTACATACTTGACTACCTGTAGAAGAGCGCCCTCGTCTCAGATCGGAATGGAGAACCTGAATTCATACTGGTGTCGAGGAGTATGAAAAAAATCGTTTAAAAAACCTTGACACCAAATGCGGAAGATCCGGATTAGACCCACAAAGACATAGGAACTTGGTTGACCAGCTTTTCTGTGCACAGTGCAATTGGACTTTCTTTTAAAACCGAATTTGGACACAAGATCTCGTCACAATTCTGATTCAGACTGAGCATGTGTTGAGTCGCCGTTACTGGTTACAGTGCGGAAAGTTATCATGATCAATTCCAAGAATGATGTCAGAACAAACGGTTTTTTTAATAAATAGTTTGAAGAGAGGAAATAAACAACAATACTAAAAATTAAAAAAAAAACAGAGTTTGTACAGTTTGAATTTAAAAAATGTTGTTTTGCCAACACCAATAAATTCTGGTATTTGTGAAAACAAGTTTATAAACTGCATTGTGATCATTGCTCTCTGTCGCCAATGATGTTGATGATGTTCAAATAGTTTTGCTATTCCAGAACAAAATAGTTTACTCAATTAAGGAAACTAAACTGAATTATATGAATAAATACCTACTTCGCGATTTTCACCGGCTTTTCAAACAGGCCGTTTGTAATGCTATTATAGTTTTTTGTACATTTCGAAACGGAATGGAATATAGTCCGGTTCCATTTGTTGATGGATATTGGCTTTTTCGAGGATTTTCAATGCGCCGCAGGACATTTCGTTACATTTCGAGCTCTGTTTCCAGAGTATACAATAGGCATACTACGTTTTTTCAAATTTTTATCAATGTATTTGAATAGTTACGAGTAACACTTGAAATCTAAATAATTTTGTTTAGCGGTAACTCACAAAGCACATGTGTTCATATTTCAAAGGCAATTTAGTATTCACCTGGTGAATTTAGCCATCGCAACAAACACTTGTTTTGTTAAACTTACACAGGATTCTGACACTGACCAGTGCAGTGGGCGCATCCAAACAAAGTCGGAATCTGAATGTGAAATGCAGCAAATTTTAATTGAAAACACGTTTAGTTAAGTTTAATAGACTAATTTGAACCAAAAAGTGTATTGGGGTCGGTGCAATGGGGTCAAAAGGAGCTTAAGAATGAAATTTGCGGTGCATCCGCACTTCTGCTACCATCCCCACAGGTGAAATCTGCCGCCATAATAGCTCTGGCTGTGTTCCTGCAGTATTAATGTGGGAGCCAGTATTGAGCCAGAGGCTCGAAGATCAGATGATACTACAGTCTGGCAGCACATTGAGCGACGCTTTCTGGGAAAGTGTCTCTCAATGGAATAGGCAGCAGGTGGCGCTTACCATCAGGTGGGCTGCGTGACTGTCTGCCAACTGACTTAGTATTAAAAAAATGTTATGAAATTCGGTAAAATTAGGAACGCCATTTTGAGATGTAATAAAAAATCTGTAACTTGGTATGTAAATCAAAATATCGATTAACTTATTAAGTAACGAAAAACTTATTATTATTTCGCGATTAGGATGTCATCAAGCAATGGAAACGTTGAGTTCGGAATATAAAATCATAAACCACGAGTTCACTTTGATTCATTTTATTTTGAGCTGAGATTCCTTGTTTTGAAAATTATATCGAGCGAGCAAATCTGATCAGAAGCAATTATAAAGTAATTATCTCGGGCTTACACAAACAATTATTGCAACATTTTATACAAAAAATAGGGCTGCAAAACTGCAATTGAAAAGATATTTGAAATATAAATGATGTTTTAGCAATATTCGTAATCCTGCTATTGACACGCTCTGCGTTCCAATCAAACTTGAAAGCTAAATCCTGCTATTTAAATGGCGAAGAGGCATAGAGAGAATGGAGATAAGCTTACTTTATATTACATTGTGTTTGATATTCATGCTGAATATTTAATGGAAGACCACATCAATAAATAATTCTAATGAATTTGTCATAATGATGAAAAAGTCTTCACTTCTTTAATAAAGAGTTAGAGGAGAAAATAAGAGAATGCAACACGCCTCTATTTGAGATAATGGCATGAAAAAAAATATCAAATACAATTTTACAAACAAAACGTGACACGTGAATTTTTTTAGGGAAGACTTAGTTCATTATTATTGCAGCTATATAATAGTTACGTCTCACCAATACTTATTTATTAATTGACTTATACGAGTATCAATATAACGACTACGAGTAATTATCAAATACGACACTTAAAAGACGAACTATTGCTGAATGGATAAGAATCCAAACTCTTCTTTGGGAAGACTGATGCAATATTTTAAATATTTAAACAACTTATACTTATCTCATAAATTTAAATTATATTATTATGCATATTCAGTTATGCATTGCCTTAATGGTGCAACAACCAATGCAGTCATCATTATGAGTAAAACTTAATTTACTATCAATTTCAATGCTATGAGTTTATGATGCTGCTAAAATTCCGAATGTTGCAAGAATCTTCCTAAATGTAAGCTTTAATCCGTTTGCCACTACTAAATATAAATTAAATCACAAAACTACTTTATCAAACCAACACTAACTGCTAAAATGAGCCGAGAAAGTTCTAAGAACAAACATAAATACTCCCAAATGAGAACTTTTATTTAAAGTATGTGTTCGTGGATTAATAACTTTTATATTATCATAAAATGTTTATCAAGTGATACTTATTTGAGCTAAAAAACAGATTTGTATTGAACACTTTAAATTGTATTTAACCCTGAACAAAATAAATGGATATATACAAAAAAAATTTACAAAATAACCGATCGGTCACGCTTTTTGTTGATAACAATTAAGCAATTTCCTTTACTATGTATTTCATTCCATTTGATGCGTAAGTCAATCATCAAAGAGTTTTAACGCTTCTGACCCGGGCAATACAAATGCCTGCCAAAGACAACACTAGTCGTTAACTAAACTAGTAACGTACAAAGCGAAAATAGTATCTGATGGTTTTTATCATCTACTAACAATACTAGGCCAGTCGTAATTATGTTGACGTAATCCTACAATGTAAACTTGCGATAAAAAATATTTTTGGCAGTGAACCGAGGTGATTGAGTCGAATCGAAAAGTCAAACGATTCAAAGTAATGAAATTCCATTCTCAATCTAACGTGAGAATGTTTATACGTTCATATCCAAGACACCTCACAACCGACAGACAATTGAGCGATAAATCATAAACATCAAATCGACCGTTCGCATGCATTGAATTATCTCCGAACACCGGCTCGTCCGTCGAACAGTGGAACAATTTCAAAATAGATTTCGCAAACATTCGATATGGGGGTATTTTTAGTACCGAAAACCCGGTTTTTGTCCGTCCGACAGGAGGTATTGTAATATGCACTCGGTTCATCTTAAACAGCACAGCTAAAAATAATCCCCGATTCGATATCCAAACACGCGATACCGGTAAATTATGTGATCACTGAATTTCCAAACGGTATGCGATGTGAAGATAATGTGAATAATAACGCACTGAAAGTAATGAGATTAATCGCACAGCAGCATTGCACTAGGGTTAAGAGAATTCGCTGAATGAGCATTGATTACGAGAAAACTTCGTTAAATTAAAATTTGGACTAACCTGGGGCGTGTTCGAGCGTTGAGAAAGCAGATGGGACTGGACGGTCGGCCGGCACGATTCGGCGCCAGAGCAGTGTGGGTGAGACTATGTTTAACCGTGAGCCACACAGAAATATACTGACTTTTGTTCCGAGTGATTTCCTTGTGAGAAAACCAAAGCTCCCGCGGTGGGAAGAGCCAGTCATGTGTTTCTGAGAATATGCGTCGACGTGACATGACACGGTTACGGTGAAGGACGATATTCGTATAATTGTTGAAAACCCGCTAAGAAAAATAATGTCGGATTTAAATATTTCGAGTGACACTAGTGTACTCGTAGTTCGATAGATTACAGGTACATAAATACATACATTATTGGATTTAGGTCATGCTCATTTGATACCTTTTGCTTACTAAGCTAAAGCTAATTTTCAACACGTTATTCAGACAGAACCAATAATTATGATCTTAAAACAGCGGATAAAATCTTCATCAAAACAACAGTCCATAGATAATATAATATTAAAATAAAATATATTGGACAACATCACATATTGATCTGACCCCAAAGCAAGTAGCGTAAGCACTTGTGTTATGGGTGATAGAAACAACGAAGGTACTACAAATAAGTATATACTCAAATACAAATAAACACCCAGACACAGAACAAACACAAATGTTCATCTTAAAAAAGTTTATCCTGGGTGGGATTCAAACCCACGACCTCTGGCGCATAGGTCAGGGTCGCTACCAAATGCGCCATCGGGCTAGTCAAAGATAAATCTACAGAATCTCCCTCAAGAATAAATATTGTTATCAAACATGTCAATGACAAAATACTTGCAATAGGTACATATCCTATAATCCTGGCCTTTTCAGGCGGGACGTGAAGCGGCATCTATGCAGGCCTTCAGGGTGAGGGTGACTGGCTCAATGGGTACTATGATCTATTGAGCCAGTCAACCTTATATTTGGACCTCACTTCTGCTTACCATCAGGAGGAGTGAGGCCATCCTGACTGCCTCTATATAAAAAAAAACATATTTTTCGTGATGTCTACTCAAGTCTCGAGACAATATTCATGGATTGCCAATATAATAATTTTGGAGCTTATTTCGGTTTAACAATTAGACGTCTCTTGATCAGTGAAGTACACTCGTGTATTGTGCAATTAGAGAACAAGACACAATAAATTATTATTACTAGAAAGATGACGGTTTTTGTAATACTTTGAATGTACAAGGACACTTTGGTGTCTTTGAAATGTACATACATACATACGTGTAAAACTTCTTAATGAATGCACCATTAATTATTTTTTTTCATAAACCTGGTAGACACCTAGTATTTTATTAAAATCAATTTTTACATTGTTTATCATTTTTAACTAACTTAAGAGTTTTTTTGTTTTTTATTTGATTTTGCTAATCCAATCCAAGGGATTGGCAAAGTGTAGCCATGCAGAGAAAAAATTGGAAGAAATTGGGGAAGGCCTTTGCTCAGTTGGATATTAGGTACGAGCTGAAAAAAAATTGTATTCGGACAGGGAAAACAAAACGTGAATACAAATAAAAAAAAATCAAAATTATAAAACAATATTCTTAATTCGATCTTCCCACGCGTACCCAGACTTGAATCGCAGTGAATCACCACCCATTTATTATCAATCCCATAATGTTATACACAGTTAATATTTCATCAGTCTTGAAACTAGTTATTCCGCTCGATGTGGCTCAAAAGTATGTCTCCCGGGGACCAAATACCACGAGAAGTTTCGGGACAAATCCATTCTGAGACAATAAGCATGTGCCTAATTATTTTATTTACCATCTCGACTTACCAAGTTGGATTAAGACAATAATGGCGCAAAGCGACGTATAGACAAATGACTCGGCCACAATACCAAACCCCGCCGCTTGGCAGCCGTTTTCAAAGCGAGATATCGCCTTATTGTTCACATTATAATAAAGCTTTTAATGCTGCGTTTTCACTCCAGTAAATTATACAGAGATGAGATCAGAAATGCACAATTAAACGGATATTATTGAATGGCATTATGTTAAACATTTACAATGAAATTGCAACTCTATTCTTTTGCACATAATAATATGGTAAGGACCAAGAAGTTGTGCGTAGCAGATACAGTCCTGAGGATCTAAAACATTACAATGAAACTTTGTATTTTTATTTACGTATGACGAACGATGGTCACTACAAAAAAACAAAAAAATAAGGTATTTTTAACAGAAAGTCTTGCTAAAGTTGTGAGGTGTGTTATAAAGAAGAATGCCAGAAGTTCTATAGAACTGACAAAAGTAATTTTCACACATGCTATTTTTTACCGTTACTAAGAGACTATGTCCTCTGTATATAATATAATAATAATAAATAAATTATATAATATTTTATTATGTTAACAACAAATAAATCTGGCATTTTCTTTTGGCTGGTAAGGCATATAACAGAAAATAAAAACGGTGTTTGAATAAAGGTTTATTTTTTAACGTCTCTATACTGAGGTAAAGATCTGTTTAAAGTTATATAATTACAAAACAGGTTGGCACTTAGTTTAACTAATAAAACGTTAAAAAATTTTACTAAAATATGTTACAACTAAAATCAATATGTAAGTATTCGAACTGGGCCTACAATAATAATCTTTGAATAAGTTAGTTCCAAGAAAATCCGACAAAAACAACTAAAGGGAACATTCAATTAATGTACCGACCGACCATAAAAACAATTTAAATATTGTAACTTGCCTGCTGGAACAAAATTTTTTTAAATGTCCCCACATTTCCAATGTCCTGAGAAATTTATATATATTTCTTACTAATATTATAAAGGCGAAAGTTTGTGAGTATGTTTGTTACTCTTTCACACAAAAACTACTGGATGGATTTTAATGAAACTTTACAATATTATAGCTCATACATCAGAATAACACATAGGCTACATTTTATAAAGATTTTGTGTGAATTGTCTAAAATACGACGATTTTAATTGGTAAAGGTCGTAAATAAACACATTTTTTTGCGCTTACATTGCAAACGCTGGCTGAACCCTTCGAGATAGATCAAAATAATGTACTACAATATTGTACACCTTAAAAAGTTTTACAAAAAAGTCCGCGATGGTATATGTCTATCTCTTACGGATAACCCACAATAACCATTTTTTATCATTTACTAACGAGAAAATAATGGCTTATTTACGAAAAAACGATTTTAAGTAATACAGTATTAATCCATAACTGAATAAGTACCTTAAATAAATTGTGCATGTAATATAGATCAAAATGGCCCTTTACAGCATGTAATTTAAATGAATATTTTCGAAGATATTGCAGATTTAAAATGCATGGGCATAGCGGTTGCGGCGGTACCGATCGCGACCGGCCGTGGGGCGGATTGATGAACGTTTGTTACTCTTTCACGTAAAAACTACTGTATTGATTTTAATGAAACTTTACAATAATATAGCTTAGACTAGAATTTACAAAAATTTTGTGTGAATTGTCTAAAATATGACGATTTTAATAGTTACGCGTTGACAAATGAGTGCACGATATGCGGTGGCGGGCGAACCGGGCGGGGGCGGGGCAAGTTATCCCGTAGAATTCCTAAAGTAAACTCTGTAGAGTTGTCCGGACTCCGGGGTGCCATCACACAAGGTAGGTGTACCTGTTTTGTTAGTGCGTAACGTGGACGCGCCAAGATTATGTAACGGTACTCGGTTGCGAATTACCGAACTAGGAAGGCACATTGTGAAAGCCACAATTTTAACTGGAGAAGCTAAGGGAGACAATGTTCTTATACCGCGCATCCCAATTATACCCAACAACTTGCCATCCAATTTTAAACGCCTGCAGTTCCCATTGAAAGTCGCATTTTCAATAACGATAAACAAATCGCAGGGTCAGACCTTGAAGGTAGCAGGCATACATTTGGGCTCGCCATGTTTTTCTCACGGTCAGCTCTATGTGGCTTGCTCACGTTTTTCCAAAGCGAAAAATCTACATGTTTATGCTGAAGGAAAAAAATCTTTTAATATAGTTTATAGGAGCATACTGCAATAGCTACCTTAAGCCTATGATTAGGGCTCCGCAGTGCAAAATCCAATCATTCGCTGAAGAACACGAGAGGGGTAGCAGAGGAGTACGCGAGTTGATGTACGAAACCGTAAAACCTCTTAGGCTACTAAAAGGTAGGCCACGCGGACGAAGTCGCGGGCAGAAGCTAGTTTACTTTATATTTTTTTATATAATATGTAATTACGCATTTCAGCCTTTTTAATTCAGTAGGTAAGCCAATTTGATGTAGGTATAATATGTTACCGGCCAAACCCAATTTCAGGACAAACTAGTTTGGCCTAGGCTAAACTAGTTCTTACTAAGGGGGAAATCGACTCGGATGGATAAAGGTTAGAAAGCTAAGGCGGGAGAGCGAAGCGGAGCTAAGCCTAGGCCGAACTAAGTAGTTTGTCCTGAAATCGGGTTTGGCCGGTAACATATACATTATTATATTTCGGAGTCATTTAAGATTTGCCATACACTCGAGAGTCTTACAGGACTGGCTAGAAAGTTTGCTAAGTACTTATTTATATACTAAACTTATTTAACTCTATTAACACATTAACAAGACTTAAGTCTTGTTAACTTAAGTTTTAAAACTTAGATATCTAGTTTATTTTCCTTGCCTTTCGTGCCTGGAGCTGGCGCGATTGCGTTAACACAATTTGTATTGAATCCATACGCAGTGTAGAATCTGTTTATAAATATTATCATTAATAGTTAATGTTAACGTCAATATTATTAAAATTTAAATGCGTAAAAGTTATGCCCGTCTGATTGACACAAAATTACTATTACTAATCTACCAGGGTGAAATGAAGCAACTTTCCAGTTTTTTAGAATTAAAAACAATCTCGAATAGAGGATTGTATATTTTTCTATTGGAGACTATTATGGCAATGAAAGTGAAGTACAAAAAAGATACATATTAATTTACTTATGTATTCTACATAATATATTAGACTTACCTACATAAAATAAAAAAAATAAAATACATACAAAAAAATTACTTAAATAAGGTTTTTTCTTTTTAAAATAGAGTATCTCATTTTGAAATAGCCTTACTCGTTTTTTTCCGGAAGCAAATGTACTTACCTAATAGGTATCCCTCTAAATGGTTTATTGTATATTATTTACATCTTGACTTTGTTGTTACGACTGCTCCTCAATACCTCACCAATTACTTACCCGAGCACCGTAACCTGTATGATAAGAACCTGTCTACGCCTAGCACTTACAGAATCTAAGAGGTCGATCCGAGAGATTCGCAAACTGTCTGCTCTTAGAAATGCGCTTCAACACATAGCCTGGTGGCAATATACTAAATGTGTTGCCTTGATATCTTACTGCATCGTAGTCAATGATATTTTTTATTATAATATCATTGATCGTAATAGTGTCCCTAATAAAATGTAGGTAGGTACTGTCACAATGATTAGTTAAATAAACCGATTCATAAGAACTGTCAGTAGACAGTTCTTATGAATCGGTAGGCAAAAAAGCCAATAACGTATTTGCTGAAGTTTGATGTCGGACTTTCACCACTTACACGCTTACTTACTTGACTTCACCGGCCCGCTGTGCCCATGGACACCCTGTACCACTATTCCATCCCTTTCTAAACTCAGCAATCAAATATCATTATTGTGGTACAGTTCCAGAAAGCTTTTAATTTTCTTTCTATGTTTGCACCGCTTAGCTACTACCTACGTCACTCTTGCTACTTTTACGCATTATTTAATTGTTGTGTAAATGTCGATCTAAATCAGCACCGTAAAATTACATTTACTGATATGAAACTATGTGGCTCAAAACTAAACTTGTAAATGAAGAATATAACCGAAGAAAGTAATGTTAAAACCATTTGAAACGTACTTACAATAAATAAATCCAATTCGAGAACTCAATCACCATACAGCACTGAACCGAAAAGACGTTACGAAAACAAATTTCACTCCAAAGTTTGAGTAGACTAATAAACCATTATGCCTCATGCGTGGAATCGCACGGGTACTTTCAGTGGATAATATAAAACTATTGAGTGCTACATTCGCGCCCGTAACAGAGAAAATAGGCTCCGCAACCCTTGGGATTCTCCTGCCCAACTCAAAACTTTGCGGGAAACAGTAAATTATTCCACTGCTTGCGGTGCCCTAGGGAATCGAAGAATAACATAAGAACGTACCGAGGCAGTGGGTAATCGATTGACTTGCTTCTGTGAATGCTTATTTCAGATTTAACGTATAATGGAAAAATTCAGTAGGTAATTAGGAAATCAGTTCGCAACTAAACTTGGTACATGTTAGGATACTTAAGGCTTGCTAACATTTGGCTCGTTTTGACTACAATGCGATCTTTTATCATGGAAGCTGTATTCTTAGCAATCTACATTACATCCACCTCTGATATGTATATGTCTAGTTTGTTTACGTGAACTATAACATTTTCTGCGTAAACAAACCTGAAGATGTTTAGAAAAACAAAAGACACGTACCTATCTAGCCTAAAATAAATACTTGTTTTAGCCGCAACACAAAATCTGAGGTCGTAACACAGTCTTTGTCTAAGCAAAGAATGTGATCTTTACGTATCTCACGTTCAATAAACATAAGTGGGGAAGCTTATCGGGCTCCGTGCTTCTAAGATGCCCTTTACATTCAACGATCAATACAGAGTAAAAACCGAATTTATGAGCAGTAATTGTCTAGGATTTTACAGTTTTCTTTTAGCAAGTTATGGCTCATTGAATTATTCCTTGTTAAAAATCAAATGTAATGTTACCGGCCAAACCCGATTTCAGGACAAACTATGTAGTTTGGCCTAGGCTTAACTAGTTCTTACGAAGGGGGAAATCGACTCGGATGGATATAGGTTAGAAGGCTAGGCGCCTTAACCTTTGTTAATTTTTTTAAACCCTGAAAACCTTTTTTGTTTTTACTTGAATAATTCTATGTTGACTCAAATAAGTTTAGCCTACGCCAAACTAATTTGTCCTGAAATCGGGTTTGGCCGGTATAGGCTTGCCAGCTCCTAAAACAAAAAAGCCGGACTCTGCTCTTGAAAAGGCCGGACATTTTGCTCTAAAAGCCGGACAGGGGTGGGCCGCCCGTTTAGCGACATTAGCGGCTCTTTTTCTTTTTTAGCTGGTCGCCACTGGTCGTACGTTTTTTTTAATTCCCCGCGCGTTGCGTTCGTTCTACAGGCGCAAGTTATCATGGGTCATCGCTAAACAAAAGCCGGACAGGCCGGACACGCTAATATTTAGCCGGACACGATCCAACTCCGCACCGTACTCGGCGACTTCTAGGTTGTTATTGTGTCGAATTCTTTTGTGGCTTGCGATATTTTGTGTACATTTGTGGCATCTTCTTAGTTTCTGAGATCCATATTACAGGTGCTTAAGCTACTTACGTTGGACCCAGACTTATTTATACGCTGTAGTCCAATATTTAAAGATTTTCTTATTATCTTTCGTGAAAAATCCTATTCGTGTAAAGACCTATTCAAGCGATTGTTTGTTTGTCTACACGTGTTCGCTCACGTCCTTATTTGATGTGGAAACCGGACAGGTTGCGAAAACGGGACTCCACCCCTACTCGAATTAAGGCACCTTAATAACGATCACATCTGTCTGTGATCTTGGCAATACTGTGAACAAAAGACCAAACATTAAGGCCATCGCCACACTTGACGGAAATTACGTCGCGGATCTTTCGTGACGGAACGCCAATACAATACAATACGTTATTGCATAAAATTAGAATGTCTCTCCTCTCGGTCCAATTTTTGGCTCCGTCGTGGACAATTTTATATGCAATTACATGGCCAGTTTTTTGAGCCTAGTTACTTCATCAAATAATTCAAATTAGTAGCCACTGGTTGGTTTAGTAACTTGTAGAAACTACGGATCAAAAAACCGGTCGAGTCAAGAATAAAGTATGACTTCTTTTCTGAATATTAACCAAAGACACATCATGTAAGTTTCAGACAGACAAATTATCACCATCTTATCTGTCAGAGATGAAACAAGCTCTAACATGTATATAGCTACCCTGATCCTACGAAGATGTATAGTTAAAGTGGCCTCTAATGATTGCCATGAATAATTAGTGTTTCACTATGGCTTTGCGCCTCAACTGAAGCTTGCGTGTTCGAGCTGTCCATTAGTAAATACTATACTGTATAAACTTGGCCGGGCTGCATTGTAAATAATTTTGTGTAAGACATAAAACCAATTTGTAGTATGTAATGCGAGTAACTATAACCATTTTACTATAAGCTCGTAGGAAGGAAATCTGTACAGTTGCTGTGTAGCTATGATCCAGTTTATCTGGTTTCCCTGAAATACTTTTGACGAGCCATATGGTGTAATGATCGAGAAGTCGGCTATTACACCTGAGATCGCGGGTTCGGGGCAAGATGGCGCTGTGTGAATAATGTTCATAGATGTTTATTTATTTATTATGATGAGGATATCCATAGCAAATTTTGAAAAAAGAAAACTGGAACATTTATGTCTAACGGATAAGATAAGATTATCTGTTAGATATAAATACCCGTTTCGAAACAAAATATTTTCGTGAGTAAAAAAGAGATAATTTTCTTATAAAAAATATACACTGTATTTTCAGGATCTAGTAATAAAATTCTCAGTAAGTTTTGAAGCAGACAATGCTTCCAGACGTTTCCAATAAACGTATTGTAAAGTTCCGTCAATAAATCCAAACGAGTACCTACTTCTAATATGAACTGCATAAAAATATAAAGTAAAGCAAATGCATCTGACTACGTCTCTCGTTAACGTTTTTAAAAATCGAAACATGCTGTTTTGTAGACTTTAATAATTATATTTCAGGATCGAACATTTTATAATCTAAGGAAAAGGTTGTATGAAGACGAAAATACTCTTCAAAGCTACAATAGTTTGCACAGCTTATCGCTTATAAAGGCTGTACTGAATACCTAAGTATCAAATAAATCATAATATTATTTTATGGAATAAAATCTAGTAAGATGAAATTTCAAAGCCATATTTAAGACGCGGCTTCAATTAAAATGTATTGAAGAATTTCGAGCACATTCAATCAGCAGCCGTGACGACTTACCATCAGTTATCAACTGGCAGAAAATAAAAAAAGACTTTTCTCCATAAAAAAAAACTCGATGTGAGAATACGATTCGTACTTTTGCATATTATAATATTAATTTTGTGATATTATATTTACCCATTTTCGGGAAAGTTAATGATATTCAGCTTTTGCTTAAACGAAATTTTAATTTTAGCCTTAAATACTTACTATAGCCTGCAGTTGCACAGCCTTGTTTAAAACGGCCTAAAACCAGCGCCGCAACTTTACAATTGCTCTTGAAACTTTCAGATAGCGGGAATAAATTTCAACGTTCATATTGCTTGGTTAAATTGTTCTACGATATTTTGCTGCGTTCAGATTTATAGTATTACTAGCGGCCGCCCGCGGTTTCACCCGCGTGGTTTCCGTTCCCGTGGGAATTGATCAAAATCCTTTCTTAGTGGATGCCTACGTCATAACATCTACCTGCATGCCAAATTTCAGCCCGATCCGTCCAGTGGTTTGGGCTGTGCGTTGATAGATATCTATGTCAGTCAGTCAGTCAGTCAGTCACCTTTGAATTTTATACATCTATATATTGTATAGATTGTAAGTGTTGTAGTTGCAATGTTAAGGGTGCAATATTTAGGGACTTTAAACATAACTCGATAAAATGTGCATAGTCACCACAGAACAGTGTGAAAAAAGTGATCAACGTGTTTTTGGTTTGAGATTAGGTGGAATCTTTTTTATCGTTTTTCGGAGAATGCGTTTATGCACCATAATCGCAGGCTAGCTAGACCTGCGGCCGTCTGTGGGACCTCAGACTAAAGCGTCGATACCACTAAACTCCCCCGGTTTCCCCTTTATACCCGATTGGGACGAGCCGGTGCCAGCCTTGTGGCTATTGGCCAGCCCAAGGGGGATAGGTTGAAACTGGAGAAAGACATAGGAAACTTTTTATCTCGGAAACATATCACAGCTTATATTTATTTTATTAATTTCTATTTTACAAAAAATATATAAAAATCACATGCATAGATTTACAAGACACTTATAAATTACACTGTTTAACTTAAAGTAGTTCTCTGAATATGCAAAATAAACTAAACACAGCGCTTTCTGTAGTTTCAAACGGTACACCAACGTTTGAGTTGGCGTGTTTGCCACGTACCCACCCACATAAACAAGTAAATAGAAAGATGTGCACTCATGGGGCGCAAGGACTCGTTTGTAAAATGCACTTCCTGTCTAATGTAAGGAGATTTAATAAAATAAGCCCTCTGACGGGACAGCATTGTAAGTACATGTTTTATGCAACCGGTGTTTTCTCAACGAAATGTTAGTGAAAATGTTATCGTATTGTTAACTATTTAAGAGGCAGTCGCTTCTGAAATAGATCGGAAACTTAATTTAACAGCTAAAAATTAAATAAAGGTTTAGTAGGCCTTCCTGGTCCGCCATTTTTTTTTTCAAAACAGCGTTCACTTAAAATTCTTTCAAAAATGGGTACTTAAGATCAGTAAAAATATAAAATGTTATTAGACCAAAACCCGTAAAGTGTCACATTTCCAAGATTATAAGCAACCATGTTATTAAGAGAGTGAGGGAATAGGGAGTGCACCGGTGTTTGCGCACTTACTTGTGCACTATAATACATATTATATCCTGCGTAGTTCGCTGATAGTAAGATTGGTCGCCGTAGCTAAAAACTCGGCTAGGAAATTATTATTATTATAACTGAGCAACTCTCCACGTTGAGACGAGGGCAACACCGCTATCTTATCTTTACAAAGTGTCTTATCTTTACAAAGTGACAATTAAATATTGTATTTTTTTTCTAATTAAAGCCCCCTTGTATGCCATACATAAATTACATTTTCAACGACAAGGAAAATGCCAAAAGAATAATGAACGCAAGATACATAATGGGTGCAATAATAATGTTTCTTCTATGCTGCGAATAAATGATTGACATTATTTAAATACTTGTTAAAATAATTATATTGAGGTTCGTAAAAGTAATAAGCTTATTAAACAAGTATTAATATGGTTCTTCAATATTACGAAATGCTGCAGATATCAGTTTTTAGTGGAAAATCCTGGAAAAATTTTCATAAATAATAATCCATAATATTATAGGACGTGAATCTGAAAATAAGATTAAAAACACTTGCGCGGGTGAGCTTTACCTGTATTTTTATGTATCCGTTTCTATAGAGCGGCTCCCCTTCGTACGATAAGTGATTTTGGAAACAGGGATGACAGCGCATATCTTAGTTGCGATTTATCTTTCTCTTTTATAATTTAATTTGACTGCCTTTACATACATACATACATACAATCACGCCTTTTTCCCGCAGGGGTAGGCAGAGACCAATTCCTTCCATCTGCTACGATCCTGGCACACAACTCTCTCTTGACTGCCTTTATGAGACATTTTCTGAGTTACTCGGGTAAAAAAACCCGAAGGTCTTTTTCTCATCTGGTTAGTGAGAGCATAGAAATAGAGAGAAATTTTTCTTGTTCTGTGGTTGAGAGTATCTGTATGGTAGCCAACTAGCGTAACCAAAGCTAGCCAGTTACTAACCTAATCAGCCGTCATAGCATTCACTGTGATCCAGAAAAAGAGAGCCAATGCTCCTAGAAATCAATCGCTCGAAGATCAGATAGGCCTAAAGCTGTGTGGCAGTACACTAAGCGATTTTCCTGGTGATTGGTCCACACATAATATACCATAAAATTATGTAAATAAATGAAACGTCGTTTACAACAGTTAGATATTGATAAGTTTCCAATGAAATAAGCTTTTTTACCAGTAAGCAGTCATCGTGAAAAAATCTACATACTAGTTTTTAAAATATTTAAAGTTGTTTCAATCCTAAACAAAGAATTCCTGGAAGCTTAGCTTCGTCAGAATTGGCTTATGCTAAGTAAAGAAATCCAGATAACAAGCATTGTTCCGTGGGCAGCGCATTGAATACTGTGAGCTTAATGGTAGGTCGCAAACTTAGATGTATTAAATCGAGCAGACAAGAAAATTGATCTCTAGTCCACACTCCACGACGCTTTCCACACCGCCGCAGATCGACATCAATGGCGGTCAATAATAAAGCACAAGTTGCTGCTTAAAGGAGGTCACGACTCCCAGTAACTGGGGTATTGACGCAAGAAGAAGAAGTTTAATAGTCGTGGCCTGTCCTATGTGCCAGTTCCTCAAACAACTTTAGGAGTCACTTAAAATCAAAGGCTCGAAGATCAGATGAGCCTACAGTCTGGCAGCACATTGAGCGAAGCTTCTTGGTGAAGTGTCCTTCAATGGAATAGACCTTAGTCGTTGCTTACCATCAGGTTGGCTGCGTGTCTGTCTGCTTACAGATGTAGTATAAAAAAAACTTGATAGGCACCTGCTCTTTTTAATCGCCAACATTCTTACAGTTATCTATACAATCCCAATTTTAGTACTTTTCCTAAGTCATATAGTTTTCCATGTCGGGCAATTTAAAATTGGTCCTAGCTTACCAGTGCTCATAGTCTTTTCACAAGTATGGAGTATGTGTCAGCCATTATTTCACTCAACCATTGTCAAATATAAAAGTTTCCTTAGATTATGTAAAATAAGTTTAATAGGCATCCCTAACAAATACTAGCCTCGGGTCTAGTTACGTCAAGGGGAACCTGTACACTGCACCAGCTTTCGTAACGGTAGACTTCGTAATTAGTTGGCATGGGGGTCAGAGAAGTGAATTCATAAACTTCCCTCCCCTAATCTCCGTGATATTATGGGCGAGAATGTGAGATTGAAACTGGAACGTGAGACACAATGCGTAAGTGACGTGACAAGTTGAAGATACTTTAATGGCGCTACTCATATTATGATATTTAGTTGACGGATACAGATATGCGAAAAAGCTGAAAGACATGAATATTTTATAAGTCAAATCTTTCCTCTAAGACTGCCTTTATTTTACCTACTGCTGCCATAAAATTATTTCTACTTAAAGTTAAGTACACTAAAATAATTTGTCTAAGTATGTGAAAATAACGGTTTCGAATCACCAATTGGTATGTTGTAATATTTTTTTATTTTTTTTGCTATTCACGAGCATTAAAAAGTATATAACCTCATTCTAAAGTAGATTTTATCACATTGGCCTAAAACCTTAAAACCATAATGTGTATAACTTAGAGTGTTTCGATTTAATGCTCTAGTGTAAACATTTGATTGCAAGTGACTGTACATGATTAACTTTACTTATTCAAACATTGAACTACAATGTAACTCAATGTATCCTAAAAACTGTTTCTGGACCTTTTGAAAATCGTTTTAGACGTAAGGTTTTTCACATCAAAATAATCAACATGGCTTAATTCCATTGTGGATCTCTTAATTTACAACACGAAGCACAAAACCGCTTTTGTTTAATTTTTTTGTAATAATACTAACAAACTTAATGTAATAACGATTATATCGGAACACCTTTCGCAATTATTTTTTTATTGCAATGTGTAACAAGACGAGCAGATCGTCTGCCCTTAGACAGTTCAATGCCAAACAGTAATTAAGCATTTATTGTCTGGCACTGCCCTGCGCCTGCTTCACCGAGACGACAGTTATTAGGTCTCATATACCCAGTAATTTCACTAGCATCAGTGCCCTTTCTCCGAAACACAAAAGTGCTTGACTCACTTCTATTTCACGGGAAAATATCAAATTTAATCAGTAACATTTAACTAACTGTCAATTTCAAATACCTACTGTCTAGCAAGCTTCAACGGTCATCTGTCCCTAAGCATTGTAGGCTCTCAACTGATTCAATTATAAGACAATAAACAACTCCCGTATATAAAGTACGAACGGCTTAATTCATGTGTAGGCGATAAAGCAAATTCATACAGTTGATAGTTCCGAAGGGAAATTGAGAACGATAAGGTGAGAGCGCCTCTGGTTCCCAAATACGCAATACTACAATGCTAGGGTTGACAAAATGATGTATTATCTTTATTGTCATAATAAACATCACATGTTTTCTTAGAGTAATGAGACTTATTATTGTATTGTATTATGAAAATAGGTGACAACCGTCGCCGCCTATGTTAGGAAAACCTGTGTTACATAATATAAGTATTGATGTCATGTGGTAATTCAAAATATTCCCACATTTACCCCATCAGATTTCCAAACTGTTGCCCACTTGATGGTAAGCGGTCACTGCGGCCTATTCTATTGCCCTCAATACTTCACCAGGAAGCGTCACTCAATGTTCCACACAGTAGGCTCATCTGATCCTGTGGTGCCTTAAGTGTCACATCTCACTTTCAAATCTTACAACGTTGGTAACCCTACCTCTCCCCTGCTACTTACCGGAAACGTATCAACGTTTCCGGAGGAAACACCAGAGCGGCATTCTGTTCACTGATTACGCTGGTACACCTTTCCTTAAATATTTATTGATAACACACAATACACCTTAATGTCTTTATAGCATTAAAGACGCTTTGAACAATTTGTATTAAAGTTTTCATAATATTCGTTGTTGAAATCTCAAACTGCTGAGTGTTGCAGCTTTATTTTATTATTTAAAATTTTCTACGATGCACAAATACCTGCTAGTTAAATCAATTAACGTGTTATAGAGCAGACTTGACTTTTACTACAGCAGATACGATTTGTTTACATTAATAAAGCTTATAAATAAATAATAATTTGGATGGGCTGAGTTATAAATTTCACTTTTATAGTCTAATGTATCCTATACTTTTTTTATACTAGGTCAGTTGGCAAACAGGCATGCAGGCCACCTGATAGTAAGTGGCCACAACAGCCTATTCCATTGAGAGACACTTCACCTGGAAGCATCGCTTAATGAGCTGCCAGACTGTAGGCTTATCTGATCTACGAGCCTCTGATTTCAAGTGTACTGGCACTGGCTCCCACATTAATATTGCCGGAACACAGCCAGAGCTGCTGTTATGGCGGCAGATTTCACCTGTAGGGGTGGTAGCTAGCCAGGCGGACTCTGAAAAAAACCCTACCACCAACCAGACCCAAGGCGGGAATCGAACCCACGACCTGAGTGGCTTAGCGGAGAGGCGGTCAATTACTTTATTTTCTGTAAGAATATTCATCATGCATGCTTATTTTGCAGTTTCATAAAAAAAAATCATGTTTTGCGAGTTTCATTATTTTGCCATGAAACTTGCAAATCAGATAGTTTATTCGATAAAAATATTAAGTAGTTATAATCCACTGCTCCACCATTTCACTAGAGGATTCCCAATGTATTATCACAAACAAATGAACTAAAACTTTCAGACAACTCACAATAACTTCTGCACTTGTTGTGAGTAGTTCAAGTAAAGACCCATTTGGGATTGCCCAGAAAGTTGGTGGCAGATCGATGGTACTCGTAGAAGTAATTAACGATTGCTCGGTATTATGTTTTACCAGTGGTAATTATGAAATTTATCAAAAAGCATAATTTCTCTGGCCCCATAAAAAAGAAACGCCAAAGATATTATGCTATTTGAATGATTTTCTAATATTCATCCGATAGCGTTATAATTACGTTGCATTTTGTTGTTGTTGCGTTGCGTATAAGATACCTTTTAAAAGAAGGAAAAAAATATTCTTCAGCAAATGTCGCAAGTAAATGTCCTTAGACGATGGTGATAATTAATTAATACCAGGTGACCTGTTTACTTGTTATAAAAGAAGTTCAAAAGACCAAAAAAATAATAATAAAGAACGTGGTTTTACATGGAAAATTACAAAGTATCAACTTTGACTTCGTTACTCAACTTATAATACAACAAAAATAGGTACCAAAAGCACATTCTAAATAATAACAGCATGAACAATCTCCCTTTACAACGCTTAATAATTAAAAGTAAGTAATAATGGAGGAGAAATAAAGCAAACGGTAATACCGTATGCATATTTCACAAACTAATTTGGCTCGTCGTGTCGATCCAATTATACGAATTTCGCCCTTCTCGCCAATGTCCCCTTAGTTCCGCAGTAAATTTGATATTCAAACAGGGGTGCCTCTACCCTGGTAAATGATGCTTGGTTAGACATGTTAGATTATTCTTTGTCGCAAAGGGGTCTGAAGATTTTTGTATGGAGGCTGGCTTACCTTGTGGTACGCCATTTTGATTTTTTTTCAAAATAGCGTTCATTTAAAATTCTATGAATAATCGATACCTTGCATTAATACAAACATGTTATGTTATTAGACAAAAACCTGTAGTGTCACATTTTAAAGCTATAAGCAACTAAAGGGTATATTGAACGTCATTGTACTCGATACATTAAATCAAGACAATCATAATATGTTATAGGACAAAAACCCGTAAAGTGTCACGTCATTTAAAAGATAAAGTTGCTTATAATATCTTTAAAACGTGACACTTTATGGGTTTTCGTCTAATGACATTTTATGTTTGTATTGATGTCAGGTATCCATTTCATGTTAACTATAACTTGACACAAAAGATAAACCTTTAGTTGCTTATAGCTTTAAAATGTGACACTACAGGTTTTTGTCTAATAACATAACATGTTTGTATTAATGCAAGGTATCGATTTTTCATAGAATTTTAAGTGAACGCTATTTTGAAAAAAACGGCTGGCTTACCACAAGGTAAGCCAGCCTCCATACAAAAATCTTTAAACCCCTTTGCGACAAAGAATAATCTAACATGTCTAACCAAGCGTCATTTACCAGGGTAGAGGCATCATTGATCGAGTAACACTATTTTGAAACCAAATCAAAATGGCGGACGCGTAGGAAGGCCAAAATCTTCAAACCCCTTTTAACTTTTTAAGTCGGAGGCCGAATGACATTTTGCGGCTTCGTTGCACCTTAGGTTCCAAATTATACTTATGTATGATATTATCTTCACATTATAAGATAGCTAAAACAATCATTGACTATTGGCAATTTATACCTTTACTAGCGGCCGCCCGCGGTTTCACCCGCGTGGTTCCCGTTCCCGTGGGAATTGATCAAAATCCTTTCTTTTTTAAGATGTATTCTGCTATTCGGTACGAAAACAAATCCAACAAATCAAAAACCATGGCAATCGGTCCAGCCGTTCTCGAGTTATAAGTGTTGTAACAAACACGACTTTCTTTTATATATATAGATAAATGTTCGTTAATTGTTCATGCATAAAAATAACAATGCAAGACACCAATTAATTACTAAATGGTTTTTTTAATCTACAAGAACCATGATATTTATATTTGGAACACTGACTGGTATTTTTTGTAAAGGTTGGAACGAATTGGTATCACTTTTTCGGATGTTAAAGTTAATCGTATTTTCTTGACGTAATAGATCTACGAACAAAATCTGTATTATAATACAACAGTAGTTGCTACCGTGTAAAAAAAGAATTAAACATATTAAAAGGTTAAAGTTGGTAACCCTATACGACCCTCACTTTGCTATAGCTATGCGATATGATCATTTATAAAAAAGTTCTATACTTACTAACTCACAATTATACATTATTAATATCGCTGTTAATTAAAATTGCTGACTGGTCTGCTAGCTGTTTGTTCAAAGGAAAGTGAAACAAAGAATCAAAAAGATTATTCAAAAGGCTTTTTCAGCTACATCTTGGTAATTAACAGCTGACTTCCATTTTTTAAAGACTTTATGCGTCGGCACTACGGCTTCTTCAATTTTCACTGAGGCCTAAATTCACTCTCTCTCTCTAAAGGAGTACTCCTTTATTTGATTGTTTAGTGTAGGATTTGAATTTGCTCAATGATAATAGGTTTTTGTGTTGGCGTATATAGGATTTTTTTATCTATATCATCACGCAGTCACTACCAACATTTATTTATTTATTTATTCAATACAAACAAAACATAGTACAAATGATGTTTTTAACAATTTAAAATGTGATTTGTTTTATCCTTAATTTTGTGTCGAAATCAGTGCCGAGCGTCTTTTACTGATGTGTAAAGCGAAAGATAGATATTAAACGATAGAAATAAAGGTATAGATGCAAGGCTATAATAATATTAATGAATCTATCTATAATATATCTATCATAATATAATGTATTGTATGACGAGCCATTTGGTGTAATGGTCGAGACGTCGGCTATTACACCAAGAGTCGCGGGTTCGATCCCCACTCGGTACAAACATTATTATATGTCTGTTTATATGGTGTTTCGATGTATGGGTGTATACAGTATTTACAAAAAAAGTATTAAGTCCAGATATAATTTTAATTGTTATTTATTAATTACATTGCAAACTCTGCTACACTACTCATTTCATAACATACAGTGGTGGACATATAATTAAAGACACTGAGGAGATATTAAGTTTTCAGACTTTACCTACCCTTTATACTTTCATTGTATTACATTTATTATCCTGCAATATTACTTAAATTATTTTTAGGGTTATCGTAAAATGTTTACAGTAAAATAAAGATACTTAATATGTTCTATTAATTTTTTTTCTTGGTAAAGTTACTGCAAGCAGTACGAACGAATACAAAGACCTGGCCAACTAATTAAAGACAGACTTATTAAGTAACTATAAAAAAATCAACTTAGTAAATTTTGAAACGAACTTGATTTTAATATATTTTGGACGTATTTTAAAAACATAAAAACACGACATTAATGTTTTGTCGCATGTCCTTTAGCAGCAATAAAAGTTCAACCCCGCCTAGGCATTGATGCCTTCAAATTATTGCAGGTTTGAATCGAAATATGCACCCATGCCGTTTTAAACGTCGATTAAAGTTGATGAACATTACTTGTATGTTTTTTTCCTTTAATTTTCTTCACATTAAATCACAATGTTTTCGATCGGGTTAGTGTCGGAACAGTACGGTGGCCAATCTAAAACTGTTACTTATTGGCTCCTTAGCAATTCTTTGACTCCTGCTGAAGTGTTTATGGGATCGTTATCGTGTTAAAAAGTCTATATCACCGGCAAATTAATGTTCATTGGCGTAAGAAACAAGACTGTTTCTAAAATACTCCTTTATTAAATTTATTCCTGCTACCTTGTATTTTTTTTTATTAGGTCCCACATCTTTATCAGGAAAACATCCTCAAATTTTTGTATTACCCCCTCAACGTTCGACTGTTATCTTTGTGTACTTTGGATGCATTTTTTTCTTTGGGGGACGCCTAACGTAAACTTTTCCTTTAGAGTTAACCATATTAATTAAAGTTCTTCGGAAATAAACACATTTTTTCTCAGTCTTTCTGTCCCGATGTAAATATTTTTGGCCAAATCGCAATTTTTTTCCTATTTTTTTTATTCCTTCAAACGAAGGATCTTAGAAAAAATCTTTCAAAAAAGGGTGACTTCCATAATTTCCTTCTAATCGTTCTGTTAGATACGACTTTAGACCCCTCTACACCAAATACTTCATAACGCATGACTTTTAAACCATTTGATGGGTCTTTTTTAATCAAATGATGCTATTTTTGAGGTGGTTGTTTTTCTCGGTCAAAATTTCCTAGGCATGTGAACCGTATAAAACTTCTTAAAATTCCGGATATCGTCTATAACCATATTTTAGAGCATCGTTAGTGATCTTTTAATGTACTGTCCGACCAACCTTTGATATAATTTTTTTTTTAATTTTCTTCCTTTACTAGGGATAATCGTAACTTTTTCCCTTTCCCATACTAATTCATTTTTATCACAATAAACACTTAAAGCAAGTTTAAAACTAAGCTAGTTTTTGCTTGTCAGGATAAAATCTGCATAATAGAAAAAGTTAAAGTGCTCCTTTTATGGTTATGCTAACTTTAGAACATGAAATACGCACTGTCTTTAATTAGCTGACCAGCGAAAAATGTAACGACAAAGTTTGTGTTACATTTAAAAAAGGAAATAACTATTGCTTTAATATCTTTTTTTCTGTCCGCATTTTAAAAATACGTCAACAGTGTACGTATGAAAACCAATAAATATGGAATTAATACTTATCTGGGTCTCTAAATACCGTTTATTTTGTTGTACAGTCAAAAGCACGTCAGACGTAACACTTTGGACTTTGTACCGCTCTTATGTCGGGGGCATAAGCGCTATTATCGAACTGCAAGTGTATACCGTGATGTGCTGTTGACTGTACGTAGTCAACATCAAAAGTGTCTTTAATTATATGTCCACCACTGTATGTAATCACTACTAAATGCATAAACGTGACAGTAAAATGGCTACTAAGTACTAGAATTAATACAATGTTAACATGACATAATATTAAGTGGATCCACTTCACCCAAGTACCCATATTTGCGTGCGCCATAATGCATCATAGTGACCACATGCATCGGACCACTGGAAAACAACAATTACGAGGAAGACCACAATGCCTGCCTATCATTTATTTTATACCCATTAATTTGTCGCCTGTTTTAGCGACAGGTGGTTAGGACCATAAATAGTTAACTAATTGCGGTTGCAATTGATGCGTTTTGTCATTTTATTGATCTAATAAAATTCGGGCGCTTGATTGGATAAATAGGCATCTACTGTTACTGTCACTCGTTTATATTGAATATTTCATTATTTCAGCCAAACGACGTCCACTGCTGGACATAGGCCTCTACCAAGGATCTCAAACCGATCGGTCCTGCGCCACTCGCATCCAGTGGATTCCGGTGATCTTTAGTTAGATTCGTCGATCGACCTCTTTCTGGAAGTTGGACTTACCAAATTGGATTTTTTGTCCGAGGTAAGTGTAATCGTCTACAACTAACTGAATAATTATAATCATTTTGATAGCCAAGTTTTCAGTTACATTGGCCAATCTATGCCTTTTAGACTCCGGGCTGATTTTATCGAGTAGAAGAACCTAAGTAATTACAAATTTTCAGCCTGACCAGAGATTTGAACCTAAAATACTTAGCAATATTATGTATTATGTGCCTACATAAAGCCCCTAGCGCGGCTATATTAAATAAATATTGGCTAACAAGCCTACAACGATAAAGTTTGTGACAAAGAGTACCTAATATAATAATAACGTTTGCGACTTTGTTTGCGCGTAATACGCCGCGCGTATTATTATTGACCTCAGTGGTTTGCAAGTAACCTTTTTTTAAACTGCCAATCGTTTTGACTGGTTTTGACATATTTCATGCAAAAAATCACAAAATTATTTAATTAACTTTTAGCATCTATAAATAACATATTTAAATAATTTAAATCAGTTTTTATATTATAGGTTATATTATATTTTTTAGATAATTAGTTATTTAGTTTATACAAACATTCAAGATGATGCCATTAAAGAAAATAATGAAAGGGTTACCGGCAGACGTCTTAGCCGCCGAAGGCTTGTTTTACCAGGATTGGGAGGCCCTTACGCCTTGCCAGTGGGAGTGTATGAATAGACTTGGCATGACCATCCAGCTCGAGCAAGAAGCTTACTTGACTGAACACCCTGAGGTAACGTGTTTCCAAGTTTTCTAAACTTAATCCTAGCAGACAAACACTGCTCACTGGATAGAAAGGGACCACTGGTAATAAGACCTATTCCAGTGAGGGATACTTAGCTTCAGTGAGGCGCTCGTGGCGTAGCTGTGACAGTGGTTCGTTAGAGATAACGAAAGTCAAGCTACCCACGCCGCGGTCGGTTAATGAATGGGTGACCATTCTGACTACATTTAGTGACATTTGTTTCGAGCGTCTCCGTGCTTCGGAAGGCACGTTAAGCTGTTGATCCCGGCTGACATTTACTTTGTAGATATTAGACGTTAAGCCTAGTCAGAGGCCATTTGGCGGCTTGATAACATCTGACATTAAGGTTGGTCACTTACCTTACGCACTCCTCCACCAACCCGCACTAGGCAAGCGTGGTGGGGTATGGCCCACACTATCTCACAATTAAGATAAGGCTGGTGTTCCAGCAGTGGGAACGTATATAGGCTGATGATGATGATGATACTTAGCTAGGAAACATTAGGCTCCTTTGGTCTTCAAGCCTTGCAGTTCAAGGCTTCCCACAGCATGGGTAAAGTTTTCCCCTAACAGGTAATAGTGAACACTTACCGCTATGGTCGAGTCATTTTAATAGGCCACATTTGACAGTTCATTTATGCAAAGAAAAATGCTACTTCTGTACATCAGGAGTAGAGTCTAATTTTCTAAATAAATAATTGTATTAATAAGAACTGATGTTGTTTTCTTGAGTTTTATTCCTTTAGCGTAAGGTATATTTTTCTTTGTATAAATGAACTGTCAAATGTGACCTATTAAAATGATTCGAGTATAGATGCGTGCGTGTCTGCTAGCTGAGGGATATATTTAACATTTTGTGCCAAGTTATTGTAATTTATTGGTACATAATATACCAAAAATAGTTCAACAGAAGCGTTTAGATTAGTACTGCAAAATGTAACCTAAAGACCATTGATAGTGTATTTAAAAAAGAGGTAGATATGCCATCCTTTGACGCACGGCGATTAGAATTTGATCCGTCGAGATATACTAAATCTATGTGCTTCACCAACCGTTGACATTATGCGTCTAAAATGATTTGTGTCAATTAACACAATATGAGCGGAGCATTTTTCGAGCGCTAGTGCCGTATCTACCTCTTTTTTAAATACACTATCAATGCTAAAGACTTTATAAAACAGGTCAAAGCGTTGTGTGAAACCTACATTAAGACAGCTTTGAACCAAACGAGGATAAATCCGTTGGCTCACGCCGGCGCCTTTTTCACAAGATCAGACGAAGAATTGGACGCAGACATTCGTGAGAGGATGGGTCTACCCCCTGGAGTACCTTATGTGCAGGTAAAAAGTCTTTTCTGGGAGTAGGCCGCAGTAGCTGTTTACCATTAGACCAACTAATATTATAGTAAAATTGCGAAAACTGTGACATAATAAATAAATATTACATAACAAGCGGCTGGCCGCCTGCGACTTCATACGCGTTAATCCCAGTTTTACCCCCTCAGGTTAGATAGATAATTATACTCTCTTTGTTGCACAAAATTATAAATGAAAAATATGTTACAAAATTAGATGATACAATTTCACATTTTTTTAGTTAGTTTCCGTTTCTAGCGGATGTCTACACCCTATACAGGGTGTTAGGTAACCCGAGGGACATATTTAAGGAGAGTGTTCAGAATCCGATTTAGAGTCCAATTCGCTATAAAAAATATATCCTTAATTTTTTTCATAATTATCCTAATAATTCATGTATGCATGAAATACCTAAAAATCCCGTGTGCTGAGCGGCCGTTTACGCCCCAAACTCAAATTGTACGCGATTACAATTTGAGTCGTACTTGAACGAGTGCACGAAATAGGTACTGTGAAGGAAAGAAAGCACATTACGCGGATTTTCAGGTTTCGACTAAGGTTATTGACAGATATTTACCAGAGTTTTTATTGATTTATACTTATTTTGTCATATGGAAGCATGAACTATTTGGGGTTTAAATATGTCCCTCGCATTTCCTGTCATACTGTATAAACTACCTTTACTGTTTCTGCCTGACTGCCTCCTTATAAAAAAAAATGAAATAATATACATATTTCACAGCCGCAGAAGCCAACATTCAAGTATAAGGACTTGGATTTGGAATATGACCTGAAGAATATCATCATGAAGAGGTATCCCCCGGAGCCTTGGAAGATTCCTACTCCTATAGTCAGCACGCCAAACACAGTGTCCTCAGATTTCTTATCAATTGTTACTTCAGACACGACTCTTCCGACTCCAGGTATAATATCTATTTAAAAGTACAGTACAACATACCACAGAAGTTCAATGTACGTGCCTCATGAATCTGCAATATCAATTCTAGTTTCCACTGAGTTTCGTGTTAATGACGTCTACGACAAGCTTACTTCTTTTATTCGTGAAATAAATACTTAATCAGATTCATGTGGAAGACAGAATCATTAACTGCTGTTTTCTGCTAAATGAAAGGATATTGGGGCATTGTTAATTTATTAATGAATTTATAATAAATATGGACGATTCTAAAACAATATCTTAAACTCGGCAAAGCAGGACCAGTAAAACATTAACGTGACTTTGAGATTCCTTGGTGCAACTATCATAGAACTACAGTTAGTCTCCAAAGTTGTACGCGTGCTCTCGCTAAGTTAGAAATGGAATCTGTACAGAACCTGGAATCCTCGGCGATAATCGTTGTACTACAGAAATGTTGGCTAATATATTATATCTTTGTGTACACGGGTGCGGATGTTTATATTATCGTTATGTATGTCGTACGATCGATTCCCGCCTTGGGTCTGGTTGGTGGTAGGACTACTTCATAGTCCGACTGGCTCAGCACCCTCACAGGTTAAATCGGCCGCCGTAACAGCTTTGGCTGAGTTGTGGCGATATTGATATTGGAACCAGTACACTTGAAATCAAAGGTCCGAAGATCAGAAGATCCTACAGTGTGGCAACACGTTGAGGTTCTCTTTCTTGCCAAAAGTTTTTTAATGGAATAGGCCCCAGGAAGTGCGCTACATGCCGATCAATCAACTGTTCTATTTTTTTTTAAACGACTCAATATATAGAGGCACACACGTATAAAAGCAATGATTAAAACATCATTTTGTACTTTGATTTCCAGAGCCAGTGCGTACCCCTGAACCGACGTTGTCAGAGACTATGTTCAACGTGATATCCAATACGGTAGACAAGGCTATCTTCACACACGTTGATGACGCAGCACTGCGCTATGACACAGCCTATGTGGAGCTGATGAAGGCAGTGGAAGAAGCTATGGAGATACCCGTCATCGAGATAAGGGAAGATATCGCTCAACTGTTCTTTAACGCTTACAAGCTTTTCGAACTTGACATTATGGAGAAAGAGAGGATTGGTGAGTGTGATAAGTAGATAGTCTGCGGTTAATTGGTAGTCATCACCTGAGGTATGCATGCGGCAGGCCAGGAGGGGGAGCGGGAATCAATCGAAAATATGACATCAGTGCGTATTTGGCTAAGAACTCACGGCGCGGTTTTTAAACGCGCCCGCAGCTTTCTGCGGCTTTATTTCAAAACTCATGAGACCGGTGATTTGTGCCATTCCACAGCAGCAGTTGACGTGCGGTTACAAACCGTCCACGATAAGTTGTCTTTTGGTACGTCACGCTGCCATAAATTATGTCACTAGTACAAAATGGCGTCGGATTTAGGTATGTACCTCCCGCCCGCGCCGGTTACTATATTGCGGTCACCAGCTAAGTGATCGCAGAGCGCGCGGGCGCCACCCCCGCTCATAGGTCCAGGTCCAGCTGCATCTCGAGGTCCTTCGCTCTCTCAAAATCGATCTATACTTCTCTTTTTAACACTTCCTAACTTTCCTTTGTTGGCTGTGTTTTATAGTTCGTCCTGACATGCAAAACCTCTACATCTCGTTATACTACACTGAACTTAAATAAAATCCATACAGATACAATTTAGGCACTAATTACAGTCTGTTGCAGCAACCCCTACTCTCGGATAAATCCTCCCTTCGTAGTGTAACAGAATGTTTGATTTGAAAACAATGCAGACAGGGGATATTTTATGAAATCGAAACCGCAAACACGAGTTCCGTTAATTGTAATTGAAATCTATTCAAATATGTGAAGAGCGTTCACGCAGAAACGGTCTGCTTTATTTACGGTCGCGCCACTTGAAATACGCGTATGAATATTTAATTATGATGTTTGAATGGACGAATTGCCGGTTGATATTGGTTTATTGGTTTATCCGTCTGCATTACGTACATTGACGAACCCATAGTGACTTTTGCTAATGGACTCGTGTTAAGTGAATCGGAATCTTATTTATACTGATGTATCAGAATATTTGGTTCTTCGTTGGCCTCTTAAACAGTTTTGGCGGAATATCTTCGGTCGTGTCGGACTACTGTCCCATCGTGTTAGAGAGTGAGGGAATGGCAAGTACACCTGGACCTGTGCTTGCGTACTAACTTGTGCATGCACTATAATATAACCTTTTTTTATATGGAGGGGAATGCTTTAACGCACCATAACCCGCCTGGGGCGGGCGAGCCGTGTGTGGGACTCAGTGCGGCTCCATGCCCCAGTCTTAAGAAAGACTGGTGCACGGAGAATACCCACTAAACCCCCCCGCGCTCCTACATCGCCGTCGGCAGCGTCCCTGGGCTTACTATAATATAACCTGCGTAGTTGTACTGTTGTTAATTCTAAACTCGACAAGGAGAAGATAATTATTATATTATTGCCGAAATGTAGCAATGGCTATAATGACTACATAATCTAACGGTAAGGTGATATTCCTACGCTGTGTTCTAGTCACCGCCTTAGGTGTTCAGGGAAGGTAAACAATGGACAGGAATAATTGATCTATAAGGGCAATATCTCGTCAGATCTATTCTCAATTCGCGGAATTCTGAGTTCAATACACAGGTCAGATTGCTTGATCCAACCTATACACTAATATTGGCCTATTGAACGTCTCGCATCTGACTAATTTATGTAGTTTGTTATTGATCTATTCACTATAAGTTCTAAGCAAACCTATTGAATGTTATTGAATGATTTATATTGAAACCGTAAACATAAGATATCTTTTACAATGAGAATTTTATCAATGATTAGCTTTTAAGAAAGCTATTAAGTTAAGAAGTACCTACAATTAAGGACTTACATAGAAAGGCTAATTAAAACATGTTTAATCGGCGAATTTTTTAAGGGTATGAAAATTCTCGTACTTCAAATCAATATCAGAAAACCTTTCAGTTAAAGGAGCATAATCACTAATTATATTATTTCCCTTTTTCAGCTGCGGAGATAGCATGGGAAAAGAGAATGAGAAAGAAATTGAAGAGGACTTTGCGAAGATTAAACAATTTCAAAGGTATACATTAATTGCATTTTTTTTATAAAAACTACGGCAAACGATCTCTCAGATGGTAAGTTGTCATTAGTGCGTATAGACACCTGTGACAAGCGTCACGAGTATATCAGGGGAGGGCCCGTTCCGTCAACGAGCCTTTTTTTATGTCAAAGACGGCAAACGAGCCAGCGGGTCGCCTGATGGTGGTCGCCCATGAACATCTGCAATACCAGAGGGATCGCTGATACGTTGCCGGCCTATGGGCGTATGGGGGGTGTGGGCCTCCAACTATCTGCAGAATCTCTCTAGATGTAGCTCACTTTAGTTTTTTCTCGTTTACCACTTTTCATCACATTAGATTTGAAGCTTTAGGTTGGTGAACAAATGTTAGTATTTATTTGTTTCAAGGAGAATAGACTATAAATGGACCACAAATATATTCCATGAAACTTGTGACATTGACGTTAACATTGTCTGCCAAAAATAAATAAAAAATTAAACTTTGTAAGTTTAGATGAATCGTAAATTATTTGTTTTGTTTTTTTTAATGTAACTGTAAATGTGGGTCCATGACGTAAATATGGACAAGAATAATGGTTTGTTACACTGTTGTTCATATCTAGTTAGTTGTGATAACCTTGTATATTTTGCGGTAAAAGCTACTTAGGGTCAGTTCCAATGATTTTGAGTTGTCCAATGATTTTGAGGATCATTAATGATAAAATAATACAAACTTTGTTCCAAAAGGTTACGAGACACCTCCAACTCCGAAAAGTGAAATATCTTCGCATGAAAGTTACAAAGTGCCACCACAAAGACCATGTGTTTGTCATCCTCAGTTCAACTATAACCGTTATCCTAAGGTAATGTGACTTACTTTTATACGTACAAATCTAAGACTAAGTAAAGATTATTCAACTCTGTTACAAATCTGCAAAGAACAATGGTAAAGTTTTTTTTAAGTTTTATGGGCTACAGCGTATGGATAGTCAAACTTTTGGATTACAACAATAAAAGTGTTTCTAAGGATATAAGGCAATTATCCCACTGTAGCGCACTTCTTCGCGGAGTAAGCAAGGTAATAAGTTTGTTTTTGAGTACCTCAATTTGTATAGAAAATACGCCTTCGACCACATATTGATAACGCGCCCATGCATAGAAAATTCGCACTGTTGTGTGAAAGGACCTATTCAAAAAAAGCTCTTGGGCGATTCGCACCGCAGGTCGAATAACTCGTGGTGCGAAACGACTATAGAGACCCGATTTACTCTGCGACCGCCCCGCGTTCCGCGACTGAGTGCGGTGCAATGGAATAATTGCCTTAGAACTCTTCAATCTATATATTTTATGTTTTTTATTTTATGAGTGCACCTCTATGCCCCCATATACGTCTTAGGTGAACTTGCCGTTTTGATAAATTAATGTATCGTTTTTTTAGGACCGTTTTGGTATCTACCTTCCTCAAGAAACAGAATACCCTGTTAACAACATAACTGTCACTCCTGCTATATCGGAAGAGAGCTTGGAAGAAGGCGATGATGTGGCTGCTGATACCAAGTCAATCATAAGCAGGAAGTCGGTAGTGTCCAGAAAGTCGGTAGTGTCCACAAAGAGCACAGTTAGCAAGAAAACTACTACTTTCAAAACTTAAATCACGCATTGTTTTATCAACCATGACGGTTAAGCAAGGCTAGAGTCAGATTAAACGGTTTATGTAAAATGTACTTTATGATAGGTACGATATAATACTTTTTCCTACATAATTAGGCACTAAAAAAAATTTAATTCGAGTTTTTTTAACACTGGTTTGTTATTAAAAATAAATTATGAGTCTAGAATTTAAAAAAAAAACATCTTGGAATTAAGGTTTTAGACAGTTTATTAAATTCAATTGGACTGAACTTGGTGGTAGGACGAACGGGAAGTGAAAATAAGAATTCCCGTTTGTCCCACTGGTGGGACAAACTTGGTGGGACGAACGGGAATGAACCTAAATAAATAATGATATTCAGTTAATAAGGTGAAAGCGCACCCCGACTTGACCGGGCTAAAATTCTCGGAGAAAGAGAGATTCAGTTGCGAATTGTTATAAAAGCATTGGCAATATATTTTCTACTAAATTGTTGGAGAAGTAATTCTATATTTCAATTCTCTCTAGGCCTTTTTGAAATCACACCTGCTAGTAGCTCTTGAACTAAAACCCAAGGTGTAACTATTCTAACTAAGAGCCCTTAATCCTGCCTCAGACAGAAACTTTGCCTTGATATATCCATGCGCATCAAGAACTGTTGTGTGAAAAGTTCTAGCCTAACAGTCTTGGAAATGTTTGTCGGTCGTAGGAATTATGATGGGGTAGACAAATTATGATATCATTCGTATGACTTCCAAAACTCCCCTAATGAATTTTTATACATAAAAATTTAAAAAAGACAGAACCATAACCTAACCTAATTTTATTCTTGTGCTTGTTAATTTTCTTATCATGCACTCATTAGAAAACCTTTATTAATGGTTGAGTAGTTTATATAATTAGATATTATTTTACAATTAAATAAATTAAATGTATAACAGTTATTTTTTCTTTTATTTAAAAACATTACTTCTCTATTCCTTAATATCGTACCTAGCAAGAATGCGGCGCCCTCATCTAATAAATAAATTGCATAAAACATTAAGACTTGAGTCCTGTGTTGCATTTATGCAAAGCAGATAAAATATTTTTACGTTGTTAAAGCAGGACCCAAAATGTGGGCTATTCCACAAATCCCCATCGGAAATCCCCATTAATGGGGATTTGTTAACTTTTAGTCCACTAATCCCCATTAACGCCTCAAGATGGGGATTTGTGGAAAAAAGAAGTTGATGAAGTTTACAAATCCCCATTACCTTAGAAATGAAATACAAAATCAAAAAAGAAAGGCATTATAATATTCAGGAAATCAGAGAAACAAATGAATGTCGGGAAACCGAAAATGTCAATAACTGCCGTAACAGCCGAAAATAAAAAACAATATTATATCTGGACAATATTATGAGTTCTATTGTGTCCAGAATAAATGAATGGGAATGGTGTTACAAATTATTATCAGTAGTTCCATCTGGTTCCATCATGGAACTGTGAATGGTACTAGTGTCAACATTGAGTTTGACACTAGTTACATTATTCCGAGTTCCAGTAATTAAACGGTATTGCTTACCAGTTGATATTAAGCCATCGTGATTAAACCAAATTAGTTGAAGTGATTAAGTACATACTAGTACTGATGATTTGATTAGAATATTAGGTAGTATCTGTTTATCAGAACTATTCAAGATTAGGAAATCAAAAGAATAATTGGTGTATTTAGGAAAACAAATCGGTAATAAAAGAGCAGTGTAATTCAACGTTAACTATTTAAAAAATGACGAAAGTTTTTTAGTTTTTATATACCGGTATAACACAGTGGTACAGAACATATACTAAAGTAACAGTGACTTGCATATTTGGGGACTAGGTAGGCAGTCATTTTACCCTCAGATTTATAATTACATATTTTGCCTTATTATTAGAAAGGTATCTACATTTATTACTCTATGGGTATCTAGGACCCATAGAACTTTAACCATAACGCCGTGCGTGGCCCCATGTCTACGGTGCGGCGCCGTACGCCGCGCGACGGCACGGAACCGACCGTCGTGGTCCGGTCCACCGGGACGGCAAGTCGTGGAAGGCCTGCCGTGCGCCGTGCGGCGGCGATACGTTGCCGCGTACCCACAGAAATCTAAATAATATTTAGATTTCTATGCGCGTACCGGTGCCGTGCACCATAGACATGGGGCCACGGCCTCATGGTTATAGATCTATGGGTCCTAGATACCTTTTATAGGTAAACTTTGGGTTGATCACAATGATAATAATATCTGATAATATCATTGGTTGATCATTTATTACCATAATAATATGATCTCTTTAGTTTCATTAAGAAACTTCTTGGAAAATTCTTCGATTCTTCTTTGACATTATCTTTTTGACAAACGAGATCCTGTTTATCCAAACAAACAAACAAATTCGTTTGCATCAATTATAATTTATCTATTATAAAGGTGAGATATTAATGAATGCATAAAAGTTATTTTGGAATAGGTACTTAGCTTAGGTACTTA
Organism: Mecyna flavalis; assembly: GCA_949319885.1. Classification (NCBI taxonomy): domain Eukaryota; kingdom Metazoa; phylum Arthropoda; class Insecta; order Lepidoptera; family Crambidae; genus Mecyna; species Mecyna flavalis. Next base: position 19,577,658 of record OX439425.1, on the reverse strand, counting down.
GTACATTAATAAATACCTGTTTGTTTTTAGAACTCAAAATGGGTTGTATGTTGAGGAGTGACAAAATGACTCTCTGTGATGTCTTTCTTCAGCCCGAAGCAGCCTTTGAGACATTATCCCAGCTTGGAGAGATGGGTTGCGTGGAGTTTTTAGATGTAAATATAAATGAAACTATTACATTGCAATAGAAATATGAGCTTACGTGGTCGGTGACGCGGCAGCCACGTGCAATTTGCCTCGGCTTCGAGCTAGCGCGATTGGCGCGACTGTATTTGTAATAAGCAAACATTGGCTATGTTCACCAGTGAGTTCACCAACGTCGCGCTCACTAAGAAATAACCAATCTCCAGTCGCTGTGGCCAAATACGGTCAGGAGAGATATATTTCTAATTAGAAGGCATTCACTGCTGCCTCGCTGCTGTCGCGCTGCGAACGACCTAATGTGAAAGCGGCCTAAATGTATGATTTTTATAATATTGTAATCATTACATACTATAATTCAAAGCCTCGAAAACATATTCTAGGCACCACACTTTGGAAATGATTGGAGTTATGGTATACTCCAAATTTGGGTAGGTATTGTGTCTTTCTTTTGCTGTTTAATATTTATTTTGGATCACTTAATTATAATAATAAAGCCCTTTATTCCGAAATTGTTACAACTTTGAGGATACAAATTTCAAGTGTTTGTTTAATTATAATATGTCTCGCAATTCGGTGTGCCTCTTGGCATAGGCCTCCTCCAGCTCTCTCCACTGAACCCTATCTTCTGCTACTATGGTCCAATAAGGCCCCAAGGTTACCCTTTTCTTCTAGTGCCTCTCTTGGGTACCATAAAGTTACTTGTTTGCTCCATTTGTTTGTTTTGCAACGTAGCATGTGTCCTGTCCAGCCCCACTTTAAATGACCCATACGTGTAATTATATCTGTAACTTTAGTTTTTCTTCTTATTTCAAAGTTTCTGATTTTATCGCTGAGTCTGATTCCCAACATGCTCCTTTCCATTGCCCTTTGTGTACTAGCCAGTCTTTCCCTTTGCTTGTCTGTTAACGCCCATTTTTTTTTTTTTTTTTTCGGAGGAGAATGCGTTTATGCACCATAACCGCAGGCTAGCTAGACCCGCGGCCGTGTGTGGGACTCGAGACTTAAATGTCCACTACCTACTAAACTCCCCCGGTTTCCCCTTCACACCCAATTGGGACGAGCCGGTGCCAGCCTTGTGGCTATTGACCAGCCCATGATTGATAGTAGCTTTTTTTGTTCTGATGTAGTCAGAGTCTGTTTAAGCTATAAAAACTTTAATATCGGCTAAAAGAATAACCTTAAATATTTGAGAATATATATTTGCTTTGATTCGAGCAAAAGCATTAAAAGATTTCCCGAGTAGGTACTGTTACAATGTATGAAAAAACTGGATAGTAATATTATTTCGCTAACTCGACAAACCCACATGGATTTCGGACATCAAAGTACGTAAGAACGCTCTGTTCAATACAGTGGTCGAAATAGCAATAAAGTATATTTTAGTTCATGTTCTTCTCGTTTCTATCTGATTGAACTCGTCGGGATCACAGGGTTTATCCGGGGACTATCTAAGGTTGGTTGGTCAAGTTTAATACGTCCTCCGTTGATATTTTCGTTGTATTTGTAACTGTTATTTATTTTACGGTAGTGTCAACTTGGGAAATACACAGCGGGAACGTACGATCCACATCTGATTTTGGAGTCGTTTTGTACAGTTAACTGCAACAATGCACAAAAGAAAACGTGCCTATTGTCAACCGAAGGAAAATATTAAAGCGTTTTCCAATGCTGTGTACTGCGATTTGTAGCAAATAATACCTTTAAACGGATATGCTTCGGATTTAAAGCTTTGATATTTTAACGGGCCATTATAAAAACGTATTAATCTTTCTTCACATGAGACTGTAAAATGGTCCTGGTTTCTCAATCGATTTAATTATTTCACAAGTACCACCTGGCGGAACATTTGCGTAAAGCATTTCTCACAATACAAAAAAGGCCAAATCGTATCTAACGTGAATGTCACAAACTTTTCCATTATTTTATCATACAACTGGGTATATAAGGAAAAATTTGTATCCAAACTACATATGTCTGACTACTGATAAATTACAATCAACTGTTCCTTGTTTACAACATAGGGATTTAGAGTCCTTGGAATCGCGTAAGCACCTACAATAATTAATGCCGAAAACCTAATCTATTGGTTGCCCGTTCACAAAAAAAAACATGAAAAACTTTTGCAAAGAAATAATATATTTTTTCAGATTAGCTTAGGTAAGCGCGTAAATCCGTAATTCTTCATCATCATTGATCCTCTTCTTTAAAATGATCTGAAGCGATTTGGGTGGCGAACCAACTATGGAGTTTTTAGTTGATCAGTCATTTTAGGTTTTATCTGCGGAATAATTCCTAGTGAGCTGAATTTTTGTATACACCTTCATTACGGTAATATTAAGAAGATGCGAAAAATAGACATCGATATCGTGCCGGCTAAAAAAGTTACCGATTGCAAAAGGTCACGAAAATCAGTTTTTCGCAAATATTTCGCGACCTACGGCTCGGAGGCTAATAGAGGTCATTATAAAAATTGTTCCTCATAAAATTATCTACAAAAAATGTCTCCTGCAGTTTTTCTGTAAAATTAACGGTTTTCGGATAAATACTATAAAGTATAAGATTGAGACTATGATCGAGAAATATTCGAAGACCAGCCCCCCTAGACAGGGCTAAGCCCCCAGGGGGCTTACACAAGATGACATCGCTTCATAGCTGGCGAATTTCGCTAAGTCCAATTTGTATGGAATTGACAGATGCCATAGAAAAGTCACGTGTTGAAAGTATGGGATTTGACATTCGCTATCGCAAATTGAGCTATAACGAACGTCATAAATGCCGCTCGCTTGTCTAGGGGGGCTGGATAGATTAAGATATAAGAATAAGCTGTTACTTTGTGTGGTCATGTTGGCTTTCCTATAATAAATAATTAAATAAACAGCTGAATGCAGACGTGCAGCCATATCAGAAACAGTATGTAGCTGATATGTGTAGATGTGCGGAGATGGAAAGAAAACTTCAGTATATGTTATCAGAGATGGAGAAAGATAATATGACGATACCTGAAGGTGGGAAGGAGCCCCGAGCTTTGCAACCTAATGAGATGCTTGCTTTTGAGGTACATAAAAAAATAGGTAGTCATATACAGTATGACAGGAAATGCGAGGGACATATTTAAACCCCAAATAGTTCATGCTTCCATATAACAAAATAAGTATAAATCAATAAAAACTCTGGTATATATCTGTCAATAACCTTAGTCGAAACCTGAAAATCCGCGTAACGTACGTCATTCTTCCCTTCACAGTACCTATTTCGTGCACTCGTTCAAGTACGACTTAAATTGTACTCGCGTACAATTTGAGTTTGGGGCGTAACCGGCCGCTCAGCACACGGGATTTTTAGGTAGTTCATGCATACATAAATCATTAGGATAATTATGAAAAAAATTAAGGATATATATATATTTTTATAGCGAATTGGACTCTTAATCGCATTCTGAACACTCCTTAAATATGTCCCTCGGGTTACCTAACACGCTGTATATACTATAAGTACGATTCCCGAAGTAAAAAGCAAAAAAAGCCTGCAAAAAGTCTGTGAAATAAATTATAATATTTTTAATTTTTTTTTCACATTCTGCGCCATTTTTTCTTTAGACAACAGTGATGCTATTATTTTTCTAAAAATTAAGAATTTAGTTATGTTCATTTGTTATATTTTGCCACTTTTATTCAAAAAATCTAAAGCTTTTTTAGAAAATATTTTCTTGGAATAATCTTTTTTCTTTTTTCAGAACATTATAGAAAAATGGGAGCTAGATGTAGTGGAAATGGAAACAAACCTAGCTGACCTCCGGAAAAATTTTCTCGGGCTGACGGAGATGTACTATGTTTTAGAACATATGGGTCCAATGTTAGGAAATATGCACATGAGGAAAGAGTCCAAAGCATTGTAAGTTGTTTTTTTTTCTTTTTCTCATGCACATTTATTTCTGATTAAAGTTATAATATTGGTAATCGTAAAATGATAATTGTTAAACTTACACTATTATCTGGGTCAATAGCGCTTTATATCCGTTCTTTAGTTGCTAGGGATCGTGGGATGAAATCCCATCCAGGAGAGGCGTTTGTGTATTAGGGATATATTTCTGGTACCTCCGTTTTTTCTGACCCCCCCTAATTATGCGGTTACGCTGCTTTCATTGGGGTTAGATCAATAAAATTTGAGTAATGTGGTCCAATCTATACTTATATTATAAAGAGGAAAGATTTGTTTGTTTGTAATGAATAGATCGATTTCTAGTGTACTGGCTCCCACATTAATACTGCCGGAACAAAGCCAGAGCTCTTATGGCGGCAGATTTCACCTGTAGGGGTGGTAGCGAGCCAGATGTGATGTAAAAGATCTGAAAATTAACTTTTTACTTATCGATTAGTTCATAATCATTTTGTGTTTTTATCCAATGAATAAACAATAATTAATAAAAATCAATCTTCTCTTAGATACAGTAGTGCGCTCACGGAAATGGGTCTTGGAGGTCAGCTAGTGATTATAACGGGAGTTGTAAGTCGTAGCAGAAGCTTTCCTTTCGAGATGATGTTGTGGAGAATATCTCGAGGTAACATTTACTACCGACAAGCTACGGATGACATAGTGGTTGATGACCCTAAGACTGTAAGTGTCCTTTTAATATATCTGCGTTGCATGTTAATTTTGCAAAATGTCTACGTATTTCTATAGCGTTTTATTTGTGAATTTTACACGACATCGCTTAAATTTTCATCATCATCATTTTTTTTTTCATTTATTTGGGAAGACAAACAGTTTCACAATAAATTTTAGTAACATACAGATATTAATAACACAAATAGTTAATTGAGAAACCAACGACGTCATCCACGGATTCATATGATAATAATTGAATGATGAGAGTGGACAATAACATACTATGTGTTACGCTATAAAAAACATCATTTAGAAAAAGGTTGATATTTTCCTGCCCTTATTAAGTAGGGTCGGCGCAACAATTTTGTTTTTCTTGTTACTCATTTTTATTAACCGTCAATTGTACATTCACTCCCTTCGAAAAAAAAAAACATTGAGTAATTTTAGACTTATGTTGTATGTGTTTTAATTAATATTCTTGCTATAATAACATAAATATTTTAAGAATAGCTGTAACTCATTCCATCGAGTAAATACAGTAAATTATTAGCCTATTGATGTTCCACTGAAGGGCAAAGGCCTCCATCCCCGAAATCAAATAGGTAATCGTTATAATGATGGGTACTAGCTTAATCACCACGCTTGCCAAATGCGGATTGGATCATAAACCAAAGCTGTGTCCGAAAAAAACCGACACAAAGTCAGCTCGACCCGAAAATTTAACCCAGGAATCCGAGATCTTGACCCAGTACTTAAACCACTAGACCATCGAGGCAATCGAGATAATACCGAAAAAAATTGGTTGCCTGTAAAGTCGGTATACGGGCGAAAGTTTTACGTGACAACGACTTTTTATGTCTGTCTCTCTCGCTCTTAGGCGGGACGCGTGCCTCTCACTCGCTCTCATTGTGAGCGCATAACGTGAGCGGAGCGTAACGCAGTTTCTTGCAGTGTCACCCGGCAAACCAATTTATAAGACGTTGTCACGTCAAAAATAATACAACGTTTTCTTGGTGCACTACTGTTCTACAGGGCAAACCAACAAGGAAGGTGGGATTCCTAGCCATATGTCAAGGAGAAGAATTGTCCCAGAGAATGTACAAGGTGTGTTCTGGGTTCCGCGTTAACCTGTACCCGTGTCCGAAGACCTATGACGAGAGAATGGATGTACTCGCAAATGTTGGAATGAGAATGCTGGATTTGGAACAGGTAAATTTTGGTAAATTTAAATTTTTATTTGATTTTCAAATTAATATTTTTCGGTTTCCATGTAAGGATCTGTTGAAATTTGATACATTCAAATCGTCGTATGTCCTGGACTTGCATTTGGATATAAGTATTTAAGTCATAGAAATACGTGTGATTTTTGTATCATACTTAGTTATCCCAGCGGAAAAGAATTACAGATTGAGAAATCAGGCAACTTTTTATTTATAATTACCGGTCGCCCTCGCGGTTTCACCCGCGCGTAATTTCCTTTTTCAACTATCCCCCCCCTTCCGGGATAAAAAGTATCCTATGTCTATCTCCTGGTTCTAAGCCACCTCTCCACCAATTTTCAGCCAAATTTTTTGAAGATTTTATTTAATAAAGACACATCATATTATACTATTTCCTGACATTTAAGACAGAAGCCTTGATGATGTGACCTATGGAATATTCGAATATGATACATTAGACGTCAATTTTGCTTTTGTTGTTGACGAAAATAATCACGTTGCCCAATGATAAAAATAAGACTTTCTCTAGGTGATTAAGAAAAGCAACTACCACAGATGTAAGGCTTTGAGAGTAATCCGAAGACAATGGTACGGCTGGATGGTGTCCGTAAAGAAAGCCAGAGCGATCTACCATAATTTGAATCTTTTCAACTTGGATATAACTAAAAAGTGCTTGATAGGCCAATGTTGGGTCCCAGACGCTGATGTAGCCCGAGTTCGGCAGAGTTTGGAATATACATCGGTAATTTGTTTTATCATCATCTAAGAAATGCTATTTTTTGGCGTTTCATTAAATTTTTAAAGGACTTATAAACAGTTTCAAAAATTATCTGTTGAATTACATATTAAGTTCAAAAACTTGAAATGCAGCCTATGAATGTTCAAATGCAAAACAAGAACAATACATCGTTAATATGATGAGTAACTTAATGCAATCAATGTAATTGTAATTGGAATCTAAATTATTCTGAATATATAAAAAAATTTGCTTACGTGTTAAGAGGGGGTTAACTTTTCTGTAATTATTACAGCAAGAAATTGGCACTAACGTGCCTTCGTTTATGTCAAAGACCAACACAAATTTGATACCGCCTACGTATCACCGCACCAACAAGTTTACCAGAGGATTTCAAGCTTTAATAAATGCATACGGTGAATCCTGCTATAGGGAACTTAATCCAGGTAACGTTTGTTTAGAACATAAAGGTTACTACTACTTAAGCTGGTTGTAATTAATAAAGAAAATGCTTTGTGTGGATGGCTTACCTCTTGATGATATTAAAAAAAAAAGCGTTTACTTAAATTATTTCAAATATGATACGAGATTAATACAAACATAAAATGTCATAATAGTCGAGTCATTTTAATAGGCCACATTTGACAGTTCATTTATGCAAAGAAAAGTGCTTCGTATGTACATCAGGCGTACCTAGAGTCTAATTTTCTAAATAAATATTTCTATTAATAAGAACTGATGTTGTATTCTTGAGTTTTATTCCTTTAGCGTAACGCATAATTTTCTCTGCATAAATGAGGGTAGAGGGTCACGTTTTAAAGATATTAAAGTAAAGCAAAGTTTACTTTCAATTCGACGACGCTGTTGTTGTGATGTTTTGTTACGGTAAAACGAAGAAGAGCGTTTCGGTGTACCTTTTCATGGTGTAAATTCTCCTTAGTAAATATACAGTCTATACTCTCATGAAAACTGACGCCATTCCTTAACACTAATACCTTAAGCTACAACTTCTCATGTTCATCATTTTCCTTACTCAAATATCGTACACGTATCACGATCAACTTACTCGGTAATGAAACTTTCTTTTCATTACCTGATGTGTGTAACAATTTTTGTAAATCGTGGACTTATGAGCATCTATTGTAAATAAAGCACAGAGAAGGTCACTTTATCACTAGGTAATTCATTCTCAACACCATTTGATTACAGGTCTTTATACCATTGTAACGTTCCCGTTTTTATTTGCAATGATGTTCGGAGACATTGGACACGGCACACTCATGCTCGTTTTTGCTGTATGGATGCTGGTTAAAGAAAAGCAATTCATGGCGGTGAAGTCTACAAATGAAATTTGGAATATTTTTTTTGGAGGTTAAAAAAATCCTTTTTAGTACTGTATTTTAATACTACACTGTTTCATAATCTGCGACTAAATGGCGCTATTTAAAATACATAATTACATTGCAGGGAGATACGTCATTTTGTTGCTCTCAATTTTTTCAATATATGCGGGTTTTATATATAATGACTGTTTCTCCAAATCGTTTAACATCTTCGGTTCCTACTGGCTTAATCACCTGTCAATCGAAGATCTCGCTGTTACTCCTTCTGTCGATGTTGATCCTAAAGGAGAAACTAAGAAAGTCTACTTTTTTGGTTTAGATCCAGCGTGGTCGGTGAGTTAAATTTTTAAACAAAATATTTATAAGATTTGCAGGTGTGTGGAATGCAGCACCTTAATTTTAATTATTACTGTGAGTTGTAAATGATACAATTGTTTTTGCAAACCTTTGAGTGATGTCAAGCCGTCACTGTCACTGATAAACTTAGAACGCGAGCGCACTGTTTGTTAATTGAATCCTTTTTATATTGAGAAGCATGTTATCATGCTCTCATTGGATAGTTAATTTTTACTTTTTATACGAGTATGACCCTATAATTATTAGTTATTTTTACCGCCAGATCAAATGCCGTGATGTTACCGATATTGTTTCTAATCATGCAGATTTATTATTTGACTAGGCTAGATTTAAATGAACAAATGCCTGTGTGAAGCAAATATTTTTACCTTTGTCTTTTTTTTTTACGAATAAGTGTTACATTGTCTATTTTTATAACAATATACTTAGTTATTCTGCACAAAATCTGACTTATTTGCACACTGATGTTGTCTGCTTAAGCAATAACAAAGCTCAATTTGTAAGTAGCCTTGGAGCCGTGTTTATATAAAGTTATTCGATGCAGTCTTTGAACCAGCGTAACAAACGGCCGGATATTGGAAATCTAGTTACACTGTGCGGTAAATGTTTTACCCCCTTCCCCCGTTTCCAAGAAGAACTTAATTTTAGTAATTATCTCATCCGGTGGATGGGTTATTGAGCGGGACTTTCTGATGGTCGGTGTCTGTATTGTAATGGGTTATTGAAACATAAACGAAAGTATGATTGCATAATGTATCAAATTATATATACTTAATAACTGTGAGGCAAGTATGATGCTTAAAAAGAAGCTAATCATATTATGGGCCATTTGGTGGAAGTATTGATGAAAACACAAACTTGAAAACGAGTCACTCCTCACATTTCGAAATGTTAATTTATGCTTTATTACACAGACATATCGCTCATCTAGTAGGTACTACAAAGACGGAATTGTCAAATATTAATGTTCCAAAATGGTCAATACGTTTGGTGCCAAAAAGTCATTTTTACTGTTCAACAAATGGCCGTATGATGGCGCCAATGTCTTTGTTGCAACGGTAAAAAATTAAAAAAATGGACCCGCCCTGAGTGCAACGACGCCATAACGGTCAGTTACGCGGGACGCCCCGTACAGTCACAACTTACAAATTAAAACATTTACAATGCAACAATGTCACAAATGTATGATTTAAATCACTTTATGTGTTTTTTTTAATACTTACCCTTGAGATTTTTACATATTGGTGATATTATACTCTAGTTATACAATCAAACATTCAAAATGTCCTAGTTGCAGTTACAAATAATATAAAATGAAATAATAAATCCAAAAAGAACTCTAAAAAAACTTTAAAACGCCGTCCTGTAAAATTTGCAAAACGACAGTTACGTCTTTGTAGTATTGGATGAGCGTTAAATAGAAGAATTATATTATGTCTGTGATCTGTGCTTTATTATATAAGGCACGTGAGAGTTTATTTACTGCCTGCGTACTGTCTTTTGTGTTGCAGTTGTCGACTAACAAAATAATGGTTGAGAATTCGATTAAGATGAAGCTATCTATCATCACAGGAATCATTCACATGATGTTTGGAATATTTTTAAGTCTCGTTGATCATATGTAAGTTGACTACATTTATATTCAACGTACGTGAAATTATAGATTTTGTACTAACTCGTTGGCAAATTTTATGCATCACTGTATTTCTGATTGCAACTTCAGCTTTCAAACCCATTGCATTTAAGATGACCAGAAACATAAATGCACTATAAATATTTTTTTATTTAATATATTAGCACACAGCACAGAAAGAAGGTAGGTAGATATTTTAACTGAGTATTTATATTGGGTGGATTTTGAAACCGATTTCTCTCTGTGTACGAGTTTGTAAGATCTTAAACAAAATATTCCACAGATAAAGTTACAAAAAAAGAAGATAAAATAATATAACAACTCAAAGATAGTGTAGGTACAGGATTCAATGCAAAACGAATAGCACATGGCTCGTCACGCGTGGCAGCCAGTCAATTTGCAAAACTATTCTGGTAGAATGCACCGCATCACAAGCCACTGCAATCTGATGACGTCATCAGAACGCGTCGCTCACGGCGAATGACGTTAACACCCTTGAATACATTGCATTGGAATGTAAACGTTTCGCATTTTATTTCAATGAAGTCCGTTTATTTTTGAGTACCAACCGAATCTTGGTAGTTTAAAATTTTTTTTTCCAGTACCAGAAGTGGATAATTATTATGGTTATTTCATCTTGTTTGATGCCTTTTTCGAAATAGTAATCTATTTCTCTAGTATTCTACTTCTCTATTAGTACCTAGTATCGCACTTTAAACTTACAAGCTTGGATACCCTATTTTTGGCATATTACTAAAGTTAAGCAACAGCACAGTAAGCCATACTCCTGAGAATAAGAAGAGATAGCCAATTGAAAAATCTCTACTGGTCGTCTATCGCTCTTCTCCAAATTTTCTGATAATAATAATCGTCAAAACTACCAACTTCGCTGTATACGAGTAAAATCGCGAAAACGATCAATTATACGCGTCTGTTTCTCCTAAAATACTATAAATATAATTTATTTAAATGTAACACTTTATTGGCGATGTAATCTTATTGCAACTAACAACACGTGAATTTCAATCCAACAACAAAAAGTTAAAGTAGTAGGTAAGTCTCGCGACCCAGTCAGCCGTACCGACCGCAGTCTTCCACGTACGAACGAGGATCCTATCGCTGTAAAGTCAATTCTTAGAAATTTCACACAATTAATAAGAACAATGGTAGTGATAAAATAACTTCACGGGCTGAAGCGGCTGGGATAGCTCACGCTTTATAGGTCACATAACTTCTTTTCTATCAGATATCGGTCAATTTGAAGTATGCGGGTCACTCACGGGTAAGATCACTAATATTATCATTTAGTAGGAATTTATTGGTATAACAAGTACTTTGCACATTTTATAGATTGTTTATTTTAATCCTGCTAGCTTTTTAATTCAAGTCATAATTATGTCAGAAACAGTACTGTTCATTATGTACCTGTTTTAAATAAATGAAAAAATTAAGACAGACACCAATGCGTCTCACATGAATGTTTATAAGCGTAAAAAAACTGCTGAACGTATACTCTCGACGCATTGGCCACAAAAAAAGAAGTTCATTATTATGGATTGTTTTAGCTAATTTTATCTATTATTATTTGCAGAATCCAGAACCGATACTATGCAATTTTCTTGGAGTTTATACCACAAATGTTATTTTTGGTGTGCCTATTCTTGTGGCTTGTTTTCATGATTTTCTTTAAGTGGTTTATGTATGGCGCAAAAGAAGGTTAGTCTGGTATTCAAATAAATAAAATCTTAGGGAGGAATAGTTTCAAAAACAATAATTATTTCTTAAAGATATGATTTCCAATAAATTATCGTATTATTCGGATGTCAAAAAATATCCGTAAATTAATATTGCCTGTTAATTATTAAATAAATAAAATAGTTTATTTGGCAAATAGTAAAATTTACCCGTCTGGTCAGTCAATATAATATATTGTATATTTAGGAGGATCCTAAATAATGCAATCTGGTTACCCTTTAATAATTCTGTGGTGTACAAATTTAACGCACGATGGGCAAACGGATATATTGTGTTCTATTTCTGGTCGCTACATTGAAATTGGGCCTTGAAATCCTGAGATTTTATAATTATGATTATATACCCTACACTATATACTCAGCAATAATTATCAGGATATAGATATTGTCATTTTGTATGTAAACTAATGTATAAAATATTGTTTTTTTATTGTTTACCTAATAAAACTCATTTTGATTACTTTGTGTTGTAAATCTATTATTAATTAATAATCAAATAGTTACTGTAGTACCTTTTGAACATCTAAATAATCCGGATTTGGTTTGTATAGAAAATCTTTTTAGGGGAAGTAAACGCTTAATGAAACAGCATACTCATTTTACTTTTAATTTAATGGTTTATTGACGAGGCTGAACATTTCAGACTTATTTTGCTATAACTTTATTTTATTTTTTCAGAAAAACTGGTAAATACTCCTGGCTGTGCTCCGCAAGTCCTCATTCTCTTTATCGACATGGTGCTGGTTTCTAAAACAAAGGCAATAGATCCAAACTGCGACGCATACATGTTCTCTAACCAAAGAATGATTCAGTTGGCTTTGGTATTCGTCGCACTTTGCTGCGTCCCTGTTTTGCTGTTGGGAACTCCATTGTACCTGTTACGATGGAACAGGAGGAAAAGGAACGAAGCCTTGGTGAGTATAAGCGCTTGTTTACGTTAACTCGCGGGCGCGGTCGCGAATAATCAAATATATGGCGTAGTATCGAAGTGTTCACGTACAAAACGCGCGCGCGGGCTATGTAGCGAGCACCGCGCCAGCCAGCACTCGCCACCGCGCCCGCGCGTTCAACATGAACAAGCACTAACTGACAACATGAACAAGAATTAACACAAGCACTAACTAACGTTCAACATGAACAAGCACAACTGATTTGTTTGGAATATTAGAAGTACCTACAAAAATTGTCTGTTATACGGTCACGTAGGCGGTGGTGATCAACCATCAGGTCTTCTTAAAGTAGGTCAATTGATTTCCTCTTTTATAAAGTATAATTAAAAATATATACCTACCTCTTAATGGATGCGTCATTTAAATAAAATAGCACTACAGTGGTTTCTGCTGGCTATTATTAGTTCTTCAATTGTTTACATGGGACTGTGATTCTAAGCTAAGTTATATAAGTTCACCTGCCGCTCCGAGGCAAGTTTACAAAGAAATAAATTGCTGTAGCCTTGTATTTGTTTTAAAAGTAAGAAGACAAAGAAAAGAAAGGGCTATGCTTAGGGTCTCCTTGCTTGATTGCATTAATAATGATGAGATCCGCAGGTGAGCCAAGGTTTCCTGTACAGCCCAAAGAACTTTATACCATGAAGTGGTAGCATTGCTAGGAGGACTGATGGTCGTGGTCATCATCAACTTGGGCCACTGCTGGATATAAGCCTCTCAACACTTTGCTCGCATCCAGCTCCTGCCGCTATCCTGCGCAACTATCGTCACTCCCTGGCCACATGTTTTTTCCACATATACTGTATTATATCTACATAACAATTGACCATGACGACAAAGTTATGTATAATCTGTAGCAATCGTCAAAAAAACTCATGAAACCTCACAATAATGTTCTCATAAATACGTTTCTTTCAGCTAAAAATAAGTAATTTCCGTCGATATCAAGACAGAAGAGATTCCGATAAAAAAAGGGAGGCAGAAATTTTGGCTGAAATTGAAAAGTACCGCATTTCATTTGGTGAACTAATGATTCACCAAGGAGTCAGTACGATTGAATATGTGTTGAGTACTATTTCTCACACGGCGTCTTATCTTCGACTATGGGCGTTGTCACTTGCTCATAGTGGTTAGTTTGCTTAACTGTATGAAAATAATTTAGCCTCTAATTTGCCTATTAAGAGCTTATTAAAGCCACACTAAGGACCAGTTTCACAATTTTCAGATAAGTTTCTGATAATTTCTCTATCAAGTTGGTTACTTGCTTACTTGCTTACTTATGCTGTCTCCCTTTTTTAAATCTATACTAAGTGGCACCCGAAAACTAAGCTATATAGCAAACCCGAGCTCAGTCTCGCGAAAGCATTGACAGTTTGATAGGTATAGACCGAGAAACTTATATACCGGTGGCGGCGTCGCTACTGTCGTTTTAGTACTTTCATTAAATATCGTTTTTGCATTGCAAAAACTGTAATTTCACGTACCTAGTTCCAATTTTGGCCACCGGAACACCTGTTCCGGTGGCCAAAATTACAACGTATAAACGTTACAACCAATTACAACGTATAAACCGACAAACTTATCTAAGTTTGTCGGTTTATACGTAGGTTTGCCGTGGACAATTTTTGACTTCGCTTCAGTACTGACATACACTATCTACCTTTTTTTTATTATAATATCATTGATTTGCAGGATAATTATTAACACTGACTTAACTGACATCCATGCATCGGTGAAACTGGTCCTAGTAATAGAGACATGGACAAAGCCGATTTTTTTTCTAAAGGCTGATACTTAGTTCCGCCTGTTCACAACGATTGCGGTTCCATTCAAGTAACTTAAAATACATTTTCAATATTGTTAAATAGGATATATTATACTTCTACATTAATAATATTGGTTTAGCATATTTTATTGGAATATTTTTTAATGTGAGTGTTTCACATTAAATGCCCGCTAGATGGCATATATAAATTCACCAGTTTCTACACTAAATACATCGTTCCTTGTTCCAGAACTTTCGAACATGTTATGGCACATGGTCTTTGCCAAGCTGGCACTTGAAGACACCTCTTCGATTGGTTTCTTGAAGGTTTTCGCCATATTCGCCGTCTGGGCAGCCTTTACCGTATCTATTCTTGTCGTGATGGAGGGTTTATCTGCATTTTTGCACACGTTGCGTCTTCATTGGTAAGAAACAGTACTGTATTATCATAATCTATATTATACACTCACCGACATTATAACTTGGCCACTGGGCTTTTTTCATACAAACATGCTCACTTTAGCGTCTCATAGATAGAGGCCAAACGGCCATACATCGTAGTATGGAGCGTTGAGTTTATTGTTTTTCTTTTTTGAGAAAATTGAGCGCATTTTGGCAAATTTTGAAACTGTCATTCGACAATTGAGCGTTTGGCCTCTCCATTGACGTAATAATCATTGCAAAGCTGCAAATAGTTTTCTATCTATGAGACGCTAAAGTGACCATGTTTGTATGAAAAGAGCCTAGTGGCCTTTATAACTCAAGAACGGATGAACCGATTTGGCTGAAAATTGGGGGAGAGGTCGTTTAGAACCAGGAGACGGACATAGGATACTTTTTATTTTATCCCGGTAATATGGGGGAAGGGGGGATAGTTGAAAAATGAAATTACGTGCGGGTAAAACCGCGAGGGCACCCGCTAGTATTTTATGAAATTTTACTTTTAATCTACATCAAACTAACTACAGATAAAGTGAATGCGAGGTCTCAAAATAATTATTAAGTAGAAAATTATGGTTAATAGTGCTGAGTATAGAAAGGAGAATGCAAACCTTGTCATTGTTCTTAGGCCTAAAAAATTTAAGTTAATGTGCAGAGATGAGATGTATTCTACGTGAAAGACCACACACACACCATCAACTTTTATTATGACGACACCATAATCGGTCCCAGGAAGAAAAAGTTATCGTCCATAATAATATTTTTTTTTTAAATAAACATAAATAATTAACTTTTTAAACATATTATTTTTCACTAGGACCAATTTTGTCGACGCCATAATGAAAGTAAAAGGTGTTTATTGGATCTACTTCGTAGTCTATGTCCTAAATCTGCACAACTTTTTTTTGGGCCTAGTCTTTTGCATTGTCCTTTGGAGTGTGAACAAACGTGTGCGTTAAGGTTTTATTCCTCCACCTAATATCTCAGATCGTGTAAGCTGTTGCGATGCAGTCCGATGGGATCTGGTTGAACATTTAGCAGCAGAAAGTCGCACTTTTTTATGCTTGTATCGTTCTCGACCCCTCATAACAATAATTTGCTAGAGGGAGATAGAGAACGCTGGGCGACGATATGCGGCTTAATGCACGAGTTGAATAATAATTAATATCTCTGGACATTATTCACACAGCGCCATCTAGCCTCTTACCTAGCATTAGCTCTAAAATGATGATGATGATGATCTTTATTCTTCCAGGGTTGAATTCATGAGTAAATTCTACCTCGGTGGAGGTCACATGTTCAAGCCATTTAGTTTCCAAAGAGTTTTATCTGGAGAAGACAAATTGGACAATATTTGTAAAAAGAAGGCAAAGGGGGAAGAGCGAAAATAGTTTTAGAAATACATTTACTGGATTCGATATGATTACTATATTACCCTTATTTATTCATCGTAGTTAGTTTTTAAATAAATTAATTTTTTTAATGGTTTTTTATATTTATAAATTAACAAAACATACTTTGCATGCAAAGTTTGTGTCAAAACCTGTTCCATAAAGCCATCAACCAAAAGTCTATCCTGACTATCAACCAACTACGAAGGTTCTATTACTATAGTGCGAAAGCGTAGGCAAAGCTGCTCTTCTCTTTTCCCTCCTTTCCTGTCAAAGAACTGCAAGACAGCAGTCTGACACGACCGAAGAGAGATCAGGCGCAGGACTAACAGCTTTACGTGCTTTCCACCAACTTCCAGACTACGGAATATAACATAGTATTTCCGAACAGGAATAACCCAAACACATTTTTTTATCCCGGGATTTGAACCAGAGACTTCGGGAGGGTATGACCAACTAGCCACTATACCACGGAATCAGCAAATAAGGCGTGTTCAGACAATACGTTCATTGTTCACCATTCAACTGTCTGTCTATCTTTCCGGGATATCCCATCCCAGTAGTCCTACCGAGTAGTCTTACCAGTGGAACTACTGGGATTTTTCTCCCCAATAAACTTACCAGTAAGAACACTGGGAATTTTGATCCTCGCTAGACTAAGCAGTGAAACAAATCTGCCAATAACCCTAGTTTTATGTAGACCTAGGAATATGGATAAACAACTTTCCTAATTAGTTACCATGAATCCTATGACCCTAGATAAACATTTGCTTGAATGACATCTACCGCGTAGTCCTACCATCGGTACGTTTATTGGAAAGAATAATCCCAGATAGTTCTACTTGTAAGACTACTCGGTAGGACTACTGGGACATCCCGCTATCCCGTCTCTTTCGTATACCTAAAATATAAAATGAACAATTACTCAGCATGATTTATTCAAAGAACCTCAGCCATTTATGTTTTGAAATTGTATTTAAAAATGCATACGGTGCGAAGGTACGGGCTCTTGGAACGCAAAACGGTTAATTATAAATGCTGTAATCCAACATGATCTTGAGTACATACAGGCCGTTACTACGCTCAACAATAGCAACTATCTAATAAGCATGAAAAGACCCTTTGTTCGTGTAAAAACGAGCAGACAGTGGATTAAGGTTCAGATGGTCCTTTGCCGTTGTGCATTAGATACGTTATTAGCTTGATCAAAATCTAACTAATAAAGATTAACCGATTAAATATACTTAGGACAATGCAAAAGACTGGACCCAAAAAAAAATGTTGTGCAGATTTGGGACATAGACTACGAAGTAGATCCAATAAACACCTTTTTTTATTATGGCGTCGACAAAATTGGTCCTAGTGAAAAAAATATGTTTATTATGTTAATAGTTTATGTTCGTTTATGTTCTTATAAAAATAATAAATTAATGTGGACGATAACTTTTTCCCCCTGGGACCGATTATGGGGTCATCATAATAAAAGTTGATGGTCTCTGCACATTAACTTAATTTTTTTGGGCCCAAGAACAATAGCAAGTTTTGCATTCTCCTTTACATAAATTATTATAATTCGTTCGGCGCAATATACAGTCAGAGGTATATTATTATTATACAATCTACATACTACATTTTAGCTCAATGCCATTATTTTAGAGGTTCGTTGACACTAGTTCCATGATACAGTTCCATGATGGAACTGGGCGTGGGCTTCCCCCAAGGGTCTCCGGAACGACCGGTCCTACGCCACTGGCATGGAAAGTACACCTTGTAGGGACCCAGTAAGACTGAATCTCAAGGTACCATTAAATTAAAGGTTTGGGAAACAACGTTACTGGCCATATGTCAGACTCCTCCTCTTCCTAAACTGCAAACCTTGTAATCTAAATAAAACAAAATATCCCTAAACTAATTAGAAAATATATACTTTAAATCTAATACGATTGACCCAAACACCACATAATATTCAGATTTATTCTCATACGTTCCACCAGAATTTGCCTTTATAACAAATGAGAAAAAGAAATAAGTCCTTTTCGTCCCGCTCGTAGGGTGAAATCTGCTGGGACTAAAGCAAGACTAAAGGGAATAAACCGATTTTTAGACAAAGCATATTTTCAGTTTATCAACTCAACAAGCATATACATCCATTGAACGTTCTTCGTGAAATCGTTCCATCTTACCCTATCGGACAATGGGTATACTATTCTCTTGACAGAGAAAAATTTCGAGCAATTTTTAAAACAGATTATTCCTTTCATGCCTTTCTACCCATTGTTTTGTTCACCTATTCTGTATTATTTCACTTCGAGTTCTTTTTATTTTCCATTATTAATTGGATGAATTAATTAACGCTGCAAAATAATTGTTCGGAGCCTTTAGTGTTTTGTGTTTAATGTGGCTTTTATTCTTTGTACCTATTCGTAATTTTACATAAAATATTACATTTCTCTAAGCAAAGGAAATATGATATCTTTATGATTATTTTTTTCTTGATTTATGAAAATTTATTATACAATAAAGCAGATTAATGTATAAATATAAGGTATATTAATCTTATAATTTTTACGGAAGTTTTTTTTTTATACAACTCCAGTTGGCAGACAGGCACGCAGCCCACCTGATGGTAAGTGGTTACTGCGACCTATTCCATTGAGGGACACTTCACCAGGAAGCGTCGCTCAATGTTCTGCCAGAGTGTAGGCTTTCTGATCTTCGAGCTTAATATTGATTCTTAGCTAGCTTGAAGATCTTTAGCTAGTGACACTAACCTCCGCCAGTGACTTAGCCCGCGTATAAATTGAAGCTTGTGTTATCTATTTTATTTTATTGTACTCTCCGTAACCACCTTAACTGTAGCGCAATACCCTCTGAACACGTGGTTCGACTTTCTCCGACTAATTGGACATACACCTATTTATCATAGCTGCTGAGATATTCTACTGTTATTGGAGAATAATTTCTCCCCTTTACTACCGCAAAATCCTTACTCAATAGCGATATTGATAGTTCACTATTCCAGTGTTTTCAAATTATTCATCGCATCATTATTCATTTCTTTGTCAGCTTGCCAGAAATTGTCATAGTGAAACGTGATAATAAATTCATCCTACATCCTAATTATCTTGGCGAGTTTTCTGTGTGCCAAAAGCTTTTTATTTACTCGAGTATACTAAGATCTAACTAGCTACACCTTGCATCTATTTATTTGTATACTGTGTGGTAAACATTATTTATAATCTCTTCTTCTTCTTCTTCTTCAGCCGTTCTCTATCGCGTGGATGTAGGCCTCCTTCAAATTGTGCCACTCATCTCTATTCTGTGCTCTTTCTATCCATTTAAAGCCGGCCACCTTCTTCAGATCATCATACCAGCGCATCTGAGGTCGTCCTCGGGGGCGTTTTTCACTCCAAGGTCTCCACTCAACGAGCCTTTTGCACCATGAGCCATGTTTGCGGGCGACATGTCCAGCCCACTCCCATTTAAGTTTGGCCATTCGTTTGGTTATGTCTGTGACCTGGCTTTGTTGGCGTAGCCATTCGTTCGTCTTTCTGTCCCTCAGTGAGATTCCTACTAGCCGTCTCTCCATCGCTCTCTGGGCTACACTAAGCCTATGCAGTGTTTCTTTTGTAAAAACCCAGGTTTCTGCTCCGTATGTGAGGACTGGAAGGACACACTGGTCAAATATGCGAGCTTTTTGGGATGCCGTGATGTTCATTTTAAATGCGAAGTCCAGTTTGGAAAATGCCGCCCACCCCAGCCGTATACGCCTGCCAATTTCGTTGGTTTGGTTATCCTTGCCCATTACAATTTCCTGGCCCAGGTATACGTATTTACTCACCCTTTCAATCTCGGTCTGGTTTACCATGATTTTAGCTGTCGAGTCTCCTGAGCTGGACATGACTTTTGTCTTGTCGAGGTTCATCTCCAAACCACATTGTATAGATGCGTTGTTTAATTCCTCTATCATCGCCTGTAGATCGTCTGGATTGTCCGACAGAAGAACTATGTCATCAGCAAACCTTAGATTGTTCAGGTGAGTTCCAGTGATGTTTAAACCACGGTCTTTCCACTTCAGGGTTTTAAATACATCCTCCAGCACCGAAGTAAATAATTTCGGGGAAATAGTATCACCCTGTCTAACACCTTTTTCAATGGTCACAGGCCTGGTCTGCGGTGGTAGGTTCACCTTAAGAGTGGCGTTTTCGTAGACTTTTGCGATAAGGTTGGTGTATCGTTGGTCGATTCGGGCATTTTGCAGCGACCTTATTACAGCCCATGTCTCTACACTATCAAAGGCCTTCTTGTAGTCTATAAAAGCTAGCCATAGGGGAATCCGATATTCAGTAGCTTTTTCAATGACCAATCTCATTGTCAGAATATGGTCCATTGTACTATACCCCCTTCTGAATCCTGCTTGTTCTATAGGCTGGTAGAAATCTAGCTTGGCACTAAGACGAGATGTTATAATTTTTGTCAAAAGCTTGTAGAGTTGTGAAAGCAGGCTTATGGGACGGTAGTTGTTTAAATCAGCTTTATTACCTTTTTTAAATAATAATATAACCAAAGCCGATTCCCAGTCCTTTGGAATAGTACACTCTTGTAGACACTTATTAAAGATAATAGTTAATATTTCCGTAATTTTGTCACCCCCTTCTTTGACCATTTCGATGGTAATATCGTCTTCGCCAGCAGCCTTTCCGTTCTTCATCTTCATGAGGGCGATTTGAATTTCAGTAGGTGTGATATCGGGTATATCCTCGGAACCAACGTTTTCAATTTTTCGGGATATCCGTTCCTGAGGGCTAGGGATATTAGTTTTGTATAGTGCTTGGTAATATTTTTCTACAATTTCGAGCAAGTGTTTTCGGTTAGTAACAATTTGTCCATGTTCATCCAACAGCTTTGTGATCTGTTGGGTACCTGTTTGCAAAGCCTTTCTAAAGACTTTGGGACCCCTGTACCTTTCAATTACATTTTTAACGACGCGTTCACGGTGTTCTTCAATGTCTTGTTCTACAGACTTTCGAGTTTTCTTACATAGGTTCTTGAAGTGTTCAGTATTGCTCCGTCCTTGTTTTATAAGCAATCTACGTTCCTCTAGTAGTTTTATAGTGCTTTGTTGGAACTTTCGTCTAGCTGGTTTACGGGTCGACACCAGCTCCTGTGCACTTTCACAGAGGGCCGTTTTTATGGAGTCAGCAAGTACGTTGATATCAGAGTCAAGAGAGAGAGTAATGTCATTCAACCTGTCTTCTACTTTTTGTTGATATATATCCTTGTTCACACTGAGAAATTTTGCTTCCACCTTCTTCCTTCTTCTGCTTATTGAAGTATATCTTTGAAGTTTGGCATCAATTTGAATTACCGCCCTAATAAGACGATGGTCACTTCCAGTATAAAAGCTATTCAATACTGTTACATCTCTCACTATTTGTTTGTGTGTGCTAAGAATATAGTCGATTTCATTAGTATATTTGTTGCCCGGTGATGACCATGTCCATTTTCTCTCTGGTCTCTTTTGGTAAAATGAACTCATATGGTACAAATTTTCAGCTTCCAAAAAGCCAAGAAGCATTTCGCCTCTGGTGTTTCTTGTGCCATAACCAAAGTTACCCATGCTAATCTCTGTAGGGTCCCTCTTAGAACCTATCTTCGCGTTGAAGTCTCCTGTGACTATCGTGTACGTGGAGCTAACATCACGTTTACATCTGCTAATGTCCTCAAACACTTGCTCTACTTCAGCATCAGTTGCCACTGTAGTGGGGGCATAGACATGTATTACTTGGAGCGATATCTTCTTTGTTATGTATAGATTTACATAAAGGACCCTTTCCGACACCGAATCGATTTCTTTAATGTTGTTGGTTAGGCGTTTGTTAATTAGTAGACCTACACCGTGTTCATGACCTCCATCGTCCTTACCTCGGTAGTATAGCACATGTCCACCCGGTAACTTCAGGCATTCTTCTCCGTGGCGTCTAACTTCCGATAGACCCACGATATCCCATGTAATTTTGTCCAGCTCATAAAGCAATTCCTCGAGTTTGGCTTCAGTTCGTAAAGTTCGAGCATTGTACGATCCAATCTTTAGTGTAGTTGGTGTTTGTGGTTGTTTTTGGCAGCTATGTTTCTCCCAGAGATTCTTCGCACCCCTGGTTTCGCTGTATCCCATGCTGCTGCCGTTGCTGGGGTCTGCGAACCCGCTGGGAACTCGGGGCCGTGTTTTCCTGTGTGCTTTCATAATTTTGAAGGGATTAGGCATGTTAACTCACCCGCTTGCCCAAGGCGTCCTGGTGAGTGAGAAGTAGTCCAGCTGACTAGGACTGTGGGTGCTACCGTTGGTCTACTTACAGACTCCTCCGCTATCAACCCTCGAAAAGTCGTCCTTCCCTGACGACCCCCAGACCATCAAGCCGTGGTACGCCTTAATGGCCCCCCCTTTCTCTCGTCTGTTTGTTGACCTTATTTCCCACAGGGATTTTCACCGCCATCTTCCATAAGGTTGCTCAACGTAACAGGATCTACCAGCGTGAAGGTGAGAGTGGAGTTGAAATGCAGAGGCTAGAGAGGTATTCTTGATGTACCCCTTATATTGCGCTTGACATCCCCTTAGATCCCCTTAGATTATTTATAATACTGTGTAGTAATTAGATTTTTGTCAGTTTCCAAAGCCACTGTCACAATGATATATTCAACAATCGATATCTCCAATTGTTTATTCGCGATAATTTGTGTCTCAATAATATCGCTGATGATTAGAATAAACAATTGGAGATACCTACAACGTACAAAGAAAGGGAATGCAATGATTTTAATTAATTTCTAAATGCAAAGGTCTTGTTTGAATTACACTATAACACAAAGCTTTATTTTCTTTGTGCACTATAAGCATTCTTAACTCATTCTAAAATGACAAAGCAAAGCCAGTGGAACAATTGGCCCGTTCTCGAGACTTCAATACCTCCTCTATTTTCATAATTAAAATGTCATTGGAGTTATTGAAGAACTTCATAACATTTCATAAAACACCGAGACACTAAGTAAATAAAAAGTGTACTCCGGATACTCTCATACTTCAACAGAGATAAGTTTGATCATACACATATTATAGGTACATTCCAATTCATGAAATTATAAAAATGCGTATACACAAACATCGAATGTTTCATTTTCATTCAAACAAACGGAATCGTGTTCAATTTTGATAATTTACGTTTGAGCAGGTGTACGTTTGCCGAAATGAAAATATTTTACTTTGAAATTGAATACGCCGAGTATATTTCATGTGTTTTTTCTAAACACTGCAACGTTCGGGCCCAGCCTCCCCTGCTTTGTTTATCTTGTACCAAACAACCGCAAAAAGTATCGAAGGGGTAACAGTTCCCCTTTTTTAATAAAACTACCAATGTGACGCGGCATTACTTATTGGTATAATAACATGATATGTGCGTTTATGTCGGTTTAAATTGGCAATATACTATATTGGCTTACAATTTTTTTTTGTCTTTTTCTTGCTGCAAGCAGGCGTACACCACGCGTATAATGACGAATACGCGTCCATGAAGCTACGCCGCCGTGGACAGTAGGCCTAAGAATTAATATCAAACATCATTTATTACCTACTCATAAATATTTTACACTTAAAAGGACTATTCTAGAACATAAAATATTAACAGAGAATTCTCATAAACTGAGATATTACATGAAAGGTTTATTCTATTTCAGAAGTATAACAAACTCTCGGCACATTATTCACAAAACGTGCCGTACCTACATTGAAAAGTTATTTCCACGAAAAGTAATACGCCAAACTTAAATGAAGAATTATTCAAGTGCTCTCTCTAGTTTCAATCAAAGTTTCAGAAGATGCAAACTGCACGAAATGCAACTGCAGGAAAGCTATTAAAATTGTTATCTAAGTTACAGTCAATAAGTTAATCAATTAATATTGTTTGCAAGTTGTATAATCGCCACAAAAAAAGAAATGAATATTATTGAATACAAAGTCAGTCACAAAAAACAAAGTCACAAATTAATATGATAATTATTAAAAACTAGCGGACGACTCCGCGGTTTCACCCGCGCGTAATTTCTTTTGTCAATTAGCCCCCTAGCCCCCACATTTCCGGGATCAAAAGTACCCTATGTTACCCGGGGATATTGTAGCTTTCCAAAAGTGAAATATTTCGCCTGAATATGTCTATGGGGTAGGCATGCAAGTCGCTACGGGGCTGCTAACATCGATAATTTCCCGCTTTCCAGATTGAAATAAGTCACCTGTGTGTGTCATTAAAGGCTCGAAGATCAGCAGTTGTGGCAGCACATTGAGCGACGCTTCCTGATGAAGTGTCTCTCAATGGAATAGGCCGCAGTGACCGCTTGGCATCAGGTGGGCTACGTGGCTACGTGTCTGTCTGCCAACTGATTGGTCCTGGAGGTTAATATTATGATACAACCAGTACTCGCAATCTCTCCAATACTGTTGAATAACGCAACACCTTTGATAATAGAAGTCAGACATGGCATGCAACTTTAATATACAGGGTGTCTCGTAAATACCACGACAAAGTTAAACGGAAAATAAGTATCTAAGAAAGATAGCTAATTTTTATTCTGAAGAAAATGTTGCACCGTGGCCGGAAACTAGCGAAACCAGCGACTGTGTGTGAGACTCGGGTTTGTCCCACTACCCACTAAACTCCCCGGTCTCTATTACATACGCGCAATGGGCGAGCCGGTACCTTATTTGTGGCAATTGACAGGTCGCAATTCTCGGGTACCCGGGCCTGGTGCGGTGGGCCTGAATGGCACCTATAATAGGGAGGTAAGCAAGTTACCTACCAAAATAAAAACAACAAACCATAAATAATGTCTTATTTCAATATAATATTATCTCGATTTTTGTGAAATTTTGTAAATTGTACACGGTTTCTGGATCATTGTACTTATTTTATTGCGAAACAATTTAGAATAGATGTGTGATCAAGAAAAAAAAAACAATTAGAAAGTTTTTATTTAAATTTTGTTGTTATTCGGCCTTATCTCCCTTTTTACTTTATCGCTTTGCTTATTACGATGCACCCTGTATGTAAGGGTTTCCTCTCCACCGCAGCACGAATGCAACTGATGACAAAGTCAAATTGCAGTGATTCATAATTTCAATGGACAATATTTTAATAGAAACCCCTGAAATGGCTTCATTTGACATTCAAAGCCTTTTAATTGACTGCCAACGCATTGCTAATTTTGTTACCATAGCATGTGGCGACAAAATGTAAAACATTGCTTAACGAATAACATTCACAAACCATCAGGAAATACACCGGAATAGCGGCTACATAAATAAATCTAATTGAGAGTGAAGCTATTCGAGTGATTGTAGGCACCGCACCGGGCAGCGAGGTCTCTTTAAATTGCGGGCTAATTGTTTACAAGTTGATTAATTCCTATGTTGAGTTTACAGCCGCATTTCGGCGAGTATGGTTTGTACAGTCAGCGCCAAAATGATCTGAGCGTTCAAACCACCAAAAAATATCTGAACAAAAATCACTCTTAGCACAATACTTTTAGGTGTAAATATCGTTTGTTGTCACTCTTGTTCTCAAACAACAAATTAAAATGCACCTTCACCTTCCTTGCACCACCTACGTCTTAACGATTTTTGTCAAATTTTCAGATATTTTTGGTGGTTTTGAACACTCAGATCATTTTGACGCTGACTGTACTATATTATTTTGTTTTCGGGACAATTCCAGTCGACTATGATAAAATGTTTGTAAAGCATAAATACGTCATATACCTTTTTTTTTAATAAACGGCTTCACACCGAATTTTTTAATCCCTTTTTCATGTCGCCTAAATTGAATCGATTTTTGTGTGGAGATAATTTTATTAGCTATTTTTTTATAACGGTAAATATGTCTTATTCCTGCGGGATAACGTGGTATCCGCGAGCGAAGCCTAATACACATTAGCTGTTTTGTTTAAAAGTCAAAATCGTACTCATCGTTGCCTACATGAATTTCTAATCATTTCAATAAATTAGTGCTCACCTTTTTAACATATTTTTCAACGTGGCGCTTACCATAATGAAAACTGTAATAAGTCAAGGGGAACAAAGTAGGGTGGATGGCGAATTTGGTAATTAAATTATATTCTCAAAGGTGCTGTTTTAATTAAATCCAAACACAGTTTTAAGGAACCTATTTTGATATCATGTTGCCTTAGGGTCGCTGCTCAGATTGCTTGAATACATGATAAAATAATTTGGCATAGGTAGCTTCAGGCTTCTTAGGGTTGCTATTTTTGGAATATTTACTAGGTCTGCCAATTAGTAACGGGACCACCGGCTAAATCTTTCCGTGCCATTCGAAACCTTTGAGGAGGAAAACCGTTCGTGTAATTCTAATATCTAAGTTGCAAGTTGAAATCTAACTAACTTAACTACTTATTTTTCGGTTAACCAATTTTTATTCACCCGAACGCTGGTCCATGTGACGAGGCTTTATAAAAACCTTACGGAGAAGTCGGTTTTTTCAGTGTTTATGAAGTCTACTTTAGTTCTTTCATCTGCAAGCAGGTCTTAGTGGTAATTTTAAAAATGGCAGAACTGTAATAATATTACAGTTCTGCCATTTTTAAAATAGAAATTATATTATAATTTCTATTTTAGTTACACAAACATCTGCAACGTAGATGACATCTAGTACATTTCTACTAGTTAAATAGACCATAAAACTATACACATGTTGTTCTTCACTATATTGTCATCTATGAATCTTGTGTGAGCTAATTTATTGCAGACATTTGTGTACATAATTCTCCTTGTATTTGTGCAATTAAATGCTCGTAACACATCTTTTGATCTTATGCGATGTTCTCGCTGCGCGTTTGAACTTGTGCATTTATACATGCAATACGTTAGAGTGATTGGATTGTGCAGTGAAATTACTACTATTACTTGACTATTACTAAATGCAATGATTGCTTCGTCTCCGTCAAAGACCAAGTTTCAATTAGGTACAAATAAATGGATATAGTTAAACATGGGATATTTGTTGCGTAAATGTTTTGACCTAATAGGCAAGATTCCAACATACTTTATAAGCCGTTCTTCTAATCAGGGTATGCTTCTACCATGGTCCAAGGTTGACATGGGCGGGCCAGTCAATCAGTCAAACAAGGCAAACACCGGTTTATATCTTTCTGATGTGAAGGGGAAACCAGGGGAGCTTCGTAGTTAGTGGGACGACCGTCCCGAGTCCCACACACGGTTGCAGAAATCGCTAGCTGCGGTTTAGGTGCATAAAAGTATTCTTCTCCGGAAAAAAATTACAAGTCAGTTTAGGGCTTATTGAATCAAATAGCTTACTTTGAAATATACTTAATCGACTATTAAGCTACGGATTATTGGGAAGATATGTGTGATAGGTATATGTTAAAACATAAAGGAATCGCATAACAATAGCAGACTGAGAAAAAAAAATCGTTACTTTAGAAATAAAGATTGCATTTCTCCCTTAGGTAAAGTTTACTTGCATGTAATTTTGTTTTAATAAAGGCTCCAGACAATGTACACCAGTCCAATAGTCTGGTCTCATGCTATAAATACTAGATGTGGATTATTGTAAGTACTATGAATACTAAGATGACATCTACTGTGGGTGTTCTGCAAAACACCCAGACCAAAGTTAATTTAGGAGAGCTGCACGTCGGTTTTACCTTTCCAAACGATGTAAAATCGATAATGTTAATTATGGCTTCTAGAGGTTAATTCCCGCTGTCCACCCCCAGCTCTGCCCCGCCGGTGGACAGTGACACTACTTTTGCAAATGTGTCCAACTGGCCCCGGGGGTGGACATCGAAACTAAATTGTAAAAAAAATTTGACATTGTCCACCCGGGGTTGATAAAGATAATTTTAAGAAAATAATTTACAAATGTACTAGGGCAACATAACCTTATTGGAGATGTATTAACATTTAGTGACGATGTAGACAACATCTTAGTAGATTTTTTGATATTGATATTACTTGGGGACCGAATTTGCACTTTCGTATAATAATAATCCATAAACTATCGAGATTAGGATTAAATTAAAGTGATTTTATCTGATAGATTTTTTTATTCATCTGTAGCGTGTGTTGTACTCATACTTTATGTTATAAGACTTCAGTGAAGATTATTGGAGATCTAAATTAAATTACGACTGATAAGCACATAGAATTTATTTCATGCCCTACTACTTGTTTCCAAGTAACTAATATGTCTGTTCCCACTATCCATTTCGGCATTGTTATTGGTTCTTCAAAGAGATTTCCTTTGAAGTGACGAACAATTCGAGTTCGGCTTACAACTTGCGTTATCTATTCGACATTTAAAATTACTTTCTTATATACCTACTTGGAAAATTCGTAATGTACCGCCTTATGTAGTCTTATTATAGTTTATAGGTGTGAGTAGGTATATTTCAAATACGTCTAGTCCCAGTTTTCCAGTAGGTATTGTAATATTTTACTAAAATGTATGGGAACAGGAACATTTGCTTTAAATTTTTAGAGCATTCCTACGGTTAATTTAAGTCTGCATTTTATGTTCTGACTGATACTAAAATGGACAGTGTGTGAGGAAGTAGTCAGTCAGTCGAATAGGGAATAAGTTGCACCGCTCAGAATTTGGAATCAAACCCACGTCCTCTAATTTTAGACAGGGTGGCCACTGTTCCATTGGGTTCAAAGTTCTGGTTCTACGTTGACAAGCTGTACGTATAAGAGTATTTTTATTCGACTTAACATAGTGCAGTGTGTGCACTTTGTAAACAATACTCATTAAAATTTGCCCTCCCACGAACATACATAGGTGACAATAATAGAGTGAAAATAGTTTACTACAAACGCGTTGCGGAAGGCTTGTTAATGAATGAACAACGAAAATTTCAGGAATTGCTATGTTTAATTAAAACTGTTTAGTGGAGCGTTCCCGTACATTTCAATGTAGAACACTTTGAGTATAATTAGTTAACGCATTTAATTTGTTGCTTGCTAACATGCTGAACAAAGTATAGATTGTAATTACTTTGTACTTATTCAATAACGATTGTTTAATTCGTGTAGGAGTTTCAATTTGCTTTGATTGTAAAGTAGTGGTAGAGACGTGCTGTTTTACGTACGAATGGGCTGGCTCGTCCGGGGAAGTACCACCCTCTCACATAACACCAGCGTGAAATAATAGTGACTACTATTGTGTTTTGTCTGGTTTGTGGGTGTGCTGGAGGCCCATACCCCCCATACCCCCATAGGCCGGCAACGCATCAGCAATCCCTCTGGTGTTGCAGATGTCCATTGGCGACGGTGAATGCTTGCTATCAGGCAACGCGCTGGCTCGTTTGCCGCCTTTGACATAAAAAAGTACACACTAAAAATAAAGAACAATGCCTCACTTTAAAGAGCCTTATCAAAATTATACATTATTTTTATCTCGGAAATAATAAAAGCAGTCAATTGACTTTGATATTGACATCGCAGCTTAATTAACATTAACATTATTTTGTAAGCCTTGAGATATCTCTTTTTGTGGTTATTGATTTACACCATCTTTTTCGCAAGTATACAGTATTTTTTCAAGGAAAGACACTACTTGTTGCTTGAAAAAGTACTGTATTTAGTATGACCTTTCATTCCAAACGAGCTCGCATACCGTTCGAATACGTGAGGTATATCAATAACGTACGCTTAGCAAGTTCATCCATATCCTCCATCTTTTTATAAATAAATATCTCTCTGGACATTATTCACACAGCGCCGTCTAGCCCCAAACTAAGCATAAGCTTGTACTATCGGTGCCAGACAACGGATAAACATTACTTATAAACTTTTTTTAACTACAAACATATTATACATAGAAACACCCAGACCGTTACAAACAGACATGTTCATGCACACAAATGTTTGGTGGCCGATAACCGACTTCTCGACCATTACACCAAATGGCTCGTCAGATTACACGTAAGTGTAACTTTTCTTTATTAATTGGCTTATGAGTTGTGCTATTTTGCATTTATTTGTACTTTAAAGGACCGCTGATGCGTTCTCATGTTTATTTAAAAACTTTATGACCCCACCTCATCAGGGCGCCATGGTGACGTTGCTGGCTACCGTATCCTGTCAGATAGTATGAAAATGTCAAAATTGGCGACGTTGTCAAACCATCGTCAAGTGAGTTGGGTACCATCATAATAATAATTCCATGGGTACCATACATTCTAATAATAACTGCTTGGATAGGTAGCCGGCGACGACGCTATAGCGTCCTACAATATTGAGGCAAGGCTCTAACAGTATAGTCTTTGGTTAGTCTCCTTCGGTAAGGTGGTTTAGACGTCCGTTCAAAAATATACTATTAATATTTCTATGACTATAATCAAGTCCTCTGTTGTAGGTTGAAACAAAACAATATCAAAAATAATAAACGTGGCAATAAAACGTAGGCCCAGTTCGGATATGTGTACAGCAAAGAGGAACGAGGCAGATCGAGCAACCAACATTGAACTCATGCAAAATGCAATGCGGCACCTTTCCCCCCATTTCGTCCGCCCAGTTTACCCCCATTTATAAATGATTCTGGCTCAATTTCGCTGCTCTCCGTAGCTGGATATTGTTTGACTTGTGGACATGGCCCGAGCTGAGATTTTTGCCGATTTTACTCAGTAGGCGGCGGAGTCTGTATTGTAGAATCTATGACATGTTTGCGTTCGTGTTTTATCAGAGTCTCTTGTTCATATTTGCGATGATTTTATCTGTTCAATTTTAATAACTACACCGTTACATTTAAAAAAAACTGGATTTACAAGTGAAAATATTGACAAAAGGTTCTGTTTAATAAACGAGAGATGGAGGCTGGTGCAAATATGTAGGTATAAACAGTTTGAACAATGAACGATGATTAGTAAACAAAGGAGCCAACCGAGTATAGTTGTGTTGTGAAATTCATTTTCTATTTTAAGAGCGTTTAATTTTAATTCTCTTGATTCATTGAAGAGAGAATTTAAATTTTAAATGCCAATGAAGGATGCCTAAAGGGAATCTTATTATTTGCAAACGAAAAACCGTTCCTGTTCTTCTGACTTTTATTCGCAGACAAAGATTTTCACAGGAATAGATATTGGCTTTAAAAATAAAAACATTTCCTTTCACCTCTTATATTTTTCTCTAGCGAAAAGGCAATTTTTGCCGTAAACCTTAATAGTCCAGCTCAATTATTAGTGTGAGACCACTGATATTATTTAAAATTTTTCCTGTTGGAAGCTACGTCTATTTTTGTTTGTTGAATTGAATACATTTCTGCCTTACAATGTCCCACCAGTGGGACGAACGGGAAATTTTCCTCCTACTAAATGAGATGAAAAACAATTTTTGTATTTACATATATTTATATAATATATGAATCAGACGTTAACCCTTGTAATACCATGATCTGAGCCAACCAGCCGCTGGTGCCTTTTCTGGCTTGTTCGTTGGAAGAATGGCTTCCCCTCGCGGGGTAATCCAATCTCTCATTAGTATTTCCCGACCAAGTACGGACAAATCATTAATCAATTAAATACGCCGGACACTTCTTATTTATTTATAAAAATACTAAACTAGTTATAACCGTTGATTCATAACCTTTTGATATAATATAAATTAACATTATTGTATTCAAATAAAAAATCAAGCATAAATTATTTTGTTTCGGAAAATGGCACGTAGACGCCTGATATTAATCAGAAGAACGAACTTTAAAGATTTTTATTTTGTAATTTGGCTATATATTTTTTTTCAAAATTGTCATTTGAACTACCTATTTCGGGATACATCAATATCATCCAAACTATACTAGAAAAAATCAGCAGTTCGGTTAGTTACATAAACGCACGGACATCGAAAATTTACTCTCTGAAGAAGTGCCCAGATATAAGTACATTATCTCGTATTTCCTAAAATGAACATAACATTTCAAAATATAATGAACTAGCGGCCGCCCGCGGTTTCACCCGCGTGGTTCCAGTTCCCGTGGGAATTGATCAAAATCCTTTCTTAGCGGATGCCTACGTCCATAACATCTACCTGCATGCCAAATTTCAGCCCGATCCGTCCAGTGGTTTGGGCTGTGCGTTGATATCTATCTATGTCAGTCAGTCAGTCACCTTTGAGTTTTATATTATATAGATTTATCACTAAGTTTAGCTCGGCAATGACGAAAACATCGTGAGGCAACCTGCACAGTCAAAAGTCTGGTTCCCTGTTAAGCGTAACCATAACAGAAATAGATCTCTATGAGCGTAACGGAGGTCAGATGGCAGCTGCACCATGCATAATATTATAACTGGACTTGCCATATCCTTTTTTTCCTTTTTTTTCATACCCTGGATTATGGTGAAAGCGTACCCTGACAGGTTAGGGACAAACGCTCGAAAAAAGAAGGTAATCAGAACAAATAAACAGCGCTATCTAGCTTCAAACTTAATGGTTCATACCAACGTTTGTACCGCACGGGGATCGATCCCGTGACTTCTGATGTAATAGTCGAGTTCTCAAGTATTAACGGCTAATCGATAATCTATAACGTCGGTAATTAATATCTGTTGGGTAATAATTTCTACACTTATTCAAGGTCTATCAAAAGGTATCTTAATTAAAAATTTTAAGGAGAAATCATAGGATCAAAAAAAAAGGATTTTGCTTCACATAGGTACTTAACCTGTACTTTTTTTAACATAGTAGACCTATCAAGTCAGTCTAATCCACGAGGTGTAATAAAAGCCCATACCTAATGTATGAAAATATAAATCAGACTTGTATACGCGAAGGCAAGCTCTGCAACGACCTTCCTAGGCATCAATCACGTAATCTAATAGTTAATTCATAGAGAGGATCCTAGCACTACAACTTCATAAGACATAAAGAATGAAAGTGGTCATAACAAACAAAATAATATCCAAGAAATAGAGTTTAGTGGCAATATTGCGAGTAGTGAGTGACCCAAGGTTTCCAGAATGCTCGGTTCAGAATTAGGGTGAATTTTTTATGAAGGCGCAGGTAGGAGTAGGGAGGTTGGCTGGCTGAGGGGGGGGGGGGGGGGGCGGAGTCGCCTGCCCTGCCTGCATATTGCATTAGATTTAAATTGTTTACGTCGTTAAGAAAGAAAGTTCTTCCGAACTGTTCAAGGCGCGGGAAAGTTCTGGGATGTTTAATTTTTCCGCATAATCGTGTGGGAATCGTTGTGGCCTTTTTTTTAATTAGATGTACTTAATAATTGTTTTAGGTGTATTTTGGCAACGACGGCCAATTTATCCAATAAAGTACTAAGAATAATTCGTTTTCTTTTTCTTTCTTACCAAACCAAGGAATAATGAATGTGAACAGTGGAGAGCACAACTAAGGTGCACTTCCAACTCCATTACACCCATGACCTGCTTGGCTTTATATAATATTTAAAAAAAATTAAACAAACTACTTACTTATAGGTTGATTTTCTTGGTATAATAATGTACCTACTATCCTAACGGAGGAACTTAATTACTTATTTACCGTGCGACAATAGAATTGAATGTGAGAGAACCATCGTTGAATTTAATTGATCTTTATTGAGGCAGTTATGTTATCATTTAGTGTTAATTATTAAATTTAATATTTTAATGCTTATGTGACGTTTTATTGTAACTAATATTTATTTAATACTTTTTACCTATGGGATGGCAAATATAATAGATTCATAACAGTGCCGTCATTAAAACTTTAAAAGTTGGTACCATAATCGTATGTCAAACGAACATACCTTTACATGATGTCCGACATCTATTAAACGAAGTTATTCGCCCGAGAGATTACACTACACCGAATTTTTACTTGTGTACACATGCTCTACTTATGCTCATTATTGCCATTATGTGTACTTTGTACTACATAATGGCAATAATGAGCATAAGTAAAATAAGGTGTAATCTCGAAGGGTGAATCAGAGAAGTTTAATAATGCTATACACTCGATCGACCTTTGGTTTATACTCGTACTAGCCCGCCGTACTCAGGATATTTTTTCAACTGCTACCTCAATTGCGTGGTCATTTCATTAGCTTATCATAATAACGCGTGTACTATGATTGTCCAATTGTCTTAATTTCTACAACAGTTATCTCACACTATGTATAACATCGGGTGATTCAACCGTCAGTGAACAAAAGAAAGTGACAGTGAACGGAGTACAATGAAATTCACTTCATTATTAATCATTGCCATACTTTCACAAAATTTTAATGTGAAATGCAATTTCTTCAGTCAATTAGGTGAAACGTTGACTAAATTTACTTTATCAATTACACACTCTATGGAAAATGTATGGAATACTATGGGAGGAAAATCTCGGCCAGTGAGAGTGATTAAGAAATTTCCACTTGATGAAGACTTTATAAAAGAAAAATTAAAACAATCTTTCCATGAGTTCGTTGAAAAAACAGCGGCTGACACTAATAAAGATGAAGATAATAAAGAATTTGCGAATATGAGGACAGAGCCCACTGCTTTAATGTCAACGCCGCAGCTGGCTACTCTACATGGACGAAGAGTGGAATCGCATGTTGTCAAGACCAGAGACGGATACCTCCTAAGTGTCCATAGATTAGTTAGTGTCAATGTAACAAGTGGCAAACATGTACCAGTGTTACTTAACCATGGCTTGCTTGGAAGTTCTGCCGACTGGATAATGCTAGGGCCAGAAAAATCGTTGCCGTATATATTAAGTGATGTCGGATACGACGTATGGATGGTCAACGCTAGAGGAAATTATTACTCAAGAGGGCATGTGTCTATGTCGGTGGAATCACCCCAGTTCTGGAAATTTTCTTTTCAAGAGATGGGGCAGTACGATTTACCAGCTATAATTGATTATATCAGAATAAAACGAAATGACACTAACGAAATCAAATACATTGGCCACTCTATGGGTGCGACAGCTTTAATGGTGCTTCTTTCGACAAACCCTCAATATAATGAGTATATCAGCATTGGAATACTTTTAGCACCTTTAGTATTCATGAATAATGTTCAAGGTCCCCTTAAATTTATCACAACAATGTCAAAAAATCCGCCCGAGAAATTGTTGAAAACTATTGGCAATACCGAATTTTTGCCTACAAGAAAAATTCCAAAAATGATATCAAAGAGGTTTTGCTCGGGGCGTGAATACTATTGTAGTAATCCATTATTGTTTTTTGCTGGCGCCCTTCCTGATGATGGAAGGTTAGGTGGAAGTTTTCTTGCCAGGTTATTATACCATGTGCCCGCTGGATCGTCTACGAACACAATAATGCACTACGGGCAACTCGTTCGGAATGGAAAGTTCCATAAGTTCAATAAAGAAAATTCCGAATTCCCGTTACACCAAGTTACAACACCACTAGTTCTTTTTAGCTCAAATGATGATTGGTTAGCAACCGTTCCTGATGTGCTGAGATTATATTTCAGCGTTTCAAATCCTATAGACCATTACGTTATACGCAATAAGAATATGAGTCACACAGAATTTGTATGGGGAGTAGAAGCAAATACGTGTGTCTTTCCAAAAGTTATCGAGTATCTTGAAAATGGATTATTCCAAGAAGTTCCTCAAAACAACGACGTGTAAGTCTTCAAAATGAGTTTGGTTATATCTGACATTACTGCAATAATTATTAAAAATAATTCAAATTGTATGATGTAGTTTTATTTTCAACATCTAAAACAAGAACAGGGAAAAATCTACTCTCGAAAACACCTTGCGTGAAGTGGAGTGTTGAGTTTGTAGAACATTTAAGCTTGGGTATTTTAAGTATCGTGCAAACATCCTCCTATCGTATCAGCAATCTCGTCAAACGAGAAAACTTTTAGTTGCGTTCATCTCGAGTGTATCCCAGTAAATTCCCTAATAAATATACAAGACCTGAACGGTTAAATCTTGCCCATATTTGGGTACTTGAGAGCTACTTAAGTTCTGCCATGTGTTTTGGTAAGAAACCTTGTGCGGAATGATTATGAATGTTATAGTAATTTGATTGTTACAACCTAGCTATTTTGTGTGCTTTTGTAGGAAGAATAAGTGAAATTAAAAGTTAGGTATATTTATCATTATTGATCTCAGTTAAACGGTAACAAATATTTACTACATAATATGACACGACCAATACAATAATTTGAGCTTATAAATGAAATTATATCAAATCAATTGATTAAAGTTTCGCTATCCCAGAGTCAATATTTTTTTATTAATAGGCCAATCAACTTAGAACATGTTATATTTCTCAGCAAATTTTCTTTATCGTAGGAATCTTAATTAAAGCACATTTCAATAATATTTTTTTCAGTAAGCGCGTTAATTTATAACAAAGATTTTGCTTTTTTTAATGCATCTCGTTAGCCGATAGATACGTTACTTAGTTCTTATTATACATAAATCAACACAAAATACTTATCAAGCATAGTAGGAAAAACAGTAACAGACGTGCAAAATAATTTGATTTTGCAATCGTTGAGAAGTCGGTTGTTACGATGTATAGGTCACGCGTTCGATCACCGCACGATACAAACATTTTGTGTAAGAATTTCTCTAAACTGTGTTTATTTGAGGCTAAACGGCGCTGTATGAATAGTTTCAAATGGTTCAACATATGATTTCTCAATGTGCTATGTGCTACCGTACTGAAAATTCTTTTGATTTAAAATATTATTATAGCTAGTTAAGAAATGGGTTGAGACGTCATAGGGTGAATACGGAACAACCCCTCTAAGACTAGAGGGGTTGTTCCGTATTCATCTAGACAGATGTCAGATATTTATTTAAATCATTAAAGGCTTTTGACAAGGGTGGTATACCTATCATCGTTGTAAATACACGTGTAAATGTATCTATAAATTACGTCATCTTTACGAGTAACATCACAATAGAATAGTAATCACTTGTTTATAAAACTAGGTATTGCTTTCGCAGTGTTATGTTCATGTGTGACATCAAAGCATGTCCAAAATATAAACATTTCTCGAATATAACGTTAGAAAATGGCTTATATTTCTTGTATCGTACAATTCTGAACCAAATATTATATAAAAATTTATAATAAAGAGTTTTAATTATTGTTGGTCGTTGTTTTATTTAAACAACGCTATTTTATCATAAGACGAAAAATAAATTGTTGATTTGGTAGTAGGGTTGAGAAGTTGGCTATAATACCAAAAGATCGCGACAGGGTTCGAGCCACGGCCTGTCAACTCCTAATGAAGCGTATGCATACATCAGATTATTTATCTGTGGTGTAAATGATACGGAATTTACAGGTTGAAACAGTTTATTGAACTTTTTGCTGCTTATGACAAAGACAAAAAATGAGGGGTAAATAATTGAGTAATTATAAAAAACTACTAAAGTAGTAGTTTATTACTTGGCAAATATAATGTTTCAACTTCAATTACTTCTTTGAAATCCAATTCCTGAAAAAGGGACATTTGTCCCTTTTTTCATCCGACCGAATAAATGCTAAGTTTACATACAACATTTAATGTACAATTATTTAAAACGTTTTTTAAAAATCCTCAGGTGGGTAAGATCTAATAAGTTTAGTCCGGCAACACCGAAAAAACTAACCTCAACTTTTGTTTGTTGTTGTTTGTTTCGTTCAGTTTCGTTTTTCGGACATAAAAAATAAGCAATAGCAAGTAATCACTTGAAAGAAGTACATTAATATGGAAGATACAACTACTCGCTTGCATCGCCGTTGTGCGAAATGTTCTGTTAACGGAATAGAAGACCCAACCCTAAATTTTTTTAGGTTTCCTGAACCTGGTTAAAAGAGTACCTACATCAGTTCTAAAGTAAGTAATCATACATTTTGATAATCGTAATGCTCACGCTCCTGCTCATGTAGGTGATTGTATCAGTTTTGTTGGATCAACTAAATCAACTTATGCTTCAACTCCACTCCCTGCCCCTAAGAAAACACTCAACTCAACTGACCACCACCTAAATTAAGTTTTCTTGTGTAGAATAAATTGTCCTCATATTGTTATATTTATACCTGTTGTAAAGTAGTTTAATTAACATACATGTAATGGTAAAGAACACAACTCGCAAGCAAAAATTAAATTGAAATTATTTTCAGGGCACGCATTTGGGCTTCCTATTGTTACCCACTGAAGAACTGGTCAATACATCATTAGATGATCTCAGCAAGAAGGGCAGTGTTATGCAGCAATCATTTTGAAGACACATCCTTTACAAGTTCAAAGAACTAAATTAACTAGATTTGCAATACCATCTGATGCAAGATTTGTTGAAGAAATTTCGGGGTTTTATGATAATTATAAAACGATTTTTAAAGAAAATTTGTTGATGAAGCTTCGCAGAGAGCAATGAAAAGAAAAAAGAAAATAATAAAACAAGTGTAAACTTTTTAAATGTGTTATATTGAATCCAACCAATGAACTATTGTGATATTATTACAATGCCTAGCCTCCTCTCTATTGCTATTCTGATATTATTACAAACCTACTTAAACGGAAGAGGTAGCACCTCTTCCGTTTAAGTAAGTTTGTAATAATATCAGAATAGCAATCCTAACCTAAAAATAAAATTAGTTGAAATTGAATTTCCCGCGCGAAAAAAAGTTTCATTGCTCGGAATATGGAGCGCTGCTGTCGCTAGCTTGTTTGCTTT
Source organism: Mecyna flavalis (assembly GCA_949319885.1). NCBI lineage: Eukaryota > Metazoa > Arthropoda > Insecta > Lepidoptera > Crambidae > Mecyna > Mecyna flavalis. Next base: position 19,538,605 of record OX439425.1, on the reverse strand, counting down.
TTTTTTATATGGAATAGACATTCTTCCCTTGGTATAAGTGTTCTGTGGTTCGAGCCCTGCGAGGTAGAAACATTAATATTATGTGTGCTTACGAGTATGTTTGTTTGTATTGGCCTGAATGTTTCTCCTTAAAATACCATGCCTATTCTAAAAAAACTTCTAGGAAAATATAGCTTTGCTTTATAATAATGTTTAGGAGACACGTTAAAGTTCTTTAAGTTCTGCCTTCCAGACGTATTTTTAAAACATTTAACCGGTAGAACCACTTACAAGGTAATCTTTCAAAAAAGCTTAATTAAATTTTAATTCCCACTCAAAACTTGGGTTAACTTTATACAAATCTTCTTTTGTTTATCGACAAGACAAAGAAAACCAACAACCAATGGAATGAAGCAGACAAAGTGGAAAGGAACAAAATAATAAAAAAAGGGAATAATTTGTTAAACAGATTTGCATTTATTCCAGCCGGAGAACATTAGTCGGGCCACATTGTTTTACTTAAACTGCTTTATTTTAATTTCCTGCATGAAAGAATTCTAATGCAAATAGGGTATAAAGAGAACTTTTTTGAATTCCATCGTCTGATAAAACTATTAGAGTCATCGTTTTATACTTAAATACCACACAAATGAAAACTAAATAAGCTTATTTATCTAAAAAAGAGGTAAAATAAAGAAACTTATATATTTCAATATCCCTGGACAAATATCCCTGGACACTATTCACACAGCGCTGCCCAGCCCCAAACTTGCGTAGCTTGTACTATGGGTGCCAGACAACGGATAAACATTACCTATATACCGTAACTTCAGGTTACTTTGGCCCTGAAGGGTAACTTTGACTGATTTTAAAGAAAATATTAAATTAGCCACTACTTTGCAGCGAAAACAGTATTCGATCCACAGTATATACGATTACGAGCAACAATTTTTAACCAATTCCTTTTATTTTTTCATTTTAAAACCGCAATTTTGTTGCTGTTGTCTGTCTTGTGAAAACGTGTGTTATATTTATCTGCACACTTTTAAGTGAAACGGTAGTTTTAAGGTAAGTGCATTTGATCAAGTCAGACATAGGTATATTTAGGAGAAGAAAATGATAAAAACAATTGCTTTTTCACGACTTTAGACACAGAAATTTTAGTTATTATGTGGAGAGATACTTGCTTCATGGATTCGGGTAACTTTGACTCAAGAATAATTGTTACCCTATTCTCCAAATTTTTATTACTATACTCGTATTTTAATAAGACTCATCTTAAATATTCATGTTGTCATCCTCTTATGTAGATTTTTTATCTACAGAATAGTACTAGCTATTGTTATGAGCTTATCCTACCCATAATATTATAGATCCGAAAGTTTATGAATATTATGTTTAGTTAAATAGAGTTGTCTGATCTTTCACGTAAAAATTACAAGTAACGGATTTAGATCAAACTTTACCGTAATGTAGGTTACACATTAGACTTACACGAAGGCTATTATTTATAAGCAAGCAAAACCGCTAGCGGAAGCCATAATAATGTTAAAATTTACTATAGGTACGTCATATTTGTGATCAAGACATTTGGACACTGATAGGCTGGGACCCAATCCTGTGTTTCAATAGAATGCCTTAACGTACATAAATAACCCATTTTGTATATAATATAAATAATTTAGACTGTAAGAATTATTTGAATGACTAGACAATGAGAACTACCTCTCTATATTGATTGTACAATAGATAAGTGTTTTGGGTAAGTACAAAATGTTATGGTTTTAAAAATATAATATTTTAGAACTCATCTAATTGTCTATGAGCTAAATCAAACAGGATCTCTCAGTCCTCTAACATGTATTTAACTTAATAATTTTGGTCGTTTAGTTTAGACAGTGCTCAACGAACAGTCTCTGGAAACGGTAACCTTGTTCATTACAAATGTGGTCAGTCATTTGTATCATAATATTAACGAGTGTTGCAGCTAATGAACAAGATGGGATTGAGATTATGGAAGAACAGATAAAGTCCACTAAATCCGCCGTCATGAGTTCTTTTACTAAATTTAAGAATCAGGTAACTACGTTTTTCAAATACAATTTGAACAAAGTGAAATACAGAAAATTAAAGATCAAGAATGCTTTTTACAAATTCCTTGAAGGAGCATTCGGTAATGACAACAAAACAACTACACAGATGCCAAATAATGTTTCCACGACGACGATAAAGGCAGAAAAACTCGTTAATGAGGTGACTGAATTTCCTGAAATCACATTTGAAAAGTTAGTTCAATCTCATGGTTATAAGGCACAAACGCATATTGTAGTTTCCACTGACGGATATTTTTTGACTCTTTATAGGATATTGCCTCGTAACGAAAAACCTTTGGATGGTAGCAATGACGCAGTCTTATTACATCACGGTTTTCTCGGCAGTTGTGAAGATTGGGTATTGCTTGGTCCCGAGAAAGCACTACCGTACATGTTATTAAAGGCTGATTACGAAGTGTGGCTCACTAATGCAAGAGGTAATAAATATTCAAGAGAGCATGCCAGTGAAAATATCAATGAGAAAGATTTTTGGAATTTTTCATGGCATGAGATGGGTCAATACGATTTACCAGCTGTGATTGATTATATTAAAGAAAGAAGTACCAATAATATAAACTTGCATTTCCTTGGACATTCTATGGGTTGTACTGCAGTGTTAGTACTTTTGTCTACATATCCGCAATATAATCACATTTTAAAATCAGCAATTATGCTAGCTCCAATGGCGTACATGTATGAAATCAAAGGACCCTTGCGACTGCTTGCGGAATTTTATAGAGAATATGAGTACGAATCCTTAGATTTTTTGAAGTACGATGACTCCCCGCTTCTAAAAACGCTTCCTCGTGATTTGATTGACAAATACTGTCTTGAAGATAAATCACTTTGCGAAAATCCTTTATTATTTTTTGCTAATGGAGGTCAACCAATAGCAAACAAGACACTGAGAGAAGAAATACAATCACATTCACCAGCGGGTGCATCTGTGAAGACGTTCATTCATTACATTCAATTAGTGAAAAGTGGTCAATTCCAAATGTACAATTTAGGCCAAAAGAGAAACTTGAAGAAATACGGAAAGGAATATCCTCCAATTTATCGCTTGAACGACGTTACTTTACCAGTTGCCGTATTTGGTTCTTCAGACGATTGGCTATCAACGCTTCCAGACATCAACAGTTTAACAGCAAGCTTGCCAAAAGTAATAATGCAACACGTTGTGACAAGAAATGATTTCAGTCATACTGATTTTGTGTGGGCTGAAGATGCCGATATTTTAGTGTACTATCTCGTATTAGATGTGTTAAAAGAAATAAGAGCGATGTACCAATAAATGTAAAGGAAATCGGTGTGTTTTTCTAGAGAAAGTTTTTTTGTTCTGTGGTTTTTCTCTCTTCTCTCTATTACTAACAAAAGTATCTATATAAATAAAAATTAATTGCTGTTCGTTAGTCTCGCTAAAACTCGAGAACAGCTGAACAGATTTGACTAATTTTAGTCTTGAAATATTCGTGGAAGTCTAGGGAAGGTTTAAACGATGAGAAAATAAGGAAAAATTGCGAGAGAAATACTAAAACGACAATTTTATTTTCCCATACCAATTGTTAGGGCGCTTTCAATTTAGACGTTTTACGTTGGACTGTTGCGGTACGGTAGCCGCGCGTTTGTCGCACCGCGTACTTAGTTTTCATACAAAACACGCGGTGCGGCAACAGTTACTGTGAACGCTCGACAGCAAGACGTCAACCGTACTGTTGTGCCGCACCGCGTGTTATGTATGAAACTAACGACCGTCCGTACGCGGTGCAACAGACGCGCGGCTACCGTACCGCATCAGCCGTCCGATACGAAACGTCTAAATTTAAAAGCTCCCTTACCTGTCAAACGAAGGGCTACAAAGTACACCGGGTCAGCTAGTTACAAATAATTATATTGACTGTAGTCTTGTAAGAGGAACTACAGTACTCAGGAACTACTAATCCGATCTCGAAATTACTAAAACTTAGACTGTGGCTAAAATGCTTCTCAGCTAGTACACTAAATATCAATATAAGTTCAAAACAATACGAAATAGTTCAACAGTTACAACTTGTCGTCTAAGATACGGTTTCTCACTAAATATAGTACCCACCACAACTTACCTAACTTTAATGCATCGGTTCCTCTTTGATAATGTATTATGCTGGTTTACTCAACGTAAAAGTTATACAAGCTTAAGTCAACTTTTGCGAGTGTTTAGTTGTTGCTTTGACGTAATTAATGTACTTACACGTTAGTTTTGTACCTACATTATGTTACTTAGCTCGAAGAATTTGTTACCAATGACAAGATTGTTTTGAATTAGGTTCTTATCAATATTATGAAAAATACAATGTGAGCAATTCTACTTGTGTTAAAACAATCGAATAGTCTAATAATCAATAATCATTTTTTTACGCAATTACAGGAAAAGAACTATAAATCGTTGTAAGAATTTAAAATATTGTCGCTAAATATATTAAAAAAACATTAAAATAATGTTACTTCAAAAATGTTGTAATCAGACATTAATACAGTTAGAACAGCGCGATTTCATGTACCTACAACCTGTATAAAATAGTGGTAGAAAAGTTCTACAATCACTTAACAGGGCAAGTTAAGGACGGAAGCAAAGATAAATATTTAATTAGAACTCTGTAAGTGGAGGCTTCGAGTGCGCGGAGTGTCGTCGGCGCGTTTTTACTACTGAACTAACGACAAACACTGTTTTGCTTCACATTTTACGTATTTGTGTTCTTTTTTCAACACATAATAGTATATACCGTGGGAATGAAAAACGATGTCTCTGTGGCGTAATGTGTAAAATAATTGCCCTTTGTTTCATATCACGCTATCAAACTAAAGTTATGGTCACAATTTTACCTATATAGTGTTCGGCTTTTGATTTAACTTTTTAACTTTAGTCCTTTTGAGTGACGTCGTCAGTATTCCAGGAAATTTTAAAAATATTTATTTTGTCAGGGAATTCCTTTCATTTACATAGTGTTCTGCTTTTGATTTAACTTCAGTCCTTTTTGGTGACGTCGTCAATATTCCAGGAAATTTTAAAAAATTATTCTTTTGTCGGAGAATTGCTTTTATGCCTACCCTGTCACCGGGAAAGTAAAGGGTTTTTACTTATTATTTCCCAGAAACCGTGAGTCATGCACGGCGCGACATAAAATAGCTTCGGTAGGTCTTTAAACTAAAAGTAATTACCTGGTTAGTTACATGATTGATGTAGAACAGTGGTTCCCAAAGTTGTCTGGGCTACGCTACGACGACTCAACTAATACGTCCTTAAACTCGTGACCCACCTCTAGGTAATTTAACCGTTACCAATTTGAATAAAGGATTTTTGAATAGAATTTATAACTTAATTTATTGAATTACTACATCAAAAAAGGTTTTTCAATGAGAATAATAAAATTGTTTTCTATGATTCGACAGCACAGTTTTGACATCAACTTCAACTCGATTTACTTTTAATCCCAGTGAGATTTCTTGTATGATTTTACAGGCAGGGTCCACTTAATATTCGCCCGCGATAATTTGGGAAACCCTGATGTAGAAGATTATTATACGTCACACAGAATGCCGATCAGTGGACGCTGTTGTATGAGTTTTTGTACAAGGCACACTAAAATCCGTTGCGTACGATGCGGCCGCTGCGCGCGAAGCGGACTTGTGGACGCTTATCTAGTGATTTTTGTCAAAATGTTCAGATATTTTTGGTAGGTTTGAACATAATATCATTTTAGCACTAGCTGTACAATTATTAGACTATAAACTTTAAACCTTTTACTTCAATTTACTACTGTACGCTCCTGGTTATTATCCTTGAGTGACCATGACCATCGGTTTTTTTTATTTAAATGCGTTTTACGAGGCAGTTTTAGTCATGCAAGTATGTTATAGAGCCAGGCATTGATGGATAAATAAATTTACGCTTCTATAGAAAACTATATTTTCACTAATGGACATCCAGCTCCAATGATGGATGGTATATTTTTGTCACCGCTATCGTGGACGATAAAATGGGCACATTCTTGCAATAAGTAACTAACAAAGCCTTTTATGAGACTTTCTAGGAATATTACGCCCTCCTGACATTTTTTGATTTCCGCTTGTAATTGTTAGGTAAGTACTTAATCTGGATAAAAAATAAAACAAAAATAAGTCAGATATTTTTTTATGCACTTTATTATTAATACAATTACTTTTTCCCTAATCGGTTGCAATTTTTGAGGTAATTCAAGCGCGGCTTAGTTGAAGTCAAAATCTTTTTTTAAAGTCTGGCTTCCAAAAAAATTAAATCATCATCTGATGCGACATTCAACAAATGAACTATATAAAAATTGGAACAATAAATTCCGATGCACTGGTGAAAGCACCCAGGCCGCCGGCCGCAGAGGGCTGCGGCTGTTTTCACCGCGCTGCGGAGGCCGGACAAGTTGTTAATTTCCCGAGCGACCTATTCACGGTTCACGGCAGGTACGAGTACAGCCAGCGACCAGCCGGCCATGCTATTTGTGGAACTTGAATTTGGAAAATCGTGTAATCTCATATTTCGTTTTTCATTTGTTTGCGATGCGTCAGGTCTGTACCTGGCGCATCGCAAACAAATGACTATTATGACATTTTCTTTGCATATAATAGTTATACTTACATCAATACTTACATACGGTTAATTCTTACATTAAGTGCCATAACTTGTGGAATATTTAAAACACTTTATTTCGCTAACAGACTATTCTATGAAATATGCTACTTGATTATGTCAAGTGTTTTATGCTTACCGGAAAAAGGTATTCTGAACATGTTTTATTTTTATTCAAATAATGACATGTGTTTTATTAAAATCACTATCCGCATCGCCATCGAACCCCAAACTTAACATAAGTAGTATGTGGGTGGCAGAAAAGAAATAAACATTACAGAGTTTTTTTGTAAATACTACAGGGGACATACATTTTATTCGTAGAAACTCCCACATACGCTGCTGGAGTAAAAGTTGATCTCAACCTTTTAGTTAGTTAAATATACCTTTTAATGGTACAAATAAAAAGGTATGTTTAACTAACCATAAAATCATTTAGGGGACTGAAAATGTATGTATTGTATTAAATAGTTATCCTTTCCACCAGGATGTATAATTACGATTTCTCTCGTTTTTTTGGCAACATTAATAACTTGAATTATATCACGGAAATCGCATTGCTCTTGGGTCTAGCCTTGGAATATGCTGGAATATGCTCATGCTTTATTTGTTACCTACGAATATACTCGCAAAAGCCGCTCTTCTCAATTCGCGATACTCCAGACTAAGCTGATTTCAAAAGTTGATTAAGAGAGACGTTCCTCCAAACTTTGTTGGAATCATGCATTGTTTACTCTTATATTTATAGTGTCTCAACAAGAGGTTAACTCAATAGTCGGAATATTTCACTTTGCCCGGGAATATTAAAACATATTCTGCAAAGCTTTTTGTCGAGCCATTTGGTGTAATGGTCGAGAAGTCGGCTATTACACGACCAGAGGTCGCGGGTTCGGTCCCCGCATGGTACAAACATTTGTGTGCATGAACATGTCTGTCTGTATCGTATCGTAGTCTGGGTGTTTCTTTTTTTTTTTTTTTTTTATGTGAAAAGGGTAACCATTTGGCCACGATCTCACCTGATGGAAAGTGTGATGCGGCCTAAGGTGGTACATGTTTACCCATATACAGCCTATTCACTCTGGACTTGAAGATTCCCAAGTCGTAGTGGTCAGGAAATACCTCCGCAGGCAAGGAGTTCCATTCCTTAGCCATCCGCAGCAAAAAGCTACTGGCATAGCGTTTCGTGCGGGTGGGTGGTATATCCACTATGTAATGGTGGTAGCCTAATCTGCGTCTGGTATCCCAATAGTGGAACGGGGCAGGTGGGATAAGCTCGTGTAATTCGCTTGCACACTCTCCGAAGTGTATCCTGTAAAATACTGAAAGACCGGCAACTCGGCGACGGTGGTTAAGGTCATGCAGCGTTTTTGTAAGTGAGGGCTTATTGATAAGCCTTCTCGCGCGCTTGTCTATTGCGTCTAAGGCCGCCAGTTGGTATTTGGCCGAACCATCCCAAAGGTGACAGCAGTACTCCATACAAGGGCGGATTTGCGCTTTATACAGCATTAAGAGCTGTTCTGGTGTGAAAAACCTCCTAACCCTTGAAAGGACACCGAGCTTTTTGGCTGCAGTAGCCGCCATAGACTCAATGCAGTCACCAAAGTTCAAATTGCTTGAAAGTTTCATGCCAAGGAGTTGTAAATGGTCTTGCAATTGGACAGGAACACCACGGAAAGTTGGAGACAGATCAAAAAGGTTTCTTTTTGTAGAGAATAAACACGCCTGCGTTTTGTTGTCATTAAATTCGACAAGGTTGGCATCACCCCAATCGGAGACAGCCTGAAGTGTCAAATTAATGCGTCCAATCAAGGCCTCTCTACAGGACTGTATTTCATCTCGTTTAGCCTGTGGATGAGACAGATATCTGTCCACGACTGTACTGTCATCTGCGTACCCGATGACACCAGGCAGCAGAAGGTCATTAACGTGTAACAGAAAGAGCGTCGCAGACAGAACACAGCCTTGGGGGACTCCCGCGTCGATCATCTGCAAATCAGACGAGTATCCGTCTAGGACAACTCGTATCGACCTGCGACTCAGAAAATCGGAGATCCACGCGCAGAGTCCCGGCGAGATTCCATACGCGGGAAGCTTACTTATAAGGCTGCCGTGCCATACCTTATCGAAGGCCTTAGATATGTCCAGAGACACAGCTAGGGCTTCACCGTGTTTCTCTATGGCCTCACTCCATAGGTGGGTAGCAAATACAAGAAGATCCCCAGTTGATCGACCTTGACGAAACCCATACTGTCGATCACTGAGGAGGTCATTGTCTTCAAGATGAGCCAGGAGTCGGTTATTCACTACACGTTCCATACACTTACAGAGTATGGACTTATAGTTCGCAGGGTCGGTACGGCTTCCTTTTTTGGGTACAGGCTGCACGTTAGCCAGCTTCCACGACTCTGGTACAAGTCCAGTTTTAAGAGAAAGGCGATACAAGCGCGTTAGAATGGGAGACAACTCAGGTGCACAGTTCCGCAAGACTATCGCCGGAATACCGTCAGGGCCACTTGCTTTATTCACGTCTAGAGCACGTAGAGTTTTCAGAACCTCTTTTTGACGAATTATGACATCTCCCATGGATACGTCACTATGAGGTATGGTTGGTGGGGTTTTCCCTCGTACTTCTAGACGCGAATTTGCAGCAAAAAGAGAAGCAAATAAATTTGCTTTATCACTGGCAGTGTGAGCAAGGGTGCCATCGGGTTTAATTAATGGTGGTAAAGATGGGCGACAGAAATTTGATTCAACCGCCTTGGCGAGGGACCAAAAAACTTTGCTACCCGTAGGGTAAGAAGCCAACCTGGTCCCAATCCGCCCAATATGGTCAAATTTAGCCCTGCGGAACGTTCTCTTACAGGCCCTGGCGGTTTGGTTAAGTACTCTCTTTAGCCTTCGAGTCTCGGGTGATTTCACCAGTCGAGCTTTTGCCCAGGCAAGGTATGCAGACTGCTTTAACGCTTCAGCGTTTCGACAATCAGCATTGAACCATGGGCGTGCTTTACTGTCCGAGGAAACATCAGAAAATGGAATAAAGTACTCCATGCCCTGACGGATAACCTCGGTAACAGCATCTGCGGATTTCGACGGATCTCCCGAAGAAAAACAGACTCGTCGCCAAGGAAACGATGCAAAAAAGTGCCGCAGCTCGTCCCAGTCTGCTGACTTGTAGCGCCACACCCGTCTTTTACCAGAAGGGCCCCGTTTGGGTGGGGAGTACACCGATACAGATTTAACCAAACAGTGGTCAGAAGTACCTAGTGGAGCAGAAACTGTCACGGTGTACCTATCCGGATCAGAAGTCAACAGAAGGTCCAAACAATTGGCAGTATGCAAGTCACAATCCGGTACCCTAGTTGCACAATTCACTAGCTGGGATAGGCCCTGCGAAAGGGCAAAACTGTGTGCCTCTCTCCCAGCGTGGTCAGTCTTTTGGTACGGGAACAGCCATTCCTGGTGGTGAGCATTGAAGTCCCCCAAAACGACTAACTGTGCCATAGGATACCGAGTTAGAGCCAAATCCACCTTGCAACCAAGATATTCAAACAACCTGGTTGTCTCGCTATCTCCACTGTGCGAGCGGTAAGTACAAGCATAAAGAATATGCCCAAGACCAGTATCCACCATTGCCCAAAGGACAGAAAAACTAGGATCCTCCAAGTTCTTGAGACGCTTAACACAAATGTCATCACGAACATACAAGCAGACTCCAGCACGAGCAATGAATCTATGCTCAATAGTATAACCGGGATAGCTTAGGTACGCAACGTCCGCTGGACATTTAATCTGCGTCTCAGTCAGGAACAGCAAATGCGGCTTGACAGTCTCGAGATGGTGATGGACTGCGTCGAGATTTGAGTGCAGTCCTCGAATGTTTGTGAGATGCACTTTGAGTGGGAGGAAGTGCAGCCGCTGTGAAAGTTTTTTTCTTTGTCCTTGCTTATGATTCATTTTTGGTACAGAGTGAATAAGCAAAGGGAAGGCAGTTGAGCGAGACGTTACCCTGTTAGCTCAAGGATGTACTCTCAGCCAACACACTAGGGGAGTACCTGACCCGGAGACTGCGGGGACGCCCGAACCCCCCCAGGGATTGCCACCTGGTCCTCCCATCCGGTCGCCAACCGGCAAGGTGGAGCCTCCTGGGATTTTTCGCGAGTTGGCGGGGCAGCCTTTCGCAAGTGGCTAGCCTGCTACTTGGGCCCCCTACTAACTGCGGTCAGCCAGCGGCACACTGTGCTTCGGATCCCGCTAGGCTCCAGAGTCAGGTATCCAGTGCATTAGTGGGAGACAGTCACAGTCTGCCACAAAGGAAACGTAACTGCTCAGACCCAACCCCTGATCGGCAACTCCGTACATCACTCCGGAACATGTCAAGTGACATTTGGCGGAGTGGCTTTGTGCGGAGGGTGGTAACCAGCCGCGGCCGAAGCCTACCACCGGTGAAAGAACTACTCATTTGGCACCACCCAGGGGTCACTTGTAGGGTCTCAAGGGTAAACCTACGGAAGCGAGTAGCATTAACCCCCAAATTCTATTTATAATATGTATGTATTTACAAAAAAAAGTATATATTTAATGTTTATCCGTTGTCTGGCACCCATGGCACAAGCTAAAGCTTAGTTTGGGGCTAGGTGGCGCTGTGTGTATAATGTCCAGTGACATTTATAAAAAAAACATCACTCTATGTGCTGCCACATTGAAGGCTACTGCGAAAGAGCCTTTGATATCAAGTTTACTGGCTCTCACATTAATATTAATAATAATAATAAATAATAAAATCTTTATTAAAAACTTAACTCACAATATTTGATCTCAAAATCTATATTATACTATTAGCTCAGGGAAATATAATGTGTATTATATATAATGTATCACTACATAGTTTAAAACAAAGTCGCTTTCTCTGTCCCTATGTCCCTTTGTATGCTTAAATCTTTGAAACTACGCAACGGATTTTGATGCGGTTTTTTTTATTAGATAGACTGATTCAAGAGGAAGGTTTATATGTATAATACATGCATAATATAGTAGAGAAACACTGAAAATTTTAGAGGTTTTTAATTTAAGGTCGTAAATAATGACATTTTTTTGCGCTTACATTGCAAACGCTGGCTGAACCCTACGAGATAAATCAAAATAATGTACTACAATATTGTACACCTTAAAAAGTTTTACAAAAAAGTCCGCGATGGTATATGTCTATCTCTTAGGGATAACCCACAATAACCATTTTCCTTTACTTATTACGATAAAATAATGGCTTATTTACTTATTTGGTTTTAAGCAAAACAGTATTAATCCTTATCCAATAAAGTACCATAAATAAATTGTGCATGTAATATAGAATAATATGGCCCTTTACATCATGTAATTTAAATGGATAGTTTCGAAGATATTACAGATTTAAAATGCAGGGACATAGCGGTTGCGGCGGCACCGGCCGGGGAGCGGATGGATGAACGTTTGTTATTCTTTCACGTAAAAACTACTGAATTGATTTTAATGAAACTTTACAATAATATAGCTTATACATCAGAATAACACATAGGCTACAATTTACAAGATATTCCCGCGGGATAACGTCCTATAGTTCACGCGGGCGAAGCCGCGGGCGGAAGGCTAGTATTATAATATTGACTATTACCTGCACTGTCCTTTGTTCAAGTAAGCGTTCATTTTTAATATTCGGCGGACGTAAGTACGCTGAAAATTTTCAATAAGCACTAAGAGTACTAATTGAAAATGCAAAAGGGAAAATCAAAGGAAGTAAAAGAAGGAATGTTTTACGCCTATCACGCCAGAAGAAGGCATTCGGTAAAAATGTGCATCAAAGGCTACATCGCATCGTCTGACGAACAAAGCGTTAAATGTAAGCATCTCAGTGAACACACGCAGCGTCGACAGTTCGCTAGCGCTTCATAAATTAAGTTTAAACTGAGGGAATAGCAGTCTATTTATTTGAAACTATTTTTATGCAAGTTTGTGCAATAAAAGCATGGCATTTAAATTCCTACTCCATATACATTTTCTCCTGAAGTCCTCTACATCGTCGCTCACCTGTCCCAGTCGTTAACCGTATGTACTGTGTATATATTTTATATATTTATGTTATGTAATATGTATAAATTATATTTATGTTATTTTATATTATATAAATAATAAATAAATAAATAATCCCTGAACATTATTCACACAGCGCCATCTAGCCCCAAACTAAGCATGAGCTTGTGCTATGGGTGCCAGACAACGGATAAACATTACTTATATACTTTTTTTTTTGTAAATACATACATATTATACATAGAAACACCCAGACCGATACAAACAGAGATGTTCATGCACACAAATGTTTGTACCGTGCGGGGATCGAACCCGCGACCTTTGGTGTAATAGCCGACTTCTCGACCACTACACCAAATGGCTCGTCAATAAATATTATATATTTATTAATCATTTATTATTTCGTTTATTTCTGTTGTTTTTTTAAGTTTTATGTTTATTGGCACTGCCCACTGTTTCTTTCTGCTTGTTCTTAAGGTTGACTGGGAGAGAATGCCATGAGGCATTAAGTCCGCCTTTTGTGCTTGATTTGTGCAATGAAGCTTAAATAAATAAAATAAAGATGCCTTTTTATTTTTCAATTATCTTGAAGAATGCCTCTTGTTGTTCGTTTTATTAGTTTTGATTCTAGAAGAGGAAGAATTGCCACTAAATATATATACCAAAAGAGGATCAAAAGTACCCTATGTTAGTTAGTTCTTTATAAAAATAATTTGTTCGAGCAAAGGCCTAACCACATCACACCCGTGTGACCGATCTGTCAGTGTCACAATTTTTACACGAAATTCCGATAGTAGTGACACATTTTAGTGAATTTTACTCAAAAGGCAGAAATTCGATTATAAAGTATTTTTTAAAAGTTTTACGGCCCCTTCTCTGTATAGTTGAAAGTGATAAAGAGAGGAAAAGCGGTGGTGACCGATTGGTTTAGATTTTTCTTTGTGCGTAGGTATTTTTCAAAAGCTTGGCGGTGACAGAAAACCTGCATGGTCGATGTAATAACTGAACTTGCCAAATATTGAATTATGGTGTAAGCGGACCATGACGATTTCGGGACATAACAATCTTGTAGGTATGTTGATTCGTGCGTCACAAATCACACATAAATAAAACGTTTCCATTAGATATCCCAGCTACTATTATATAAGTACCTTCGTTGTTTCTTTGTTGACAACACAGGTGCTTAAAAATTCAATTTTAAAGTTGGGTCATGTTTATTAAGAGCGCATGAGACCGGAGTAATATTCTTTCTTGAAAATACGAGAACAACATGATTGTATGGTTTTGCTTTTAAAGGTCATTGGGCATAATCTGACCCGGTCTTCGAAATATTTCCTACAGATATCAAATTATTTGTAAATTAATGAGTGCTAGCCTACATTTCATTTTGTGTTGTTTTTTTCTTTTTTAAACGCGGGAGAAATCTAAAAAACTACTTTATGTGTTTAAAAATATAGGGTATCAATTAAAGTATTGGAATCAATAAAAATAACATTAATGTTTGCGCGTTCCAATAATGCACGGCTAGGGGCTTGCATTAGCCGTCTCACTCGCACGTTAGACATATAGCCAGCATAGTGTACTTTTTGTCATGGGCCAGACACCAAGAACAAATAGATGCGTCACTATCGTGCCTGTTGACATTGATCATGTTGAATAAAAACGATATAATTCTACACATTCGTTTTATTTAAAATACATCAGATTATTCCCATAGTATTAGTGAGAGAGAATATAATTTTATCTTTTAGGTGCCCAACAGACTTGTATTGTTAGAGGGGGCAGATGAACACGACGAGTTCAGTTGCTCCAGCGTGTAATCAAGACACCCATTCAATGCAAATAGTCTAAAAATGTCTTATCACTAGAGGATATTACTTACGTTTTTTTTTTAATTTTTGGGCAGATTCCCATACTCTACATTGATGCGACATATATCTTCGTAAACTAGGGAAGTTTATCTAAACATCCAAACCAATTTTGTTTTTGTAGGCCGTGGGTATAGTTTCCATACTAAGTTGCCCAGTGACCTTTTACGCTTTTCTTCTACTAGTCGTACCAGGAATAGTTGTTATTACTTAGTTATTTTCTTCTATCAAAGTAAAGAGTTCTTTAAATGAGGTTGATTTTATTTTATCTTACGTTAATATTGTACTTCCGGGGACACAATAATTTAACTAAAAATAATCTCGAGGTAAAATCCCATCTCTTGTCTGCGCTATTTTCGATTGCATTGATAAATCATAGATATAGTCGTAGTCGATATTACAAAATAGTAAGCCCTAAATAATTAGTTGGAACGTTCACGCGAAAAGCAGTTCTGCTGAAAAGCCACAGGTTTCACTTTTGTTTGCATAAAGATTGTCATAAATATTCAAACACACTCGGACTGATTCACTGGGGATGTGACTGGACATAGCGCAGCGGTATCAGAATGGTTTGTTTACGAACGCTAGGCTTAAAGTGACATTGTAACAAATGTTACTTGTTTCGAGGCTACATCAGAACTAAGTATTTGGTAGGTATGAATCTATAAAATTATTAACTGGTGGCGCTAGAGATAGGAATGCATATTTCGCCCATGCTTCAACCGGCTGCTATTGACTAAGGTACTAAGGTGGATGAGGAAGCCGGAGTGATGATTAGGAGATTGGGAAATGTTCAGAGCTCCAAAATTTTTGTTCACCAAACGGAACGCATAATAAAATTACTCATACGTCTATCTTCTGTGAGGGTAGTACTTCCTCAGTAAGGAAAAGCATTGATTAAATCGCTTGAAAGCACATTATTCTTCCTAGCATTAGAGTGCCAAAATTATAACAAAAGATTCTTAAGGGGGGGTGGGAGTACATAAAAGAGGTATAGGCCGACAAACTTATCTGTTCCGGTGGCGGCGTCGCTACTGTCTATTTAGAACTGTCATTAAATATCGTTTTTGCATTGTATTTCACGTAGTTCCAATTTTGGCCACCGGAACAGATAAGTTTGTAGGTCTGTATTATGCGACTTCCAAATATGGCGCCGCGCTCGCACATTTCGTAGTTTTTTAAACATAGTAAACGAGACACTAATTTTATCAAGTCAAACTCTGCGAATTTATCTGTAAATATTTAGTGGCTATAATTGAGTGAAAATTCAAATGTTAATTGGCAGGAGCTTAGAAATAAAATACAAAAATTGTTAAAAAAAGGGGTAACTTTGGGATTTTTTTCTATCGAGTGAAGTTTATAAAAACATGTAATTGAATGCGATTTTAACTAGATTAGATCCTTAACTGATACATATATTTTTTTTAGAATTAAAAACACTGATTTGTATGTCTCAGGTGGCTTTTAAAAACCATACGCGCGGCATCTGCGGAACTACACAGCCTTAAGTTTCGGAATGTGGCGTTCAATGCTATTTTGTAATATTTTGTAAAGTTGTCACGGAACGAAAATAATGTACCTGTAAAAGCTGTTGTAGCAAATTTAACCAACCTTCTCCGTAAAATAAATGGAAACTACGAGTATGTCTCCTTTGAAATACTTAATAGTTTTAGCATTTAGTTTACTTAATATTTTAGTGAAAAGGTTCAGTTTCAAGTTTCAAAACGAAGTAAACGTTTTGTCGACAAGTTCCTAAAATACTCTGGTCGTTTTCTAAAACAAATTGAGTTGGTGAAAATAAGCGCACTTTCTGCTTATGTTTCATGCTCTTGCAGCTAAGAGTATTTGACAGCGATAACGACCCGGTCCCGGTGTAAAGGACGAACAGAATTTCAGGGCAACTCGTGTGTTGAATGGGTGCTAATCCTGTCGCGGATCAGCTCTTCACTTCTTCTTCTTCGCTTCACTAGTTTGTCGCTGAGCGACAAGAGCAATGACAGATAACACTCGCTCAGCGATACTCGATCAGAACCACAGAGTACACTTTTATTAGCCGAGCTACACAACTATCGGAACTACGCACTCGCTCCTCGCGGCTGGCCAACTTGTTTTTACATTCTCAACTCGCTACTCGTTCATCGTTACCGGTGGGACAACTGCCTAAGGTATCGATTCAATTAAATCAATAGTATCTTTTACATATACGATCAGACGTTTCTTCGATCTATCGATAGTCCTATTGATTTTTTTAAATGTTCCGTGACAAAACACTATCCCACATACGGCAAACTTCGGCCGGGGTCAACCATTCGGTTAGTCAGATAGCCCAATATCCCTTTTTTTTTTTTTTTTTTTTTTTTTTTTTTTTTTTTTTTTTTTTTTTTGCGTCAGGAAATGCTTTTACGCACCGGCCCGGCGTCCCTGACAAACCAGACGCCGGACCCCCCCTGCTAAAGCCGGGGGTCACTCAGGGACGGAGGTTCGTCCCGAGCGGTGTGTCGGACTCGCACTTCGGCCCTACCGACTAAAACCTGACGATGACCCTCTCAGCGCAGTGAGGGGGAACCGAGAACCTCTATGCGGAGACAACGCCACGGAACCCCCACGCGCGCAAGCCGCTGCGGCCCGCCTCGGGCGCGCCCTGCGCCCTGCGCCGCCGATGTGCGGCGCATTACGAACCACACGGGCCATGGTGTGGCCGTCTTCTCCGAACCCGTTGCCGGGGCTGCACGCGGAACGTCCCACGCCGCCCCCGGGTTCGAGGGCCCCTTTTAGTCGCCTCTTACGACAGGCAGGGGATACCTCGGTGGTATTCTTAGGCCCCCAACCGAAGGGCACAGCCCAATATCCCTCCCCTAACCTAATAGGCCACACCGATAATGCTCCCGGCCGCAAACATGTCCAGCTCAGCCTGAGGTTGCGTGACTAAACGTTTTTGGATAGTTAATGTTTTTATAATTAGCCCGAATATTTAACCGTATAATTTCGATCGCAGTTAACTGACAAATTATTAGCTTTTTTTTTAAAAATTCATTCATTTACAACTCTAACCACACTTATAATTTGGCATACAGATTTATTTATTGACCGCCTCCGTGGAACAGTGGCTAAGCCGGTCGGGTATAAAAACACGGAGGTCGAGGGTTCGATTCCCGCCTTGGTTGGTGGTAGGGCTTTTTCAGAGTCTGACTGGCTAGCTACCAACCCCACAGGTGAAATCTGCCGCCATAACAGCTCTGACTGTGTTCCGACAATATTATTGTGGGAGCCAGTATACTTGAAATCAAAGGCTCGAAGATCAGATGAGTCTACAGTCTGGCAGCACATTGAGGGACACTTTTAAGAGAAGCGTCCCTCAATGGAATAGGCCCCAGTGGCCGCTTACCATATAGGGCTGCGTGTCTGTCTGTCAATTGAGACAGTATAAAAAATAGTAAAAGATATACAAATTACTGTACATGCAGACATATGTATGACTAAACGTACGAGAAAAGCCAATTAAAAGTTTCCACAGTTGTGCAAACACGGGTGTGAAAAGAATACAAATAAAACGTTTTTTTTGGTGATAGATCAGTTGTAGTCTGCTATGTATTATGCTTTAAGGCACGCAGCCCTAAGCTCCTGATGGTAAGCGGCTAATGCGGCTTATTTCTTTGATGGAAGCTCAATTAGGGGGAGGCGCTCAATGTGCTGCCATACACTGAAGGCTCCTCCGACGTTCGAGCCGAGTATACTGACTCCTAGATTAATATTGCCGGAATAAAGTTTTCATCTGGCGGGGTGGTAGCTGGCCAGTAGGATTCTGAAAAAGTCTAACCAACCACGTGCCTTTTTTGCTCATTTTTATAAACTAGCCTTCCGCCCGCGGTTTCACCCGCGCGTAATCTCTTTTTTCAAATATCCCCCGCTTCCTCCCACATTTCCAGGATCAAGAGTACCATATATTCACCGGGGATAGTGTAGCTTTCCAACAGTAAAAGAATTATTCAAATCGGTTCAGCAGTTTAAAATTTTTTATTCCCGCGGGAATAAGACGTTTCCCGTAGGAATTTTATAGCCTATGTCCTAATCCGGGTTATAAACTATACGTGTGCCAAATTTCATCTAAATCCGTTCAGCCGTTTAGGCATGATTGAGTAACAAACATCTAAACATCCAAACATCCAGACTTTTGCATTTATAATATTAGTAGGAAGTAGGATATTCTGCCATTTATGTGTTGTTTACTTGTGCAGCCTGTGTAATGCTTTCCAGCAAATGCCTAAGAAAGAATTTAGAGATCTCAAATTGTACTTGATTTAACTGTGCCTTCAAGAAACGAGTCTGAATACCTTCAAACTCGAACGAACTTAGAAAACTTTGGTCTAATTGTTCTAGACGGCACGTGGCGTAGGTACTATTTTTGCTTTTGAAACCCAGCCGCGATTCTTTTAGAATCAGGCAGTATGTCTATACTATAAATATAATATATAATAATATTATAAAGAGGAAAGATTTGATTGTTTGTTTGTTTGTTTGTATGTTTGTTTGTTTGTTTGAATCGAATAGGCTCCGAAACTACTGAACCGATTTGAATAATTCTTTCACTGTTGGATAGCTACACTATCCCCGGTGAACATAGGGTACTTTTAATCCCGGAAATGTAGGGGGAAAGGGGGGAATATTTGCAAAAAAGGAATTTACGCGCGGGTGAAACCGCGGGTGGAAGGCTAGTATGAAATAAAATTGTTTTTTTAACAAAGGTATAGAGTTCAATGCTTCCACTCCCATCCATGGAATTTCCAACTTCATGTGGGGTTTTTAATTTAGTCAATGTAATTTTATGTGTCACTTCTAAATAATATCACGAGTATAGACGTCATATTTATTTAAAAATCACAAAGTATTTGCAGTTTTTTTTAATGTCTTGTGATTGATTACATACTATAAATTAGTAGTTAATTATCTTTATTTACTATCGCATAGTTTGAAATTTCTAACGATATAGTAAAATTTTGTTTAGAACTAAAACGTTCCTATAGAAATTAAGTTAAATATTCTGCTCGTTTCTCTTTATCATCATATTTAATCATAACGATTCCGTATTAATTATGTCGCAATCCATTCAAGTGTAAACTAACAAACATTTAGATATTAATTTGAATACACAAAACATGAGTATTATGAGTAATGACGGATTAGATTCAAACATGTTCTGATTGAGATCAATTAAAAGGTATTTACGTCGTATTTCCACGCGATAATTTGGGAAATTCGAAATTCAAATTAGCAATTGTACAGAATAACTCGACGGTTAACAGAGGTTGGAGTGGTTTGGATCAACGTTACGTGGAATAAACAATGCATATCGCACACCCGGTAAAAAAACTGTCATAACACAAAAACAGGCAAATCTCACCTTTTGCAGTAAAATAGTATTTTTATTATCAAAAAGTGAGACTTGTCCGTTCCCATGCCATGACAGCTTTTTAGCGGGTGTGCGATTATGTCGTCAATTATTATTAAGTAACAAAATGACTTTACCAGATTTGCCTGTTTTTATGTTATGACAGTTTTTTACCGGGTGTGCGATGACGATTTATTAATCAGGTGAAACTAGGGACTAAACATGGAATGTGTATGTGTGTGGGTATGTTTCTATGGTATTCGCGGGCACGGTGTGCGAGTAAATACGCATTGCAATGAAGGGATTACGCTGCAATGTGAAATTCAATTTTGATTTGATTTTGGTTACAGGCTTTTCAAAGCTAAGCGGGATGAAATCGGTCTTACGGTAGAAATTTGGATATAAATGTGAATTAGTGTACCCAGAGCGTTATTACAGTCTGTACCTAGTTGTGATAGCCGGGCCCTGTTACTTACGTACCGTACGAAAAATAAGATAAATTATTCGTAATAAAAGGATTCTAAAAGCTAAATATGACGTGTGATTAGTGTAAATGTTTTTCACGCTAGAAAATTTGAATTTTATTTTCACTTTTCTTTTATAGCATATTTCATTTTGAAGTATGCTATGAAAGCATAGGTATAATTGTTTCGCACAATCGCTTAATAATTAACAACGTATTTGAATTTGAATGTTGATTATGATCTTAATATTAAAAGTTATTTTTTGTACTTTCCATCACTTTTAACCCGTGCTAACACAAAAAGGCCGATAGAATAAAAATTAACCAGTCTAATTCGTAACAAAAATACGTCGATTTCTTGTAGATAATAATATCGACAAAGCCAAACACTAAACCCGAATATAAACGTGATTTTTTAGTAAAAAAACTTTTACTGAAAGCCTTTGAAGCGCTTACTTAGAGGAGCTTGTACCTATTGATAAATTTTTGTCGTTAGCCAAGAAAGACCCCGCTACGGAGGGAGTTATTTTTCTTCCCCGTTCAATCTAAAGAAATAGTTGCCCCTTAAAGGCTGCCATAACTTAGGTGGCGAAGATCAGGTGTTCCCTTCATAAGTACGTATGTTTCTTGTGTCCCGGGGAGGGGACAGCGGTAAGTTGTGTAGGGTATAAATTAGAATAGTTTCAAAAGGGAGCACGGTTTAACTTGACTGCCAGATAAGAATCTCATTTCCGATAGTTACAGCATCTGTACTATGCAGATATGTTTAATGTGGTTTTGTGATGAAATGGGACTTGCAGTAAGTTGTAAATGTAACTAGTAATGATTAGATCGGCTTAGTGCCTATACCTATACAAATGGAAATCATTTTAATTAAAATCTTTAAGCGTAGTTTAACTGCATTATTTTTACAAATGCCACATTTTAATGATATTCTCTGGTTAGTTTTATTTATTTTGACGTTTGACGAGCCATTTAGTGTAATGGTCGAGAAGTCGGCTACTACACCAAAGGTCGCGGGTTCGATCCCCGCACGGTACAAACATTTGTGTGCATGAACATGTCTGTTTGTATCGGTCTGGGTGTTTCTATGTATAATATGTATGTATTTACAAAAAAAAAAGTATTTAAGTAATGTTTATCCGTTGTCTGGCACCCATAGCACAAGCTAATGCTTAGTTTGGGGCTAGATGGCGCTGTGTGAATAATGTCCAGAGATATTTATTTTATTATTTATTATTATTTGTTATAAGTTACAATTGGATATTAAACAAATTTGTACAGTCTATATTACTTTGCTGATAAACGTTAAATAGGTATAATATTAAATTATTATATGTATAATCTATTAAATATGTTTAATTACCCTCCAGCTGACTACAGGTCTAGCAATGGCTAGTATAAAAGAATTGTAATCTTTTTATTCAATAAGTATGAAATTTATTATGTACGTATGAAATTTGACATTAATACAACGAAGAAACACAGTAGGTACAAGTAAAAAAAAAAAAGTACGAAACATTAGAACACAACACTAAGGGCCGGTATTTCAATATATACTTATCTTGATCTTGATCCGGGATTGATAATAAGTATGACTTAAGTGTATTTCATTAAAGGATTAAAGTTAAGCGGCACCTAAAGTAATACACTTTTACCTGTCAAAAGTAATACTTATCTTAAATGTTATACTTAACTTAAGCAATAAGATAAGGTTACATTGAAATACCGGCCCTAAAAGAACAACATCACATTAAAAATTGACTTAAAAAATTCCGCATCGCCAAAACCATACACAGTCCGCTCCCGCCAACACTAAACATCGACCCCAAGGTTACCCTACCCTTTCGTGGCAAGTACCGCCAAAGCCGTACATTACCGCATCAAATAATAACACTTAGTGAAAAGAGCTTCCTACCGTGCCCCGGTCGATAGGCTTATTGATAAACATGATGCATACGGATTATACAACGAGGGGATTTATCTCTGCTAATATTGCGAATAATACCGCTCCACTTTGCCAATTTTGTTCTTTAGGCGGTCCTTAAGAATCGGTAATCTTTTGTGCGCTCTTATTGTTTTAAAACGTTAGTTTATTTTAAACAGATACTTATTAGAAGAAAACCGAAGCTTGCAACCGTTTACATTATCTTTACACACATTAACAAGTGACAAATGTGTATGGTTATTATGTGAATCATGATAACCAAAATGAGTTCTTTTTTTGATTTGGAATAATCATCCTTTATAAATACTAACAAAAAGTTTAAATATATATTGCTAACATAATACCACCACTCCACTTTAACTTTTTGCATAAAAATGGTTTTATAGGAATTACAAAAAAGGTAGGGACGACAGAACATTTTACAGTAGATGTAACCAAGCATAATACTAAAAGTTCTTGCCCAGACTCTCATACAGGCAGCAATAACATTTCTAAATATATAATGCCGCGGTGCCGTACTGGTTTTATTCTTTTGAGAAAGTAACAAGTAGATAGAACAAGCTATGCTTGGTTTGAGCTAGACGGTGCTGAGTGAATAAAGTCTAAGAACATTTTATACGTATTTATTAGATTTCTGAACTCCTATTCAGAGTAATTACATACAATGGTACCTACTAAGATTTTAAAGTCAGAGACAATTTATGATCGTAACGCAATTAGTCTTAAGCAAGGTATAAAAAGCTTATCGAATAAACAAACACACCTAAAACTAGCATAGCTAATGCAACACATTGCACCACAGCTGCATTCGTTGGTTTTATTGCAAAATAAAACATTAAATAGTATTGCGAGTGCGTGGGGTGAACATTCAATGGTACAAACGGGGCATCGAAGCTAGGGGCGCCGGTCAGTGGGATTAAAAGAAATAAGGGATCTTTATTTTGGTACACCTTCTACTTATTTGATGCTTACATTCTTTGAGAAATAATCACTACGCTGTTTTCAATTAGCCTTTGAAGAATGCAGTTTCAATCATGACCTATGTACGAAATGAAAAAAGACACATTATTTAATGACCGCTTTTCATGAATATGCGAATTACTTATCTCCATAAAAGTTATTTATTATGTGGTATGTTGAGTTTTAGATATTTTATTTAATGAGGCATCAATTCGGCTGAACAGTTTTTTTATTTTACCATTTTATCGAATGTAAAATGCAATAAAAAATAAATTTTTATTCGTTTTACATTGGTGATACAAAAGTTTAAGATTTCTTTCTTTCGAAGCAAATATTTGCCTCGAATAATATGATCATTATGATAGAAATACATGTTTACTCGTGCTTATTTCATTGAATACATTAGCAACTTTTACTATCAACTCTATTCTTCAATATCAATTGACATTCATTCCAAAATGTGTAAAGCGACATGACTCCACCCGAACCAACCAAATTAATTATTTCGTCATCGCATGAGTGGATAAAATTAATACTATATTTGTACCTTCATTCGACCGCATACCTCAACTAAATCAAACTGTTTTGCCTCATTAAAATCATTCACATTTTGTTTCTGTCATTAATAACACTCTGCTTGTTCATTACGCGCTTGTGAACATCATAAAATTTACCGGTGACAAATTATTTTGCAATGAGTAAGTTTGCATTCATACATTTATGTCATGAATACCGTGAGATAATTAATTTAACTCTGCAAATAGAAACTGGTAACTAGTTATGGTTGAACTTAATGTGTTTCAAGTGCGATGGACATTTACAGCAAAGAGGTCTAGAATTTTGAGTAATACCCTCAAACTAATATTAACTTGCACAATACATGCCAACAGTTGGTCATTATCTACTTTTTTTTGTAAATAAACACTTAAAAACAATACTGAGACTACAAATAAATAAGACTACATGAGAGTAAAAATAAATGAGATAAAAAGATATTTTTTTTTCAATATTGATACATATATTATAATTGATCAACTTACACATTGAAATGTTATCATAGTAAAATCCGACAACATCAAATAAAAACCCAGATAAACCACAAATATAATTCATACCATGAATTCTAAAAATTCAATAATCGCGTACACAACTGTCAGAAAACACCACCAATTACAATTTAAATTAAAATTAACACCAGAGAACCAATGATATTAGAAAGAGAACTGTATTTTCTCTTTCTTCTTTTCATGAGCCACAAAAGCATTCCCGGTTTATTTTCCAAGGTACGTTTACGCGCGATTGGTCAGATTCGACGATAAGTATTATTTTGAGTAAATAATTGTCCACACGGCTCACAATAATTATATTGCGAGGAAAATTAAATTTCCATAAATTAAAAAACAACTTATTTGGACGACGTTTTTATGCAAGAAACCTAAATAACTAGTATCCTGCATGCACTGAAACGCAATCAATATGACGTTTATGAGAAATGTCTCCCTGGTCAAGTTTTTGCTTCAGCGGCCAACTACTTACTGACTTAAGTATGGATAGAGTCAAAAGTATAATGAACATAAAAACAGTAAACCTATCAGAAGGTTGGCCTAACGAGTCAGAGTGTGACTGGTTGGGAATTATTAAGAAAGGCCTCCCAAACTCCCAACATGTCACAGTGTGACTGGTTTGGAATTATTTTACAAAGTTTTCTAAACGAGTCACAGTGTTACTGGTTACAGTGTAACTCGTTGGGAACAAACGATTCCCTCACTCTCATAACTTGGTGGGATAGCAGTTTGACACGTCTGAAGAGAGATTAATTAGAAATTTAATCTTCTTTTTTTCAACTCTTCTTCTTAAAATTATAGCTTTTGCTTGAAGTTTAGGTATTTCAATAATATTTAATTAATATCATAATATTGCGAAATATTATTACTTCAAAATATTTTACATTCCAAAAAGTAAATACATCATTAAATTTCTCGTAATTTTGCACAAAGCGTATAATTATGCAGTGATATTACAAAATATTAATTGAAATTTACCTACGCGCATTTGATAAATGGCGGCCTTGTACGTTGTAATGCTCACCCCAAAGCGATTTTTATTGCCCTCGGTCTAAGCAATATGTTTATCGGGAGATGGAATTATATGGAGGATTAAAGTAGTCAGCTGTGAATCAATAATATTTATTAAGCATGACGCCATTGTACATTTATACTTATTATGAACCCTCGCAGTTTGCGAATTCAAAGGGGACGCACGTGTTTTTTTTTCAATTAGTTTTCGGTCACAAACCGACAGGTCTTTTTTCGAATTTGCGCTTAGAAATGAATCTCGTACTTATTTACACAAGTTTTTTATTGTTATTATTTTTGAGGACCCATATTTTTGTATGTATTTACTAACAAGAAAATTAATGGCTTTATTTTAGAATACATTTTTTATATAGAGGTAAGTAAGACTACTTTGAATTTATTAAGTAAAGTAAAGTATCAGCCTATTAATGTCCCACTGTAGGGCAAAGGCCTCCATCCTTGAAATCAAGTTATCGTTACAATGACGGATGCTGGCTTAATCACCACGCTTGCCAAATGCGGATTGGTGTTCACAAACCCGAGCTGTGTCCGAAAACACCGACACAAAGTTAGCTCGACCCGGGAATTGAACCCAGGACCTCGAGATCTCGGCCCGGTACTAAACCACTAGACCATCGAGGCGTTTGAATTTATAACTCGTGTAAATTCATAGCGGGAATGTAGTTATAATTATTACAAAACACTTAATTATTTGAAAATAAAAACAAAAACACTCATGTTCTTTTTACTGATTAAAAAGTAACATGTTCTTTTTCATCCGTCAACGCTAGTTTCGCAATCATTAAGTCAGTTTTCATCAGTTCATTTTCTCGTAAAGTTACTATTTCTTTTTTATGACCATGCACGTTAAACTCAGTTTGATTGATTCAAGCTCCAACCACGTCGACAGGCAGTCCTGACTTGAAACGAAAATACCGAGTTTTTCAACCTTCGCTTCTACGCACTATATTGAAATATAAAACGAGGATTTTTTTGTTTCGACTAGATTTCGGATATTGAAATATTTGTTTCCAGGTAAAAATATTGTTCCGTGCTGTGTGAATAAGGAATCAAATCAATGCTACAAATGGGAAACTGGCATAATCGCTCCGCTTTTCAAATTAATGCAGCTCTACCGAACACTAGAGTGGATTCAATTTTGTTACTGTACGGTCTTATTTGGAATTTTAACGAGATTGTTAGACTTGTCACCTGACTCCACCATGTGGCTTTGACTCTCAATAGAATCGTTAAATGAATGTTAAAAAAATGATTTAAAAACGAGTTGGCTTATGTTTTCTATTTAAAAAATAATAATCTTTTTAGAGCAAGACTAAAATTATAAAAAAAAACTGTGAAGAAAGTAAATTTTACACAAAATTTTAAGATAAAGACTTTTTTCAAATGCTGTTCTAAAGTTATGAGAGCCGTATCCGTATACATTTCGATGATATTTTTTTATATACATGCAGATATATTAATGTATGCTTCTGAACGATCTCCTTATCTACAATTCCACATCAAAATCACAAAACTTTATTTCCCAAATTAATAGACCAATAAAATAATATTATAAACTCATAAATATTTTTTTTTGCGAACTGTGTTTATAGAAATTAATTAATTATTTAGAATAATTAGATTATTATTTCTTGGTTTGCCTTCGATCAGTGTATTAAAATATTTGCAGCATGTAGTAACTCAAAAAGCAACTTCACACATTGTTTTGTTTCCTACGTGGATACTCCGGTAATGAAATAACCTCGCGAATCGAGCGGATAAAGTCTACTCAACATCCGAAGCATAAACCCAGCCACCCCTGTTTACTTTAACGGATGCAATTTGAAACAGTTTTTTTTTTTGGTGAAATGTTATGAGTATGACAAGTTAATATTTTTTCGATCAGGGCGCCAACCACATGCAGACATGAGACGTCAACGCCATTTATTGTTTTGAACCGGATCATTTTATTTGTTAGGACATCGACATTATTGATGTCAATGTTCTTACCATTTTTATTCATGCTAGCTTTTGTATAATCTTTTACTATGCTTTTGTCAAGGGTTCTATACTGTATATAATTTAAAGCTTCGTTATTTTTGTTACTGCTCAGTGCCTCCGTGTACAGTGGTTAGAGCGTTGGGCTCTAATACCCGGAGGTCGTGGGTTCGAATCCCGCGGGGAGCATCACTTTGTGTGAATGTTTCCAGTTTGGTTAGGACATTGCAGGCTTGAATCACCTGAATGTCTGAAAAGAATGATGATTCCGTGCTTCGGAAGGCACGTTAAGCCGTTGGTCCTGCGCCTGATCTCTCTTCGGTCGTGTCAGACTGCTGTCCCACCGTGCTATGAGAGTGAGGGAATAGGGAGTGCACCTGTGCTTGCGCACTCACTTGTGCACTATAATATATCCTGCGTAGTTGGCTGATCGTAAAAGATTGGCCGCCATAGCCGAATCGGCTAGGAGGACATTATTATTATTATTTTATTTTTGTTAGTTTTGATATTGATTGAATTTAACACAAATACGTACGTAAATTATTTGCTTGTCTATTCTCTTGCTCTACGAAATTACAAGCGATTTTAAATTTGACATCCTAGAATTAACTTTTCTTTGTTGTAAATGAAATTATTTTAAATACTTATGCAAGTGTAGGCAAGAACTGTTATGAATAAAAAACAAGAAAAGCTCTATCCGACTACATCGTTTTTCTACAAGATATAGAAAGACGGTCGTTATTTGCAAGGCAATACACACAATTACTAGTGTCATCATCTTTTTTCTCTACCGAATTCAATTAACGGTACCTAATTTCCCAATGGACTTGTTGTCTCGTAAAAATGCAGCATTGGAAGAATTATCTGCACATGGAGTTGTTAATACAAACGCCGCTGACACGTGCCGCGTGTGGGCGGGAGGGACTAGAATATACTCAAGGTCCACGTCAGGAACATTCTTACCTTTATTACAATGACTTTTAAAATGGAAACGACGGCTCGCACCGCCGCACTTACGCTGGGAATAGTTGTCACAATGAACAGGCTGTTTAGGTGAAATCTACTTTTTTATAGTCAAAATTCTTCAATAACAATGTTTTTTTTTTGCGTTTGAGCACCAGAGTCCCAGGCTATAGGACTCGAGACTCACCCGACTCACTATCCACTCAACGTAAACTGCCTCGGTTTTCTCTTTACACCCGAAATGGATAGTACCTTTTGGCAATTATCTGGCCCAACAATGATGGTGGATTCCGTATTTTCGATTTATTACGAAATTTAGAAATGAGGGTAGTTCAGACACTTGCAAACATCATTAATTTCCTGTCTACCTCCATTCCTATGCATTACGAGCACTGACGTGTGAGTGAGCTCGGCCACTCGTCCATCTTGTTTCGTCGACGGTCACCGCATTCGCGTCTGCTAGGAGCCACCGCATCTGAACGAACATTATCAGTGCGCAATCCAAATACGTTATAGCTAGCTAGCAGCCTAAGTGTGTCAAATGCGTCTGTGATACCCAGCTGGAAAACCGCTACCCGGGTGAAAAGAACTAGAGAAGAATAAGGCTACGTAAGGTCTTGTATTTTTCTGGTATTCTTTGCACTAATTCGTCCAAGCTTATGGTTTTTGCAAGTGATTGATTACACTAGGATTTTCTAGGCCAACCGTAAACATACAGTTAACTTAATTAATAATCCAGCCTAATTGAACAATTATTTTTACGCAGATAGTACATAGCTTAGTAAGCGTTTCAAACATATAATTTTAACATTTTATTTAAGACTGACTTAGTTAAATAACAGACATTTTATAAAAATATTTTTAAATTATAGTTACCGCAGCTCATAGACCAGGACTGTTGGTGGTATGTACTTACTAAGAAATCTCTCGACAACACCATTAAAGTTTTTTTTATACATAATAATAACTTTCGATTCCTTTTATCTTAATATCAAAATAGCAAAACCCGAGGCAATCAAATGTTGCACTCTCAGTACTTATTACGAGTCGTAGGCGAGGTTTTCTGAAGCCTCATGTCTCGTGCATAAACTTTGAAATATCAGAGTGTATGTGACGCAACACACACTTCTGCCCTTTAGAGCCTGGATAATTTATAGCACCACGTGTAGCACCTGAAACCCAAGCATGTAATTATGAAGTATTTCGCCTTATAATGACAATATGCCATGGATCTACTTGCTGGTTTACTGTGCTATAGCAAGATGATATCACTGGCCATACTGGTCAATAGCCACAAGGTAAGCACCGGCTCGTCCCAATCGGGTTTGAAGGGGAAACCGGGGGAGTTTAGTGGGTAGTTAACGCTTCAGTCTCGAGTCCCACCCATGGCCGCAGGCCAAGTTAGCTTGCGGTTATGGAGCATAAACACATTATCCTCCAAAAAAAATGGGTCTACTTGCGTAATCGTATCAAATATTAAATGATGAGATCGGCTTAAAGACCAGGGTCACCGCAATTGTCGAAAGAATTGCTAGCCTTAAGTGTTTTGCATGAGTGGTGGCCCCGTAACAGGAGGCGCTACCGTGATAGACCTCCCACAGGGTGGACGGTTTTATAAAGATGTTTTTTTTGGCTAAAATTATGATGAAGATGACCTTGTTTTTGAACCCAAGATTCTAACTGCTAAGTAGGTACTCGTATTGAACCGCGAGTTAAGCCGCAGCGTACAATATAGAGCAAAAAGTTCATCGTTAAAATTTATTAGGCAAAATGTTGTTTAAGCTTCATTAAAGTTAAGAAGTAACGTCAAAAATGCAAAGTACTTATGGACTATGCCTTCAAAGAACCTGACAGGCTACGCAAACTTTTGCGGACAATGAAGCGGAAACTTGTCTACGGTAATCTGTTAATTCTTAAATTTTTCACTCGGGTTTTTCTATTTGAGTAGTTTTTGTTGCTCATACAGACAATTCTTAACACACATTTACTTTATGTTTATGTTACACCCATAAATATGCTCACAAAAAAATGGCCTGTGTGATCACGACTGTATACAAAACAGTTAATAATTTTGTATATAGACGACGTATATACATAGGTTGTAGTCTTGTAGTTCAGCACTATTAAGAATTTAGTTAGAAAGGCTTTACTGCGATAACGGTTATGATTTATTTTCTGCGATGGAAGCTTAAATCTCTTAGTGGAAAATACGATAAATCTATTTTAATGATAAACATCGTCCATAATAAGATTAAGATAGCGTAGAAATTGAGGTGAAAAGGATTACCCTATTAAAGGTACCTATTTCACATTCATTTTTCAAACTTATTACGGTATTATATGAAAAAGCAAAAGATACTATTAGTAGAAAGGTGCGCTGCCCACCTGATGGTAAGCGGTTAATGCACGTATTTAAAGATGATGAAAAAAAGTTTTAGAATCATTAAAACTGCTATCTTTTTGTTTTGCGTGATGGCTCGTATCTATTGTTCTATTCATTAGTGAACATAATCATTCATATAGTTTATGCGTGTGCAGTTTAAACAGATTTCAACGAAATTCCGGGTGGAAGGAACATATCTAATATTATAATATCATGGACTACGGTACCGTATCACCATTGTTTAAACAATGACGCTGTCTTTGTTTAATATGTCAGGGGTAAAACTGTTCCTCAGACTATTAAATAAGAAGGACAGTAAAAAGTAGAAAGGGTACCAACGTTTTTTAATGTGTCGTGTGCAATGGCTTTGTAAATCGAATATTTTCCCCTTTACCGCGTCAGACTTCACCTGGGTGGGTTGATCGAGACGCGACATCCAGACATCGGGGAAAACGCGATGGGGCGATTACGTGCCACGGTAAATAACGGTTTCGTAAACGAGTAGTATATTTAACCGTGAAAATAATTTTATAATAGTAACATTGATTAATATACGACCATTTTAAACCTTTATTTGTAAAGCGGTCGCCTCCGCTGTTTCTCCCACGCGTAATTCTTTTTGTCAATTATCCCCCCTTCCCTCCACATTTCCGGGATCAGACGTTCCCTGTCACCCAGGGGCTTCCCATCAGTAAAAGAATTTTTCAAAACAGTTCAGTAGTTTCGGAGCCTATTCAATATAAACAAATCATTTCTTTCCTCTTTATAATATTAGTGTAGATAAAATTATCAAAATCATTTCAACCGACTGCCAGACATAGGATCTCCAAACCAATCGGCACTGCTCCATCAATCTTTTGTTCAATTAAATTTCATACAGCTGAAAGTAGGACTAAAATTATTTTCTTGGTTTATTCCTGCTAGTAGGACTGAGCGGTAGAACTAAACGGACATAACCATAATAAATGAGCATGAGAAATAAGTTGTGTGTTTTGTCCAGGGTCCAAAGGCGTCACAAAATTCTCTACCAATCTTCTTTTAGGCCAAGCAGAAAACTAATATAACATATATTAAATAAATAATATAATATTATATCATATACATAAAATATAAGTAGTATACAGGTTGACTTATACATACGATAGTCGACTAGAACAAGCGAAGATTGTTCAGGTTAGTCATAAATAAATCTTCTAAGCTCATCAAAGTTGTCACGATCGACGACAGTAGATAGACGAAGGTAGACGACAGTTCTTAAATTACTTATGATGGTTGACTCGATATCCGTGGATATCATGTCCGTAATATCACTTTACGGTGCAGCCACCAAAATATATTAAACGTCAAAATATGGGAAAGAGTATGCTAATAAGCAAAATACCTTTTCGATTCTGTAACATGATTCTTATCTAAAAAGACAGGAAATTAAATTGTATCTTTTCGAAATATAACTGAAGTTGCACGGGAACTTCTTCATTTTTATTTATGTATGAAACTGATAATAATCGATTTTCTGTCAGCTAGAACGGATTTAATTCCGCCAAAGTGAAATTGACAGGCTCCTCCAGAGCGAGATATTAACTCTTATCTTGCTTTAGTTTTTCGTTTTGGTACTAGTAACTAGAGAATATTTATCAGTAAAAACTCCAATAATGGCTTTTGCAATTAGAATGGTAACTGTTTTTTTATTAGCGGTGTAATTGATACTTTCGCGCTCGGGTCAAGCATTTAGTGAGCGATTTTCGTTGGTCTTCAACAACTTTGCGAGTTCAACTGCCACAAAAAAAAACCTCTACCGTACAATAAAAGTTAGGTACCTATGTGATAGACATTTAAAAAGGTAAGGTATACCCTTCACATCTTAGAGGCTAAGCATTGGTAAGCAAATTAAACTTTTTTTAAAAACACTTTTACAAAGTTAGTTCTTAAAAGATAGCATATAGTTACATACATTATTTTGCATGTATTTACTCGTACAATGTAGGAAGTGTAATGAAATGTAATATTGAGTACAAAGAAACATAAAATAAACGAAACAGAAATATGAACGAGTGAGAAAAAGGAATAATTATGAGTGCTGACGTGGCCGTGACGAACGACAAACGAGTAAAGACGAGCGCATGAAATAAAAAAATTGCACTAGAGGAAACCGAGTTTCTTATTTAAATAACAATAACAAATAGACATCAGAAGCATTGATCCGTGTTATGGATATCAGAATCAATGAAAGCACCAAAAATAATGTATTTGAATACATTTAAGCTGGGTGGGCTTCGAACCCACGACCCCTGGACCATAGGTCAGGGTCACTACTACTTGTAAATGCGCTATTGGACCAATGGCGCATTTACGTATTTACATGCGTATTCAATTGTTATTATTTAGCTCTACCATTAAAATTAAAAACCTCGCCATATTGCGGAAAAATATTGGAAGTAATTTCTTCAAGTGGCAACAATCAAATTGAAAAACAATAATTATGTCATTCCTTATTGCTGTCTGTCAAAGTGTGTTGTCAATTGTCAACAGCGCATTGTTATAATTGGTTATTGTGAGTTATTAATTGTGAGTCTAACCATGGCAACCAAGTGTTGCTATAACCATTAGCTAATGTGACGCCTCCCATCAGGTTTTTTTATTTTCTTGGTTAGGCTATTAGTAATCTGATCTGTGTGTTTCTTGATTTAAATTTCCATTGACAGATTTCCTATTTGGTTCGGTGACAACTGTCATGTTAAATGAAAGAGGCTCACAACAATCCATAAGCTATGAGTGAAATATATTTCTTATGTCGAGTTTCGTTTTCCGTTTCCAGTATATTATTATAATTTATTGTCAATGACGTTCAATTAAAAAACTAGACTCACAATCACGCTCAAATATTGTCCGAAGCAAAAGTCTGCCCACCCGACTATTGGGCAGAGTTTTCGTTTAGTTGTATACAATTGACATTAAACACTAAATGCCACGAGATAAGGTGTTAATTTGAACGAATGTGTTAATGTCATCAGTGTCAAAGCCACTCGGACGTTTTTTGAGGAATTTTTCTTAGAGATTGGGTGTCTAGTTTTATATTGAACGTCATTGTTTATTGTACAAAAGTTCAACATGTAAAGCGGTCAAAGAAATACACTAGGTCATTGCGTGCAAGCCATCACAACAAAACAGTCAATAAATCCATCCGCGTGTTGGTATTTTAGGCAAGTTTCTACATGCTTTCCGACTTTTATACAGCATGTTTGTACGGGAAATTTTTAATATATTAGATAAGTTTCCGTTGGGTAGAGGCACTGCCGAGGCCCGGCACCGACTTTAAAATTTGTTCCTGTATAGGGTTTTACTTTTATTTTAATAGGATTAGAAGAGGTTTTAATGCGGGAAATAAACAGTTGCGGCTTTAAAAGTTGTTTAAGAACAATCGTTACGGAAATTCTGGTTATTAGCGGCCAGGTGAAGCTCGTGCAAGTTAGTCGCAGTCACCCTTTTAGGTTTACTGTAGGTTTCGAATTTCGTAAAAGCCAGCGAAATTTCTACGTGATTGGTGACCGTGAATAATCTTCAAATTTTGGCTAGCTGCTCCGTAAATCTTGTAGGTTTTTATACTAAGTCATGTTATTTAAGATAAAGTTATTAACAAATTCAAAACAAAACATTTTACCATTTTCTTGTTCTGTAATAGTATTCAATAATATGGAGATAAAAAAAATCGGTACCCTTATTCAGGGAAATAATTACTGAACATTTTGGGTACTTCCCATTTGGTAAACCTCAAACTGTACCTACTAAAAAGTTGCGTTTGGTAAACATTTTGTTACTTCATACATTTAATCCTATTTGGTAAATTATGTTACTTTTCGAAATGGGACTAAATGTATGATAAAATGTTTACCAAACGCAACTTTTTAGTAGGCACAGTTTGAGGTTTACCATATGGGAAGTAGCCACATTTTTGATAATGATATCGAACTATCAGCTTTTTTCTTTTCTGTCTATTAATATTTTTGGGATGTTAAATGAAAGTATATAATAATATTATATAATATATTAAGAAGGATAAATCTTTTAGTACTTAGCTCGTAAAATATTACAATTCAATTCAGCATATTCCACGAGTTATACCTAAAGTTACAAAGAATCTATTATCTTACATGAATAAACTAGGTTCTAAGGAATATATTCAACCAGAATACGCGGGATTTCTTAGAAAATATGAAGCAATAATAAATATATGGAAACGCATTCAAGCGTTGCACGGCGTATGCACTGTAATCTTTCTGTAGGAGGAAGCGATTGCAAATTCGATATTGTGAGGTACTAACAAGGTTGGGGACACAGGATGCTTGTCATATTTCAACTTATGGATGGTGTATCCTCATCAAAACGGAACTGATAATAGAATATCATACAGAGAGTTTCCTCTTCACATTTTAGTAAAAAAAATATAATTTCGCCTTTCCTGAAGGTGATGTAACAAGGTAGCGTCGATAAAAAATCATATTATGAGATACGTGGAACTAACTACTCTTTTACAAAAACTGATGCTCCTTTTATTAAATTGATTTATAATTATTTTCTTATTAAACGTCGCATGAACTGTTGTATTCAAAGGTTACTATATCTAGTAAACCTCCATCGAGGGTTCTTTAATTTTTTATGAGTACACATCATATTAACCCAGTTGTTTTCGACGTCCTTTATAATGACAAAGACACAAGAAATACAAAACTCAAACAATACTTTTTTTTTTTGACCTAATACTTTGGTCTAAAGCGGGAACCGAAAGATAGACCTCACGCGTAGTATGAAGTTGAATTTCAATCTATACTAATATTATAAAGAGGAAAGATTTAATTGTTTGTTTGTTTGTATTGAATAGGCTCCGAAAATACAGAACCGATTTGGAAAATGCATTCACTGTTCCCGGTTGACCCTATATACTTATGAAGTTCTATGTAGAAAGTACCCTATGTACTTATTTAATATTAATTTAATTTGATGCCGGAAATGTGGGGGGAAAGGGGGGATATTTGACACAAGAAATTGCGCGCAGGTGAAAGCGCGGAGGCGACCGCTAATTGTGATAAGGTCTCAATAATACTATAAGGTTTATTTTTTCAAAAAATAACGAACAAGTTTGTGTTACTGCGACTTGTGTGTGAACATCAACGATATTATTCGTTGGTGAACATACAATCGTATAGGCTGCTGCGGTGAATTACACATTTGGTATAGATCAATATACATAAACTTCATTGCACATGATTGTACACACAGTTGTTTAGGCAAAAAACATTAACTTTCGCACTCATATAGGGGACCCCTCCTCGGGTCATTACAATATTTTTTGATTACTCATATTTTTATCATCTACCAATTGCCAATATTTTCTAAAAAACATATTTTTTCCTCTCTTGTATTTCTGGTATTTTCATATGAACAGTAAGCACAAGCAGTGTAAAGCAACACACACAACAAACCAAAAACAAATGATAACAACCACGCTGTTGGAACAGCAAGTTAAAAAATATGTAGTAGTATTTTCTGCCTTAGTTTACATGAAACATAATATCCGTATTCAGACATTATCAATGTATTCAGATATTCATTGGTATTTTTTTCGTACAGTCTAATTCTACATTTTATAACGTAGAAGTGTAAGGATACCTCTTTATTAAAAACATGTAATTGTTCTTCTTTGTGCATGTTATGTTACTGATTTACTAGCTGGTTTTATGTGTCCTTTGTTATAAATAAATTGTTTATCTATCTATCTATTTTAAATCTTTGGTACGCAGAAAGATATTGGCTCGCTCAGTGTTTTACTACTTTAGGTATTACGAGTACAGTAAGTGCTCTGAGAAAATATTTTCCCCCATTCCCTATTTCGTTTCGATTCATCCTTTATAGAAACACACACAGTCAACAAACAGAACAGAGACAAAGCTTCTATTTAGAAGAGTTAAAAGGAGTATTTTTGACTTATACTAATTATAAGAGATTTACACTCTCCCCTCTACCTCGTCTCGTGCTTCGTCTCGTATTCACAGCTCGCCTCGCGTGATCGATGGTAAGTGTTCACATTCTCGTGGTAACGCTCGCGTTTGTTGCGAGGTCCTTTGACTCGTGTCCAAAAACAGCTCCGGACGCGAGCGCTGCGAGGCGCGAGGCAAGACGCGAGGCTCTCACCTTGTGCCTCGGCTCGTGCCTCGTCTCGCGACTCGTACGCGAGTGTAAATCACCTATTGGACAAATCTAATTTAAAGTTTTTTTTTTCAATTTTTTTCTTGTTTTTTTTTTTTGCAAACTGTGTACTATATCCGTGTCATAATAATTATAGAAAACATTGGGAACCGTATTCTGCCCTTAGCTAGTGAGCTGGCCGAGAGCTCGTTTGACGGGTTTTATCGAGTTGTGGCGTGTCCGCGCCTTGCACATGGCAATGGTGCATAAAGACATAGCCATAGTTTAAATTATTAAATGTTACCTGTATTAAAAAAACCTTTAAACGATGACCAGCCAAGCCTGACACCTCTTTAACAGCTAAAGGCACACTAAACGAAGTTATTGTGACATTTCAATTCGTCATATCTACGAGGCTCTCCGGGCTCAGATTCTATTTCCAATTTGCAACCAAGCTTCAAATATCATGTGGGACAGTTTAAAGCTATCAACATAACATTAGATTTGGCCTGTTCTACCCAAAATGTGCAAATGTAACCTACCTTTATTATTAGATAGGGATTGAGTTCTCGGTTTTAATTAGACTGTTAATGAATGGTCGGTGGTGGACGATGATACAGATTCGCTTGATTGAGGTGTTTAATGGAAGCGTTACACCGTAACGAATGAAAATGGTGCATTTGATTAAATCTCCCTGCAAATACGTTGTTGGCGGCAACACTTTCCAGTACTGAAAAGGGCGCTTAATGATGTTTTCGTTAATTAATTTTGATGATATGCACTTTGGGGAGTTGTGGTAGCCGAATGATTTGAATCTCGGCACGCACCTTTTTTATGTCAGAGTCTTCAAACGATCTAGTGGGTCGTCTGATGGTAAGCAATCACCGCCGCCCATGGACATCTGCAACACCAGAGGGATCGCTGATGTGTTGCCGGCCTATGGGGGGTGTGGGCCTCTGGCACTCTCACAAACCAGACGAAACAAAATAGTAGTCACTATTATTTCACGCTGGTGTTATGTGAGAGTTTGGTACTTCCCCGGACGAGCCGGCCCATTTGTACTGTAAAACAGAATGGCTCTACCACTACAAAATGAACGAATGAAAGTACCTATGGATTTTTCTATAATATGCGTAATTACCACTAGCTCGTTATGGTAATCCAAAATATTGGAAGGCAACCTACACCGAAGTGTGGCTGTAATAATCATCCAATAGGTCTATTTAGGTCAGTACTAGGTCAGATAGAAGTCGATCCAATGTAAGTAATAACTGGGCTTAGGAAATCTTGGATCTTGTGTCATTGGAGCAATTTATATTTTTTATTTCGATTGAATTTAATTTTGCTAAATAACTCTTAACTATTGACTTTCAATATATTCTTCTGTTTATGATATTATTTTCTCCCGTACCCGTTTCTTTGTCAACTATCTATATATATAAAACTCAAAGGTGACTGACTGACTGACTGACATAGATATCTATCGACGCACAGCCCAAACCACTAGGCGGATCGGGCTGAAATTTGGCATGCAGGTAGATTTTATGACGTAGGCATCCGCTAAGAAAGGATTTTGATCAATTTCCACGGGAACGGGAACCACGCGGGTGAAACCGCGGGCGCCCGCTAGTGTAATACTAAAAGGTGAAGACTTACCATAGACAGATCTACCTCTTGAACAAAGTTTTATAACAATCGGACAATACCAAACTGATTGCAGAATAGTATTTATTGTGCATACAAAAGTTATTTCTATTTTGCGCAGTTTAATAAAATGGAAAAGCTGTAAAAAACGCAAAGATTGAATCAGAAATCGCAGATTGATGCACCTCCGTGAATATTGTCGGCTATTCCCAGTTCAGAGGCAGAGAGAATCAATAGGTTTGCAGGAGGATCCTTGTTTGCATCTGAATAAATGAAACTTTTTTCAATCTCTTTGTCTTTTCGCCTTTAGCCTCGAGGTTTGAAAAACCGGCTGTGAAAATTTGAGCTCCTGTCGGCGTATTTCGAATTAAAAATAAATAAAGAGAACAAAAGGCAAGCCTGTATGGTGATGATTTCACAATACAATCCAATAATTGTCTAGATTTCGAATAAATTGAATTGTAAAGTCTGAATAAAGGATGACAGAAACACGAATAAACGCCAACTCGCTTGCGAAAAAAAAACTGAAAAGAGCTTTGAAAAAAAATATTACGCGGGCTACTGCGCGAGTTGACTTGTGGTTTTGTTTAAAGTTTTTTACTGACAAATTATAGTGAAGTATGATGACAATTTCATTAAAATTAAATGCATTCTTTAACAAACAATAACACATGTAAGCGTAGAAATTCGCTTCGCCATTTATAAAATATTATTACGTAAAAATCATAATGAAATCATAGAAATATTATGTACTGACGAATGAAATCTACTAAAATACAAGAAGTGATATCAAACCATAATTATTTTAAACTGTATATAATTATGATTGGACGTGTCTAATTTATGTCATGTCTTTTGCATGTCTTGCACAAATTGAGCTTAAGCTAATATTATTATTTTTAAAGAGATATCACGCAACACAAAGATGTGTTCATATTTTAAAATAATTCCTAAAATGACACCTTTAGCATATTAATAAAATGATACTGGAAAAGTGTCAGTTTGACAATTCCTTTATTCGAAATGCATGCGTCAATAATACTTGCCAATGATATTAGAATAAAAAAAGAGGTAGATAGGTTACTTGTAGTAAAATAATGGCACCCGATATGAAGGCTAATTCGGCCTACCTGAGCTCAGTCTCTTGACAGAGTTGACAGTTTGAGTTGCTCCCGAGAAACATAATAAAAATGCCGTCCTATGCTATGCGAAACTGCAGAAACTACACAAGTAAGACTTCCAAAAGTCTAGGGATCACCTATCATGCGTAAGTATTATATTTTAATTGATTTTCGTTCATATTTTAATGAGAAATACAAAATGTCAGTTTTGTATACTATAGACCGACAAACTTATCTGTTCCGGTGGCGGCGTCGCTACTGTCTATTTAGAACTGTCATTAAATATCGTTTTTGCATTGCATTTCACGTAGTTCTAATTTTGGCCACCGGAACAGATAAGTTTGTCGAAGATCGAGTGCGACAGCAAATACTCCGATGACTAAGTGTGAAAGAGATGTCTGCCATAGATTATAAATGTACAGAACGGCCAATGCCGTGACAGTAAGCATGAAACTGTTCATGAAAAGCAGGTGAAAAATCGGTTCATTCCCGTTCGCCCACCAAGCTTCGTCCCACCAGTAGAACGAACGGGAAGTGAAAATAAGCATTCCCGTTTGCCCCACCAAATGTAATGGAAACAATTCGGTATGGGTAGTAAGAAATTACGCGTTGTTCTAGGTGAAAGACAAACGCAACTTGTCGCGACGCAACGCGAAAATATCAAGTAGGTAGTCATTGTGTTGTGTATGATAGTATAAATTTAATAAATTGTGTGAAAAATTCGGAAAACAAATGATTGTCGGAAAAACAAATGATTGTCGAGAAAACATTGTTTATTGATCTGAAGTTAAAAAAAACAGGTGCAAGCGATTTTCGACCTTATCGACATTTACCAAAATAACGGATTTTAATGAACCAGCAAAGATAGTCAACAAGCGTTTGCGAAAAAGCAACAAAATTTTAAATGTCAATAAGTTTGAAAATCGCTTGCACCGTTTTTTTTTAACTTCAAATCAATAGACAAACAAAAACAAAAGATGCAAGCACAAATTATGCAAAAAATACCTTTTTCAGGAGATCATGTAGTTTCTATAATAAGTTTTTAAATGAAAACGAAATAGATTTTTTTCTAATTCACTAAATAAATAAATAAAATTCATTTATTTCAGACCATGTCCATATTTGCATATTTTTAACATTTCAATTTCTCACACAAATCAAATTAAATGCTTTTAAACGAAAAGTGGGTGAAAATTTGGTTCATTCTCGTTCAGACATCATCATTGTTACTCATAGGCATCAAACCATCTAATGTATCTTCTGTGACCCATTTAACGATATTCTATGATTAGTATCGTGACATACGAGACGACAGCCGTGGACAATTTTTGACTTCGCGTTAGTACTGACATAACCTATCTACCTCTTTTTTAATTATAATATCATTGATACTTGCATAATTTTTTTTGATTTATTTGATAATTATGAAAAAATGTTTGTCTGTACGTCTATGGTCTGTACCAAACAATCGTCATTGAAAAAGTTATTTCATAAAATTCAGAAGTCAATCAAAAATGGACAAAAAAATAACATCGTGTTAAAATAAAAATCAAATTACTAAGAATCCGTGGATCAAAAATAATACAATATTACGTGAGCACGAATTTCATGTGCGATATCATATTGAACTTTTTCCGAGAAAAAAAGTGATGATTTCCATTTACAGAATAGAGAAATATCATTTCAAAAAAATATTTATGAAATCAATAGACATCACGTTTGATCTGACCCCAATGTAAGCTTGGGCACTTATGTTATGGATATCAAAAACAAAACAAGTAAGGTAAGTTTTTATTCAAATACTTATGCTTCCAGACGAAAAATAAACACAATTGTTTATTGGATATGGAGCAAAGATAAGAACACATTACACTGGCGCAGGACAATGTCACTATTAAATGCACTATCGAGCCAGACTAAAAAATATTCGGGATAATAAACAGTTAAACAGCATTTACAAATAATATAATATCAAGATCTACAGTTTAAAATCATATTTGTACATTTTACTTTTTACATCGTCATGTATAAAAGACTCTAATGCAATGTCAGTAAAATAAAATTGTCATTCTTAAGACGCTAAAAGATAACTAAGTCATTTAAAAACTTTTATCCTTAACCCAGCGCAGCACTGCATGTTAAAATACAAGTTTAAATACTTGTTACAGTATTTTGTACTGCGCACAAATTCCTAACTGGCACTGACGTATCCCACAACAACAAAGGTGGATTGATTACTCTCGTTTAATTTGCGAAGTCTGCAAATAAAGCAACGCAACTAACTATTCCAAGTTTATATAGCTTATAGCAGAAAAGTTTTTAATTAGAACAGTTCTTGCAATTTGCGCGCGTGATCCTTCCTTGTTTGTGGTTAAAAGCCTTCGTGTTCATTCGTGTATAGACATACGTCAAATTGACAGACGTCAAAGATGTAACATCGGGATCAATGACGTCCCATTCACGCTCAAATACTGTCCGAAGCAAAAGTCTGCCCACGCAACTATTGGGCAGAGTTTCCGTTTAGTTGTATACAAATTGACATTAAACACTAACTGCCACGAGATAAGGTGTTAATTTGAACGAATGTATTAATGTCATCTGTGTCAACGCCGCTCGGACGTTTTTTGATGATTTTTTCTTAGAGATTGGGTGTCTAGTTGTATAATGAACGTCATTGATCGGGATGCATCGGGGTGAAATTGGGTTCAATTATTGACAGTGTCGCTTTAACGTCATCATCTTCCTCTGTTTTGTCCCGAACTACGAGTACTAGTCAGGGTGCGCTGGCACCGTGATCCAGGATTTTAATAATTTTGGTAAATTTATTCTTACACGTATAACATTGGTCCAGATTTAAAACTTTAACAACCACTAAGATTGAAATTGATAAGTATCAAACACCAATAAAAATATGACCACCAAAAAACTTTATCATAACGTTTATTAAAAAAAGGTTTTTTTGAAATGTTTATTGTATTAAGATTTTAAATGAAATTGTATTAGTATTTAGTATTTTTAATCGAAAGTAACTCCGTCTCTCTAAAACGCTTTCACGGGTAAACAAGTATGTTCACAGATTTTGCACAACTTAGACTTCAACTCGGGCAAGAACATCGACAATTTTTTTCAGTTCCCATGGGATGACAAAAAGAGAAGTCAGTAGCGGGAGAAATCAGTAAAAAAAAATTAAATACATAAATGTGTAATGCATCATATTTTTTTCTGCTCATATTATCCTAAATACCATAATTTTGGCTGAACTAGCGATGCTCTTTCATAAATTCTTTATAATGTTTTATTAGGAACACCTTCCCAACCAGGTTTCTAACCCAAACAACATTGCAGTCTCTGCTTAGAAAACCAATCAGGGATTTCTGCCCTCCATTTATTTATGAAAAGGTAATCTGATTTCCCTGACTCCGATTTATGTCCAGCTCTAAGTTATAATTAAATATTACTTTTACACTTTGAACGCTCGAATAAAAATCCGTATAGACAGTTTGTTGTTACTTTAATTTAGTTGAAATCTTAAAAGAACAAAATTTTAATGGAAAATTATTTTTCCTTTTGTAATACACCAGTTTTTACCAGGTGGTAGGTTCCTGTACTGGGCCGTCTAGGTGAGTACCACCGCAGTGCCAGATATTTTCCCGTGAAATAGAAGTGTGTCAAGCATTTCTGTGTTTCGGGGAAAGGGCACTGAAGCTAGTGAAATTACTGGGTATATGAGACCTAATAACTGTCGTCTCTTAAGGCGGGCAACGCGCCTGAGACCCCAAGGGGGTCCCGGGTGCTTATGGGCGGCGGTGATCACTTATCATCAGGTGACCCACTTGCTCGTTTGCCCCCCTATAATATAAAAAAAATACACATTAAAAATGAACATTTTAATGCTTTTTTCCTCTCACCATTTTACCTTTTATTATTTTTTATTTCTTTATATCAACTAATAATAATAAACTTTTATTTTAAATCACAATGATTTGCTTAAATTACACTATTGATTGTCTTACTTTTCTAAGTATATTAAAAAACCAAAGGAATCTCTACTAGGATACCCCATGTTACAGGCATCAGGCCCTCCCCCGTTCGGACCACAGTACAATAATTAAGGAAAA
Source organism: Mecyna flavalis (assembly GCA_949319885.1). Lineage (NCBI taxonomy): Eukaryota > Metazoa > Arthropoda > Insecta > Lepidoptera > Crambidae > Mecyna > Mecyna flavalis. The sequence continues at coordinate 19,494,724 of OX439425.1, read as the reverse complement.
CGTTACATGAGCAAAACTAAAACGTGAAAAAGAAGAACAGAAGGAAAGTGTGTGTGTGTTGGTGAGTGTGTGTAACGGTCTAGGCAATTTTGTAGTAACTGTAGAAACATCTGGAGCCAGGGTTGGTATGTGAATGTATGTGTGCAACTAGATAAGCAGAATTAAATAAACAATCAAAGTCACTCTTGTTCTATCGTGTTGCTGTGAGTCGTGCGACTTACGACATCATAAATGCTGAAATAGGGTCTAATTGACCACCCTCTATCATAGGACATTATTCACACAGCGTCATTTAGCCTCAAATTAACCTTAGCCTTTTCTGAGTGTTTGGCACCCATAGTAATTTAATTTTCTGACGACAATGGATAAACTGTATGAATATTTATATTTTTTTGTAATTACATGATTACATTCATAAAACATAAAATACAAACAGCCATGTCCATGCACACAAATGTTTGTACCGTGCGGAGATTGAACCTGAGTCCTCTGGTGCCGACTCAGCTACATATTATTACACCAAAACTTCGTCCATTTAAGTGAAATATAAAAAAAACAATAACTATCAAAATTTGATGTCAACCTAATTATTCTCCAAGAAAATCTACATGGAAACAAAAAGAACCGCAAGCGTAATCTTGTAACTTCGTAATTTGATAAATCACTTGACGGTCCACAACAAGTCGCACCAAACCAAATACTCTATTCCCCATAGTAGCAGATATATTCACACATCAGCCTATTACATTATCACGTTATTATGATACAAGTTTGAGGATCTAACGAGTCGTCCGGCAAATATCTTAATTAAGAGGGATCTTTCATCGTCTGGTATTGGGCAGAAGCCACAAGGCAGATTTCCCCCACCCACGTCACTGTGGCCGAACTTATTACAGCGGCCAACTTAAACATAAGTTTTTTGATAAGTCAGTGTTTAAACGATAGGGGGTTGGGCTGTTACAGGTGGCATGGGTGTGAGGGGAGGTCACGCCTAAGGATGGGACGGTGCGAATGTATCGATGATTGATTAATAGTGAATAAATTTATATTGTTACCCTTAAATCGTATAATACCTACTCAACTTATTACTCAAAACTTTCATTTAATAACGTATAGTCGAAAATAGAAAATAGACATATTATTTTTACTTTAAAATTAAATATTTATTTCGAAAAACTGTAATGAATATATGTAATCAAATTACATTTAAGCATCTTACACCATAATTATTTTACTCAAAAAAAATCTATAATTAAAGTAAATGCATAGGGCTGCAAAGTAAAAAAATTATCTTACAGGAAGTAACCGAAAATTTATTGGGAAACCGAATGTATAATTATTCCTGTTTTACAAAAGCTCTAATTTGATTTTATTGCAGTTTTTCTGTTCGTTCCTCACGAACACCAGGACCAAACATAAAAAATATACTTTCGATGTTTATATATAACATTATATTCTTTTTTCACAAAGATTCAAATCGAAAAAAAAAATAACAATTAGTGTACCTACTGTCGACAAAAACTAATAATTAATTTAATCGACATTATATCGACTCTTAGCATCACTGTGAAGCAACAGGGTGCTGGACGCGTGCGCGTTGCCACCCCGGTACCCCATAAATGGACCGGCGGGACTGTTTGGCCCTCAGACCGGAGGCAGAAGTCGGCAGACGAACCGGCTCTCTCTGAACTGGTACGCCTCTGCCCGTAGAAATGTGCAAGTTACCTGTTTAGTTCAAACCTAAGACTAAGTGCAGTGGCTGACTTTTTTCTGGTGATAATGACGATATAAGTGACAATGACATTTTTGTGCTGTGGCAGTGCTTGGTTCGGATTTTGAAAGGTAAGTTTAGTTTAACTGAGTTCGAGGCTTCAAGTTGCTACGAGCTACGGATGCTGCTACGGCGGGCGCTACGTCTACGAAATTTTAGTAGTAATTTTTTATACAGGGAAATGGAGCTTTGCTTTTTTTAGGAGCTGAATCAAGATTTTGCAAGCTGATTTTATTGCGATTTCTGTTGTTCTGTGTTCACTTAAAAATATTTGCTGAAGATGCTAGTGCTCCTTTATATTTTATATAAATGAAATGCCCTATTTCAATTATAGTTATTATTTTATTATTACATTCTTTCAATTTTTATATATTTCAGTTTAATTTCTTTGTTTTTATTTTAGTCATTTATATACTTCCTCCATTTTTTCTGTATCTATTTATTATAGAATGCTTTCTTTTTTCCTTATGTTAAATTTAACGACCGTAATAGGTCATATATACAAAAATTCAGACATGTAGAAAAAAATTATTAGGGCTAATAGCGAACTCTATTTCATCAGCGAATATTTTTAAAACTGTTATTGCATATTGCGTTTATTTTATTATGTCATTTTTATTTCCAATAAAATGTACGGCACATTGTTTCTCCGGGAGTATTTCATGTAAAACTTACTTTTTTAAGCTTACAAAATTATTACGATAATTTTATCTGAATTAAAAATGTGTTGTTTCAATTCTAGGAAACAACCGAATCGGGACAGACTCGTAAAATACTTCACTAATTAATGTTCAATTTTATTGAGCTTTTCAAAAGTAAAAAAAGAAATTGGAAAATTATCCGACATTTATTAAATAAATTGAAAGCATATTTGATAGAGCATACAAGCGAGTTCAATTAATTGCAATTGAACGCTATCAACACAGAATCGAGAAGAGATGAATGTATTCAACATAAATAAAATGTAGAACAACGATTTTTTTTTATTTTTTTTTTAAAACGTTATAAAATCTGATATAAAAACAGCTCAGACATATGATTTGATACTCGTACAAACAGACATGTTAATATTTTTATCATGCAAGGATCAAATCTGCCGACCTCCTGGTGTAATAGCCGATTTCTCAACTTATTTGTTATTAAATTATAATATTTGGCTACAATAATGACTATTGAATTCGGCTATCAAAAAATGTGTCTATTTGTAAAGCGTCATAAGGCTGCATTTTGAAAAGTTAATAATTTTAAAAATGATGTAATGGTAATAAGTTACTGTGGTCGTTACAATTTTTTTTTTAATCTTCTCTGGACTTTAATAAACTTAAAAAAAGGATAAGCGAAATCAATTAATCTGTTGACGTGGATGGAGATTAAATAAATAAATAAATAATAAGTGTTAAAGGGGTTATAAAACCCAGGTTCCATTTCCACCGTGGGTCTTATATGTGAGAGTTTTTAGACTTTAACTAACTACTTCTAGATGGAAACTGCTATTAGGAAAATCAGCGCAATAAACATTAATAAATGAGCAAACCATTCTAAAAAGTTTTATCATACTTGAATGGTTTACAAACGCAAAGACAAAGATAAAAACATAACGTTTACTTAAATAAAATTCTAGATTTCAACCGCGACTTTGTCTGCATCTTTGGATGCTAAAAGTTCTGTAGAGTACGCCAAGCCAAAGTGAAAAAAAAATATTATAAAATTACAAATAGATACATGTTCAAAAAAAATTATTTCGTAATTACACTAATTACTGATTGGAAACGGTAATTTACACTAGATGTTTTAGACTCGGGAGATACATTTACATCTATCCCTAGGCGCGGGGTAACCAGGTGGTAATGTCGGGACCACCCACTAAACAGATATACCTTGAAGCGCACCCATTTTGAGTCACCCCTAATAAGGTGCACCTAGCATAAAACTTTAATTCGTTGCGTGGAAACCATAAAACAAGTTATGTTTAGTTTAAGATTAATTAGTTGCCGTCGTGTAAAAATATGCAATAATAAATCAATCCGTCGCATTTTCACGTTCATAAACATAGAAAAAAATTATAAGCCTAGGAAACACTAAAAATAATTTATAAATCCAGGTGTTAATATTTCGCGAGGCAATGCCAACGTATAAAATCATGGGAATTTAACATCCGCCGCCGCGACTAACGCTGCCTCACAACTTTAGACACATTTGACGTAGATGAGAGAACTCAAGCAAACTTAGGTTTTGCCCACAAGCAAGATTTAACTGCATCAAATTCTAACACTAATACTGTGGAAGTAGTTAGTTAAGCCAAACAGAACTAAATGCGACTTGGCTTTGATTTAGCTCTTGTGTATCAAATACGAGTATACGTGAAAGTTTGGGGTGACTTCTGCTGTGTATCGATACACTCTATCAATCTTCGTAATACATTGAGTTATTTTATTTGTTGATATTATAATGGTAATTTAAAATTTATACATACATTCATACTTTGGAAATAGGTAAAATGCGTTATTTTATTTATTGATAAATAAAAGTAAATGTAAAAAGAGCACGAAATAAAAGACACGAGTAGTCTTATTTTACAAATTAACGTCATCAGCAATTTGGAACTCATTAGTTTATTTGAGCTAAGGAAATACATTGTATTTATCATCATCGTTAGTTGTGCATTAAATAATTAAGGAGACAGTTTATATATACTCGTAATAATAAAATATCAAAAGAAGCTTAGTTGCGCACATATTTGAGCTTAACACAATACATGTATTTTATCATCATCGTTAGTCGTGCATTAAATAAACAAGGAGATATAATATATAAAAGAAGCTTAGTTGCGCACATAACCCCAGAACGACACAACGAATTTTTTTTTTTGTGTGTTTGTTACTATCAGGACAAAGTTTGTAAATTTCACTCGTACAAAACTAGGGGCGGGCCTAGTTAAATATAAAACAGACGAAGCCGCAGGCATAAGCTGGAGTTATAACCGAACAATACAGATAGACCGCTGGAGTTCTCCTGATTCGATAGCGTGGAATATTTTGATACAAAACTCTGCACTGCATTGTTAACATTTTCTCTCGTTTCGTTAAATTTTGTAAACTTTTCACGCGCCGTGGAAACTATGTACAAGACACGTCGTCTGTGACGATATAGAATACTTCAGCGCTGGGATGCTACTGTATTGGTATTGTTAAATTTTTGAACCTGTCTACATCGAAAATGTTTGCATGTTTGCTTTCTATACATTCATACTTTATGCGACGAAACTGGTCGGTAAATTGTTTTTTGTTAAAAACCTTTTTACACTTATAACACTCTTTTTGGTCGTGTCAGATTTCTATGCCACCGTGTTATAAGGGTGAGAGAATAGGTTATGGAGTGCACTTGTGCTTTTGCACTCACATGTGGCCTATCATTTATATCCAGCATAGTTCGATCATAAAGCTTGGCCACCGTAGCCGAAAACCCGTCTAGGAGGACATTATTATTACACTAATTACTTTGAATTATAACACGTATCTGTTATCGTATTTTTGTAATAAAACAAATATAGCTCCTTCTCTTCCTTTAACAGACTGAAAAAAGTAAGGAATTAATCCAATGTCAAAGCGGTCTGTAATATAATTGGAGAACAAAAACTTTTTTCATTTTTCTTTCAAACGTTTCTTTTGGTTGGCGACTCTAAAAGATAATCTACTGAAGTAGATTTAGCGTACGAAATGATACTTGTAAACAAAAAATAATGACTATACAAAAGTATTTTTTTGCAATTAGTGAAGTTTTTACATAAACTTAAATTAAGCACTGATTAAACTACGGATCTTAAACGCCCGAATTCGAATGCCAAATAGAGTAACATTATACTTCATACATTACACGCAAGTAACGTAATTTTAGTTATTCATATTTCTCATAAAATGTTAACAATTCGGTACTACTCTAAAAAAAGGTATAAAGAGAAAACACAAAAAAATTAACACGGCTGTCGCCTTAGTCTCAATAATAACTAAAATATACTAGCAAATTCGTGACTGATTGTCCGTAAACAAAATGCACTTTTGCCAACAGCACATTTTCCACCTAATTAAATCTCGGGCCCTGCAAACTTTTCTCAGTTATCAATTTTTCCCGGCCGTCTTCAGTCTCCGCCGAGCCCAGTGCGACGAAATGTGAAATTTCAATTCCACAGTAAGATTTTTATTAAAGTATCGAGGCTTGGGAACTGTTCGAATATAGTTTGGAAACAAATAAACGACTTTCCTCACTCTTTCTCCTTTTTTATACATAAAAGCGTCGAGTTGATTTATCGTCGGGTGGCAAGCGACCGCGTCCCGCGCTCTGCCACGAATCTTGATCGACGAAGCATTTCAATTTATTTTATGAGTCGACACCTTTAGAGAGCTAGCCCTTAAAAGGACCCTATTCGGTCAGGCTGACATTTATTCAGCGCCTTTACTAATTCTTTTGCAAACGACTTCTGAATTCGAGACGGTTTTTATAATTTGAATCCCATTCGGAACAACGGGGGCCGCTGCTGCATGAAGATGAAAAATTAAAAAGTAGTTTAGACTGGCGTAAACTGACAATAGTCAGCAAAAAGCTGACGCCCTCGCGTCCGCGCAAAATGGTTCGGGGTGGTGTAGGCTCCGAAATACAGCGATTCAATTGTTCCACGTTTTCACGACTAATGAACAATGGAATATGAAAAATCCGTAACGTCACCAGTCAAACATCTTACAAGCCGCAAAAATATAAAAGAATAAATGTAATAAAAAGTAAAAAATATTTACGGATTTTTCATGTAATTTAATGAACAAGTTATATTATTATTGGAGTCGTTGTCGGTTACATTAGTACGTTGGCTGGCTGGAGCTGACTCCAAAAATTGTATTACTTGTACATTAAATTATAAACAAAAGCTGTAAAATTATAAACAAAAACTACTCGTTTGATATCGATTATATTGAAATGAGACCACAACACATAGACCAGCTTAGGAAAAATCAAAATCGGTCACCAAGTAAACTGGTCGTATCAATAAAATATTCTTGGCTAATTTTAATATACACATATGACTCACTCATTCACATTCGAATATGCATAGTTATACATACATATCTGTGTTCAAACGATACCTATCAATAGATTTAATTTAAAAACGACATTATTAAAAATGGTAGATGTATAACTACTATTATAGATTTTGTTTAGTTGTCGCGGGTGGTGAATAAAAGCCCACTGCGTACACAAATAAAATATTTATTTTAAAAATACGGTTCTTTTGCCCAACTGATAATTCACTTCCGTGTCCCGTACTTCCCTGGCGAGGGCGGCCGAAGGTGGAAGGAGGCTCGCAGGTGGAGGGACGTGGCGAGCAGCTGTACGGTGCCGGATAGTCTCGGCGGTCCGGGTTTGGTTCCGTTGGGCGGACGCGCCGACCAAACCTTAACTCCAAACTGATTCCCTGGAATTCCAGAATGTTCCAGCTTAAGCCTCGCACGTCTATCAGACAAGCCCGTCGATTGCGATCACCAAAGCAAAGCCCAAGCCAAGACGGGTTTAAAAAAATAGAAGGTGAAGTGGCTAATAAAATTAATAATTAATTAATGATCGCAATCAGAACGGAGGATGATAAAACAAAATAGCGGGAATGAAAATTTAATATTTATTACGTTAATTTAAAATAAAAGAATCAAAGCAAAGAGATATGTAAAATGTAGGTAGGTTAACAGGCAACCGTTAAGTTTTCAAAAATAAAACGTTAAATCAAAGTAAAGACTAGATAGTTAGGTACTAAAATAATGAGCACTAAACTGTAGGTACACATAAATATACAATAACTAAATTCTACGAAATACACATTGCAACTACACTGTTTAAATAAAAAAACTGATCATCTCACTTACCCTATCGGGGAATGAAGGTTTTGCCTATTTACGTAGGCAGGTTCGTATCCATACGACACCACATAATATTAATTATAATTTTATAATATTTCGAGCGCTTTTCGAATATGTCGAGCACTAAAAAAATATAATTCACTGATGTGCGACGAAATACGTCCGCGCACTTCAGTTCTATTAGAGGTCTGTCGAGCCGATGCAAAAAGTGAAAGGGAATACGACAAGACCACAAGGTCAAGCAAGTTATGTGCGAACAAAAGATTTTTAAAGATCCGCGAGACGAATAAGCGAACCATTAGCAACTTGCAAATTGCGCGGATTAATATTTTAAATTTATAATGTTTTTGATTAAAGTGCAATTTATATTTTATTAAGTTTAGAATTTAGTTATGTTTATTTTTAAGTGTGTAAATATGTAAATATCTTTATTTTTAGTTAGTTTTAACCACTCAATCCCGAACCGGCACTCGGGTGCCGCGTAACAATAGATTTTCTATTGTGTCTGGTGATCCGGGGCTTGAAAGATTAAGTAGAATTAGTTTTTATCTTAATAAATTTAATTAAAATTTTATTTTATTTTTGTTATTTATTTTTAAAAATTAATATATTTAACTAAGTTTTTTTTTAAAAGAAACGTGTAACGTTACAGTATTTCTAAATTATTATTCATGTCTGTTGATAAAAATCAAGTTGTTTGCCAGTGAATCTAACAATTTTAATAACTGCACTATTAAGTGTAATAAAAAGTCTAGACTTACAGTTACTGCATTATTTTGCTATCTGATATAATTTTTATAAATTGGTATACATGTCTATTGATAAAAATCAAACTGGCTATTGTTATAATGGGACACTATAAAATGTAGAGTTTTTGTATCCATCTGTTATATTTCATTTTATTATTAAACTGAACAATGTTCAAACGACTGTTAAAGGCCATGTTTCACCATTAACAGATAAGTTCGTAATAATTTATCTATGAGATAACTTAAAGTGTGTCACGTTTGACAATTTAAAAGAGACAACATAACTATAATATTAGCTGTCATGTAATTAGATATGCAATGATTTTGCTTGATCTACTTCTTCTTCTTCTTTCTCCTGCCCGGTTCCCAATTTATTTTGGGGTCGGCGCAATATGTTCTTCTCTTCCATTCATCCCTGTCACTTGCTTGATCTACAAAAAATGTAAATAAAACGGACCTAAAGGCAAAACATTTAATTTATTGATCCCACATGCGATACGCAGAATTTCAATATTCCCCACTATTAAACTATAAAGTTCGCTAAGTTGAAAGTGCTGAACGCTTTCGAATAGTTTCAGACTAGTCAAGAAGAGTAAGACTGATAGTGTGAAACATTTATTTTGGTTTCACTAACGTTTTGTGAGCTGATCGATGGTAAAACATACAACATCGTCCTCTATGTAAGCAATGTGCTTTGAACAAACAAACCCACGCAGGGAGTTTCCAAATGAAATCTGAGGATTTGCCAACTCTTGATTTCAAATAAAATAGCGTCTTTTAAGTCATGATAAATGTCGAACGTCGGCAAAACGTATTAGATTAAATAATTTTATAGAAAGAAAAATTATATGATTTCTAGCTTTTGTGATTCTTTGAGCAGTAAATTAATTTAAGAATAGACAAGACTAGACAATCGACATATGTTTTTAATTATATTTTAATGGTACTTAAAGATTGTTTCATCTACTTGTTGTTAAACTAATTTACAATGATGTAAAATTGAATTATTTTACAAATGATACAAAAAAAATGGTCTCATTTTATCTAATTTGTTACGTCATGATCTTTAAATTTTAAAATTAATTCGACGATGCGAAGACAGCGTTTGTGTAACACTATTTTAGCGCAAAATCGTTGCGCGCACGCTGTCAGCGCTTAAAGAAAGCAAAAAGCGCTCTAACCGGTCGCTGTGTAAACAAGTTAGCGCTTTTGAGAGCAACGTGAATTTTAAACGGCCCTCTGACGGAATTCCGGGCGGGCGTTACGCGCCAACCGAAAAGGTAAATGGGTCATAAAGGCGTATCAATATTGACCGCGCAACTCCCATCTAGCGTACATCATGCCCGTTATATTGGCCATATCTCACGTTATGCGGGGAATCCATTTTTTCCGACACTAATTTATGTCTGCGTCGCTTTTTTTATTTTTAAACGGTTGCCGCGTTTTGTACGCTTTTGTGGGGTGAAAACCAATTGAGGAGTCGTGGTGCCTGTGATTCTTGCTCTGAGCGTTTGATCTAGTCTCATCATCATCCTAGCGTATTTCCGATTGCAACCAGTAAGGAGCTCAGGGTCCGCTTCGACTATGATCCTAGATTTGACAAGCCTGGTTATTACAATGGAGCGATTGCCATATCTGACCTCCGTAATCCTTACAAGGGAAACCAGACCTACTTGGAACATAGTTGGCACCAACTGCTTAATGTACCTTCCGAAGCACGGAATCATTCTTTTCAGACATTCAGGTGATTCAAACCTGCAATGTCCTAATACTGGAAACAATCACACAAAGTGATGTTCCCCGTGGGATTCGAACCCACGACCTTCGGGTATTAGAGCCGACCGCTCTAACCACTGTACTACGGAGGCAGTATTTGTACTGATCTAATCTAACCTAACCTATCTACTGGTCTATTCAGAGTACACTTGCACCATGACCACGGATTTGACTTGATTTGGCAAGTCCAGCTATAACGTTGTAGCGACTGCCTTGTGACCTTTGTAACGCTTGAAAGGGGAACTAAATTAATTGAATCATAGCCACAAAGCCATTTGCATTTTATCCTCATGATGTTTTCCCTACCGCTTGGTTGGTAGTGATAAAAACGCACAAAGGACATTTACGTGTTTACTACTTAGATTTGTTTACCTACTTAGTTATAATATTTTTTTATTTAATTTGTAAACAAATCGCAAAGCAAACAGCAATGTAGTTTATTTACATGTTTCAAATGATTCTACGTCGTTATTCTTCCACCGCTTGTAATTTGCGTCGTGTTCACGTCCTTTCTCAAAAAATTCGTCAGAATTTTCCCACAGTCATAACAACAACTCAACAAAAAGGTTTACACCAGAAACATGACCTGATTAAATTTCAAACAAGGTAACAGGTTAATTACTATTTTCCTAAGCAGTTTTAATTATAATCTGAAATCGTGAAGCCTTTTTATTAAATACAGAGAGGGCGGATAAACGAAAACGTAAATATGTTGTTTCAAATATCTTACTTTGTAAGCATCGAATTAATAAAGGTAATTTCCTTAATTTGGTATATTATCTTGTTTATCGTTTTACACAAGGTTGCTCAAAGGGAAACTAATTTATTGAAAGTTTAAATTTTTGAGATGTAGGTATTGGATTTGTAAAATTTATTAATGAAAGTTCCAAAAGAAAATGTAAAAGCATTTTAATTTCTCAATATCATTTTTATTGTATTCTTATAACATGAATGTCTTTAAGAATTACTAAGTATAAAGATACCTTTTTATAGGGCGTTAAAAGTTGATTATATTATCCATCCATTATATTTTAATACATACTTTAATCAATATTTATTCTTCACCACAAAATTTAAGTCCTTTATAATTTTACCATGACGTGACGTTACCTTTATCGATTAATTTCTATAAATTCTCTCTAAATACTCCGGCATAATTATTTATTTCACAGAATGATATTTGTGATACTTCATTACTGCAACCTGCGTGTGAGGTCACTTCCATATACCAGTATTCTTTTGAAGAATTTCAAAAACAAAAAACTCAAAGTAACTAGTTAAAAATGCAGATAAAGTCTTTGACTATGCATGTATGTAACTTAAAACTATCTCATTATGCAACCAGTGTAGAATGGTATCACTCCAAGGCATTTTTATCTTTTTCAGTAATAGTTGTCTGGAAAATTCTAGATATCGTAAAGTTGAAAACTACTGAAAGAATGCTTTCGATAGCAAACTTTATAAAGGAAAAATGCAATACTCGAGTACAGTTCGTAGAGGGGCATTTCTCATATTGGTGGCGGTGAAAGATTAACCGCACATCTCCAAAACCTATGTGGTTCGTTTTGCAGAATACGTGCATCCTTACTGCACCTAAACCTATGCAATACGGACTGTGGTTTTTGTAGTAGAAAAGTGAAGCTTTTAAGTTAAGCTTTGAAGTTCCTTTTAATGTTGAGGAAATGTGAACTAAGAATACGTTTGCCGGTTAGTACTTCAAGCCAAGAAATCTCGATCCTGCTTTCAAATAAAATGAATAAATTAATTGAATGGCTAAATAACAAGTTACATTTGCTATTTACATTGAAGCAAAAAGTAGAAAAAATAAAAATTTAGCGGAGTACACGGAGTGATCCGTACTGACGGTCCGCATAACACTAAAACCAGCCTAAAATCGTCTTTAAATAATTTACTTGTATATTGAGTTTTGGAGCAGAATGAATGTTGTTATTATTTATTTAAATTCGTAACCACTTTGGGTTAGGTAATAGAGTTATTTTTTCACAAATACCAATAAAATCGTCTTTCACTGGCCTACTAAATGCCTATAATTACATATACCCGTATAACTACTACCGACTCTGCCTGCCAAAACATGATGTTAAATAAATGACAGTTTCGAGATAAAATTGTTTACCGTAATAGGATTGCCTGGCGGGGTTCTCTGCGATGTCTGTCGAACAAGGGAATTATTTTGAACAAAAATGTAGCCCAGACAATGCCGTTCTGTACGTGAATGTTCAATTATGAATGATAATGCTAGAATAAAGCGGGTATTCTTGATTTCTGTTTGAAATAATAATAGAGTATGATTTTGAATGATTTGAGTACTCTTTTGTTGCACTCGGTATACCATTTTAATATCGAAATTAATGGTACTTGAAAATAACCATTAGCCAACGGTTATTTACTAACCAAATTTCTGCTAGAGTTCTATCTACAGAATTAGTCAGTAATATGGTAGACCACGTATCTATCTACCACCTATAGTCATAATAATATGATTTTTTTGCAAATTGATGATGAAAACACACCACAAGCTCGCAACCTCATTCAAAGTCACACTCATTCCCAATCTGCCTATCAGCAAATTCTCACACTCAGTCAACCATTTACTCTCACTCAAACGAACATCCCAATTGCTGACCTTCCTACTGAAATTGAATAGGTGTACTTGGCTTAGGCCCGTGTACTCTTCTTATAATACACGGTGTAAGAAAAATATAAATATACACATAAACAATAATAATAATAATAGAGTTCGCTTTGGCCCCACGCATGCTTCAAAGGACCGGGCCCTCATGTGCCTGAGATCTTCAAAATATGTACCAACATAATAATAATAATAATTTATTTGCCATGAATAATAGGGTGTACATGTACATTGTACATTGGTGGTACAAAATATTTTGTGCAGGTTATAATAGTTATGACAATTATTATATTCGTAAGCAAATACTCGTAGTATTGCAATACTTTACTAGCCATACAAGAGTAGTTTAGGGGGAAAGTTCTGATAATTCAAGATCTATCAAAAATATTATATAAATAAGTATAATGAATGGAAAGGTATAATGAAAATACTGGTTGCTGTTGTTAAATCAACAAAAGCCTTAATTGTTCGGTGATCCAATATTTCCATCGGGTTTCAGTGGCCTAAAATTAGGTTAATTTAAATCTGCCCAGCGCAATGAGAGCATAAATTAATCTCTAAACAAATTTTCAGTAAAAACAGAGAAGTTTTGCTTTTTATTTTCCTTTTTAATAAAATTAAATGTTATTGTCACTATTATGGGTACTTCAATGATGGAGGCCATTGCCAAATAAAGGGACATCGGCTTACTTTACAGTTTAATAAACGTTGTTTATTCCACTTATTTGCCATCAATACAATTTTATATCAATTATCAATTTGAAGATTGATTTGAAAATTGTATTTTCTTTTCTAAATATAAACCTGAATGAACTTGGAAGATAGAAACACTTTCTATAACATTATGTAGTTTGATAATACAGGCGTTTGACCGTGGTCATAATAATGAAAGGCTGTTTAAGAGGATTCAACTATAGAGTAAAAGAGATCCCTTTAGATTATACAGTGTATGGCCGTGTCCTCAGTGAAAGCGGTCTTTTAAAAATACTCTATATTATGCTTATCGGTTTGATAATCATTTGAGTTCTTTATTCGCAAGTCGTATAAATAATAATAAAATGCGTGTTCACTGATACTGACCACATTGTTTTAACTGAATAAAATATAAACATGTAAACTGTAAAGCACAGTATTACTTTCTAGTTAGCCATTTAAACCCCACTGCTGGGAAATGGCCTCCCCTTGTGTCAGCTATTCTATTAATTTACTAAAATTAAATTATTAAAAGAGGTTCTATATCTTTCATCAATTTGTTTCAGTATATAGGTGGCTTTATATTCGTATCAAACTCATTTACAACAAACGGAATAACATTTTAAGAATAAATACAATAGTAACAAAAAATCTAAACATACTTATAAATAAAAAAATTTGGTAATAGGTCTATTAATTTTATGAATACTCCTAGTTGCCTAGGAGATTCCCACCGCTTACTCGAAGACCCCAACCCATATAGGGGTACAACTGATAACGCTTTATGTTCACGACCAGTTGTTTTAGGGCCTACTTTACATAATGTCACCAGAATAAAACACAATTTCGGGTTTATAAGACCTTATATGTAAGATAAGTTGGCTATTTTAAATTGAAAATAATGCTTGACACTGAAAACATTCAATATTTTGTATTTTCCTTTCTCCGGATTTGGCGAGTGCAGTTATGACATTGAAACAACTTTCCTCAGCACTCTCGGATCCTGCAGCAATTGGATTGGCTTTACAGCCATTTTGATTACACTGTGCAGTTTTGCTTACAATGTCTTCGTCACTCCGAGCTAGTGTACAATACGCATTATGCACGTAGGAACTCCATTGTTGCGCGCTAAAAATCGGACAATTGACCTTACACAGACTTTTGATACTAATTTTGAGCGTTGTTTTTTTTTATTATAGGTTTAAAGGTAATATATTAAATAATATTATATATAAATACCTTTAAACTTTTTGGAAAAAAATGCATAGCTTGTACCTACTGTAGGAACCGAACTCCATTTTTATTTACTCGTGTCTGATCATACTTATCTAAAAATACCGTAATTTGAATAATGTAATACAATTATTTCCCCTTTAACTAATTTATATTCTAACATTCAAAACAATATTATTATAGTATTTAATCCGTCTTTATTATATTTACATTTGACAGTCGGTTTGCAAAGATTATCCGTGGAAATAAACGAGTGAGGCGCGTGTTGTGGCTGCTACCCATAGATAACACGGGACGTGAGACCGAATATGTTACCGTTACGATCATTTTTAGCTGACCTAGACTTGCCTTTGGTGTTATTATAATGGCTGGTGTAAGCTGCAGTTGTACACAATATACAGCAAATAGTTCTATCTAGAATAGATGTTAAATCGTTTTTTGTTCCAGATTAAACTGTATATTATACTTCAATCGAAACGTCAGTTCAGTGTAATTAGGTAGAAAAGGGAGGTATCTAAAGTCTTTCTGCAGGGAAAACTGGGTTTTTTAACAATCATTAAAATCATCGTTACAATGGTAGTGCTGACAAAATTAGCAAGATTTTCGATATATTTTGCGAGTAAAATGCATATGTTTAAATTCTTATAATATTATTTCATTTTAACCAATATTAATTAGTCTTCAGAAGTCATACATTAATAATATTGAGTTCATAATTGCTACAATCAATATTGCGCCAAATTCAACATTAACTTAGTCTCTCTGCTAACATTGCGGAATCTGCAAACACTGAACTAATAGGATTTTGATAAAACAGACTGTTGAAGACGTGTTTTTTTTTCATTTATAAGTATTTATAAACTATATGAATTAACTACATAACTTATGCAGAAAAAATTGAAAACATAAAAGTATCGACACGTCATGTTCGACTCTATAAACAGTATAAACCAACTGAAATAATTGAAATCACAATATAAAAACGAATTACCAAAAGTTATTTAAAATTGTAAAAAATATGATAAACATTTATTTTAATTAAAGTTGCTTACTAAAAATATACAATACCGTCTAAGCTTATTTAGTACCACTAAACAGTTTTGTATTCCTACCAAATTACAAAAGGTGCTTGATAAAAGAGACGGGCCGTTTTGTTTAATCCTTTGTTTCAGGCAGTCCTTTGCTATTTTTCTTTGATGTTTTTCTTTTGCGGACAATTTCGAGATAGGCGCAGGGCTGTGACTGACACGGGCGGAGAACTTTCGGCTCGGTTACCTGCTCAGTGTTATGTGGCATTATAATATTATTATCTTAGAATTTTGAATTATATTTTATTATTTTTGTTCGCGCACTATTGTTTTTTTTAAATCTTCTACTAGTATCTTTTAATTGTAAACGTAAAGCAAGATCAGACAAAGACACGTACAATAATCGTTTGTATTAATTCGGATACACAGTGTTTGAATTCTTAAACGATTTATAGCGTATTTCTTATACGCCTCTCACAATAATTAATTGCATATAGCAAAAAGCAATCGTGTATTATAAAAAGGAACCATAATATCATAAACCTGGATGCACTCTTCTACCGTAAATATGTAGTTCACTCCGTAATTGGGATGCGAAAAAACTCTTTGAAACGTGAACAAGATAACGATATGTCTAAAAAGATGATTCTCAAAGGACTACGCCTTTGGACTGACTTTAAAATTCCCCGTTTTGGTTGCGATGCACTCATTTTATCTCATAGCTGGAATGCATCACGGGAATAATTTTGAGTAGAAAGAATTCATTCTCAATGGAAATTTTCCTCTTCGCTGGGAACATTTAGATTGGCTGCCAAATCAAGGTTTATGAGGTCGGGATGTGATCTTCAAGTTTTATTTTTCAATCATAACTTTTACTTTTTACTTTCGAAATATGAGTGGTCTTTTTGTAATACGAACGCAATTTGGATATTATTTTATCTCGCGGCGTTATTCTCTAAACAAATTCAAACCTGATTGAATTTTTTATGTTTGCCACTTAAAATAGCTGGGCCATTATAAAAATATCCTAGAAAAATTGTACATTTAAAGTATTTCTCAAGGTTTTGAAAGAATTTGTAACAAAAATAAAAAAAGAGTCAAATTCTAGACCTTTTAAAAAATATCGTCAATTGAAGAAATATACTGCAATTAAAACCTACTTATTATAAGATTTAAATATCATTCAAAACACTAATCAAAACTATTACTATCTAAACGCGTTGAAAACGAGCCATAAACGTGATTTCTAAATACTATCAAACCCAGTGGGTTAATAAATAATTCATCCTCATTGATCGATGTACCTTATAGCCAAGGGCGTTGCAAAAACCAAATTGTATCTAGAATCGCCCTGCAACCGGCAAAAGGTTACAAAGGAGCAATCTAACTTTTACTAGGTGCGGCGATGCCTGTGCATGAAGTTTGCTTAACGAGGGTTCCACGACGTACCTATCTGACCTTTGTAGGCACGTTTAGGCCTAATAATAGGGTCCTGTTTCTTTTAATTTTCACCCTTAACGCCAAGGAGATAAGAACAAAGGACAAGCCCCCACTGCCGGGGCTTGGATAATCGTTTTATGGTGATTGTAATATTGATACTGCAGATACAGAGGTACGACATGCAGTTAAGACTGGTTGGTTTAAACAAATTCTTTGGTTATTTCAAATGTTTTTTAACTTTTTTGGTGAACACTATGAGAGATTAATTGCATTGATTTTACTTTCATATTTGACTTTTTACTCTCAAACATCTAACGTTAAACTAATTTTTTTTAAGTTACCTCTACTACTTAGGCTAGTGTTAGTAACGATATTTACAGCACAATAATGAGTCACAAAAATCAAACTACTGAAATAATGAGATGATTTAAAATATCTTAGAATTTTATTTTAATACAACGTACTTAACAAATACTTGACGATCGACCAGGTGATATAAATGTTCTCATTCCTGGATTAAATCAGGGATTTCTAGTCTACGGAATGGAACGGCCGCGAAAATCCCTTGTCATTAGATACTACGGCGCTTTGTGTAAAAGAAACTATTCCAAATACTTTCCCATTTAGATTCAGTATCAGATGACTAAAGAAAATTCAACAAATTTGCATTTTAAAGTTATTATAAGTAAGACTGTTGTTGACGGCAGAATAATATGGACTCAAGCAATTTTCCGGAAAAAGTTAAAAATCTTTGGACATTATACTTGTAGGTACACGCAGCGCCATCTCGCTCATAACTAAGCTAAGATACATATATTGTGACGCATAAAACCTGAGTCACTTCGTGATCGCGACTGCTGTGAAGTAGTCGAAACAAAGTCGAAACAATGTAGAATATATTTTGCAAGTTTTTATCCGTTAAAGTTGTTTTATTTAATATATTTATTGTGTTTGCAAGACCACGGTTGAAAATTATATTTTTAAATATTAAAAACCTACGAATTACAGACGAATATCTTCTTGCCGTCTAGCCGACTTACCCACCATTTACCCAGATAATCTATATTATTGTCAAAGCAATTCAATAGTTTTTTTGTTTTGTGAAAGCCTTGCGTAATTTAAATCATAACTGTCAATCACACATTATTCTATTGTAATTAAGAGATAATGCTTATACGTAGTCATCGAACACTATGTTAATCCCAAACTCTCTTATTCACTAAAGAAGTTTTACCCATTAGGACTAATGAATAAATAATTGATCCATCGTATAGCCAAATCCGCGTGCACTGAGTGGTTACACCTTTTAAACAACATTTCCGAACGTCCATTAAGGGATTTGCGGGATTAAAGAGTCCCCTTTACAGTTCGTGTTCGTGCTGGCACTCAAATGTATTTACAGTTTTTTTAATCACCCAATTTTGTACACAGGTAAGCAATTCGTGTTTGGACGAGATCCGCTCGGAGGGTTAAGGTAAGGCCGAAGGTAAGTGTTGTTACGAGTACAAGTATCGGATTAACAGTGACAGGAGTGTGGGTATTAGGCAATGAAAGAATCGGATAGAAATCTCTTTTTGGGCCTGATTTTTTTGAGCACGAGGTTGTATTAGGGTTCAAAAAGAACCATACAGTTTGTCAAAATGATCATAATACTAACACATTATTCAATATAAACACTTTGTAGTTCATCATATTTTATGATCTCCATTAAACTCTGAATTTAAACTAACAAAAAATATCTACTGTATCAATTCTAATTTAACATTTAGTATTATAGTAGCTACACAATAAAACCGCCTTTCCAGCATTAAAAACAGCGGATAACAACCTTTAACACCCGACAAAAAGGTTTGATCAATAATTGAAAAATTGTTTGTTCTAACAAACACCATATCGAGATTATACAGATTAAATTGAAAAACGCTGAGGAGAAAAAATATGCAGCCGCACGCGCTTCGCCCGCCTTATCGTAACCTCATTGGCAATCTACCACGGAACCTCCACAGAATAAAATCTCCTTGGAAAAACTTCAAATTCGCCTTAAAAGTTATGAGAAAAGGGAGGAATCCGCTAAGAAGTACTTTCACAGAATCTTTGCATAATCTACGAGTATATTGATGATAACCAAGGCTAATCAAGTGAAAATATTGTTTCGAACGTTGAAAGTGACAGCGTAGTAACGTTTTACGGAACGTTTCTGCCGAAATTTTTGTTTGAATTAAATATTCTGCGGCTGCGGTTACATTAATCTTGTGGTGTCGTGTATCATGGACGATGTTTATGCCTGACTAGTTTATATAAACGAACGTTTTTTATTATACCCAAGGACTATGGTTAATTTCGTGTTCCATAATAATGAATTCATTGTTGATATCTTTAACGATGTACCGGAAAGGATTTCGATAGTATAAATGTTTATTTATATAATCTCTGCGTATCATATTTTACTAAGACATAATCCCTCTTATTACAGAACGTGGTTTAAAAATTAAACCGAGCTTAGTCCTGACTTAACTCCTGACTAAAGTCAAACGCTATTACAAAACGAAGTTTTACTTCATTTCGAGTACTAAAGTTAGACCCAAGAAAGTCCGCCGATACCCCTAGTTTTACTATTGACTAACTTTCAAACGTCAAAAGATAACACTTTTGAAATTTCGCTCCGTTCTACGTATAGAAAGACAATTTTTGAAAAGAATCACTTAAATTTGTGAACAGAAAATTAAAAATATATGTTACTTTTTCTTACATTACTAAAACATATTTATAAATAAAGAATTATTATTTTTACTGCCTTATTTAAAGATTTTAAAACATGACATAAAACAAAGTCTTGTAAAATGAAACGCACTGAACGAGTTAGTACCAGTAAATTATTCTTATGTTGGTATTTGTTTTGTAATAAGGAAAGTTTTAAAAAATAGTCCGGACCTAAACCTGTACTAACAAGTACAGTTTTAAACCTGTTTTAGCGATGTTTTTTGTAATAAGAGGGTAAATGTACACATACACACATACAGTTTTCTTTACAATTTGTCAGTTGACCAATCTACATATGATCAGATGGCACCTGTTCGCAAGATGTACCAGCCATTGCTACATTCTACAATCATAATCATTATAGATTTCCTTAAATTTGACAGATGTCACAACTAGTTATCTAAAATTAGATATCTATTATGCCTGTATACGACACATTCACTCTTAGCATTCAATCATTCACTCATGCGCGAGCGGCGCGCATTCAAGGACTCACTCAACGGACGGATCTGAGATAAGACGTGTGTGCTGTGTAACTACTTATTGAGTTACTTAAAATATATACCAGTATAAAATTTAAAACAGTCCACTATTTATTTATTTAACATCATTCGGAGGACCCTATCACAACTAATGCCTTCCTTCATCGATCTACAGGGTCACTTTAAATTTGTTGTTTCTTTACCAAGCTATCATTGAAAATGCTAATCGTTATTGTAATTAACGAAGTAAGATGAAACTGTCGTGGGAAGCGATGGATATAATGGGGAAATTCATTAATATTGATGAAGTTCGCGTCTATGAGGCAGATCTTTGAAGAATCGTTTTAGTAGCTCACTTACATTGAATTTTTACTTAGAAACTGAACATTAATTGTTTGTGTGTTTGTCACGATAATGATATTTAATAAGTTGCCAAACGTAGAGGAAACAAAAATAAGTAATCTTGTCTTATTAACCCTGAAAATGGATCGCTGAAAATCAAGTCATTATTATAAAGTAACGGATTCACAAATATGCACACGATTTTTCGCCAAAAAATAGAACGATTTTTCTGCTTAGAAAAATATACTGTATTTACTCTGAATATGTAGAGTAAGGCCGGCGAATAATAAAGAGCTTAAGCGTTTACTTTGAACTCAAAAAATCAGCCCGGGGTATTTAGCCTGAAAATAAACAACGCTTTCTACGAACAACCAGGCAACAAAAAATCATATTCAAGATCTTGTTTTTCTACCACATAATATTATATATAGAAAATAATGTGATAAATCTTCCTAATATTACCATAAAAATTATAAGCAAAAATACATGAAACGAAATTATTCCTACCAAATAATATATAAGATTATTAGATTTGAAAGGCTGTAATTCTTATGTAAAAGCGTATCATAAAAACACCAGTCTCACATATGCCAACTGACTAGCCAAAAGGTAAAATAATGAAGTCATGTAAATTAATAATATTCTGGGCGTCTGCCAAGGATATTTTGCCGGAAAAACTACACGTACAAAAAATATTACGAGTCTGTAGTCTTTATTTTTTCGTTTCTACCTGACGCGAGTATCTATATTAATGTTACTCGTATGTTAAAACTACGAGAGCTTAAATTTTAGGTTAGGTGTAGACGTCACGCTGCGTAAGTCTATTAGCCGGGTGTCCAAAGTGAGTTACAAGTTAACATGAACGGTTTGTATACTTTTTATACTTACTCGAGTTCATAGTCATCGACCTCGTATTTGTACGAGGTTAGGTTAGGAGGTAGTTCCTTTCCATGTTAATAATAATATGTAAAATTGAAAATTGTTTTTTGTCCAAGATTTCAGTCATGAGTAATTTGATTAATAGTTTTTCATAACAATTTTTATTGCTAAGTTCTTGTGCGGTTGTCAGTAGGCCTTCATTTCTATTTGCCTTATACATAGAAAAAAGTATGAAACATATCGCACGCATACTATAAAAAACTCACTTAAACCTAAACTTGCTCGTATGACTCAAGACGGTAAAATTTTTGTATTTTTTTAACTTAGTTCTCATTCACCAAACGTCTAGATTAACGTTATACGTGTACGAATAACGTGGAGTTTTCTGTTATCGCGTCACCATCTGTATAGGCAATTTTTTACCTTATAGATACATCGTTCTCGTTACGTAACCTAAAAATATTTCATCTTCTTTTTCCGTGTAAAACAAAACACAAAGCACTTACTCACTTCTACTTCACTATGTGCTATAATACGAGCCAAAATTGTATAAATGAATTTGATTCTTGATTCTTCACTCAACATGAATGCTTTGGTAGTGATTTCATCGTGCCAAAGCATAGTAAATCAGCAAATCACTACATTATAAGTGCAGAAGTATCGAAACGAGATCAGGTAAGTTCCATCTTTCGAATTTCATTACAGCGGGCGCAGGTCCCGATACAATTGCATCGATCCTGGGATGCGGGTGCACAAAGGCTGACCGCATCACGATAATGCACCGTGTTCGAGGCGAACTGGAATATCGGGAAAATATTTCATGTTCCTTGTAGTTGCTCAGAGGTTTGAGGTGCTAGCTTGCGATGTTATATTTTAACACATTACTTGCTGTTTTGACCGACTTTGAGCACCGGTTTAAAGCTTATGGCGTATATATATGTATGTGTTGACAAAAATATAAGTAAACGGAACGTTTTTTGAATTTGATGACTGGTCGATTCTGCTGAAAATTCTCCATATATTAGTAAGATTAAAAGTAAGTTTATTCCCAGTAAAACTGGGTCACAAATATAAACTTTAACATTTATGGTATAAATTTAAAAATAAATAAAGCAAAAAATCTATTTAAAGCCGTATTAAAATCATATCACAATATAATTTATCAATGACCTGTATACCGTTATAATATTTATTACAATACATGTATCATGTAACACAACACAATTTAAAATATAATTATAATGTTTTGCATTTAAAGTCTATTTGAACCACCATTAAATTCACTCTGAACCAAATGTAAAAAATTATAGCCCACAAAAGGGGCAACGTATTGTTCAAACTAGCAAACCATTAACTTAATAATACGCCGCTGGAGTTAACTGATTCAAGCAACCTGACTCTTGATTGGAAAAGAAAACCCAGCAATTCAATATTGCTGTCATTAGGGATAATGACGGCAATTTTATCGGCAAAACGAGATCAGAAAGTTTCATTTTTCGAATTTGCACTGTTGCATCGTTACAGCGTGCATTCTGGCTACGGACAAAAGCACCTGACCGCATCAAGATAATGCGACGATTTACGTAACTTGCATCGCTTGGGATAAATTGGAAATAAGCGTGGAATTATTACATGTCCGAGGTACCGAACTCAGGGGACGTTGCAAAGAGATTTTTGGCAGCGCTTCGCAAGCGTCCCTGTCCGGTCTCCGACGACTCGATTCCAACTAATCTTTCTTTATCTTTGTTTGTGACGCAACTTTATCGAAATAGTGAACTAAATGTAGTGCTTATTCGAGAAAATAAGTCGACTCTCTTTTTGATTTTGGATTGTTTTTGTAGAAAATCTCGTGGTGCTTTTTAAATACTGCATACGTTTAATCCGAGGTAGGTACTATTCACGTTAAAGTTTTCAAACATGCCTTTATATTCATATTTAAAATCACGAAATCAGTAAGAAAAATATTCAGACATTGTCAATTATTTCATTTCGAAAACAGACTAATTTTCATAGTTTTTATTATACTATAACTTTCAAATCACAAAAATAATATATTTTTCCACAAATAATAAGTGCAACCTACCTTGTAGAGTGGGATAAGGGCATGGAAATGATGAATAAGTGCAACACTTTATACACCCATAAAACAGTACTAAATCTGCTGCCTTTCAATTTTCACGGAATCTTGAATCTTACACATTTTCTCGACACCAAAATTTTCATAAGTGACTTTTACCTATGCCGTGTTTTGACAAAATCACATAAGTAAGTATTTACATAAGTTACAGATCTCAAACATATTACGTATACCTACGTAATATCACTGGCGTAGATTTTTTTGTATCATTCTCTAAAATATCGTAATGAAATAAAATTGAAATTATGGAGGGTGCCAGATACATCACAGACCGAGATAAATGCACCCCACACTTACTTTGATCTCAAAATCCCCTAGATGGTTGTCACCACCCTCAATACGGGTGCTCTTACCTTGCTAAACTTATAAGTGCATCGCTTTAAATATAATATAAAATCTCTTTTGCATCCATATTTTCCTACATCTTTAAATAGACGTGATGTTAGAGACCAACATGAAACCTATACATGTAAAAGGTTATCATTTTACATATTTAACGAGTAAAATGGCGAAATCCTTTGATATTGAATAATGTTAAGCTTCCAATAAAATGGAAAGAACTAAGGATCAACTCTTTCAATATTTATAAAGCGGCAAATAATAAAATAAGATTACTATCGTACTGCTGGCGTCGTAATATCGTTGAGCATTTAGGACACGCGAAAGATACAGAAATAAAGGACTAAAATAATGATTATCTCATCTCGAATTCAGAATATTTTAAAATGGTTTTAGCAGATGAACACAGCCCGGGTTTGTGATCACCAATCCGCATTTGGCAAGCGTGGTTTGGCAAACATTGTAACGATAACTTGATTTTAAGGATGGATAATTGGATACGCCAGCGGTGGCGGGACATTAATAGGCTAATACTAAACCTTTTTTAGCAGATTTGGTATCGAATACGTATTGTTCGCGGTATCGGTATACGAAACTACTTCAATTGGCTACTAACAATTGTTAGTAGCCAATTGAAGTAGTTTCACATGTCATATTTAAAAACGGGGTTGTCTTATTTACTAACACGAAACGGGTACCTATGTTGCTTAAGATTATTTAGTTTGGCTGTTCAGTAATAATTTAGAAGTGTTATAGATGTTACTTGCATACAATGATTAAGTTGGTTAGAATGGTTTAATTACCTAAGCAGAAATCTAAGCCTTCCAGGTTTAACAGTCATAATCTTGAGATAAACATTAGTAGTTTTGTACTTTATTAACTAGTTAATTCTTTTTTTTTTCAAATTAAACCACGAGTCCTTAGGAACGTACTTTACTAATGTGTATTATGTCACCAAATATTCAATATTTATAGGCACTACAGAAATATAATTATGATTGTTGCATGGTAGCACAAAATACAACCGTATTCGTTCACGCAACCACATTCCACCGTCTTAATGTTCTAAAACCGTCACCGGTACAAATGTCAGAGTAATAAACATCCCGAAACAGTAAAGCTTTATATTTAACGGTTTCTTTAGTCAAATGAAAACCCGTCGTTTAAACGCGCATTAATTTGGCAGGATCCATGAAAGCCCCGCTCCCTTTATCTGCCTTATCTGCAAACGTGGGATCATGTGCGATTTTGGTTGGTAAACGCGGCATCGGACGTTCCTTTTAAATTATACATGCGATTTTAAGTAACCGGCCGTCGATCCGATCCCCAACCCTCGATTCCGCTTATCTGCGTGATTCCGACTCGATATCCTTTCGGGGTAAATTGATTGCATAATGTTTTGATTCGCGAGATTTTTGCGTTTTCGTCCGATTGCCGGGCGGTCTACGGCGATAAATTTAATTTAACAGATTGTCAATTACAAATTATGTTGTCTTTTACTCTTATTCTACTTTACGATTGAAAACATTTTATTTTTTAATTATATTTGCGTGTAGCGTCTTGTTTGATAAGTTTAAAAAAATATTAAAATTTAATAAAACCGATGTTCTTAACCGGCTATAATTATGTAGTAAATATTGATAAATTAAAAGTAAAAGTCATGTAAATGTTACTTACTTTGATTTATACAGATAAATTATGATAATATAACACATCCAAAAACCTACGATAACAAAGCAAGATTGGCCCAAAGAAACAAGAAATAATAACAACACAAAGTCAAGAAAAATACCAAAAGAATTAGAACGCGCGGTTCCTGCAAGAAAAATCATATAAAAGTTTCAAACAAAACAAGAGCGAAGTCGTAGTGGAATCAACGAATGATGGCGAACGACGCGCGAAATTTTATTACGAATCGAACGAGCAGCAGTGTCATACAGTCGGAACACTCGGAACAGATCTCGACATTGTATCGGCCAATAACTACGTAAGGGCATCGCATCCTGGTGCCCCGCATTTTATCTTCAGATTGAAGCGTCGCTTATAAATGTATGTTGATATATTTTTCGCGGGCTGGCGACTTATACGCGACGAAAAAAAAAGAAAATTGCAAGAGTTGGTTGGCCAGTACGATTTTCAAAGTTGATGGCTTTATTAGAATATTTTTTTAATAACAATATACATATGTACGGCACGCGATAATGTTTTATATTCTTTTTTTTAAACGATATACCTACTCGTAAATGTTTTTACATATCTCTTGCTCTGTAAGTAGTCACTTACTTCCCTGAATGCCGGGGTGTATGGATATCATTACAGCATAGGTTTTTGAATTTGAAAAAAGAACTGTCATACTCATATGTACTGCAAGAAGAATATTTTTAAAAAGTTAGGTATTTTTTTTTCTCTTGAATCGGAATCAAGACAATTAATTTTATTAGAATTTATGAAGATTTTATTTTAAATATCGAACGATTTGTTTCGCAGTCACATTCTATGTTATTAAAAATCAAACTGGCCAGCACGATTTGACGCGCTTGCGTGCCATAAAATCGTGAAGAGTAAAAAAGGCAGTCGACTAACTAGGCGCGAAAGTATTTTTTTTTCGTGTTTTTGGAGTTCTTTCTCAAAAGTTAAGTTTTTTACTTACCTCACAATCGATATGTAAAGCAGAGTGTTTACCTCGGGTGTATGCATCAATTGCATACTCGGGCTAATTAGCGCCCTCGCTGCGCTCGGGCGCCAAAAACCTCGTATGCAGTTGATGTCATACAGCCCTTGGTTAACAATCTACTATTTTGCCAGTACAAAATGTATTATAGTACAAATGTAAAAACAAAAGCAATAGTAGAGATGCGATTGTCATTGAATATTAAGGAACGTATAGAAGCTAATACTCGACTTTCATTATAAAGCATTTTTTCGGACATAGAAAAATATTTTTGGCTTGCAACTTTCGCGAGCGTTAGTAAAATAACTCGCCAATGTTTTAACACAATAGTCTAGGAACACATAGAACACTAGTACAAACATTAATCGTGGAATTTAAGCTGTGCAATTCGCATATTTTTACTCTTTGGTAACTAACTAGCAATAAAGTTATTCATGAAAGAATAAAAGAACGTTCAAAACAAGCCATAAGAATCGTGATTGGAATCGATTTAAAATCTTTTGTGTGTATCAAATACCGACATTGTATCAACCAATACCGAGTCATGACAAAAGGGCACTGCATGCATCCTTCCCGTTTCATCGACTCGAGACCGATTCGCTCTGGATATTGCTTGGGAGTAGCAGTTGGTACATTAAAAATTGTTCCCTGAAAGGTCCATTCACGCGATTCTTGCATAAAAGCTACAACATGTCGATCGGTTCAATTCAAAGCTGAGGCTTTATTCAACATAATATACGTACTTCGAGCGAAATTTTGCGGAGATTTTTATGTAAACGGCATTCATATAACTCGTTCGGCTGGAAGGCATTTTGTAAGGGGGCTTTCGTTCACGTACATATTTTCAGTGTCAGTCTAAACAAAGGGCATCACGAATTAACATGACGCATTTGGGTCAAACATTTTTGTGTGTTTTATCAAATGTGACAGGCGGCGTCATCATTAACCAAATCCGTTTAGGAAAAATAATGTTAGAGCGTGGCAACATTTTATAAAAATACTTTTGTTTTCAGTGCCGTGATAAAAAGACGATTATTATTTTGTTATTATATCATTTGGTGACAAAATAATCATAGTATTTTTATAATTACTACATACATTTGTAGGCATAACAACCGTTTCTAGTCGAAATTCTGATTGCTCACAATTATTATAATTATCTCTCATGTCCTTCCAACCTACACGCGCTTACCATTAGCATAATTTTATATACAACTTCAGAAAGGAAGCGAGTTCTTGATAATAAGTACCTACGGCGTATATTATATTACATTTAAGATAAAATACCTGAAAAAAAACATTACTAACCAACACATGTTAAAAAAAGAGAAAAGAAGTATCACTCAATTTATGCAGTCGTAAAACACTTTATTAAAACGTTTTTTCATTTAAAATTGCTGAACATAATTATCTTGAGATGTCACAATTATTTTATCACTGAGGAGTAGTATTACTAACCAGACACAAGACGACATTCCCGCGATTTACGGGATTACAGGATAGGGGCCAATGTTCCACAGAAGCAGTCAAAGTTGTCACTATTGCCTATTCAGCAGGCTACGAGCGGCTGTTAATGATACTTCCCCATATTACGTGTTTCAGATAGATACAGTTTACTCCATAATTTAGCACCTAAGAGTAACTTCCATCACAACTTTGATGTTATAGTGGGTTAAGTGCTCACTCTCTCGCTTCCAATTTAGGATCGAAACAATTCTAAAATAGCTCAGGTACTATGGAAAACTCTAGTTTACCAAATGAATAATTAATTCGACATGAATATTTATAGGCGCGGACAATTTCAGCGAATTGTGAATACGAGTTAAAGAAACATCACCTAATGAGAAGAGGGTCTTGGATTTTGAAATATCAATGTAAATCCCACACGGATGACGTGTTCGCGAGTTTTCTTAAAATTTGAATAAAATAACCATACATTAAGGGAGTTCAAGCAAGTATTGTGGCATAAAAACGGATGAAATAAAACGTTATGTAAAATAATATTATTACTTTTAGGTGTTTGTATGAAGTTTTTAATTCTGAAACCATTTTAAAATACTTACTTTCTCTAAGCCTGACAGTTTCAAAAAGTTTATTACCTACAAACGCCTCAAATGTTTCCTGGTTTGAGCACCCGCCGCAAAGCTTGTTAAGACTGAAGGTTTACATAATTATCTTAAGAAAGTATAATTTTACCGCGATGAAAGTTGCCTTTTTCACTCTCCAGCTCCCAAACAATGCCCACTTATACCAAAATCACATTAAACTATAGCTCTTGAGTTCCGAAGAAACTAAACCCAAATCACTCCCTTTTTCTGTAATTCAATAGGAACTGAGCGTTATCCCAGGATAAATTTAGCCTTATTTCCTTTACTAAGGTTTTGTCTAAATAATCAAATTCGGTTCAACGGTTTACCCCTAGAAAAAGCATATCGGATAGAAGACTTACTTTGACATTTTTAAGTAACTGCAATGCCTGCGTGGTGCAGTGGTTAGGGCATTGGGTTCTAAAAAGCACGAGGTCATGAGTTCTAATCCCGCGGGGAGGATCACTTTGTGTGATTGTTTCAAGTTTGGTAGGTCATTGCAGGCTTGAATCACCTGAATGTCTGAAAATAATGATGATTCCGTGCTTAGGAAGGCACGTTAAACCGTTGGTTCCGACTATGTTCCAAGTAGATCTGGTTTCCCTTGTAAGGATTACGGAGGTCAGGCTTGTCAAATCTAGGATCATAGTCGAAGCGGACCCTGAGCTCCATACTGGAAGCAATCGGGAATACGCTGAGATGATGATGATGACTGGCATATATACAGTGGTGGACATATAATTAAAGACACTCTTGTTGTTGACTACGTACAATAAAATAAACGGTATTTAGAGTCCCAGATAAGTATTAATTCCATAATTATTGGTTTTCATACGTACACTGTTGTCGTATTTTTAAAATGCGGACAGAAAAAAAGTTATTAAAGCAATATTTTAGTCTTATTTCCTTTTTTAAATGTAACACAAACTTTGTCGATACATTTTTCGCTGGTCAGCTAATTAAAGACAGTGCGTATTTCATGTTCTAAAGTTAGCATATAACCATAAAAGGAGCACTTTAACTTTTTCTATTATGCAGATTTTATCCTGACAAGCAAAAACTAGTTTAGTTTTTAACTTGCTTTAAGTATTTATTGTGATAAAAATGAATTAGTATGGGAAAGGGAAAAAGTTGCGATTCTCCCTAGTAAAGGAAGAAAATTAAAAAAAAATTATATTAAAGGTTTGTCGGACAGTACATTAAAAGGTCACTAACGATGCTCTAAAATATGGTTATAGACGATATCCGGAATTTTAAGAAGTTTTATACGGTTCACATGCCTAGGAAATTTTGACCGAGAAAAACAACCACCTCAAAAATAGCATCATTTGATTAAAAAAGATCTATCAAATAGCTCAAAAGTCATGCGTTATGAAGTATTTGGTGTAGAGGGGTCTAAAGTAGTATCTAACAGAACGATTAGAAGGAAATTATGGAAGTCACCCTTTTTTGAAAGATTTTTTCTAAGATCCTTCGTTTGAAGGAAAAAAAAAATTACGATTTGCCCAAAAATATTCACATCGGGACAGAAAGACTGAGAAAAAATGTGTTTATTTCCGAAGAATTTTAATTAATATGGTTAACTCTAAAGGAAAAGTTTACGTTAGGCGTCCCCCAAATAAAAAAATGCATCCAAAGTACACAAAAATAACAGTTGAACATTGAGGGGTAATACAAAAATTTTAGGATATTTTCCTGATAAAGATGTGGGACCCAATAAAAAAAATACAAGGTAGCAGGAATCAATTTATTAAAGGAGTATTTTAGAAAAAGTCTTGTTCCTTACGCCAATGAACATTTGCCGGTGATATAGACTTTTTAACACGATAACGATCCCATAAACACTTCAGCAGGAGTCAAACAATTGCTAAGGAACCAATAAGTAACAGTTTTAGATTGGCCACCGTACTGTCCCGACACTAACCCGATCGAAAACATGTGATCTAATGTGAAGAAAATTAAAGGAAAAAAACATACAAGTAATGTTCATCAACTTTACTCGACGTTTAAAACGGCATGGGTGCAGATTTCGATTCAAACCTGCAATAATTTGAAGGCATCAATGCCTAGGCGGGGTTGGACTTTTATTGCTGCTAAAGGACATGCGACAAAATATTAATGTCGTGTTTTTATGTTTTTAAAATACGTCCAAAATGTATTAAAATCAAGTTCGTTTCAAAATTTACTAAGTTGATTTTTTTATAGTTACTTAATGAGTCTGTCTTTAATTAGTTGGCCAGGTCTTTGTATTCGTTCGTACTGCATGCAATAAACTTTACCAACAAAAAAAATTAATAGAACATCTTAAGTATCTTTATTTTACTTCAAACATTTTACGATAACCCTAAGAACAATTTAAGTAATATTGCAAAATAATAAATGTAATACAATAAAAGTATAAAGGGTAGGTAAACTCTGAAAACTTAATATCTCCTCAGTGTCTTTAATTATATGTCCACCACTGTAAGTATGGATTCTGTAAACTAGAGTGGAACTAATTGAGCATTAAAAAGATGTTGTAGTATTACAAATGTAATTACAAAGGACTTAGTTTCCGTAACTCTATTGGACTCCTGTTAATTTCTAATCTCCAGCTACTTATGCCTCAGGCTATATCATAAATGAGGATTACATTAGACAAAGCCGCTCCGATGTAATAACTGGACCATTTTGTCTTTATATGTCAAACAGCCACTTACTATGACGGCTCATCCCATTGTTGACCTTGTACCGAGATTACGGTCAAGAGAATCTCGTAAACAAAAAATGTATTTCTTGATATTAATGACGCAATGATTGACTGACAGGCAACGGGCCCGTTCATCATCTTCACTTGCAATTACTTCATTATTAAATTATGACTAGAAAGATTGTTCTATAGTTTTTTCAGTATACTAGTAAGTAACAGGGGAAAATCGCTGATATGTATATTATTATGTCAAATAAACTTCTACCGATAACTGTTTTTGCATCAAAGCTAGAACGGAATTTAAAAAACGTAATTTAATTTTTTTGAAGCTGTAAATTTGGTGTCAGTTCTACTCACAGCCAGTCTCCCGGTGTTCGTGCAGAAAATTAAAACACCACAGTAAAGTTAAACACCCACATAACTTGAAAAATAAAGGTGGGAGCACACAAGACCGTCCACGTCAGACCCAGCGTATATAAGCTTCTTTCTTTAATGTATCTACATAAATCCGAATTAAAACCTAAAGAGGCTCCGGGAATAAATAATGTTGGCTCGTTTTTCAGAGGTCTTAAGTCCCCCGTCCCACTTTATGCGTCCATGTTTTTATTTTTGTATTTAAAAACTCTGGTAATTATGAGTAAGCAGATTTCGCGGGTGGAAAGGTGCCTGGTCATTCCTACAGTACAGTGTATTTTTTTGGTTAAAATATGAGAAGAGAATGCCTGTAAAAGGGTCCTAATTTGTGCTTATACATTTTTTATGTCACTGACTAAAAGTATTAGACTTTCCTTTTAATTAGAACTACAGGAACAAAATATAAATATTTTTTTGTTTCTAGAGTTTGCTTATAATAGGTATAGGTTTGGTTGATCTCAAATTTTCAAGTATATGACGTAAATTAAAAGTTTGGATTCTACTTTCATTTGACAGTGATATTGAAGCGGAGCGGAGCGCGTGGGTTTGTTTCCTGCCTTGACTTTGATATTGTGGTATGATTTTTCTTTTATTATCGATTAATGATAAACTCTGTAAATTCTGCGGATGTGCTTTAGATTCATCAACCTGAGAAAAAGCCTAAAATATCAAAGGCACGTATAGATTTTCCATAAGCATTATAAGCTAGTCAAGCTTATACTGGCCGTTACTTATGTGAGTTTCGCATTACATAAGTACATGCTGTATTACGAAATAGAGTTATTGTTAAAAAATACTTCATCTGCAATTTATGGTTCGACGCAAAAGCTGCAATAGTTTATAAATGATGAGATGGTAACATAAGTTTCGCCGATAAACGAAGCTCTATTAAAGCAATAATGTTTGACGCGTCTCGAGAAGGCTTAATTAGCTTAGAGGGAGAAATTTCGAGAATCCTCGTTGCTAACTGATGCTTAAATGAATTAACACAACACGCCTTCACCGCTTTCACGAGATGTAATGAGAATTTCCTACGAATAAAAATAGACCTGAGTGAATTCCGTTTTAAGGATCTGTGTAGTTCTGATTTTAAAATATAAATTGATTTATTTCCTACTATAATGGATTTCGTTCACGAAGATGTCAGTTTGTTTCTAAATATAAATTCCAAAAATTCACCAAAATAACGAGATAACTCGTCATTGGATAACTCTCGTTGTTTCTTCGCTACACTGGCAAATCAAACAAATTGGGTTGAAAATAGATGGCGCTGTACGCTAAAGGTTAGTGTCACTTTATTGGGTTTTTAAAGATTAGTCAAATAACATTTGGTAGAGTAACGCTGGACTGGCTTCATGGCGTATTTGGTACAGTCCTTTTGTATTTATTTATTTAAGAATATATTTGGGTTGCCTCCGTTGGCTCTAATTCCTTAAGCTACTTTGTTCAGATCAATATAATGATGTTTATTTATAACCTCGGGAAAATTCCATTCCATCGTCTGTGTTTGGTAAAGAGATCGAAGTAATGATAAAAATAAATGCCGCCCATCCGTATATAGTCGCCTTTCGTTTAAGTATTTTCTCGTGGAGTAGGTAAATCGATGTAGTAGAAAAATATTTGACTTTAACTGAGCACACTATAAATTGTGCATGTCAGGTATTGCGAAAATAACAATAAATATGTATTTTCATAGTTTACAAATACAAAGTTCTTATAATATATTGGTGAGATTTCACAATCAATCTGCCATGAACTAATTCACTAGCAAACCCTGTACTCCTGCAATATTTACTTGAAGGTATCGTGTGATTCGCAACCATAAATTAATATTTCCATCGCCAGTACCATTAGCCACAATAATCGAATGGAATGATCGTGACAGTAAACAATTTTAATAATAACCTCGGCCTCCGTAATTGTGATTGCGTGAATATTTCTCGTAGACCTAGTGGCGTATCGAAGACTATATTTCACAGAGAACGTAAGTAATAACAGTAGCCTGCAGGTAATAATAGTAGGCTATAGTACATACTCGCATCTATTAGGCCTCGGCCTCGAATTCCGCGGCAGCGCGGGGCGGCAGCGGGAGCGGGGGCGCACGCAGGCGCACTGCGGTCACCGCTTGACGCGGGCCGTCAAGAGCGGTACGATGCTATCAAGCGGTGAACCGCAGTACGCCTGTATGCGCAACCGCTCCCGCTGCCACCCCACTATTCGAAAATTGGCCTATGGGATTCCATACAAAACATCTCGCCGCTGCCGCTGCCGCTGTCGCCCCGCTGCCCGCGAAATTCGAAGCCGAGGCCTTATAGTGTATAGCGTATCGGCGTCAACGAAGAGGTAAACAAACTTTTCTTCTTTATTACACACATTACGCTAGATGAAGTTATCGGGTGAAGGTTTTGTGGGCGCCGTTTATCTGACATCTAATATTTAACCTACCCTTGGACTATGTAGTATCTGAGATGATTATTTATTAGCTTATACCGTTTACATATTTTACACGTACATTTCATTCAGAAAAGAGGTAAAATATTTATACATAACATATTCGTTTTTGAAGCCTAGCAAAACTTCGTAATGTCATTATTTCTAAGCTGATGATGGCATTTGACATATTTTTCTCTTGCGAAATGTTTCTTTCGCTTTTCTTATTAGCAAAATATACACACCGGCACAATTAGCGGAACAGAAAAAAAAGTGAGACTATGAGATAATAACGCATATATTTGACGAAAATGTAATTAGACACAAAATAACAAATTGATTAACATCTTTTAACAACGACTTTGAAAAGTCTTCGTTATTTTTATTGAAAAATAAAGAAATTTGAAATAAGTGAAAAGACATCATCCACTTTGTATGGAGATTTGGGATAAAAAAAAAAGTTAGCGGCCAGAAATAAATTATGTTTTGTTGGAATGGGGACAGGTGTAGAATATTTTTTTTGTATGGCGACAATACTCTATATACCTTAGATAACGATCTATAAGTGAAATAAATAACATCGTCTTACCATTTTATGTAAGATCTGGTATGATTATTACTATACAATTTTCACCTGAACTACTACTATTTTGATCGCCTCCGCAAAGCCGCTAAGTGGCTAAGCCGCTCGGGTATAAAACCCGGAGGTAGTGGGTTCGATTCCCACCTAAGGTCTGGTTGGTGGTAGGGCTTTTTCAGAGTCCGACTGGCTAGCTACCACAGGCGAAATCTGCCGCCATAATAGCTCTGGCTGTGTTCCGGCAGTATTAATGTGGGAGCCAGTACACTTGAAATCAAGGGCTCGTCAATAGCCACAAGACTGGCACCGGCTTGTCCCCTTCACACCAATTGGGTGTGAAGGGGAAAACGGGGAAGTTTAGTGGGTAGTGGGACTTAGTCTCGAGTCCCACACACGATCGCTAGCCTGCGGCTATGGTGCGCAAATGCGTTCTCCTCCTCAAAAAAAAAAGTACACTTGAAATCAAAGGCTCGAAGATCAGATGAGTCTACAGTCTGGCAGCACATTGAGCGACGCTTCGTGGTGAAGTGTCCCTCAATGGAACAGGCCGCAGTGGCCGCTAACCATCAGGTGGGCTGCGTGTGTGTCTGTCAACTGACTTAGTATAGTACTGATTATTATAAAACAAAGATGGTACCTATTAAGATTAAGGAATTGACATGACGAGCACAGGGAAAAAGGGGGCGGGGGGAGGGGGCGGAGGGCGGAGGTGACTGCTATATTAAGACAAGTTTTTACTTGAGTGAACCGCGTATTGTACAACTAAAATCCTGAAAACGGCTACTTCCCATTTAGTAAACTTCCCATTTGTTAAACCTCAATCTGTGCCTACTCAAAAGTTGCGTTTGGTAAACATTTTATTTATTTCATACATTTAGTCCCATTTCGATTGTTTACCAAATGGGACTAAATGTATGAAAAACGTATGTAGTAAATAAATGTTTACCAAACGCAACTTTTGAATAGGCACTGATTGAGGTTTATCAAATGGGAAGTTTACCAAATGGGAAGTAGCCCTGAAAACAAATTGTTTTCGGTCTAAGGGCGGAAACTGTGTGAAGCGGGACCCGCGCGCGGTTCATACAAAAGTCTCCCGCGCGGTCGCGGCACGGGTCACTTTTGTATGAAATGAAACCGCGCGGGTGCCCGCTTTACGCAGTTTCAGCCCTTATGTCTTACTTGGTATCATAATTATCTCCGAAACCAAATAGATTTCGACTTTGACGCCATAGTAAAAAATAATGAGGTTTATGTGTACTATACACTTTTGTAATTAAAATTGATGGCCGCTAAAAAAATTTTTTATCCCAAAATGGATGATGTCCTTTTTTTAGATGATTATGAACCATCACAAAAAATAAAAAAAGTAAGCATTAAATGATTTAACAATAAAATTAAAGCAAAATTAATAACGAGTGTTTCCCCCTCTTGCTCTGATTACGGTTTCCATTCGTCTGGGCATGCTACAGATTATGTTATCGATGATTTCTTGAGGCAACCGCTCCCACTCCTCAAGTAATGCGTTTCCGAGTTCATTCAGATTGTTGGGGGGTGGCATTTTGGATTTAACCCTTCTTTTTAGCAAGTCCCAGACATGCTCTATCGGATTCATATCGGGGGAATTTGCTGGCCACTGCATCACCGGTATACCTACGTGGCTCAGATATGCCTGTACCGATT
Source organism: Mecyna flavalis (assembly GCA_949319885.1). NCBI lineage: Eukaryota > Metazoa > Arthropoda > Insecta > Lepidoptera > Crambidae > Mecyna > Mecyna flavalis. Next base: position 19,457,994 of record OX439425.1, on the reverse strand, counting down.
GTGCACTATGAGCACGAGCATTATCTTGCATTAGAATAAAGTCGTCACCAATAAATGGGGCAAATGGTACAACATGTTCTTCTAAAATGTCTCTGATGTATCGATCTGCTGTCATGGTCCCTCCTGTGACTATCACTAACTCCGTGCGAGCTCCCAAACATATCCCTCCTCAAACCATAATCGAGCCGCCACCATAAGCCACTGTGTGTTCAAAATTAGACAGTATGTGGCGTTCTCCTTTGCGTCTCCATATTCGCTGTCTCCCATCGATCTGTTTTAAAAGAACTCTGCACTCATCAGTAAAGAGAACCTGCTGCCATTCGTTCAGCTTAATCGGTTTACGCGGTGACGTCTCTCAAGTTTTGGGCCTTTGGCAGGTATATACGACCCTAAACCAACTTCTTCAAATCTCCTGCGAACTGTACGCTCACTTACCCGTACTCCTCGAACGTCTTCCAGTTCATTTCGAGCTTGTACAGCCGTTAATCGCGTATTCCTACGAACTCCAAGTTGTAAAAAACTGTCATCTCGCCTCGATGTACATCTTTTTCTACCTTGACCCCTCCTCCTCACAAGAGAATTAGACGATCTCTACCGCTGGATGCTGCGATGAATCGTTGATACTGGTCGACGAAGCCTTGAGGCAATCGATCTGTAGGTATGGCCATTTCTTCTCATTTCATCAGCCCTAATGATTTCCAGTGATGTTAAGTAAGGCATAATAAAGAGCTTTTAATAAACAAAATTGCCTATAGAATAACATATTTATAAAAAACCATTAAGTGCAATTTTTAAAAAAAATTACAATTACGTAGTTATTACTCGAACAAGTTGACAAAACGTATTATTCGGGAAAATAAAACAAATGAATGAAAAAAGTGTATGTCATCTAATTTTCTATTTTCAAATTTGACAATAAATTAAAAAAATATCATAACTGGCCAGTTCCTCAAGTAAAAGATTTTAAAATCCTGTTTTTTTTTTTGTGTTCCGCTAATTGTGCCGGTGTGTATATATCAAGCTTGGCTTTTAATTATTTCGACACGAATTATTATACAAGCAATATTGATGTATGAAAGTAATATTGTGGTTGAGAGTATCAATGCTTTCAAGTAAAGGTAAGAAAGATATTTACCGAACACAGTATGCTCGCATCGCAAACGAAAGCTAAACAATACAGACATCTCTGCATTATCCACGTATGAATTTCGAACATCGTATGCATCTAAACAGCCCAATGATAACGGGCTGTGGGATATTCATCTCGACGACTATAATAGTAGTAATTGCGAACATTTCGACGCGCAATAGGGTAATTGATAGCGCAGCAGGACAGTGCCGATTCCATTTGGTTGCGGTGACATGATAGCGGCGGGAGAGCGATGTTTATCACGGGAATCGGGTTTACGGATCAATTTAAAATGTACGAACAAGCAGCTGGGTTGAACTGTTGACATGTCTTAAGCTTTCAACTTGGGTGGAATAGTAGAGACGTTGACTTTTGAGAGCAGGTCGCTGGCCTCTTTTTACTTCTTTTTTTACTTAAAGAAAAGAAAAGGACATGTCATATAAGCGCACTTTTATATTTTACCGTCTGACTTTTCAGCCAATGAGAGAAATTGGTCCACGATTGTAAATAAAAAAGGCAAAAAAAATTCAGGGATTTTAAAATTATTTTATAAGAAAAATGTTTTGTTGTTTAAAATGTTTATAAAATTAGCCGCAATACTAACCTGGTCATCGCATGTAAATAATTCCCTCATTTGAATTCCCACTGTGTCCAACGGATTTTAATATCACGGTTTTTACAAGCAACCTATGAATGTGTAGATGCGAATTTATCGTGATCCGCATATCAAGTTCCCATCAAGCCCTATTGTTTGTTTTAAAATACTTTTTGGACAACCCTTTTCAGGCGGTCAGGGAGAGCTGGCGGCCCTCCATTAGTTTCGGTATGTCCAAGCATCCGCTATGTCGCGTCCCTTCCATTCTCTTCATTCTCTCGTGATAGTACCTATTCACTATTGGAATGAAATTTGGTACGCAAGCGAATCAACTGCTCGAAAATACACGGTAAAATCTTTCTGTTTCGTTTTTTGTATGCTGTAATAAAAAGAAAATGATTGTAATCTTTGTAACTTTAAAAGGTTTGATAACAATAGCTTCAGGAGTAACATAAGCAAGCAGCGAGTATAAAAACAAATGGGTTACGGAATACGACATCCTTTCACGCCATCATTAAAGTAATAACTTGTCGATTATGATTGTATCTACAGGAACACGTCATCAAAATACAATTAACACAACGCAAGTAATTTCCCCGTAACCGTGTCAAATATTTCGAAATATCAAAATGATAAATTGTTCAGTGATCTCTTTAATATTCAAAAGATGATTCATTTTAACGACCCTCTCTCTATTACATTTGACAATTTCCGAATAATTACCGGATGTTTTCGAAAAGCGGAAATGACGTACCGAATTGACAATAATCCTACTGAGACAATGTAGCTTTCGTGGCGTAATTTCCGGAACACGGATGAAGAAGCTCCGTTGAAGACGGTGTTGTAAATTTTTTAATAGATATCAGTTTAATGTCTGCAAGCGCTAAAAGGTTTGGAGAGGCCTATGTCTAGTTGTGGACTATTACAGGCTGATAATGATGATGATGAAGCGCTAAGTTGAGGTCACGTCACGTGTCTTTTGTGACTGGCACAATCTGATTCATTTTATTGCAATGTGTAACAAGACGAGCAGATCGTACACCTGATGGTAAGCGCCACGTCTGCCCTTAGACAGTTCAGTGCCACACAGTAACTAAGCATTTACTGTCTGGCACCGCCCTGCGCCCGCTACACCTAGACGACAGTTACTAGGTCTCATATACCCAGTCATTTCACTATAGATAAGGTTAGAAATTATCATAATATATTAATACTTGGAGTTTATTCAAATACTAAATTTAAAAAAAAATCCGTAGTGTCTATGTCAAGACTTGAGAAAAACCAGCAAAAATCTAATAAAATTAAATAATACTCGCAGTTAAAGGTTAAAAAAGACAAACTTATTTATAAATTGGGGACAGTTTTGCCTCTGTATGATAAGCTCTAGATAATTTATCTGTAAGATTACATAGACTTTGCGAATACCTTTGAATATTAAAAAAAAGGAAACGGCATTTTTGTTATTTCAAAAAGGATTGAATTTTAATACGCTATAAGGCAAATAAAAAAATCAAATAACGGTAGCACCGTTGTCGATTTTTTGTTATTTTGTTACGTTTATTCACAAATGTAGCACTACCTTTACGTATAGTAAGGTCATGAGTAAAAGAAAACTTTCTAAGTAGTTCACTAACTGTTTGACTTGTAAAAATAAGCCCGAAAGGCACCAATCCGAAACCAATATTCTTCGATTGGTCGTTGGAAATCTAATCTGGCTCGGAAGCCGTCCAGATTGGCTTAATTTTCTAACCTAATAAATCCTCAAGCTAGCTAACCGGTTGAAAATGTGCAATAGTTTAGTTTTTAAACTCCTACGTGAAATGCACAAGCAACTAAATTATAGACCTTGTTTCCGTAGTGTAGCTTTAATTATGTACTGGGGTAAATGCATAAGTCTTAACATCTACTTAATATACACTCACTTTACAGTAGTAATACATGTATTATATTTAATACATGATATTTTGGTAAATAACATTAATAATCAAAACCGAAATACACACAAAATTAAACCAAAACTATGATTTCTTTACAAGATTTGCGTTCGAAAAAATTGTAGTTCAATGTCGAAAAATTGTTGATTATCTGAATAATTTGGTAAAGAATAATTAAATTTATTATAGCTCTACTTTCTATATAAAACTTAATCCTATCACAATCAACAGTTAACTGGTTTGCATAAAAGGACGCTTCTTTTTTCATCACCCTTATCATTTTGTATTTCGACTGCTTACGCTATTGGAACCCATTGGTTATTTATTTTGTAGTAAATGTCAAAACATTAGATGTAATGTAAAAAAGTCTTTCGGGATTTCTTGAAAATGTTATGTATGTACCTAGTTGAAACCATTTAGGGTATAAAAAGACAAAACTGAAAATAGTTCAAACAAGTTTCTAGAACTCATTAAGAAGAACCATCGCTTACCTTCAAGAAAAAAAATATTTTAAAGAACGTAAAAACGTTCCTACAGAATACGATCTGGGTCTCATATTTTTGAATTTCTCAGTACATTATTTATTTATTTTAGTTGCTTACGTTTAATTTCTCCGATATTTCGACAATCTCGCTAAATTTGATGTCTTTTTATTGTTTGATATATCAAGAGGTCGTTTGAGTCAACACAAGATGAAAGCAATCAGGAAATGGACGAAGATTCCTTTGGCTTTGAACCTTAAGAATTTAGGAGCAATTTTGTGATGTTATTGAATGACTCGGCTGAAATACACTTACCGAACGACAAAGCAGCGATATTAGAAAATGGGTTATTGCGTGCAGTTTGACTTTTAAGAAACATCTTAAAAGCGGTTATGGTCAATACATTTAAAGAAAATTCACTATTCAAAATATTTTTTATATTTTAAATAGTGAATTTCGAATAAGTGAGTAATTGCTTGAAGTTATGGAACTTTCACGCTTTTACGCAATAATAATTAGATGCGTTAGCCTAGATCAAGATCGGTACAAATAGATAATTTTAACACTGTTATTTATATTGTACATAACACAATATAGAGGGTTAAGGCTTTTTGGGTCAAATAATTGTAGCGTCACTAAAGAAATAATTCTCTGTATCGGCAAAAAAGAAAAAGACATTTCCTAAACCAGCAAAGTAACTGCCATCGCATTGACACCTGCAAAATATCAGAGCAAAACAAAACAACACATTCACATGCACTAACTAAAAGCCATATTTTATAATGCCTTCCGCACTCTACACATTGCTGCGAACTATCCCGCTCCCCGTTGACTTTCCTAGTTCCGTCTAATAGGTACCAGCTTATGCTTTTAGTAGGAGTCGTCTGTTCAGGACAGCTGAAGCTTCCGACACCTCTCCTCTAAATTAGTCTGATTCAACGGTTTTCGAGTCGGGGATAATAGCCAAAGCAAACTAAATTAAAGCGTCGTGTTTGCGTTACGAACAATTAGACTCCACACTCCCAGTATGACCGAGTTGCTAGAACGTCTATACAAGTTTGGCAATGATTAGAATTTCCGTATAACAGCGGACATTTAATACGAGTAGTTAGTTCACGATACGTAAACGCCTCTTTGGACGTCGATTAAAGTTTAGTGATGTGAATTTTAATACCATTTCCGGATCGCCGATAAAATGTTTTATATTTTTTAACCTATATTATTTTTGAAAAATATCCAATTTAAAGCTTCATTCACAAGTGATACGTCTTTGACGATTCGTAAAAAACACGATGCGCCTTGACGGATAGATGTTCACATTGAATACGGAATCGTGTTTTTTCACGATTCGTCAAAATATTGTCAATAGATTTTCAAAAGCCGATACTTGATTTTTAACGAATCTTGATTTTTAAAAGACCTATCCGTATCCGTCATTTTTCACGATTCGTGAAGCGTGTGAAGTGAACATGGGTATTTAAAAAGCATTGCTTCCTTAAAAAAAACACGAATCTTAAAAAAACACAATTCGTCTACGTGTGAATAGTCTCTAAGTCAGTCATTTATAGACGATTACTGGATTTTTTATATTAATATTAGTTGAAGAGTTGGCTATTTCACCAGTAATCGCGGGCTTGAATTAAAATTTAATTAAAGTTCTATGTACTGAATAAAAAGATCTTTAATTAAAGTTTATATAATACGACGGCTGACTAATGTTTTTCAGTTGAACGCGTTCCAAAACACTACGGTACGTGGAGAAAGAAATGGGGCCAATTATTGTTTTTATTGCTGACCGCAACCCAGGAGCAGCGACAATGCTTTTGCTCATTAAAACACAGGTTACCTTTTTGCAAAATGTGATAACATTTTTGAGCCACCGTATTTAGCTACGCTTTCTCTTTAAAGTTAAAAGCCAGATACGGGTGGGGGAGTTTTTTACTGTCGTAAAAGTATTTTAATTAAAAGAAGGTGCATTTTTATTTATGAACCCATTTATGTGATCTATCCATTTGGACCTTGGTGTTCAAGTTTCAACTTGCGACTGGTTGGTAACTCTTTCAAGAATCCGGCTAGGTATAACGTTTATACTTGCCTGTCGTTAAAATCTAGTACCACATATTATATTTTAATAATATTATCATAAGTGTTTATTTATACCAGTTTTTGAAGCATTTTTGGCATTCATCGTCTATATCAAAAGCGATGAAATTGCCAAAACACACACTTAAATAAATTAAATACTAGAGAGAGAATAATCACAAACTTGAATCGCAAGAATGTTTTTCTTGTGTAGATCTATACTCCCGACCTTAACCATGGAAAATATAAAAATTGTTGATACCACATCTAAAGGATGTACTTGTATTTTTATTGTAAATGCCTTTTTGCGGCACTAGTCTTTTAGAGGAAATCACGAAGAACCTAAGGAGCTTTTAAATAAAATCTCTTCTTTCAAAGTTACTTGTAGGTTCCGATTCAAGTATTTATTTACTAAGAAAAACACGACCGTAGTCTGTGAAATGGTTCTCTTAAAATTCGGCTTCTATTTTCACAGTTAAACTTTGTTGTGATTAAAATAGACGTAAAGCTTATACCAAATCTAGCTGTAAAATTCACAAAGCATGCAATATTATTGGGTTTACGAACTAATATAGGTAAAAGTGTCCTCCTAGTTTAGTTTATCGACAGTTAATCTTAAACCCGAAAACAAATGTTTAAAAACATTACAAATTAGTGATACACAGTGGTTGTGGTTTTTGTTTGCATCGGAGTTTTCTGTAAGGAGATGTACTGTGTCTTATGTGTAAAAGAAAGTAGTGGGTACCTACCTGTGCGAATAGCTCAACATAAATAATATATGTAACTAGTTATCAACGTATGTATCTCATATACATAAGTAAAGAAATAAAGATTTTTAACCACAATCTTAACGATTAACTAACTACACATACAATATTATATAAATATGATATATGATATAAATATGATAAATATGATCTATACTATGAAGTGTCCGTAAGCATTTTCTATTTCGGTGGGATAGGTATAAATCTGTAACGACCACTGAGAGATCAAGCGCAGGACCTTTAATGTGTACCCAGGGATGGGCTGGCCAATAGCCACAACGCTGGCACCGGCTCGTTCCTAATAGGGTGTGAAGGGGAACCAGGGGAGTTAAGTGGGAAGTGGACGCTTAGTAGGTCTAGCTAGCCTGCGGTTATAGCGCATAAACGCATTCTCCTCCGAAAAAAAGGACCATAGGAGGTCTTGTTTTTTCTAGGGATAAGTGTGTAACACTACTTGCAGACTCCAGGCTGTTGCTGAGTATTTTCCAAATAAAAAAAACCCTATTTCATATTTTTGGCTCGACACGGGAATTATTGAACCCAACATCCTTTGCGCGACTGCCGACTTAATTAGCCACTGCGCCATTTAACTAATATGTTTAACAAATCATAGATTTCTTGTCGCAGAATCAATTTAGGATCGCCCAATAGTATTCTAATCACTGAATTGAAACCTAAATCGTAAATATGCGTTTCTGTCAAAACTGATTACCTATAGTCTTGTCATGGAACGAATGCGTATAATAAATTCTTGAATCATTAATTAGCGTTGTTTCATAAACATCGGGAGATAACTGACAGTTGCCGATCTGGTATATTCAATATTCATCGCTGGCATCCCCCAATTAGCGATTCATACCCTGTGAAACAAAGGCATATAGGCTAATTCAAATCCTGAAACCAAGCATTGGTGATTTTGAAACATCCGCAAATCGCACGCAATACATGGATGCGCGAAACATTTCGGAAAGGCCGATATTGTACCTCGATCCGCTATTTCATGATGCATGGCTAGGGCTGTATGTATGCGAATATCGATATTTACGCGTTACAGCGGGATCATGGACGTTATTGACATTGTTATGTGCTATTTGTCTGCATTGGCACTTTACAAAGGTAACGTTTTGAGCTTATAAAAGTAAGGATTTGACTTTTTGTTTCGTAATCACACACGGTTATTTAACTTCATTGAAATAGGTGTTTAGAAAATAAACGTATAGTTTGTATGAAAACTAAATGTTAGACAAAAACAAATACATTTAAAACCAAAGTCTTAAAGGAGAACACTGTGTTTTTCAGATTTGGAATAACTTATCAGGATCACAAAAGTCTACTTTAATTGATGTTAGCATAAAAAATCAAATGTTTAAATGTTTATTCTGGATTTGTATACTTTAAATTACTCTAGCAACAAAGAGTTTGTTAGCTTAGAAAAATAACTATCTCAAAAAAAGTGTATATCTGAAATGGTTTATACGTATACGTATAATGAGTAACTACATATATTTCTTGACTTTAGTATAATATTATCTATCTTACTCACTCTATCTTTCTTACTTGCCTCCGTAACACGTAACATTACTTTCCTCACCTAATGTAACAGTAATGCGACCTACTTGATAAGTAAGAGAAGTACAAAAAAAAACTGTCTTTCATTGTTTGTCAACATATCGGTATTGATATCGGCAATAACGGAAAATTTTAGAAGTTATTATTATACACTACATTTTCTGCGTTATATTTATAACCGGTAAATATGTATTTTTATTAATAAGGAATATTTCATTAATAGGAAAACTTTCTTGTCCGTTATTATGTATAATATTGGGTATTATTTCTTCTTATTCTGTAACGTAATTGCGGTCATTTTTTTCAAGCTTTCTTGTTATTTGGTTCCATTGCTAACTCTTGAAAAGTTAATAACAGTCTGTTGTTAATTTAAATGTTCCAAGAGTTATCTTTATGGATTTGTAGATCATATTTATATACTATTTTAGTCATTTCAATTACTGTATTTAATATACGGTAGGGTCTTATAGTGTAAACCATTACGCTTGAAATCAGACATTCGATCAGACGTGCCAATAGTGTTGCAGAACATTGAGCGATATGTCGTAATTTTCTCCATAAGTACTCAGGGTTATTCAATGTCCAGTTGTTGAATAACCCGTATTTTCAATCGAATGATAAAATGATAAGGTATCGATGACTTGTTGCCAGCCCTACAGTTTAATCCATGACATGCTCGTGGTAAACATTCCGCGCTTGTGAACCCTAAAACGGACTCAAGTGATTTATGCACAAACTGCGTCTACGTTGTGATGATTAAGGTTAGCACCCGAAACGTTTCTTTCAATGGACATGCTTGAGTTATATTTAATTTTTTGTAAGTATTTGTAAACATGTGTGAGACTTCCAAGTCCTAGAAGACAGATAAAACCACAGATAAGCCTCACAGAATTATGAAGACTTATTGGTAGTTACAGGAACCGATATAGACTAGTCTGCACTAGAGATGAACCCATCCCGACTCCCATAAGTAATGCAAAATTTTAAGACACATTCTATCTAGGTAATACAAAATAACTATAAAACTTAAAATGTCCCACTAAGCCAAGTCATCATCGAAGTAAAAACAACTAAAATCACGACAAAGTAGGTACTTAAACCGTTCAATACCAACAGGGCGTTATTTAATCTATTAATAAATATATAACAAATAGCATATCCACAACAATTTGCGTCATTTTATATCGCCGGCTGTCACGTGGATGTATAATACTCGCGATCCCGCCATCACGCTTCGCGTCTGCGGGAGTGGCGTTTTGACGTGACATGACGTCTGCGGGCTAGAACGTGAATTGGAGTCAATGTCTGAATTACACGCAATCCGATTCCATTTAACGGATCCCGTGACGTTATGCGATTTGGTTTTTGTAATTTCGTGTTGCGTATTTGCGTGAGTTACGGTTCTGTTCTCGATATTGATATTGGTAAAACAATGAGACCTACATTTCAGGTACGTAATGGAATAACCATTTTATTCCAACGTTGGAAAAGAAAGTATTGAAACATTTATATGTTGAGTGAGTGCTTTCGCAATGCTATAGAGAGGAAAAAATATTATAATTTTCCAGTATGTACGAGTATGTATGGAAACTCTTGGTAAGTTTGCATTAAGACGTGTATGTAATATAAAATTTAATCACAAGAGTACTGTCAGATGGGACTATCGAACTTTAAATTTCAGACAACATGAACACAGTAGATGTTGTCTGATTTTGCAACGGTTCTTCCAGTTGGAATGCTAATTAAATTGGACAATAGGCCGTACTTAAATTTTGGCTAAGCCGTTCGGGTATAAAAACGATCTATTCCTTGCTAATACCAACGCAGCCTACCTGATGGTATGCGGTCACTGCGGCCTTATACATTAAGGGGCGCTTCACTTGGAAACGTCCCTCAATGTGCTGCCAGACTGTAGACTCATCTGATCTTCGATCCTCTGATTTCAAGTGCACTGGCTCCTACATTAATATTGCCGGAACACACCCAGAGCTGTTATGGCGGCAGATTTCACTTGTGGGGGGTGGTAGCTAGCTGGTTGGACTCTGAAAAAGCCCTACTACCAACCAGACCCAAGGCTCCGCCTTGCCTTGCGATTTCCGAACCGCACGTCACCCACGACCTCCGTATTTTCATACCCGAGCGAGCGGCTTAGCCCCTGTTCCACGGAGGCGGTTAAAATATATTTATGTATATATTCATTCCTTAATGCAGTAAACAATATTAAGTGTATAATTTCCTAAGTAATGATACTTCATTACTCAATTATTCATATTCATTAATCAATATGATTTAACCAAAAGCCGTCCCAAAGGTGAATAAATGTCTCTCCTTTTTTCACATACATGTTTGATATCCAGCGGTACTTATTTTCATTAAAAGAGTCTGATGTTGCCGTGTCAGTAACAACGTGTCATTCCATATAATCCCGCGGGTGTCGTTGGCGACATAGGAACAGAAGGGGTAACAAAGTTAGTGATTATGTTCACCCCGGCCGCGAACATTGGACCAACGTGGACTACTTAATTATTTATCATACTCGCTAAAAGGAGGCAGACCCCAGGACTCTAATTTATTTAATTTCTCCCAATATAGCTTTCCCTTGTCCTGACATTTAATTGCTGTTATAGCGATGACAGAAAATATTTTGGTTTGAGAAGAATCTGTAGAATCACTGTCAGATTTCGACGAAGTGGGAGAGGCGGTGTCAATAAATAATTATTTATTATTAGATGGCAATTTAGTGTTATAGTGAGACACGGGTTTGATTCTCTTGTAATATATAACAATATAACTTTTAGTTTATACACTACTGATAGTGGATAGAAATTAATCTGCCTTGATTTCCATTGTGGATTAAAATACTTGTCCAAATGTTCTTCATATTAACAGCTTTAACCTTTTGAACACCAATGTACGAACGCACAGTGTCGTGTCCTGTAAGCCAGAGCTGGGTTATTATTTTTTATTGACGAATGTGAAGAAAAAATACCAGTAATAGTTTTAAACGTATTTATTTCTATTTTTTGTGAAGTACGAACGTTGTTGGCTCACAGGGCCCGCAGTCAAGTATAGACGACTTTAGCGTCCAAAAGGTTAAACTATGTTTATCAGAATTCTAATACACGTAAAAGGTTTGCTTAATTTAAGGCTATATTAGCGTTGTGTCAAATATGTCAAAAATTAAGTAAATAAAAAATAATACATAATTTAAAATAGAAGGCTTTGAACTCCAACATTAAAGTCTCAACAGAATTCTCATTTTGCTTTTCATGTGTAATTATAATAAATGTATAATTTAATATTATGTTTGTACGAGTAACATTGATGCAAATGTGCCTAAACGACTGCTATTAAGTTCGGACTCTTTGCGGAGTGTGCCGGAGCATTCTGTAAATAATATTAACGTGCAGTACAAACTGGCGCCAGGTGTGTGCTAATTAAATGTCTGGAATTTTCGCTGGTCCCCAAGTTTGTGGAAAAAATACAACAACCTTTCGACTTTCGGTGACTTTCTGAATTTTCAGCTACATTTACGTAAATATTGACAGTGATAAAAGCAAAACGTTGTGTTTAGTATTTTTAGCTTTATTCGAATAATAATACCACTAACTCGGTTGGGGGAAAATATCGTGAGAAAACTTGCACGTGTATGTAATACTAGCGGTGTATGGTCCAATAGGACTGACTCCCTTGCTAAGGGTTACAGAGGTCAGACTACAGTCGTTCCAATGTTTCTAGAATTGCTAAATCATTGTCTAACTTATACTCTGATTAGTTCGAGACAAAGCACTGGGGAATCGAAGATGACACGAAATAATATTACAACAGAAGAAAACTTAGTTTTCATCTCAGCAACCAGTCTATCGAACAAAGAATTCTCAGCGAGTAAATATAAAAAATCGATCGCTGTCGAACATTCAAATGACTGCAAACCCCTTAGATTGAAGAGGCAAATCAAACATTCATATATTCTTTACGTTACTGAATAAAGACTGATTAGTCTTGAATCTTGGTTCTTAATAATTCAACATTCAGCAGTTCAAAACCTTGTTTGGTTATTAATAAATCAAATGAAAATTTAAATTGTACGTGCTCCAAGAATGATAGTCTTGACATTTATTTGTTTCCTGACGTCCTCCGTCTGGGAGGTGAATGGATCCTACAGCCGCGGAGGGTCCGATGGCATTTCGAATGAATAATTGAGGCTCAGATTTGACGTAAGGTATTTTTATTGCCTTCCTGTATGAACGGTATTCGAATATTGTGGGGCTCGTACCGAACATTTTGCAGATTTGAATCTTTATTGAACATTTACATGTTGATTCAGTAATATAAATAAAATATTGCCGAGTGACTTTGTTGTGATGATTAATGGAAGTGTGGCCGAAAATTTTAGTGCTTTTGTACATCGATCGTTGTAACACTGTTTGCTTTACGTTGCCTAGTAACCGACAACACGAAAAGCTGGAACTATTTAAGGTATTTTTTACAAAAACATATAAAATATTATGATTTATGAAAAATAAAAGACACACGAGTGGTTGTCTGATTTCATAAATATCAATTAATTGAATATAAAATTAAACATGAGTTCAGAATATAACAACTTTACAAATCTCATTTACAGTAGGTATCAACTAATTATTTTGACTCTTTAAAAACAAATTCAAACACTTGATTTGCATATAATTTGGTCAAAACTATCAGCTTTTTCTTCAATACAAAGCCTCAGTATGGTGTCTCTATTTCCCGTGTATTTGGTATGTTTTTAATATAATCATCTAGAATTTTTCAAGTATAACTATTTATTGTGTCATTCAATTTTAAAGTATAACTGAATAGTTTGACGTAACCTTTAACTTATAATAGAACGTCGCGTCATTCTGTAATGGCACGTGGCTCATATGAATAAGCCTAAAAGAGCATGATGTAAAGACACAAATGATGTCAAGAATAATCAAAAACGTGTGCCAAGTTACCAAAACCTAATTTACAACTTTTAAGCAAAGTGAACGGCTTATATCTCAAGTTGTGTATAGGTGGTAACACGGCGACACGCCGAAAATTACGGAGTTACGCCGAACGTAGGAAATTGAACATATTTCAATAACATTATTTTGAAAGATCGGAAGTATGATTAAAATGACAAAGGTTCGACAGGGACTCCTATTTGAGAGACGGCATTCAAACGAATTTAGACTCTAATGTTGTCGGATTTAACCACTTTCTCCATAAATTTCCCCAGACGAACGCATTTACAAGTTTATTAACATACCTATCTCACTCCCGCACGTACACTTCCCTATAGCTTGACATAAACTTGGTTTATGTCTTCTAATGTTTCCTTTACTGCAATAGGTTTAAACTTCTACATAATTCAGATCTCGACGTTTACTCATTTCAGTGTAATTATTGTTCTATTGTAAAACCGAGTTTCTGCTTTAAATGGGCGACTGAGGTCCTTTCATGTCGTCATTACTATGGAAAATTCATCCGCTCTCCATTAATAATAAAGCTCGAAATAATTAACTACAAGCTGGCAACCTTTTGTTTACTAAACGGTGACACTCTCAATATTACGTATTAGTTTCACTAAGTGCTCGGCGTCTGACACCAACGTTAAAGCGTTAGTTGTAAATTATTCACACACACATACATTTGTGTGATTAGTTTATTTGTGTGCGTGTTTATCTTCTATTGACATCAATTTCAGCCCACTGAACCGTGAATGCCTTTCAGTTTGATATTTCGTTTCACAAAACAGCCATTTACACATTCATAGCCGAGGCTAGTCCCACTCCCGCCGAATTACTACGGAAAACGAAACGCGATTTCAATTTTCCCTACATTTATCATAAGGGGGCGTGAGGGGAGGGGGACAATTTGAACCACTTGACGCGGATTTGACGCGAAGTGCTTTCACATTGCCGGCTAAGCTAGTGGCTTACTGAATCACCCGTCATTTGCCTTTGATGAGCCCAAATTCACATTATTGAAGATGTTTGGAGTATCTGATTGTTCGGTTGTCTTATTTCTCGCTTCTTTTTTCTTTAAGGAATCAAGTTATGCTCTTATACTTGGAGTTACTAGCAATATGGTAATGAATTGAGCGTAGTTGGAAGTTTTAATAATAAATATCATTGGATACTGCATAGTACCTTAATTAAAACTATCGCTTTGCATGGAACTAGGAACAAAATGTTACCGGAGGCAAGTTAACGGCGTTAAAATAAAGTTTTATGATCGAACTTCCTGTGTGGAACAATAAGTGAACAATGTGTAACTAGTGCGATTGTTTGTGAGCAGCGACGAGCTTCTAGTATACCAAGCCCGGTTTATTGGTAAATATCCTGTCTGCTGGGAAGTTATGGCGTTCCTTACTTTGTTAAAATTTTATATTTTGCAGCTGTAAGATTATCGTGATATACTTATATCAAATTTACGATTGGCTAGGCAAAATTGTTTGATATTTCTTTTTTTTTTGAAAAGAATTATAAATAAAAGTAATGTTTAATTCAATAAGAAAGTAAAGACTTGGCTTACAAAAGTCAAAAAGGTTCTTTATTTTCTTATTGAAAATGTCGGGAGATGTTTTAACCACGATATTTTTATATCCATTTACAGTTAATACAATAAAAATGATATAACGTGATCAAGCCGATCAAATGAAGATTAATTTCACACAGTTTCCTTAGTAATAAAAACATGCATTTCCCTTCATCCCTTCGAATCCTTTTGTGCGCGATTGTTTTAATACAGCACCTTTATGAAATTCAAATGAGCCCTCCATGAGTGAGGGTCCTGTTCGTACCGTTTATATTTATTTATTTCCCAAACAAGAATCGCAATGCTAACTTGTTTGATTTATGGGCAAGACCGAATGCGGCTCGTTTGTATTGCAATATTGTCCGCGAAGTTTCGGTGCCAGTTTTATGTGTGGGGCACGTTGGACAATAGCAGGAATACGAGTAGTATTGTTTCGTGCTGTGCTGCTCACTTGACTCCTTGATCGTGTTTATTACCGCTTTGTCGACATAGTGTTTTCTAATATTTCTTTCTCCTATTTCTCAGAGCGTTTTGTTCTAAACTATCGTCGAGTCATTTTAATAGGCCATATTTGACAGTTCATTTACGCAAAGAAAAATATCCCTTACGCTAAAGGAATAAAACTCAAGAAAACGACATCAGTTCTTATTACTACAATTATTTATTTAGAAAATTAGACTCTACCCTGATGTACATAAGTAGCACTTTTCTTTGCATAAATACACTGTCAAAAGTGGCCTATTAAAATGACTCGACTATAGTCGGGGTAAGCTTGCATTACGAATATGATCCAGAATTTGGCAAGTCGAGTTATTGGAGCAAGTCTCTTTTTCATCCCAGCGTATTCCCGTCGGGAATGATGCAATCGGGAATTTCCCGATTGCATCCAGTGTGGAGTTCAGGGTCTGCTTCGACTATGATCCTAGATTTGACAAGCCTGGTTATTACAATAGAGCGATTGCCGTTTGATCTCCGAAACGTACAAGGGAAACCAGACCTACTTGGAACATAGTCGGAACCAACGGCTTAAAACGGTCTGAAAAGAATGATGATTCCGTGCTGAATTTATTCTTGACTGTACCAAAATGTAAGTTTTGCCCATACAAAAAAAATATGGGCCGAAACAGGAATACAATTTGGGACGAAACGAGAATAAAATAATCAAAATTATGTTTCGGGACGAAACAAGCATATTGTATGGGACGAAACAAGTTTTTTTGTGGGACGAAACTCGGTGGGACGAAACAGGAACAAATCGGACGGAAGCTAAATGTAGCTACATATTATGTTTTTAATTTTTAAACCTATATTTCGATCCGGGAATTCCGTGATTACTGTAATTGAAGCTATTGTGTCTTTTACTCATTTGGAAAACCCAATGAGTCGGAGCTTGCGTGGCGCTGTGAAAAATTTTAAAGCGCCTTAGAAGGTTGAATGACATTGTAGATAAATGGCAGCAATATATCTTGAAAAGTATAATTACAGAACGAATTTAGTAGTTTTAGTTTCTAAAGTACATATGTTACTGTTCACTTTTACTCTAGAATTAGATATAAAAATACTAGAATGTGTAATAATAATATATTATCAGTAATTAACCTTTTATAAGACACGATTCAATTGAAAAGCATCAAGAACAACGAAGATATCATAAATATGTTAATAGTTAAATACGAAATCGACACAAAATTAACACAAACGTTAATAACACAAAATGTTACCCTGGATGGGAATCGTATCAAAAATCCCTGGCGCATAGACCGGGGTGTCTACCAACTGCGCCAACCAATTTACAAAATATAATATAATATTTTACTATTTCAGTTGGCAGACAGGTACGCAGACCACCAGATGGTAAGCGGCTACTGCGGCCTATTCCATTAAGGGACACTTCAAGAGGTAGCGGCGTTCAATGTGCCTCCAGCCTGTAGACTCATCTGATTTTGGAGCCTGTTATTTAAGTGTACTGGCTCCCACATTAATATTGCCGAAACACAGCCAGAGCGGTTATGGCGGCAGATTTCACCTGTGGGGGTAGCTAGCCAGTTGGACTCTGACAAAAGCCCTTCCACCAACCAAATATATTTAGGAACGGGCGCTTATGTTAGAAACCTTTGAATGGGGTTCCGAATGACATTAATAGTGTGTAAGTATCTGATACTGAAAGACAAACTGTTATTAGTTTTAAACTTATTCGATTCTGAGATTTTAAATAATGTGCATGAAGTTATCGTGTGAAAAGTGTTCGCAGAATATCGGTGAAGAAGTGGTATCTAGTTGCCACGACGTCGTCTGGCTTTTTGCCGCGGATACGATTATTCGATCACCAGTGGCATCGATTGCGTTATGCAACGATGGATGGTGGCCAATAGAGTCCATTAAAGCGATTATTCCGCGCGATCTATCGTTCAAATTAAGCAAATTACGGAATCCGGGGCGACCGGGAAAACAAGCGTGGGAATTTCAACGAATGTATATTCGACGGTTAAAAGGAAATAGGGCATAAGCGACATTTTGGTCAAAAATGAGTTATATATGCCATTGGACTTAAAATTTTCTGCTCTTTCGAATGCGCTTTCTCCCATGGCTCTACGATGACTTTTTTGGCGTTTATGCCCAAGCAAAAAAATACATTTTCATGGTGTTATTTTTGCTAACCGACGAAAATTCTGGTCATTTTTGCTATAAAGGTGATTGTACCCCTACAAAAATGATTTAATTTGGGTTTGTTGTCGGTAATACCTTTTTACTTCACAAGGGTGTCAAGAAGCTATGGCGCTTGTGCCCTTTAAACACACTGCGTACTTATATTACTCTGGCGGTTATCCCCTATTTCCATTCAGTTCTTAATGACAGCCAAGTCGGTTATGCCCTATTACCTAAATTGATTTTCAAATGATACTGGTGGTTATATATTTACTTCCGTTTACTAATATAAAAACGATTGTCGCTAATTCCATATTACTTAAATTAGATTTGGTATCATGGTGTCGATTATAACATATTTCCACGTTCTACAATCATACGTATACGTCGCTTATACCGCAATACCAAATAAGGATTTAATAACGAGTCGGGGCTTATGCTATTGGATACCACAAAAACCAGTTTTAAACGCGTCGCTTGTCCCCCCGCAACACTCAGCCGCGCGCTGTGACAGCGTGAACAAGCGTGACTCGTGCGCTCCTATATTTAATAATATCGGGACCCACAGGATTGGTATGGGATCTACGATGGAGCGCGCTTGCTTAGAAAAAGCCCGTTAATTCTGGCCTTGAAGAGTCCCAAGTTGTAATGTGTAGGTATGTGTGTATAGATCCCGGCAGAGAAATCCACTCCCGCGCACTCCGTATCAAGAAAGATGAAGCAAATCGCTTAGTTTAGTAGTTCGATGATGGAACGGAGCTGGTCGAACCAAATCGTGCAGCTGAGCAGCACGAGTGTGATATCTCCGTATTTTACAGACTCCACTTTAGAGAGTACCAATGTGGAGTCTGTAAAATACGGAGAGGCAAGCAATCTTCTTACGATAATCGAGGCTCTTCAAGCTCTCGACCAAAGTATCGCCACTGATACTGAGACTCCAAAGCAGCCAGCTGGTATCGAGCAGAACCATCCCAAAGATAGCAATATTTCATGCAGGAACGAACTTGAGCTCTTTAGAGGTTTAGGAGCTGTTCCGCAGTGAATTAGCGCCTGTCTCTGGAAAGGATTACGAGCTTTTTATAGGAAGATGCTGCTACAGACTCTATGTAGCTCCCAAACTTTAAGCTGGAAGATAATTCCATACCAAATATCAGAGAGAGTCGGTCAGATCGAGGGACAGATACGCCACGAAAAGAGGGAGCCATCTCAAATGCGCTTTTTTTGGTGGAAAAAAGACACGCCTGCGTTTTGGTGGGGTTCAAACTGATCAAATTGGCATCTCCCCAGTCTGAGACAACTTGGAGAGACTGATTCAACTTGTTCACCATGTCTGATCTTAAGGCCTCCGTTTCACCGCTACCTGTATGTACATAAGACAAGTATCTCTCGACTACCGCCCTATCGTCAGCATACCCCTGAATTCCGGGAGTAGCCAAAATATCATTAATGTGCAGCAGAAAGAGTGTAGCCGAGAGCACAGATCCCTGAGGGACGCCAGCATTTATTTTTCGCGAGCCGGAGGAGAAACCATCAACAACTACTCTGATGCGACGTCCAGTCAGAATTTTTTTTATCCAAGCACAAACTGCAGCGGGGATCCCATAGGAGGGAAGCTTGCCAATAAGGGCATCGTGGCAGACCTTGTCAAAGACCAAGTCCAAGGCAACAGCAATGGCCTCACCATGGTTTTCAATAGCCTCACTCCATAAATGCGTTGCGTATATAAGAAGGTCCCCAGTGGACCTACCTCTTCGAAGCCCGAATTGTGAATCACTGAGGAGATCGTTACCTTCTAAATACGCAAGCAAGCGGTTATTGATTGTACGCTCCATTACCTTACAGAGAATGGAGTTTATGGCTATTGGTCAGTAATTTGAGGGACAGCTGTACGGCTGCCTTTTTTGAGCAAAGGCTGCACGTTAGCAAGTTTCCAGGATTTCGGAACTGGTCCCACATATTGTGATAATACAAAAATGTCTTTGAAAGATATTATTTTTATTAGCTTTTTAAATACAATAAGTGAACGGAAAAACCAAACCGTTTGGTCAGATGATATAGTCAGGTTCGTCGGTGTCAACTGGATGAATCTTGCACAAGACCGGAATGCTTGGCGTGACAAAGAGGAGGTCTAAACTCAACAGTGGGTATATACGGGCTGATTAGATAGATAGAAGAGAATGTTACCAAAATAATTCATTTAATGTTAAAACTAATCTCTGCAAGCCTGTAATTTAAAAAAGACTAGATTAAGTACTTACTAAGTTTTAAGATATTCTGAAGAAAAAATAAATCTTCATCACTTTTTTAAACATTAACCCTAGAACCACAACATGGGGTCATGGGTGACCCCACACATAAGTATTTTTATTTTAATTTAGCGAGTTTTGCACCTACAATCCTGTGCGTCTAGGTACCTTCCGTAATTGGTAATCAGTGGCCCGTGACGCATGGCGGCGAGCGCACGCTCATTAGGTTCGGAGATTTTTCAGATTTTTCAGTTCTACTCCCAAACCATGAAGCATGGAGATGCTTCATGTTTTGGGAGTAGATGAAGAAAACAGTGCTCAAGTAGCCCAAGCTTGATCAACTTCAAGTTCCCACTGCTATTTATGCACTAGAGCCAAAGATAGGAAGGGCAGAGAGAAATGTGTTAAGTGCTCCAAAAATATATGTGCACAACACAGGTTACCTATTTGTCATCAATGTGTCTAGATTTTAAAATTTTTACTTCATTTTTATTCCATATATAGTCCATTAATATCCAAAGAAACTTGTAAGAATTGCTAAAAGTTATTAAAGTTTGATATTTTGTACGTATCTAATCATGTTTTTAAATGGGGTCACCCATGACCCGTGTTGTGGTTCATTTAACTAAATTTGGATGTTGTAGTTGTAGGGTTAAAACTGTATTTGTAATTTGTAAAGACTGTTTAATTTATTTAAATTCTTCCTCATCCTTTATATTTTGTACTCATTGCAGGATATCGATATATAAACGAAGATTAGTGTATTTTAAATAATTACAATAAAAGCTCGAAATGCTCGAAAAAACCGGCCAACCCGGGTTTTGATTACTCTACCCAAAAACCCGAGTTTCGATGCCTTAATAGATAGTAAGCGTTCTTAGTTGTAAGAGAAAACAATGTTTTTTTATAGTCCTTTGTGGGAACAAAAGACCTATTTTAGCTAAAACACTGTTTTGTCTCTTTCTTTCATAAACGCTGTCAACATTTGACAGAAAGTGTAAACATTTAAAAAAGTAATAAACATTATACAAAAATAAAGATAGCTTCGCAACTTAAAATTAAAAGGCACCGTTAAACAAAACATGGTATCTTTGTAAAACAACAACGTTTCAGGAAACATGCGATTCGTGTTTTTATTAGTAAGGGGGTTAATTTTGATTTTCTTGATTAAAAAGTAGTAGGTAACAAAAACTCCTTTTTTATTTCAATAAAAATCGTACTATCTGCTCGTTAGTAAATACCTATGAAATGACGAGCTATTATCTTTTAAATCTACCATTTAGTGTAAAATTATAGCAGGGTATACTGTAATAGGCCTCTTATTAAGATAGATCCTTAGTATGTTTCTGTGAAATTTTACTCCCAAGCAATTTCACCCTACTTTAGAAGTTAGAGACTCTATTGCGGTGTCGTGTAATATCTGTTTTAGATATTTTCATGAAGGATTGTGTTGGTTGCGCTACTTCATTAGCGACATTGTGTGTAACTTATGTCTTATATCCTGGTATTGTTTTGAATGCCGACTGTTTCTTGTGCCCTATTATCTTTTATACAACCACTATGAAAAGTACCTTATCCTTCTTTTCCTATAATATTGATTGAACGGTCTAGTCGCTTATACCCTTTTACCTTGTGAAATGATAAGTTGGAATGTCGCATATGCTTCTTATCCTTTATTATTTGATTTTGTCATTTGTATCTTATGCCATATTTCCTCACTCAAAAATTAAAAGCTGTGGTCAGCTGTGGTTATAAGCGACAAAAACTACTTTAAATAACGTCAAATCACTAAAACTAAGTATACCAGTAACTGTACCATGTCTATCTGATTTTATATCTGTTTCACTTTTCACAATATCTTAATAAATGACAAAAATACGTCAGTTTTTCTAAAATTTAAAACTTTGAACGGCTCTCCTGAACATTTCATCTTTTGTCGCTTATCCCCTATTTCCTTTTAACCGTCGAATATTTTTTATCTCGTTCCTATTTTGCTCCAAAAAGGTCTTTGTACCCTCACTTTCTAATTATGTAAGTGTATTCTGGAATTCTCCACGGGGAAGTTATTTGGATCCCTATTTTTACTTAAAATGTAGGCGTGGTGATTTAGTGAAGCGATCATCAATGTATGTAAGATTAATTCTTTAATTTGTTTTTGTAGAAACATACCATTAAATATTTGTTTTGATGGATATTTTATTGTTTAGGAATGGCCTTCAAATCCTTTGCTTTATTTTAATTATTTCCAAAGACTGTTGTTTGTTTCAAATTAATTCTTGAACTAATCGTGTTGACAAAGCATTAGGCCATTTGCCCTAAATGTTTGCTCTGTTGTGACTGTGTTCGTAAAACGTGATTTATGATTTTTACTGACATTAACTAGTACCCGTATTTGTGTACAAATAGTTTGTTCGGCTACCAAAAGACCTTAGCTTCTTACTTCTTTTACTATCTGAGATAATTTCAACGTTTTGTCACTAGAATCACATGTCTAATAATATGTTACTTGTTTTTACGACTTTTCTTCTTCCTTATCGTTCTTCAAATTTCACTTTAGATGTTTTAAATAAGACCATTAATTTGGTACACAATATTTATTTTCACGCCATATTCCCCAATTTCATCTGCTCTTACATACTCGTACATCATTCTCGGTGACACTATAACGTCCTTTAATTTGATTTTCTAACAAGAAATAATTTAAAAATTTACAGCTTTATTAACTTTAGGAAAATAATTTATGAAACGTACATTAGATGGTCAAATAAACAAGCTCAATATTAAAATCTTTTAAATATTCTAGAGGGCTGGACTCCGGCAAACCGGGCGAAACACGTCTTTGTAGGGCTGGCAACAAGATTTTGTTACGTACTTAGAAGTTAGGTGAATTCACACTATCCCAATTTTGTGATCTTCTCGGTGAAATTCGTAATCCTATAAGCTCCCTGGCCCCCTGTTAACTAAGTGCATGTGACGATGGAATAGAAATTGTCTTTATTTGGAAATTTGAATTCGTTCTTTTAAAAATAGATGTGAGTTCGTAGATGTGTTGTGCTTAGTTAATACATCGGAGATCAAAGCAGCCAATGTTTACCATTTTAAAATCCTTCATTAAACGGTACTCAATGATTGTTCAGTGCAATCGGTGCAAACTGGTGGAATATAAAAATATTCTCGACAGCGCCATTTAGACCCAAACTTAGCAAAGTTCTTACTATAATAAATAATACTTACAAAAAGTTCCAATATCATGTGGGTTAAAACAAATCTTAGAAATTTTTCTTAGGATCAATTTTTGTACGATCATTTATTGGAAGTTTTCTTTTCTCGTTTCTTTCGTTTTTTCTATAGCCAAACTACTAGTGCTAAAAATATACTATGGCGTGAAATGATTTTTCACGTGAAGGGTATTAGGATCAAATTTTTAGTAACTCATAATATTTTGACATGGCAACCCTAGACACGGCAGTGTAGGGGGGAGGGGGGCAGACACCTTTACGGGCGGAGCACTTGCGCGGTTCGGCAGTAATTTTTAATAAAATTAAATTACACTACTTTGGAACACTCGTAGGAGGAAACTTTAGCATTGTTGTATAACAAGTCAACTATGTTATGGTGAAAACAAATGAAACTACTTGCGGGTCCAAATATATTGATGAGACATTAAACTGGAGGGATGATAGTAAAATTAGTTTGTTATACGCATGCTTTTAATGATCCTCTTAATTGCTCTCGTTTGAACGGAAAGTTGGTTTCCTCCAGTTACGAGTATATCAAATGAGTTGAAAGCATTAGATTAATATTTTTTTAGCACAAGTAAAGTACCTATAACTAAACAAAAACTAGACCTGCATACTTTTTATTTCGCTTGAACATAAACCATGACTAGTTCGAAACAGAAAAAAAGTTAAACTTTATTTTAATTATTTTATTCTGCTTTAATATATAAAGATTGGCTCTGCAAAGCCAGATTAGGAGCGCGTAGCTTTAAAAGGCGATTGTCGTAATTGTGGAGTTGAGTAGAAAGGGACTACAGTCGAAGATAATACCCTCTAAAAGTCCGCACTTAACACTCACTAAAGCTCAAAATAACAACAACTCCGTTTTATTGCTAGTCATCACTTTTAATCCTAAACGTGAGGAATGTTTGTAAACAGGCTACAAAGCGAATCACTTGCAAATTCGCTCAGTTGGGTTCACAGTTCTATGGCAAACACTAATTTACTTATGCGCGTTTTAGCCGAGCCACTTTAACTGTTTACATTAATTTATTGCACTGGATGTTGAATAAACCTTTGATCTCTTGAATGTTTGCTTAGCCCTGTTGATGAACCGTTACTTGGTGATCGGCGCAGTGGTCTTTGAGAGGTTAGGAGGCAATTTAGGGAAGGTCTTAAGGTTCAATCACGTTTTGATTGCTGCTTTACATACTTTTGTTTAAAAACATTTTTATATTTGTCATATCAGTATGTAGTCTGTTAAGTTAAACACACAGTCTTTTTAGTTGACATTGAAGATATATTTTTAGTCTACATTATTAAAAGGCTATAGGAGAATTAAAAAAAAAAAATACTCAGTCCTTAAATTCCAATTTAAGCACACACTAAAATATAATGTAATTTTCTTAAGTGATTTCGTCACGACATCAATTTCTATCTACTTTTTTATTTATTCGTTTATAATAATAATATATTACGTTCATAAACAATCTCTTCCCACAGTAAATACGGCAAGTAAATTCAAGATATAAAATTTTCAGTAACGTAGACTTGAAACGTGTAAATCCCGTCAGTCACCCGTCTAATTACCTTAATTAGTTAACAAAGAAACATTCTTTATAATTCACAGTACATGTCGGACGCAAGAAAACAAAGGTAGAGGAAATAGAAATAAACAGACGATTTCCTTTAACAAAACGAACGAAAGATCTTTCCCATTAAAGGCCCTTCCAAAGCAAAGGGTCGGCCCTCAAGCCAAGTCTAATAATTAAAATATACAGAGAACAATGATACGTCTCGCTTTGCTCAATGTTTATCGACGGTCCACGCCCGGGCACCCTTGCGATTTCAATTTGCAAGGGCCTCAGCCATCCCGCGAGGTATCCACGCGCGAGCGAGATAGATACACTCAAACCCCAAGCCCCGAAAGGGACGACGAACAAGTTTTGCTATGGTTAAACCGAGTTCTGTTTTGAAAGTACTATTAGAATAAGTTTCATGTCATTTTATTGGGTTGCGAAGAAACTGACTTATGGGAAGTTGGCCGTTTTCAATCGAACCGTATAAGGGAGGAGTAGAGTGACTGTTTTGTAACGGAATGAAAATATTATCGAGTTAGAAGGAAATCGCCTCGGTTTTCTCTCTGGATTTGTATTAAATATGAGTATCGTCCTATATTAGTATCGTCATCTGTCCGTCCTATTTATCATTTTGTATTTATTTATTGGCGTTCAGCGTGGTTTGAGTAAGGCAAATATTGTTTAAATAATATTCCTCCGCCATATATTTTTAAGTGCCCTATTGGTTGTCAGATGTTATAGGATAATACTGCTTTAATGCGTTTAGTATTTGCTATCCTAATTGTTGTTAACTTCGTTTAATTTATAACTCACTTGTAAAGCCACACTTGTTGTACCTTATTGAGATTTGGGGTAGTGCCCCAAAAACTAGCCTTAAAGATTTACAGATTCGTCAGAACAAGGTTATAAAAAGTCTATTCCACTATCACTACTTGACTCCCACTGAACAAATCTACCGTGAAACGAAACTTATGAGCATTAACCAACTCTATACATACTGCACTTGTATACTAATTAAGAAAATTCTAGACAAATCCATTCACACACAGATAACCTTCACAAAAGTTCGTCACATCCACAACAAAAGTAGCCGCAGAAGAGACCATATTGTCCTACATAAAGTAAGAACCGAACATGGCAAGAGGTCAATAACTTTTGCAGGGGTGCAAATGTACAATAAACTTCCTCAAGAAATCCAGGCTCAGGCAGAATCACTCAGGCAGAATCACTCAACATCTACAAAAGCAAATTAAAACAATACATATTGGATTTTGTACCAGTCTTAAAAATATAAATATGCATTACTGTATCCCAACTACACTGTGACAACAAACGTGCGATTAGATTGCACGTCTATTGAAAATAATACCCGAATACCCACATTTATTATATAATTATTTATTTTTATTCTATCACACATCAGTACGTGTTTCTGATGCGTAAAATCATTTAAAGTTGTTTCTTGTTAATATTTTATTTAAACAATTTTTTGTACACAAATTGTAACTAGTGATGGTTTTGCTCTGTGTTATTGGTAGTATTGTTGTTATTATTTATCTTTATTTTTATTTTTATTTTTTGTCGCCGGATAAATTTAATTTTGTTTATTATAATTGTTATGTTCTCATGTAAGTGAAATTGATGTAATTTCTTTTTGAGAATAAAGTTCTTTAACCGTAACTATAGTGCGATCTTTCTGAGCAGTTATTGGTCCCAACACGCTTTTGTTTATTGCATCGTAAGCACTGATAAATGCATGTGCAATTTCCAACATAAAACATTTCAAGCTTTTCAGCTTCAGTTGTCTGTTTCTGTGTGAATTTCCGCCCAACGAATATATTGAATTTTATCCTCGATCCTACAATTGAAACGAGAATTAAGCTTGGCAGTGACTTGGTTTTGCATACAGTATGACGAAACGCAGGAAAACAAAGCCGTAACAGTAGCTATAAGGCCTCTGCCTCAAATAACGCGGAAGCGTGGCGTTAGCGGAGGCGGCGAGATGTTTTGTATGGAATTCCATACACTCGTTCTCGAACACAGCGGGAGCGGAAGCGGGAGCAATCCAGTACGCAGGCACACTGGGGTCAAAAAAAAGGAGCACTGGGGTCACCGCTTGACAGCATTGCACTGCTCGTGACATCTCGTTACGATCCGCGTCAAGCGGTGACCGCCGTACGCCTGCGTGCGCTTCCTCTCCCGCTCCCGCTATCTCGTCCGCGAAATTCGAGGCAGAGGCCTAAGTCGCGTAGCATGGGACGCTGTGGCATTAATTGACCTACGCCCACCCTGTTCGTGACGCAAACTGCGTTATCAACATGGTCTAACTTTAAAATAACCGCTGTGCCTATTGCTTACTCAAACTCACTCTTCTTGAGTGTTTATGACGGTTAATTTTTCACGTATTCTTCAACAAACAATTTCGCTTCGACCAAATATTTATTACTTGCTTAGTAAGTGTAATAAACGGATAACAAAAGCTGTATTATTAGAGGAAAGCAGAGTCTATCGCTCTTCCCGACTGGCAGGGAAAGAGACTACGCTCACGCGATTCGCCTGAACATTGCGTTATCGATATACATCTAACACTGTTTCTTGCGATGTATTATGATAATAATTGTAAACTAAATAAAGCTAAAAATAACTAACTACGAGTATTTATGTCATTTCGTTTTAATTTAACATGGTGAAGCATGAATCTTATGGACATATCAACAATATGTAAGACAGTTGAAGTACAGTATCGCTCAATTAATCATCATCATCATCAAGTCTTAGGAGTTATTAAAATACTTTTATATTACTCAAATCACCAAATACTGTAAAATGATTTATAATTTGCTAGGTATTAAATACAGGATTCTTTTTTGAAGTTTTCAACGTAATTTCTATCTGGTAACTCAAAGTGAGATGACTTTACTGAACAAGACTTTATTTATATCAGCGGGCTCTATTGCATTTATTGAAAACACATTACTATAAGAAAATCTCTTACAAGTATACTAAAAAAATATTTATTTCCTTTACTCTGTAAGAGAATCCTGTGCAAAAATCCCGGTAAATCGACGTACG
Organism: Mecyna flavalis; assembly: GCA_949319885.1. Taxonomy (NCBI): domain Eukaryota; kingdom Metazoa; phylum Arthropoda; class Insecta; order Lepidoptera; family Crambidae; genus Mecyna; species Mecyna flavalis. The sequence goes on along the minus strand of OX439425.1, from coordinate 19,430,128 downwards.
ACCGACGTCCCATAAATCTTTCCCCGACCGCACGTCACTAATGCCACATCACTACATTATTTGTGTATTATTTACTCAATGTCAACTTCTCGAGACTTCGTAAGTGCACATCAAGTTAGTTGGCATGCCAAGGCTGAACAATAGACTGATTGTAGACACACAATTAACATAGGGTATCTTGATTGGCTGTTTACAGTGGTATTTCACTGCATCCGAGTATGTAGTAGTCATGTCTGCCACAGCGGTGACGTTGACTGACAGTTTAAGAACTTGACTATTTCTGGGACACACGATTCTGATTAAAATTGCAAAACTTGTAATCATGGTTACTCAGTGGCGTAACGTGGGGGTCTGCCGCCCGGGGCGGAAGACAATTCTGCCGCTCTTTTTTTTTTGCTCCTCCAGTTGGCAAAGCAGCCCACGGGGCGGAAGACGATTCTGCCGCCCTTTTTGACAATTCTGCCGCCTCTTTTATTCTTTTTTTTTGCTCCTCCAGGAAATTTTGCCGCCCCCTAAAAAGTGCCACCCGGGGCGGACCGCCCCCCTGCCCCCCCATCGCTACGCTACTGTGGTTACTCTTACGTTATTGCATGGGTAATGAAGTAAGGTAAAACATTCCTTGAAATGAAAACTACCATCTTAGATTCATTTTCAACAATATTCGATATTTTTATGTCAACTATTTGATAAGAATATTATATTATTTGCATTTCATCTTAAGACTGCAGCGGCCGCTTACCATCAGGTGGGCAACGTCAGGCACGTTGCCCTTTCCCAACAGACTGAAATAATAAAACATCTGTTCCCTGTCTCAATGAAAGATATTATTTCACATTGTGACATAAGTTGCAAAAAAGTATCTTTACAATAAAAAAATAGGAAGGTACTAAAATCCTAACAAAGCATTCAGTTCTAAAAAATCCTGGCGTCCCTCAAAATGTTCTTTCAAAGGGTTTTTGTTGCGCATTTTTATATTTGCTGCGTTGAATTTCGACACCATTCAGTACCTACTGGTCCCCGTAGTAAGGCAGATTGTACCCGGTGTATACGTCTGTACATTGTACCGGGTATAAACAAAAGTTATACCCGTTAATTATATTAAAAACCCAGTGGTGGAGTGACGGGTACAAGGGTGCACATTAATCATTCTCAGGCAACGCTATCTCGTGTTCAGTCGACAAAACAGTTGCTTACAACTTCAGACATGTTTTCCCTTACTTTTGGCATTAAGTTTGGGTTTTACACGTGTAACAGAGTAGCCTGAGGTAATAAGATTTTACGTAGGATGGCTTAACACCTTGATAAAAAAATATAAACAAATTCTAAAATATAATAAAAATGGATCGCCCATTTGCTCAGATCGACTGTATTTCAGTCGTGTGAAATCAAGGTGGGGCGGCTAGTATAAAAAATAATTATGATCGAGTGTAGAGTGATGTTGTAATATCTCTCTGGAGATTATAAATTATCTCTGGACATTACATTTAGTGCGACAACGGGCAAATATTACATAAATACTTTTTTTTCGTTAATACATGTTACATATTACACATAGAAACACCCAGTCCGATTCAAACAGACATGTTCATGTACACAAATGTTTGTACTGTGCGGGGATCGAACCCGCGACCTCTGGTGTAATAGCCGACTTCTTGACCATTACACCAAATGGCTCGTCTAATGTGATGTAGGTTGGTTTTCATTTATGATTTCTTAGAAGCGTACACAACAATATAATGCAACAATTGGTTATCCAAATATAGCTAATAACATGTGGGTATTCCTTAATTACATTGAAATTGCTTTAATGTTATTCAAAATGAATTTTCCGTATACTCCGTATAGTCATGTGCTTACATGATACAAATTAAAAAAATTGTAATAGAAAATTTTGTTCTGTAAGTTTTGTTTATGGATTGAAAATGAATAATCTTTTTATGTACAAAAAATTAATCGCAGAATTGCATGTGCTACTGGACCAAATTAGACTAATTTTCAATGTTGTTTTTAGTATTATGAAACTGAGGTGACAATACAATCAAAACCTTGAAATATAAATAAACAAAAAGTAATACCAGTATGTTTTTATTTGACAAAGATCAGCTAAGACGGGATTTCACGTTAAGCAAGCAGAATCGGAAAAATCATCTTTCAATATTCCGCGGGACGCCACTAGTTTAATATATACAAAATCAACAAGTTGTAGTAAAACCCAAGGATCCTGATACGTCGGTAAATCGGTATTAATGGTCGGCTTGAATGTCGTTTACATATTCATGCCAGAGCCCCTTCGTTAGGGTCCGGGCGATACCAAAACTGACCCAGACTCGTTTATTAAGCATTTCAGCTATTATATTATGCTTCGTTCAGCCATTCGGAAACGGTCCTTTGCAAAGAAATAAAGTTAAGATTTAACAAACAAGGTTACGTCTTAAACGAACAACTGTAACTTGAAAATTGCATTTTAATAAAATGTTTATGGAGCATTGAAGACATACATATTTCTAACATAAAATCATGGTAAATTTTGCTTAAAACTCACGATAAGCTAATCATACAAACTAAATACCTATCAACACTAAACAAATCGCAAAGATTTGAGGTAGTCGGAGTAGTAAAACGCGAAAAAGAGATAGCGCATATTATTATGTTTTGGCTGCGAGTCTTTACGTTTAGTATAGTATCTTTTTATTTAATACTAGCGGTTTCACCCGCGCGTAATTTCTTTTTTCATATATCCCCTCCTTCCCATTACATTTCCGGGATAAAAAGTACCCTATGTCACTCGGAGATAGTATAGCTTTCCAACAGTAAAAGAATTATTCTTTTCGGTTTAATAGTTTCGGAACCTATTTAATACAAACAAACAGACAAACAAATCTTTCCTCGTTATAATATTAATATAGATGAATGACCAACTTTTGCATTTATGGTTGTTAAAGACTCGCAAAGATATAAAAAACTACGCAAACGGCATCATTTGTACCACAAACCATAATCCTTTGGAAGCAGACGTAATAATTCCAAATATAAAGACGTTTCAGACGTCTGTCTGGCGTATAAGCTGCTCGGAGAACAACACAGTTCTAGGAAAGTCTTCCCTTAAACAAACCGGAGGCATAAGCATTCAAGTGCACTTACAAAACGTAAGCATCTGTCTGATATGTTGAGGGCTGTTTCTTCTATCTAATGGAAATAAAAATAAAGCTTTTATCTACGGCATTAATTTATAATTTTTTCTTCGTTACTTAATAAAGTTTTTCTGACCGCCTCCGTAGAACAGTGGCTAAGGCACTCGGGTATAAACATAGAGAAAATACCCTTCTCTATGGGTATAAATCTCGTCGGGTATAAAGGTCGTGAGTTCGATTCCCACCTTGGGTCTGGTTAGTGGTAGGGCTTTTTCAGAGTCCGACTGGCTAGCTACCACGCCCACAAGTGAAATCTGCCGCCATAACAGTTCTAGCTGTGTTCCGGCAACAATAATGTGGTAGCCAGTCACTACACTTGAAATCAAGAAATCAAAGGCTCGAAGATCAGCTGCCGTTTAGCCCCAAACTTAGTACTATTATTATATTCTGTGCCTACGGGTGCCAGACAAACAACGGAAAAACATTACTTATACACTTTATTTTAAAAATACATTTATGATAAAAATCAGATTACAGATAAGAACATAAAGACGTTTGTACCGTGCAGGATCAATCCCGCAATATCTTGGTGTAATAGTCGACTTCACAACCAAAACACCAATTGGTCGAAAAACATTTTTTGACAGGAATTCTTAGCTTTCGACTACGGCGGCCAATCTTTTATGATCAGCCAACTAAGCAGGATATATTATAGTGCAAAAGGGAGTACGCAAGCACAGGTGCACTCCCTAGTCCCTCACTCCCATAACACAGTGGGACAGCAGTCTGACACGACCGAAGTAAGATCGATCAGGCGCAGGACCAACGGCTTAACGTGCCTTCTGAAGCACGGAATCATCATTATTTTCAGATAATCAGGTGATTCATTATTAAGTTTTACAGCAAAATGACAAAGAGTCATTGCTTATATCTTCGAAATGTGACATAACGAGTTTTCCTCTAATTACATTTTATGTTTGTACTGATACTACGTATCCATTTTTAAAAGAATTGTAAGTGAATGCTGTCTTGAAAAAAAAGTTAAAATTGCGGGACTAGTAGGTAAGCCACCCTCCATACAAAAATCTTTATACCCCTTTTCAATGTTGCCAAGCCGTCACCAAGTAAGTTAGGTCCCAAACATCGCTTGGGTACGGTAGCCGGCAACGTCACCACACCATGGCGTCCTTATGAGGCAGGCCACTATAAAAAGTGCCCTCTTCCGGTCTGAGGGTTGACCTGCGGGCGAGGGTAGCACCCTAACGCCCGCATTGCACAGGTCTCCCGAGCCAAGTCTGGGGGTCACCTAGTTTCTCGGGTGGCCCTCCCTAGGCGCCACCCCGGCCTACGCACCAGGCCGGGGTACCCGTGGACGGGCTGGTCAATAACCACAAGGTTGGCACCGGCTCGTCCTCATCGGGTAAAAAGGGGAAACCGGGGGAGTTTAGTGGGTAGTGGGACGAACGTCTTTAGTCCCGAGCCCCACACACGGCCGCAGGCTTCGCTAGTCTGCGGCCAAGCCACGTAAAAGTGTTCTCTTCGCAAAAAAAAAAGGGCCACTATAAAATGTAAGTAGTCCTATTGACGTTTCGTTGATCCGTTCCCCCTTCCTTCTGTCACTCGTCTTCCAATTCGTCATTCGCTATTCGTGACTTGAATGGAATACGCGACGAATCTGTTGTCCCGACTCGAATTTCATCAGCGATTTAGTTCCGATAAATAAACCAAGACGTCGTAGTGACATTCATTTGATAAAGTCGGTTATTCCATTTCGACTCTTCAATATGAAAGACATCGTGTAGCAAAGATGTTTTATTCATCGTAAAAAATCTAAACGGTATTTTTTTGCAACTCAGATGATATTGTTTATATATAAAATGTATAAAAGTATTTGACCAATATGAAGAGTCTCCTGATTTATATTAAATGACAATAAATATAAAAAATACTCGCTGGATTATGTAGGAATAACTTTAAAACTAAAAGAATATTGAAACATAATCTTGTGAACTGAGTATTATCAACAATTTCATTTCAAGTGTTAGAATTGAAATATCCAAATAAATCATTTTTTTTTATTAGTATAAGTTGTGAAAAATTACGACCCTGCTGCTAACTGCGCAAATCACTAATGAAGAAAATGAGTAAAATGGATCAAAAGTTCCGGTTCACTTCTCTCGCTTTTATATAATAAGTCACTCCAAGTTTTTAGGCTAAATCTTTTGACTGTGTTAATAGGCCGCAATAATACTGAATATTATACTTTTATAAAGAATATAATAAAGTAATAGCTACTATTTTTATAGTGGAAAGTACATTAATTTAAATGGACTAATGGTGCATACATTTGGCAGTGACCCTACTCTACAAAAGTATGTGAGTTGAATCGGCTAACATAATTATTTTGTAATCCTTTTTTTATTTCTGATAACCACCAGCTCTTTAACAACTATTTAGTTTAAAATTTCAAGTTTAGTTAACCTAATTTGGAAGGCGAACCTTTATTAATTTATAAGAATAAATGTTGTTTGATTTACGTCCAGGAAATGGCATTGACTTCGTCCTATCATCCGAGTCAAGCGTATATTCTCTAATGCATACATGTTCACGTATAATCTATGCAGTTGCAGCAGGTGCCGGAATCAATAATTCACACGATAACGAGACGTTCTCATGTTGCAGGAATCAGTCAACTTGCATCCATCCCTCATCCTGACGCATCTGTGGTGTTCGGTTACTCTTAGTACCTATTATCTTCCAAATTGCTACTTAGGAGCTCTAACGAGCTTGACGCTTTGAAAGGAGTATGAAGACTTTTGTATGGAGGCTGGTTTACCTACTAGTCCCGCCATTTTGTTTCTTTTTACAAAACAGCGTTGACTTAAAATTCTTGCAGAAATGGATACTAAGAGCGGTTGCGCACTACGTCCGATCCAAATCCGATCCGGACCCGTGAAATCAAAATCACAAAGAACTTCGGATGACGGATGACGGATGTAGTGCGTAAATCACCTAGAAATAGTTCTACGGCTACTCCGGACGTCATTTCACGGAGACGAATAGGATTCGGATCGGATTCGGATCGAACGTAGTGCGTAACCGCTCTAAGTCTCAATAAAAACATAAAATGGCATTAGACAAAAACCTTACTTTTATATGTTAATTTTTATTCAAAATAACGTTTACTTAAAATTCTTTCAAAAATGGATTCCTGATATCAATACAAACAAAAATAATAAAGATGAAAACCCGTAAATGGTCACGTTTTAAAGATATTAAAGTAAAACAAAATAAAGTATTTTTTTTTTATCTCACTGTGAAACTCACCGGAAATGCGGCACTTAACAGGTTTTCGTCCAATGACATTTTATGTTTGTATTAATACTAATTTTCCATTTTTAAAAGAATTGGTGGACCAGTAGGTAAGACTTAATCTTATATTCCCTCTATTAACTTGACTTACGAGTAAGTCGTTCGACTTAGGGAAAGATATAAGTATCTTTCCCTTTCTTGATAAGTGAGCCTTGAGCTATTATCAGGATATTGTGATTAAGAGAGCAAAATTTGGATCAGGATTATTCAAATACTGCTATTAAATTAAACCGTATGATGTTAAAAATTTATAGATGAATCAAGTCAAATACGGTTAATACTCACTCGCATAAATCACTCAAATAAACAGCTAGCTTTATTTGAGTGATAGTTTTTGTCACGGTGTTTTACTTTCACTCATCAGGTCAACTCAGCAAAACCCTCCATACCCATATAATGAAGTCAAGTCACAAGCGTAAAAAAGTATAAGTGTAAATAACGCTCTATTTCGTCTATTTCACTATCATACTTAAGTTTATCTATAAACCCAAGCGGTGTTGTTCTCACGTCTCATATAGTTCAAATAGAGCGCGACCAAAACAGTAACAATAATAATTTACAACGAGTGCCATCTTGCGAACTCTATAGTTATTGTAGTAGCTCTAGCCGCCGCCCGCAACTTCGCCTGTAGAATTACGGGTAACAACTGGCGTCGCTCGAGTGCTAGGCTCCTCCCACAAACCTCCGCAAAATCTAGCTAGAATGTGTTTGGGTCATATTTCTACGAGGATGCTGCCCCCCTAGACAAGCGGCATTTATGACGTTCGTTATAGCTCAATTTGCGATAGCGAATGTCAAATCCCATACTTTCAACACGTGACTTTTCTATGGCATCTGTCAAATCCATACAAATTGGACTTAGCGAAATTCGCCAGCTATGAAGCGATGTCATCTTGTCTAAGCCCCCTGGAGTCATAGGCATCTCTAATGGGTTGGGTAGGCGATATATTCAGAAGCATACTATTGTTTTTGTGTCTTATTTAGACTAGCCATTTAGAGAAAATGATAACAATCGACGATCGTTTTTCTGTATGTATGGCGTTGAGCAGTAAGTCATATGGTTCTTAAAAACATATTGGAAAGGTTTGGTACCCAAAATCTTTGGTTCCAAGCTTGAAATCGTCTCTTCATAATAAACAAAATATTCATTATTAAAATAAATCCCAAATTCATCCAAAAATGTATCACATTTTTCATATAGGATGTTATAAAATAAGGCAGCTGTGTTCTCTATTTGTTCTACCTACTAGAATACATCACGCCAAAATGAATGCAAAATCCTACGCGGAAAATATAAAACAATACTGATGCACCAACTCCATGCTGTGTAAGGAAAATTTAATAGGGCCATAATTCTCGCTGAGAACGTTATGAAGTATGTATGGGGGTCGGAAAACGAAAGCAGCGCTGGTATTACAAGACAGGAGTGAATTAAATATACATGTAATCTGTTTACTTCACATCCCACTGCTGAGAAGGTCTGCATGATTCATTGCTGGCTCGGTCTTGAAAACTATATGAGGTTCCATCGGGACTTGGCAATCAACTATCCCCGAAAATGTTACCTGGGTCTTCGTGGTCTGTTTAATTCATTCGGTCGCTTAATTGTAGTTGAGGCACCGAAACAAATCTCCGGTGTCATGAAGCTTAACTATGTTTTACGAGTAAGCACATACCCGTAATTTCTGTGTGTTTGCTAAATAACTGTTTTAAGTTAGAATGACTATTTTGTTTCGTCTGGTTTGTGAGAGTGCCGGAGGCCCACACCTCCCATCGGCTGGCGACGCATCAGCGATCCCTTTAGTGTTACAGATGTCCATTGGTGAAGGTGATTGCTTACCATCAGGCGAAACGCTAGCTCGTTTTCCGTCTCTGACATAAAAAAAAATGATTACTCGTCTCCTGGGTTTAATAAATAAAACCATAATTCGAGACGTTTTCGACATATTGTTTACCAAAGGGTGCTGATGAAACCATTGAGAATCTGTTTCTATTGCACTTGATAATTAAAATTCAAAAGGCACATTAATGGGTAAAATAAACTTTTTTAAATTGTTATCACTCTACTTTTGGTCGAGATATCATGTCAAGCCTTAACATCTATTACAGAATAATATTAATTATGGGTTTGCTTCGACACCAATCAGACTAAGGGAAGATGTTTGATTGAAAAAGGGAAATCACAGAAACATAAAATGTGAATCCCTTTCGAGATCCTCGAGTATTTCGAAGTCACTATTCCGTAATACGATTCGAGTTCGTTTGTAACAGTATTCCCTCCCTGCTTTATTCTCTTCTTGTATCCCTTGCAAAGAGCACTCTTTTTCTGCAAAATGTGAATTGTTATCTTCGACTTTTGTACGTTACGATAGTACGCTGTGAGTAGTTAATAGGGTTAAAGTTTTAAAAAAATATTAGGTGAAAAATAAAATATTTTTTTCAACGGTAATTGAAAGTTTTTCCTAGAATCTAACGCTGTTTATATAATAATATAATTCAAATGGGTTGCTTATTTGAATTTCAATGAAACTAACGTGAAGCACGAAATTGTAACATAATTCTTCGCAATGCCTTACATACCACAAAGAATCCTATATACCTTGAGCCTGTATAACTTGGCTCAAGAAATTGCCATTTGTCACGTCAGCATCGTAAATTTGAATGGTATTATCAGATATTTTTATGGTAAGTAATTGTGAAAGCAGGCAACTTCCTGATCAGATTTTCTTACTTAACAAAAAAGTAATGTATTTTTTACGCCAAAAGCAGGGTAATGACCATTTTTAAAGTATTTACCGATGTGTTTTTAGACAAAAAAAAAACAAACAAGAGGTTCTTTTATGTTTCTTTATTTTAAGTCCCACTGCATGCAAGACGTAGGCATTCATTTCTTTTCATCTTTCATTGTTCATTTCCATCATTGAAATTAATTCATCATCATAATGATTAATATTGGCTTGATTATCATGCTTGCCAAATATTGATTGCTGATCAAAAACCCCAGATGTGTTCACAAAAATGAGCTTGTTCCGGGAATTGAATCTACGACCCAGAGATCATGGCCTGGTACTTAAAACACTAGACCATCGTAGCGTTCTTGATTTTGTTATAATTATGTCTGTTAACCGTAGATATTGCGATTTTGTCAGTCAGCGATATTACAGAGCTATAATAATATTACTCAGATTAAAATATGATTGTGGATTTAGGACGTTTGCGGCTTGTGATTCAAAAATATCTTCTTATTTGTCGTATTCCTTGTGACCTTATTATCGTTTGCGCCTATTATAATGTAAGTACCTTGTATACGGTTTTACCACAGATTATTAAGAAGTATCGAGATGGAACCTAGAACCTATTCAGTGAGCTTTATTTTAAATCAACGTTCATTTAAGAGATATCCACTTTTAATATTTGTGTAAAATAAAAAAAAATATTTATGCTGAAGACCAGAAAATTAGAAAATAAATTTACAGTTTTTCGGATAAGGTCCCTTAAGTTTTTTAACGACCTTGTTCTGCCATTAATTTAGCTCTAACTGGCGAACAGTAAACTACACCGGGTGACGCACTGGCCGCAATACACTCATTTGCGACAGATAAACAAAGCAATGAAGAGCTTAATGATCACCATTAACTACAAGAACCGGTAATAAAAATATTTTACCTCTCCCTTTGTACAGAAACATACAGAGCAAACACGCGATACTGAATACTTAAACATTAATTCTTGTTTCGTTGAGGCTATTCCCGGCCGTAACGTTGCATTTTAGCGAAGTTATACTTGTCTATTATTTTTTCTTCTTAGCGTGTCGATGCCTAAATGTTTTTGGTCCATTATCCAGCTAAACAGCATTTTGGTCAGCGCGCACCGACTATTCTCAAGGGCAGGTACACCTGCCGGGTACACGGGAAACACAACAGCTATCTATTATTATTCGATCTATTATTATAATCCACTGCTATTCTGTGTAAATAATGGTCTGAAAACATGAACACAGAGACCTCAAAAAGTCATTAAAAAGTAATGTTCTACTGTTTTCATTATATCTCTCGGCAATCATCGCATTTCCAAATACAAACACACTACAATATAACATTTGAACTTTTTTTTATCAGACGATTGACGATACCTAAAGTTTGCAGACAGACAATAAGAAATTAGTGAGATTGTATCGGGAAATACCTAATTAGCTTATGGGTAATCTTGAAAACGTTTATGTATATTAATTAATTTTAAGAAAACTACTGAGAACATTCCTTAATTCCACGAAATATTAATTAAATGAAGTCTTCAATAGAATAATTATAAATATGCTTGTTTATCGGTAACAATGAGATTTTACGCTGAAAATCAGAATTAGAACTTTACGTGTTCTAAGCTTGCCGTAGGTACTCCTGATTCAAGGAAAACAAAACGTTTGCCTTGAATTATGAGTATTTATATTTTAACAGCATAAGAAACAATACATTTTATATAAATCTTGTTTACTATAAATCTTATTATCTTGTATAATGAAGCGGTACTTTCTTTTTTTGTTAAAAATATTTGTCTGAGCAAATTGTTTATGTTAGTTTAACCAAGAAAAGAAATTACATTGATTCGTCCTCCTTGTCGTGAAATTTAACAGGTGAATATTGTTTGCCCACAATGTATCCTTATCGCTAAGAGGAAAATAAATATAACGGCGAACTGTTTTGTTTCATTTGGTTAAAAAAATATGTAGGTATATTTTTAACGTGCCGTCTTTATCTTTGTGGATAGCTCTAATATATTAAAGTATACTCGTTTTCTTAAATATCTTTAATAGTGGAACGGTTTATACAGTGCATCCAATTTCTTATAATGTTTAAGTTAAAATAATTGTGGTTTAATTATTCGGTTTATGTAAGTAATAATAAAAAGTTTATTTAAAAAAAATAACATTACGAGCACTTTGTTTTTACGGTCGCTGTACCTACTAAGCTTGGCTTGTCTCGCAGCGGCCAATATAATATGCCAAGTAAACATTTTTGGGTAGGACGCACGATACATCATATTATATTACCACTGTAACTTCTAAGTTAATTTAACTTTTATTTAAACTGGCTAGATAAGTACCTAAACTTTAAGCAATCTGTCGCCATTGTTGTACGAGCCATTTGGTGTAATGGTCGAGAAGTCGGCTGTTACACCAGAGGTCGCGGGTTCGATCCCCGCACAGTACAAACATTTGTGTGCATGAACATGTCTGTTTGTATCGGTTTGGGTGTTTCTATGTATAATATGTATGTATTTACAAAAAAAAGTATATGAGTAATGTTTATCGGTTGTCTAGCACCCATAGCACAAGCTATGCTTAGTTTGGGGCTAGATGGCGCTGTGTTAATAATGTCCAGGGATATTTATTTATTTTATTATAAATGGAAGGCTCAAAGATCAGAAAAACCAATATGGAGGAGCTCAGTGGGGAAGACCGCGGTAGTATCAGGTTGAATTCGACGACGTCCTTGTTTATTAACTAAATGTTTTGTATTATATTAATAAATTACTTTATTAAAGCTTCCAGGACTTTTGACAGTATTTTTGTTAGTAGTTGTAATTAAAATCTTATTTTGTCACATTGTTTTAGAATCAATATTTCTTTTTCCATTATGATTGTAATATGTTTTTGTGAATTATGTATTGTCGGCCGTCACACGACAATAATAATAATCGCACTATAAAATTTCAATAAATATTTAACCCAATTTTGTAATTTTGCTGTTTAATTTGCTTCTATATAAGAAGAAAAACACTTAGAAATAATATAAAACAAACAACACAAACATAGTAAACCACTTGTTGCATCACAAAATAAAAATTAAAAATTATCATTCAATTTGAAAAATATCACGTTCATACTTTTGAAACAAAGACTTTTAGACTTTATCAGTGTCATGTTTACCGAAACACGGTTTTGCTCAAGTTTCGATCCAAATCCTCACTCGTGTAATACCAAAAATAATTGATGTCTTTACTTTAAACTTATTTCATATACCTACTCGTAGCTTTGTATTGAATTAGGAAAAAATTTTGATAGATAATGCAGTTTCTTAAAATAAGCTTCAAATATACATCGCTGTTTGCTTACAATTCGTAGCGTGAAAAGAGACAATTTCAACGAATCCTGGATTCCAGACTGGAATCCAGGATGTTACTTCCATTGTGCTTCCATTGTATTTGCAAAGCTAAATTAGGTACTTCTTTTCAGCAACGTGAATCCTAAATGCTCAAAAAAGTCATTTAAGGACACGAGAAAGATAAACACGGAATAAAAAGTATAAAACTGAATAGAAGTAATAAAATAAACTTTTTTATACAAAATACAACTTCAAAACATATTTTATGTAAGTAAATGTGTTTTACTGTTTAAGACTATTTTCCAGCAGAATTGCCCTAAACCCTTTAAAAGGAATTATCGGGATTTAAAGGGAATAAGGGTAAAAATAAGAGGCGCTGGTTTGATAAATATCTGACAAATTCTCGTATACTCGTATTAAAACAAAAACGAAATTCTTTAAAACATTAAGGCCTACTGTCCACGGCGGCGTAGCTTCATAGACGCGTATTCGTCATCATACGCTTGGTGTACGCCTGCTTGCAGCTTACATACAAAACTATGTAACTCTGTCGACGGAGCGGCAGCGTCGCGCTCGCGTCGCTGCATGCAGGCTTCATGGCGCCTGCCGTCCCGCATGTCATACGCCCGAGCGTACATCGAGTGAGCGCACGTATTGTTATCGTAAAAATGGCGGCAGCGGCCGCGAAATTTGTTCAGACAGTACGCTAGCAATACGCCTCGTGAACAGAGTTGAGTACACTGGGCTGCACAAGCTGCATAGCGTATTTTGAAGCGTCTATGAAGCTACGCCGCCGTGGACAGTAGGCCTAAATCATATAAATTACAAAAGAGTTTCTAACACCTTTTATAATCATAATTAATTATAAAACTATATTTCTAGTCTATTACTGTAATACGTTTAACTCTCGTTAATAATTTCTAGGTATAATATGAACTATCTGATCTCTAGTCATCAAATATTCTAGTTTGCCACTTGCCCCTCTCAAATCATCGCAACTGACATCATTGGCTTCAAACTCACCTCCAATCTATACCAATAGCATACAATTGGTCTAAATACTACTATTGCTACGAAGTGAATCGAATTGTATGTGAACAGTTTAAGCCTTACAAGTGTCGGTTACCTCTGTCGAACAGGTGTAGGTGTACTATGACATAGTAAAAATTGTACACAGTATGTATGTATTAGGCCTCGGCCTCGAATTTCGTGGTAGTGGGGCGGCAGCACCGGGAGGGGCGGCTGGCGCACTGCGGTCACCGCTTGACGCGGGCTTCTAGAGCGATATGATGCTGTCAAGCGGTGAACCGCAGTGCGCCTGTATGCACGGCCGCTCCCACTGCCGCCCCGCTGTTTTCGAGAAAGGGTCTATGGGATTCCATACAAAACATCTCGCCACTGCCGCTCCCGCTGCCGCTGCCGTCCCAATGACCGCAAAATCGAAGCCGAGTCCTTAGTATCTGATAAAAAAGGAACGGGTCGAGATTGCGACTTGTTTGAGTGTGTGTGCGGCAACGCATAGATACTATAACTGCCATTAATACTTGACGAGCCATTTGGTTTAATGGTCGAGAAGTCGGCTGTTACACCAGAGGACGCGGGTTAGATCCCCGCACGGTGCAAACATTTATGTACATGAACTTGTCTGTTTGTATCGGTCTGGATGTTTCTATGTATAATATGTATGTATTTAAAAAAAAGTATATAAGTAATGTTTATCCGTTGTCTGCCACCCATAGCACAAGCTAATGCTTAGTTTGGGGCTAGATGGCGCTGTGTGAATTATGTCCAGAGATATTTATTTATTAACTTACTATGGCGCATATTGCAAACAAGCTGCGCGCGGAGCGGTGTATGAAGAAAACGTACTGTGTACTGTTTCTACTATGACTATGATACAATATTCGGTACGAACACACCGAGTCGAGTTCAGTTCAAATGGAAGGATTAGGGCATCTCGGTCAATCACCTCTGACAGCTACGACAGACTACGAACTGTTTTAGTGCTACGAAGCCTACGAATATAGTACGATAGCTTATATAAAAGAAATTGACTGTTTAAATAAACGTAGACGTAGGCGGTTGAAGTAGACGATCAATGAAAAATTATTTCTTTGAAAACGTTTATATGGTTTGGTTATTAAAATTAATAACTGTCTAAAACCTTATTAAAAAAGTTATTTTTTATAACATACCATGTTTTCTAAAAGAAATGAACTTTTTTTTATTTGAGGTTTAAGCCCTTCAATGATTTTTTTTCAAAACCTTTAAAAACAGTACAAAATAACTTAACTACTTTTTTATTTAAAAATCACTAAAACACTTTGTCCGTGTTACAGATCCGTTACGAAAACGTAGTTTTTCGATACTGCGCATTTACTCTGGCATTAAGAACGTAGGCGAACTATGTTACTAACACTATGGATCTAAAGTTATCCGAAATAAATAACATTATTATTATTATTATTATTATTACCTATTTGCAGCAACGAGATTCCTTGCTAAATGTTTTCACAGTGGAATTCAAGTCATGAAGACATGATGGTTCGTGATCGCAGGATAAATTACCACAATAATCCACCTCGTTCCAGTCTCAACACCACTGAAACCTTTTAATATTAATTTTCCTTGTATCATTCTCGAGGAATTTCAGATGAAATAACTTCGAAAGAATTTTTAATTTAACCTCGAATTCACACAAATTTTTACCTCGTATGGAGGTACAAAAATAGAAAAATTTCTTTTGTATCGCCGTGACAGCCAGTCTTTAGGAGTAATAGGCAGTAAGTACATTTCTCACAACATCAATCATAATAATGATGATGTATAATTTCATCGCCTCGATGGTCTAGTGGTTTAAGTACCGGGCCGAGCTAACTTTGTGTCGGGTTTTTCGGACACAGCTCGGGTTTGTGATCACCAATCCGCATTTGGCAAGCGTGGTGATTAAACCAATACCCATCATTGTAGTGATAACTTGATTTCAAGGATGGAGGCCTTTGCCCTGCAGTGGGACATTAATGGCTTATACTTTTTATAATTTCAACAGTTTGTGTTAAGCCAAAACGAGTGTGAATTGTTTTATAACAAGGAAATAATAAAAAAAAATTGTGCTAGTTTGTGGTTTCAATATAAAATCATTGTGTCTGGAGACAAATTATTTTCAATTCATACGATTTCACATAAAATAAGGTACCTAAATACACACAACAAAGTGACAAAGTTGTGTGACAAAGTTTCTTTACCAACACGTTTAATTATATAATATAACAAAACAATTTTATATGGACACTTCAAAACATAAAGATTGCGAATTTCAGTTTAACTCAGTGGCAATTTATTCGTGCTATTTCCGACATTGCCTGTCATAAAAGCAGTGCCACTCTGTGAGCTTTCAGAGTTATAATTAACTTTACTTCTGCAATAAATTCTGGCTTAGCCATCAGGTCATTATAACTACTTTCGTTTAATGTAGAAGACTTTATGTCAATGCAACATGGTTCACTATTGTACAAGCATTTGCGTACGTTCCATACGCGTAGAGGTGGTACAAAATATGTGAGAAATACACTTGTTTATTATTTTACGGCCTACCGGGATCATTAACGACGTTTATAACCAAGACCGGTGTGCGTTAATGGAAGGACGCATCTGTTTTTCGACTTATGTGGCCGACATTACCGAATTTGTTACACAAAGTAAGGAGAGTGTCTCAAGGCCCAGTGAATTTCAAAATTTTATTTAAGTCTTATTTTATTTTCCTGTTAGCTGAACTCTTGTAAGTATGGAAATTGTTTCGTAAATATATCATTAAGATATGACGCTGAGTAAGCGAATTTAGCAGAGCAAACTGTATAGTTCATGTGCCAATAAACGATATATTTATTTTTACAAAAAAAAAGTCTGACGATGAACAGACTTTTAGCAATGTATTGGCGTACGAGTGATTACTTGAAATGAAAGGCTTGAAGAGCAGATGACTATACAGTAGGTATGGCAGCATATTGAATAGTTACCTAGAGAAATGTCCATCAATAGAAAAGACCGTAGTGCCCACTATTCAGTGGACAGTCTACGTGCCTTCCGGCCAGGCAACTGAACTTACTTATAACAAATTCGATTACATTTTCTGCGGGTCATTTGCAATTTTCGAAATATGCATATAATCCGTTTGACTTATTTACATTACTGACGTCATCAACACCAAGCGTCCGTCAAAAAACATTTTAATATCCCATCATTGATATAATTAACGCCAAGCATTCCTACGGTCAAAAACATTTTAATAACTGGATTATTCCATAATATTCCGATGAACGAGTTTTAATTGTAAACCGGGGCGTTTGGGAACGTTATTTAATCAGCAATGTTAAGCACAAAAATCAAGCGAAAACAATTTAAAGTCATCGAAGATTTAACAGAAATGTAATGAGAATTTATTTAAAATCAGACATGGTGGTGTGATTGGAGCGAGACAATAAATATAATATGTATATTCCTGGACATTATTCACACAGCGCCGTCTAGCCCCAACCTCAGTTTGTAATAAGGGTGCCAGACAAAAATAGATATATCTTGTATATTTTGTGGGATATTTGACTGTAGATACCTATATCAGATAATAACTTTCGTTTTTATTATTAAACTTTTTAAATTCTAATCAAAAATATAATACCTTTAATCTCTAAGCATGATTGTATGTTATTTATGCATATTTGACATATTTTTGGATAAAGTCTTTCACATCACGATTGTTCATAAATGCGATACAACATAGGTACATATTATATTTACTCTGCAAAAGTTTAAATCAGAACTCATTGTAAACTTTAAAATAACAAATGCGAGTCAGCGCTAATAAGTTATGCTCTGTAGGCATTCCAACTGCACACGCTTAATATAGTGTTTATGAATGAACACTTTATTACACGTTAACAAGAAAATAATTGCGCGATTCGTTGCCAAGATCTTAATTTTTATAGCGCACAGAACAAATGTGAAAAATTCAAAATTAAATTCCTGAACCAGGATAACGACTTTTCCTTAACGCTGGGAACTTTTCTGGGTCTGTTGATCAAGAGTTAGAAGTACTAATTATAACCAGCTAATAAAATTTTCAGCAGAACTTAGTACATACTGAAAAAGGTTTATAAGTTTCAATTGTTAAGTTAAAATTGCTTAATAACGGCCTGAAAATCTGGCTTCAAACGAAGCAAAACTATAAGAAGATTAGACTTCACAAATCCACGTTACAATTCGTAACTAGAAGTTGAAAAGCAGACACATAATTAAATGGTTCAATAGATACACTTTCGTCTTCAATAGGTACTGGTAGCACGATCTCAAACATCGTCTCTTTGTGGCGCCGGGGCCGCCAGTCTCGCAGCGAGACCAAATCCTATAAACACACTTAAAAAGCCACAAAGGTACGCAATAACGTAATGTTACCTTACGGTAAACCGAAAACAATTCATTTCTGCAATCCCCCCTCGCCTCTTCCCTCTCGCCTCGAGAAACTGCGGAATGTTAGCCGATCCGTAAAAAGCAATTCTTCCCGGGCCGTTTGCCTTTTTCACCGTACATTTAATGCGAACCAATGTTATAGTTTATTTTTAGATTCCTTCAAAGATATCCAGCATTAAATGCTAACCGTTTTTCATCGATCAAGTTGGGAGCAATAAAATCATATGATCAACCGAGTATGAATAAGTTCAATGTAAAAAGATTTATTTTTTAACCTGGGGTTTCGTGGTTTAGCCAAGTTTCGTTTTATATCATAGAGAAATAATATATGGCTGTTGTTTAATTTAATTGAAAAAGTAATTTTTGAAAATCACTACTATTATTCGTACTAAATGTATCCTTATCCACAATTGCAGCGTAAGATACTGTAAGTGCCCTGAGCAATGTTCCTTGAAAACTAGGCTTTTGTGTCATAGACGGACGCAGCAACTGTGTCGTATCCGGCTAAAATAGGCCAAGACTTGGAAGTCCCGTAAAGCAACATAGTAACAGATATTATTTTCTATCTACACCTTTGTTACTAATGTAAACATTCAAACAACATTTTAGCTCCCATAAAAAGTAGGCAGTTTCACTAATAAGTATACCTACCACCTGCTTGTGCTAATAAGTTAAATTCGTGATATGTCCAATAAATATAAAAATAGTTGATTCCAATTATGGAGAAATTTGCCCTTCAAGAATAATCTTATTTACTTAAAACCTATCAATGGATCGATTTTCAATATCCTCTTTGCACCAAATAAAAGTTGTTAGATTTACACAGAGATTGTGAAAAAGCAATGCAACCACTTCAATATCCAGCCCACCTGGGGCGCGTACCGAGGCGGACACAATAATTTAATTTCGCTCGTTACACGAAGGAATTATTTGGAAAAAGTGGAGGGAAACTCATAAAGCTATTACTCTGCTTGGAAACGCCTGACGTAGCCTTTACGGACTCGAGACCGTGCTCAAAATTAATTTCTGGGGCTGCCTTCAAATTTTCAAATTTTGAAATCATTCGAGTTCCTAAAGGGAGCAATAAAATCTTAATTAAAAGGGCTCGTAATGTAATTCAATGAATCGTATTAATATTTCGCGGAAACAATGGCGATCTAAGATAAGATGAGAGATAATAATTTACGTCTTTAAAAATATACTTTGACTTTGCTTTGCGAGATCACAAGAATAACGAAATTATAATCATAGAATTTAATGATATCTTAACAGTGTAACAACCTTAGGAATTAAACCCTAAACATGCGTCGCACTCCTCGATGCGACGGTCTAGTAGCTTAAGAGTCGGGGCATGGTCTCTGGGTCCTAGATTTAAATACGGTTAGAGCGTGTCAAATTTGAAGTGGTAGAGCCATGCTATTTTACAGTACGAATGGGCCGACTCGTCCGGGGAAGTACCACCCTTTCACATAATACCAGAGTGAAATAATAGTGACTACTATTGTCTTTCGTCTGGTTTGTGAGAGTGGACACTCCACCTTAAAAGGCCGGCAACGAATCAGCGATCCCTCTGGTGTTGCAGATGTCCATGGGCGGCGGTGATTGCATACCATCAGGCGACCCGCTAGCTCGTTTGCCGCCCCTGACATAAAAAAATATATTTTTACACAGCTCGGCGATCGATCCACGTTTGGCTATAATTTTAAAGATGAATTGATTATATTGCCCTGTAGCGGCATATTATATAAGCTGATACCATGAGACACTTATGACATCATTTTTAGAATTATGCCCCTCTAGTAGGTACCAACGTCTTATTAAAGACTATTGTTACAAATTATTCATTCGCCATATTGTCGTTCGTTTATGATTAGACTTTCGCATTCGGGTAATTCTTGTTTGATTGGAAATATATACCGGGGGACCTTAAATGCCTAGAGTGGGTGTTGTTTGACTGATAATAATAGGTCCAATATCTTCGTAATAACTAGAATTGCAAGTAAAACAAGACTTATTCTAGACAATAAATCTACTTAGTTTTCTTGCAAGTCATCTTATTGTGTTACTTGTAAAAAGGTTGTATAGCTTTTCTTTTCAGTACGACGTTCACGTCGTGGTACTGGTTGGAAAAAGAGTAACGTGCTTTTTGAAAATAAAGGTGGAAAATTCTTTGGTTTTTATTTATTATAGGTTATAAAAAAATCGTATTATAAAAAACTATGCATTTGTCTACATATGTACTCAATACTGTCTTATGAAAGTATGCAACACACACAAACGTGACATGTTTTTTTTTATAAATCTCACCCTATGCGTTATTCTTGAAAAGCACTAGATAGGTTCGTGATAAATTATCTGACAGTCAACAATAAGGCTGGTTTCTTTCTGAAATTTAATCCGTGTTATCTTACAGATAATTCACTATGAATTTATCTATCAGTGGTAAAACTTGCACTCAGTATAATTTTTTTTACATTTTAATATGATTTTAATTCACTGTTAGGGTAACTGCCTCGGTAGTACAGTGGTTGGAGCGTTGGGCTCTAAAACCCAGAGGTCGTGGGTTCGAATCCCACGGGGCGCACCACTTTGTGTGATTGTTTCTAGTTTGGTTAGGACATTGCAAGCTTGAATCACCTGAATGTCTAAAAATAATTATGATTCCGTGCTTCGGAAGGGACGTTAAGGCGTTGGTCCCGACTATGTTCCAAGTAGGTCTGGTTTTCCTTATAAGGGTTTATGGAGGTCAGGTGGCAATCGCTCCATTGCAATAACCAGGCTTGTCAAATCTAGGATCTTAGTCCAAGCGGAGCTCCATACTGGATGCAATCTGGAAAAACGCAGAGATGATGATGGAATTCATTGGTAATGGTCCTGTTAAAATCCAATTTACTCTAATATTATTTATGTGCATAAACTACGCGTAAATAAACTTCCGGCGTTTTCCTAATAAGTACATACGTAGGGGTACGTAGATGGTATATAATATTGAACGAGGGAAAGTACTGAACATTCACCAAATGCCTTCTAAGACGAGAGAAATTCTCGAGGCCTCATTTTATATATCGGGCAATAAAACACATAAGTCACGAGTGGAGTTCACATTTTCTTATGTAAACTTTTGGATTTGTTCATTACGGACCATTTAAACTGTTAATTGTTACATTATACAATTAAACTTGTTATTTAGGACGTCTTATAAATTACAATCTTTATTTGTCTAAATAAAAGAGTTTGTTTTGACTACAAATAGTCTGATAGAATCAATTTTGTTTGCTTTGTTCAAAATAAATAAATTACGAGTATTTCTATATACCTACTATCCGGTTCAGATGCTATTAGAATAATACCTTTTGGAATGGGGCGAAAAATTACATCAACTGCGCTTGTACGTAGCGCTAACAATGCCAAATAATATCTGTGTGTGTGTAAGTCATCACGCAGTTGACGTAATTTTTCGCTCAATACCAAAAGGTATTATCCTAATAGCATTTGAATCTGATAGTACGATAAAGATACCTAATGTTGTGCAAAAAGTTATTTATAAGGTCGGATGGAAACCTACGTTAATAATGAAACTCACTTTTTCTAAAAAGTCAATATTCTTTTATTACTAAACACTTCTGACTAGTTGTTCACAAAGGAATAGTTAAAGTTTCTAACTCTGTAGTCAATTGCAGAATTGTCGGAAAATGAGCAGCCGTGTTTTGCTATCAATGGGTGCATTGTTGACTTAATTTCAAAGTTTAGAAAAATATTACTGACCAACTGCTTCTTTGTTTCATTACAAAACAGTAAGATTTTCACTAAAATAAATGCTTTGATTAGATATAACTGAAGTATTTTCAGAATATATTTCGCAATTTGCAAAACTTTCGCTTACCTTGTTTGTCCCCTTAATCTACGAGTGTTAAATAGTTATAGCTATTTCGCTAGCTGTCATCCAACCCTCCCTAAGACTATTACAGCTGCATAATACAATATCCGAGCTCAGGAAAGGTTAATTTCAAAATTCTGTGTTCAAAATAACTTTATATAAAACCGCTAATTAGAGCTCCGGGTCAAGTTTGCTCTGCTTGTAGCCTTGGGGGTACACGCCCGTCTTATTACGAGTATGTTTCTGTGTTCTATTATACTCTAACGAGAACAGTTCGCCTGAACAGTATTAGTGCAAAGCGTATTGTAGCATGAAACATGAGCTGGCTGCTTCAAATATTTGTTATTTAATTTTAGCCTGAGATTAGTTTCCCGCGTCATTGTTTTGGAGCTGCTTATTATTTTAGGTTTTCTGTATAAAAAAAGAACAAAACAAACATGGTGGAAGAATTATTATATATAGTATAGATTATTATATATTGTATATTTAAATCGTTGTTAGGCTACTATACTTGTTAGGCTACAATATAATTTTTTAATGAACTCAAATTAGCTACATAACATTATGTCATTTTATACAGCAGAAAGGGGGTTCTGAAAGTAGAAATTTTGAATTATAAATCCTAATAATTTGAAACTTTTCATTTGTTACAGGTACGTCCATTTCATAAAGGAAACACAGGTCTTAATACAATATCCTGCTGGTTTTCGGCGCTACTGGTTTGGTTTCTTATGACTTAGCAGCTTTGTAGTAAAGGTAAGTTTGGTTATTTATTCTTTATTTAAAAAACTAGTCCTCATTTACTGAAAAATAAACATTGTTTTATTTTTACATAAATAAAGAATTTAAAATTATATTCGAATATATATTATTCGAATTTAAGAAATAAATTTTAGCACTTATAATATTTGTATACCTATACAGTAACTATCGTTCATAAGTGCAATTTAAATTAGTCAAATTAAAATCACAAACAAAGTTTCAGTTTTAAAGTCTAGAAAACGCACCATTTTTTTTTTTTTTTTTATCGTGTTTAAATAACCTGTTTCCAGCTTTTATAAAAATACTATAATATTTTCGTCACAAATAAAAATCCTTTTTTAGCCATTTTCTACTACTCATTCTCACGGAACCCTGCAAAGACCCTCGTGACATGCGCAATGCCATGAAGCTTCGCCACAAACTTGGGCTCTATGGAGATAACAAGAACAAAGTGTGTTCAAAATAAAGTGATGTTTTGAGGCAAACAAACTCAAGCAAAAAGCACTTAGCATTTAAGATGCGAGAACAAGATTTACCCTTTACTTTTCTTCGAAGTTGCGTTTGATATTTACTAAACTGTGTTAAAACGACGGTGACGACGTTTAGACCATACTAGCGACCCGCCCCGGTTTTGCACGGGTGCAATGCTGATACTAAACATACCACAGAATGTCTTTTTAGGCACGCGCCCCCGGCCAGTACCGCCGCAACCGCTATGTCCCTTTAAATCATTCATATGCATTTTAAATCTGTAATATCTTCGAAAATATTCATTTAAAATTACATGCTGTAAGAGGCTATATTGATCTTTATTACATGCACAATGTATTTAAGGTACTAATTGGATAAGCCGGATATAAGGAGAAATAGAATCATCAACATCATTATTTAATCAAAATTATTTTATAAGCCTTCCGCCCGCGGTTTCACCTGCGCGTCATTTCTTTTGTCAATAATACACCCCCTTCCCCCCATGTTTTTGTGATCAAAAGTACCCTATGTCTTCCGGGGATAGTGTAGCTTTCCAACAGTGAAAGATTTTTTCAAAAAGGTTCTTTAGATTCGGAGCCTATTCAATACAAACAAACAAATCTTTTCTCTTTATAATATTAGTATAGAAAAGAAACCTTTACATTGAACCAAATTGAAAGCATCAACCAAGACTATTGTAATGGTCGAATTCACTATAAAACGTGATACACCCACCAACAAAAGTATAAAAAGGAATCTTATCTACCCAAAAACAGTTACGACGCTTATAAAAAAGTAATCAAGCTATTTTATTATTATTTTAACGCGTCAGTGCGATGCTATTCCAGGGGCAGTAAACTTTGAAGGTATGGTACCTACAACTACTTTACAACCAAAATAAACATTTATTTTGGGTTCTGGAATAAGTAAATGAATGTTCAATGTGCAGCTTAGGTGTTAAATGGAATAACACTTGTTTTGATTTATGTAAACAGACAGCCTTAGAAAAAGTTTTATTAAAAAAAAATATAAATGTTCCTGGTGACTATTCAAACAACGTCTAGCTCCAAACTAAGGCCTTACTTGTTCTAGTGCCAGATAACGAAAAAAATACTAGCTATGCAATTATTGCAAACATTGCTGCCCTACGATCAAATTGTCTTCAATGTCCTCCTCACCAGGTGGTAGGTTCCTGTACTGGGCCGTCTAGGTGAGTACCACCGCAGAGCCAGATATTTTCCCGTGAAATAGAAGTGTGTCAAGCACTTCTGTGTTTCGGGGAAAGGGCACTGAAGCTAGTGAAATTACTGGGTGTATGAGACCTAATAACTGTCGTCTCGGTGTAGCAGGCGCAGGGCATAGTTACTGTTTGGCACATGAACTGTCTAAGGGCAGACGTAGCGCTTACCATCAGGTGTACGATCTGCTCGTCTTGTTACACATTGCAATAAAAAAATGTGTCCTTAGTTAAATCTAACTGGACACGTATTTTTCCGTAGTCAATAGAAAAAGTGACGTCAGCAGTAAGGTATTAATCTGATAGCAGAGTCTTCTACAATGACTTTTACTTGACTTTTGCGAGTAAACTAGTTCCCGCTTACAGTAAAATTGTAGATATTATAATGTAATTGTTCTATAGGGAACGTATTCTCTTCGGTATTGGAAAATTAACAACAACCACTAGACCATCGAGGTGATAAATAAACAATGTTGTCAACTTTTTCTCAGTATCTTAGCTAAATTGTACCCACACCAAGCCCGCTGTAGGAACTAGTCTAGGATGAAGTTAATGTCATAAGCCACGATGCATCCCATTTAACAATGTCCGTACAATTTAAGCTTTAACTTTACTATCTGCTCTAGTTCCATACTTTGTGCACCAAGGATCCAATTTAAAACTCCACTTGTTACTTCATGCGTATTAGAGAAACACTTGTTTTGAAGTATCCACTTTATTATACAGACTGAATATTAAGTTGTGAAAATTCTAGCCACGTATTATATAATCAAGCCACGAGAAGTTTGACCTGGTCTGATTTTTTTGTGTCACTCCTTTTTTTACATTATATATATAAGTTGAATAGCAATAGTTCTCAACAAGTTTTTGGTTGTAACACTTCAAAATCGTGTCTACTTTTAATTATAATATCATTTACATCATACTTAGTAGCTTCGGATTGATGCATTATAAAAAAGTGAAACTGGCAAAAAATGTCGTAGTAATAACATACTTTTTTTTTGACCCGGGGAATGCCTTACGCACCTTTATTCTCCGTCGTGTGTGCAGAGGTGTGTGGGACTCCCGTTGCCCTGAAAAGGGCAAGAGTTACCTACTAAACCTCGAGGTGCTCCTCCTTGCCGTGTGAGAGACGTCTTGGGGTCCAACAGACCCTTAGGGTACAACAGGTCCTTGACTTCCACGACGCAGTAATAACATACCTACTTAAGGTGTCAAACCTAGCTCGTATGCTATCTTTCAATAGAAAGGCAAAAAAAATTGTCTCAATAATACAGGGTAAAATAATAAGAACTTTATAACAGCGTCTCCAACATAAAAATAAAATCTGATTTCACCGTAGGCTTAAGTTCATCACAATAAAGAATTATAACGAATCCAAAACGTCAAACGTTCAAAACGCTAATAAACCATTAAAATGTTACAAAGTGGCTTTGCTGAACATTATTTACGGATTCAAGGTAGACCGCAGCTTTAACTACTTAAATTCAATCAAAGCGAAACTCCACAAAATTACGCACACCTTAAGTCGCCTGTTGAACAATAGGTTTGGCCTCAAAGTACTTAACTCAATCCCTAAGTAACTTTAAGTAATGACTAACTCTGATAGATACGGGAGTGAGGGGACGCGCCTAACTTTAATTAATCTGAAACCTGTGCTAATCGGACTGGACGATATTGCGACGGGCGACGTCAGACGATACGATATTAATTTCGATCAAGATTATGTACACGTTTTGTACAAGCTTGATTAATTGAGATACTTCAAAATGGTTGTTTAGATAGACCTAACCTTCATCCCGTGGATTCGCTTGCTTAAACTAATAGGACAGGAATGTACATTGCATACCTAACAGTTTTGAAGTGCACTCTGTCATATTTTCTAAGAGGAAGATACTTCCTCAGACGGGCGGTCTATTCAAGTGGAAGATGCACCATGATATACCGTCCTTTTAATCAACGTTAAAAATATCTTATCTTCTTATCTTATAATCTTATCTTATCCACGAAGCCTTCAAACCGGTTATCACTTAATTTTCATTTAACGAGTTCCTAAACTATTTTCAAACGATGCACCTATCAGACACGTAGACATTATTAAAATACTCCGTGAAACTATTTCGCCTCGCTAAATTCTCAATTGGCAACACCTGCAAGTCTTGACACAGCAATAACTAAATAGCTCTAGCGCATCGTATCTCACATACTTCAGCCCTCCTGTTGTAAACCCTCAAACTAATTAAGCTATCCAATAATATGGCATTAAATTGAGCACTGAGTCTATTTCTTTATTAATCCGAAAGCCTTTTTTAAGCCAAGGGATTCTAAAAGAGTTTTTTATTAAAACTCAGTAGGCACGTATGGAACGGCGTAGGCAAAATTATGTCCCGTCGGGATGACGTCGGATCCAATTTGCTGCCGTTTTAATTCTTTTATCGGAATTTTTTTCGCTTTCAAGGGCGGATAATAAATCGGCATTGGAAGGGGGCGCGCTTGTATTCGGTGCCGTAAGTCGGAAGTAACCGATTTGACACTTTATTTTTTATGCTTTATCGGTTGGCAGACAGGGACGCAGCACACAGCACACCTGATTGTAAGCGTAAGCGTTAAAACACTTAAATTGATGCTTCATTCGACGTGGTGCCTTAGTTAAACTCTTTATTAAAAATAAAACACTTGTAGGCTTACAGATAGGATCCAACATGCATACAAGTTATTACTTAGTCAAAGATTACAAATCCAGTCAGATTAATTATTACCTATCAATGAATGTCAATACACTTATAAAATAACCACTAAGTCAATATCTATTTACAATGTCAAAAAAAGTAAAAATGTCAAAATATGTCATGATTTGAATAGAATTGATTAAATAGGTATATGTCCTATTTGGTCAGCGAAGATGTCAACAATGAAGGAACAATGTAGCCTTCCCTGATTTTGGACACATTTACTTTAAGTACACTGACTCCCACATTAATATCGTCTGAACACAATCACAGTTTCACTGATGCGGCTTTCACCTGGAGTAATAGTGGCTGGTAAGAAAAATACATTTCAAATTAGGTATTGCAGTATTTATTTTTATAAAAAATTAAGCTCTTAAGACGTGACTTTATTGCTAAATCATAATAGTTTATTTTATTTTCCAAATAATTGAACGTTATGTTTTTATTCGTAAAGTAGCTTTGCCATGAAAGAGTAACAAAATATAACCATCTACTAAGCCTTACATGCTGATATTGTATAATATTAATAAAATAAGGAGGGATTATCAACGTTTTGTGCTTAAAGTAGTAAAGAATAAAGAAATTTAAAATACAAAAATAAAACACAATTTCATTTTATCTTCAAATGTTTTAATCACACGAGCACGGTGCATGTAACATGTAAATCATTAAATCACATTTTAGTCACGCTACATTTACATGCTTATGAAAATATAGTATCTTTACTAAAAAGAAAAGATTACCATAACCTACAACCGAACTTAAACATAAACAACTTGATTATGGCCAGATTTAACCCACGCGAATAATTGAGCTCTAAACAGCGAGTGCCAACCTCGTCCATAAAATAACCAAAATTATATTTCAATGAATATTGAATGCAATGGCCGTTGAACCCTTACATGCAAGAGTGGAACAGACACAACATATAGGCACATACAGGTACTCACGTACAGTTTTGCTTGATCAAAGGGTCATAATGAAATAATCCAGCAAACGCTTGCATCAATCAGGGGGGACAAATGAATCAGACGGCGCACGGACTGATATAATTACTCTTTTAAGTTTATCTTACAATATGGGGTTTATTGTTGGTGATTTAATTACATTTTGCGTCGAAGGTATATAAATATCGCGTCCAAAAGAAAACCTATTAAAATGTCATATGTATTTTATAACAATTAAATATAAATTTTCAATATCGCATAAAATAAAATATTACCTTTAAAAAATGAATCATTGCTTGTCCATTGGGAACATTATATTAATTGAAGCTAGTCTCATTTTACAGATTTATTACAATCATTGTTGAAAAACGTTTATCGGGTCCAACACTATTATAATATTGTTTGAATATTCAAAGAGTTGTTACAATATTATTGTACTATACTGAAATCATGACGTTTTGCCTAATTCAGGTACTGAACACTCTTATCTTTGCCAAAGGGCCAAGAAGCCATATTCTTAATTTGATCCTGCCTTGTTTTAAATAATTCTAAGTTTTAGTAGTTATCATAAAGTATTCTAAACAAGCTTATACTCGTACTAAACCATTCCATTAAAGTTGTATTTACTCCGCTCTATCTCCAACATTATAATCCTCTTCATCCTCATAAAAACCACTCTGAACAAAAATAAAAAGACGTACAAAAATCTACCCTAAGTTAATAACACATCTGATTCTCTAGCACGCACAAACAATGTTTACCTTATACCAAACGTTGCAAGTATTGTGTATGTGCACAATGCAGAAATAACAAGCACTGCATCCTGTTATAACAGTGTTTGTTTGCATCGAGCGATGCCGGGGGCAAGTAATATATAAATCTCGAGTAAGCACGTCAGTATTTCGCATATAGGGTGTTCGAAGATATTAAGGCAGAGAGCCTCGTTCTCTAAACTTTTAGTTGACTACGGTCAGCATCATGGTCTAGTGGTTTAAGAACCACGCCGTGATTTTAGGGTCATGGGTTCAATTTCCGGGTCGATCAAAATTTGTTTCGGTTTTTTCGGACACAGCTCGCGTGCAAGAGCGTGGTGATTAAGCCCGTACCCATCCGAGGCCTTTGCCTTGCAGTGGCACTTTAATATGCTAAATACTTACGGTTAGCATGTGGAGCTAAGATTTCTGTGATATTGAATAAAGATAACACGACTTGTTTCATAATAAAGACATTCCCTTTCCTTGCTACGGTGGATACTCTTCAAGGGCCCTTTTTTCCAATGAACACATAAGAATTTTTATATGGAACACAAAAGAATTACTTTGATGTCAACAAATTCATAAGATGCAAGCAACAGCATGTTTGTCATAAATATTTTAGTTGGTCAAAAGAATTTTTCTCTACTATGAAAACATAGTTTGCCCATTTTTAAGAAAAAATTAAATATAGTTATCCCTCCCTAATTGTGCTTCGTGCAATTGTTTGAATATTATAATGTAAAATATAATATTACGTTAACAATTTATACACGAGTATAATTATGTATATTGTATGTATTAATTTCATAAGTATTTGATACATGCTAATGCTTTGCTATTTATGCTTTCCGTGGCAACCTGTAATTGAGGTCGCACTATATCATGTACACAATTGATTTTGTCATCTTTAGCTTTTAAGGTGTATGATCTTGTTGGTTGTCCAAATAAATAAATAAATAAAAATAAATAAATAGTTTGAAAATTTTTATCCCGATAATTTTGAATGGTGACGATTCTCGAGGAATGCGATTTCACATAGACAAAACCGCAGGCACAGCAATTGAATGAAATTCCAACCACAAATACATTGTGGTACAAACTGCCATTGTAGGCCTGCCTACCAAACTCATCGTATATATTAAAGTTAGAACTATTGACACACTGTATAGGCACGCCCCTGTAAGTCCCGTAATCTTATGAAGCTTATTTTGCCGGATCCTCAGGGGATTGGGCATTATGCCTACCGCAGGTAACAAATGAAGTTTACCGTTGTAATACTAGTTTTTTGTTTATATTACATTATCGAAGAAATTCCAAAATATTATAATATAACGCAATTTTTAAGAAAATAATTTACACACTCTGCTTAAAGTGTCACCACTTGTAGTCCTGTTTTTGTTTTTGAAATCTGATTTGTTGTGTTAGTGAACTAATATACTTTGACATTATGAACACAACGCCATCTAACTATTATCTAACTAGTAAGCACCTTAGCTTGTACGATCAACAACAAATCACGGTAACTGCAAGTGTTAGTTCGATAATAGCACTTATGCCCCCGACATAAGAGTGGTACAAAGTCCAAAGTGTTACGTCTGACGTGCTTTTGACTGTACTATTGGACGTAGACAACGTAAAGTTTATTTAAGTAGGACGGCCACACCATGGCCCGTGTGGTTCCTAATGCATTGCGCCGCCGCCGCAGCGTACATCGGCGGCGCAGGCCGCAACGGCTAGCGCGCGTGGAGGTTCCGTAGCGTTGTCTCCGCATGGAGGTTCTCGGTTCCCCCTCACTACGCTGAGTGGGTCATCGTCAGGTGTATAATACTTCACTTAATTCGTTGAAGGATTAATAGAGACAGTATTGCTATTTATTCATCGGCATGGTCACTTATAATTACGCGTTCGTTTGACATACATCCAAAGCCCTGACAAAATAGTTAAATCTTGCTTATCAAAATGCTACAAGTTAGCACTGTATTTTATGATGATAATCATCTTTATTTCTCTCACCACTTCAAAATAACTAAAGAAGTAAATAATTTGAATGAGTCTGCTTTCAGGGCGTAATTTGTTACTATTCATCTGGAACTTTCCATGTAAATTATGACTAAATTGACACGCTGTATATTAGTCCCGTAATCTTATATTTTGCGGCGTCCCCGGGTGTTTGGCATTATGGCGGTCGTATATATTTTGTGTCGCAGGTACACACTGAAGGCGGGGGAACGCGGCGACCGACCATTGTTTTATGTAGTTTTATGTTTACATTACGTCATTATTGAAGGTATTCCAAAATATTTGAAATATAAAAATATACTTAAATGCTTTACCCTTTCAAAATATTTAAATCTTGCTTGTCAAAATGCTTGCTGTAAGTTTGCACTATAGTTTTAAAGATAATAATTTCTATTTGTCTCACCACTTTCCAGTAACCAAATAGAGGATGAACTGTTCAACTGAGCCTGCTTTCGGGGACAAATATTTAATTTTGTTAGTAACAAATGTGTTCTTCTGGAACTTTCGATGTACATTAGAAGTAAAGTGACACGCTGTATAGTCCCTTAATCTTATGAAGCTTATTTTGCCGCGTCCCCGGGGGTTCGGCATTATGGCGGTCGCAGGTAACAACTGAAGGCGGGAGAACGCGACCGACCGTTGTTTTATTTAGTTTTTTTGTTTACCTTCTATTAGCGAGACCTTATCTAGAAGATTAAAAGCTAAACGTCGTGGAATTTTGGGAGATTGTTATTTGTAACAAAGTAAGTTAAATATTTGAAGTGTTTTAGTTATTATTATATGCTAATATACAATCTTCTTTAAGTAAAAGCTACTGAATTCTAGCAGCTTTGTTTTTATCTCCAAACATTGTTTTGATATTTTTTTAAATTAATTACCGCGAAAAGCAAGTTGGTGCTACATTTGGCAAACCACTATCTTTCATTTTAATGAAGAGTTCATTATTAAGAGCAACGTAGCCACTGGAAATTTACCTTTCCATTAAATATGGATTGTCTAAAAAAAGAGAATTTTAGAGAACTTTCACAAAGCAATGTTACCGCTAAAATAAAATTCTTTGTGCGTACAAAAGCAAACAAAATAGAAATACTATTCAAGACAAAGATATAAAACCATTGGTATACGGCATCTTTTAGTCGCAAACTAACTTCGTACTTTGGGGACCAGGCGACAGATAAAATACATACTTAACACTCTTTTCTGTAATCTCATATTTATTCGATCTGAAACAACATTAAGTAACAAATCTCAAGTATACTTACTCCCAAGATATCTGGAAAAACGAATTAAAGATTATATCTGTATCATCTAGTTTAATAGTGCATTTGGTAGAAGTTACTATGCCCGCCAAGAATTGTGAACACGAATCCAGGACAATATGGCCACATGGAGTATGGCCCACACTATCTCCCAATTGAGATAAGGCCTGTGTACCAGCATTGGGAACGTATATAGGCTGATGATGATGATCTAGGACAAACATTCA
The DNA here is from genome assembly GCA_949319885.1 of Mecyna flavalis. Lineage (NCBI taxonomy): Eukaryota > Metazoa > Arthropoda > Insecta > Lepidoptera > Crambidae > Mecyna > Mecyna flavalis. The sequence continues at coordinate 19,397,778 of OX439425.1, read as the reverse complement.
TGTAATCAACATTTGAGTTCATTTCATGTTGGAATATTTGCTTTTATATTTAAGTAAGTACCTACGCCTACTAATGAATCAAAAAGATGTCGTCCAAGATTTATTAAATATCTTTTAAATATAGATATCAACGAACTGTAAATCTAACATAATACAGTACTACAACGTTTGACAATTTTTCTGTCGCACAATGGTTTAGGTTCAATATTAATAGTTAAGTAAAAATGGGCAATAACTATCCAAAACAAATATTATGTTTTAAGTATATAATACCATGGGAGACGCTCGTGGCGCAGCTGTGACAGTGGTTCGTTAGAGATAACGAGAGTCAAGCTACCCACTTTAATGGATGGGTGACCATTCTGACCACATTTAGTGACATTTATTTCGAGCGTCCCGTACTTCGGAAGGCACGTAAAGCTGTTGGTCTTGGCTGATATTTACTATATGTAGATATTAGTCGTCAAACCTAGTCAGAGGCCATTTGCCGGCTTGATAACATCTGACATTAAGGTTGGTCACTTGCCTTACGCACCCCTTCACCAACCCGCACTAGGCCAGCGCGTGGTGGAGTATGGCCCACACTATCTCACAATTGAGATAAGGCCTGTGTCCCAGCAGTGGGAACGTATATAGGCTGATGATGGTGATGACATAATAATATGACTTAGGAAAAGCCCGTATTAAATTTAAGCTCAGGTCCTCTGTCGGACGCAGCAGTCAAGATCTCAATCACAGCTCTGGAACATTCATCTATGTCCACAAGATGTAAACATCGACAGTTCGTGCCAACACCTTAAGCAATAGTTCCCAACTGTATGTTTTGCTACGTGTAAAGTTGTTCGCTGTAATCCTCTTACGTTACTCTCGTGTGTAACTGGATTTAGCCTTTTCCACAAACACACCTGCACGGTGTACACAGGACTTGGATATTAATATTTTGTATCAAGTTGGTTAACGATAAGATTTGACTTGGAATTGGAATTCACATGTGCTCGACCCAGGATTACTGGACTTATTTTGTGCGCCATTTTCGGCAATATCTTTAATACATTTTCTTTAGCGTGTAATTTAAATGAAAACAGTCGTGTAGGTACATATGGATCTTAAAACTATATTTACTTAGAAAAATCTCATCCAAAAGTCAGATTATCTCAAAAAGGAAGGCAGTATATAATTATGTTAAAAGTACCTAAGCACTCAACGTTTTCTTTTGAACGTATAATTATAGACGAAATTATAATAAAACAATAGTAATAAAAAGGACTAAAAATCCTAAGGTAGCTCGTTCAAATCTGTCTCGAAGGACCAAAAACCATGTAGGGCTATATTTTAATTATAAAGGGATTTTATTCAATGATGATAAATTAAACTGTCTGATTGGGTGCTGCTTATACACGAGGTTAATAATAAAGTTAAATACTAAAATTGCTAATTAATAGGCAAACTCAACTCATGACAATGCCGACTGCAAAGTGGACGCTAAACTACTTGAGGATATTTTATACATTTAATTTGATTTACTGTTATATATCAAGGTAGCACCGCTAAAAATGACATTACAAATCGTACACTTACCTTATTTAAAAGCATTGGAAGGAAAAGTTATTTTACATAATATTTTACTATTCATTCATTAATTTCGCAATGTTTTATAAAAATAAATAACATTTAATATTTTGCGAAGGTGTTATAAATCCGCTTCTTTGCGGAGTGAATTCGCCATTTCCAATAATCTACTGATCCATATTTAGTAGCCGAGTTTCGCAAAGCCGTGGCCACAACGACGCTACGAACAGTGAGAAAAATCAATATGAACTACTTTCACTTCACTATTTCTTTCTGCTTGGTCTAAAGGTTGAACCTTTTGTCGGATCGGATCAGTAGCAGACTCCCTATCCATTGCACCAAATCAGTTTAGTTGGTTTCAGTGTGTATGGGTTATACATACAAATATTACATACTGACAACAATGAAAGAACAAAAGTAAGTTATTCAGTGTCGTTATCCAGTGTCGTGTGTTGTACCAATGTTTTTTTTGGGTTAAACGGCCCTGTGTCACGGTAATGTTATCTAACGGCCGGTTCACACATGTCTCCGTTTTACTGTACCGTTTTATCGTGTACGTTTTTTTCGTCGATGGCGTATGTATTACTGTATACAGAATACTGTGCCATGTGTGAAGTCGCTTATACAACTACATACGCCATCGACGAAAAAAAACGTACACGTTAAAACGGAACAGTAAAACGGAGACATGTGTGAACCTTGAAGTAAATGCTTACAGCCGCGCGAAACGTAAACACTCGATAGGGCGCCCACCTACAGTAGGTATTTTAATTAGGTACTTCTGCATACTTTGAGTTTGTATCTAGTTTTGTTAATGTATTTTGTGATTGTAAATATTTTTTTAATTAAACAAAATACATTGAAATGAAATAGGAGTTGTTCAATAAAAATGCATGTTTTTTGATTAGTAGATTTAATTAAAAAACCGGCCAAGTGCGAGTCGGACTCGCCCATGAAGGGTTCCGTAGCAGCAAGTATCATCATAATATAAAAGTTCTTGTAGTTCTTTGTAAGTTTGATCGACGTTTTTATATTTGAGTTGATTGAATGAGACGAAAATTGAGGTTTACGATTTATGGCGTTTAAAAAAAAAACTAATTACTTGATCTCGTTCAAACCAATTTTCAATGGAAGTTTGCATGGTAATTTACATCATATATATTTTTTAGTTTTATCGTTCTCTTATTTTAGAAGTTAGAGGGGGGGTGACCAACATTTTACCACTTTGGAAGTGTCTCTCGCGCAAACTATTCCGTTTAGAAAAAAATGATATAAGAAACCTTATTATCATTTTTAAAGACCTATCTATAGATATCCCACACGTAAGGGTTTGAAGAAAAAAAATTTTTTAAGTTTCAGTTCGAAGTATGGGAAGCCCCAAAAATTTATAAACTAATTACTTGATCTCGTTCAAACCAATTTTCAATGGAAGTTTGCATAATAATGTACATCATATATTTTTTATAGATTTATCGTTCTCTTATTTTAGAAGTTACAGGGGGGGGGACCAACATTTTACCACTTTGGAAGTGTCTCTCGCGCAAACTATTCAGTTTAGAAAAAAATGATATAAGAAACCTTATTATCATTTTAAAAGACCTATCCATAGACACCCCACACGTAAGGATTAGATGAAAAATTTTTTTTTGAGTTTCAGTTCTAAGTATGGAGAGCCCCCAAAATTTATTATTATTTTTCTATTTTTGTATGAAAATCTTAATGCGGTTCACAGAATACATCTACTTACTAATTTTCAACAGTATAGCTCTTATAGTTTCGGTAAAAAGTGGCTGTGACATACGGACGGACAGACAGACAGACAGACAGACAGACAGACAGACATGACGAATCCATAAGGGTTCCGTTTTTTGCCATTTGGCTACGGAACCCTAAAAACCATGCTTTTGATTTAAGACTTAATACCTAACAAATCAAGCGACCAAAAAATATTTGCGCCTCGACTAATTTAATAGTGTAAAAAATCCGCTTTTGAATATAAAGCTAAATCAAAAATTGTTTTTGGAAACATGGACGAGATCGACATACCAAGATCGGAGGCGCGTAGGGCGTCTTGCGCTCGTCCGTTTTTATGAAGTTACAATACTGTTAGATAACATTACCGTGTCTGTTTCGAGCTAACTTTGTGTCGGTCTCTTCAGACTCAGCTCGGGTTTGTGATCCGCATTTGGCAAGCGTGATTAGGCCAGCATTCATTGTAAGAAAGAAAGAAAGAAAGAAAGAAAGAAAGAAAGAAAGAAAGAAAGAAAGAAAGAAAGAAAGAAAGAAAGAAAGAAAGAAAGAAAGAAAGAAAGATAGAAAGAAAGAAAGAAAGAAAGAAAGAAAGAAAGAACTTGATTTCAAGGATGGACGCCTTTGCCCCGCACTGGGATATTGATAGACTGGAACTTTACTGTTATGTTCCCTGTACTGTTCCCAACGAAACGGCCGCACTTATTCGCCTGCTGTGAAATAATCTTCTTTTTCTTGTTAAAAATGTTTAAAAGCTTATTAAAAATATCTTCCTTCAACAGACTTTAATTGTAATATTCTGTTAAGAAACTTTTCTATTTTCACCTCTAGCATTTGTGCTACTCATTGTTTTACTTAAAAGCACTCAAATTGCTCAACTTAATTTCTTTCATAAAATGGACAAAAGGTTTTTAGCTTTTTTAGTAACTTAATCAGCCCTCTGTTGATGTAGCATATTTAAATTATTTTTTAAACGAATTATAATTTGCTATTTTTACAATGACAAGGAGATTAATAACACTGTAATAATATATAATGAAAACACAATATCAATATAGTTAGCTAACTAAAAGTCAGTTTAATTATCAAATTCAACTGATTTTTAGTTAGTTGTATCATATATTTCTAGAGACGCGATTTAACTAGTTGTTGAACTGGTTATATAAAAGATCAAGCAAGACACTTCTTGGCTTTAAATTGATTTAAATCTAACATTTCATTTACGCCGAAAAAGTCTTCAATCTAAATCGAAAAATAAGAGTAAGTAGGAACTTCCTTAGAAACTCAAGAATCTTAGAATAAAAGGGAACATCTCTTCCAAAATAACAAAAATAAAGGAATTTTAAACAATTTAAATATTCCGACGTCGAAGTAAACTCAATTCCCTGGGTGTTGTAAATCTGTCTCGAACCGTGGGTAAGTTAGGCTCGACATCGAGGGTTCCCTCCTTGAGTTTATAATCTGTGGGGTTACTCTCTTAATACTATTAATGTTGCCTACTGAGTCAGCGGTCTATGGGGCCACGTATGTGCAAACAGGCTGGGGGACACCGCAATATCATAGTGGTAACGGTTAGTTATTGCAGTTTAGCATTAATCAAAGATAATGTTATATGAGTATTATACGGAAGATATCACACATCACATAATAATTTTGTCAACACATGCCGAGAGGTTAAGTACAATTATTATAAGAACTGCTATCCAGGACAGTTGCTACGAATCTTGTCTACGAGGAATTACGACTACGACGCTACAAGTGCTACGACTATTCAGTGCTACAAGCTCCACGCGGTGCTACTACGAGTATAACATTACCGTTATGTAAGGTCAAATTACCATTTGTGGTACAAAAGTACTTATAAAGTTAATGTTGGCTTGATAATACTTTTAAAAATGTAATTTTTTTTATTTGACCCAATTACATATACAATTTGAGCCGTCGATCGATCACTATCAATTATTTTGTTGTATTTCTGTTAGAAATTTCTCAATTAAAATAAAAAAAACTTCATTTTTCGGAATAGGATTCCCGTACTAGTTTTTTTCACTATTTTAATTGCATTTTACGCAATGTAATTATTTATACAACATATTTCAAGACGCCATGAGCTACGTCAGAATGAAAATCATCCCGATAATACGCGTAAAGAAACAATTATTTTTTTACACATGGTACAGTGCTATTAGTTGAAGAAACGTTTACACTTCCCTACACGTAACTTACCAATATATCGTAAACAAAAACCGGATCGCTTCTAAAAGCAAATATTTCCCAAAGCATTTTCTGCGTCAAAGGCAAAAGAAAGTAAATCCCAATACCATTTTTATGAACGGCAATATAAAACCAATCGAAATCGTGTACACTAGGCCAATCAGTTGCATATTTGCGGAACAAACTGTAAATAAAACGATCTCAATGCAATCAGTAAAGTTGGTGTATAACAAAATACAAATAGTACAAAATGGATCAATACTTTATTACTAGCGGAGCCTAGTATATTGGAAGTTACGATGGTCCGGTCTCGGTGAGGTTGCAGCTTGCACCAAGCTAATGCTTAAATCTCTAAGGATGAGATTTGCCGCAACAATACGAAGATGCCGTAGCTTGAAACAAGCCCACAGCCATAGCATGTAAATCAAGTTGAAATAATGCAATGTCTTATAGTCATATAAGCGGAACAAAATTCTGCTTTGCGGCCTCAGCGGAACGTGGTTACAAGTTACAACGCTTGATTAAAAAACCTAAAGGTCTAGGTATTTTAGGCTGTCACATGTCTAATCTTTCGGTATGTGTTGAGGAATAGCCCTATCCCTAGAATCCCTAGTTTTCAAGCTTTACAGAGAGATTTTAAGGATAAAACAGGGTTAAATAATGTTAAACAATTAAGCAAACCGTGTACAGGAATAAATATAGTGTGGCAACACTTTGATTGATACTACCTGGTTTAGTGTCTATCAAACTCCCCTTATTTATGAACATAGAAATGAAAATTACAGTGTGAGAATTTATGCACATGTCGTATTCGTATTTGCTACCTGTGACACAATACAGTACAATGATAGTTGATGACAAGCTAACCAATACTCTTTATCAATTTTGATTCACATCCAAACAATAGGAAAAACTTAAAGCTACCTTTTACTTACTTATGTGGTGCTGTTTCTGAAATATAAAAATACTTACTATTATTTTGTGAAGAAAAAATAAAAGCCGTCTCATTAAAAGGCTAGAAAAAAACATAAGTACACATGCATTTTCGGACAATTCTTTGAACTGATTCTCCAGTTCCCAAAGAAAGCACCTGTTCACAAATATGACGTGTGTGTCAGTCGTCATTTCACTTTTATATATCGACACAAACCTTCATTTATAACAATGTTAGATAAAATGGTTGAATTGCTATGCGGGCCGGTGTATTTGCCCTGCAATAACACCGATGTACACAAATGCGGGCGATGCGGCGACGCAATTCAATATACATACAAATGTATTCATGAAGTTCAAGCTGATGTAATATTTTGGGAATCGGTTCCTACAAAGGAAAAATTTGCAGCTCCAGAACATGGATGTGGTCAATCGACTTCCTGACCTTTTTTTTCGAGCAGAATGCGTTTATGCACCATAACCGCAAGCTAGCTAGACCCGCGGCAGTGTGTGGGACTCGAGACTGAAGCGTCCACTACCCACTAAACTCCCCCAGTTTCCCCTTCACACCCGATTGTGACAAGCCGGTGCCAGCCTTGTGGCTATTGACCAGCCCAATCGACTTCATGACCATGTGCCTTGATGTCAAATTCTTACGTCTGAAATCCCACATAATTCAATTTAAAAAAAATATCTCATAGGCATTGCATAATATTATTTAAAATAAAACCTTTATTATGTCGAGAGATAAATCAAAATGAATGTACCATTTTTCAATGGAAACTCAAGTTCGTCGAATTTCATCGGGTTTCATTATTCCGGTAGCGAATTTAAGAATTAATACTGACATTTATTCGGACAGGTCCACAGCTTACATTACTTTAAAATACAGGTTTTAATGTGAACACATATTGTGTAACATTTTAATGAATTCATTAATTTAGTATAATATGTTTATGTCAACGCATAAATGTACTTCCTTAACCCTTTCCCCGCCACGCTTTTTTCCGAAAATGGTGCCCCACACGCCACGACCATTAAAAAAAAAATTTCCAAAAAATTATTGGGTTATACTCAACTCATTCAGGCAAGTAAAAATACAACGTTTCTTGATCATGTTTTTTTGTCTGATATATCAGACATTGGCGTGGTGGGCACGAAAATGGTTTGTCTGATATATCAGACATTGGCGTGGAAAAGGTTAACATTATTTAGCCAAACAACAAGTCAGCGTTAAAATGGTTTCTTATCTCAAACGGATGGTTCCATTTTAATGGTGGTATGGATGAAATCGCAATTCTTTTTCCGTTTCTTCGTCGCAAAGTCGTTGCGCTCAATGTAGCATAAGGCTTGAGCACCAACAATCAATTCAAATAAACGATAAGAATTGTTCCATTGCCTTCTTCACCTTTCTACCTGAATCTTTTAAGTCGCACCATCCATCAAATATTCAGAAAACATCTTACAAATAATAAAAGCAAAAGACGAATCTCCGATAACGGGTACTTTTTTCATTCTGTAGGACGAGTCCCTCCGGGACGCGAAATATCACCATGTCATTTGTTTATATTGCGAAATTAATCCCCGGTCGCGTGACTGATGAGCCGAGTCAACCGTTGCTTGCCAAACAAAGAAACAGCGAGGTGTATACTATAATCGATGCTCACTTAAACGACAGATGCTACAAACGGGTACCATCAATCTATCCCCCTCCCACCTCCGATTCGTGCCCCCCGAGGGCCGAATTGTTATTCACGTTCCATTACCTCAATTTTTTAGAGCCGAGGTACCTGAAAAGAAACCCTTTCACTTATTGTGTCTCATTCCTGAATAGGTGGAGGGCCATCGTGAAATTAAATTTCTTTAGATTATTCATTTTTTCTCTCTCCTTTTTCGTTCGCCGAGTGTTTATTCGGGACTTTACCGCCGCAGATGTTTGAAGTTACACGACGCCGGCGTCTTTTCATAATAGGCACCTGAGGGTGTTTGATATAAATTAGTTCCTTTATCAGGGTACAAATTTTTATCGTTATTTTTAATAAGCAAAAATAGAGCCGCACTCCGGGAAATAAATTATACGGCTGCGCGTGTTTAAGGGACAATGCAGAAATCGAGTGTCATTCAAGAATCGATTATAGTGCGCACACGTACAGAATCAAGCAAACATCGATAACTTGATGGCCCGATCACGGGCTCGCTCAGTCACGTACCAACGAGCTATAATTCAATAAGACACGATCCAAACGCTACGCGCCGAGCTGAATCGTCCAACCCACTTGCATTGATGTTATTCAAGAAATTAACTTGCTTTTCTTTTGTTCAAAATAAACATTTTGAATTGTTGTTTGTTTGTAAAAAAACTTTTTTATTATTATTTCATAGTTTAAAATGATGGATCAGTGAATTCAAATCACTGGATTTTAATGTTCGTAGGTAGTACTTTCATAAAAATAAGAGAAAAAAAAATTAATTTAAAAAAATCCAACACCCCTAGATAAAAGAATAACACTAAACCCATTTAAACTAAAAGTACTTCTTCCTCGAGCAAAACCTCCAAGAACACTTTAAAATTAATTATACAATATTACGCGCTGGTCTCTTATTGACTGTCACGTAATATAAAAGGCGAGCGCTCACCGCGGGCAACACGGGGATGTCACGCAGAGCACCGGAGCAGCGTCACGCGAGAACGCGTGCGTGGCAGCGCAACGAGCGTTCCCCTGATTGCGGGTGACACTGCGGCCTCTATAGTGCGTGTAATCGTGAAATAATTGGCCACTCCAATTTTATTTTCGTTATATAACTTCGCCTCTAGATTATTCAGATTCGGCTTTTGTGAACGATTATTAATGGATTTGTGATTTAAATTATGGATGTATGTGGTGTTATATATTTTGTTTGTCACTTAAATTATATTCATAGTAGGCGTGTTTGAAGATATCATTTTATTTTAGCGAAAATTTTAACTAATTACTTTTTAGAAAACTTCAGCTGGCAAACATCGACGTTTCCCGTTTGATATTAAGCGGACACTAAAACCTACCCCTTTGAAGGTCATTATATCAAGAAACATTGCTTACCTGATGCGCCTTTTATACTACCTACTCTGGTGGTCGATCTTTGTTGTAATAAATGAAAGATATTTTCAAAATCATTTTCTATCTCCCAAAATTCAATCATACTGATGACTAATCATGACGTAAAAAAGCATGTAGCATAGTACATAAATTAATGCTTTCAAATAAATGCTGAAAGCGTAGTTTGTAACAGTGGCGTGCGAATTTGTCACGTTGAAATGCGTATTTGTATGAATTACCCTAGAGTGCAAGCAAACGACTGTTTGTTTTTCAGTAATTAAGCAAACTGTTTGAAAATTCAAATGTTACTCAATTTTATACGTATTTTCACTTACAAGTCTAATATTAGCATAATAACAGTGCTTTTTAGTACCCACGTGTTTCAACGCTTAGAAAACGTATGGTCATCAACAACAAATACGTTACTTTTACTCACCGCCTGGGAAAATTTAAAACAGATGAGTTTGTTCAGCAAGAAAGGATTGGAAACTAGTAGATATTATTTATAGCCGATTAACTTGAAGCTGTATTTAATATTTGATAATAAATAATCGTGTTGCTTACTGATTACAAATATTGTCTTTACAATAAAAAGATACAATGAAATTCTAAGAATAACATTTTTAATGTAATATGTTCTTACGACTTTATATACGAGTAGGTACATTTCAGGATTTTCGGTTTACGATACAATGGAGGAAGCCCTTGTACTAAGAGCACGTGCTTTATGTCAAATAAGAGAATACCGGGCGTACCTTGACACGAATAACATCGAGGTAAAGCATTCCGAATATAATGTTCTCTCAACGTCGTTGCACAAGGCAATAATTTCAAAAACTGGGAACGTGCATTAGCATGCGGGCACACCTGCGGGGGAGAGTAATGTTGCCTAAGTTAAAAATCGTGTACCACTCCCATGTGGACGGCCGGGGGGAGGCAGAGGGAAATAAGGAAAACCTTCCTCTTTTGTGTAACCGAATGCATTGGCTGCATGCTCAGTGAACGTGCTATCTCGATCACACCTCTTGGGTTACGAATCGTGTTTAAAAAATCTGTTTCCACAGCCTTCTGGGCTATGAACGTTCGCGCTACGTCGCTCCTCAAAGCCCGCCGAGAGTTATATTTTTAAATGCACTGTCAATCTTTCGAGTTCGCTCGGATGTTAATAATTCTACTGTTTCCGCGTTTGCAGCTTCAATGCATTTGTTGTCTTGTTGATAAAAGAGTATGTTTTATTTTTTAATTTGCGTGTGTTATTCAGGTCGGATTTATGTAAATACAAATCCTCGTTTTACCGTAGTATTTGCTTTTTATTATTGGATGCAGTAGCGATATGAATTTTTATTTGCTCTGTACAACTCAAAATAAACGTACAAAGAAAAAAATCGTAATGAAATGATTTGTTAAGTAAAATCGACGTGTAAACCAATCCAAATAGATCAGAAAATCAAATAGAATTAATAGTTTCCCCGAAAAACTCTGGCCACTCACGGACCGTTCGGCAAATCGTTTCTTGTTTATAAAGAGTTGAGAGTACTTTTTATCGGACCAACTGGTGCGAGTTCATCCGGAAAACTAACGAAACTCGCCTAAACCGTTGTGCAATTAACATCGAATGCAGTTGAAACTCCATTTGTACAATACGCTTCAAACTAGTGCCCGGGGTAGCGCCGGCCATACTTCTTGTTTTTTGTTCTCTAACGTTACTTCAGCACTTAATGGTTATATGCGACTTGTGATCGTTGAAAATTCGATTGTTGGAAAGGCCGTTTAATTTTAGTACATTTTTATACGTTGTCAATTTTGCACTTATTAACGAACACCTAAAATTATCTGCAAATTTAAAAAACGAGGCTATATGTTGAGCAGGAAAAAAAAAAGACAAAGCGGTGACCAAAGCAACTAAAATGTGGTATATATTGTTTACTATCACTAGTTAAATAATAATATAGCAATTCTTATTACCCACGAATGAGCTAATAAAGCAAATAAAACAGATGTGGTGATTTCATACCGAGTATTAATGTTCGCTATCAATCACTGAAGCCTTTACAGAATACCTACAACCACTTTTGAAACAAACGAAAATAGGAGCTAAATTCTTACTCGTCCCGTCTAAGGATTGAAGCCTTCCGAACCCAGAGGTTACGGGACCTTTTGAAGAATACACTGCTTACCCAACACGGGGACCCTTGAGTTGTCACCCAGATGACCTAATAAAGGTCATTGTACAGAAGTATCCAAATTAAGTCACTCGTAACTTCTATTATAGACATTATAGTGCAGTGGCAGAAAAAGATTTATATGAGTATTATAGGTGTTCATGTAAATAGACATGCGAAAGGTATAGAAAAGTTCTCTCGACTAAAATGTATGAAAGCTAGATAAGTTTTGTCATATGAAGGCTATGAAATTATACCATTACGATTACGTTGGCACAAGATACGGATAGTGTTAAGAATGTACTCGTAAATCATTTCTAAGCATCTACTCACCACTTCCATAAATTTCCTCAAAATGAACCATCCAAACTTACGCCATACTTTAATAATTAATTTATATTGGCGCGACGTTGGAGCGGAGAGGGGCTAATTTATGTACCTTTGGCTTTCAACTTAAGTGCATCTCAGTTTGTCCTGCAATCAGTTTTAAGTGTCCGGCAACGCTTGGTACATAGGCCAAGAGATAGAACTACGACATCTACGTTGTTATTTGAAAAATAATGTTTTATTTATTATGTGCAAAGATAAAAATAATTAACATTTCAAAGAAAAGAAATTGCATGGATATTCAAACATTTTAGAATATAAATATTATATAATGCTTATTAAAGTGTTGCTCAGTGGTTTCAATGACCGCTTTATAGGCATGAAGTTGATGATCTACTCAAACTCATGTCATTTTATAGGTTAGCGTGTATTTTTAGCACTCAGTAGCAGTATTCGTTATGTAAAAGTCTGACCCAGTTCTTGATGCCTTTATATGGTCTCCCAGGAAACCGGAGGTCACAGGAAATCTTTCGAAATAATGAGCAATTCTCATAGTTAGAAGAAATACCTGTTTTGATCACGTTTGTCGTGATCAAAACAGGTACTTCTACTTATACTAAATGATGTTTAATTAACATACAAGGTATAAAGATGCCGTATGCCGCCTCCGCCTGGCCCCGGCAGGAGAGGAAGACCCAAAAAGGGCTGGCTTGGCGTCTTGGCGGATGACATGCGTGTCAATGGGCTCACCACAAGGGATGCACAAGACCGTCCGAAGTGGAGGAGGAAGAGTAGGAAAGCGGACCCCGGGCCCCACAAGGGCGCAACCGGGATAACGCTGGGATGATGATGACAAGGTATAAAGATATCAAACAAGCAAATTCATGGTAAACAACAACCAAAATTTATTTATTTATTATTTTCAAGTAAGACTTTTGAATGGATATTTTAACTCTAGCTCCAAGTCTAGGAAAGGAGAGACCTCCGTAAATTCGATTAAAAACGTTGAAATTGAGTTGATGTAGCAATAGACTACTTTTTTGTTGAGATGTTACCTCACTGTATTTTATTACATTTAAAATCTGACACAAACTCTATTCCTTACTTATGCAACTACTTTTTAATCTATGTGTAAGTTACGTGCCTGCTGTTATACTTGTGCCGAAATTTCGCAGAAATTTACATTAACTTCTTTGTGTGTTCAAAGAAAGGTGAGCATTGTTTGAATGCAAGTCTTCTGAGTATTTTGCTGCATTTTCATACTAACTGAATGAAAGACCGAGCGTTTTTATGTTGAATAGTTGTATTCTTCTTAACCCAAGAAATACCTTTATGCCAAAAAATCTATTATCAGTTAATTATGTAATTGTTTCCAACGCAAGCAATCTTAAAATAATTATATCGATATTATCAAAAACATAGACAATGGCTTGTCAATGACAATAAAAAATCGTCTAAGCAGAAAAAAAATTCGACAGGATTGAGAATCAAGGCAATCTTATCGTTCAATCTGTTATAATAAATAAATTATAATAAAGTTTGCAATTTCAATTGTTATGTTAGTAACCATGTTTAAAATGTGACAATGAGGATCAATGTAAAAAAAATAAAAGGTTTTAAAATAAGTGGGAGAAACAACTAATTGTATAAAATAATTAAAAAAATAGTAACACATTGTCTTTTAAACAATGCATTGTATTAATTAGGTTTGAAAGTACAGGTCCATTATTTTATCAAGTGAATAATGACGAATACATACCCAGCTTTACAAGAACTTTAAAGCAGAAAAATCCTATGTAAAAAATCGGCACCTATCTCTAGTCTCTTTGTAATATTTTATTCAGGCGCCGTACATTTTTATCAGTTAAGCAAAGGGATGTTATTTGATATACTGCGGGAAAGACAACATTCCACATATCGTTTATGTTGACACCGTAATAGGTCCCGGACGTTCCGTTTTCCACGTGACAAGTATCGAATTCAATGCGTTCCTTCACATTACAACTCAAATGGGTTATGCTCTGAAAAATCGTCGAGAAAGAATGGTTTTGCATAAGAAAACTGTTGACATAAAATGAACACTAGTAGACGTATTTTTCATTAAAATGTTATGTCCAATGCCATCAGTTTTAAAACAAAATGTAAAAAATTCTATGACACGCTGATAAAAAGGAGTGAAAAGCAAGCTTTGATTAGTAAACTCAAACATAATTACAGTCAAAAATAACGAAAGCTTTTAAAAATTACAAGAGTAATTAAATTAGTACCTCGGATGCAATTTCCGTGTATATTTCCAGAATATTCTGGACGCGTTGATTAAGCCAATGGGCTATGATTTTAATGTGTATTTTAGTTTTGGAAAATTGTGCGTAATCCATTAAGCCTAAAGTCCCACCGGTTACTAATTTTGGTTGACGTCACTTAACCTACTAACTAGTTAATATTGGCTGACTTATATATTTGTATAAAGTTTGACATCAAGGGTTTAAATAATGTAATTAAATGAATAAGCTGTTCATCCATCGTAATTTTAATACAAAGCAGTACCAATAAATGAAGTGTTCTCGAATTAGCGTATATTTAAATGCTTAAAATTAAAAAAATGAAGCAGAAATCTTCTATGGATAATAGACAATTGATAAATATAAAATACATGTATCAATTAACGTGTTTATTTATTCAATGACAAGAGTATCAACAACGTTGCTAGGTAACTATCTGACACGCCTCCCTGACCATTCTTGGCCCTGGGATGTGCGTGGCGGGGAGAATCTGATCAACGTGTCGCGTCCACATGGCACCGTCGTCGGTCTGCACTTCGTAGTGAAGGCGACCGATACAGCGCGTCACAGTGCCGAACTGCCAGCGTTGATGTGGACGCGCGTAGCTCCTAGCCTGGACTCTATCCCCGGGCCTGAAGTGTCTGGTTGACGCCGCCATTCCGGTGTCTGTTCCGGGTCTAACTGCTGGTGGTGGTTTGAACAGCATTGTATGAAGCTGCGTTCGGATGGTTCTCCCAAACATCAACTCATACGGGCTCCTACCTGAGGAGTCGGGCGTACGTCTCTGGCGGCAATGTATAATCGCTATCTTATCCGCGATTGTGCCTCAGGCGTTTGATGAAATTTTGGAATGATTCTTTGTCTTGCAAAGGTAGAAAATTCAGTTTCGGTGTCTGTTCTGAATTCATATGAGGTTCGTTTGGAGATACAGGCATTTCCGTATTGCTCATTCTTTGTAAGGTTAGTAATTTCGTATTTAGCGTAGTGTACATTTCTTCAACTTCATACCTGTATTCCATCTCCTGTTCCAGGTGTTCTTCTTCTGTTTCTTGTTCAATCTGTTCTTGAACTTGTTGAAATTTTTCGAATGTCTTTTGAAGTAGTTGTAGGCGTGTGTCAATTTCTTCTGTTGGCAAATTTTCGTGTGTGTCCAAATAATTCTTGGTTTTTGTAAGAGTGCCGCGTAAGCTGGCACGTACTCTATTGTATTTTACACCTTCTGTAGACATCTCGTCGCCAGTTGATAAATATAAAATACATGTATCAATTAACGTGTTTATTTATTCAATGACAAGAGTATCAACAACGTTGCTAGGTAACTATCTGACAACAATAATTCTAAAAAAACTTGAATAATTAATACGACAATGGTAAACTAACCCTTAGAGTAGGAGCCGAGCTTGCAAAACATTGTTTTAAAAATCTACGTCATAGTTAATTTTATTTCAATTTGTATTTTATTTTGTGCATTCAGCGTAACCAAGGCAACCTAAATTTTCAGCCAATTTACATTGAAATTAAGCGAAAGCCTCATAAGACGATCGCTTACAAGAATACATTGGCATAAAGGCCAACAGCTTAGCTTAGTCGAGCGTACAATTTCCCCTATCAAAACACAATGGGCTCCCAACGCTCGGTTTCCAAAACAAAGCTTCATTATACGTTTAGCTCATTAAGTAAATTAATGAAAGGATATTTAGAGCGCCACGCTTTGACTAGACTCATCACATTGATGGCGCATCTATGTTAATGGTTTTAGGGTATCTATTATAAAACCCTGCAATGTCATGGCTGTACTAGAAAATAAATGGAACATTTTTCACCGAGATGGTGCCACTACTACGTACGGTCAACAGCACATCACGGTAACACTTTCAGTTCGATAAAAGCACTTATGCCCCCGACATAAGAGCGGTACAAAGTCCAAAGTGTTACGTCTGACGTGCTTTTGACTGTACATAGTAAAGGCTAACTAGATAATTTAGATTTAATATGTTTGAACTTCTAGCCTTAAAATTAAATGAACCCAAAGTTACTATTTACTAAAATATTTATTTGAAGACCGATTTGGGGTATTTTTTATACTAGGTCAGTTGACAGACAGGCACGCAGCCTACCTGATGGTAAGCGGTCACTGCAGCCAATTCCATTGAGGGACGCTTCACCTGGGAACATCTCTCAATGTGCTGCCAGATTGTAAACTCATCTCATCTTCGAGCCTCTGGCTCCCACATATATTGCCATAACACAGCTAGAGCTGTTATGGCGGCAGATTTCACCTGTGGCTGGTAGCTAGCCAGTCGGACTCTGAAAAAGCCCTACCACCAACCAGACCCAAGGTGGGAATCGAACCCACGACCTCCGTGTAATGGTTGAGAAGTCCGCAATTACGCCAGAGTTCACGGGTTGGCTCCACAGCGTACACACATAAAGTTTGTATTGGTCTAGTGTTTTCTATAAATACTAAAACATTATAGTTAGGTATGTATTTGAAAAAGGATATAGTAATGAAATAAAAAGTAGACCCAGATGGCCCTATTTGAATAATGTCCAAGGTTTTTTTATCTTTTTTAAGGTCTAGAATATTTGTCAGAAAAATAAATAAGCGGATAATTTCGATTTTAAATAGTCTCAAATAGCAAAATGCTGTTTGCCATATTTATTAATGTAACTTTTTGTGCGGTTAAAAATATTTATTTACGAAATAGCTTCTCTTGGGCTTTGGAATTCCCAAACTAGTTTAAAAGTAAATGGGAAACTTTAGCCCGACATTGAAAGTTACTTGATTCTTCTGAGAGCATTCAGAGTAACACGTCTTGGCCCACGATCAATTTTACGTCTATTGCTTTTGTATTTCGCTGGCAATTTTTATTCGATTCACGGTTTGTACCATTTCAATATATTGATGACTTGAAACAAAAATAAAAAAATATACATTCACATAATATTATTATGTAAATTAAAATTAGATATTTTTTCTTAACCTATTTTTTTTCTAAAAATATACTAATAACCTAAAAAAGCTCTTTATTATATCTGTAATGTGTCACTTCAATACTCTGAAAGAATCCCATCAGTAAATAATTCATTAATGTTGACTACGTTATAAAAGGTTAAACTTATTTTA
Source organism: Mecyna flavalis (assembly GCA_949319885.1). NCBI lineage: Eukaryota > Metazoa > Arthropoda > Insecta > Lepidoptera > Crambidae > Mecyna > Mecyna flavalis. The sequence continues at coordinate 19,380,338 of OX439425.1, read as the reverse complement.
TCGATAAGTCCAATTTAATTTGCTATGTTATAGGAAACAGCTAGGTAATTTATGGCTTGTATCGACGTAAAATTTATCATGTTGGTGCCTAATAACGTAGCCATCAGGCGGTCCCGTGAAGCGTGTGATCGCATCATCGCGTAGCCAGATTGTTGGTTATCCTAACACCACATTTTCTATTTCCCCGAATCTAATCACAACAGCAGACACGTCGATACGACATCCGAAAATTAGGTTACCATACTCGTTCTATCTCCGGCCTTTTTGAAATCCCGAAATCTTGTTTAGTCCAAGGACAACTTTTGAAATCTCGTCATCAAGTCTTTTAACGCAAAACTAAAATACTGTGACGACAAACTATAATAGAGTTTTTTATAGTTGCTGACACTAATTTCATTCTAGAAAGAATTCTTATCTCACCGTATTTTCTTGTTCGGTATCAGAGTTAATTTAACTTTGTACCGATCCCAGTTTATTTTCATTCGCGAAAAGTTGTTTAATTCGTTTCGTTAGAGCAAACAGGGCTGTGTTTAGGGTTGCCCTTGGCGGGATTCGGGTGCTAGCAAAAACGATAACTCTTTTTTACGTACTATATAGATCAATCAAGTTTCAGATTACGACTCTAAGTCTGTTCTTAAATGCTGTCTTATTATTCCATTAGTTTTTTGAATATTTGTCGAGTGGCTCAGGAGAAAACACATTTGTTTATTTCTATTTCTGCACATGATGTATTTTTCTTTAAATCTTATTTAGACAAGTCTATTTAAATAAACCATCTAAAACTTCAGGATTGTTTGATGTTTTTTTTGTGTCCTTCGCTTTCAGGATATGGTTTGCTACTCATGCAAAGCCGGGCTAGGACTAGTGAATTGAATTAAAATTGATCTTATACAACGTATTACATTATGTTAAATGCGCAAAACCACAGACTTCCAAAATGATAAAATTCAATTGACTCAATTGTGAAGAAAAAATCAACCTAAAAAAATTAAAAGGTTTTATGAGCTGTTTTAGTTTGGATCGTTTCTTGCGTCTGCGACGACGCTTCGTTGAGGGACGAGTTGGTAGGTATAGTTTGCGCACGTGATGCTTGACCTATTAAATAGACAGGGCAACATTTATACTGAATCATTTTAGAAAAACGTGATCTATTTTTAAAAGTGATTTATTAGATTCTTTATTCTGAAAATAGTTTGTTTATTCTAAAACTATTTTCAGGTTTTGCGCATTTAACGTAATACCTTGTATATAATATAATAAGTACATTGTACTTGTGAAATATATATTCCACTCAATTTATACTGAAAGTAATGAATGGCTGTATCATGTCAAATACGAAACTGTTTTCATCAACATCAATTACATTCTGTCAGAATATATTAGGAGCACAAAGTTACTCTGTATTGGCTTTGTTGAGTTCCACTAGTTGATGAATAAATTCCAACGTAGCCAATACAGCCAATAAATACCTACATTAACATCCAACGAAACTGAAATATGTTTGAGCGAATTTATAGGAGTATTAAATTACCTTAATTTAATTACATTACATTAATATTATTATCACTTATTACTAGTTGATGACGCCTCAATGGACTAGTGGTTTGACTACCATGCAGTCATCTAGCGGTTTGACCGCCTCCGTGGAACAGTGGCTAAGCCGCTCGGGTATAAAAACACGGAGGTCGTGGGTTCGAATCCCGGCTTGGGTCTGGTTGGTGGTAGGGCTTTTTCAGAGTCCGACTGGCTAGCTACCACATGTGAAATCTGCCGCCATAACAGCTCTGGCTGTGTTCCGGCAATATTAATATGGGAGCCAGTATACTTGAAATCAGAGGCTCGAAGATCAGATGAGTCTACAGTCTGGCAGCACATTGAGAGACGTGTTAAGGTGAAGCGTCCCTCAATGAAATAGGCCGCAGTGGCCGCTTACCATCAGGTGGACTGCGTGCCTGTCTGCCAACTGACCTAGTATAAAAAAAATGGGTTCAATTCCCGGGTCGAGCTTTTTTGGACACAGCTCAGGTTTATAGTCGCCAATTCGCTCGTGGTGGCTCGGCAAGCGTGGTGAATAAGCCTTGTTGCGATGAATTGATTATAATGATGAAAGACATTAACTGGTCCTTTTAACGGTTCTACAATATCACATCTTTGAATATTTGCTTTTAAAAGTAAGTTGAACTGTACTTGAAGTAGAAAGTCACCGATTACCCGTGCATTCTAGCGCGAAGGAAATTATGAAAGCAATCTTAGCCGAGTTAAATCAATATGGTGCGAGCAGTCTTTATTCAAGCTGGAGTGCCCAAGTACCTACTCGAGTTCGGCTACTTGCTTCCAGAATGTTAACTAAGTTTCATTTCTTGTAGTCGCCTTTGAATTATTACACAACTATGAACTTTATTGCAATGAGTTAAGCGTAAAAATGCGTTCGCGGTCTCCGTAGCTGAACATTTTGTACATGATTTCTGGGGACGGACTTAACAAAACATAATACGGAGTTAATAAGTTTTAGGGTATTATTTCTGTTGATGAAATAAAAACTTGCGGTCAGAATTTATGTTCTGGTTTATATGAGGTCACGTGCTTGTTTTATTGAATTATTATAGCATTTTGACATAAGCAATACACAATACGATCCTAATCTGCTCAATATTTTGAAAGATTACATATAGGTACCTTTTTTAATTCCCCGTTGTATCTACCCGAATTATAAAGTCGAGATTATTTCTGCCTCCTACTTACAAGATTATTATTTCTGTTCATTACCGTTACTGTGTTATCACAGTAACGGTAACGGTACACTGTGTTATACATATAGTTATCTATATGTAGATAATACAATATAAATATTAATACAATATAAATATAAATACTTTTTTGTAAACAAAATATATACAACCTAGACCTTTATCTATCTCTTTACTACTATTCAATAAAAAATAATAAATCCTCGTAAAAAGTAACAAACATTTTTACAGTAAAATAATACCCAAGCAAAAATCTATTTAAAAACTTCCTTCTTCTGCTTCCATATAAATTGTAAGCATTTAGGTGATCTTGTTTACTCAAGTACTCAAGGTTACAACAATTGTAAACTGTTTTAGTATACGGCTAAATCTCGTACCACCGAAAACTTTCTGATGTTCTTTGCCCTAAAAAGGCCGACCCTCTATGTAATTAAGGTCCCGATGCGTCAACTTTGTTGATGTGGGTTCAAAAGCAATGCAAACCGAGTATACCTAAGTACACTTTAACTCAGAACAAAACCAGTGTCCCCAAAAATTTCACTGTTACCTGAATGAAAATTAATTTTATGTTTAAAGCTCGAGGGAGGTGTTTCCAAGTTTTCAAGCTGGTTCCAGTGTGGTTGCCCTTTTTACTCGTACGTACAAGGGTATTCGGAAAGTCGCAAGACTAACCCGAAATGTGCACACTAATTATTGTTTTTGTGACTGTAATTTCTTTTTATGTAATGCTTCTGCTGTATAGTAAGAGACTTTGTTTGAGAACAATTCGCAAGTAAGCATCGCTTGTAGGTACTACAATATTCAAAAGGCGGCCATTTTCTAGTTTTCAAGGGCGTTAACATTAACAGCAGATATCCATCGTGGGACCAATAACTAGTCATTTGAACTTTAAACCATGAAGGCAAAAAAAATCTGTAGATGGATATTTATTTAGCAAAAAATACAAATTCCAAGAATTCAGAATTGCGCATCCCGTATGCAGTGGACCTTCAAATGGGACATAATATTTTGATGCAACGCAAAGTGGGATTTAAAAGCCTAACATTGGATTGCCTTCTTGGAACTGGTAAGTACAAAGACCCCCCACAGATGAAATGCTCTGGAAATATTAAATGAAAAGTTCTAAGAAAATGCTTAACCCGGCGGGAGTGTGGTGAAAAAATGTTACATCAAGTATGTGGCGGGGTATGACATGCCCCAAAACAAAACTGCCTGTATATTATTGTTATTTTTAAAATGATCTTAAATTTTTGTATTCTTCATTTATTTAGGTACCCCTCAAGATGGTTTTAAATTAAAAAAGTATATATCAACATATTTTAATAATTTTCATTAACAATTATTGAAGCACTAATTTTTGGTTACAGAATTATAGCACGGGCGCATCAAATTAAAAAAATTCTATTTAAACGAAAAAGCCTCTGAAATCTTAAAATAAATGAGGTTCTAAATGAAATAAATAAAAAAAATCAAGTTATAATACAGGAACACTATTAAAACGCTGGAAATCAACCATATTATATGGCTATGTCAGTCAGTAGATGTTCCCCATGTACGTTTGTGCTCGTCTAACTCCAACGCCGGCTGACACAACACTAAAATCACGCCACTATCCTCCCCAGCACTTCCTCACTTCCAGCTACACGAAGCCTCAAAATCGTCGCATAAAACAATAAAATTATATATCGATACAAACGAACACTGGGGTATGTCACACCCCGCCACACTCTCGCCGGGTTAAAGGAGCCAACATAGTGTGATAATCTTAGTCTGTGAGGCTCAGTCCATTAAAAACACTTTACCTTTCTTCATTGGAAAAGCTCTCTCAACATAAGGTGGGCTGCGTGCCTTCTACTAACTGACATAACCTAAAAAAAGCTATATATCTAAAAGAAAATACGTATTTCTATTTCCGTATTATCACCGTCGCTTTAAATGTTAACTCGATCTAATTCTAGATAGGTCTTTCTCGTCGATTGCTTAGGTACTTGTCTGTCTGAGTAGGTATAACCAATAAACTTTTATTTGCTTGGAAATTGCTTTTAAAGCTCAAATGGACCAAATCCAAAATGAAAATAATTATTTAAAGTATTGTATTTTACAAATTGTTCATTTCAAAACACATAAACCGTATAAAGACAGATACAGGTCGGTATTAATTTATCAAATTGATTTCAAGACCACAAACATTGCAATAAAGATTATTATAGAAAAATTATTAAAATAAAACTACGTCTAGTTTTGTAACAACATAGACACAATAAAAAATACAGTATTAGTAAAATCCTTTTATTATTCCAATAATTACGTACATAAAATAACAAAGTAACATCCATTTTACAGACATAAATCAACTAAAAACATAAGAAATAAAAATGTAACTAAAATTACTGTCTCGATACTGGCGGATCACTATAAAATAAACTCACCGGCAATAAAACTTGGCCACTGGGCTTTTTTCATACAAACATGGTCACTTTAGCGTCTCATAGATAGAAAACTATTTGCAGCTATGCAATGATTATTACGTCAATGGAGACATTGATAGTGTCTTTTTTAAATACACTATCAATGAATGGAGAGGCCAAACGCCCAATTGTCGAATCACAGTTTCAAAAATTGCCAAAAACTGCTCAATTTTCTCAAAAAGGATAAAAAAATAAACCGAACTCAACGCTCCATACATTTACATATTATTGTGGTGCCTGCGTTGATTTTTATACCCAAAACATAGGTGCTTATTCAAGTTAGTAACTTTGGGTTCATCAATTTGCAATGCAAATCGTCCTATATTTATTTACCAAAAAAATAAAACTTTTAAGAAAAGTAACAACGGAACCAACTGAGCTGAGTGAAGACGGAGAAACAGGCAATTTCAAATCCATTAAGGCATCTACGGACTCGCCTCGAATAGTCGCTCCGATCCCATGACAGTCCGACTGACAGTTGACTGACACTGACATCACACGTGAGTCCAACAAAGCAGATAGAAAGAATCACTAGAGGGTAGGCGATGGGTCCACGCGTCTTTTAGTTTTAAATCTTTTTATTTGTGATCTAGTGCAGTTTGGTGTTGAAAAGTGGTGTGATTTTCATTCAGTAAAGTGTAACGAAGTGTCATAAATAAGAAAATTGAAACAAATTGACTGAATGGACGGGTATTGCGTGTAGTGTTACGCTCTTACCGCAATGGCGTCCATTCCCCCGTGACCTTGAGAGTATCCTCCAGTGTTTCCATGAAGCGTTAAAACATCTTAACACCAATGTTTTAACGCAATTAGAAACTCCCAACTCACTTGACATTGGCAGAATCACCGCGCCGTAAACAGGCGCGGGATAGAGGCCATTAATAAAAAATAAAAAAAAAAAAAGAAACCAACAGATAAGTTTTCATTATGGATTCACTGGAGGGTAGGCGATGGGTCCACGCGTCTTTTAGTTTTAAATCTTTTTATTTGTGATCTAGTGCAGTTTGGTGTTGAAAAGTGGTGTGATTTTCATTCAGTAAAGTGTAACGAAGTGTCATAAATAAGAAAATTGAAACAAATTGACTGAATGGACGGGTATTGCGTGTAGTGTGTCTCATCGGTAGATGAGACGCTCTTACCGCAATGGCGTCCATTCCCCCGTGACCTTGAGAGTATCCTCCAGTGTTTCCATGAAGCGTTAAAACATCATAACACCAATGTTTTAACACAAATAGAAACTCCCTCCTTCACTTGACATTGGCAGAATCACCGCGCCGCAAACAGGCGCGGGATAGAGTCCATATAAAAAAAAAAAAAAAAAAAGTTTTCATTATGGCTATTGTAAACATTTGAAAAGTCGCCCGGCCACTTTTGCAATTTCATTATCTTCATTAGAGAAAAGTATCAGCTCATAATCGCCCTATGCGCTTATGTTGCACAAACGCATTCTCCTCCGAAAAAAATATTATTAGGGCACCAAAGTTCTACTTAATTATTAATTGGGGTCAAAAACGGAAATATTGATCTATTGTTTTTTTATACCTGCAAAAATGTATGAAAAGCGGATTGTTACAAAAATTTTATTCGACATTAATAGTTTTACTTTTAACACTAGCGAATGAATACTCAATTTTACGTAACTCTCTGAAATTGTTAAGAAAAATCTGAATAACATTTTCGCATACAAGAGCAATATTTATGTAGCGAGAGTAAAAAGTATTTGTGCATTGTGTTTCTGTATTTTTTTATAGCAGACATGCGGCCGAGCGCAAATGCAATTAGGCGGGGACATACAGAGCGGTCGTGCGACATAAACAAATTTCTGCCTCGCGACTCTATGTAACCTACGTTTTGTATAAACACCTTCATGTGTTCACTGGAGTACATCGATTCGTTTACTTTGCAATGCAAATATGATTTTTTTTTCCACGTTATTTACCAAGGTGTAAATTAAATAATTTTTCACTTACTGCCTTTTCGACGTGTTTCGTTTCGAGTTATTAATATGTAAATGTGAACATTTTAAATTCCAAATTTCCTTGTGGAGTCATAACGCATTTTTAAGTTACGTAAATACGCATAACATTTTTTTTCTAACCTATGCTGTCCCATTGCTGGGCAAAAGTCTTCCCCAAATCTCTCCACATAACATAATTTAAATAGTATAGATTTTAGCCTAAATCAAACTTCATCACGAAAATTCAATTAATTTCCTGTGGGTAGCTTTCCATGGCCTAGTTATTTGCGGCTAACTAAAATTGGTCAAATTTCAATTATGCAAGTAATTGGAGTTGATACCGACGTGTTAAAATCATTATACATTTTGTCGTACAATTTATTATTAACCTGTATTATAAATGTTGTTACTTAAGTAAAGAAATTTAATCGCCAAAATAATTATACATATTATCAACTAATGGACAGATGTGTTTCCACTACTATAGTTACACAAGCCTTTCACGAACACAAATCAAACCAAATCATTCACGATTGAAATCACGTGCGTAAATAACAAAATAATGAATTCATCTCTCCTTCGAAATATAAATACAAACGCTGTTACCAGATCACGCTCTGATAAACACAACCTATTATTTTTAATCATTCAAAACATTGTTTAATTAAGATGAGAGACTTTTTTCCTCCGTATTCTTTATGGACGGCGCTTTTGAAGTTGCCTTTCAGTTAATTATGTACGCGGTTCTGTTCCCGCAAAGTACCTACAGGAACATTTTTATTCCCCAGGGAGAGTTTATCGATCAAATTCAAATATACCTCGAGCTCTGTACTCGGGATAGGAGAGCCTTTATTGTACTTGGAGCTAATTACAATGCTGTCTAATAAATTGCTAGCCAATAGGTTACGGCCATAATAAATTCTAAGCAGTGGAAGCCCTTAACTTTAGTGAATAGGACCACATAAAATATCTTTGGAAACTTTAGTCGGAGCTAATTTATTAAGGAATCGATATAAGATGATGCCTAAAAATATAATTTGTGCCGCTGTCGAATTTGATTTCACAATATAGGTTAACTTTTTTATCTATGATGCTATCCATATTATCTTTCTTAGAACAAACGTGGTTATTGTGCTTTGGTTTGTAAATATTTCGGCAGTTTATTGAAAGACATTGGCTCCTGTTATACATAATAATGATGAACACTGATACGGGGTCCAGAACCAAAACTAAAGCCTTATTAAAGTACACAATGTTTTTCATAAAGCTTGTGATAATTCCGAGATTAAGACGAGCTTCTAGTCTTATCTTCACTTTAATGATCAGCCAGCCTGTGAAAGCAGCATCTTCTACCACCCAGACCCTGGATTTTAATATATTCAAACTCATATCTTCAAGGATATTGATTATTAATCACATTACTTTTACTTAAACTCCTACACGTTTACAGAATTATTTCGGTTCTTTCGGGTGGTCAAACTATTTTGTCAAACTGATTTGACCACGAGGAAAAAAATTCCTGTTGGTCAAACTTCTTGAATAGAGTCCCCGTGATCAAACTATTTCGTCAAACTGATTTGACCACGAGGAAAATAATTCCTGTTGGTCGAACTTCTTGGATAGAGTCCTCGTGATCAAACTATTTTGTCTAACTACTATGAAACGAGTTTAACACCCTCTGAACACGTGGTCCGACTGCTTTGTCCGACTAATTGGACTACGTCAACCTTTTTTTCCTGCTGTCCGACCTACACTCACGGCACAAAAATCCGCCCAACCTTTTTCCATTACTCAACACTTTTTAATAAAGTGTGTGTTAATTCTGGAAAACAAATGAATGTCGGAAAAACAAATGAATGTCGGGAAAACAAGTGAATGTCGGGGAAACAAATGAACGTCGGGAAAACAAGTAAAGGTAGAAAAGCATCGTCTATTGATCGGAAGTAAAAAAAAAGGTGCAAGCTATTCGCCTTATTGACATGTACCAAAATAACGGATTTAACTGTAACAGGTAGGTAAGTAAAGTAAGCGTTAGGGAAAAGCAACAAAATTTAAAAGGTCAATAAGGACGAAAATTGTTTGCACCTGTTTTTTTAACTTCCGATCAATAGGCAATGCTTTTCTACCTTCACTTGTTTTTCCGACGTTCATTTGTTTCCCCGACATTCATTTGTTTCCCTGATATTCATTTATTTTGCCGACATTCATTTGTTTCCCCGACATTCATTTGTTTTCCCGACATTCATATGTTTTCCCGATATTCATTTGTTTTCCAGAATTTGAGTTCCATCATGGAACTGTATCATGGCACTTGTGTCAAGGAACCTATTATTTGACTCTCGGGCTAAGTGGAACGAGTGGGAAATAAAAAGTTCAAAATTTTTCCTACTTGTCCCCAGTGGGGACGACAGGGTGGGGACGCCCGTGAAAAAACGGGACAAAGCGTTCAGTCGTACCACTTATACGGATAGTAGTTAGACAAAATAGTTTGATCACGAGGACTCTATCCAAGAAGTTTGACCAACAGGAATTATTTTCCTCGTGGTCAAATCAGTTTGACGAAATAGTTTGATCACGGGGACTCTATTCAAGAAGTTTGACCAACAGGATTTTTTTTCCTCGTGGTCAAATCAGTTTGACAAAATAGTTTGACCACCCGGAAGAACCGAATTATTTTAATTTGTCCAAATCTCTAGTAGATTACACATACATGTAAAATATAAGTCTTCAAAAAATGACACACCCCGCAATAACATAAAGAAAGTTAAAAACCGCAAAAAGACTCCTTTTTGTCGGCGTAAATGTTTGCGGCTACCTTTTTCTTTCCGCTGAGAATTTTTCTCACTTTTGTAGTTAGTATAGTTGAGAACTAAGTAGTCTTCAAAGGAAAAGTTAAAGCGCGTAATCCCACCGTTTCTCTTTTTAAAATGTTTCGCGTGTAAAATAAAATAACAGCCTATTTTAAATGACTAGACGAGATTTTAGCAAAAGTTTTTACAATCGAATTATCACCGCAAACTAATAAAATAGGAACTAAGTTAAAACTAAATTGATTTGTTTATAGTATATAATAATTGATCTGACTGAAATTAAAAACGTATTTCATTTTCTTTCTTAAAAATCTCTAAAGACAAATTGGGTAACAATACGGTTAAATCATTTGTATTATTTTAAACCCAGGCGAAACTTTTTACACCCCATCTGCAATACAATTAAAAATTATTTTGAATTCGAAAGTTTTTATGAATATTCAAGGCGATAAAACGGTACTGAATGACTTTTGGACAGTACGACACAATTAAAAAATACGTTGATATTTCTGCTAGAGAGTCTCTACCCTCCTACCTTAGAAATTCAGAAATCAAGTTATATATTAAAATACACGTCAAGATTAAAATTCGAATACTCGAAACCTGTACTCGCGTATTGTGGATCCGGATAGATACAGTATTCTATGTACGTGAGTACCAGCTAGGTATTCGAGTCAGTGTGACTCGGCACATCTCTAACATACGCCGTTGCCATCCATAGGTGTCTAGGGCGCTATATGACGTCCTAATACAAATCACTCGAGAGCTAATGGACCGACACGATACGGTTCCTGTTGGATTTGCTATAGCTCTTAGGAGACCATCGAAATAATTGTTAATGGTACAGTATATAAGTACTAGAGGTAAATATCTATTACAGTTTTGGTGTATATTGGGTTATCATAAAATTATATTCATAAAATATCATGAACTAAAATGTAAATGGACCGTTTTTAAATATCTGAATTTTTTATTTTGCAGACCTAACGATAACATTGTTTGGTTTATTAAATGGCTGGAAAAACATTTAAAAAAATTAAATGTTAAAAACAGCAAAAAAGCGTTTTGGGGAAGAATGACGTCCCTTATAAATGGCACCCAACGTGGTGCTCAAAACATTCTTAAATAGAATAATAAATACTGTAGAATCCGTTTATTATGATTCCGCTTATATTGACCAACCGGTTATTATGACGTAATTACTCTAAGAAGTTTGGTTTTCGTAAATAAATTCTTTGTTAAAATGTTGGATATGAATGACTTTCCTTACAGTGACATGTCGCTTATTATGACCCATTTTTAATAAATTGTCCGGTTATAATGACCGACATGATTTGTAATGTTCGTTGATTCCCGGCGTTCTTAAAGACATATGGCGCCCAACGTGGCACCCAAGGTAACGTTTTATCAAATAAATAGGAAACTATTAAAAAAAATGCTATATAAAAGTAAAAAATATATTTTTTACACAATATAGCTTATAAAACTTACAAAAGGAGTAAAAAAGTAATAAAAAATAGCAAAAAAGGGTTCTGTGTTGGTTGTGGGGGAAGGGAGACGCCGGGGTTCGATCCCGGGACCACCTGCGTGTAGACAGGCGCTCTACCGGCTGAGCTACGTCTCCTATGTAAAAGTGGCTGAATTTAACTGCCTCTACAGTCGCTTCGGGGTGAATGTGAAGTGCGTTGATTTCATGTTGATAAAAATTTCACCTGTTTTACTGCCCAATATTGCCAATTTATATTCTTTTTAAATAATAATATACCATTTCATCCATCCATTATTATTTTGATGACATATTTATTTTGTTTTGTCACTGTTCCACGGAGGCGATCAAAATGTTAGTAATTCTTACTTCATTTTTTATTTTAAAATGCTTGTTTTTGTTCCTATAATACAAGTTTAGTTAGTCTTATAAACATCCTATTAAACATGTGTTTGTTTTACTTCAACATAAAGCACAGACAAGAAAAATTTATTCGTTTGTGTAAGTTTAAAAGCAAAGGATAATTTACTATACCTTTCTAAAAGAGCACTTTAAAGGCCAAATTATCATGATGGAACTCTACTGCAATTCAGATGCAAAGAAGAGCATACGGTTTTATGAATCGTAAACTTAAAACAGCGTAAAACGTATGTACTTAAACTGGAATACTTACCAATTTATTTTGATACAATTACGAGTACATCTGCAAAGTTAAAGAGTTACTTGTGAGTGAGGTGAGTAGTTAAAAAGGTCGATTTAGACGCGTTTGAACGTCACTATACGTGAAATGTGTGTATTTTCCACTAGGTCGATAGAGATGGAAAACATTGTGTGGAAAGCACTTACAAACTAATCGTGATTGAATTGGTTAGTTTCTTCTGTGATGGCAGTTGCTTCTGTAATATAACTGAACGTGCCAAATCATACATAGTAGCGTAAACTTACAATAATTTCCGAACAAAATAAAGTTATAATATTTCTCTTACGTATTATTAAGATATTTCAAAACAACAGCATATTGCACAAGACTATATATGAAATGATATTATAACACATAAAATAAGAAAGAAAGTATACATTTAATGTATGCGTTGTGGCACAACTGAGGCAAACATTGAAAAGTTCCCGCCGGCAGCGAGTGCGGACTTGCATACAAATGGTTCAATGTATTCTATAGCAAGTATACAAAGCAATTGCATTGTATTTTCACTCTAATGTAATTAAGTTTCGATACGCAAAAGTTCTCTCATATGGTTTAGTTGCAAAATTGTACGTTATTGTGTAAGTAACAAATATTTTGCGGGTTAAAACTTTGCCGGTTAGCTGTTCCTTTGGGATTCTTGTGAGATTTCAACTATGAACCAGCTTTAGTTTATTTACTTTTGTTTTTTTATAAGCTTATGATGACTGGCCCTATAGAACTAAGATCAGCTGCCAACATTTTTTGATCCCTCCAAGGTCTTTTTAAATATTCCACTTGGTCAAATTTAGAGTTTTTAGGCGTGCTATAGTTATTCATAAAGGTGATGAATTTAATTTTTTTGACGTGTCGTACATACCGTGGAAGACCAGCACCGGATTTAAACATTTAGTACGGTAATGTTTACACTAATATCGTGCTAGAATAACTACCAATTTCGTTCCGATACATCGCAACGGAACACGTAAGACAATTTTAATTCGACCTTTATATTATCTGAGAGTTTGTAGTTAAGTTCACCCGTTTTAAAGTCATTAACTACCTCATGTAATTAGGCGAGGTCACGTGGCGGTGAGGCTAAAACTAAACTCCCCTCTGGCTAAACTTTAGACAGGTCAGCAACGCAGACCTAACGAAGTCTAAACACTAAATATTATTGCAGGGACAATAGCGATACTTACTTGTATTATCATAGATCTTCATTTTATTTGATTCGATGCGCACTAAGCAGTCACCGTGCTTTGCGCAAGGAGTCATGAGTTCGAATCCCAGCCAGGACAAACATTTAATAAGATGAACATTTTTGTTTGTATGTCTGACTGCCTCCGTGGAACAGTGGTTAGAGCGTTGGGCTCTCTAAAACTCTCTCGTGGGTTCGACTCCCGCGGGGAGCATTACTTTGTGTGATTGTTTCCAGTATGGTTAGATTAGTTAGGACATTGCAGGCTTGATTTAAAAAAAAGTAAAAAAAAAAAACCAAAAATAAATGAAAAAAAATCTTGCAAAAATTGATAGTACTACTGAAGGTGAAGCGTTCTGCTGCGGGAAAACAACGACTAAAAAAACACGTAGTATAATTGGTTTCGACGACTGTTTGTAATACGCTTGTTTATTATATTGTTCTCAATTACCCCTAGAAGCCTAATCTATTTCTGAAGTACACAAAGCCTTAACATACGTCTCAGAGGCATAAACATATAATTAATTTTTTTATGTAAAAAATAGTCTTATTTTGTTTTTATTTTTTTGTAGTGGAAATGTAAATTTGGTATATAAGCTAAAAATAAAACAACACTGTTATGAATAATTATTATAATCACAGTTATTTATTACAAAAATAAAACTAGGTGAATAAATTGGAACGAAAAAGTTAACTTCTTCAAAATCAACAGAAAAATATTATTTTTCATAGAAAATTTTAGTTCTTTTTAACGCTAATTAGTTATTCTTAGAGCAAACATTAAAACTAATCAGACTTCAAAAGACTAGGTAAACTTTAACAAGCAGTCCATACAAATATCAGTAATAGTTAAAAGTTACGCAAAGCCTAAACATACGTCTCGCAGGCGTGCAATACTTCGATAAATCAAAAATGGCGAGAGTTACCTTAATGATACGGTCACCGTACGCTAGTTCCCGGCGGCCACTAAGTTGGCGAAAGAGCACGATGCGCTAGGTTCAACCGTTAGAAAGAGACTAACGATATTCGGTTTCGTGTACGCCTCGCAGACGTAGATTAGGCTTCTAGGGTTAAACTCCTTGCATGCCGTGGCAGCCCGTGATTAAGGCAACACTGTGTCAAGTGATCTAAATCATAAGTTAAGAATGTATAGTGTATACTTTGTAGGTTGTCCTTAAATAAATAAATAAATCTGATACCCATAACAAAAGTGCTTAAGCTACTTCAATAGAGGTCAAATCATTTTGAGATGTTATTCTTTATTAAATTAAATATAATAAATGAGGATAAAAACATGAAACAGGTGTCGGTTTTCTTCTGAGTTGTTACTTTAGTTTTATTTTTATTCAAAATGTTTTCTTTTTTATTGACAATACAAAGTCAATCTTTTGTATCTATTTTATTGACTGTACATAATCACTTCGGCTTCAGCGCGGCTAAAAATTATTTCGTTGACAATTTGTTTTGGGAAAAGATAATATCTATCTCTTGGAACCAGTACTAATTCTATGTTAACACATCACTGATGATCATGGTAATATTCTGAGTAAAATATGATTGCGTACACGTCACAAAAACAACTAAATGCTATCAAATACTCAGATTGGGCGTAATCAATCATCGTGGTAGCGTCTGAAGGCCTTATGCGGCCGGTCTGCTACAGATTGTTTTTGCTACACCACTATTTTATCTAACATCTATCTATACGTTCCTAACTAATACAAACATCTATTTGACCGCCTCTCTGGAACAGTGGCTAAAACGCTCGGGTATAAAACCCGGAGATCGTGGGTTCGATTCCGGCTTTGAGTCTGGTTAGTGGAAGGACTTTTTCAGATTCCAAATGGCTAGCCACAACCGCCACGGGGGGTGCCGCCATATGGAAGCCAGTACACTTAAAATTAAAGGCTCGAAAATCATAATATGAGCCTACAGTCTGGCAGCACATTGAGCGACGCTTCCTGATGTAGTGTCCCTCAATTGAATACGCTGCAATTAGCGCTTACCATCAGGTGGGCTCCGAGACTCTCTGCTAAGTGATGTGGTATAAAAAAATCTATCTATATTTTCCCCTACAAGTATCTACTTGTACATGGTATCTACCATGGATCAAAATTTTTGGAGAAAGCAAGTGCGAGTATGAGTGAATTTTGACGTATTTCTTAGTAAAGGGGAAATGTGTGTGTGTGTGTGTGTGTGTGTTCACCCTCGCGGACTTTTATTTCCATTATTCAGAAATTGGTTCAGTAGTTTAGGTTCGAAAGCGTGACAGAGCAAGCTATGTATTATAGACCGACAAACTTATCTGTTCCGGTGGCGGCGTCGCTACTGTCTATTTAGAACTGTCATTAAATAACGTTTTTGCATTGCATTTCACGGAGTTCCCATTTTGGCCACCGGAACAGATAAGTTTGTCGGTCTATATCTCATTTGTGATATAAAAAAATCAGGGATATCTATGGATTCGTGCACTTAAGTCTTTTACTGTGTATTTGTGATACCTTCAGTGGCTTGTGACGCTTATTAAATGCTTTATTAACTATTTTTTAAATGAAGTCCATAAGTAAACGATTTTTGATATTTTTGTATTTTGACATATCACATTATCGATGTTATGTAACTATACAAGATACACGCTTTAAATGGGAAAAGTTAGTGAGAATATTACTCAATCATGTTTATAGGCCTGAGTGAACTTGTATGATACTTGGCACATACTTCCATTAGATTTATGCTCTATATCTCTTGGGAAACTCGCGACAATCTCCTTTCGTAACAAATAATACTACTACTGATAGGAAACTACTCTACAATGTTAATTTATTTACAATTAGAGCGAAATTGCATCTCCAAAACGACTCTTTTCCAGTGGTTCAATCTTACTTTAATTTTGGGTGCTTATTTTAATTCCAACGAGTATTCCAGATCTCTTGATAATGAAAAAAGAAGTTTCTTTTGCATGCCTGTTAAATCATTCGATTATTTTTCGTCCTTCGATATAAAGATTAGGTATTGATTAAAAAATGTTTTACTACGTTCAAAATGTTTTATATTATGCCGGGTGGAATAGTCAAACTCTGCTTTTGCTATATATAGGTACTCGTACAATTTAAATCAAAGTAGTTGGGACGGAAAATAAATTCACGTATGTATACAGCGATTTCGAAACAATAGAAAAATTCAGAGGCTCATGCACAGAAAAGTGAATGTATCAGATAACACGTTCGCAATAAAATTTTACGATAAAATATTTTTAACTCCCAAAAATTGGAGCGCAAAATGCGAAAATGATCAAGTGTGAATCTCATCCACACGGTTCAAATAATTACGGGCACCGTTTTAAACTCTGCTCTCAATACTTTTACACACTCGCTGAACATTTTACGCAGTATAAAAGATTATGTATTTCACTTTTAGTACGTTTTTAACATTTTAACTTATGATCCATAGGTTCCATAAATAAAAAACTAACTTATTTATAGTATACAGTAATAAGTTCAAAGAAACTTACGTCCTGGTTGTTACAAAAGGATAAGAAATTATTATTAGTATTTCGTTGTTAACCAAAACAGCCATAACCGTCTCTGTTACCTTTTAGTCTATCCTACTACCTTTTGTAACCACTTTTACAGATTTTTTAACCATGCTATGATTTCTTTTCCTTATCTATATGGTCCTATTAAAACCAATTTCTTACAACAGATCTACCTAAACTTTTTTATAGGAATAAGTCGATGAGGTGTAGATGTTTTGGTTTTATTTGTACGATCATATTTGGTCCCTAGTCCACACACGCCTGCATGTCTCGCTAGCCTGCGGTTAACGGCCGGTTCACACATGTCTCCGTTTTACTGTTCCGTTATATCGTACGTTTTTTTTCGTCGATGGCGTATGTAATTGTATGAGCGACTTCACACATGGCACAGTATTCTGTATACAGCGTATGCTGTATAAAAACGCACACGATAAAACGGTACAGTAAAACGGAGATATGTGTGAACCGGCCGTAAGGTAATTAAACGAATTTTCCTCTGCAAAAAATAAAATCTTAAACTCCGAGCGATGATTCTCTTGTGTACCTATCTGTGTTCAAATATTATTATTGCATAAAATCATTTCTCAAATGTTTACATTAAAATGTTGTGGCAATATAATAGTAACTACATCCTCTGGTCATGGGTGATATTAAGGTAACTGTTTGTTTTGCACTGAAAACGATACAGTAGTAAACAAAAACCAATAACATTGTTTACTTTCAATATTACTCGCTTTAGCTAGTAGTCAAATCGTAGTCAATTTAATTCAGGCGGGCTAATGCAGACACGTTCATGCGAAAAATGCACAAAAATGTCAGAAATCAGAAATCAGAAATCATTTATTGTGAAAGCTGTGTACATAGGATCTTAAAATTATGTTTAGTGTCAAAAACAGCTTACCCAAAATTGGGTGTACAATGTTTAATATGCGGAGAAAAAATAATATTAATCTTCAAAAATTATAACAAAAAATATCAACTAAATAAAATTAAATAATAAAATGGAAAATTATTATACATAATACAATACAATTCGATAAAATTAACGTTAAATAATTAATGTTTAAACCATGCTAAGATAAAACTTAGACCTTTTTTTCCGGAGGAGAATGCGTTTATGCACCATAACCGCAGGCTAGCTAAACCTGCGGCCGTGTGTGAGACTCGAGACTAAAGCGTCCACTACCCACTAAACTCCCCCGGTTCCCCTTCACACCCGATTGGGACGAACCGGTGCCAGCGTTAGCTATTGACCAGCCCAAGATCAAACTTAGACCTAGTGCAGTGACTGCCTTTCAAAATATTACACCAAACCTTTCGCCGAAAGAAATACAACTGTTCTAAATCTAAAAGCGTTAAGCTTTCGAAGCAGCAACGAAGTTACTTCCACCAAATCACGCGACACAGCGCAAGCGATTGTTATGACTGCAGCGACCTGATTGTATGAAGTCAGTGGAGCGTCAGTCAACACAGACGGAAGATCAAACAGTTTGGAACGTCGATAAACCCGCGCTGAGGTAACCGGCGGAGCCGCAAAGCGATGTGCACGGTGGCTCTACGCTGATTTTACTATTGAACCACTGATTGTCATTTTCGTCGAAGTTTTAACACTTTTATAGAGGTAACCCAATAATATTATATTACAGATGTCATAAATGAACCTATTATGAAACGCGAAGCTTCGAATGTACATATTTTGTTTGACTTTAGAAATTTTTTCCCTTACCAGTATGAGCAGTTTAAAGCTTGTCGCTTAAAACAATACAAAAAAAAATCTCAATATTGTTAGTACATAGGTACTAAAGTGACAGAGTAATTTTCTAATGAGAAGAAATAACGTACCTACATAACATAATATGAGGATATTTTTTGTTTTACTTATTTTATACTCTGCAACTGTAACAAACTTTAGTGTTTTTTAGATTGGTAGAGTAATTAACGTAAAGAATACTCATGTATAATAATGTAGGGTTACCTTGACATGGCTAATACTAATTTCCAGACAAGGGAGTGTACATTTAAATTAATACTTTACCAAAATGCAGTAATAGCTGTATAGTGCGTGCACTCTATTAACCCACAGTCGCAATCATGAACATTATTATTAATTATCAAATAACAAAAATTAATTAATTTTAGTAGTGGTAGAGCCATGCTGTTTTACAGTACCGGGAAAGTACCGCCCTCTCACATAACACCAACGTGAAATAATAGTGACTATTATTGTGTTTGTGTTGCCACCTCTGACATAAAAAAAAGTAACGTTAGTAAGTAAAGTAAGTACGTAGTAAGTAGTCATTTTATTAATTTTAATTACATTGACGGGCTTGACCTGATAGCGTTTGGTAGGGACCCTATGCGCCAAAAAGTTCGAATCCCACCCAAGCCAAACATTCATGTCATAAAACGTACTCGAAGTTATGAGAAGGATCCCAAAATTAAAAAATATCCTAGGTCAAAAACACTGACATCTCAATAAAAGTGTAGGTAAGTCGCATATCGGTCATAATAAAAAAATGCTTACGCTAACGTTTACCTGCGGTCGGTGGAATTGCCTATTCCCGTAACATCCCTCCTGATAGCACAAATAGGAGGAATGCCTTGAATTCTTACTACGTTATATGAAATACCGTTGGAAAATCAGCACATGCACAACTTGTAAAAAATGATGGTCGAAGCATTGAGCAATTATAGGCTCTATTATATTCACTTGGACCTCCACTAGTTTTATGTAACTGGGATGGAATAGCTTTTTTTTAATATGAATAATTCCTGGAATATAAAAATATATTTACAACGCCGTCTAACCCCACACAAGCATAGCAACTGCCAGACGACGCATAAACATTACTTATACCTACATTTATACTATTTTGTGTAAATACATGTTAAACATAGAAACAGCCAGACCAATACAAACGGACATGTACCGTATACACAAATATTTGTACCGTACGGGGATCGAACCCGAAACCGCTGGTGTTATAGCCAAATCGGTCGTCGTTATTGTACCACCATGAAGACGTATAGACCACGCAGGCGAAGCCGCGGGCTGGATGCTAGTCCATATACATATATAAAACTCAAAGGTGACTGACTGACTGACTGACATAGATAGCTATCAACGCACAGCCCAAACTACTGGACGGATCGGGCTGAAATTTGGCATTCAGGTAGATGTTATGACGTAGGCATCCGCTAAGAAAGGATTTTGATCAATTCCCTCGGGAACTGGAACCACGCGGGTGAAACCGCGGGCGGCCGCTATGTAGGTATAAATATCTTAATATCCCTAGATACAAGTTGATTAATTTGTTGAAATTGGTAGTGATTTATTGTTCAAAAGGGTAAGAGACTATAAATACTTATTCAACTTAATTAAGCGAAATACAGTTAGTGCTACGAAGTTTATCGGTAGACAAGAAGCATTGACCTAAATGCGTATTTAAACTATAGTCGAGTATTTCTCAGTATTTCCGCGGAACCTTCAAAGATCTTAACACTAATTTAATATAATTGATAAAATACCAATAAAACACTCAATATTGGCACAATAAAAAGTAAGTAAGTAAGTATCAGCCTATTAATGTCCCACTGCAGGGCAAAGGCCTCCATCCTTGAAATCAAGTTATCGCTACAATGATGGGTATTGGCTTAATCACCACGCTTGCCAAATGCGGATTGGTGATCACAAACCCGAGCTGTGTCCGAAAAAACCGACACAAAGTTAGCTCGACCCGGGAATTGAACCCAGGACCCCGAGATCTTGGCCCGGTACTTAAACCACTAGACCATCGAGGCGCTCATTTGGTCATTGGCACAATAACTCGAGTTAATTTGTGCTAGAAACGCACAAATCAACTCAAGTACAAATACAAAAAAGAGAAGATTTTCTTGTTCTGTGAAAAAACCAATTGGTGCGAACGGAGACTCAAACCAATCTCCTCAAGTATGTGATGCCACTGTATGATAGACAAACGTATGTAAAACTGTATGATAGACAAAAGTATAGTTAAGTTTTTGAACATAAATGTTGTAACATTGTAACCCGTGCCAGGATTCTCAAATTGCGTGACAAAAGCGTAAGAACGTGCTATTACTACAACAATTTATAATTAATAAATAATAAATAAATATCTCTGGACATTAATCACACAGCGCCATCTAGCTCCAAACTAAGCTAATGCTTAGTTTCGTTGTCTGGCATCTATAGCACAAGCTAATGCTGTAATAGACAACGGAAAAACATTACATAAATACTTTTTTTTGTTAATTCATACATATTAACATAGAAACACCCAGACCGATACAAACAGACATGTTCATGCACACACAAATGTTTGTACCGTGCGGGGATCGAACCCGCGACCTCTGATGTAATAGACGACTTCTCGACCAAATCACCAAATGGCTCGTCAAATAAAAAAAATATAAAATCATAAAATTA
The DNA here is from genome assembly GCA_949319885.1 of Mecyna flavalis. Lineage (NCBI taxonomy): Eukaryota > Metazoa > Arthropoda > Insecta > Lepidoptera > Crambidae > Mecyna > Mecyna flavalis. The sequence goes on along the minus strand of OX439425.1, from coordinate 19,359,008 downwards.
TATTAAAGGTTATAAGCACATATTACATAACTAGTCACTGTATACTCAATGTTTCTGTACTGCGACACCGTTTTTACTTTCCACGTGCCATTTTTAACAAACGGCTAGTTTCTATTTTAGCTAGAACTTTTGCTTCCGCAATCAAGATGCCATTTCTAGCAAAATGTCCGTACAACAACACCAATGTACAGTGAAAAGCACGTCAGACTACACACTTTGGACTTTGTACCACTCTTATGTCGGGGGCATAAGTGCTATTATCGAACTGCAAGTATTTACCGTGATATGCCGTTGCCCGTACCTGCGACATAGTCGCCAGGTGTCTACTATGGACTACCATTTGAAATTCATTGTTGGATTCCTCTTCTAGTCTAGATCTATAAGCCCGCCTCCATAATGTAGGATCTTCACCAATGTCACCATTTGCATTTTATTGCTAAAGTTTCTGGCCGCAAACGCCTATTTTTATGATAAACTTATTCAAATGCACGGCGAAGTCATAAATCGGGTAAAGGGGTAGGCTGGCACGGCAGGCACGGAAAAACTTAAGGGGTAGGGCTGTCAGTCAGTTAACACCGTGTTGGTTCGCTTAAATTATCTACACTCGAAAGGTAAAACAGGTATACCGATATATTTAATTTTTATATATTTTTAATTTCAATGAACATCTTTTATTTAGATGCTTTAGGAACAAACTAATCATAGCTTGTACCTTGTACAATGAGTACTAGACAACGAGTAAACATTACCTAGAAATACAAACAGATGTTATGTTTATGCATACAAATGTCTAAACAGAGCTGGGATCGGAGTACCTTTGGAGTAACAGCCGACTTGTCAACCATTACACAGAATTGTTTGTTAACTTAAGTTAATGGGAGTCAATAATAATACATTCAATTTGACTATTAAATGATTTGTATTACTGGATATCAACTCTACTACTGGTACTACGACGGAGAGACGACATGTTTGATTCCCGTATACTTTTTTTATTTTATTTCAACGAATAGCGTTAATAATAATCACACATCTCGATGATAATACAAATCCGATATTGATTTTTCAGAAACAAAAAACGCATTTACCTATAACACGTTTTAATACCTCTTAAACTTGTAAGTAAAGGTAATATAGAAAAATAAATACCTATTGTCTGAGTAGGTACCTATAAAGTACAAAGTAATGGCTCACCACATCAATAAAATTTTCTCTTTGTAACAGACTAATCGTTTACGTAAGCCTTAATAAAATCCAAGTACATATAAATTTCTGTGGGGGCAGACAGTAGCAGACTTGTTATCAGTAATGGCCTTCAGTTAGGAACGAAACTAGACATTTAAATATCCCAGCGTTCGTTAAAATATTGAAAAAATGTACTCTGAGAGATATCGCAAGGAACATTTAGCATGACAAACGAGGGTAGAAACGATGTTCCCACTTTGTCGTTTTCCATGCAAGGGCAGCCCTATTATCGTCGAACGATGGACGCCATATTTGCTATTACAGTTTTGATGTCTCGATTTGGCGATGGGACGGGATGTGTCACCAAGTTTTTCGACCAACTGTGTACTAATGACCGCCTGCCATCAGAGAAGAGGGTAGAAAATGACCTCGTAAAGTCCGCTGTTATAATTAAACATAATTTATCTTGCTACATTTTTTAAGTCCGGTTTTCTAGTTGCTTTGATTCAGTGAATCTTTTTCTTTTTATTGCAGAATCAGATGAATATAATATTCAAGGTTGGGATTGGGAATAGTATATCATAGGCGTAGCGTATTAACAACTTTACTTGGCACTAAAACCACAATAAGTGACATCATAATGGCGCTTTTTTATTATTAATGATAAAATTGTTGTTTCGAGTTCTGGATTGATCTTATAACTCACAATAATATTACATATAAGCATAACTACTATTTAAATAGAGTTGTGCTAGACTCTAATGTATATTGAATATACCTATTAATATATTTTCAATTGTCAATTTCAATTAAAACATTATACATTTTAAACGGAATTTTCTTTGAAAAATATAAAGAATTGCTCATTTATAATTCACTATAATAAGATAACCTAAGGCTTTGTAAAGTTTAAGATAAGAAAGCGTTAGTGAAAGATATCTTTGATGTACGAGTACGAGCAATTTCAAAGACAGAGTTTTAGGATTAAGTATATCATCGTAAATAGCTCCATAGTTCAGACTTAATACCTAAACTTAGTCTGTTAACAACAACGATACTGCTAAGACGCCGATCTTAACCACATATTTACATACACGCTTCAATAAATTTACAAAATTAAAATGAATATTAAGTCAGATTTACGGCATTTTTTTTTGTTAAGTTAGTTGTTGCCAGTACAAGTTACACAAAAGAAAATTATTACCCGTAGTAACCGCCCCGGCAGCTATTTTCACATAACACAAACATTACAAGTGCATTACAACCGCTTCAATGAAATAAACATAAATCGCTAATACGCATTGTCAGAAAAGCCACCGATGTTCTTGGCTGAACAGAAATCAATTTCCCCGAATTGAGAAATGGGAAAAATGGGAAAATTCATTTATCGACCACCTGCGCACCGGTGCTCAATCAACCGGAGGGCAATACAATGGAGCCCACACTCTAATCTTACAGGAGCCTTTAAAACGACTTATCACATTGTATACCTCGGCTTTAGAAGGAAAGTTCTTAAACGAAAGAAGTAGAAATGAAATCGTGGCCGTTTTCAGTCTTGATGTTTTGTTACGTAAGCTCGAGTTACTGTTAAACTTGAGTATGTATGTAAGAATACCAATTACTCATAAGTAATTAAAGATAATGAGTATGAAAAAAACTAATTAACATAAAATGAATATTCAACTTTCATTAATAAATATCGGAATAATTAATGAGCTTAAGAAACAACGAAAGCACCAATATGACACGGAACAAATGTTAATCACACATTATGCTTGTCGTAGGCGAGAATCAAACCCCTAGCGCATAAAAAATCAAACAAATGTCATCAATCAAAGGTTCTTAATTTTTATTTTTTTCACATTGTAACTTTAATTTTGGAGACAAAAAGAACGTTTATTTTTAAGAGCTTCATTATTGTAAGCATTTTATCTAAAAACGTACCACGGCTGTCAAACAAGTTGGATTCATCCATCATCATTTTGCGTATATTTTATCCCCATCTAATTGGAGTAGGCTTGGCTCATGTTTCAAGATTTTGGAAGTCCGATTATTAATGAATGAACGACCTTGCAAACACTTGGCTGGGGAAACAGACCAACAGGATCACGAATCAGCTGTCTTTACTGAGTCTTTTTACATTATTTTTATACCTTAGGAAAAATAAAAGGAAATTACTTAAGCAAGCAAAGGATTTAGTTTTTGCAATTAAGCTTAAAAGCTTTTTTATCATAAAAACATTTGTAAGGATTTAATAATATACCGTCGGAACTTTCAATTAAAAATATCGAACATTTTGCCCGACCCAGAATATGAACTCAACACCCGTCATGGCCGGGTACTTACTACTAAACCAAATAGGTGTAACTAATAAAATTACAAAAAAAAACAACTTGTAAACAATACGCAATAGAAAAAGGCACAAATAATTTCACAAACGAAGGTAATAAGGAACTTCTGGCACATGTGAAACCATTCTTTTCCGTGTTATGACATGGTCGTCTTCCGTAATACGTTAGACGAGGTCGGGATGTTTTGTGTAGTACGTCTTGATACAGCCGAGCCGTATTGCTATTACACTAAGTGCTCATAAATTTCCCTTCGCTAGTTGGCATTTACTATCGCCCGTAGCTTTATAATACCTATTCGATTGATGACGCTCCACAGTTGGGGTCTATTCAAATATCTAAAGCCTACTTTGTTTACACACAAGTTTTGTCGTAAACTCCTAAACTAAATGAACATTAACTTTGTTCGTTTAGCACTACGATTAATTAATGGGACTTTCATCACTACTTTCTATTAGTTAGAAGTTCAGCAAACTGGTGTGTTTTTAAAAAAAAAGTTTATTGGAATTAGAATTAGACCTCCTTTAAGGAACAGTGGTCAAGTCGCTCGGATATAAAATCTAGAGAACGTGGGTTAATTCACACTCTGGTTGAAATTGTTAGTATGTAAATACCTTTCTCTTGATAATTACAATTTAATATACTTTTACAATATTAGGCATTATACCTACATTGCAAGCGCGGTAAAAATGTATCTGTCATCTCCGCGGCTAGTGCGGAGCACCGTACGCGGTGACCATAGTGATGTGTGATTCGATTCTACGAATATTCGTCTAACAAAATATATCTAGTAGGAATACTTCAGAGTCAAACTGTACTTTTCACCCCACGGATGAAAACTACCGCTATAATAGCACTGGCTATTTTTCGTCAATATGAATATCGGATGGCAACCTCACTGCTTTCAAATTCATGTTTTTTAATATTACATGTATTATTGTTTTTATGTGGAGGTGTTGTTGGCAGCAGACAACATAACATCACCACATTATATTAAGTATATGTACAATAGATTAAGACTTGCTAATGGAGCTTAGCGAGTTCTACATAATGTAGTACTAAGTGATGTAAAGGCGTTGCCATTAATTTATATCATACGATTTCTCTGCGCATAATGTATTTATGCTAACAACATTACTCTTGGTAAACGTTTAATCATCATTTATTTTGAATTTAAAATTATACCTAACGAAGAAAATAGTTTCACAAAATAAACAGGAGGGGTATTTTAGAATCGATTTAGAAGAGATAGCTTATTGAAATCCAAGTAAACACGCGAAATGTTAAAAATATGATGTCAAACTATTCTTTTCTGGACTCTCTCTCGCCATTAATCATCAGAACGAACGTGGGTTGATGCAATCATGGCGTTTCGTACTCTTAGCTAATTCATAGTGTAGAGACGAGACCACAATGGTGTCATGAGTCACTATATTTTTCTTTTTATTAAAGCTCTATAAGTACCACCACCCAACTTGATTGTACCTAAGCAAAATAATAGCCAAACCTGCCATGACAACGGACACAACATCAGCTATCCGCTGGCAACGTCGTACTGGCTAGTATGGCAAGGTGCTTATAAATGCTTCGTTTTACTTTAGATTTTTAGTCTCGATTTTCAAAAGAAAAGGAAATAAATGTCTCCAATCCGTGGAAACTAATAAAGATAAAAGTTGAGGTTAACGAAAACAGCATTAGTAAAACTGGGACCGTCTCAAAACTGCCCGAACTGTCAAAAGTAAATAAAGACAGCATAATTGAACCCGCGATGTATTGCGACTAGATTGCCAGCTGTCAAAGTTTCGTTTTCTCGAAATGCTTCATTGGACGAGCGGAGCGCTCGCCGAGGTTAAAACTGTCAAAGTTATTATTGCCGCGTTTCCGTTACAAAACGGCCGGTCGAACAGAGTAACGGAACTAAGTTTATTCAATGACAAAATGAATTTAATTAAAGTTGCCTCGACATTGATCTTCCGAACGGGTCTCGATAGAAAATGATAGAATTGCTAATTGAAGAAGTTCTGCCATCTTTGTTTGCGCTCAATCAACTACCTTTTAATTACGATAATGTCATATTATGGCTTAAATAACTAAAATAATTACAATTGTAGATTACGGAGAATGTTTTTCAACTTTAAAGTATTTGTAAGAGCATCGATTTGCTATCAAAGATTTAATCGGTCGAACAGGTAAAATCTGCAAAAAATCTATTTTTAATTTTAAAAATAAGGGCTATCTGTTTATTCTGTCAGTGTTGAATGTTTGTCGAACGATAAAGTTGAAAATTAATTTCCTTACGGGTGGAAACGTAGCTTCCCAACCATCCATCTGTAACTTTTAAAAAGGCGAAAAATAAGGCTGGGAGGGGCTTTGAAACATTATCGGGAGGATCGGAACTAAGAAGGCTTTCAGTTGGTTCCCTTGGGAATTCGGTGAATACGGAGTTTGTTGGAGGTGTCAGCTGCAGAGTACGGTTGTGTCTTGAGTGTAAAACAAATGGCATGTGTAATGCGAATAGTTTCCTCCTTTTTACTATCTGTGTAGTCACTTTGCGTATAATGAACATTGTTGACAGCGCAATCTTTTTTATGCCAAGTTTGAATTTAACATACAAGTGCAAAGTTTATTTTTTTGATGACTAAGTCATTTCATATTTATGTTGTGTATTGTAAACAGTGTCAAATAAAACAATAACTTACGCGATGTACATTTTAAACATTATGCTAAGTAACATTGTAAGGAAGTAAAGTTTGTTTAGGTATTTTTTTGCGAATAGTATACCTACTATTCACAAAAAAATACCTAAATCTAGCCTGTAAAATATTGACTACTTATAAAATATTTTACTACTAGAATGAAATTATAGAATCGTCAACTGTAAAGCCTTGGTTTTAATAAGTAAGAAATATTTTAAGATTTTTAAAAAGATTTATTCTATATTATTATATTATCTATTTTTACGTTCATAAAATTCGCATGAATAAGAATAAAAATCTGCCTATCAGCAGTGTTTCAAAAACGAATAAATAGAAAGCTCGCAAAAGATAAATCTTTTCCTGCAATGTTTTGTCCCCATAAGTCCGGCAAAGGAAACAGTTCATTATTTTTGTGAAAAAAGTGTTTCCTTGCTCACAAATAACTCTAATCTGTAAAGGCACTTGTGTATGCGTAAACACAGTTCAGACTTGTGACAGGCGTCCTTCTACAACGAAATTCCATTTGGCAAACTTACAGTCCTTATATGAACATACGAAGATAAATTTACACCTTTGGCCCAAAACACATTTCTGGCCTAGAATGTTGACGTACAGAATGACAGATGATTGGGATTAAAGGTGCGAGTAACTGTTATTTTGATAGATTACCGGGAAAGCTGGACTCATAAAAGCCGGTGGGATTGGATGATAATAACCAAGAGGTATTTATTTTGATAGAGCAGGCCTGGACTTTGATTTAGTGCGAATAATATTTTGATAGTTATAGTATGTAGTATCTTATAAGTAACTTGAATACGACGTCCGTAGAATTTAACTACGTTTTATTGAATACCTTCCTTAAGTCTGAAAATTTCATACCATTAAACTTTGATAATATAATGTGCCTGAGTATTTGCGTTTAAACGTTATCTTTAACAAAAGCAAGCTACATGTACTTACATACGAGTATATTTAATTATTAAAATAATGTTGAGCCTGAGTCACTCGTTGTCCTTAATATTGTACCAGGTGGTAGGTTCCTGTACTGGGCCGTCTAGGTGGGTACCACCGCAGTGCCAGATATTTTCCCGTGAAATAGGAGTGTGTCAAGCATTTCTGTGTTTCGGGGAAAGGGCACTGAAGCTAGTGAAATTACTGGGTATATGAGACCTAATAACTGTCGTCTCTTAAGGCGGGCAACGCGCCTGAGACCCCAAGGGGGTCCCGGGTGCTTATGAGCGGCGGTGATCATTTATCATCAGGTGACCCGCTTGCTCGTTTGCCCCCCTATAATATAAAAAAAAAAAAAAAATATGTAAAAAAACAGTTTTTTCTGTCCAATAAGTAATACATTAATATGCATATCTGAGTATCGATCGATCGTAAAAATATAGGTGTCAAAAAACTGTCGAAGAGTTTTGCCGCCAAACTCTCACGTTTATTTTTTGACAACTCCGCTACGACCATTATTGATAAAGTAGCCGAAACCGCTGCCTCTTTTTCTATTTACAGGCTCTCCCAGTTCTTGGACATTCAAGAAAAAGCCGAAAAGGCCATTCCGTTTTACCTTTACGTCATAAAACGGCGAAATAACACCGGGGCAGGGTGTAACAATCAAGGTTGATTGTGATACAGACCCTTTTTGCCAGAGACACTTTTATTAGACGAAAAAATGTACGTGGGAACATACTCGTACTATATGAATAACATGTTTCAGTTGAGCTTGTAACTTTGCTTACAAATAGCAACATAAGGTGATAAACTAAAGCTATATACAATATCAATGATTGCTAGAAATTTAATTTGTAGTCATTTGTAAAATTCTGCCCTTATCCCACACAGTTTATAATTGGTGCAACATAACTTTTTCTTTTACTCATTAAATAACTGGATTCTGTAGTAATGCAAATCTTCGGCCATTACCGACAATTTTACTTGCCTCTTATTTGCCTTTTGTATTGTTTTTAATTTTTTTTGAATCACTCAAATATCTATGATACTCTATGATGTGATCGACTATGGGTGAAAACTAATAAAAATAACTTATAAACTAGTTTTGGTGAGAACATAATATTATGATGTCCAGACTGTACGGCGACCGAACCCAGAAAGAATACCAGAGCTTGCCGGCTGAGACTGAGGTAGTTGACTTACAACTATCACACCAAATTGGTCGATCTTTCAAATGTATAAAAAGCAGCTCGAAGCCTCGATAGTCGTGGTTTAAGTACCGGGCCGAGATCTTGGGCTCTTGGGATCAATTTCCGGGTCGAGGTAACTTTGTGTCGGTTTTTTTGACACAGCTCGGGCTTATGATCACCAATCTGTATTTAGCAAGTGTAGTAGCATGGGAGCCAAGTGGACGGAGGCTAATTAAGCCAGGTCTCATTCTGCACTGGGCACTGAAGCTAGTGAAATTACTGGGTATATGAGACCTAATAACTGTCGTTTCGTAAGGCAGGCAACGTGCCTGCGACCCCAAGAAGGTCTCGGGTGCCTATGGGCGGAGGTGATCACATTATCATCAGGTGACCCACTTGCTCGTATGCACCACCCCCACTAAATATAAAAAAAAAATTGTAACCAAACTTGATTTCATGAATGGAGGCCTATGCCCTGCAGTGAGACATTTATAGTTTACTTTTTGTTAAAGTATGTTTATCTTTCCAGACACGATGGGGCGGGCGGCGCCACTGGTGATCCGGCTGACGGCCGCGTCACTGGTGGCGCTCGTGGCGCTCGCCGCCGCCGACCCCGGCCAGGGGTCCAGCGGCGTGACCCCGCGCGCCACCTCCCCCCCGCGGCAGACCGCGCCGCCGGGCCGCCGCGAGCGCAAGCAGCGAAACCGACGGCGGACCACCACCACCACTACCACCACAATGGACCCCGAGGAGGAAGACGATGTCGACCCCACGACCCCCGTCACTACTACAACTGTTGATCCACGCACCTTCGACCACAGTAAGTGCTGAATTTTTTTTTTTGACAGACACGCAGACCACTTGACGGTAAGCGGCCACTGCATTGAGGGACACTTCCCCAGGAAGCATCGCTCAATGCGCTGCCAGACTGTAGGCTCATCCGATCTTCGAGCCTTTGATTTCAAGCGTACTGGCTCCAACATTAATATTGCCGGAACACAGCCAGAGCTGTTATGGCGGCAAATTTCACCTGTGGGGGTGGTAGCTAGCCAGTCGGACTGTGAAACAGCCCGACTCGAACCCACGACCTTCTGGTTTTGATTCCACCATTCAACACCAAATTCGTCGAGCCAGTCTTGCATATTACATACATTCACTGATTGCTCATGCTACAGAATTATTCTTTCTCCCATGGTTAAGTGAAATGAGTGCAGAGAAACTTTTAACTTCGTCTCCTCTTTTGTAATAATGTACACTAGTCTGTCAAAAACACTATTGAACCTCACACAAGCATACATCCTTTTATTTTTGTCTTAAACTTACTCAAACCTAAACTTTATTTATTCATGCCACTTGGCTGAATTCCTTCACACGAGACGCGTCCTCTCACAGGTCAAGAAAGATGTAATAAGAATCCTTCAACGTTTCACTTGGTATAGATTTTCACAGACTTGGACTATGTAAATATGCTTTGAATGTTACTAGAACAAAATTGGTCGCGTTGAAGAAAGCTTACGCCCTGAGGGTTCCGTCTCGTTCCAAGATCTTCTCGGTCGACAAAATCCGAGACGCATGTGAACTCGAAGCGGAAAGAGCTTATACGGGCATTTTTATAATTCCAGACTGAAATCAATCATTCTCCTATATCACTTGAGTAGAATTTAGTACATGTTTTGTGCTTTAAATAAGTGCCCGATGTTCCGATACATGTCCATGGCGCGATGAGGGGAACCAGCCCATTAAAATCAGACGTAATTTTGTGTAAAAACTAAAACTAATAATACCAATATTAACCAAGCAACTAAGAAACAAGACAGTTACACAATATATGAGCCAAGATTTGCACATTTACGGAACGTTCTATTTATTACTAAATATTAATTTCAATTTGAAACATTCACGCAGTTAGCTGACGAAGCGAGCCCGAAAGATTTTACATTTTACCTTTTGAGGTTGAGGAATCCTAAGAGTAAATCCTCAAAGAATCTGCCGTGAATTCATTACAGAGATCGTGGGCCGCGTAACTAATCAATTTGTAGCATGCGACTTTGTCGGCCATTTTATTTAAACGAGCGCTTTTATTCTGATTAAAACTTTTGGTATGATTTGTGGTATTTAATCTAAGCTTACTTCATAGTTAAAAGGTTTGAGATTAACTGGTTAATGCTTTTTATTATTTTTCGTTCCAAACATTTAAATCGGTTATAAATTATTTTTACAATGGATTTATAAATGGAACTTTTAAAATGAGTCAATGCTAACCAAAATGTTTTCAAGTACAGTAGCGAATTATATTGTTTTGCTTGCTATCATTGGCAGTGTATGAAGTTAAAAAAAATATATTTTTTACTTAGATTTCTTGAGATACAAGTTTTCTCTTACAAATTATGTACTTTTAATTACTATTTTTCAGTTTTATATCTAATTCAATTTGTTTTTTTTTTTATTAATAACATACGTTTATTCACAAATAAAAAGTAAACTGTATTATTGTGTGAAATATCCGCAACTACCGTATTCGATATTTATTTTAAAAAAATAAGAAAGTACTTTCAAATCTGTCTCTGTTTATACTTAGCATAATGCGCGGTATAATTAACTGCTCGTTAGCACGCGCGTGGCTGCCTCATTAACTGATTAGAACCCGCCTGGTTTACTCAAAAAAACCCACTAATTTCCCCCATGGAACCCGGAGCATGGCTACATTAATACATTTCATGTATTTCTTATGGGAGCAGGGATTTTTCCCTGCCGCTGTCGTCGATGGGACTACATTTTCTTTTACACTTAGCGTTATGCCCTAGTAGATATTTCATTATAAGGAATAGTAGAACGAAATTTGAAAGCCTTTGCAATGGGAAATTAATAGGCTGACACTTTATCGTACCCCTAGAAATTAATAGCCATATAATTTTTTAGGATCAAATAATGTACACGTATAAAGTAGAAAACAAAACATTAATTTATTTAATAAACCGAAATAGAAATAACGTAGTATGATGAGATGAGTTAATAGAAAAACAATTTATTTATAGCTTGACCAGAAAAATAAAAAACCTGCTCTGGAGGCGCCACATTAGCGATGGTTATAGCAACACTTGGTTGCTATGGTTATACTCACAAATAACTCACAATATCCAATAGTAACAAGACACGTTTGACAATTGACATCACACTTTGACAGAATAATAATGAATAACATCTTATTGTTTTTTTATTTGATTGTTGCCACTTGAAGAAATAAGTTCTAATATTTTTCCGCATTATGGCGAGGTTTTTCATTTTATTAGTCGGGCTATACAACAAAGCATACACATACACACAAAACAAGTTAGAGAATCAGTAACAAACATGCACAAAGTAAAACATTGACAGGTTTAAAAGGACAAAGAAAAAAACACATAACCTGATGACAGTTGACAGTCCATCAAGTTTAAAGTGGCCTTTTCCCGTTCAAAGGGTCATGTCTAGCGCCCGCCCTGTCAGGCGATCCCGACTACTGACCGCGGGATATCCCGTGGGACTTGTCTTTTAACGCTAGACGTCAAAGCGACTAACGACTATAGAAGGTAATCTTTTGTCTACACTTGTTTGAAAAGATTCACCAACTTGAAGACAGAAAAGGGCAAATGACGCTCCCACATTATTTTAAAAATGTATAGATCTCGAAAGATCCGCCATCTATTTTTATACCTTTAGGTGGGAGTTTCTCGTATAAAATATTCACAGAGTAACATCTAATGGTTTTAAATTACGCCATTTAAATTTTGTTTTCTATTACACCTTTACAACAATAAATAGAATCATTATTAGTTTTATTTCTCAATTAAGTAAGTTTATTTACATTCACGAATATAATATTTATCAAATCAACAAAAACAGACCCAATTAAATTATATATACCAGGAAGTTTTCGGCCTAAGAAAACAATTCGCAACTTTCAATGTTATTCTTGCACGACCAAAACCGAATTCCAATCAGTACTTTCGCAATAAACGCCTTTACAAATCCACCGCCGAAATTTATTCCGCAGTGATATCAAATCAAAATTCCGCTCAGGCTAGAAATTTTAACCGTATACAAAACAAGTATAAAAAGAGCTCCACAATTTTCCGAGAGAGAGCGGGCCAAACTGTTTTCAAGTCGTGCGTGATATCTCATGGCAGTGTCGCATTGCTGTGCCGTTTTCATTTTAAGTCACATAGTTTTCCAAGGGGCCCCTTAAGGAATGCTCCGATCCTACGTGAGGGCATTCAAATTGTTTGTCGCCTGGCAACGGGAGGTATAATTTGAGAAAGTAACTCTCCGGTCATCGGAGGAATGCGCTGACTGAGCTAGGAATGCGAGCACTTCGACGAACACTTTTAATTTAGGAAAAATCGAAGAGTTTTCAACGTGCGGACGACGTGTTGGGTAAATGTTTGTAGTACCTTACATAATGGTAAGATACTACAGTCATGACTCTTAGAGGGAAGTTCTAATGAGTGAGCTAGTAAATAATAATATCATTCATTTATATCAATCACAAAAGTAATATTATTATATTTAGTAAAGAAAAAGACACATAGCTGTAATGAGCAAGGCCTAGAATTGTTCGGTTCAACACAAAAATTGTTTATCTTACACACTTTGTTCTCGTATCCAAAAGTGAAAACACACCAAGCTCAAAACAGGCCAATAAAGCTGATAACAACTTTTTACTTGTTGTTGTTTGTTAAAGTTCAAATTATTCAAAAACCTGAGAGATAAAAGTAAAGACGAAAAAATAAAAAAACGGTTTTTCACGCCGGCCCATCTATCTAATAAACCTAATATTGGTTCGATACGAGCTCAAGAGGCGTGAAATGACGCCCCTCGCGCCGCCCGGTGGGGGGTAAACCTCACCAGTTAACTGAGGACTGTACCGTTTTTATTTTCCCTTAGGAAAGTGCGTACTTTGCCTACCCGTCCACAGGAGGCCCGGAGGTCTCAACAATTGGTCAAGCAACGGTGCACCCATCTTGTGGTATGCAATTAAGCCTGATAAGGTGGAAAGTGTATTTTTTACACGCCCTTTATTATAAAAATGATATAGACCTAAAGACAAAATATTTTGAGTTGGACAATTTTACATAAACTACTTGTTAATTATACCGTGTCTTTATTGATATAATTGTTTTATCTACGTGTATTTCATTGTTTTACGCTGTCAGATAGGTTCCTCATAATATATCTGTCAGATATTTAGATCTTTATTTTTTCAATTGACAGTATTTCTGATTTCTGACAGATAATTACGAAAGACATCAGACATCAGTGGAAGTGCCCCTTGGTATAATAGTTTGTTGTGGACACAATGGAAATTCAATTGCCTTGGTATACTTAAAAATGGTTGCGCTTCGAGGAATACCTCAGACTTTTTTTTTTCATTATAAATAATACAGAGTAATAATTGTTAAAATACCTCATACCATTTACGTTAAAAATATATATCTTATATTCAAAGATGATCATAAAATATATTACACAAGTGACTCGACTTTCGATCAGAGAAAAAGATACCTAAATTGTATTTTACTTTTACGAGCACACAAAATCCGTTCTGTACATGACAGCAATGAAACGTAATGGCACTTGAAATTCCGCCAGTCGTAATAAAACATCGATTAAATAAATTCCCGAAACGATGATACTTTTGTATCATTTAGGTACCTATTAATATAGCATTGGTACGTCTTGTTCCGTTTCTATCTTTACATTGGTATATTGGAAGCTAATTTAAGGCTTTTTGAAAGAGTTATTTTGGATTCAATACCTTTAAATAAATGCTTCGCTCGCTTTTAAAAGTGTTATCTATTCAGGAAAGAGCACAAAAGTAAGTAGGTTTGCTCCACTGATTTGAGTTTCATGAATAAAAGAGTTGTGTTTAGTTTTTCTCTCTTCCATCAGGTTCTCTAATATCCATTAGATATACGATAGGGCAAACACCTGAAGTCAACGCTCGAAAGTGCACAAGCTTTATTCGAATTAATTTCGTCTTAACTTACTGCACTCCCGGATTTTCATTCACTTCGCTCACCTTGATTCTCATAAACTCTTTAAGTATTCCATCATTATAATGCAACGAAAAAGTTTTAAAACTTTTGAATTTAGTGGCAGAACAGCACCATAGAATAAAATATTTGACGGATTTAACAAACATCTAGCTTGGTGTAGACACTTGAAATTTTGCATACAGCTCCTTGATATAACGCAGGCATCTACCATGTAGGAATTTTTAGGAATTCCCTATGGAGCGGTATCTAGGCAGCCAAACCCGCAAGAACCCGCTTCGGGAGCGTATATTTTAAACAGAGAGTAGTTTGTAAAATGTACAGCCAACTGCACAGCTTTTTGAGATGAAAATAATTTAAATACTCTCAAATATTATGCCCCCAACTTTAACATTTAGTATTTATAGATAATTATGATAAGTTGAATTCATATTGTAAGATATTGGTCGATGAATCCCGCACATTGCAGTCCATTCAAACCTCCTGAAGCCATTACAAGCGTTTTTTATGTAGACGAAAAAGAAAAAATGGTAAAAGGAGAGATTGTTGAATTATACATTTAGATGATAACAAACAATGATAGTCACAAGTTATCGTAACCTGTACTTTGTTAAATCATCTGTATTACGCATGTTAAAATCTCACAGCAACATACTCATAAATACCAACGTTAACTAGACCGAAGAGAATATAATCCAACTCGTTTACATTCCAACTGTGTCTCGAACATTTCTTTTTATATCATTACTGTATATTAAATTATGTCCCAACCCAAACAATTACGAGACTTCACATTGTTGACAAGTTTAAGTATAACGAGTAAGCAAATCTGGCACCGCAATACAAAATCTTTTACATCTACCATTCTGAATTCTTTCTTGACGTAGGAGAGATTTGACCGTATGTAAAAAAGGCCCTGTTACCTTGGACCTCGATAGTAAAGTGGTTTATTTATTTATTTAAACTTTAATGCACAATCAAGAGTACATAAGGCGGACCTCATGTTTAATGGCATTCGCTGCCAGTCAACCTTTGGGCCAAGCAGAAAAAATTATAGTAGGTAGTGCTAACACGGGCAAGAGAGAAAAAAACGAAAATAATAATAATAATAATAATAACGAAATCCTAAACAAATCAAGATAACATAAATACAATATAATATATACATTTATACATACATATAATGATATATAATAAAATACAAAAAAGAAAGATGACGCTGGTTAATGATTGGGACAGGTGGATGACGATGCTAGGGAAGTCTGGAGATAATGTTATTGGTGAAGGAACTTAAAAGACATCCGACTCCGTGCCTGTATGATGTTTTCGGGGAGAGCATTCCAAAGTCTAATAGACGTTAGACAAAAAGAGTTGAAGACAAAACCGGACCGGAGAGAGGGAGTAGCTAGAACTATTTTATTCAAGGAGCGTAGCTGACGGGCATGTGTCGAGCTAAGAAGCTTGAACTTCGACTTAAGGTAGGTTTAAGTATCTTGGTTCGATTCTTGGGTCGAACAAAATTTGTGTCGGTTTTTTCGGACATAGCCCGAGTTTGTGATCACCAATCCACACGTGGCAAGCGTGGTAATTGCTAGTTCCCATCATTGTAGCAATGACATGATTTCAATGATGGAGGCATTTGCCCAGCAGTGGGACATTGAACAGGCTGGTACTTTACTACTTTACTTTTTAACCTGGGGCCGTTTCATTAAATTTTAGTTGCGGTGCCTTTAATGCTTACATTTCCCTAGTCCAGAACATAGAAGCCAAGAACATCATTCCCTTAATAACCGCTCATAATACTTAGATGCTGAGAGTATCGCAATAAAATGCTGTTATTCGGATAGCCTTGCCAAATAAACGACGTGAAGCTACCACTCTGCCTGGGAATAATGTTCAATGGATGTGTCACTGTGGTCTAATGGCAAAATGCCAATTTGTATTTATAAATATATAACTATAACGCCCGTTTCACACATGCTCCGTTTTACTGTTCCGTTTTATCGTTTTTTTTTTCGTCGATGGCGTATGTAGTTGTATGAGCGACTTCACACATGGCACAGTATTCTGTATATAGTAATACATACGCCATCGACGAAAAAAAACGTAAAACGGTACAGTAAAACGGAGCATGTGTGAACCGAGCGTAAGTCACGCTAATTTTGAGGTATGGAATAATAATTTTATCTTTACAATGTGAAAATATAATTTTTATCGTGAAACGCACAAAAAACTTATTAATTTGTTAAAAAAACAGATTTGTCTATAGAATTAAAATAAGTAATCACATTGTTTTAAATGAGTATTATTTTTACAGGCTTTAAAAAAAGACTCGCTATTGGGTTGATGTTTTTTATACATAATTGATGGATTGTAGATAGTTGACAGCTGGGCGCACGTTGAAATGAAACCAACTAAATCACACTGTTATTATTTTGACATCAGTTTTCCCTCGTATTTGCTATTAAGAATTTCATCTCAAATTTCGTTTATATATTATTCAAAATCTCAATAAAAGACTTCGAAACGATGAATAATATAAACCATAGTAGGTACGAGTACGTATTTATACTTATATCAAACATTTATCCGTAATGTCTTCAAAGAGCAGCGACGGAAAGTTCCTCAACTTATTTATGAAGCAAGTTTGACTTTTATTATTATGGGTCCATTGAAATACTGTTAGAGCCTATTACGATGAAAAAGTGATTGATCTTTCTCATGGTGTATTTACTTAAGTATAATAGCGGTGATTTCCTGAACGTTTAAAGTTAATATGTTTGATCATCTATATATTTTTCTCAGACTATTATTATCGCACAGACGATCATTTTCGTAGAATTTCGTAAAGCTTCGACCTCATGGAAAAACTTACGCTCTGCCAGTGGGTTCACCCACCACTTATGTATATAGTCCATATTACGTTAACCCCCTATGACTGACATTTTTCAGGGATCTGATACTTCGTTGCAACGTGTAAGAAGACGAACCGAAACACTCATTTTTTTTTTATTTTTCACTCATATTTTTTATCCTATAGGAATAACAGTATACCAGAATAAAAATTGGCTTAAATGTCATTACAAAGTATAGTCTAAGTCTTTACCTAATACCATTTGAATAAGAGACAGATCTAACAGATTTAGCAACTTTTGCATTTTTAATTTAATAAATAATTATTTACACAGCGCCATCAAGCCCCAAACTAAGCATTAGCTTGTGCTATGGGTGACAGACAACGGATAAACATTACTTATATACTTTTTTTAGTAAATACATACATTATGATACATAAAAAAAGCAGACCGATACAAACAGACAATAAGTTTGTAACGTGCGAAGATCGGACCCGCGACCTCTGGTGTAATAGCCGACTTCTCGAACATTACACCAAATGGCTCGTTGGCACAGAATATATACTAAAGTCGTCGGCTCGCAAATTTATAAGTATGGACATTAGGAATCAATAAAAATAATAATATCATAAATATATATGTACATATTATATTAATCATGCAATATCAAAAGCAAATTCAACTTGAAATCTCAATCGTGCTGTAAATCACTTGAAATTAAAAACGTACATGTGTTATTTACGGTTAAAAAATAAATTGAAATCATAACAAATCTCTTGTAAACAAGCCAACCCCAGCTCAAATGTAATTCTGGTCCGATAAATAAATACGAACCGCCATGACGGTGCGGATTGCGGGCGCTTGCTTTTTTCATAATAATATATAAAATTTGTACAGTTTTGTGAGGGATACCATAGGATGCGCAACCGGCGTGAAATAAGGGCTTGCACCCTTTCATGCTTCCTGACCTTATTTCCTTACAAGTATGTAACCCTTGCTAGTGGTTAAACGCTTCAAATGACATTTTCCTATTACTTTGTTATTATTAATGTGAGGCGTAACTTTCTGTTGGGATATTTGGACGTTCAAGTTTTGAAACTTACGAAAGCTTTTTATGACTATGTTTTTGAGATATTGCTTTAACAAAGTAATGACTCGTTAAATTAATATTGATAATGCTTGCAACTTCGTCTGTCTGGGAATTTGGTGTTGGGTGCATTAACATGTCTGTTTGTGTCGATCTGGTTTGGTAGGTAGTGGTGGTATGTGTGAAAAGACTACAAAAGTAATGAAACTTTGTATAACAGATATACTTTGGGCTAAGCATACTTTCAGTGGAGGCTAATAGGGCTTTGTGTGAATAAAGTCCAAGGTTATTATTATTAGTAATACTCGTAATATTCAAATAACATTCGCTCTAAAAAGATTTACATGTCGATGATTAAATGTCAGAATTGGACCAATGCGACTACGAATCGTTCCGTATTGTGTAACTTATTCGTCCGTGTCTGTTTTCTAAGAAATAATAGTAAATACATATTTACAACCCATAGCGTAATTAATATGTCGTGTCACGTAGTACATACATGGATAAAGTCCTATCAAATTATAAGAGACAAGCTCTCGTTGGGTTAATTGGAGGTCTCCCCCAGGCTATACACTGACATGGCCTAGTTATTAAGACAAAAATAATAAATAACAATATTTTCGTCATTGTAAAGGTTTTTATAATTAAGGAGGTTTGATAACCTTATTAAGGCCGTAACGCTTACTGCCAGAACAACCCAGTGACCTAAAATGGATGCATTGTTGGTGTTACTTTGAAAGGTTTACGGAACTCCATTTAAGTAATTTATGCAAGAAAAATGTATTTTGAATTTATTTAAAAGTACCATAAAATGATTTGTGCTTAGTTTAAATTATGATTTATGTTTGATGTCAAAGCATTTGCTGCAAAATTAACTCAAGACAAGGAAAAAACAATGTGAATATCTTGTTTCGTTTCACGTTACGTAAAATAAAACGTACATGTATACGTCATACATAGTATCTGGCAATCGCGGCAGATAAAAATAATAATTATAATGTTGAAATTGCTTTGCTTTTTTTCTATCTGTAACCGTAATTATTAATCATCCTAAGGTTGACTGGAACAGATCGCTATTAGTGATAAGCCCGCCTGTATTGTACAGCTTTATTGTGTTACATGTTTTCCTATGTTTTGTATAATAAAGAGTATCTATATATTTTCTTGTATAACATGAAACTTAAGTCACAGAGAGAAGAAAGTACGAATACTTTACTTTTAAGACTTTCTTGTTGCCATAAAAACTTACTAATGGCTAATATTCAATGACAGATAAGTTTGTAATATTTGACTGTCAGTTAGCAATAAAACTGCCTTCAAGATAGCATCTGAGTTATCTAACATATATGTATATAAGATTTAAGGCCACGGTTTTTGTAACGCAATCGAAACTACATAATAAAATAACATTAGGTCAGCATTTTCCCATTATGGACTAGCACTAATCAGTCACCACCGTTTTCAATAAAGAAAATTCTCTAATACTACTACGGAAATCTAACAAGTTAGAAGGAAAAAAGTTAACCAGTGTTAGTCGGTTACAACCACTTCAAACCGGTTCAACAAAGAGCTGAAATTAAATTTACGTGGCGCAAAGAAAAAACTAGTTACAAGGGGAAATTGGCGGAGACAGTGACAAATTGTTCCCGCAAGAGGTGGGTGTTTCTAACCTGCTCTAACGCGCTCGTGAGTATATCTTTCGTCTCGCTTAGCGGTTTGAGCACGCGACCATAACATTGAATGTGCTCGAATATAATTGTCGCTGAAAGTTTCTGATAACATTTCGTAAACAGAAATGCAATCTAATTATTTGATATTACATTTGGACAGTATGTATGACGATATTAAAAAAACCGGCCAAGTGCGAGTCGGACTCGCCCATGAAGGGTTCCGTAGCAGCAAGTATCATCATAATATAAAAGTTCTTGTAGTTCGTAAGTTTGATCGACGTTTTTATATTTGAGTTGATTGAATGAGAGGAAAATTGCGGTTTACGATTTATGACGTTTAAAAAAAACTAATTACTTGATCTCGTTCAAACCAATTTTCAATGGAAGTTTGCATGGTAATGTACATCATATATATTTTTTAGTTTTATCGTTCTCTTATTTTAGAAGTTAGAGGGGGGGTGACCAACATTTTACCACTTTGGAAGTGTCTCTCGCGCAAACTATTCCGTTTAGAAAAAAATGATATAAGAAACCTTATTATCATTTTTAAAGACCTATCTATAGATACCCCACACGTAAGGGTTTGAAGAAAAAAATTTTTTTGAGTTTCAGTTCTAAGTATGGGAAGCCCCAAAAATTTATAAACTAATTACTTGATCTAGTTCAAACCAATTTTCAATGAAAGTTTGCATAATAATGTACATCATATATTTTTTTTAGATTTATCGTTCTCTTATTTTAGAAGTTACAGGGGGGGGGACCAACATTTTACCACTTTGGAAGTGTCTCTCGCGCAAACTATTCAGTTTAGAAAAAAATGATATAAGAAACCTTATTATCATTTTTAAAGACCTATCCATAGATACCCCACACGTAAGGATTGGATGAAAAAAATTATTTTGAGTTTCAGTTCTAAGTATGGAGAGCCCCCAAAATTTATTATTATTTTTCTATTTTTGTATGAAAATCTTAATGCGGTTCACAGAATACATCTACTTACTAATTTTCAACAGTATAGCTCTTATAGTTTCGGTAAAAAGTGGCTGTGACATACGGACGGACAGACAGACAGACAGACAGACAGACAGACAGACAGACAGACATGACGAATCCATAAGGGTTCCGTTTTTTGCCATTTGGCTACGGAACCCTAAAAATGCACTCAAATATACAAATTCTTTCAATTACGTAATGTAAATCAAACAACACACAATAATATTCACGGTGAGTTAACAATAAATAACAATGCAGTTTCTCACGATACCGTTTTTTTTCTTTAAAGTCTTGAAATAAGTCTGTGTTTAGGCCTCTTCACCTCTGTCAGGGGCGGATGTGGCATGGTAATCCAACAGAGCCTAGACTTAGACCTCAATGTACGTACAGTAATGTACATCAACTTTCCATAAAATATCAAATTCCCACAATCAATTTTCACATGGTACATTGATGTGCAACAGTACAGTAAACATACTGTACAGGATAATAATTAAGGTAACAATGTTCATCCTTGCTATTATGCCTTATAAGTACCTTTGAGATATAACACTATGTTTACTTTCTTTAGAGATTGAAACTTTGACTAAATATGTGCTTAAGGCTGCCCGCCCACGTCATACTTTTTGTAGAACCGATAATTAATCGGTGACCGATTTTATTTCTATGGTATTTCTGACCGACTTTTTATAGGATGTGTGCGTTGCTCCATTGATATCTGTACGTTCTATTTGTCACCTACAAAAAGTCGGTCACCGATTATCCGCTACGTCCGCTACGTGATTTTGGGAGTACATTTTATACTACAACTGTAACCTTACAGCTAAAATTATTATTGTGTCTACGCAACAAAGCTGTAACAAAACAATAACGAATCTTGGATTTTAATATTTGAGAAATTTCAAAGAAAACATCCTTTACCAATATCAAACGGCAAAGCTATTTAGATAGAAATTCTCAATAATTACCCACTCAGCGTTGTTTGTTCTATTAAGTTGATTTAACGTACAAATTCACAAGAATTAACAATTAAAATTCAAATAAGGTAAGCTTTCGTATGAAAATGATTCTGTTTACCCTTTGTAAAATAAGTTTGACTATAATTCGAGCTAAAGTAAGACAAATTAAAACGCAAATCGTGATCACCCATCAAACTTAACGAAGCGACAGAGTTTGTCAATTCTATTAAGATTTCAATTTAAAGTTCAGCTAATTATGTTTATCGAAACAACATTATGGAATCTGTATTGCGTAAATTGAGTAGAGCAGGATTAAATGAACCACTTTCTACGTAGGTATTTCGTAAATTAGTTACATAATTTCTCACTTAAAGGATTCTCTTAATAATTAAGGCTACTAAAATGTGTCTCGGGATTTACAAGGTAAGGGATAATTTGACAGATGATAGTATCTTCATTGAAAGGGATTATTAAATTTATATTCCACTACAGATTGAAAGATGCAGACACAAATAATATTTCAGCTAAAATCTTGCTTTTACAGCTTTTTAGTCTTCTCACGAAACCTAGTTTTTGTAAATAAAATAAGTCAATGGTCAAGTTGAAAATGATTGAAGACAAAATTATTTTAATATTATGCGGTATTTTGACCGCCTCCGTGGAACAGTGGCTAAGCCGCTCGGGTATAAAAACCCAGAGGTCGTGGGTTCGATTCCCACCTAGGGTCTGGTTGGTGGTAGGGCTTTTTCAGAGTCCAACTGGCTAGCTACCACCCCCACAGGTGAAATCTGCCGCCATAATAGCTCTGGCTGTGTTCCGGCTGTATTAATGTGGGAGCCAGTACACTTGAAATCAAAGGCTCGAAGATCAGATGAGTCTACAGTCTGGCAGCACATTGAGCGACGCTTCCTGGTGAAGTGTCCCTCAATGGAATAGGCCGCAGTGGCCGCTTACCATCAGGTGGGCTGCGTGTCTGTCTGCCAACTGAATTAGTATAAAAAAAAAATCTACAAGATGTCTTTCACCACATCCACAAGTGAGTGTGAAAACACGAGTTAGCATGTCTGCTTATTACCATTCTCATATTTTAAGGAAACATTACAGACCAATAGATAGCTAAGTATGATCACTAGAGATGGGATGGGTACCCGATTAGGATCTGGTACCCGGCGGATCCGGCACTTTTACAGGATCCGGCCGGGTACCGGGTAATTGCGCTGGATACCCGGCACTGCCGGCTAATCAAGTCTAGGACAAAATTTTTAATAAAGTTGTTTTAAAAACCGACATGTACCAAAAGAAGTATATTATGGTGAAGAAATGATGATGATGATGTCCTCCACGACGTATCCGTCGACGGCGATACTTGCAGGAACCATGGATTTTAAAAATTGTGTTCTCTTCGCTGATGGGAGCGAATATGACTAGCTAGCCCAAATTTAGTCTTGAATGTCCTGTTACAGGACACACAGAACAGCTGGCCCAATGAGTTGTAGGTGTAGTCGTACACTGTTTTTGGTTTTGTTTTCTGCAGCTGACGCTTAGCATCTAGATTTTGCAGACGAGTTTCTTCAAATTGCGCACATGAGTTGTGCACAGTTCTGCGCCATTCAGGCCTCTGGCGCGCGAGTTCTTCCCAGGTTTTGTGTGGTATCTGGCAAGAGGTGAGATGACGTTTTAGAACATCCTTGTAACGCAAGAATTGACCTCCAGGCTTACGCTTTCCCTGAGCTAGCTCCGAGAAAAATGCCAACTTTGGAAGTCTTGTGTCGTTCATACGTACAAGGTGACCGCACCACCTGAGTTGACCCTTTATTAACAGTGACTCCACACCACACAACTGAGTTCGTCGAAGGATTTCAGAGTTAGACACACGATCCTGCCACTTTACTCGAAGTATCGATCTAAGGCACTTCATATGAAAAGTGTCCAACCGCTTGATATCCCCCCTATAAAGGCACCAGGTCTCCGTAGCGTAAAGCAAAATTGGCAAAATTATTGCTTTGTATACTGCGATTTTAGTTTTGAGTTGCAGGTCGTGAGAATCCCAAACTCTTTTACTGAGTTTTCCGAAAGATGAAGCCGCCCTTGCTATGCGTGAAGAGATTTCTGTTACAAGTCGGTTATCATTGCGAACATAAGACCCCAGATAGCGAAAAGATGAAACTTCTTCGAGTGGTTTCCCGCTAAGACTTAAAACTGTGGGATCTGCTGTTTCGCCCCTTGCCGGTTGTTTAAGCACTTGGGTTTTGGAAACACTGATGACTAAGCCAAACCTACGGCACGATTTATCTAGACTGTTTATGTAACTTTGTAGACTATTCACATTATCGGCCATAAGGCAGATGTCATCAGCATACAGTATATCCATGATAGAATGCTCCTGCGATTTGCTCTTTGCTCTAAAGCGTGTGATATCGAAAACACCTTTATCTGTTCTCACGCTAAGGGTGATATGATTACTGCAGCCTCTGTATGAATCTTTTATAACCGCGGCAAAGTAAATGGCAAAGAGTGTGGGAGCCAGAACACAGCCCTGCTTGACGCCGTTAGTAACCTCAAACTGTTTGGTGAAGTCATTTACGTGTTGTACTCGAGCCATCATGCCGTTATGGAGATCCCTTATGAGACCAACAAACCGCTCCGGACAACCCACACTCCTAAGAACCAGCCACAGAGCATCTCTAGGCACACGATCGAATGCCTTTTCGAGATCAACGAAGCACATATAGAGTGGCTGTTGTTGCTCCAGACTCTTTTCCTGCAATTGCTTCACTACGAAAATGGCATCAACCGTTCCTCTACAAGGTCTAAATCCACATTGGGATTCAGGTAGGACCTTTTCTGCCAAGGAAACCAAACGGTGGTTAATGATGTGTGCCAAGACTTTTCCGGCAGCACTCAGAAGAGCGATGCCCCTGTAAGAGCCACATTCAGATAAACTACCCTTGCCCTTGTACAGCTTGCACATGGTCGCATCCTTCCAGTCCTGTGGTACTACGCCTGTTTCCCAGATTCGTAAAATCAAATCAAAGAGACGACTTCGTATGTTGAGACCACCATATTTATATATTTCTGAAGGCAAGTTATCAGAGCCCGGTGTCTTATTATTTTTTAGGCGATTGACAGCATTTTTAAACTCTTCAAAAGATGGGGGACTATCCAGTTCCAGAGATGGGGGCAAAGACTCTAGCGCCTCGATATACGGTATGTCTGTCGTTTGTGCTTCAGGATTAAGCACTTCGTGGAAATGTTCAGCCCAACGTTCTAAAACGTCGTGATGCTCTGTGAGTAATTTTTTTTTGTCGTGAGATAAGATGGGTGAGACTTTTCGGACTTTGGGTCCAAAGACAGACTTTAGGCCTTCAAAGAACTTAGCACTTTGATTGGTGTCAGCAAAGTGTTGTAATTCAAGAGCTTTATCTTTCCACCATCTATTTTTGAGTTCGCGCACTTTTGATTTTAGTTCGCCCTGTATGTTTCTGCGCGAGGCACAGGTGGCACCTTTCATTGCCATCCTCGAGTCACTGACAAGTTGCATAACCTCGGCTTCAGAATCGTCGAACCAGTCCTGATTCTTCTTTTCGGGCTTTCCAATGACTTGTTCCGCAACACCAAGGAGTGACTGAGAGTAGGATTGCCAATATGTGTCAATGCTTGTAGTAGAGTTAATAGATTTCCTGCCAAATTCAGTGTCCAGAGCTGCTCGCAACTCATTACAGCGGACTAGTTTTTCGATTGCCAATTTAGACGAAATCTTGTGATTTGCTCTGCGTGGGGGTTTATAGTGTAGTCGAAACTTTGATCTTATTAGCCGGTGGTCAGTCCAGCCATGTGCGCCGCGCAGGGATCTTGTTATTAAGACATCACCTATGTCTTTTTTCCGTACAATCACATAGTCTATTAGATGCCAGTGTCTGGATCTTGGATGCATCCATGATGTTTTATACATGTCTGGCAATCGAAAGAAGGTGTTAGTGATACTGAGACCAAACTCAGCGCATAGAGTTAACAAGAGATATCCGTTTGAGTTGCATTTCCCCACGCCATGACGACCGAGGTCATCACTCCAAACACTAAATTCTGATCCCACCCGGGCATTGAAATCGCCGAGCAAGATTACCTTATCCATGCTTGGAATGGTACGCAGGACAGCTTTGAGGTCATCATAAAATTTTAACTTGTCTTCATCAGAGCATGTCATAGTGGGTGCATACACACTTACAAGGAAAAGATGTTTATTAGGGGCCATGTTAATTCTTAGACAAATTATTCTATCATTGATTCCCTTGGGTAGTTCGTGGAGAGATCTTGCTATAGTAGTTTTAATTGCATAACCAACGCCACTGCCTGCTCTTTTCCCTGAGGGTTTGCCCATCCAGTAAAATGTGTAGCCACCACCATTTTCACACAGCTCTCCGCTATCGCAGAGGTGAGTTTCACTAAGAGCAGCTATATCCACCCTGTATTTCGCCAACTCACGTGCAATCAACGCGGTTTTTCGTTCTGGACATAAGTTGTTTGGGTTGTCCAATAAAGTTCTGACATTCCATGTCGCTATATAAAGGTTTTTAACATAAGTGAAGAAATACAAGCTGTTCAGCACCATGTGGGTCAAGTCTGTTGCGCTTTTTCTCGGAGATATTACCAGCCTCGTAAAAAAGGCGTTCGGAGCTGACGGGAGTGGTTAAATATCTAATATATCATATTATCGGCCCACATAATATTTGACTTGACCGTCGATCGCGCCAAAACTAGGAAGTAGAATGTACGTGTTTCCATGCCGGGTAATTTTGCCGGGTACCCGGCTACCCGGCATAAGCTTGCACCGGGTACTCGGTTGCCGGGGATCCGGCAAAAGAAGGATCCGGTGCATCTTTAATAATCACAAAGTTTTGTTTGAATGTAACCCCGCTTAGCTCGCAAGTGCTCCAAACATCTTAGGTTATTTAAATGTGAAAGTCGATTTATTCATAATCTATTTTCGTCTAAACATATAACGTATCGATTTATTCATAATCTATTTTCGTCTAAACATAATACGTAAACGTTAAGAGGCTAATAACTGTCCAAATCAAATTAAAATTATGCTGCGTCCAAAAGAAGATGAAATAATTCCATGAAACAACATAAAATTTGGTTGTAATTACACTGACTTGAGGATGTTTTCACAGAAATTACGGTAAAATAGGTAAATATTATTATGAGATATTTATTTTAGCATTTCTACTTGCTTTTGTTACTCCTCTGTATATTTTGTCCCAGTATATTCTTTATTTTGCTTAAACTATTTACTTTCGCAGGTTTTATGTGGCTTGTTCAAATTTAATTCATTTAAAAATGTTAAATAAATGACACACTTTAAAGTTTAAGAAGACCACAATTTATCAATTAAAATGTTTAAAATAAATCATTGACTATTTCTGTAAAATGCTGTGTTTTTTAAGCCCAAGGACATTCCACAATCCTAAGGCGTCGTAGTTCACACCCTCTTAATTATTAGGTTTAATTTCACCCTGTCAAGTCAAACAATGTGCGTGCAGTCCGTGAACGGAACAATTACAATCCTAGAACGGTAGTTACTATTCCCCTTCAAAAGTTCCTTCCTTCTGTCCTTAAGTAATGTGACTCTTTAACAATAAATTACTGAGAAGTTTGCGCAGGTTAGGGTGCCGCCTTAGTATTGAGCTTACAGATAACAGTATATATCACAAAATAAATACAGTGTAGGAAATTAGACCGTTGAGTCCAGAAACTCTTTTTTACGAAGTTTAATACTTGAAGACCTGTATGAGACGTTGGGTAGTAAGGCTGCCTACTACAGTCGGAATGGACGGGCTCGATCGGGGAAGTACCGCGCCCCTAAAGAAGACCGAGGCACAGATTATAAAATAGTTACTAACGAAATAGCAGTAGTAATCTTGCCTTATTATACTTCGTTTGCAGAATGAAACCAGACTAAGGCGGGGAGCCCCTTACTTTTTGATGTGAACCACCACATACCAAAACCCTCCTCCCTCCCATGTCCTACTCGAAGGCAGGCAATCCATTTGAGATCCTAATCGCAGGTATCCAATGATACAAGGAAGTAGGTACTACTATCGCACGTTTCCCTCTCTCTTTTATAAAAGAACAATACTTGCTAGAGAAACGTTCAAAGAACTGTCATTGCGACTGTAGTACCTACATTCTTTTCCCCAACAATGAACAAAAGGAAGTAAGTGAGAAAAACGGCTGGCAAAGGATGAAATTGTATTCTTTTATAAACGCATTGAAAAGTGATAGCAGACAAAAGAATATAAGGTAAAATCAAAACTTTATATGCATAAGTTGAAGTAACAAAATACAAACACCATTCACATTTACTTTAAATTCAGGAAACCATTGTCGAAAAAATTGGCTTGAAAAAGTAATTTACCCAAATAACTTTTCACTCGAAGACACCATCAATACATTTTCACGTCATAAAACATTTTCTGTTTTTACACATCCGTAGTTAAGTTACGACCGCACTGGAACATAAATCCGCACTGCACTGGTCATTCCGCATTGCGAAATGACACACTATTTTATGCGAGCTGTTATTTGGGACAATAACCACTCTTCAGAAAATTATTACTGTTTCTGTGCGACGAAATTTTCTGTGGAGTTTCTTAGTAGACAGTAGTGGGTTAATTTATGTAATGCAAAACTATTATAATATTTCTTACTATCTGTCATATTTTTGTTGCGTGTTCATAAAATTAAATATGCAATTAATATAAAAATATCATTTTTTATATTTTCTTTTCGTGTAAATGTTAAATAATATTTAACGCATGATCTCTTGACAAAGGAATGAAGTTTGGGATTCATTGTATTTTCCAATATAATATCAAAAACAAAATCAAAATATTCTTTATTTATGTAATTGTATTAAGTATTTATGAGTAGTCAATCAACTAGATATAAAGTCTAATGTGGTGATTAATATGAATTAATTTCAATTATGGAAACCGTTACCCTGCAGTTGGCATACGAGTGATACCTTACAAAACCGTATCTAGAGATATTATGAAATGGTTGAAAAAATATCTTAAATACACAAGAGATACAACTTGGTCGTTTTCTTTTTGTATCGAACAGCTGAAATATCTTCCGTGTCTTCCTAGTGGAATCGCTTACCGCTCCGCCTCCCGCTTCTTTCTCGTACGAAATCGCTGCGTCGCCCTCTATTTGGCAAGACGGGATAATGAACCTAGCTAGAGGTCTGTCAGAGTCGCAGCGCTCGGTGCCACATCATTAATTTCTACCTAATGTCTGAAACGGGCGGTGCGACGTTACCAACCACATTTTGTGTTCACATACAAGGCAACATAGCTCCCTAGATGTATCATATTTTGCGGCCTACTTCGGTTCTTCTAATCATTATAAATTCTAATGAAGGCAACTGTAACGATGTTTTGCCGTAAGGGGAAGTTATGGCTTCCTTATTCTCGAAAGGAATACACGTCAGATACTTTTTACGAGTATTAGTGTATTGCATGCGATTGGGAGAGGCATGTTCCGAATTTATTGCTGTTTTTCTGAAATTGTAGGTTAAGAAAAGTCTTGAGTGGAATCAAATGATACATAATCTTTTCTATTTTACATATGCTTCGTTTGATACGTTAAGTATCTATAATGTTGCCTCGACTCTTTTCGTATAACATAAGCCAAGGGCATTATAATTTCGCTTTTGATATTCTATTTACAAAATCCTTGAAAGGCAAGCTCAACCGTTGATCCCTGATACTGATTACAAACGGCATTCGTAAATTATTTCATATTACAGACTTGAGTTGGCAAGTTGAAAAAACTCTGACATCAGATTAATTTCGTGATATACTCGTATATATGTATATGATGTTCTAATACTTTTGGGAATACGACGTACACAACACAATGTGGCTTGGAAGTTATAGTTTTAATGTTGTTAGAGTACTAACACTATTTTATAATTTACCTGCTTACAGTGTAATTATCAAAAAGATGATTTGTGTTCCAAAATATGTATATTATTACCGTAGCAATTGATTAGTTGTATGATAATGGAAGCGTAAGACAATGAATTTTATTAGGCATCTCTTCACTTAAATCTATATCCCTGATGACAAAGCTAGCGTATCCCCAGTTGTTTCACACGTTGAACACCTAACCGCATTGGAGAATGTTACGGCCTCGCTACTGTTTGTTAATAATATGTATCTGTAACTCGCTTTTGTACCCGTCAAATATTTAACGCGATGAGAACAAGACAATCTGTTGTATATTACAGCGCAGCAGAATCATTATTAACATTCGAGCATTAAAGTGCTTGAGGGATTATGAGAAAAAAGTAGTCGAAGGTATAAAAATATTATTTTTTTATATGCTCAAGGTCTTGAAGGTCAATCAAATAGGTGCGTACAGCTGATGAAAAAGTAAGCTTAATCTTAATTTTAAGGATCTTGATCTATAATAAAATAAAATAATAATGGTTTCTCTACTGTGATGATGGCCTGAGCAAAAATTATATAAGATTTTGGACATCTTTACGAAGTGACCAGAGTTAAATGTTTTATTAAACTTGACTACTACTGCAAAATGTTCTATGGACTGGAACCTAGACTCCAAGATTAAATCTTAGAGCGAGTAAGAGAATTTCTACCAGTTTTCAAACTTTGATCAGGTGTTAAAAGTTTTCTTACAGAAGACTCCTAATTGAAAAAAATTTTAGTATTTTATTAAAATATACAAGTGATGTAGCATAAATATAAATCTATAAGTATAATTATAAATCTGCAATTCGTGTCATAAATCGGTTTGACATAAACCCTACTCATCGCCAAAGTAACGCTTTTGTGATTAACTTCCTCCTCTTACGCATAAACTAATTTTCATTTAATTTAATTTTTATTAATCCCAAGAGTCTTAACACCCAAATAAACGAAATAATTATGTAAGTGCTTGTTTTAGTCCTTGACTTTTTTCATTCATGTGTATGTACGCGTAGATATAAATACTTCTCTTGAGTATTAATTTATATTTCGTGGAACGCCAACAAAATTAGTCTTAAGATGGTACTAGTATCCCGTTACGGAAATTATTAAATATACCTAATTATAATAATCTTCCCGATTCGTATACCACGCAAAATATTCTGAACAGGTTTCCCTTTACGTTGGTTACGCAAATATGATAAGCAATTACGGTTAACATTTTCCGTAATATGAATATAAATAACAAATGGTTCAATTAGCCATTACGAACGCGAGATTTTGAGGTTCAGATCCATTAAAAGTTAAGCACCACGGACGCAATACATAAAACTAAATACTGGATGACTTTTTACCGTCAGGAAAATTTGCTAATAAAAAAAATGTGAGATAAGTAAATGTTATAGGTGACGATAGCATGATTGCTTTAAAAGAAAAATTCAATATTTTTGTGAACGCGTAAACTTGCCCGCGTAAAACTCGGGCGAATTCATTGATGTTTAATCAGTTTCGTTTTTATTAATATTATTTTTACAATATTACTTTTAAATGATATGTTTATCAAAATTAACTTAGAGTTGGATGGTAAATGATGATGGGCAATTAATAAAAAAAATAGATATTTTTATTAAAGTAATCATGCTATAATAGGTGTCCGATCATTTAACAAAAAACAAATAACTCATTTGAAAAATTACATTTGACAAAATTATTCTTATTAGTTTTTGAAACGTTGTTTGTAAAATGATCCTTTGTCATACGTTTTTTGTTAAACAATAGTAAACCGCTATCGTCACCTTTATCATTTACCTACTTTACAATTTTCCTGACTGTAAAAAAGGCATCCAGTCCTATACTTACAATTCTTTTTTTTTTGTTATCAGCATTAATCAAGTTTTCACTTTATCCAACTTATATTATTTATGTTTTTAATAATTACCACTTAATAGCTGAAATCCTTACGTAAAACAACATACGTCTAAACCAAAATTATTATACAATCTGTTTTTGAAACTATTTGATACAGTAATCATTGAATTACCTATAATGATTGAATTTTATTGATCAATAATAGAATCGACCTAGGTATAGCCTAATGTTGGCTTTAAATTCTAACTCATTATCATAAGCCGAAAAAATTCCACTGCTAGATATAGACCTACCCCAAGAATAGCCAAACTGTTGGTTCCTGCGCCACATGCATCGTGTGTGGATGCGATCTTTACCAGGTCATCACCACCTCGAGGAGACCTCCACCGCCGCTGCGTCTCCCGGTGCGTGTCCAACTAATTCTCAATATTAGTCATTAGTCAACATTCAAGAAGTAGTACTACACAACTACACTGTTTAATCAATTAAACTAATTCCGTTTCACCATGAATGAGTAATTCAAATGAGACGACGTCAGCACTGAATCCGTTATGTGTGTTATCTCAATGAGAAGCTCAACGCTGTCCCACTAATACTCCAATTTGGTAGATGACTTACACTCAGGAAACATGATGCGAATGCACACAGACCATAGGTAAATTAGTCTGGCAACTCCGGCCCCATATCATGTCGCAATGAAATTCCCTAGTCTCTGGAGCGCGCGGAAGCTGTTTCCTTTGATGTGTTGGCATCTGCCGTGCGCTGTCCTTGTGCTTGTAAACCGTCGATGGACTGTAAACATTGGCACTGCGGATCGTTTTGCCGGTAGCAATGAGCCGCTCTTTCATGCTCGGTTAACTTTACACGCTGTTTAGCTTGATTAGCTGATTTATTGCGATGATGTGATGTTTAATGATGGCTGATGATAATGTAGTGATTCAAATGTAGTGGTTTTATAATATGTTGATGCTATAAGTACTTTAATAAAACAAAATAACATCACAATTAGGTAAATACAAGCCTAACTAATAGCTAATTTTAATATTTCATAACTATTTAAACCCACAACAAGACAATACCTAATACTTAAGTATGAAGTAAACATTTAAGAATATTGCTTAGCAAAATATAACAAAATATCAAAAACAAATTTAAGTTTCCAACTATACTTCAATAAACTTTAGTCTACAATAATACCTATTAATGTTACCTACCCCTTTTATCCATGTCTAGTTAGTTACCCAGTGATTTGTGAACCGTCAAAGCTCCAATCGGAAACCAAGATTCAATAAAAAGCTAGAACTTATTTGCATTAGAACCACTTTGATCGACACTGTAGCTTGTTGATAATTTCCCAGAGGAAATTCTTTCTCACACCATCAATAGGTATTTTTCTTTATAGAAAATGTGTCAGAATCTTTTTATATTTACTACAATTCTTCTTGTGTCTTCAGAAAACTATATTTTTGATAATTTTAAATGCGAAAATTTTATTGATGATGTTTTAAAGAATGTTTGGTACCATCCCTTCCTACCTGAAGGACGAGTCACCCAGCCCTTATACAGAAGGGTGGGGTTCGGACCAAAGGAAGACCACACAACCAGCTGATGGACATAGGCCGCCCAAAGTTTTTTTTTTTTTGACAGCTGTCTCCTAAGAACTTGCCTGCTCCAGCAATATACATATTTTAAAAGCCACAGTCCAGCTCTTAATTAAGTAGGGTCCTGTTCTATTGGGCGGAAGTGTACCCAATGTCCCGAGTTTAATTTTTTTTTATTGCAATGTGTAACAAGACGTGCAGATCATTTACCTGATGGTAAGCGCAACGTCTGCCCTTAGACAGTTCAGTGCCAAACGGTAACTAAGCAGTTAGGTACTGTATGGCACCGCCCTGCGCCTGCTACACCGAGACGACAGTTATGGTCTCATATACCCAGTTATTTCACTAATCTAGCTTATACTCTTCGAACAAACCAAAAAATGTTGACAATGTCACAATTACCTAATTATTACAGTTCTGCATTCTCACTCGATAGGAATGTACTGTACGTAAAAGATTAAATTAGTTGCATCAACTGAATCTTTGAATCATTGACTGGGTCATTATTATGAATGAGACGGTCTTGGCACCCGAGTGCATTCAAAGAGATTAGTTAGTAAGGATTGGATTGAATTGAGCTTTAGATAGCAGACAATCTGCCTGACGCACGCCTACTTGACTTAGGGCTGTACTTAACGAGTTTTACAATTAATAATTATGTTGACATAATTACTTACTATTAATTGTTTTGCACGTAAAGTGGATAATTCAAAGGCTCGACGCAAATGCCTTATTCAGAAAAAGCCTATGGGGATTTTTCTAAATAAGGCATTTGGAGAAAATCAAACCTTTATTTTTTTAAATATTTTTGTTATTACCACAATATTATTAATTATACACACTCTAAATTAGGTACAACTGAACATTCTCAATAAATTGTGTATCCAATTATCCAATGTAATACATTTTTGGTAATATTCTGTATAGCCCTGCCCCCTAGAATCTTTTTCATAAGTTAAATAATAAATAACAAATTTCTGACAGCATGTATTGCCACAAAATATATACTAAAAATATAAATCAACTTTCAGACCCAGAACAAACACAAATTTTTGTATTTGTACCTATTTTTAATTTGGTATGATTTTTAATTATTGTCGAATTTTTGAAACGCGCAATGGTGAGGGTCTGTACCAAGTACGCCATTGAGGCAGTCAATCAATCAATCATTAGAAAAATATTTTAAGGCCTTACTCACCAGATTATGCGTAAGCTAACTTATCTAGGCAGCCCTAGGATAAAGTGCGGCCCCTTTACCACTACAAGCATTCCTAATTGCGTCGTTTGTGAGTAATGCTCAAGGTTCTCATGTCGTAGAAACATAGCATGTGTACTAAGGACGCAGCAGTAACCTGTGAATACGTTCGTTGACACTAGTTCCATGATACAGTTCCATGATGGAACTACTGTTATTTTTTTTATCACTAGTTCCATTATTTTCGAAATTTGGAATAATGGAACTAGCGTAAATTTTTGAGTTGACGCTAGTACCATTCAGTTCCATGATGGAACTACTGTTAATTTTTTTTTAACATTAGTTTCATTATAAATTAAATTCGAAAATAATGGAACTAGTGATAAAAAAATTACCAGTAGCCTACCATCAAGGAACTGTATCATGGAACTAGTGTCAACGAACGTGCAAATATAAGTACATAACTAAAGCTCTATATGTGATAAAAGCACCAGCTTAACGCATATCTCATCATCATCATTATATCAGCTGTAGAAAATATATTGCTGATAAAGTGAGAGAATCTATTTAATCCAGTAACCTTCATTAACCAGGCTCTTAGTAGCAGTAGTCTTAAGCCTAATTCCTTATGACATTAAATAAATGAATATTACACTCAGCTAAATGTTATCCTAACACCGCCAGCTACTATGAAGAGTAACTGCAAGTTTTAACAAGGTACTCGTAATTAGTATAAGTAAGATAACGAATCTGGATAACCTTGTGCATATTAAAGTATAAGCTAGGCCTAGGATATAAGATTCAACAAGCGACGAGATGAAAAAAAGTATTTTCTTTACAAACATTATCTTTAAATTCTCTTGTTAAGTGCAAACTCGGGTAGGTAAGTTCTTTAATTCCAGCATGAATTATTTATCTAGATCCACATTTTAAACTTTCCGCTAGGTATGAGTACGCTATGCGCGAATATTAATAGTCTCGGATCCCGCGGCAGCTTCAGGCAAGAGTTTATGAACGAATCTTGGCGTAAATAATAAGAAAAATAGGTCAACACCTCGTATTTGGTTTCTAACTTTTGTTTTTCTTTTAATTTTTCTTACACTTTTATAAGAACTTTAAGGCCAAATATTCCAACGCTGCTTATTATTACAACCACATCTTTGCTACGAGATCAGAAAGGTGTCGATTTAACAATATTATTGTGCTTCAGTAGTGTACGATCGAGGTCTCCCACGCGTGATCACTTTTGGAAAAATATACCGTGCACGCGCATCGTGACTTCTTAGGAGCGGCGCTTGTAAACGTGAAAATACTGCACAGGATTTTAGCCTTAAGGGTGATCACGCGCGGGTGACCTCGATAATACCCTTTGTACAGAGGAGATTGCTTTCGAGACCTGCGGCCGCGTGTGGAACGCGTGGGACTAGTCCCACTACCCACTAAACTCCCCCTTCACACCTGAATCGGGACAATTCGATGCCCGCCTCGAATAACCTAATTCAATAGTGTACAATGATCAATTTCAATAGAAATACAAAAATAACCTCAATCGATTTCAATTTAAGACGAAAGTCCGTGTGCCTATTATAGAACTATTGAATAGGCCTAACACCGTGGGCTGAAGATGAAAGCATAAAGCCCCTTTCCTCCCAACAATGCACTGAAGTTATCTTTTTATCATCCCGGGCGTAGACGCATCGGTTCCCCGCTTCGATCGCGGTCGACTTGCCCGCCTCCGCTCAGGCATGCCATTATAACAATTTATACATATTTCATCGGTAGCTTTCCCTCGCATTTCCTCCCAGTTTGTCACGGAAAGCGCTTAGTTTATGTCTACCGGATCACTAGTGCCGTAATTATTCATTCAAAGGGTTAAGCGTCCCATCTCCTAATAATTTATTCTTCAATTCTACCTAATCGTTAGCAAGAGAAAAACTCGAAAAGTATACCCGTCTGTTTTCATGCAAAAAGTAAATATTTCGCCGAATCAATTTGTGCTAGGACACTATGACGTGTTGTTCAGGTCTTCAAAAAAGAGAAACAAATTTTGAACACGAGGTACTTTCAACATTTTATTTGGCAGCGCAACACGTACGTGGTACGGAGGTCGTTCTAGCTACTGCGGTTCCGATGCGGTACCGGCGGAAAATTTATGTACCACTGAGCGTGCAAGTCTATCCCCTACCTCGGCGCCCGGCCCGTAACCTCGCCGACGCAAAAATTACGCTAGGCACGCCGTACATTGCGGCTCACGGCCCACATTCCCCAACGGCCTTCGCAACCTACCACTCTTTGTAACGAAAATAACTGCGAATTAAAGAAATCTGACATTTTTTCGGGTAGGCATAGAATCCTTGGGGGGCCTGCCGCGCTCAAATATTAAGTTTCGTAAGAATTTTAAATTAGAGCATTAGACGTTGCGTCTCAACAGAATTAAATATTAATAATGCTATCCGAAGTATCCGAGCGAACTTGGCGTAACAGTGGAAACAATGAATTTTTAATAGTTATTCCTTTGCGTCTGGCAATTAATGTAATGAGGTAACAAGTTTAGCCGGCCCCCGGGGATGACTGCAAATTAGAGTAGATTTCCTTTTGATTGCTGCGTTTAAACGGTATAACAATTTGGATTATTTTCACGAGTAATTTCCGCCCCGAAGTCTCGGTGTAAACATGCCCATTTTGTAGAACATCGCTTCTGGACGAAGAGCTGCTATTTGCAAGCACGATACAGTCCACTGACTTAAGTTTTATACACTATAATTATTTCACGAAATTTCACTTTAGGAATGTTCCATGTTGAAATATTCTAAGGATTTACGTTTTTAATTTGAACCTTTGTAGCATCTGAACATAATTGAACGAACTTGACACTGCTAACTAAAAACCGTTGGAAGTACTCGTAGTTTTTCAAAGTATAAATCAATATGGAAGCATTTCAATTGGCACAGTCTGTCATGAGTTTCAGTCCAATCCCTAATAAAAGTAATTAAGTTTGTGAAGCAACTACTACCATTTACTACAAGCAGGTCAATTAGATACTACTGAACATGACATAATAATTGTATAATTATTATGTCATCTGACATAATAATTGTATAATTATTATGTGATCTGTATAGATCTAGATAATATATTAAACAATACCTGTATGTACGAGTACATACATGTTTTAATCGGTAAACGAGTTTATACATGAACTGAAATATTTCGCAATGATTTGTTAGTTGCTCGACAATAAAAGACTGCTATTGTTTACTGTATGAAGTTATCTATAAAAAGTTTAGGAACCCGTTCGCATATTATGTAGATATTATGTACTAGCTTTCCCGCGGTTTCACCCGCGCGTCATTTCTTTTTTCAAATATCCCACGGGAATGAGACGTTTCCCGTAGGAATTTTGAAGCCTATGAATCCGGGTTATAAACTATACGTGTGTCATACTTCATCTAAATCCGTTCAGCCGTTTAGGCGTGATTGAGTAACAAACATCCAAACATCCAGACTTTCGCATTTATAATATTAGTAGGATGTACTTGCATTGTGTTACTGGACGTTGAGCTCCCTAGGCGTCTATAGAGTGAAGCCGCCGGGAGTCTGTTTGAAGCGAAGCAAGTTTCATCACGTTCACATATTTTTAGGATTCCACATTACACGGTCCCCTTACAGAGCGTAGAAGTTTTAATTGCGTTATAATCCCCACGTTATAAAATGTTGGTACATATGCGCCCAAATGTAATTTCATGACAACAGAATTCGTTGTTTGTTCAACTTGTTTACTTAATACCTATAAAGAAAATTAATTATGTTTCAACTTTATATTATCACTTGTATAAACTTCGTTTGTTCCTAAAATGTCCTGAGCAAACAAGTGAGTTGACTTTACTATAAAATATATATTAAGAAATAAATGCAAAAAGCGTTTTTGCTTACCACAAAATAATGACAACAGCATATCTAAAGAGTATTTTGCGAAAACAGCAGATATTAGATCGGATTATACATGAACTAAAAACTTTTTTAAGGAGCGTTTTGGGCTAATCCGCTTTGTGGGCCCAAAACAAATTGGACAAAAGTGTGATGACTTTATAAGACAATAAACCTAATGTTTTTAGTGATCATAACGATTTCAAATGTTTTGTATTCAACTTCTATTGGCACGTAAAAGGGTATTACGGCTCCAAATAAGTTATAATTAGGATAGGATTCCACATGAATTTTGCCGAAAAATAGCCAACGCACGCTCTGATTGCAACAAACTTCGTGGCGATTATTATTGGACAAGTACCTGGGGCCAACTAAACCCAAGATTAAATTAAACCCTTTTGCGGAGGCAGTCTTTAAGAAAACATTTATTTCCTAATTTGCCTCCCAATCATTTACACTACGCGTTAACATAGTATGATTTTTGAAAGTAGTAACTCCGCAAAGGATTTCGATTTTACATCTAACGCTAAACTGGTTGAAAAAACCATCATTAATTTTTCAGTGGGTAGGTAAAACCCTAAGACCCTAAACCCCCGACTTGAGGCCTCTCAAGTCGGGGTACCCGGAAATGGGCTGGTCAAAGCTAACGCTGGCACCGGCTCGTCCCAATCGGGTGTGAAGGGGAACCGGGGGAGTTTAGTGGGTAGTGGACGCTCTAGTCTCGAGTCCCACACACGGCCGCAGGTTTAGCTACCTGTGGTTATGGTGCATAAACGCATTCTCCTTCGGAAAAAAAAGTGGGTAGGTAAAAAACACCGTATCATCAAAAGTACAACGTAACATTTTCAACCACCTCCAGCGAATCAAGCTTATGTTCTTATTCCCGTCTCAGAGCAAACGGCTGTATTCCACAGGTGACACGGGATTCACGTCAGTAAACGTAGCGAGTATTAGCATGTTATAATTAAAACCACGGCACGACATCGGTCGCCGACTAATTTGTCTTCTTAATAAATTGTTTGTTTTTCGCGTCTCTCTCACGTAATTTGTTCTGTTGTAATTTATCACACGTCGCGCGCGGTGCTGTGGATTAGCCTGGCATCCCTCACGGTGCAAGATTAGGGATGAGCAGAATTAGGACGTATGGATGTAAACGGCTGTTCTAAATGATTCATAACCCTAAAC
The DNA here is from genome assembly GCA_949319885.1 of Mecyna flavalis. NCBI lineage: Eukaryota > Metazoa > Arthropoda > Insecta > Lepidoptera > Crambidae > Mecyna > Mecyna flavalis. Next base: position 19,319,268 of record OX439425.1, on the reverse strand, counting down.
ATCCATTGTCGGGAAGCGAATTGGATGTATCAGGACGCGGCGTTCGTAAACCGGAAGGTTTCTGTTCGAGTTAACGTCAAGCTCTGTTCGGCAGAGATGTGCTGCGGTTGTATCGGAAGGATATTAATGATTTAGAAAAATTTCTTAGCACACATACTTACTCAACTCAATTGAGAAACGGTGTTGGTTCATGACGTTAGAATTGTAAAGTGTAGACAATATTTTGTTGCGGCCTGGGTGTTTGTATGTATTTAGCTATTTTGGTAGTACCTAAATAGTAAGTACGACTAATGACTACATTATCTTCGAACCTTGGATTGGATCGAAATTATTAACATCGGGTCATCTGCTCTAGCTATGTACGAGTATTAACATACTGACAATTTTCTAACCAAAACCGCAATTGGCGGAGACAAATCCCCCGCTTGCCTAGTCTCTCTCTGCTTGTCAGATTGAGCGCCCTTGTACAAGTTAAATGTTCTCAGAGATGGTTAATAGTTAAGATTAGCTTATCCTAGCTTGTTATTATTAATGTAAAACTTTTAAGAGCGTTTATATCCGTTAGACCCTGTTTCACAACTTACTAACAAGTTTCAAACAAGGTAACTGACATTAAGACTTATCTAGGAATTGGCTCTTAGAACACGCACCGCTTAGTCTGGGCCTAGATGAGCTTGTGTCAAATGTACAAGGCTATAAAAGTGTACCCTCAAACAAAGTGCGAGTGTAGCTAGGCATAGTACAAATAAGATTATTATTTTTACTGAGATAACAAAATTCAAAAATGGAACAAGCCTATTAGCAAAACCGAGAAATTGAATAAAAATAAAAATAAACAAACAACAGACAACAGTTTTAAAGGACCAGTCGAATATGCCCGTCGAGCACATAATGTAGATAAATAACATTTTTACCTTAACGCAAGAATCTCGAAATACGATTACACACAAAAGGAGGCGTAGGCAACGAAAAATAAACATACATATGTTAAAATAATACCGCTCACAAAACCGAATTTGAATTTTTCCCTTTGTACCTCTCCGACATCGTGTATTGTATTTTCGTTTTATTAAAAGCAGGAAAATAAACAATAATTTGGGGCTCTTGTCCTCTTGCCCTCGTTCCCCCTCGCACCTACGCGGCGAAACGACCCCCTGTGCCAAATGGAGACTCGGTTTGTAACTTAGCCACCGGCGTACTTTCTACACGGGACTGAATTATACAAATGAGACTTAAAAGAAAATTAATATGTGTATTATCTTGCTCGCTTATTCTTATCCAGTACCTAATGAAACAACATTTATCAAACAATCAAATCAGTATACTTTTCTTATTACAATACAAATGCGAGTGGAAACAAGCCTTCCGAACTTTAACTTAAAACATTTGTTCGCGAGTGTAGGTAAAAAATTTTTATACGAGTATTATATTAAAATCTTAACTTGTTAGTGAAATTACTGGGTATATGAGACCTAATAACTGTCGTCTCGGTGTAGCGGGCGCAGGGCGGTGCCAGACAGTAACTGCTTAGTTACTGTTTGGCACTGAACTGTCTAAGAACAGACGTGGAGCTTACTACCAGGTTTACGATCTGCTCGTCTTTTTACACATTAAAAAAATATATCAACCATGTGTAAATTTTCAAATCAACATACCTATTATACATACGAGTATATTCACCAAACACAAGGATATAATTCAGACCCTTAAATCCCGGAAAAATTGTGTTATTTTAAGGGGCTCCATGCCTTCGCAGATCCCTGTGGGCGGAATTTGGATCATGGCATGGAATAGATACTAAAATAACAAAAGCTTCATTTCTATGCCACTTGACGTTTACGCTTAAAATAAGTAAACTAGCGTCTTTGTACGTAAGTATATTGTATTCATTCTCGCCTCGTCTTGGATAAGGCACATCAAGTGCGTTTAATATGCTCGGCTTTAATATGATGCTGTTCATGTATCTGGCTCACAACGCCTTACCAAGCCTGACTAAACAAACGCCGTGGCAGGATTTCAAACCATGTTTCGAATGTACGCCACATGCCAGCATTTTAGGAACGAGTTATATCTAACTTGAAAATGCGACCCAGAATTCATTGTTATGCAATTACACGACAACATTTGTACATCGTAACGGAAACACAGTGTACGCCCTCAGGCTAGGTGGAGTAATGATTTGCGCAAGAGAATGGCAGGAGTTGGATACGAGTGGCCGTGAATCGATAGGCGAGCGTTTGGAGAGGCCTATGTCCAACAGTGGACTGTAATAGGCTGATGATGATGATGATGATTTGTACATCACCTGAGCTGAGTGAGTGGTTGAGGGTATTCAACGTTTCATATGGTTGAGCACGGTTAGAATCTCGGTTTACACATACGGAATATTCTTTGTGAGTATTTGTCACGTCGGAAAACATAGTATGAGATTTTCGCCTCCAGGTAACTCTGATTGTGCAACCATAACACCATTGTTCTGGATTCTCCAAAAAGGATTATTAATATATTGACTCAGTAAGTTTAATGTCACTATTTTACTCGCAATAATGATCAACCAAGAGGAACTAATTGACTTAGCAGTGTTTCCAATCAGATACGAGCTACCAACAAAAACGGGCTTATTCCTTACTTACAGATCGGCAACGTATATGGGATGCCTCTAGTTTTGCAAAGGTGCTGATTACCCAACTGCCTGCTGTTTTGAAAAATATTTACTGCCTAAGCAAGAGGCGTTCGTGGCGCAGCTGTGACAGTGGTTCGTTAGAGATAACTAAAGTCAAGCTACCCACGCCGCGGTCAGTTAATGGATGGGTGACCATTCTGACCACATTTAGTGACATTTATTTCAAGCGTCTCCGTGCTTCGGAAGGCACGTTAAGCTGTTGGTCCCGGCTGATATTTACTAGTAGATATTAGTCGTCAAGCCTAGCGGCTTGATAACATCTGACATTAAGGTTGGTCACTTGCCTTACGCACCCCTCCACCAACACGCATTAGGCCAGCTTGGTGGAATATGGCCCACACTATCTCACAATTGAGTTATGGCCTGCATCCCAGCATTGGGAACGTATATAGGCTGATGATGAAGCAAGTTAATATCATAGAAAGAAAGAGATTTGTTTTATATCAAACCACGAAATGCCGCCTATTAACTAATATTCTATCGTCATAGCCTATATCGAAAATCTATTCGCAAGAGCTGTACATTTACAGAGCATAGTACCCACTACCTGCGCACCGAAGTTAATCCTACCTCTACCGATACATGGAAACCGATGTGAGCGTACGTTCAACCCGTGCCCGAGTCTCGTTACCGAGTTCTCAGCCATTGCAACAAATTGCTAGATGGAGTCTTTAATCCGACCATAAAGTTCCTGGTGCAAAGAAAGGGCAATAAAGATTTCGGCCTTCCTAACTGGTCTACCATACCTGTTTTCTATTGATTTTTGTACAAAACAGCGTTCACTTAAAATTCTTCGATGAAAACCCTGAAAGTGTCACATTTCAAAGATATAGGTAAGCAACCATTTTTACTTTGGTTTTCGTCATAATAAATTTATGTTTGCATTGATATTAGGTACCCATTTTTGAAAGAATTTCAAGTAAACGCTATTTTAAAAAAAAGGTGTAATGGCGGAACAGCAGTAAGCCAGCATCCATACATAAATATCCACGTTTCGATGCCAGTCTTCTATTTATATAACGTTAGTTCACCACAAGTTGCCCGACGTTTTTAACTGGACCCGCGTGTGTTCATCCTTAACTAATTTAGCTCTTATTTCCATGTCATAAGATTAGTCGCAAAAGTGTAATGAGGCTAATTAGCCCCCAACTAAAACAAAAGGAGCAACTGTGGAGCAACTCGATCGAGGAAGGGCACGTACGGCCGCCCTCTAATGAAACACCAAAACACACATTACCGCTGGAATGTTTACTATCCGCGCCGCCAAGGGCTGCCAAAAGATTTGGGACGATGTCGCGCTGTCCCGGTAGCTTTTCTCAGCGTCCCGGTTACGGAAAACCTTATACTCTTCAACCCGTTTAAAGAACGGACGACTTATTCTTCGAGTTATTCTGACAAAAGCTATAAAAACGGAAGATGGAGTGAACCAATTAATCGTAGACATTTGAAGATTGAACGGACTCCACTAACACTGCGAGTACTTCTACATTATTAAAGGTTAAAATTGCAGTAGTTTAAATCTTAAGCTGTTATTCGAATACTGTCCATGTGGTATAAAGTTTATATTTTTATGTATACTTTAAAACGTAATATTTATATAGTTAATATAAGCCGCACTTCTACAAACTTTTTACTTCTTATCTAAAATCTTGACTAATATAGTCGACTCTACACTAACATTAACACTACTGGCATTATTTAGCTTAGTAATATAGATCTTATGAGACTAAGTTTAAACCAGACCTAAGGCTCATACCTTAAAGGACTCTAAAGAGAAAACTTTACGAGCACTAATACCAAACGTGCCCTCGGTGACATGGAACGAGCTAATAGTGAGTGAAAGATTTACCTATCTTTTCCCTAGTCACCTCGTACGTAAAGTCTGTATGAAGACTAAAACTTAAATCAAAGCCAGAACATTTATTTTGCAACCTTTTTCAGACGAAACGTCAAACCTTATAGCCGTGTTTAAAGTAACTTCTTCTTAGCGAGTCGATGGCTAAATTTTACCAGACCAGTACTCTGCCACCCGAACAGCATTACTGAAAGTAACTAATGACGATCTTTGGATCTTATGTTCAATCCCGAGCATGAACATGCATTTTTAAACTTTATGAACATCGATCACGTTTGGCAAGCAAGTGTTCCATCATTGTAACAATGACATATTACATTACTAACTCCTTTACAGCGGGACATGCAAAAATAAACATTAATATTGTAAGATCTAAAACGTCCCGGTGTGTTTGATAACAAATAACAACCCTAGGTTAGTTTTTGCCGGCCACTCACTGGCCCGGGAAAATCGACACATTCACTAATTAAAGGAAAACAATACGACTGGAAGAAACTCTCGCAAAGCGGTGGGGAATAAAATTGAAAGCACCTCACTCATTACGTTAATTAGATAAAAGGCAGAGAGTAAAATTATTTTTGCCATTGTTTCAAACTTGCTTAACCTGTAACTTCTGGATCCCATGTGCGAAGGTATTTTAAATTTTAAGCCGAGTTCGGGATTTCACGATTATCGAAGCTGACTCCTAAAGTTGGAGCTGATCACATATTATATAAAACTATGTGTTTACTGTATTTCTGTTCGGGGAGGTACGAATTTTATGTAAATACTAGCGGGCGCCCGCGATTTCACCCGCGTGGTTCCCGTTCCCGTGGGAATATCGAGATATCCTTTCTTAGCGAATGCCTACGTCATAACATCTACCTGCATGCCAAATTTCAGCCCGATCCGTCCAGAGTGGTTTGGGCTGTGCGTTGATAGATATCTATGTCAGTCAATCAGTCAGTCACCTTTGAGTTTTATATAATATATAGATTTACTTTTTATAAGAACAAGGGACTTAAAATATTACTTAGGGCTAGTTTCTACTATATAAGTTCATGGTGATTTATCTGTCGGCTAACTTAGATGCTGTTTTATTGTAAATACTGATTGTGCATCAAAAAATACTGAATTGCTAACCTAACCTAACCTTTGGTGTGCAATCAGTTATTTTGCTGTACATTTCAGTATTATTTTTGATGTACACTTAAAAATATTCTGTGTTTAATTATATTTTTTCCCCTACAGCTGACGTGGGAAGCTGCGAGGTGCCTCTCGGGATGGAGAACGGGATGATATCCAACGACTCACTCTCGGCCAGCTCTAGCTACGACCAAAGCGTCTCTCCACTGAGCTCTAGGTAAGAAATAATTTAGTAGACATAATATTAAGTTTTCAAGATAATGTATTTAAGAAATAGATGAAGATGGCGATGGATTTTACGTGTGAGTGAGGAGTCGGACTAGAAAAAGTCTCACCGCGAACCAGATTTGTTGGTAGTAGATCCCTTATTGTGGTTAAGGCACACGTCGTTAAGTACCGCCATGGAAAATAAGGCTGCGTCCCCAGTAGGCAGCAGACTGTGTTAGCGGCAGACTGAGTGAGCCGTAAAGTGGCGAACTAAAATTTAAATTTTGAACGTCGCAACCGGTGTTGCTGGGAGTCGGCCGCTCACTGAGATAGTCTGTCTGAGCTGCAAACTGCGTACAGTGAGCGCAAAACTAGCAAACTGTGGACACTTCATTTGTTATATAATGGCTACTATATCGATAAGCCGCAGACTGTCAAACTGTGTTTGCCTACTGGGGACCATAGCATGTCGGTAATAAAAAGTTCAAAGAAAAGTTCCCATTTGCAACAAAGATAATAATGCATTTTCACGTTGTTACCAAAACACTTAAAACGTACACTTTATTGTAGTATCCAAAAATAAACATTAAATCCAATACGAAACATTTGAGTCCTTTATATGTAATCTTCAGTTTACGTTTACAAAAGTATTTAATAAGACTCTTTGAATGTGTCGTATGACATGCAATAGTCGTAAAATGCAACCAAAACCAAAAAACTGACTAGAGATAATATATACCTACATTTAACAGACCTTAAATGGTTAAGACTTAACATAACCGAAGTATAATAGAAACTGACATTACCCCCGGCCAAGGTAGGCCCATTCTATTTCCGCTAAGGACGTAAAACCACATTCCATACTTCATTTATTCATGCGCGTAAAATTTATACGTTATAGGTACGTTACTTTGCACTTACTCTGGCAAAGTTGCTTTCTCATAATAAAACTCAAAGCATAATATGGTACATCTAAGTTAGTGCATTAGTTTGTGTGCAAGTCGGCGGTGAGCTGCATAAACCAAAACGTGGTTCACGTATGCCGAGGCACAGGGTTATAAAGATATCTCATTACACATGCATCCATAATAAAATGCGCGGAATAGCTATTTCATACCTTTTTTCTCTTTTTGACACGAAACATTGTTTCGCCAGGTCTGAATCCTCGTGCTGTTTTAAAAAGAGCTATGAGAATATTTAACAGTGCGAAATAGTTTTCTAAAAATGCTAAATACTTCTAAATTAATTACCTACATTACACTTTATTACGCGAAACGTTATGTCCCTACCTACCTACGTTCACGTTATACTAAAATATGTATAAACAAAAAATAATACTATTTACAACTATCCCTATCTTATTTATCTATAGTACTTATATGTGTATTTTTGTTATTTTATCATGTTTATTTTTCATTTTCTTTTTGCAATTACCGCACCAATTTCGCACTTACTGTTACGCCCAATGGTTGACTGGTAGAGAATGCCTTTCGGCATTAAGTCCGCCAATTGTACTTGTTTTGTGCAATAAAGTGTAAATAAATAAATAATCTCTAAATTCTGCCTGACTAGGTAGGTACTCGTTAAGTTTTTATTTATCCGTATCACTACTGAAAAACAGATCTTTTTTTTAAATATATTTGCGGTCATAAATCTAGTCCGCTGCAATATTTTGTTGCATATGCTGCGAATGAAGCAGAAGTCCATTAAAACGTTGTGTTGGTCACCGGGATTTAGCTCACGTTAAAACAACAATACAAACGCCAAAATAAATCATCGTAAACAAATAGACCGGCTGCGAAACCGATACACAGTATTGTGCCGACTCAGCGGGCATTGTTAAACAATAATAAACTGCTATGATACGGGCAAGTTGTTACAATAATTGCGAATCCCACTGCCGCAAAATGTTCATACTTAGCTCAAACAATTAACGGGAGGTCTCACATTCGGCCTTAAGCCCGCATAAGCTCGCAGAGACAATAGCACGAAAACTCCACTCCCGTTTGAGAAAGTCACTAACAGAAAATTAAATTTTCATATGAATTCGGAGCGGCCGTGATCCTACAAAAGCCTTTCGGGGCTTGACTCCCGAAAGATAACAAGATGTAAGTACGGATGGATGTGCCGGCGTTATCATCTCAGCCACTTTACATAGGGTCAGAGGCGATTTAGCAAATGCTACGTTAATTCAGCGTTTAGCGCTCTTTGTTCCTGTAGCTAGCGATGAGATCGCTGTGGAGATATTCAAATGAAACGGCCGCCGCCAGACAGCTCTAGCTCGTTGACAAACGAAGCACCGAACGTAGCGCGTCTACAACTTAGTAAATACACGATTAAGTAAGACAGGGCCATATAACTGCGCGAAAATGCAACTAATAAAAGCCTTAGCGTACAGTTACTGCATGCGCTGGGGCCCATTTTTACGAAGTCGTTTCCTGCTAAGCTAGTAAAGTAGTAAAGTTTACAGTTCCAAGCATAAAAATTGCAACTAAAAATAGGCTATAACGTTATATTATTTAAATTTACTCTGAAACATAAAATGCCTTTCAGTTTTAATTGAATGTAAATTTTGAGTGATATTATTATTAGATACAATTTTCAGTTTAATATTATTGGTTACCAAAGTTCGGAAAAGAAGAAAATGCTCTTCTTTTTTTTACCCAACAGGTAAGTGATGGGTTCGTTTCCACCAGTGACAGAACGATAAGCACATCAAGATCCTAACACACCCTATTCAGTTTTGAAAAACGTCAAAAATAGGATCTTTTCTTTCTTTATTTCTACTATGGGTATTCCCAAAGCCGGACAAGGGTTACATTCAGATGAGGCGTTTGCGTGCGAACCTTATAGTGCGATCAGTTCAAGAGCATGATAATCTATGTACAGGATGTAGCTCTCTACACTGTGTCCGACTAAATTTCGTGTTTGACAATTGACGAGGCGTTTTGCGTACAAATTCCGGAATAGCATGCGTTTACGTACTAATGCACGGAGATTTGCATACTGGCAATATTAACATAGTTAGCATTTTACTCTAACAAATACTATTATAGTTAAAATTAAATGAAACATTTTCCAACTTTGTTCATGCTCAGTATGAAACCCAAAAATCACATGATTGATTGATATCTTTTTATAACAATGCAATGTGTATAATACCACAAATCTCTTGCAACATAATAAATTAAATAACAATTGGTTTGGCGACATCACGATAATAAATTGAAATATCAAACGATTTTCTTATGCTAAAAACATTTAAGAAAAATGTCAGAGCAAACAGAAATTAAAACTAAGTGATACTCTGAACGCATTTAAATCGTCTCAAACTGATTCAAGCTCGATGCAGATTCACAATTTCCGATGGGAACCTTTGAGCTATCATGAATGCTTCGACGGCAATTTTCCGATTCAGTTTCAATAAAGTAAAACATTGCTTCCTTGAAAATATAGGCGAACAATAAAAATATTTTGCTCTTTTCCTTAAATGTTGATATTCATTTTTTTAGGGTTCCGTAGCCAAATGGCAAAAAACGGAACCCTTATGGATTAGTCATGTCTGTCTGTCTGTCTGTCCGTCCGTATGTCACAGCCACTTTTTACCGAAACTATAAGAGCTATACTGTTGAAAATTAGTAAGTAGATGTATTCTGTGAACCGCATTAAGATTTTCATACAAAAATAGAAAAATAATAATAAATTTTGGGGGCTCTCCATACTTAGAACTGAAACTCAAAAATTTTTTTTTCATCCAACCCTTACGTGTGGGGTCTATGGATAGGTCTTTAAAAATGATAGTGAGGTTTCTTATATCATTTTTTTCTAAACGGAATAGTTTGCGCGAGAGAGACTTCCAAAGTGGTAAAATGTTGGTCACCCCCCCTCTAACTTCTAAAATAAGAGAACGATAAAACCAAAAAAATATATATGATGTACATTACCATGCAAACTTCCATTGAAAATTGGTTTGAACGAGATCAAGTAATTAGTTTTTTTTTTAAACGTCATAAATCGTAAACAGCAATTTTCCTCTCATTCAATCAACTCAAATATAAAAACGTCGATCAGACTTACAAGGAACTACTAGAACTTTTATATTATGATGATACTTGCTGCTACGGAACCCTTCATGGGCGAGTCCGACTCGCACTTGGCCGGTTTTTTATTTGAAAGCAATTTTAACGGCGCTTTGGCATGTTTGTAAACGGAATGGATTTGTACTGACTGTATTTATCAGGTGGACTGTGTAATTTTAAGCCAATCAAAGTTTTATGTATAAATATATTACTCACAGATTTTTGTTGAGTGTGTAAAGTTTATGTGTACGTAATGCTTGGTAAAGGGTAGTAACCGTTTATTTCTTACGCCAGTACAGGCTATAAACTTAATTTTATTTGATTATGCGCAAACGTGTTTTAAGCTACCCCAGGTTTTGGTAGCTTTTGTATCGAACATTTATGTAAAATAACATTAAAACAAAAGTAAATTCCTGGACATAAAAGTTGTTAAGTCTTCTCCAATATTTCTTCAATAAATCATAATTATTGCAAAGTAAAAATAAGTTCTTTAAAATTCTTATCTTATTAATGTTGAACATCTTTAGAATAGCCTATAGTCTTATTTTTTGGTGCATATTGTCGTAAAGTTCCTTTTTAATTCTCCGAGCTTCAATTTGTATACGATTATTACCTACTGCCTTTGCGTAGGAGTTTAATTAGTCAAATCGTAAGCCCTTACCTTCATCAAAATGTGTCACATATCGTAAAATTTAACAATACCCTAGAATACTGTGTGAATTGGTTTCCTATTCAACAAAACAACAAAGCGATCGTTCGCAGCCATTGTCGTAAATACGACGCCTATTAAAATGTAATTATAACCTAAAAGGTGTGGCAGATTAGAAGTAATATGTTTCGCAATCTATTTTCGGTATGAAATAAACAAAGGATAAGAGTACTTACCTAATAAGGATAGATTATTGCAGGACTTAATGTTTACTTTGTATTGACAATAACGGGTCCGGCCGTTATGCCCCCATTCCGGTTTGCCCCCGGCCGGTATGCCCCCACAATTTTAAGTAAATTTGTTCCGGTTTGCCGTTAAACCGTGGGGGCATACCGGCCGGGGGCAAACCGGAATGGGGGCATAACGGCCGGACCCACAATAACGGGTTTATGGAGCTTAATGAAAGTATGTCTATCTCGGGAGTCTTTTCGGTGAAAGATATGTGAGGGCGGACAATATCAGATGTTAAAGGTTTTGACCTGCGGGCGAGGGTAGCTCCCTAACGCCCGCATTGCACAGGTCGCAAGAGCCAACTCTGCTACAGTCCTACTGGACTGTTACAGAGTTCGACTGGCCAACAACCGCTGGCATGAGACGCGCATACAGTATGGTAGCACAATACGAGATATAATGGTGAAGTATCTATCAACGGAATGCGCCACAGTGGCTACAAACTTTACTATAAGTAAGCCGGATCACCATCCATCACCAGCCACCACTCTTCTTCATTAAGTCTCTTACAGGAGGCATTATGAAGATTGTAATAACTTTTTTAGCCATTTAGCCAATTAGCAATTTTTGCAATGTCATACTGTCAAGATGTTACATGACCGACCATAAAACTTATAGCTGTCTCTTGCTCTTTCGTGATGTCTCATTTTTTTTCTACACATCAGTGAATAAGGTTCACTGATGTGTAGAAAAAAAATGAGACATATTATCAGACAAACAGTTTTAAGCTCCAACATGTTTTAAAAATGTTACTTAACATGTGTCGAACCGAACACACGTTATGTAACATTTTTCTCTCTGCTGCTTTACTCACTATGTGTTTGTTTATAGGATAAGGACAGAGATCAGAGGCGGCGCGTGGTGCCCGAACGGCCTCATCTCTCCCAGGAGCCGGCAGTACCTGGAGATCGACCTCATGGACGAGTACCTCATCACCGCCACGGAGTCCCAGGGCAGGTTCGCCAACTCCGTCGGCGTCGAGTTCGTCGAGAGCTACTTGGTGGAATACTGGCGAGTCGCGCTCAACCGCTGGATCAAATATAAGGACTTCAATGGGAGCAGAGTAAGTACTTTAATTCCTACTTGCTACCGTACCGCTGCATATTATTGCACTGATGTGGTTTTCACCCTAATTTATACAACATTATTCCAATTCACACGAAGCACTCAAAGGCAACACCATAAAAAATAAGTTCAATAATTTAGCAGTCTTGTATAAATGGCGTATTACATAAACCATACTGATCTCGTATAAACCTAAAAATTTTCATTTCAAAAATCTCGAAGCTGTTTTTTTTAAGAAAATCATAATTAGAAAGCTAGGCACCACGAATTGTATTTTCTTTGCGCGAAAAAAGGAAGGGAAAAAATCAGGCTCAATTTTCTTTTCAGCTTGCGGCTTTTACGCCTAATTAATTTTCGTGTACGCAAGTGTATATGAAATTAGATTTGGAAATTAAATGAAATCAAGGGTTTTTCCGAGTTGTAATTTTGTCGGAAACGTATTGACTGTCGTAGGGATAAGGTTTCTGCCGCTCTGGGACTAATTTCGTGTAACTGTAGACTGCAAGCCGAGTCCAACTTCCCTTAGATCTACGTACGCAACGTAAAAGTTTGTTTCAGCGAACTCGTTTAGTCTTAATTACTGATTGAATTAGCGCGTTTAAAGTAATAGTTTAATTCGCGCCGACTTGGTTCTTCAAGTTATTGGATCAGAATATTTGCAGAAGTATAAAAAGTGACTGTGCTGAGATTAAGGCAGTCTTTACGTCCCTTTGCTATAAATTTTTCCCTCACTACATTATGAACAATCCTTCTAATTGAGATACATAACATATAAAAACCGAGTGGTGATTAAAAATAAGCTGTTTCAGTAAATACATCTACTAAACTTACCAAATTCAATGCCAAACATTCTACACCATTCCTAAGTAATGTTGTCATTTCAGCTTATACCGGGCAACGTCAACACATATACAGCCAGGAAGACAGTTTTAGAAGCGCCATTCATTGCGTCTAAAGTGCGATTCTTCCCATACGCCGCCCACCCAAGGACGGCGTGCATGAGAGTGGAACTGTATGGCTGTCGTTGGAAACGTACGTACATTTAAGTTCCATCGCTGGCGTAGTCCCGGGACCTCTGCTATGCGACTGTTGCTAGCGATTAATGTATATTGTGCTGTGCGATTGTCTCCCGCCTCGGCGGTCCATCTACATCATCAGTATTTCCACAGAGGCTTTAGTCGCGTACTCCGCTCCTCGTGGTGGGGATATGCAAGCCATGACTGCTGGAGCGAAGTTCGAAGATCTGCCGTATGATGGGGTTCTTCGGGATGGAAAACTGTACGACGGATTGGGGCAAATGACAGACTCCCTTCTCGGACCGAATGATTTTGAATTGCCCGATCCATTAGACACTAGAGGTAAGGGATGGTATCTTCGTTTTTAGTAGGCGACTTCTATTATTATTAATGTACAAAAGTTGTCTGCTTTTCCGTTTTGGTAAAGTAAGTTTTTCTTCATTAGGATGTTTTATGACACTGACATGAAAAATTAAACAGAAATATGTTATTATAATGTTACTATTGTTACCGTGTAATTACCATTCCATTAATTTGTGTCACTTTACCAGTAATATCAGTTGCATTGGACTAGTGCCAAACCTTTATGTAACGAAATATTAATAATTTCATTTACAACAAATGATATTTCGGCTTAAGAATGGATATCTGTGACTTATCTATCTTTTGTTGTTTAATCAAAATTCCCTACCTACTTATGGATACTTATAGATTTAGAATTTTAAATAACGGTACATACTTATTTTTATGATTTCAATTGTATTTTTTGTGTTATAATGGCCAGTCAAATATCTTGGATGCTTTTTCTTTTGTCAATGTTCAACTTGTGTTCAACAAGGAAAGTAGCATCATTGATATCTGACATATAATTACGAGGAACTCCTCTGAAAGTGGTGAATCTGGTCCTAAATGCGATTATTTATGTTTCTTACACTTTTTGATTATATATTATTAATAAATTGTGTTCCAATTCCGTAAAATGTGATCACATTAAATAGATACTATCAAATCAAATATTTCAAAATAATATTTGATTTGATAGTATCATTTGTTTAAATATTCAAATGTCACTATTATCACCTAGGATACGTAAATTAAAAAGGTCACTTTACACCTATGTACAATTAAATGTATTAGCATTAGAAATTCAATGTGAACCTGCATCGTGTTTTATCGCGGGCGATATTTTAGGAACACGTTGGGTTGGCTGGAACAAATCGATGTTGGTGGATGACGAAGTGGAACTCACGTTCAACTTCAGTACCACGAGGCTCTTCCATCACATCAACATACACACGAATAATATGTTCACTAAAGACGTCCAGGTATGTAGTTTTTATTACATTTGTTCCATTTATTTTGCTAGTAGTAGCAAATGTAGAAATATGTACTGGTTTAACGAAAATGTTTATTTTGTTTTTTAGTGTAACAATAATGTCATAGAAGCGGTTAATTATTAATTTATGAAAAAATAGACCTATACGTTTCATGTAAAATGAGCTTAGAAGTAAAGTGTAATTAACTCATTGAAATCACTTATCTTGACCCTATTTATGGACCGTTCCATCGACATGAATCAACTTTAGAAAGTAACATGAATTCATAATAGATGAAGTTATTAGGTGCGGACTGTATTTGACTGAAAAGCATAATAAAACAGAACATTACTTTACGTAAAAGATTATTAATCAAAAATTCTTACAAAGGAATGTAGTATTGTAATTTTTAAGTCGTTACCTGTTCGAAAAAGATGTGAAGTTTCCAATTATACTACATGCAACTTTTACTTCATTAATTTGTCCATCTCCAATAATCACCTAAATGCATCAACAGTAATCGGGACAAAACTCACCAGAAACAATAAAAAAAAACTATACTACATAATATTTATATTAAACAATTTGATCTGTAAATTTCCTTGTTTTGTAACACATACTTTTGCAAAACTACACAAAATTACATAAAATAATTATTCAGTTGTAGTACGAGTAGGTACTTATATATAGCATTAGGTAAAATTTTATATAAAAACTGGGTTGTTTTCTAGTAAGTTTTGTAGCCTGAGGGAGACTTTCTTAATGAGTAGAAGATAAATCTTGAATAGATAACAGTTCTTGCCCTCAAGTTGTAAGGAGGCGGTGGGTAAAAAGAAATATAAAAATGCGAAAGGAACTTTCCTGTTGTTAAAAATATAAGAAAAGTCGTCTTGTATTAGATCTGGAGTAATAATTACAGACTTAGGCATTTAAAAAACTACCAAAGTTATAAAATATTCTGTTTTGACTGGCTCTATGGCAAAGGTACCCCTGCTACATGCGCCAGAGGCCGTGGAATCATATCCTGCCCAGGACAAGAATATGCGTGATGAACATTCATTCTGTTCTGTAAATTTGTGGTACCTTTGTCACAGAATATATTATAATAGTATGCCCTTGTTGTGGTTAGTTTGTTTGTGATATCTTCGTTGATTCTGATACCCATGATAAATACCTAATAGTGATTAAACTGCTTACATTTGGATCAGATCAATGCATGTGGTGTGTCCAATATTTCTTTCCATTTATTACGAAACCAAAAAAAATAATAATGAAAAACACGCTGTTATTTTAAAAAATAACATTATTATGTAAATTGTCTATATGAAGAAAGTTTTCAATGTCACGACTAATAAATATTTATTACACTGCAGTTGCGTTTAGTTGGAAACTATTCAGGTTTACGAATATCATTGGTGCAACTTCTGACTCCTGCATACTCTAACATTTACGAAAACATCATCTTGCTTATATATAGAAGTTTGCCGTTTCAAACTAGTTTCAAAGTAACATACTCACAAGGTATGCAATGAACGCAGAAACATTAGCTTTTATCTTTAACTTCACGTATAATATTAGCATTTTATTGAAACACTATTTTGACTAGTCCGATGCCTCATTTAGTAGTTAACTCCATGCGCTACGTGAGTTCAAATAGTACCTAGGACTAAAATTTAGGAGTATTTGGGTTGGTACTGAATCTGGATATCAACTGTCAATATTAATTTAACTTTATGTACATTCGTAATATATTATTATTTGGATTTTTGTTAGGTCTATACGTTGTCTAGTGAGCTGCACAGTCAGTAAACTATCATAATAGCGGTTACGCACTACGTCCGATCCGAATCCGATCCGTCTCCGTGAAATCAAAATCACAAAGAAAATCGGATGACGGATGTAGTGCGTAAATCACCTAGAAATAGTTCTACGGCTACTCCGGACCGTCATTTCACGGAGACGGATAGGATTCGGATCGGATTCGGATCGGACGTAATGCGTTACCGCTCTAAAGCCTCTAAGCGAAGCATTCCGAATCCGATCCGCCTCTACATCGATCATTGTCGCCTCGATTTCGCAGTTTGAACTTTCAACCTGCCTTGTGTTTTCCTGTTGTTGAGAGATGCATTGTTTTACTCTTTAAACGTTGAACAAAAAAGTTTTTCCATTTGATTTTATCGCAGAGATTCATTCATTTGTTTTCTTGCAGCTGTTCAAAGAAGCTGAAGTCTACTTCTCGCTGGAAGGAGAGCGCTGGCAAGAAGATTATATATCATATGAGCCGAAGCAGGATAGGGTCTCAGAGCATGCCCGGGTGATCCACATTGACCTGGAGAACCGCACGGCAAAACATATCCTGATTAAGCTCAAGTTTCAACACGAATGGATCTTGATCAGCGAAATAACCTTCAAATCTGGTAAGTTAATACAACATCTTCAACACCCAAAATACTCATAAATGTTAATAATTAATTATAAGTACTGTGTATGGAATAAAAGAGGGAAAGCATTTTTATCGTGAAAATAAACACATTACAACAAATGGAATCGGTTACTACAAATTATACCTATTTATAAATTAAACATCTAATACTCGCAATTTGCACGTTCAAATAATTATGTAATGTGTGCCATTTAGAACTGCGTGTTTTGCACTAACATCACATATTTTAGTGAAATAGTCGCTGCGGTTTGTATGATGTAATCCATTAGCTATCTCGATTTTATAAACACACATCGATTCATAACTTCGATCACAGCTTAGCGCGTTAAACGCAAATACCACAACGCCGACAATATTACCGCTTGAACCACAACCTTATTTACCCAGAAACAACTTGTAACAATAAACAGACGCTACTCAAACAATTATGGCACAGATTTTAATGTCTGCTTTAAAAATAAATCAACCGGAGGGGTGATAATTTACCGATAATCCATTCCTGACTCGATCGGCGCCGAAGTCTCGGAATAAACACCCTGAATTCACGGTTGAGAATCCAAAGCAGTTTATCGGTTCTAATGTTTTGTACAAACAAATTATTCGAGGGCGAAAAAGTGAGCAGGAAAGATTCATAAGCACGATTGGGTGATTTTTCGCGCTTACAAAAAGGGGCTGCAGGGCACAGGGTTGCTAATAGATCCATTACTCCTCATCGGGCTTCCTTATCTGTTCAGAGCACTCGCAAGCCTCCGGCTATTTCACAAATTTTATCTTTCTCTAATTAATCCACAGCTCTTTTGAGGAAATCGCCTCTTAAGTGATAAATCGCCGCCCGCTAAATGAAGAACTTGTAATTAAAGAAAATCTTTGATCTGGATTATTTCGTTCCTTCAATTATATTTGGCGGAGGACGAGACGCATTGCGTCTTCGCGGTCGCTTGGGTATTATCTGATTACTTAAACTTCAAAATAGTATTAGCGCCTCTTAGAATCTACGCTTCCCTTCATAATCTGCCAACTATCTTAAAATAACAAGTCAAGTAGTTAGCGAAATGTCAAGAGCACGACGGAAAGACAAACAATGAATATGTATTTATCTTCACTAAGCACTTGGTACAATGGCGCTTAAAGTTTGAATTGATATAGTGAAGTAGACTAGCTTTGTGTAATCATTTACTTTTTGAAAATCGCCACAAGAAAAGAACATTTAACGTTCAGGTTGTCATACTAACTTGGCATAATATTTGTAGTCAAATAATAAGCTAAGAGTGGTTAGGAACTAGTAGCGTTTTGAAAATCCAAAACGATCTACAGACGTCATGATTCTTAAGGCAAAATAAAAAGCGGATTAAACTAAAAAAGACAAATGATTATATTGATTGTATGAGTATATACTTGCTTAAAGCCGATTTACGCTGTGATCATGAGATAGATTTCAATGTAGCCGAGCACTGTACGTCAGCGTCATTACGTCTAATATAGGTACACCAATTACGAAACCATACGGTGTGTGTGAATCGTGTCCAATTACTGGGAGCTTACTAACAGAAACCTCAAATATTTATTCAAACAATGAAGAAAAAGATCTCTCTTATTTTTTGATTACTCAGAAAATACACTGATACAAAAGATTTTTATGTAATGAAATTACTTAAAACATTTATTTTAAAATTTTAACAAGGTTATAATATAAACACAAAACATTCCCGGCAACCATTATGTTTGAGTCTAAATATTTGCACGAAACAAATTTTGTTTAGGATTACAATATAAAAACAAAATATCGCTGTTCGACGCGATATTGCAAATACATATTAGAATGCGAAGGTAGCCTACCAACTGGCTGGGGAACGTAATATTCCCAACGTGCCTGATACAGAACTAGACTGCGCAGCGGAATATATTACAATCAGCATCTTGTATTCGTTTTTCAAGCAGAGCCAAGCACGCTTCTCTGTTGACCCAAGACTCGGTATTACCGACACTACAATTAGGAATTAGCACTGAATTAACTGACTCTTGGCACCTACTCACTATTACACTGGCACTTCGCCATTCTCACTCACCTCAGTTTAAGTTTAGACCCAGTTTGTTAAACTACCCGACCTATTTCGGTACTCGTGCAGTTTTCATCTGAAAACTTTTGAATGCTAAACTGACGCCATTGTTCGGGCTGACTGCCTCTGTGATTATTCAGAGTGGAACGTATGCCTTTATGATGGTACATACCTATAAAGTTTAGTCTAAACAGTAATTTATATTGTTTAGAGGAGTATAATTAATTCAAGAGTATGGTGCAGCTCAAAGCCTCAAAGATACAAGTCAATTCATTACCATTGTTAATGCTTTATTACTTTCTTGATAGCCTACGAGATAAATAATTAATACCACTTACACTACCATTTTTTTTCGACTTTATATGGCATCTGTATCTGCTCAGTTTGTTTGAATTAGATTAGATGGACCAACGTTTATCGAAAATTCCAACAATCTCGCCAACCTATTCATTTGCTGCTTGACTGCTGGCACGTGCTCCATTCCTGACATCATCTCACAATTACAATTTCTCGCCTCGGCTGTGGTGCCCTTAGACGTCGGTACTAAATCCTCCTCAGATCCCTTTGTGCACCTTGATGAGATTTCATACTAATGTTCATTAGACATACTGCATTGCTGATCTGCAGTGCTCTGAAGATTTACGAGTAATTGTGCACCGGCAAAGGAGTTTGACTGTTTCCTTTGTAAATTAACAAAGCTAGTGCACAATCTGTTCTAAGTCAATGTCCTAGGTGATTGACAAACGCGACAATTAGCGACGCGACGCGATTTAAAGCAACCAATAGGTACTTCCCGCGATTTTTGTACTATGCCATCCGAGGCCCGTGAGAGTGTAAAACGCGGCGAATGCGGCGGATTAGAAAATTCTTATTTTAAATATGTACGTAGCCCTACAGATATTCTCATTTAATTGGTACTTAATTAGACAGCAACTCTTGAAGTCAGAAGAAGAAGTCTCAGAAGAAGAACTCAGAAGAAGTTACGTCGCATCGCGTCGCGTTGCAGCGTTTGTCGCTTACCTAGGACAACAAGTAACGCTCGTGCTCATTAAAGAGCCCGTTGTTAGACCTTAAGGCAAGTCGACGTATGCGTTGATATCAACCATCAAGATAAACAAAACACAATAAGTCACGCCGTCGCGTCTCTCTCATTGAGATACAAAACCTTCCTCGCGGGATCTAGCTAAGTTTCACGCCATTGTGGCCCAACAATTAGTTCTGCTCTCGACACCTATTCATTTCCCTGTATTGTCTTAGCCTTACACTGTGCCGCTGTTTTCCCTCGCTCAATAGCGACTGGTAGTTAAAATAGCTGCGTTCTAACTTTGATCCACATTTTTCAAGTTGCATATTATGTATATTAAAGATTAATGTTTTTTATGTTAATTCATCTGTGTGTGCAGGAGGCAAAAGGGGAAAATAAATCTAATGTAACCCATTAGATTTGTTTTCCGCCTTTTGCCTACTGCTCCATTTTTTATATTTATAAGAAATATACTTCAAACTAAAGTCTTAAGGATTCGTTAAGCACTACAACCATGCTCATTTTGTCCGCAGTTCCAACAACAGTGAACGCTTCTGTGGAATTTTTAGAAGAATACTACAGAACAGATATACCGCCTTCGTCTAGGAAGAAACGAAACTCCTCCTTACGCGTATCAGTGGGCCTGGCCTGCGGCGCGGTGGTGGGGGGAGGGGCGTTCATCGCCGCCACCGCGGTCATCCTCACCAAGCGCACGCGCCGCAGAATACCCAACATGCTTAAGAAACCCTTCTGTCCATCCTTGAGGCAAAATAATGCAAACGCAAGAAACAATCGCAGGGCGCCGAGACTGGCGTTGGCGTTGGCGAACTGCCCGCCAATCCACATGTTGCGGTGAGTAATGTACTCGATACATCCGACACATTCCATCTGCCTCTTACCACGTTCAGCACACAAAGTTTGTCCAAACACTTTACGCTTTTATTCGACCGATCCCTAAACAAACATTTGCATTTGACCGTGCACCATTCTATTTGCCGTAATAATTGTACGTAACAGTGCAGGTGTCATATCAAAGCATTTTCTAGTCTAGAATTCAAAGGCAAATTTAGCCAACACACATACGGTGACATGCTACGAAACCGTGAATTTAAACAGAGCGACCAAACAGAACGAAAATATTTTAACGTAAAATACTGACACATTTCTAAAATCCATCACGGCATCAACAAATATTTGGAACGCGGGTTATTTTACACGTGTACACGGCGAAATTGTCCGCTGGAAAAAAAGACGATTCGCGTGCGTACGTGTTTTAATTGAATTAGCACGTTTTAAAAAGGAAAGCCTGTTAATAGGTTTTTTGTGTTAGGTGAAAT
The DNA here is from genome assembly GCA_949319885.1 of Mecyna flavalis. NCBI lineage: Eukaryota > Metazoa > Arthropoda > Insecta > Lepidoptera > Crambidae > Mecyna > Mecyna flavalis. The sequence continues at coordinate 19,298,121 of OX439425.1, read as the reverse complement.
AAAAATATCTTTGTTTTCAGCCCTGCGGTTGTTGACGAGGATTACAGAGAGCCGTACAACATATGGAGGGAGACCCTCGGCCGGCGCGACAAACGGGAAACGCACGATCAAAACGAATATAACGGTGAGTGAAATAACAAATGATAAAGACCTTTTTTCCGTTTAAATATTTTGTATCTCGTGCTTTTTTCATTAATATTATTTAAAAGGCTTTATGGAAGTACCTATATTAATAACACTGCACTTTCTTTCTGTCGACGAAGTGTCGTGAAAATCTTTAATGGTAGTGTAAAACAAAAAATACGGCTTCAATTTACAAAAACTACATGTAACGGGGACAGAAAATGCTTGGTGACCTAATCTAAAACAAAGGCGACCTGTGTATTCCACTAGAAAATTTTGCATTTAGTTGTAAATCGACATACGATTATGCAAAACAGAATGCGGCACACCGAAGCAATTCTGCACAAGATCGACAATTTTAAATCAACATAACGTTTATTGCCTGTATTTATCAATTAGCCGTATCGATCTGAAACGAATCGGTTTCGATATTGGCCCACAACAGTGGGAATATCCAACTCTATCTGTTTGCATATGGAGGTCCATTACTGTATTTATTTAAGCGCCACTGATTCAGCATTCTACGCAACAGACTCGCGGCTCGGTTGCTTTGAATGCGGAATAGATGAAACGTCGGCAAACATAAAAGATGAAAAGTGTAATAAAGTCAGAGGCATTTAATCCACGGGGCCTGACCGTAATTGCAAACACTACTTCCTGCGGTGCTACTTCAAATAAGCAAACTACAGGAGGTTGTTTTCTTTGTTTCACAAACTTCGTCCCTACGGAAAGGTACGTTTCATGTTACTGTAACTGTGTACCGGAAATTAGATAAAAAATATGAACGCTTTGAGATAGAATACGAATATAATATAAAAGAAACGGAAATAACATTACCCATTTTGATTGCCCACTGAAAACTTATTGAACGATATAAATATATTATATAGACGGATATTTTATATCAAACATCTTATGTGTAAGATTTTAAACGTCATTATGGGAAAATGTATAGACGTTATGTACTTAGACCGCAGCTGTACATCTAGAACTAAACTGATACACAGGTCTCCTTACGCAATTTCTCTCCTCATGCTAATAGCGCAATTTGCAACTTAATTCCGTCACCTGAAACGTTAAATAGGTACCACTTAATAGACCTATTTTCGCTGACTATAATTAGCGATGCACTGACATTCATCTTATTACATAATGTGCGTACGTATATTATATGTAGTTACTTCCTCGGTTAGCGTTTTTAGCCTACCCTTAAGGTAAGTAATGTGGCACTCGGGTAATTTCGCAAAGAATGAGCTATTTATACCTTGACTCGAATTCTTTGCGCGATTCGTGTTTTTTCCGACTGGTGCTAGTTAGCTCGGCCGCGGCACTCGGCCCGCCCCTAGACTGCACTCGGTGGTTTTCAAGTGCACTTGCCTCAGGATTGTTACTTCCCCCGGCATTCGCTCTTCTCAAATGGCTGGAAACGAAACGGCCTAATGATTCCCCTAACGAGACCAGTTTTCTTTGTATTTTTGACTAAATATTTTTAACTTAGAAACACAAAATAAACTAATGCTAATGAGCTCACGTTTTGACCTTTAATTCAAAAGTTGCACTGGTTTCTGAATTTATTCTCGAAAAGGTCATTCGTATCTAGCAAGTTTAAAATTGTGTGGAAATTTAAACTTTACTGCTTCAACTTTAAAACTACAACTAAACCAATATAGGCTTTGGAATCCATTGAAAAGAAAACTCTAAGATAGGGGGCGAGCTCGTTACGCCGGCCGGACGTCCGGCCGGAAGGGCGGCCATTGTTCAGACGCCATATTGAAAAGATGATGCCCCTGAGTACAGGATAATGGGCCCCGGGCTTCGGCATCTGACAACCGAGAGCGTCACAGAAAATAGCTGACCTATGTTGTAGGAATTTAGAATTTCTTCTGCATTCACTCTTTGTAGCTAATAGGATTTCTTCTTTGATTTCAAGGAGGGGGAGCAATTGATTTTTTTTTCCGTGAGGCTTTGACGATAAAGCTTCGCTCCGTCGTTTTTGTCGTTTTGTTAAATGCAGTTACTTGCTCCCTTTAAAAGGACATAATTTTTATATTGTGGACCTGTTTTTAAATCATACATTTTCAACGGATGGTTGTCGTTGTTCCCAGAAATTTGTGAGGATCCCGAGTTTCCACGGCCGTACATGATGAAGAGACCGGACCCCCACGAAAGTTTCTACGCTGCTACTGATATTATACACCATGTAAGTACATTTTCCAAATTATTAGATGAATTATGACATTTAGTTACAAGCAACTTGAAATTTTGTTTTTAGAACATAATATTTTCAGCAATCTACAATTTATCACGCCCTTATAATAGCTTACATTATTGTAACTCAATGTTTTATTTCTCATTGTATGGTATGGTAACCCATAGAAACGATACTCATATAATAGGGAAAGTGTCATTTTCAATCTTCCTTCATCATCATCAGTGTCATCATTTATCCGCTTCTTGTATTAACTAAGCAACTCAGGACCGCGTCGAATGGACAGAATAGAGATACTTCCCATAAATATTTACGCAAGGTAATAATAGCAAACATAAAATTTGGCGCAACACCGGATTGAATCGAGTTGGTTTAATTATAATTACTAGCTTTTGCATGCAAATCACTACTGCAATCCGAAAACAAATGACAACGGAAACGTAACGTTGATTTGATTGATAAATTCTCTACTTCAATTAATTCATCGGATCTACTGATCAAATAACCAATTTAGAATCTAACACCTCTCGAAACTCGTTTCAGAGGGCTGTTACTGTTTTACGAACTAAGGGAGTGGGATGAGCCTAATGGGGCGGTCCTCTGTAATTTTGACACGTACTATGTCGAGATCGTGTGTCAGAAAACCCTAATTTCAAATCGTACCACTTAATGTCGTATGATAAGAGCTTTTGGAGTGATGTCGGGGATACGGACTATGTTATGCTAACTATGTATGGGTGATTTTTGAACATAGGGTAAATTTTACCACTGTCTTATGATTTCCTGATATTTTTTCTGACAGATAACAATTATGCTGCCTGAAAAATTGATAGAAGGGAAACAGCTGAAACTGACCTTTAATATTTATAACGTATATTAATTTAAGCTGTATGGCAACTAAGCTTCAAAAAAAAACAATTTGACTGTTTTTTTAATCCAAATTTATTATTCTTGTGTCTTTTTTCTAAGACTCGGTTTATTATAGTGTAATAAAAGGTCAATTTTCGTATTTTAATTAACTATGTACACTTATTTACCCTTTCACTTTTTAATTATTTACTGTTTTTTTTTTTTGTAAATAACAAAACCCACAAAAAGTTTTATTTCAGGCAGCGGAATATCCAAAAAATATTGTTTTCATTATCTATCGTATCTTGTAACCGGAGACAAAACAAAGTCTACCTAATACTAAACAACTTTCGAACTCAGCAACAAATTACAGAAAGGGAATATTTGACTCGACGTCTTACAAAGTCCACAATAATTGTCAGGAGCGAAGGGAACGTCTAACAGTTTATTGTTATACGACACTTTGAAGACGTTTATCTATATCCCGCGGTCTGAGAGGATTGTCGGTCACTTGAAGCAGAAGATAACAAGCGGTGGCCACAACTTCCCGCCAAAATTCGGCGCGACTGTTATTCGGGCTAGTGTGACGTCACTCGAATCAGCGTCATTAAACCGGGACATGTTTGCGAAGACCACAGCGCCGTCGACGATGTTCCAATTTCGAAATTTCAACTGATTGTTTAATGAAACTTTTTTTACATCGATTAAGTTAATCGACGGCCATGTTTATTTTATGAAGAGCATGCGGCACATGTTATTTGAACTACCTGAAGATATTTACTTCTGGTTGTGACTTCGTCTTTAGCTTTTAGCAAGAAGAAACTCTACTCAAGCGGTAAAGGTACTCTAGTACGTGGTATTCATGTCGTGAACTAGATGTGCTCTAAGCCTCTCATGTACTAATGGATAAACACTCCAACTTACAACTAAAGGTATAAGTTGGAATGTTCGACACACATCCCAGGAACATTATTTATTTTTATAATATTCGTGGGATGTTTATGTCGTGAAGTCTTTGTAAATTAAGTACATATTTAGTTTGAGAAGAGTTCCAATAATATAGGCGGAACAAAAAGGCAATGTCACATAGTAAAATGCATTATTAATAAACCTATTCAGAAATAACTGTTGTAAATATTGCCCAAAACGTTCACTTGGAGAGCACGCGCTCGATATTCAGAAATAGATCTTCCATCATATTCCTCGAAAATAAGGTTATAGACAAACACGAGGCAAGATTCACTCTGTTGGAGTATGAATGCAGAAGTTATGAAGAGCGCATAAATCTCTCAATCGAGGCCCATTGAAGTCTGCTCGCATTGAAACGTAGTTTCAAGTTCTGCTCTAGCATATGCAGTGGACATATACAGGTTGATACATGTTGAGATTTTTGATTATATTTTCTATAGACGAAACATTTTATGAGAGAGAGTCCTCTTGCTATTATTTAGCCATTCCGTAGTTTTGACCAAATATATCCACCACGTCACATACGAGTATACTGTAGTTAACTCGGTTTCGGAAAGGGGCATCGACATTCATTCTTTTTAATACATTCACTAGTGTCTGATCGGCTATCCCCAATACATGCACTAGTGTCTGACCGGCTATCCCCAATTAATCTTTATAAACACAGAACGAATCTTTAAAAAAACGAATCCTGTCGTACCTACCTACTCTGGGCGGCAATGGCAAGAGCTCCAAAAGAATCTGTAATTAAATTCCGTGTCGGTATGTTTACATAAATCTAATGTTCATTGACAGCGGGGCGAAGGTTTCCCCGTACGATCCCTACTTCACGAGACACCTCACCTTTCCAGAAACGTCACACAATAAACTTGCGAACGTAACGCACCTCCGCTGGAAACAAAACATAAAGTATTGTATAGTAATGCATTGCGGGCCGTGTCGGTTGCCCCGATGATTTCCCGGGAGGCCGCCCGTCACCACGTGCACTGCAGTACGCCAATTGATCGTTAATTTGTAATGAGCCACATTGTTTCCACGTCCAACTTGTAATTGATTTTGCTGCTTATTACTTTTTCTCCTTAGATAAATATCTCTGGACAGTAAATATCTCTGGACAATTTACGCACAGTCACACTATCAATCAATGTGTGTTAATCACACAGCGCCATCTGGAACCAAAAGCATTAGCTTGTGCTATGGGTGCCAGACAACGGATAAACATTACATATATACTTTTTTTTGTAAATAGGTACACACATATTATACATAGAAACACCCAGACCATTACAAACAGACATGTTCATGCACACAAATGTTTGTACCGTGCGGGGATCGAGCCCGCGACCTCTGGTGTAATAGCAAACTTCTCGACCATTACATCAAATGGCTCGTCAAAGACGATATAAAATCACGAAAAGCGCTCCAACCTTTGGGTTTTAAAAGTGCACTCGAATTGATAACTCGAATGTTTTAGTGGGATTGGATTTTCAAAAAACGAGAAGAAAAGTACTAGATACGATTGATAGCAATCCTTTTAGGCTTTGTATATAAATTTGAAATCCACACTGCAAGTTTCAGTAGTGTTTTTTTTAGAGTTAATAAAGAAGGAATGGAAAAACTGTGCGCAAAAATTGTTTATACATCTACAGGCAGGTACAAGCCTGCAATTAGTAAGTTGCCATGGACAATTTTATTAAGCGTACCGCTCTGAAACCTCTAAGCACCTCTGGTTCTTAAACCCTTAATGTCAAATGTGGATACTAAATTCCTTTTTCCGGGTCACCCGAGAAGTAAAGCATTTATTCTGAATAAAATTTTCCAGAACTTAACATTCATTGAGTGGTAATAATAATTTTCAAAACTTAACCTAATAAAACAAAAAATAAAAATCCATACTTAGTCATTTACTTACTCACAATAATTAAATAAATAAATATCTCTGGACATTATTCACAATGTGAATGGTAGCCTGATACTTATTAATACGACTTCCTCCGCCATCTTCTTCGAACGTTCACAAATCTCAATATCCGCTGTGAAAGCCTAACTTTCTCGATAAATTTTCTATCTCCGGCATATTATGATGGTCTATCGAAGTTATCTGATTAACTCGATGATTCCAATTATCGCTAACGAAGCACAAATAGCGGGCTATTGAATTGACATGTAATCATCACGTGCTTCGCCGCAACTCGGCTAAATGGCTGTATTTGGTAACCGCAATGCAATCGGAATGGACGCAATGTGTGCCGTACGGCCGGTTTCACACAGTAGCTTGGGAAAGTCGATAGGTAATAGAAATAGCCTTTGCCCGAAACGTACTGAAGTTGCTGTAGTATATTTCACTTGCGCGTTTGTTTCCTATGATCAAAAGTATTCATTTATTTGTCATGCCAAAAACAAAAGAAAAATTATATTGCCAGACCTGTGTCGCATTTTAACATCACCGTAATAAAAATATGGTTCGCTTTGAAGCGTTTCCATAATGTTTAACCACTGTCCACTGTATAGATGCATAGTGAAAGATGTATTTGATGAAAGTAGTGATAGTTTCTCCAGCTCAATTCGCAACACCAGGGCTGGTGAGTCCGGTAAGTGTGACTCGGGACTTCGTATCACTACCCAGTAACTCCCGGTTTACTCTATTCATCCAAGAAGACCCGACCGGCCCGTCTCCCAAAATGAACTTCTACCTTGTCAAACCTCTTCGAGTGTTATATAACATCAAAGCGTCCCAGTGTAGGCGCACACAGATTTCACGCCATCGCGAGCGCAACTCAGCACTAGTGATAGATGTTGAAGTGAATGCGATGTCTGATCCGGTGACTCGGTTTTGTGTTCGATGTCCGGCTCGGCCGTGTGATGGCTCTGTAAATGTTGCGTGATGTCGACCGATAGCTTACACAGTGCAGTGTTAGTTATTACTGCGCTCAAATCACTATTGATACCGGTATCCATCAAAGAACTTCTAATCAAAATGTAGAAGTTAATGTTTCTGTTTAATTTTAATATGTTTTTAATCGCTTGACTTTTAATGCTTTTGTTCACATTGAACAAGGACTATGGCTTTGAGTTTTATAACCTACAGTGTTACAGTTATTGTCCTTAAGAGGGAGTAACGTACCATTTTTTGAAGGTCTACTTGGCAAATAATTTTCATAATCTTCAAAAAAAAAACATGTTATCAATGTTCACTCGTATTTATCATCAAAAACATCAGTTCATAATTTGACATTTTTATTATTTTTCGGCCACGTAAACGAGGACGCAATGTCGCCCGAAGTGATTAATCGTGAAAGTTTTGACAAACAATAGATCTTAATCAAAATACTCAGATAAATTGCAACGTGAATATACACGATTGTAATTTACAGATTGAAATTCCATATACATTTAGCTAATACGGCTAATTACGGCTGAAATGTCGATTGAGAGATCAATCATCAAAGGTATTTGATGGTAGAGTATTATGCTCACAGTGTTGCAAGTATAGGCATATTAAAAAACCATGTGTTTATTTTAATTAGTAATTATTTCCACTATAAAACTTCAAACAGATAAACGGTCAGATAGAGTTACGGTTTTATTTAATGTAGACATTTCCCCCAAAATATGACTTATTTTCTCCAAATTGTTGAGTTTCTTGCGGCACATCTTTTTTCAACAGCCCCCCTAGACAAGCGGCATTTTTGACGTTCGTTATAGCTCAATTTGAAATAACAAAAGTCAAATCCCATACTTTCAACACGTGACTTTTGTATGGCAGCTGTCAAATCCATACAATTTCGCTATCGCTGTCAAAATGTTACTTTGTCTAGGCCCCCAGGCCACTGACGTCGAAGTGCTGGTAGGGAAAAAACGATTAGCGACCTAAAGTATTTTTTAATCTATTTGCCGAATAAATTATTTCATTTTATTTCTCAACAAAGTCACAATAAAATGAAATAGTAAGATGGCTGAACTTTTCGTATATTATTATATTAACTCGTATTATTTTGGCTTTCTTTTTATTTGGTTTTGCATGTTATTTGTTCATTTCATTAATCTTGTCTTAGTCATCTGTAATTGTTTGTTACACTACAACTTTTTATAACTTGACAGCTTCAAACTTAAAATGACTCAAAATGTTACAAATTATAGTCCAGTAAGGGTTCTTTGTTGTATACCTACATGAAAAGAGTATGTTACAACAAAAACGTATCGTGCAAAGCATAATAATGAAAGAAAGCTGCGGCGTCCTTTCAAGAGGTAAATCGAATAAAAAACTCAAAAATATGTTTAAATACAAGTACATACAACCAAAATTTTGCTTAATCATTTCCCCAATTAGTCACATTGTGCTTGGTTTTTAAATGATTTCTTATTTGATGTGAAGGTTTACAATTCATTGGTAATTGACTATGTGATTTCAATGTTATGAAATACTCTCCAAAAACCACCTATTCGTGAAATCTCAATTCCAATATTCACATAATGAGACAGAAATAGACGTCCAAAGTTGGACAGGCTTTTAAAAGTTAATTTTAAAAGTGTGAAATTAATTGAAAATGACATCCGTTTAGACTTTATAGAACAATTTACAAAACTTTTTTTGCGCACGTACAAGTTACTGAACGATGAAATCACAATCCAGGAGCAGTTTACATGTAGAAATTTTTGGAAAAGATCAATAATAATTTGCTTAGAAAATGGTAAAGTTAATAGAAAGTTTTTCTGTAAGCTACGTGATTCTTTAACGATTCCTTCGATTCTGCATCTTTCGATAAATATTATTAAAGAAAAATATAGTTACCATCTCTATTAATTAATAGGCAACACTATTCCGATACACGATTGATATGCCTGACCGAAGTGTTTCACGTGACGTTTATCGATGATCTCGGCTAGTGATTCGAAGCATTGTGCACCGTGGAATGTGACGCGACACACAGGATATTAGGTTTACCTTCTGACAATCCACACAGGGACAATGTTGCTTGGCCGGTCCGAGCCATTAAGCATTTAATGGAGTATAACTTATCGAGCAGATAATTCTCACTGGTCCGCAGTGGTTCGATAAGTTACATTATACGCCTTTAAGTTTGAAGATAAGCATATGAATTACAGACATTAGAAGATTAAATATGCTTATTCGGTCATACAATTAATTTCGTGTTGTTATAACGGTTTTTATCTCGTTAAAACAATAAATAGTGGATTTCCTGTGTAATATGATCAACCAATCTTGGTTTTTGAGACGGTTCGTCATTACAAAAACGATAGCTACTAAATCGTTTCTTACGTAACTAGGCGGATGCCGTACGTTTAGTCTGTATTAATTTGCTAATCCTTGAATCAAATACTGCTGTGCACTACTGTTCTGAATTGGAAATAGGAACGGTCATTGGAACTCGCCTAATATCCTACCATACCGTAAAGGCCTTCATAAGTGAAATCAAGTAATCATTGCACATAGCTTAATCTCCTTTGGCGATTGCGGTCGGTAGTCACAATGTGTGTTCATTGGAGTCGTAGTAATAGGATACGGTATTTAGTTAACACAGGACTATTCTTTAATTGTGGCTACCATTAAAGATGCTTATTAGATGGTGCGTTTGTAAATCGTGTGCAGAGAATTTGAAATTTTTTAATAGGTAAACTTTTGTTGGTGCCTTTAATGATATTTATTGGATACATTGATGTCACTTCTTCGCAGTCACGTTGTTGTACCTATGGCCATATTAACTGATCTGTTCCCTTTTTGAGGTGTTTTTCTAAACACGTAACATTGACGGAAACACCGTTCTGCACATAGCACTGGATTGAGTCCATAAAAATGGCAGTGTTATCTTTGTGTTCGAAAAAATTATAAACATTGTAAAAAGATTAATCAACCTCGCCTAAAAAATTACTGACAAGGCAAAATGTAATTATTTAATTTCAGTTCTGTCGTACTGATCTTAGTGTTCTCATTCACTTCAACAATCCACTTTTGTTAAAAAATTAAAAGAATTATATTATTATTTTTTTATTATAAAATTCAATAGAAATAATAATGCCATGAATTTTCCATTTGACACATTTCCTAGCTAATAGGTTGCCCAGAGGCGTCAGACTACGCGGACTACGTAGGTTGATAAAAGAATCTTTGTTCCAAGTCTGAGGTGCGAGATACAAACTTCGTGTGGCAAATCGAATTGAATGCGAACAAAGCTGTGGCTGGCGAGCTAATCTAAAAATACGGGTAAAAGAGCAGACCCTTACTTGTAATAACATTCCGTTATGGGAGCAAATAACGCGTGACAACGTGCCTCGCTTGGCTATTTTATGCAAAGCAATTTCAATGTAGTTCCATCCGTCGACGTCTCAACAAATTTTCATTACGATCGAAGCGTGACCGCGCCGCAAATGCTTTCCGAGAGCCATCAAGTTTTTGGGTACGGTAAAATGTGGTCTGTACTTATAACACGATATTTCCATAAAGTGGCTGTGGCAGTAGTGGCGTTGTTCATCAATTTGATGGCTAAATAATGTGACACTTTTTAAATATGCAATCAATTCATATTAACTGGCCCGATGGCGCATTTGATAGTGACTTTTCCCTATGGGCCAGGGGTCGCAAGTTCGAATCCCACCCAGGACAAACACTTATGTTATGAACAATTGTGTTTGTTCTGTGTCTGGATGTTTATCTGTATTTAAATATTTATTTGTGGTACCTTTGTTGTTTCTGATATCCATAACACAAGTGCTTACGCTGCTTACTTAGGGGTCAGATCAATGTATGTGATGCTGTCCAATATTATAAGCCTATGTTGTATGTATTGTATAATTTACTATGATATTATAACCTCATTACGAAAAGTTTGATAACACAAAGCCACTGCAATAAAATACGCTCTGATTAATTAAAATAAACATCCATTTACTGAGGTTAGGCATTTGTTTCGCTGTTATTTTTATATCAATACAATCTGCCCGTATCAAAATAGTTCCGTGTCCCTATCTGTCACCAATTCAACAATTTTCATTACAACTTCGCGTGACCGGACAACAATTGCCTCGCTTTCGGCGCACGCTGCACTCAAAGTGAACTATACACATAAATCCGTTAAATCTTTGTTGAACTCGTAGTTCAACGGCGGTTAAAATTGCCTATTTTAAAACAATATTTTCGATGTCCGACAATATTAAATCTTTTGACATAATGCTAGCCAATTTAGTTGTTGTTCTGTTGTTTTGTGACGGTTCAACAATTTTCATTTAAGCTTCGTAGTGGCACGTTAACTTTGAACATCGCAATCACCTCGACAAAGACAACCTCACACTTTGAACAGTGAAGACTAAGGCATGGACTTGCTGTGTTGCTGGCCGGTCTGTTGTGAAGTTATTTCGTAACGAAATATGCCGGCAGTTATTTGTTCCGGCAGTCTCTTGTGGTATTATTGTGATGTACGTGTTTGCCACTTTGCGAATGGTAAAATGAATTTATTAATATACAAGATCCGTCCCAATTTTTCAAAGAGAAATATCTTTTAGTCATACCTCAAATGGTGATGTTAAGTAACACTGTTATGTATACCTCATTCTAAATCTTGCTCAGTGCAATTGGAAAGGTCTTTATGACTAACGAGTGTATACTTCAGGACTTTAAGCGTATATTTTCATGCGGGGGTGGTTAATAAATAAATCCTGGGACGTTAAATGATGGTGATGGTTCTTAAAAACAATCTTCTCCTCGAAAATGTTTAATTTGCTGACGTATGAAGTGGAAATGGTCCCTAACTCTCATAACATGATGGACTGTGCATATATTAAGCTAGCGCACTCACTTGTGAACTATGCTACTACATTTTCAGATCTCGGGCCAATAGGGACCGTGTTCCATCATGGAACTGTATCATGGAACTAGTGTCAACGAACCTCCTTTGAAGCATGCGTGGGGCCAAAGCCAACACGCAGAGGCTTTTTGGTATCAATTTATCTAATATGTAATGGGTACATCTGCCAGGTTTTATCTCTATATAGATATAGCATCTACCCAAAGAAAAAACCTAGCAGATGCAAGAACTATTGCATAAATGAAAATAAATCCGGGTTTATGTGGTTATATTTTGATAGACCGGTGACTAGGCTATTGCTTGAGACATTATTATTAACAAACGGTTCTATTTACAAATGATTTACAATATCTAATTAAACGTAGACACTAACCGGCATCAATGTGCCCGAATTTTCCCCGAATGAATAAACACATTTAATATTAAGCTGGTATTGAGTTTATTTCTTGGAAGCTCACGACCTCTGCCGGGAGATCACAACTTTAAGCCGCGTTAGTGCCGCATCATCGGATTCGAGTGGTTTTCAACTATGAACTCGGGAATCGGGCTTGTGGTGGCTAAGGTCACTGGAACTTGTAGCGACTGATGAGACATTCGGTTCTGGTTAACATAATTCAAATATTATAATTTGATTGAAATGATAATAATTAAGTTTGTAGAATATTTTTGTTTATCTGACAGGTTTTTGTAGCACAGGTATAAGAACAGAACTAAATATCGAGTTTAGGTCGCCATACTTGCCAGTCAGCTGCGGTCGCCTGCAAATGTTAGGTTAGACTTTACTTGTTTGTTTCTGGATAATATTAAGTAAATAAAAAGGAATATTTATACCTTTTTGATAATTGTTAATTAATTTTTCATGATAATGTGAAATATATAAAGCACTAATCAAAAAGTAGTAAGAATTCTATGTACAATACCAGAAGTTGCTATAAATTGGTGCCAACTCATTCCACATCGCTTAGTTTCGAAATCACAATTTCATGTTGACAATTCGACATCCTTAGTTAAACAGATTGGTTTACATGACGAACTAAATATCGAGTTTAGGTCGAGGCCCGACCTCCGCCCAGCCCCGGCTGTTCTCGTATTTACTAATAGTTGATACTTGCCAGTCAGCTGTGGTCGCCTCGCACTGATGCTAACTTAGCGTTGCCTGTTTGATTACGATACGGATTAATTGGTTCACACAAATTTTGGATGGCTTTATACACTCGGGAAGGAATGATTTATTATTTAATATTTAACTAGCCTTCCGCCCGCGGTTTCACCCGCGCTTAATCTCTTTTTACAAATATCCCCCTTCCCCCCACATTTTCGGGATCAAAAGTACCCTATGTTCACCGGGGATAGTGTAGCTTTCCAACAGTGAAAGAATTATTCAAATTGGTTCAATAGTTTCAAAATTGTTATTCCCGCGGGAATGAGTCGTTTCCCGTAGGAATTCATAGCCTATGTCCTAATCCAGGTTATAAAATATACGTGTGCCAAATTTCATCTAAATCCGATCAGCCTTTTAGGCGTCATTGAGTAACAAACATCCAAACATTCAGACTTTCGCATTATTAGTAGGATATTATGGTTCGTTGACATTAGTTCCATGATACAGAAGAGGAAAAACTTGATTATTTGTTTATTTGTTTGTTTGTATTGAATAGGCTGCGCCAACTACTGAACTGATTTGAGATGTAAAGTACTTTGAAATGCTTAACAATAATCTCATTTTTTCGATCAAAAAATATTACATTTTGTCATTGTAGTTCAATGCATTTTGTACGCGCGAACGCTTATGCCGCCCGCACATGCCTGAGAGTGGGGAGAGTGTAAGCGCTAGTGTTGTGCCACCACGACTTTCTATATAAAAAATGCATAAAACATTATTAATTCTCCATAGCGACGCAGAAGTAAATAAAAAAAAACAAAATTTCTAAATACAGTTAGCTTGTTTCATACTAAACTTTGACTGCTCTCGCAGCAAATATCGGTGGGGATGGGCTAAATAAGTAAACTTATCAATGACGGGTTTGTCCTTACAATTAGGTACAGGTACATGACCTGAAAAGTCAAAGCAATAAATTGCAAAACCCAGGTATAGAACCTAATATTTTGCCACTTCCGTTTTCAGAAAAGAAACTTTCTAATTTTCTTGTAAAACAATATAACTACATAATATTAAAACGAAACGATTTCTACCGGTGTCCCATCACTAGCGCATGCATTCTTCAATCCAAACGGAGCATCGGTAATCAAAACATATTACGCCATTCTGCTTGGCCGGGCCCAAAAAGATGTAAAAAATCGTACACGTGTCGCGTCGCCTAGGGGGAGGGTATTGGAAAACGATAACGTTACGATTTGGATTTAAAATTTTGATTTCAGATGCAACAGAGATGAGTCTGTGAAGTTTCTTTATCTACACCTTTTATGGGCGTTTATATCGCAAATAATCTTTGTAAACTTGAAGGTACTGGTAATGACGTGATAGTGATAATTAATATAGATAGTCCATATTGTCTAAACTCACGAGCAAAAGTCATCACTATTGTTTCTTTTAACCTATTTTTACGATAAATCCAATTTAAGTAAGTAAATTATATTGGTATAATTTTTAAGCCCTTTAGATGATCCTAGAAGATAGCCATACTTTATTGCACAAAATATTATACAGCAAACATGTTGCATCATATAGCTATACAATACAGGCGGCAATTTTAGAACCACACCTCAACCTCAGTCGATTTTATGCTAAAAATGAAAAAAACGAAATGAATTATCGATGCCATATGCATTATCCATTTCGTTTTTAACATAGTAGCACAGTTGTCTCTATGTATGTACAGTCAAAAGCACGTCAGACGTAACACTTTGGACTTTGTACCACTCTTATGTCGGGGGCATAAGTGCTATAATCGAACTGCAAGTGTTAACCGTGATGTGCTGTTGACCGTACGTTAAAACTAGCGGCACGCTATGATGGCCGTTTCAAAACGACCATCATAGCGTGCCGCTAGTATAATAAAGCCCAAAATAACAGTTAAAAAAACGGCTCTAAAATTATAAACAGCACAAAAACTGCTGCACAGCAGATTGTTAATATAAAAAGTGCGAAAGCGTTATAAAAACCATGTATTTTACGAGTAATACGTCAAAACGGCCATCATAGCATGCCGCTAGTATAGTAGCATATTTGGCTGTTTTAGAAGACCGTAGTTATCGTACTATCTTGGTTGCAGTATAGATGCTAGCGGGAAATTACTTTGCCAGTGCAATACAAGTCCGCATTTCTGATTGGCTATCTGAGTAGCGTTTTGCTGCAATTAGTCTTGAAGCCGGATGAACAAGTTACTTTCCGTTGACAGCTATCTTCATGGCAGTAGATTGCTTACATTCATTAGCATCTACTTCGTGCTGTTATTAAAATGTGTAATATCTATATGCAACACTAAAATGATATGACTAGGTACTTACAACATAGCTGTAATGCAAACGCCCAATGTACAGGGAATCAATGATATCAGGTGGCCTACTAACTCGTTTACCTTCCTCTATAATAAGAATACATATCACACACTTATAATATGACACCCCTTTAACAAGATGCAAATCGGAAGCCATTTGAAACCATTTACTCATAATATTTAATTAGACAAGGATATAATATCCAGCAAATATATAAAATTACGTGACATCAAACCGCTATCGTCATTGTAAATCTAATCACGCAAGTATCACTTACACAAACGTACAGACACCTTCAAAACAGATTTCCATGTATTAGCATTTGTATTCTCAACCATATCGTTTCAGTATCGTGGCAGCAGAATAAGCCGCTTGGCCCGACGTTGGCAGAATTTATAACTGCCGAGCTCGCTCCTACCTACGTTCATTACGCAGACCCCAGCTCTTTAGATACAATTACATACGTACTAGCATCTAATAAACCTTATGGATATGTAGATACGTATTACATATGTTATAAACATAGTAGAAAGAGTATACAGTACGTTCTTAACTTGTATGCGTACGCCATAGTAGGTATTAATGCGTTACCACACGCAAAAAAATTATTATATATTTTGTAGTGGTAGAGTCATGCTGTTTTACAGTACAAATGTGCCGGATCGTCTGGGTAAGTACCACCCTCTCACATAACACCAGCGTAAAATACCTAATAGTGACTAATGTTGTGTTTCGTCTGGTTTGTGAGAGTGGGCAACGCATCAGCGATCCCTCTGGTGTTGCAGATGACCGTGGGCGGCGGTGATTGCTTACCATCAGGCGACCCGCTGCTGGCTCGTTTGCCGCTTTTAACATAAAAAAATCACGCACACTCAAACAAAATCTCGACCCGTGTCTCTATTTCAAGAGATTTTATTTGAGTGTGCATGCGGCAACGCAAACATACATATGGCGTGCGGTGCGTTTGACGAAGATAACGTATTGTGTATTCTTTTTACTATGTTATAAACTTCATTACTTCATAGCTTATTTAGGCGGTGTCAATTAATATTGAATCGGGTCCGCAGTTGTCAGTTCTCACCTAAACTTTTACGATTGATAAACTATTGATTTGATACCCATTTACATGTGGAGGAATTTTATCCTCTTGACCAGGCGTTCTTCATTGATATAAAGTTTTTTGCGTAGACACGTTTTGTAATTATGAATGAAAGCAAATTTTGTGCAAAAATTCTATTTTATTAAATAGGTAGGTAATCCATTAATTCTACGTTTCGTTTATCTCAAGAGTATCAATTAAATAGATCGTGGATATGAATATTATCCCACATAATCCACAAAGTTCTTTCCATATCCTTGCTGGCAAATGTTTCGTGAGTTCTTTTTACAGTTTAAATACAATTACTCTGATAACTATAAAACTTAAGATGATTTTGTACTACCGCCTCGAACTCGCCCAGTCCATGGTTCTTTGCAATGGATTTTAGTGGACTTAGGGGCTCATGTTAACTAACGTAAAAAAATCTGACGTGAGAATTCAAATCCAATGGCATAACACACAAAAATTTTGATTAGCGTACTACATTTAAAAAAAACAAGCTTTTACACAAATATACCAAAAAATACGAGTACCTATAATAAATCTCAAAAGTAAACAATGTAAAGACAGCTGTAAAATATAAAGTTTATTCTTTTTGCAGCATATTCATATTACGCTCGACCACAGATAATACGAGACATGAGGAGAAGAGAAACGATGACCAATTAACAATAAAATCCCATAAATCCCGCTAGCCACCCCTGCTCCAACAAGTTTTAATCCGAACCACAATATCTACGTATTAATAACGTTAACATAAATTTATTCAACTGCCAAATGACATGGAATAAATTAATGCTCCTACGAATTGTAACATGCGCCCAGTAATGATTGCGTAGATAGTTTATTCATATTGAGAAGATTAATTATTTCGACCGATATGTCTATCAAACTTTAACCATCCCGTTGTGTTGCCGAATTAATGATAGGCCAACGGAATTACCATTATTAATGATACAATAACGTATTTGAGAAAACTGCGTGGTATGGTTGGAATTTTGATTATTCGCCCACAAAACGGTAATGGTTAATTATGATGTAACATATATGTTATATCCTTGTTTATCTTGATTACGTAGTATAATTAATATTTATGCAGTAAACAGAATAATAACAAGAACCGTGGGTGGATTAATAGATAATGTTACTGTAAACAATCTATTCTACCTCGACATTACAAACGCGTTTATATATGCTACAGCAGTCGTCTACAGGAGACCTGCATTATTAACATGGCAATTAAGCAAAACGTTGTAATTAATAGGCTATTACCTCCCCACTTACCGACGCCCACAAACCTAACATCGGCATTATGCCATCCATGAATTGGCCTAATCATAACCGCTCGTCACAATCTATTGCCTCTGAGACAATGTTCCAATCTTGTACCAATATGTTGTGTAGATTACGCCTCTTCCAAATAATAACCGGAGGTATTGTTTGTAGCTCTGAATATTATGTCATGTAATAGGCAAGAAGGCTTATCTCTTGAAACAAATTATTCGCGTCAAAGTGAACAGATTCACTCGTATTCAGATACTTCTTGTAAGTAGATTTGCTATTAAGATTCTCTACTAGACATAATTTTACTGTTCTGCAAGTAATTTCAACTAAATCAAAATTTTAACGAACGTCTCACCTCACGTGTGAAAAAATGATAAAAATATATTAAACACGTACTAATATATTTTTCAAACAATTAATGAACTACTCAAAAGCCATCAAAGTCTAAGTATTGATTTTGCAATTTGTTTTACCATGAAATTCTTTTGCACGTCAACATTTTAAATTACAGCCTCTGGTAAAATAAAAAATACTGCTCAAGTTGATATTTCAATGAATTCTTAATTTCCATAAAATTGTTGATCAAAATTAGATCCCGAGCTGTACTCTCATTTATAATGCACTACCTTTTAATTGAAAACTTTGGACTTTTCACGACCAAAATGATATAAAATTTTTACTCGAAACTACTTTTAAAATGAAGCAGACGTCCACGTTAAAAGCAGAAAGTGTTTGGAACAAAAAGAAAGTGTAAATGCGAAACGTAAGTAGCTGCAAAAACCCTTTGAGTCAAACTGGTAGTATCACAAAGCTTGCAAACTCATCAGGTGTGAGAGTAACGAGATAAATTGTAAAAAATCTACTGTTCACATTAAATTACACGACGGATCGTGAGAGAAAAACTTTACATACAGTTGTTTGAATGCGAGCTACATGACTCGTTTTATTACAATGCGCTTTTATCCCTTGTTACTGAAACATTTAAAATGCGAGTATTTTCTGTCGGGTGAACTGTCGAATGCTACGGAATAAAAGGAAATGTGGGATTTGAACCGTGGTGTCAACTTCGACGAGGCGTCATCGACGAATTGTAATTCGACGAGATGATTTTCGAAATGAAATAGTGAACCCAATGAACCCCAATAAAACAGACTGGTTTTCACCTGAAAGAGGAAAACGCTTACACGCATCAAATAGACGTATTTCCGCAAACTGAGTTGCTTATATATTGCTTTTCATATTAATAACCAAAGATTTTTTGACAAAACATTTGCAGAATATTGAAAAGATGTGAGCTGCTAAATGAAAATCTCTTGAAAATAAAATTACTTAATACAAATCGGTTGAATTTAATTAAAACCTCCCTATCAATAATACATTCTTAAGCCGTTTTGATAGAACCCATTTAGTCACAACTGCACGCTTCATGTCAACATAAAATACGAACGAACGACGCAACAAAACAACAAAATCCTAGAATTTCCTTATTAAGAAAACAAAATTTTAATTATATTCCACTTCCACGACACCACGGCTTGTTACAAATTCATCCCTTAAAACGTGCCAAGCGATAAATATAACGCAAGTGACTTTCTAGCAAAAAGGCGGAGACAGTTGGTTCTACAAAGATAGCTCGACTGCGGCCCCAGGTGTACCTATGCCGGTCTCCATTTCTCAAAGTGGATCCAAAGAGCAGCCCGTATTTTATAATGACACTAGGAGTTTGCCCGACGTATGCTCGCTGCCCGCCCAAGGATTACCTATAAGGTTGCCTTTTGTTGAGGAAAATCTTTCTTTCTTGTCAGCCCCGATGGTTTGGGTCGTTCACTCATTGTTAACGCCCTGAAGGGTGGGCCATCAAAATATCGCATTCAAACGTGTCAATTACTTACTTTTGCGGATAAATCGACACGAATATCTACGTTTTAAGTTATTTTAGGGGTTTTCTTACTACGAGTATTTGTGTAGTAGAATTTATCTTACGCGTTTTTTTTGTACCAATTCAGTTGCCAGGCAAGTAATAATGATGCCATATATCACATAGACAAAAAAAAAATTTTATTGCGAAATAAACTAGACAGATTTACAAATTGTAGATTTTAAAACTGCATTATATATATTTTATCTAAAGTTCACGCGTTAGAAAAATACTCATTTCGTGTATAAATTATGGATTTTCTTGAAAATTTGTTTACTACTTATTGCGAACGTATTTTTTTAAATTAAAAATATATAACAGAAAATTACTGTTTTTACATTGTGATTAGTATTGACTATGATTGTATGCGCCTGAGGGGATATAGGTAATTAAATGAGATAAATGTTTATCTTAATAAACCAAGAGTACAACCGCTAAATTTGTTTTACTTAATAAATGATCGAAATGACGAGAGGGCGCAGTCCTAATGGCATGAAACGAGGCAACAACATATTTGTCCTCTTGCATCTTTTTGAATCCAGGCAAGTGGAATGGGGTAATATGTTTCGATTACCGTCGCTTTTTTGTAGCTTTTGGATTGAAAAATGCGTCTACGCTCCCTTCCTTCCCCCAGAGGGTGGGTTGAATTTGAGTGTGCTGAACGAGAATTTAGTCTCTTATTTTTGTTACTAATATAAAGTACCAGCCTATCCAATGTCTCACTGCAGAGCAAAGGCCTAAATCATTTCATTGACGAGCCATTTGGTTTAATGGTCGAGAAGTCGGCTAATACGCCAGAGGTCGCGGGTTCGAACCCCGCACGGTACAAACATTTGTGTGCATGAACATGACTGTTTGTATCGGTCTGGGTCTTTCTATGTAAGATATTTATCTATTTACAAAAATAAGAAAAAGTATTTTTGTAATGTTTATCCGTTGTCTAGCACCCATATCACAAGCAAATGGCGCTGTATGCATAATGTCCAGAGATATCTATATCTATATCTATAATATATATAAAAGAAAGTTGGTGTTAGTTACACTATTTATAACTCAAGAACGGATGAACGGATTTAGATGAAATTTGGCCCACGTATAGTTTATAACCAGGATTAGAACATAGGATACTTTTTATCCCCGAAAAGTGGGGGAAAGGGGGATAGTTGAAAAAGGAAATCACGCGCGGGTGAAACCGCGAGGGCGACCGCTAGTAACCTATATTTACCATTGAAAACAAGTCATCGCTACAATGATGGGTACTGGCTTAATCAACACGCTTGCCAAGTGCGGATTGGTGATCTCAAACTCGTGTATGTCTTAAACCCAACACAATTTTTTTTTTTTTTTTTTTTTTATGTTATAGGGGGGCAAACGAGCAAGTGGGTCACCTGATGATAAGTGATCACCGCCGCCCATAAGCACCCGAGACCCCCTTGGGGTCGCAGGCGCGTTGCCCGCCTTAAGAGACGACAGATATTAGGTCTCATATACCCAGTAATTTCACTAGCTTCAGTGCCCTTTCCCCGAAACACAGAAGTGCTTGACACACTTCTATTTCACGAAATTTACTCGATCCGGGAATCGAACCCAAAACCCTTAGATCCAATTTACTCCAAGCTATTAACTTGCCAGAGAATTTATTATATCAACTAATATTTTACTTGCAAAAATTTGTGTAAGTTCAAGCAAACAGTAAATGAAGTGATTTTACAATTAAAAGCTTACTACGAGTAGGTACCTACTAATACCCAGAAAATTATTTAGTGCGCATAAATCTTAATTAACAGCTAAACTATTTATATTTTACTAGCTTTCTACGAAAATAAATTCATAGTAAAATTGTTTTCAATCTAAGCAACACTCCAAGTTTGAAGTAGACTTAAGTAAAATATCTGTTTTGTTTAAGGAAAAGTTAGCATTATTATCCTTACTAAATATGTTTCCAAACGAGAGTTCTTAATTATAATCCTTTAGGATTGGAATCGAATCTAAAATACAAAAGCTTTAAACCGTCTTTAATCATTCATCGATGATTCCGAATTGTATGTGTGCGCATTTGTGAGTTTAATGATTTAACTTAAATCATTAAGTATTTAAGTTACTCTGGCGAGTAATAGGCTTTTATTACACGAGTTCAAGCTTACAACTATGACTTTAGTTTAGGTAAAGCAATTGACTACTTACATTCGTTGATGTTAATACAACTTTATTAAACCTTTTTCCTGGATCTAAATGAATGCTTTATACTGAAGCACAATGATCAGGTTCATTAAAAATCACTAAAAATGTGGCTAATAAATTATGAAAGTCAAGTTCTTTTTACAGACTATACTCGTAGCAACTTCAAACTGTAGTATGCATTTTTCCATAGACGTCGTAGCGATTGAGTGATTCCGTAGCAATCCGTAGCAGTCTCTTACACGTAATACAAGGTGTTTTAATCCTTCATTTTGTCTAACATAAGTTAACAAAGTCAAGAATATTAAGAGACCTTATCTACTTTTAACAGAAAAATTAAAAACTAGGAAATTGTATGATGTCGGAGTAACAAAGCAAAAAATTAGAGAGATAAATAATAAACATGTTTAAATACTTTAATTTGATAAAGAGAGCAAGCAAGAAACTTATTTACTAGTATTAAGCCTTTTAAATTGAAGAAGAACAATGAATAAATAAAAGAAACTTTTAAATTATGTTGTCTGTGTCGCAAATGTCCTCTTATTTTGATAAATTTTTAATGGCCGTTGTATTATCGATACAATTTTTAAGAAACGCAACGCATCTGCGTCCCCTCTCAACCTCAGGTGTTTATGGGTGGCTCTGCCCACTTACTATTAGGTTACCCTCAAGCTCGTTTGCCTCCCTAGTCCGAGTATAAAAAAGCAGGTATATTAGTATTATGTTGCTTACAATTACATCTTCTATAATATAAAAGAAAGTGGTGTTAGTTAAACTATTTATAACTCAACAACGGATGAACTGATTTGGCTGAAAATTGGTGGCGAGGTAGCTTAGAACCAGGAGACGGACATAGGATACTTTGATGGGGAAGGGGGGATAGTTGTAAAAGGAAATTACGCGCGTGTGAAACCGCGTAAGGGCGACCGCTATTTATTTATATTTTATTTTCCTTTTTTGATATCTTGGATTAATTGTCTCGTAACACCAAACCAAGTAAGATTAAATCATAATTCATGCTAAAAGAAAATTTGAAATCCGTAAAAAAATCCATTTTAACCAATTGTTGGAATTAAACCGTCCATAATCGAAAAAAACAGAGTTACTAAAATAGTAGCTGTTTTACATATCTCTTTATTAATTCTCATCAGATCGTATTCCGTAAAATATTCTCGTCACAAAAAGCATACCGCCGGCATAAGACCTAGTAAGCACTCAGATAAATTATACAGGGATACGCGAAGTAGTTACGCCGACGCACACCCTAGGTTAATTAGTGTTACTCTACACGGCTCGTTGAAGGTTTTTCCCAGATCTTAATTAATGTATTCTACTGGAGCACACCTGAGGCTGGGCGGCGCTTAGTTTTTAATTACTCGAGTGGAACCAGCTCACTCGTTGCTGTGACGTCACAGAGACCGCACCTGCCCGGATAAACATTGACTGCCTAAAACATGCGCATAAATAATGCTTGAGCCCGGGATGTTCGAAACTTAAATTACATATCGCTTAGATATCAATTATCTTTTTTTTTTTTGAGAATTTTATTAACGGTCAAGCAGGGGAATATTTCTAGACAGCCAATTATCGTATTTTGATTTCTTGGACTCCAGCATTTTCAGTTGCTAATATAAGTGTCTAGTTTAATTACACAGAAGCGGCCGGTAGTCTATTAGAAATTCTTTTTTCTGTAATTTACGCGTACACAGATGCCAAGGACACAAAACGACATCAATTTTCTGATAATAATTTTACGAAAAACTTATACTTCACACCTTTCGTCCAAATATGCTTACGTTATAATCTTCCATAGCTTCTTCTTAATTCATCTTGTGAAATTTTACTTATTTCAATTAAAAGAAAAATAATCAACATTTTGGGTAAAATGCCAAAGTATTTTTAAAACTTAAAAACGGATTGTTCTTTTTATTATTCAAATAAATTGTAAAAGGGTATACGCAGTCGAAATTCTAAAATTAAAATAACTTCATAATCTTGCAACAACCCAAAAATACGGTCATATAAATATAAAAGACATATGAAATATCTTACAAACAACATCGCAATATCACTAAAACTTCTCGTTGCGTATTCGAAAGAGTTAGAAGTGGCTTTACTAACAATAAACAATGATTTCGTTCACCGCAACTTACACAACACTGCTTACAAACTTTATGTTTGCAAACATTAAACTCCTTAAAGCATTCCGAAACAAGCAAGTGTTTTTTCTTTATTATCTTAGGGATTAAACATTATTATGGCTCACCGCAGCGGGCCGGTTTTCATCGTCTTAATAATGTTTTTGTCTGTGTGCGGCCACCCTTTGATGCGAGGTTAGGTCAAAGGTAAGCCTAAAAGCGATTCAACTGGATCCTTTGGGCGGTTTTAACATCACAACTAATCCGATGCGAAAGGGCGCGATGGTCACTACAAAGAAATACAAATTCAATCTGTAAGTATGGGTTGACCAAATGCTTTTTTTATGAAAGAGGGAGACAAACGAACTTGAGTTATTCTGATGCTTTGTTAATTCTACGTGTATAGAAGTGTCGTGTGTAGTGGTGTCTACTACGAGGGTCTCAGATGTGCTACCCACTTTTGAGAACGAAATATTATAGGAGAGGTCGGTTCTGCGGCACTAATATCTACAAAATTGTTACAGTTGTAATCGCATGAACTTTCTTAACATCTTAGTCATTACAACATGATCAACTTATAGCCTAAGCGTAGCTGTAACATTCAACAACTGTTATTTTAAAAATAAATACCTAGTCAAGATGTGCATAGTTAGAGATATTTATTTATCAATAATATTTATTTACTAAACTACACAGTTAGTTTTTCACGCAAAACCTACTCAAAGAATATAGAAAAACCGAAATTCATAGCACTATTTATACTTATAGGTACCTAGATATTTCAGAAGACCATGTAAGCGAGGTCGCAGTCAGGAACTAGTCTTGACATACAATTACTCTCAATTCATTGAACATATTCATATGTCATAACATACTAAAAATATGTAGTTTCAGCGTAAAAACCTCGGCTCCCATTCAGGCATTGTGTGCGTCAAAATGCTTTGAAGGTTTTCATGAAAGGTGGAAAAACATATTGCGTATATTAAAGTGAATGGATCAAAAAATAACATGCAATGCTACATAGAAATTTGCGGTGCGGTGTAATTATTATCGAAATTTAATAGCCATATTAAAATAATTGACAGTATCCCCTTTAAAACGGTGTGGTTTAAGCCGAAATGTTCCATTATGATCACACTTAACTTAAATACGCAACAGTGAGGGAAATGTATTAACTGTTTGGTAAATGTGAAAAAACTGCAATCAAAGATTCACAGACGTTCTCAGAATATGCAGGTGTTTCCACTATGTTTTCTTTGACAAATAAAATATGTAGGTACATACATAATATGGACGATACAATTTCTAACTGTCGACTTCATTATGTAAAGCCCACCTGGAACCAATATCTTTGAGAAACTTCTTAACAATGAAATAGGTATAATGGCTTTGTGAAATTGCCAACGAACGAATGCATCAAAATCTTTAATCTTAGCCACGTTTTACATTATTTTTTTTGAAAAAGTCTCCAGTCGATTTAAAATTCACTGTTTAGTTACTTGGTTCATTATGCCTACACAACTTCCCACTTTGCAGAAACTTTGTGGCATTCACGCATTGCGCCAAAAATTTGGCTACCTGACGTTAGGGTCAGTGGTCAGTTAACACTGCTTTGTGGTGAATGCTAGCGCGATCTCGAAGCGATTTGCGCTACGTAAGCGTCCACGGGGAATGTTAGTGGGCATCGCAGCCAACATTAGGCAGCGGTAGGCACGTGAACTTACAGGAACTGTCCTGTATTGTTGTTTTGTCCTATGTTGAGCACTGACACCTACCTTTGACGGGTTGGATGGCACTTATTAAATTTTATTGGCCGGTTTTACATGATCAAAACAATAATTCTGTCTTCTTTTTATAAAAATGAACAAAAGAGACAGCACTTTTTTGACAGATTCTTCTTCAGCCGTTCTCTATCGCGTGGATGTAGGCCTCCTTCAAATTGTGCCACTCATCTCTGTTCTGTGCTCTTTCTATCCATTTAAAGCCGGCCACCTTCTTCAGATCATCATACCAGAGCATCTGAGGTCGTCCTCGGGGGCGTTTTTCACTCCAAGGTCTCCACTCAACGAGTCTTTTGCACCATGAGCCATGTTTGCGGGCGACATGTCCAGCCCACTCCCATTTAAGTTTGGCCATTCGTTTGGTTATGTCTGTGACCTGGCTTTGTTGGCGCAGCCATTCGTTCGTCTTTCTGTCCCTCAGTGAGATTCCTACCAGCCGTCTCTCCATCGCTCTCTGGGTTACACTAAGCTTATGCAGTGTTTATTTGCGACGAACTGACGCCACAAAGAGTCCTCCGTTTCTTGACAATGGGAGACGGTAAACATCCTCAACCGTTCACCACACTACCGTCAGTAGGGCATCAGCGTACTGTTGTTCGCGCGCCCTAGCAACTCAGTCCCCTAACCCTAGAATTACATTTATTATGCCCTAATGCAAACATCCGCTCTACCATAGTATAATTATGAGTACTGCGTAGCTCTACTGTAAGTGCTCAAATTTCACATCATTAAAATACTGCCTATGTCAGGGTAGGCGAACCTTTATGCATCAACGTGCCATTTTTTCTAAAGAATTTTTAATGCCATCAAATAATTTTTACTTTCTGATTAGTTGGAAAATAATAACAATAAATGTCAAAACTTTTTATTTACTACAAAAAGGGTACATTTTGCAATGTATTTCATTTCGAACCAACCCCGCACTCCGTAGCGTAGGATCACTTGCGCTCGATCGTCATAAATAGTTATTTATGTGACTACTGCATAATGAGGGTCATTAAAATACGAATGTGGTTTTATGAAACGAACGAAGTGAGTTTCATAAAAGAATCACATGAGTATTTTAATGACTAATTATGTACAGTCACATACATAACTTTATCTTCATTCATACGATAATATGTCTATTTTATAGTCAGGATTGATGAGCAAATGCCCTAGTTACCAACTTAATCTGTATGTAAAAGTTAGTACTGACATAATGACTGACGTTTGTAGTTTTTAAAATCCATAAACAATCTAGACTCGAGTTGATTTCGATTCTCAAATCGATTGTTATAATTTCAGCATCGAATTAAATGTATGAAATGGAACATAAAATTACTAATCGACTAATTCGATAATCGAAAAAACCTATTAATTTTTACTTTTAAAGAAGACGTTCGAAATTTGAACGAAATTAAGTATCGGTTACCGACACTAAAATGTAAACATTTCAATGCAGCCACAGATACTTATATCTAAATGTAGGGCGTTTGCTCATCGCTCCTGAATATAAAATAGACATATTATGGTATGGATGTAGATAAATACTTATTTCGCACCTTTTTTTCTTAGTTCATAATGAATTACGTGCCATTGGTTCGCCATCCCTGGTCTATGTATACCTAAACTGGCTAGCCCCGTCCATTTTTGCAGTGAGCTCGGGTTCCACGGCTCACCGTGTAAGCACAAATTTGTTTACTAAACAAACTTGTTAACTTGTTTATAAAGCCTATTTACTCTGCGTAAACAAAGTTAACGGTAACTGTGTAACATCAATACAACTTGCAACCGATTTCAATGGTAGAGTAATCTTTGCAACTTTTTCATGCGTAACGAAACCAATAAGAACTTGATTTGCTTTGATACTTAAAATTGCATTATGGAAACTTAATATTTTTTAATTATTTATTACTTGGTAAACAAACGCGTAGTTAGTAATTTAAGGTCGTAGAAGCTTTCAATCATGTTATGGAATATAAAAATTCAAAACAGGTGCATTATAATATAATTGACTATGAAACTCGCAAAAATCTTGTAAATAGAAAAAAACTTTGGAACATAAATACAATCGCCATCACCATGGTCGTCCGTAGCATACTACAATTCTCATTAGCTTATTTTACACCATATTTAACTAATATGTGGAAAAATCAAGTCTCATTAATTAGTCGGATCAACTAGTACTTTTTATCTAAAAATTACCATTTCCATTTCAAATTAATATTAGTTTTCAACGGTATAATAAGTTTAAATCAGCATCTGACCTAAATATGGTTTCAACGAATGCATTTGTCGAAAATAATTGCCTCCGTTCTGAATCCTAACCAATATTTAATTGATATATCAAACAAAACTTTCTCAATTATAAGCTCCATATGATATTTAAGTCAAAGATTTCTATAAACAAACCGATAAAATATTTCGAATGAGTGGTTTTACGAACACATAGATAGAGTGTTAAGGGATACTAAAGGCGTCAGAGATTCTGCCCAGGGGGCTTAGACAAGATGACATCGCTTCATAGCTGGCGAATTTCGCTAAGTCCAATTTGTATGGATTTGACAGGTGCCTTAGAAAAGTCACGTGGTCAATCGCTAATGAAATGTATGGGATTTGACATTCGCTATAGCAAATTGAGCGATAACGAACGTCATAAATGCCTCTTGTCTAGGGGGGCAGCACCCCGAATGACTGGCTGTCTATGTAGAAACGGATCACCCAGCAATACCTACACATACAATAATGTAAACCTTTGTGGATATTTTTATAAGCCAATAACGTAAGTGATTTGCAAGTAACTAGCCATTCGCCAACGGCTTTGCCTGAGTGTTTTATAAATTATTCCGCAAGAAGCGGATATTTTTCGGTAAAACACTTCCTCAAATATTCTTACAATGAACCAGTAACAAAATCTATCATCACTAATTTTCATTCCTATTTGCTACTTACTCGTTTCCGCTAAACCTACAAACGATTATGTAAGGTATGAGAATAAAGGTCTACAATACAAAGCCTAAGTATGATCTACCGTGCGCAGGTAAAATGTAAAACAAGCCGTGAAATAATCTTTCTGGCTGAGAATGAATTTTTAAACCGATTAATTAATGTCGGACACGGCCCTGCCTTGGGTATTCCCTGGCCTGTCCTGGATTACCCGTATTTACACCAGTGCTGCCAACCCTCGTTACTCATTTACCTACTGTTGATATAATTTTCAACTATTTTAATTAGTATCTACGGATATTTGTTACACTCAAAAATTGTTGTAATATGTAGGTCTAGGGATCATAATTCACATTTATAAGGTATTTCTTTTCTCTCTCTTTCTTCGAACTAGACAAGGTAGGTGCGCTTTCCCCGTGATCCAGGATTTCCCGTGATCCAGGATTTTCCAAGTCTAGTTATCGGTCATTTGATTGACTGCCACCTCTGAACCCTTGACAGGGTTGGCTACACAGCCATTGGACTGTTCAGGTAATGTAAACTGTAAGCTTATCATGTATTTACTTTATAATTTATTTAATTAATAACAGAGTTCCAATTATACCTGTAAAAGCATCCTTTGCCCAAAAATTCCTTACATAAACTCCAAAGTTTATAATAATGTTGTAAAACATTGCAACATCAAAACTTTAACGGTTTATGAAGCAAAGTCAGTGTTAACAAGGTGGCTCCTCACACTTTCCTATGATACCGCAGAAGATATTCTCAGAACGCTGTCGTTATGTCCTCAAGAGAACCTTTTTATTCTATTTTTTAATTTAATATACAAATCGTTTGTAGGTATAATTATTGTTATTTATTTAAATATATTTTGTAACACATAATTATATATTCATAAGTCTATATACATAATTTTATATTTGTCATATAATACATCTGTACATATATTTATTTCCATACTTACATACATACTTTTAAAATAATTTATAATTTTTTCTAACACGGCAAAAGTTAAGAACCAAGAAAAGAGGCAAATTCTCTTGTTTAATCGTATGGAGACCTTCAATACAGATTCAATTCTAGTGTAGGTAGGTTCCATAGAAAACTATTATTATTTTATAGCTTACAACAAATGGGATAGAAATAGGTAAATTTAATTATTTTTAAATATATCAATAATTTTTATAACAATCACTTGTATTTATACGAGTATTGTACTGCGGATTTCTTTAACAATACCGTGGCGTGGGCGTGGGCGATACCTTTCCGGACTCATTTATAAAGTTAGCCAGCCGTGTGTCTACAAATATGAAAATAATGACCTATAAAATGATAAGCCGTTCAAATCCCACTCAATCATTAGAGTAAAATATACGTATTACAAAAGGTTGTATAATATTATCATATAATACTTATTTTAACTACCCATGCCCACGTAATGTAGTAACATTTCTGATATGTCTTTCTGGTTTTCTATTACAAAATATATAAATAACCAAAAAACTTCTGCCTAATTCAACGTACGAAGGAAAACACCAAAAGCTGGCAGCACTGGATTTTATACCGAGGCTATGACCGAGGTAGGGTCAAGGACATACAACAATGCAACTATGAACCTTATTCCTTTGTTTGAAGAGTCTATGGAATGAATGGTCGACCGTACCTAATATTGAATGAGGGTTTAAAAAAGGAGTTTTAGTCATTTAAAAATTCATGAATGGTTCACCACATTCTACATGGAATTTCTGTTCGACGATTAGTAAAATGAGTTTTTTTTAATAATAAGGTAAAGTTGGTAGTTGTCATTAAAAAAAATGTTATATAATAATATGTGTTACCGGAAATGTATGAAATCCAGGAATTGTGTACATTTCCTAGGAAATGTATACAATTCCGAAGCTATTAAGGAAATGTATGCAATATTTAGCATTAAACATTCTTTAATTCATACATATCCTAGGAGATATACACATTTCCTAAATAGCAATCGGAAATGTAAAACATCTAAGATGTCAGTGTTTTGGTAATATAATTTATTTCACACATTTCCGGGCGACTTTAGAAATTACATACATTTCCCATTTCCTATGAATTGTATACAATGACGGATTACATACATTTTCGTTAACATATATTTTTTGACGATCGATTTTTGAGAAGTCTGTCATCGCATCACAAGTGCGGTTGTAGGTTAGGTTCGATCCCGAACAAGTTTGTTTATGTCGGTCTGGGTATTTCTTTGTATTATTCAGTTTTTAATGTGTTTGCAAAAAATACATTTATTAGATAATGACATCCACTGACTGCCTCCGACCTGCCACCTTTGTACAAGCTATGCTCAGTTTGCTAGTCAGCGCAGTTTGAATAATTTTCAAGGATATTTATTTAAGATACATTTTCAACAACAAGGCCATACAAACTATTATCAATACGTTTAGTTTGTAGTATTTATTCCAGAAATACATCGCTAAAATTATACAGGATCTACGTATTCGCTCAGGTTGCGCCATAACTGTCAAGTACAGAAATCCACCGCCAAATATAGGCGTTCCTCTTAAATTTTCATACTAGCCGGAGGGAAGCGGGCTGTATCCAATTAGTCCTGCAACCTTTATTAGGTTGTCTATCCACCTATATTAACTTACTGCCGGTCGAATGGTTTAGCACCGAATTATCGGGCCTGGGGTGTTGGATTCTGTTCCGGGAAAATCTGTTTTTAATTTTTGAAAAATAGTTTTAAACCAAACTTTGTAATGTAAGGCTGCGTCCCCAGTAGGCAAACTGTTAGCTTCAGACTGAGTTTGCGGCTTATCGATTTATGACGCCTTTCCATATAATAGAAATGGAGTGTCCACAGTTTGCACGTTACGCTGTAAACTGCGTACAGTGAGCGCAAAACAAGCAAACTGTGGACACTCCATTTCTAATAATAGAAAGGCGTACTAAATCGATGAGCCGCAAACTCAGTATACTTACATACTATTTGGTATAGTATTTACTTACAATACCTACTCCGCATTTTAATAGTAAAGTAACTGTAGTAGCAGTACCTAAATTTAAACTCAAATTTTGCCTGACCCGGGATCTCCAGTAAATTATCAAAGTTATGTCAAAATATATTTTTTTCTTGAAAACCCCGCGTGTACATGACGACGATTTAATTGCTCATTTATGACTGTAAATCTACAAAATACGCACTTACATTTGTTATGAGATTAAGTTGTTTTAGGTTAACAAAGAGCTAAGTTCCGTTCTGAAGTACTTCATAAATTATTATCAAGAGCTCGCATACTTGTAATGAATACTTTAACTTCCAAACAGGATGGTGATAACTTAAGCCCTCTCTTTATCTCCGCTTGTATAAAATATTCAGCGGAGCATACGAACTAAAATTTATTATAAACTACACATTCCCGGTAACTTTTCTCGACATTTCCCTTAGGACCCCGTTATTATGTTCCTACAACTTACCATGTAACATTATACTGTATTAGAAGTTTCCCCACATTGAAAGTTACACTGCTCTCTTTGATAAGGGAAAACTCCAGACACATAGATTTTGTCTAGTTCCAATTAGGGTGTGTCAAACATCATTATAAAGTTGAGACATTTGCAGCCAAATCCTACTAATATTATAAATTTTTATGTAAAAGTTTTTGAGAATTGTTAGATGATTGTGTGTTACTCTTTCACTCAAAAAACTGAACAGAATTGGTAGAAACATTACATACTTATACACTGCAATATAAACCCGGACAAACGCTGGTGAAAAATAGTTGCTCCTAATATATATAGCAACTATAATAGTCGACGCCGCAGACTTAGCAAAAATTTTTTTTAGTTTTATAATATCAAATTAGTCCCAAAAAAGGCGCTTCCATTTTATCTTTTACAAGATCGCCATAATCTATCCCGATGAAATACCTACCTGGAATAGTTCATTGTGATTATATTGAATAGGCTTTTTATTATAGCCAGTATCGACATTAGGCAAAGTCCACTTAAACGGACGCTACCTCAACACCTAAACATCCTATACTGTGTAAAAGACCCAACGGAAATATCGTTCCAACGAGAACTAATCACAATAAAAGGTGCGCGGCGCTTACATCAGCAATATTTCAATAATGTTCCAGTATTAATAGCCGGTCGACTTGACGCATTATACTTCGGAGTAAGTGCCGAAGCCGGAAGCCGGCGGCTATGCAAAGCGATCCATTATTTAATTCGGCGGCGCGACACCCTTGCGGCGGGCGGCACATATGCAGGGCTGCCATTTGTAAAATCGCTTAATCCACACAAAAAGTTGGCCAAACTTTTGGGTTCGGACACCGCAACTTTTTCGACACTTTCAAATGTGCCAAATGCATCAAAATATCAAAGCAGTGGTGTTTTAAAAGTGTGAATATTATGCTCACTTCAACTTATAGATGTCTTAATTTGATAGTTAATGACAAGATAATGGGATGACCAGGAGCGGGCGCAGGGGCAGCCCTAGACATATGACATATTCCCGCGTCGCCCGAGGGTACTTACACTAGGTAGGCTACATGCTGCCGTGTGTTACCGTAATGGAGTGCCTGCGGAGAGGCGCTGCACGCTGTTGCGACGGTAAAGCGATGCACGGAACGTGCATTATCGAATGTTTATTTTCATCTTTTTAACGAAACATTCGATTCGAATGCGCACCTGTTCGAAACTATGAATCGTTTCTAGTCCATTTCACCGTTGGGATTATGTGCGAGGGTTGTCGCGTTACGTGTTGTCGACAACAGTTTTCTTTTCGAAAACTAAAATGTTCACACGTTTAGTCCGTACATTTTCTGAGAAGTTACCGTAAAATTTTATGAGCGTATCTGCACTGCACACAACTAACGCGTATGGGGGTGGTACCTGATAGATCGATTAATAATGGTCCCTCACTTTTGCGTTACTCATAAATCACTCACGCCATTGGCTCTGAATTCCTGCTTAAGATCGCTTTATGACTAAGTAGCAAAGCACTCGATAAAATATAGATATAAAAAAAATGTATTTCACCCGCGGTCTAATACCTAAATGAATAATAACATTCGTAAACTCTATCGATCCACGGTCACTAATACCTTAAAATAACATTGCGCGAATACTCCTTATACCTATCCATAGACAAAAACCTTTTGTGTTGCCAATTAATTGTATATTTTGTTTTAATCACAAAGACCACCGCAATATAATTTGTACTTAGGAAGCAACCTAAGCAAACAACCTCCAACTATCCGTAGCCATCTGTAAAGGGGAGAGGCCGGAGTTTGTAATATTAATGGTATTGCCTAAGGTATGCTTGGATTTTACTCATTAGGGGTATTATGCGGCCGTTTGCGAAATGATAAATGAGTATAGGATGGCATTATGAGAACACCGACTTGCCCGGCCGGTGTTTTGTTAATGTTTTAGTATAGCTTTGTACGGCTTACGAATAAGCCGACGGCTTTTGTACTTGTTATTTCTGTCCGAATTTTCACAGCAAATTGTTATAGATTGCGATGGAAGTGTTTTGAAATGTCTAAAAGCTCACGACAGCCTACGCTGACTCCGAAATAGAGAAATAGTGAGGATAGATTAGAAATAAATCGTTATTTATCGTTTCAATCCATGATTCATAATATTATATCAAAAAAGTTATATGAAGAAAATATATAAGAATTCTAATTCCAATCATTTCTAGTCATTAATATTTAATCATCGTCTTTTTAACAGTAAAGAGTGATTAACGCTACATTTAATCATAATAATGTCAAGCAACGCCATCTAGTCTTGAATGGGATAAAACTGGTTATGCATTTTAACCACAGAACAAGAAAAATTTTTCTTTTCTATGATTTTAACATTTTTTAAAAGCATCATCAGACCAGCTAACCTTTCATTGCAACAATTCTAACACATACACAGAATAATAAATTTCACTTATCGTGTCCAAATTGATATGAAAATTCTTTATTATTAACTTTACTCCAGCGGTCACGGTATGAAATATACTTACGTATAATTACCGTTGCACACATCAGGGCACACATGTACAGGTGACCAATAATTCATCGTGTAGTATAATTTATACGAGCACAATCTTGGGAGGGGAATAGCAATTAAGCGGAGAACCTCTGTTATTTACTGGCACATATAAAATGTGTTCTATCGGACATTATTAACGGTGTAATATCGCGCCGCCTAATCGATATTGTCCACAATAACTCCCGAACTTGAGATAATGTTCAGTATTCGTTAACTATTTTCTCGGGGTGATCAATTCGCGCCTCGGAAAATAAATAATAACAATAATGTCCTCCTAGCCGAGTTTTCGGCTACGGCGGCCGATCGTTTACGATCAGCCAACTACGCAGGAAATATTATAGTGCACAAGTGAGTGCGCAAGCACAGGTGCACTCCCTATTCTCTCACTCTCATAACACGGTGGGACAGCAGTCTGACACGAAGAGAGATCAGGCGCAGGACCAACGGCTTAACGTGCCTTCTGAATCACGGAATCATCATTATTTTCAGTCATGCAGGTTATTCAAGCCTTACCACATACAGTTAAAGCCAAGAACTTTAAAAGACTTTTAATAATATTTTTCTGTGTAAGAAATTCCAAAATGCGAAATGATGATCTTTAATGGACTTTGCGTTTTGGACAAAACCAGTTTAAATGATCAAAATCAAAGTTATCTAAAAAAAATACAACTGACATCGATAAGAGATCGATTTTACTTCAACTGAATATTTGATCAAGACGTGAAAACGTCTCTGAATTATTTTTAGTCAAAGAATAAGATTGAAAATATCCCGAACGTAAAAGAAACCCTCATCACGTACAAACAAAACAGACGACCTAATATTCGATTCACTTTACTATCGTGACGGACAAGTTCTGAACATTCCACTACAGGACCCTACATCCCTGGTGGATTAGTCACTATAAGGTTCCTCTACATAATTTATCACCATTTGTCTTCGGGTAAGGCAAACAAAACAGTCGCTAGCAAATATCCATTCTGAGGGACGCTGGCCCGTCCACTAGGGGATATTCATCTCTCTTTCGCTAATTCCTTTCTTATAAATTGTTAATTTCAACGTCTTCGAAATAAGTAGCTGATTCTAATTACTTTCTCCGCTACTAAGATATTAAAGTAAGCCATTTATGTAATTGATAAATAAAATCCTTAGAATTTGGAATCAAAGAGGACTAATCTTAATAAGATAATAATACGTTTTATTAATTAATTTATTGAAAATTAACTGTTTTTTTTTGTATTTGAATAACGTTGCTGAAAAGATGGCTTGGATTTGCTGAATGTGTAAACCTTAGAAATAATTGAATGAAAATATAAAATGTCTTGTTTTGACTTATTTGAGGTCAAACGCAGACCGCAGTAGTTTGACATATGTTTAGTATTCGCTATTTTTGCAGTTACAACAAGGGTCGCTCCAAAATTACTGGGCTTGTCAAAACCTTGATCATGTTGCAAACGTTTTGTCCCCAACAAGTCAGTACCCTAACTAGTTCGGGGCAAAACACGTGGGGAAAGAAAGACTGGTTCTCCGTACTATTATAGTGTACATATATTGGCAGAGAAGTAAGCTAGTTAAATAACATTAGTTTTGTTGAAAGCGTAACATTATTTTTGTTCAACAGACGTACCCGGAAGAGCGCGCATGCCGCCGCGAGAGGCCCACTCCGGGCCTCTTCACCTCCATCAAACTCCCAGAAGCCGAGCCCCCAAACGGAGTGGCGCCCCTGCTGGATTTCCCGCGGGGGCGCATGCGACCAGTCACCTTTTTGGGCGAGGGCCCTCATGGGAGTGTGAGTACTTTTTACTATTTTTTTCAACTAAGCGCTAAGCGATGCTGGATGCCAGTAGCCAAGGAGCGAGCGTTAGAAGAGTCCTATGTTCAGCAGTGGGCTCAGATGATGATGATGAAGCTTCCAACATGTGCTCGCGTTCGTCCCTCCAAGCATTGCTCTAGAATGGGGCAAACGGGAATTCAATATTGAATGTATATTTTTTTCTTGTTCGACCTACCTTCAAAAAGATTGGTGGTGGAGTGTGCATAACAGTAAATTGTAACCATTCATCACACTGTTTATATTGAACTAGATGACTCAAATGTAAACCAATCTAGGTTTATTTTAAATTCATATTTATTTGTTAACTTCGAAAACATGAGTAATTGTAAAGCACACTTTTCAATGTCAAATTAAGTTGTACAATATTTTCCCATTTTCTTTACACCAAATCCAATTCCTGACGCTATAAAGTAGGTAATTAAAGATAGATAAATTAATAGGTTAACTACCTACCTACCTTCCTATTCCTAGCAAATTCTATTAAGCAAATAATATTGTTATATTTTAATGTACACTACCCATACGCATTTTGTACTTCGGTGTTCGCTGCTTTTCTACAGGCCTGAAGTAACTACGCCGTTCCTTGCAATAAAATCTAATATTAATGAAGTTGCCTGAATGGGAGTATCCCCATGTACTCGCTTCAAATATTTCATAAGGTGTAAATTGGTAATACCAAGTTGAAAGGTTGGATTAAATTATTAAAACAAGACTTGATGTGTCAATATTAGAGTTTTATTTAGTCGTTCAATTAACAAGCTGAAAGTCCAGTTTGTTCTAGAATAGGTATTTTAATCATTGAAACTACTCGCTTGCTCTTGGATCCATCAATTGAAATCGTCATACAATTTGAATACATTTTCCTCTCTGCCCAATGCACTCAAATATTCATTTTCAGGGCTGGCATTCGCTGGTTGTTCCTCTGAATCGCTAGATTTCTGCAAGGCTCCTATTCCTGATTTCGCAACATCTAAGATTCTCTTGCTGGCAGATGTTTCGGTTTTTGCTTTGGCTTCTTCAGATAACTCGTTGAGTTTACCGGCCATTTCATCTATATCCAACACTGAGTTGGGATCCAGTTTGCTAAGTGTGTTCCTGACGTCTTCTTCTTTGACTTTGTCTTCATCTATTACTTTAGCTGCAACAAATAAATACGTATTTAATATTTTAAATCTATTTACAATTGACTAAAATATAAAGAGTGTATTTTAAAACATTTAAAATCATAATTTAGAAGAAAAGCATACGAATTTGCGAAAACGAATACAAAAACATTATGTTTACAGTTCACAATAATTTTATTATATTAGATTTTCCCAGCGACATCGTCCGCGTTTAAATTGTATCCAATATGTTATTCTGATACGTATTATAAAGTTTCATCTAAATCCGTTCAGTAGTTTATGCGCGAAAGAGTAACAAGCATCCATTGCATCCATTCATAAATCCTCACATACTTTTAAATATGAATATTAGTGGATAAATATTGCTAAATTCCTTACAATCTTTCATCATATCAACAATGTTGTCCACAGAGAGTTTCTTTTTAATATTTTTAATAAAACTGTCCATTTTTATTTATCTATAAAAACACGAAGAATTTTAAACAAACATTTTCTATTTATTTGACACTTGTTACGAAATCCTCAATTATTCTTAAAATTCAAACGTCATCATAACAATTTTGACGAAATCAAGGAGGTATTTATCAAATTTGGTATTAATAAACAAAGCCAATTTTTGCTTTAAAAAAATTAATGAAATAAAATGATTATTACAAAATAAAAGTGTATTGTAATAAATTTATCCCATTGGCACCCATATAATCTTTGCTTAGTTTGGCTATATTGCTCTGTGTGGATGTGTCCAAGTTTACATATTTATCGAATGAACATACAATAAAAATATAGAAAGTAATTAAACATATATTTGTTTACAATGAATCATGCCGGCTTCTAATCGCTCCCTAGCGCGAGCCCGCTCGTTAAATCCGAATGGTTTTAGCTTAATCTGAAGACCAGCTGTGGCGGCAGTAATTTTCGAATGAAACTAAAATTAACAGGTACGAATTGCACTTCGTACGTTCCACCACACGCTACTGCACTTAAACATAAGTAATTCTTGCCAACCTTTTTGAACATTTGGAAATGTTGGAAACCGACACGGTTTTATAATTATTCTGGCGACGTGGAGAGAACATTAAGTTATTTCGGCATTTGTACCTATTCAATTTTATTCGCATTTGTGCCGGTTGGGTGTATACATGATGATGACAGGTTTTTGTGCTCACTGGAATAATTTATCAAAAACGTTTATGTTCTAAAGTGTTCTGCTTAATTTCTCGTATTAATTCTTTTAGTTTGAAGTGGTGGTTGGAGGAATTTTAGTCGTTGTTTTCCCGCAGTAAAATGATTCTATCTTAGTAGTAAAATAGATAAATAGAGTTGTTTTTTTTTTGCTGCGTCGCGGAGGGTCACCGGCCGGGGTCATTGCCCTTCGCATTTATCAAAAAATGATTATTTACTATTTACTTACATTTAGTTTCCATTTTCCCATGAAACTTATAAAAAAATTCAAAATAAAACAAAAAATACTTGCATAAATCGATAGTTTTACTGAAGGTGAAGCGTTCTGCTGCGGGAAAGCAACGACTAAAGAAACATGCAGTATAATAGGATATAACTTACTATAGGTATTCACCGTCGTCGAATATCAAATAACGAAAAAAATTTTCATTCACCGAATAAAAGAAAAATATATTCCATACTAACGCGTATTTGATAACCAGAGAGGTATATAAAATTCTTCACGTCCTCAGTTTTGATCGAAATTTGAGCTGCAACAAAACGCAAAAAAAAAATGGCGTAACGTTTAGCTCTGTTTAGCTCTTATTCGCCGATGATAGCTCCACTCGGCTGACAAACTCCATCCCTAACTACATGATTCTACTTGCCGTTTGTATTTTCAGTCCATTCGGTTTGTTTCAATGGCCGCTTTTCGACCATGGTGAAGTTTTAGTTTTTACTCGCCAGTTTAGTGACAGCAGACTCGGTTTATTGGGAATTTATTCACGTAGGTGTATCTTCGGTTTAAAACCTCGTGCGTTTTCAATTCTCAGAAATTTCTAAGTGTTTTTACAAATATGGATTGCTGACAGATATGTTGCCTGACGAGTTTTCACAACATCCATTGAATTGAATTAGTAATAACATCCTTTCCTCCATTCTATTCATATTATGTAAATAAAACAAAAGCCCATTCGATAATTTTATTTTTACGACGTGTAGCCTAACTAATATGCATTCATAACATAAAGGAAAAAATAGTAAGCAACAGCTTATTTGATAATTCAAGCGTAATTAACACAAAATTGCCGTTTTTTTTTTGACCCGATGGCGATTTTGTAGCTAGTGACCATACCCACCCAGGACCAATGTACAAAATGTGATGTTGTTTTTTTTTATTTATTTACTGCTGAAATGTCGCTCAATCTCTCACTCGTAAAAACTCCAATGACCTGACCTAATAAGAAAAGTTTTTTTTTCTCCAGACGGTTGCACCATCGTCCAGTATTCGGCAATACCAGTTATTAATAAACAGAGTTAATAAATAATGATCTAAGAGGAAAAAAGGGCACTATTCCAACAAAACTATCCGAAAAATCGTCTTCTATCAAAAAAATGTGCTACCTCAATAATCGTTGTCACATTGAATCACCTCAGTTTGATTTACTACAAAACGCAAGGTGTTGACAGTATCTTGTTAGCATCACGGCAAGGGGCACCTCTGATGGTATTGAATAACTAATCCAAACACGCCAATCCGTTTCGGTGTGTGCATTATACATTTAACCCGAAATTGCTTCAAGTAAGGCCCTCGCCTCGGTCGTCTACACTGTTATATGAAATGTAAATATGATATTCAACGTGCCCCATTGGTCAAAGAGAACGTTTCATTAATGTAAATATTAATGTTATACAAATGGAATTTGGCCTTTATAGTTGCGTAAATTGTATTGTTTTGCTTCTTTGAATTAATCTAAATTCGCACTCTTGATTTATTTATAAAATGTAAATGGTTATTCTTAATTTGTATCTGTCTTTGGTCTTTTTATACGACGACTCATCGCTCGATGTGCTGCCACACCTGTAGCCTCCTCTAATCTCTCAATTGTACTGGCTCCTGTATAAATATTGCGTGGGGGTGATAGCTAGCCAGGCGTAATTAGAAACAGTCCTACTGAATCGAACTCAACAATTCCGGGTTTGGTGACTTAACCTCCTTACCTGAATCGAAAAAAGTTAATTTCAATAGTGCATAAAGACTGATTTTATCAATGGTTGTGATGAGTTTTCTTACTTAACTGGGATTATTTGTATAGTGGTAGCAAACATAATATATCCCAGCAGGCTGCGTGTGAAACGCAAAACAAACAGACGCACGTGTCATTGTTTTAGTTTCATCAAGGGCGCCAAACGGCGAATTAGTGAACCGCACCGATCAACGCCCCGCGGTGTGTCTTTGATGTACGAGTATTTGCCGGTTCGTTGTTGTGACAATTAACCTTTTCACTCACATAGATATCCAGTACTTAAGTACCAGCTTATATTTTAATGTCCGGTGGGACATCTATATAAAACTCAAAGGTGCCTGACTGACTGACTGACTGACATAGATAGATATCAACGCACAGCCCAAACCACTGGACGGATCGGGCTGAAATTTGGCATGCAGGTAGATGTTATGACGTAGGCATCCGCTAAGAAAGGAATTTGATAAATTCCCACGGGAACGGGAACCACGCGGGTGAAACCGCGGGCGGCCGCTAGTTAAAATATAAGCTGGTAGCAGGGCAAAGGCCTCATCATTGAAATCAATTAATTAGTCATCGTTAATACTATGGGTACTGGTTTAGTAGGCTGTAATTATTTATTAGTAGTCTTTTTTATCACTGTGATCGTAGTATCGGTGTTTTAGGCTGGAGTTAGACAAAATAATTCATGCCACAAGATAATTTCGGCGTTTAATTTTTTATAGCGATTATTTAATTATCTCGGCCATGAATCTATATCAATTAAGCAGTCGCCAGTCAAGATAAGACTGAGGGATTTAATATAACTTTTTGCGAGTTTAATAAATGCCCGTCCATTTGAGTACTTAGCTAGTTCGTTAGACACATTTTAAAGCTTATGCTTAAACCTTTTGACGATTTAACACAAAAGGGCACGAATGTAATCTTAATATACTGCATATAAAGTCATGACATCTGTTATTTTTAAAAAGAGAAAGAGAGTTGTTTATGCAAAATGGTTTTAAACGTCGCCTCCGATATACGCGGTCTGTGTGTGTTTTGAATTTCGGCGCGCACGTATGACGTATACAGCGTGTTAGGTAACCCGATGGACACATTTAAGGAGAGTGTTCAGAATCCGATTTAGAGTCCAATTCGCTACCTATAAAAAATGTATCCTTAATTTTTTGCATAATAATTATGCAAAAAATTAAGGATACATTTTTTATAGGTAGCGAATTTATTATCCTAATAATTTAGGTATGCATGAACTACCTAAAAATCCCGTGTGCTAGCCAGCCGGTTACGCCCCAAACTCAAATTGGACGTGAGTACAATTTGAGTCGTACTTGAAGGAGTGCACGAAATACTGTGAAGGGAAGAGTTCCCGCACGTTACGCGGATTTTCAGGACAATTTCGACTAAGGTTATTGACAGATATTTACTAGAGTTTTTATTGGTTTTATACTTATTTTGTTATATGAAAGCATGAAATATTTGGGGTTTAAATATGTCCCTCGCATTTCCTGTCATACTGTATATGTATATTTATATATTATTTTTTATGTGAGTATTTACCACTATCTCGGCGGTGTCGGAACACATAGTGAGGAACCTGCACAGTCGGAATGCTGGCGGAGCCATGATCCAATTAGTCTAGTTCCCCGGTAAAGGGTTAAGTAGGTCTGACGGCAGACGCTCCAATGTAATAACTAGACTTGCCAAATGCTGGACCATGGCGCAAACGTCCCCTAAATAGATCGGGACACAACGCTCGGAAAAACATTTTTAAAGAGAGAATATGCGTCCTTGTCCAATGTGATACCAATGAAGTTAGTAGAGCGCCGCGAGATAGCAGTAGACAGCGTGTGTAGAGAAACATGTTTCACAAATAATTTTTTGTGTATGCTTTTGATTAATGTTTTCGAAAAAAATATTCTGGCTTAATAATAATAAGAATAATTTTATCTATAAAACGAAGGCCTATTACATAACAAAATTTTTTCTCATTTACATAATCAATCGCAAACATAAATGTTCAAATAAATTACAATGTCTAAAAGTAACACGACCATATACTAGTAGTACTATAAAAGTTAAATTAAACTTAGGCATATTAAACAGCTAAATAATATCTCTAAATGTTTAAAGTTTAGTACCAAAGTGGAGCAAAATACTTCGAGTGATGTCCTAAGTGTGTTAGTCTACTTTTTCCATTTCCCGGATCACTACTCAGGCGGAAGGATCGAAGAAAGCTGCTTATAGAACGGCAATAAAGTCGTAAAAACCTTTGCGCGAACTAGAATCCACCAGTTAATAAATATTGGAGAACATTTGAAATCAAAATGAGTTTTTATTTTTAAATCAATCGAATCATGACTATCAGACTCAACCACTATACAGTTTCGTACAAAATTAAATAAGTTTTCAAATATTATATGAAATGTATGTATTTCTAATACACGACTTTCATGCACACAAATGTTTGTACCGTGCGGGGATCGAACCCGCGAATTCTGGTATAATAGCTGACTTCTTGATCATTACACCATATTGCTCGTCATGAATGTAGAAGTCATCTAACTTGATATCTATCAATTATACTGATTCATTTCATTGGTCAATTTTGACCATTTAAAAGTCAGCTTGTAATCTGTCAGGTAAAATACGAAGAACTTTAATGTCAGTCTGCAGATATAAACAATTCACTATGTAATTTATGTATCCAAAAACTAAAATCGAGTTGGTAAATCGCTTTTAAACACATTATTAAATCTTTTACAACTTAGCGTTTATATAAAACTGCAGTACTTTTTCGGAAACAATCGTAAAACATGACAAAATTGTCAAAAAGGATTTTTTTAAACTTACTAAAATTACTTACCTACTATAATAAAACTAAATTAATAATAAAAAAAATTAACCACATCACATACGTGTTTTTCCACGTTCCGTAAAATGATTACATCGTACGTTGAAGTTTTAGTAAACTGTGTCACTAACTGATCCAACTATCTAGTTATTATATTACCTACATAACATTCATTGCAGTATTTTTAGTACAGGCCAACACGCCCCCGTGCTGACCTGTAATCATATTTGTCGTGGAAAGTGCATTTTGCGGACGTCGGGCCTGCTGCAGAACAT
The DNA here is from genome assembly GCA_949319885.1 of Mecyna flavalis. Classification (NCBI taxonomy): domain Eukaryota; kingdom Metazoa; phylum Arthropoda; class Insecta; order Lepidoptera; family Crambidae; genus Mecyna; species Mecyna flavalis. Next base: position 19,254,043 of record OX439425.1, on the reverse strand, counting down.
CACCAACGCAATATTAAAAGGGAAATTAATAATTTAATTACCAGGCGATTGCGTTACCTCGCTTTTCAAGTCACCCTTTGATAAAAAAAATATCTGTAAAAGACGACAGTTCAAATAATAAGTAGGTGGTAAAGTAATGAAAATAATATCTTCGATGTCCACAATTTTCTTAGTGAAGCAATTCTTGTGTCATAGTATGTATCGGATGTTCAAACACAGTTGGATAGAAAGAAAGAAAGAAAACATATATACATTTATACATATATAAGTATCAACATAAAAAAAAATACAATTTTGGGACAGGCACTTCGTTAAGTGTCCCAAAATGTTATGTGTGTTATGTCACGTGACGGTGCTCGCCAATTATCAGCAATATTATTGGCAATGATATAAAGTAATAATCCCTCAACGTGCTACCACAATGTGAGCTCATTTTGACCCTTGAGCCTCTCATTTTTAGTATATAGTTTCGGCATCTTTAATGTCAAAACTTGTGGCCAGCAGAACACAGCTAAACATATTATGGCGGCAACTCACTCAACGGCGGGATTGTATAGCCACAGGTATAGCTATCCAGTCGGACTCAGAAATAGTCGTACCAACTTAAGATGGAAATCGGGAATTTTCGGAATCGCGAAAAACCCACGACTTCCACATTTTATGATCCCAGCGTCTCAACCACTAAAGCTGCACCGTATTGTATATTAACAATCTAATACTTTACTTCAAACTGTTTGAGACTTTCCTTATTTTCCTTTACACTCTTGAATGGATGGTCACATTACGCACTTGTTTGAAGCGAGGCCAGCTTTATCTGCGCGATGTTAGATTGCCGAAGCCGTGGGCAGTAGTTAGCTAACGATAAATTGAGTTAGAGCAGCTATCAGCACAGCCGCGCGCTAGATTAAATCAGAATTCAGAACCATTATAATTGGCCGTCAGCGAGTGATGGCTAACCACTGATAGGTTCATTGTGTACGCTAGACGGGCTTAGTGAAACTGTAGCTGGTATTGAACGCAATAATTAGACACGGAACGTATCGGAGAGTGGGATCGGTTTGTAATAGTTTTGTCTAATCGGTCAGACGGAGATTTAGCATTTAGCAGATGCGTAAACCTTTTTAAAGCTTCTACGTCTGCAAAGCGCCTGTTGTTTAATCCAAATTTTAGAAATCATGCTATGTTACTTCACAATACATACATTGAAAGAAAAAAAGTAATACAAAGATGTAATACACATAAATACTCATTATATAAGGTTACATTTTATTAACTTGCAATAGTTATTTACATCCAAATGAAGACCAAACACTGTTTGGTAATTTTCGTTATAGTAATATTCGTCATAATTATAACGAAATGCGCCGTCCGCGCGTCCCCTCTAAATGCTTCAAATCCATTTTTAATATTTTAAATAATAATACATAAATGTCTGTTGAGACTATATATGTAAGTACCTATAATTTTTATTCTCTGGAATGAAACCGTGATCCCGAAAGGTCAATATATCATAATCCGTCGTGTTATCTTACTAATATTATAAATGCGAAAGTCTGGATGTTTGGATGTTTAGATGTTTGGATGTTTGAATGTTTAGATGTTTAGATGTTTGGATGTTTGTTTGTGCCTCTATCACGCGTAAACCGCTGAACGGATTTAGATGAAATTTGGCACACGTATAGTTTATAACCCGGATTAGGACATAGGCTATAAAATTTCTACGGGAAACGTCTCATTCCCGCGGGAATAACAATTTTGAAACTACTGAACCGATTTGAATAATTCTTTCACTGTTGGAAAGCTATACTATCCCCCGTGAACATAGGGTACTTTTGATCCCGGAAATGAGGGGGGAAGGGGGGATATTTGAAAAAAGAGCTTACGCGCGGGTGAAACCGCGGGCGGAAGGCTAGTTGTTTATAAAGTAGAAACACTCAACTAAAATAGATACAGTAGAATCTCTGTAAATCGTGAGACTAATGGAATTAAAGTATTGTTTGCTCAGTTGTTCTGTTTGGCCTGGAGCGAACGGTCTTGGCAAATACGGCGCCAAACCGCGGGCCCGCAGTGGGCGGTGGCTACGATATCGTCAACACTATAATAATAACTTATGTGAACATACATACATTTATTTAGAACTTGTATAAACCTTCCTTAAATTATATTGATAGAGAAGTTTTCCAAGTAATGATTAATGTTACGAATGGAATGATTGATGTATGATAAAATTGATAAATCATGAAGGATGTAAGTATTAATGTCAACTATTTTTTTTAATAAATTACTTTTTTAACCACAGCGCTTTAGGAGCTCTGTAAGTCTGTTTCAGAGTGTAAAGAAGATAATATTATTTTATATTATAGAAAACTTGGTTCTCTATTTGCTGAGGTGAACAAAAACTCATTAACTCAGGTGAATAAAGGTGCTATGTTTCATGTCCTCATTTCGGTTCAATGGTAGTAAATGGTAATGTTCATGAAAAATTTAAAAATATAGATAAATGCTCTTGATTTATGTATTTAATTTGATTACGATTTATTTAAGTACATAGTTGGACTACAAAGTAAATGACAGATGTGTTAGTATGAATTTATTTGTCAGTTCTTGTACTTTTTTATCTATACCGGCGGACGTAAGGCATTCTCAATAAACGCCTCTGTCTTCGTTTAAATCACCAAGCCTTCTCCAAGCCTTTCTTTCTAAGTTCTTTAACTTTTAAGTTAAAGTGAGATAAGTACCCCTTATTTGTTTGACCTTGTCAATCACCAAGCGTGAAGGGTCATCGTGGCAATAACAACCGCTGCAAGGCAAGCCACAGCTCTACGCCGCAGCTGCAGCGATCATATTATTTACCACTGCGGCTGGGCCACTCATTTTTGTTTGGATTTGCAGCGTTTTTATGGAGTCTGCCGCCGGTTTTTATGTTAATACAAATAATAAAATGCTAAGCGCTCTTAGAGAAAATACTGTCTACCCCTGAAACTACACGTACCCGATGCACGGGCACGGATTTAATTAATAATTTAAGTGCAAGGAACTTCGCGAATGCGACTCAGTAAATGAGGTGGCGTTTGTTCAAATATCGTTCTATCAAACATTTACTTGTATTACAGTAGGTACAGTCGTGAAGTCTTACATAAATAATGTACTCCTTCTGACTGTGAATCGAGGGAATGAAATTGAAATACTTATTTAAAAATTTTCTTGCATAGGAAAAATACAATAGATATTTATTTTCCGTGAGCGTTAAATAGTACAGTCAGCGTCAAAATGATATAAGCGTTCAAAACCACCAAAAATATCTGAACATTTGACAAAAGTCTACCTTACCGTAAGACGAAAAGTTGCATTTTTTTTTTGTTTGAGAACAATTGACAATCAACGTTATTTACACCTAAAAGTATTGTGCTAAGAGTAATTTTTGTCAAATGTTCAGATATTTTTGGTAGGTTTGAACACTCAGATTTTTGGCGCTGATTTGACAATTTGACTCAGATTTTTGTACAATATTACTGGCACAATAAAATAACTGCTTCGTCTAAGGAACTGTGAACCAAACCTTGAGTTCGATCCTCGTATCGAACTATAATTGTGTACGTAGATTTGTCTTATAATTTTAATATTAAGGATCCCAATATCCCAGGAATTCTCCGTGACTCGGCTAACTCATGAAGACGGTGGTCCTGCTCATCCTTAGCTGATCCAGATCTGTCTCCGGTCGTGTCCGATTGTGAAACACATTTTTAGTAGCCACTGCAATGGTGCAGTAACTCCCTAAGTGGGAAATCACTCGTGTAGAAATATAGGAACCATTATAAGCATTTGAAAAATTCTCTTTGTGATTCGAATTGAATTGACTTACAGCAGTTACAGCTATACCACGGTACCAACTATTGTAGTTGGTTTCCGCTTACGGAGTCTATAGGATTTAAGCGATTCGAGAAAATAGCATCGGCTCCATTTGTAGCGGTTATGACTTCGCTCTGAGATAGTTTCTTTAATATTTTAATTTGAAATAAACAGTAGTTTCCTCTTTTAATGTTACAGTCAACAGCAAAAGTAGATGATCAAAGTCAGAAATTCAATACTAATGAACGTTTTTTGCGTCAGAACTGTGTGGTGTCAAGATGATTTAAAAGTAAGTGATTGTATGTATATTATACCAATCATTAACTAATAAATCATTCTTTGACTTATCGTTCTGATGTAAACGTTTACAACTTTTGGAGTCAACATTGATCAGGCATTGATCAGTTAATTTTTGATATAAAATAAAATCACTAAGGTACAGACAAAAGCACGTCAAACGTAACACTTTGGACTTTGTACCACTCTTATGTCCGGGGCATAAGTCCTTTAGAATCATTTTGACACCACACAGCTCTGACGCGGACTACGTTCGTTAGTTTTGAGCGTCTGACTTTGATCATCGGGTTAGTTGCGTTATCCCCCAGTTGCAATTTCACCCGAAATCGACCAGTTGCAGTTTTCCCTGAAACCCTTCTAGTTGCAGTTTCACCCGAATAAAAAATATCAAATGTAGGAGAGGTATACAGGTAAGTACTTCAAATTAAATAAATCAGTCTTTATTTTCAAACACTGATCTATTATTGCTGTTGACTGTACCTAGACTAACACAAAGTCACATTTGGTAGTCATGTACGTACAATTTCATTAATAACAAGTCACAAAACTGTTTGACGAAACTTCGATTCTACTATCTAACTTGATTATTGGAAACTCTAACAATACTTTATTTCATTATAATACCCTGCCCTTTATTAAAGGCTACATATACAAGAATCACCCGTCTAACTAGTCGCTTTTCCCCTCCAGTTGTTCCCAACATTGATAAATTACGAACTCAATTTATTGGCCTTAATTAATTACCTGGTTACTATGATATTCAGCGGCTTGTCATGTTTTGAAGATCAAATCTCACCTCAATAGATTCGTTACGCACGAGGCATTCAGTTTCCAATATAACGCCATTAAAAGGGAGGGTGGCGACGTACTCCTATCCCCCTTTTAATTTTTCACTTCCTGCTAGGGTGAGCCCTTCCATGATTAAATTTTAAACTAATGAACCGGTGTAATCGTTTATTGTCCATTCACAGGGTGCTACCTAACCTGGCTCGCGCCGGTCCTCGAATTCTTTTAGATGCGATAGCACCCGTAAAACCATTTTATTTTACGTTAACGACTTTTGGAAATACGAAATGGCGTGAAGCAATGGTTTCTCCGACAAAGGCGTCGCTGTTCGGATTCCCAAGTTTATGTTAAATTGACTATTTGAATAAAGAAACGTGATTGTTTGAGATCTTATCTGTTTTTGTTGGTGCATTGTTTGTAAAAGTGCATGACCAATTGATGATTTTGGAGTTCATTGTAGTTTTCATTATACATAGGTACGTAATGAATAACTCATCACTACCAACTTTATCGTAATAATGAAGGAATAGCAGTACCGTATTTATAAAAATACGGTTTTTATCATCACATCGATTGCTATAAATGATTTAATTACGAGATAAATGCAAACTGTTATGTCTACAAACCGCTCCTCTATTTTTCCATTAATACTGTTGCATTAGTTAGCATTTCGTTTACTGCTCTGGGCTCGGGCATAACTCTTAATTTGACAATAATGACCGTGAGAACTTCGGGCATTGTAATAAATTAGCGCTCTCCATTTTAAAATCGTGCAGCGAGATTTCGAAGTCAAACTGTAACTGAATTTATCTGCTGAAATGTGCAGAATGAATCGAACATTTATAATTAAAGTGAAGCATTAAAAATTCAACTATTTTTATAGAACAATAAAAATAACACAGTCTGCAAAAATAAATCAATAATGTTCAGCATCTCATATTTTTAAATGGATAAATGGTGCCTAAAAATATGAACGCGTTTTTTAAGATGATTCCATATAGTCTAAGGTCGACCTTTATAGAGTTGATAATAGAATGAAACTTATTTTATTATGAATTTATCATATTATAAAACATTTAAAAATAGGTTGGCTAAAAAAGTCCTGGACAGTGGTACCTACATGAGTAATAAGGTTTTGATTCGACATCATTTTTTGAATGTTTCATACAGCTCGAGTTTGTAACTATCGACCCGATCTTGGCAAGCATGGTAGCTGAAATTAAAAACCTTTTTATGTGTTGTAAGCATTTGTTGTAAGCCGCATCCATAAAAGAAACAAAGTGTTTGCCTTTGAGACTTTAAAATATTACACAATTTTTCGTAAGCGTAAACATAAACCTATTAAATGAGTTACTACAAAGTATTGTTACTATTTTAAGACGTACATTAAAGCTTGCTTGATGATAAAGAGCTGCTATAAAGTAGAAGACTATCTAAATGATAAGAATTCGTAGTCTTGCAAGTTTGCCTCTTCGCACATCTGCTCATTTTTCTTGGGAGTTACTGTATCGTATTTCTTTTTCGAAGACTAATCTATCTTGTTCTAGAAATTCTAAGCTGGCCATTCATAGTATAAGTGTAGTTTGTGAAGACCAATATCTAACGATCCTTAATAGTTCTTTTAAAATAAAGGTTGTTAAATTAAAAAAATGAAGGCTCATCTTTTGATCGATTATTTTCCTATGTAAATGAAACTTTATTTTTCTTATTTTCCTAAAACTTTAATTTAGAAAAAACACAGATTATTTCTGTAAAAATCATGTAAGTGTAATAAGAACGTGTGTAGAAAAACTATTGGCCGAAGTTTTTCGAAATGGTGGTTACTTTTGTAGAATTTCTGCGTATAAAGAAGTTTTAAACTTGACCTTTCCAACCTTCACACAATCCTAACAAAATACCTCACAAGTTTCCAACAACAAACTATTTCTTTCTATCACTAGTTTTGGTGAACTGAATTGTGTATAAAATTCGTAGAAAAAAGGTGTTTTCAAAGTTCTAAACTACTAGGGATTTTGATACATATACGATCCCATTGGATGAATATAAATAAATAAATAAATATCCCTGGACGTTATTCACACAGCGTGCAGCGCCATCTAGCCCCAAACTAAGCATAGCTTGTACTATGGGTGCCAGACAACGGATTAACTTAACGGTATTATAATTTTACCTACGTAATTTGCTGATTGCTGGGAAGACAAAGAAATGAAGCCAATAAAAGCGAATTGAAAAGCATACCAACACAGCACAAAAAACCACAAAAATTTAACATGTGAAACTCAATCGTCCTGTTCGATGCGAGTGCTTTTATAGGAGCTGTCAGAACATTTTTCAGTTAGTTCCAAAAACTCGTATAGCAAAAGTTGTGCAGAATTGTGAGGCAATACGTGGTTAAGGGAATACTTTTCGTTCTTTTTCTTATGATTTATTATTTTTTGTCTTCTGAAAGTTTGTAAAATTTTACCTCACCCTGTATTTATTGCTCATAGGTTTTTAACGGCTGTTTACTTATTGATGACATAGGAGACAATGTAGGTATATCATGTACTTAAATATACCTATTTAATGGCCCGATGGCGCATTAAATAACGTTCCGAGTAAACGTATTCCCAAGCTACTCTCAGTTTGAATTGGGAAAATCGACTCCATTCTTTCAAACATCACATCATAAAAATTTAGTTCAACTACTTTTTTCGGTTAAAGTAATTTGACTATAAATTCACAATGTCATTAGGACGACATATAACTTCTCGCAATGCCTTATCGATGTTTCTATTGCATTAAAGTGATATAATACGGTAGGGTTGGTAAAATAGCTCTCGTTATGATTCCGGTCACAAATGCGATGGGAGGGGACTGTTTTAGAAGGTTTCACTGAGAAAGTGACATAAGTGCCTTCATATCTTTGCCCTCCGGTGACATCACACTTAGTGTAATATGTTAATCTTGTATAGCAAAAGATGGAGTAACTTATTCCATAGATTTAAAAGGGTTTGTCCAATGAACATGGTAGCTCTTTAGGATAATTATTGTATCGTAGGATCAATTTATTTGCTCAGACAACAATAATACGGATAATACAGCATCTTTTTTAACTGAAAGGTGAATTGTCACGAACTTTTCTGTAAAAATGGCCCAGTTGACTTAATTTACGAGTTATGATTGTGCCATACCCAGGTCCCACCGATAGAAAATGTGTTTAGGTTTTCCCTTAGTGAATTCTCAGTTACAGCCAGTCTGGAATTTTGCGGCAACGTACCACGTAAAGCCATTAGTATCGCGTCTGGACTCTCCGCTTTGTTTGTATCTGTCCCACCGGTCTAATGAGGAGAAGGAAACATGGTATTTACATGTGTTCACTTACTTGTGCGCAATAATAAATGGTCTGTTTAACGATAAACTAACTAGTTTTACTTGAAATAAGCAGTTGTGACCAGAAACTAAAAATTAAGAAAAGAAAATATTTTCTTTACTACTAGCTGGTGTGTTATGCTAATAAAAAGCTATATTATTCTAATATTCATCATCGAAATCCGTATAATTTTTGCGTGAAACAAACACCCCTTCGGTAAATCCCCTAAAACTTACGCCTTTGTGTTACCACAGATTATATAATACTACGAGTAGTAGTTACTAATATTTATTGTAAAATTAGTAACACTTATACGCAAAAACAAAGCACTTTTAAATGGGTTGTATTTAACTGCACATCAAAAATTACTTTGCATAAAAAATCTGAATTGCTAAACTAACCTAACATTTGGTGTGCAATCAGTTATTTTGATGTACCTACATTTCAGTATTTTTAATGTACACTTGAAAATATCCCCTTTTAAATCAAATGTAAATAATTGAAGAAGAATCTACAACTGATTTGGTACAAGAAACTCGATAGTTACTCTTTCAATGGCCAATATTAGAATGATTGTATTATCATGAGTCAAAACAGCGTGCAACCATAATTTATTTACTTGTAAGTAATGCCAGTGCCCTTACGGCGCCTGCATTTCTATTAGGGCGTGCTGCGACCCCGTAAAAACAAAAACCATATATTCTCAACAAGCTAACCGCACCGAAGCACGCGCGACGATTTCTCAAGAAAAATATTGCGTGCCAACAGTACAATGGAATTGTACCTGCAATGAGAAAAACGTAATGGTATATTAGTGTAAAGAATATTTTATGTACGATTATAGAAAATGTGTTACATTAGGCATACCAAGTTTTTCTTCAACTGTACCTCCGTTTTGACCGCCTCCGTGGAACAGTGGCTAAACCGCTCGGGTATAAAAACACGGAGGTCGTGGGTTCGATTCCCGCCTTGGGTCTGATTGGGGGTAGGACTTTTTCAGAGTCCGACTGGCTAGCTACCACCCCCACAGGTGAAATCTGCCGCCATAACAGCTCTGGCTGTATTCCGGCAATATTAATGTGGGAGCCAGTAGGTACACTTGAAATAAAAGGTTCGAAGATCAGATGAGCCTACAGTCTGGCAGCACATTGAGCGACGCTTCCAGATGAAGTGTCCCTTAATGGCATAGGCCGCAGTGGCCGCTTACCATCAGGTGGGCTGCGTGTCTGTCTGCCAACTGACTTGGTATAAAAAAAACCTCATTAAGACGCCCATGGCGACGTCGCCGGCTACTTAAACAAGCAATTAATTTATTGAAATCTCAAAATAGGCGACGTTGCCAAATCGTTGCTAAGAGAGTTAGGTCCCATACATTTTAATATGAATTTTTTGGATACGATAGTCGGCGAAGTCGCCATGGTGTCCTAATGAGTGTGTATGACGTATGTTTTCCATTAAAAAACATGAATGCAAACTGATTCGTTAAACATCAAAGTAAAAGCAGGTGTTTATCCACAAATAACGCTTTATCAAATTAATTCCTGTATTATTATATTAACAAAAATAAAGAAGAACTGGATTATTAAAAAAAAAAACAATGTTAAAACTTTTTGCTCAGTCTGTTCTTACTAAAATACAAACGAGCCATAACTGAATCCTTCTGGTTGTGAAATGATTCCCTTTGCAAATATTATTAATATAAAAATATTTTCACACCAAATAAGATACTACGAAGCTTGATTAAAATGATATTCTCTCAGACGCCGTACGTTCCGATATTGACATTGGATTGCAGCGAAAGGTTGACGGCCAACCTCTATTTCAGTGTATCCAGGCGTCATGTTATACGCCGGACACTTCATTTTCATCGTCTCGCAAAACGAATAAAGTTTTAGCAATGAAACCTTAAACACTTTCATAAAATCATAACCCTAATAAACGTAACAAAATTCAATTATTGGCTGTTTAATTTATGTTCAAATATTGTTATTGAAACCACAGAAAACAATAGTATTATACGTGTAGTAGGTATAATGTATAATGATTACGTTTAATGAAAATTATGTAAATGTTCAAACCTAGACAATTGTAATTGATTTGCGCTTTATTAAAATATGCAACGAACAATCGTGATCATGGAATGAATAATGAATCAAGTATTTATTTCAACATTGACGTTATTAATTTTACCAGTTTTAAAAGTTCTATCTTATTATCGTAGAAAACTTGTAAATAGCAAATAAACCGTAAAGGACCATGCAAAGGCGCGTCCCCACCCACCAACAGATTTCAAACGTATCTCTATTTATACCTCTAGCCATACTGATCTTTTTTTTGTATGACGACATCCCCCGTAGGAATGGGGATTTCACGCAAATCGAATTTGAATGTTGTATTTTTCAAGTATTTTTTTGACACAGTAAATTGTGAAAATAATGTGCAGGCGATCAAGAGTAACCCCCCCTGGCCTTAATAAAAGTGTTCAATAAAATATAATCTTAAAAAATATTTTACAGTCGAGTCTACTTGAAGCTAGACACTTACAGCGCAATTCTGATTCTTAGGCGTACGGCATAAGGACGTTTTTATTGTTTTTGAATACCCCGTCATTTTTTGGATTAAAAATGGTTATTTGTCTTTTTAAGGAATGTCATAATAATATTAAAACTAGTGCCAAGTCTGTTGGTGGGTGGGGACAGGGCCCATACAACTTCTTGCGTTGTTCTTTGTATGTTTAAACTTTCAGTAGTAATCACGTATATCTGAAAATACCTAAATTTTGTATAAGCCTCCGAACAGAGAGAGCTCTCGATCGACAAGCTATCGTTAAATTTATAATTACCACCCCACCCGTCTTAATGTTGAATTTCAAAGTCGACTGTTACAGAATTCAAACGTGAAGTCTTGTAAGAAGGCTATTGGTAATAATTTCTCTAGTAATTAAAACTCTGATTGTTTGACTTTATTAAATGACAACGTTATGTCAAGATTTAAAGGGTCGAAGGTTAGAGCCTACACTGTAACTGTGGAATGGAACAGACTGTAGCGAGCCGTTAAGTGACCTGCCTGTTTAAAACTGTTATTATCGTATCATAAAATTACTATTTTACATTTAGGAATAAGGTGAATACTAATACCCACTTGCTTACTCACTTGTGCACTATTACCATTCCTTACATAGTTGGTATCTTAAATAGTTAGCCGCTTTTAAGGCAACGTGACAAGAAAAAGTAATCCCAACTTTCATAAAATTAGATCAACACTAGTGTATGAACGTGTGAACACTTCGATATCGTGTGTATATGGCTTTAGTTTTACACAGAAGGGGGAGGAGGGGCGTTGGTCTACAAAAATGCTCATAAAAATTGATTACTGGCCGTAGCAAGAAAATGCAATCTGCCCACGGCGCCCGCCCCACACTCGCGCGCCCGCCGCAAACTCCTTAATAGCTTGGGGCATTTATTTTTCACATTTTTATTATATTTACGATACTCCGCGTTCGTACTCGTAGTGGTTAATGGGAATTGAATATGAATGCCAGGACGAAGCGAGTCGTTTGTTTTGTATTTGGTCGTTTGCATAAGTGCACGCGTGTGCTTCGACTGCGCAGCTCATTGAGCAATGAAAGCATTACCAGACGGCGTTTTACCTCACATATTTACATTCTAATAACTGTACAATACGCGTTATTGTAAGAGTGCAGCAGCGCGTTATGGTTCAGAAGAGTACGCAGATTCAAGTCAAATATTGCTGACGAAAAGATTTTAACTAGTGATGCCTCGATACGCCTTTTTGCCGATACGATACCGATACTCTTATAAAAATATCGGCGATACTGATACCGATACCGATACGCTCATTGAATGGGATAGATGTGCGAGTGCGAGGCTAAAGCGGGCGGGCGAAACAAATCACTGTATAAAGTGCGGGGTTTCCCCGAGCATAGTTAGTTCGTGCCTCGTTTGCAACGAAATAGATGGGCCAACACGCGCGTTTACATTGCATTTTTAAATCTGCCACAAAAATAACACCGATACCGATATATCGGCAAACCGAAAGCATCGCCGATATTCCGGTATCGGATGCATTGTTTTAAAATCTTAAGTGGTATAAGAGGTAACAGTTATTGTAACGGTTAAAGTAACTTCTAGGAATCATCTAAACGTAAAAAATCAGTATACACATTTGTTAATCTGTATAGTGTATATTTGTTTGATTGACCTACTGCTGAAACTGCTAAGAAACGAAAAACAGTAATTTCTATAGTGGGAGTCAGTTAATAGGTCATAATAGTCATAATACAACATTTGGTATTAGTCGCTCATGCTTTAAGTACCTCCACAATCTCCACATTGGGTCAATCAAATTGACAAAGCATTAAATGTAATGTGGTTCCCAACATATTTGTCTGATAAAACTCAACCCAAAGGGAAACGCCGAAAATAGGCCCAGAGTGCACAACATATTCAATTTCATGAATGAAATCTAAATATTCGTACTTGATTTGTCGTCTTCTTCTTTTTTCAGTATAAGTTAGGAAAAACATTTATAAATAATTATGTATTTCAACGATTTTTCCTTTACATGATGTTTACATGTCACTTCTGATGTTTGTTATTAAATAAGAAATTAGTCCGAAATAGTTTATTTTTAATTACGTTTTTCGATATAGCGGTAAATATTTTATAAAGTGTTAAATAATATTATTAAAGACCAAATAATAAATGTATACTTATGAATAATGATAAATTGTTTTAAAACTACCTTTTATAATATTAATAATTAATAAATAACAGTATAAAATATTTACCGCATTAACGAAAAACGTAAATTAATTTCGGACCAATACTTTTTTTTTCTTTTTTCGTGCCACTGCACGGTTTGTGCATCGGCCACTGACATTGATCTTTTATTTTTATTCTTCTTTTTGGTTGGTCCGAAATTAATTACGTTTTAAGATATAGCGGTAAACATTTTATAGTGTGAAATAATAATAATTATAAAAAGTAGTTTTATACTAATTTATTATTATTAATAAATATACACTTATAAATTGGTCTTTAATAGTATTAAATAACAATTTATAAAATATTTTCCGCTTTATCGATTAACGCAATATAAAAAAGTAAGTTTCGGACCGGTATAAACATACGTCATTAATAAAATGTAAAGGATATAGTCGTTAAAATATTAAATAATTTATAAATGTTTTTTCCGACTTCTACTGAAAAAAGAAGAAGATGACAAATCAAGTACGAATATTTAGATTTTATTCATGTGATTGAATATGTTGTGCACTCTGGGCCAAAGTTACTATGGCTTTCTGGCAATCGTACGTATTATTCGTAAAAGCTCTATCGTTTAGCCGGTCTCACGTAGGAATGCATTCAATTTGAAACATTTCAATATCCAGTGAAGCGCACCTCTGCCTAAGCTGAAGTCGGCTTTTTCTCAAGGCCTGCGAATCCGCACCGCGCGTAGCCATTTTCCACGCTCGGTAAACTTAGAAACTGGGCCAAAGTAGGCTTTTGCAAAATATACAGGGAATTCCCTACCCACCCTCTATATTACGTGCTTAAGAACTATTTTCTTGGAAAGTTCTCACGTGCCGCGGAATAAAGATGGAGTTCCGAACATCCTTTTTTAACTATTTTTTAAACACTGCTTGTTAAGGCTCGCTTAAAAGCTGCTTTAGCGCTAACAATGTGCCCCGCCGCGTCGGTATGTCGCTTCAGTACGGAACCTTGATCTTAACTACTTGTTTTTATTTGAGTTGTGTTACGGAATAAAGCGTTGTCTATCTAGCCTTGTTTATAGTACAAAGTGAAACTAACAAAAAAATTTGGGAAAATGTATGGGAAAAACTCGCGATAGACTCTTTCCCATACAAACTTTGATCTTTTATTTTACTGCTTTACATTATTGAATGTACATAATTATGTATGTGCGTTTAGAAAGTCACCACGGAATTAGATAATTCTATTTTACATTTTTCGTTAATTCTGATGATAATTATTATTTTGTCATACCCATTCTTTCAATTGTCCTTTACATAAAGGTTGTCTGGTAGTGATCACTCCTAGCGATCAAAAATGTTCTTTTTAGCTGTCATTTATTTGTTGTGTGCAGTAAACAATATTTAATATGTTGTGCTAAATTTAGTATAGCGGTAGCCTCCGCGTTTTCACCTGCGCGTCACTTCTTTTGTCAAGTATCCCCCCCTCCCCCCACATTTCCTCCACACCCTACGCTCCACAAAAGTACCCTATGTCACTCGGGGATAGTGTAGCTCTGTAACAGAGAAAGAATTTTCCAAATCGGTTATGTAGTTTTGGAGCCTATTCAATACAAACAAACAAATCTTTCCTCGTTATGGTATACCCGTAGATAGATCTGTCTTCAATACCTATATATGTTTTGTCAACAGCTCCAGATATGCGAGACCGATGGTATCGAGGAGCTGAGCGACGAAGAGCTGCCGAATGGGGCTCAGCGCCGCCTTGTTGTTGTCAAGACCCTGTGGCGCGGGTGCCATAACGACGTCAAGTTAGTATCAACACATTTAGGCCGTACGCTAAAACTTGCGCGGATGCCCGCTCCAGACGCAAGAGATTTCATGTACTTAAATTAAATTAAATATGTTTCAACAAAGATCTACAAGAGGTGACCCCAATGGCGAATACTACACACTCGATATTTTATCGTGATATTTGGATCGAAATCCAGGATCACGATATTTATCGAGTGTCTAGTATAGCGTATCACGTATCACGATATGTGATACGCTATACTACACACTCGATAAATATCGTGATCCTGAATTTCGATCCAAATATCACGATAAATATCGAGCATATAGCATTCGCCAATAGGTGAAACATCGACGCAAGAAGAAAAGGGGGGAATATATAAAAGTAACAACTACGTCCTATGTTGTACGTGTGACAATCTTTCTCGCTTGTTAAACAATCGTAAATTAGATCAAACTGTTCCCGCATTGAAAGATGTATTTTGTTTGCAGGACGGCGTTTGCCCGCGAGGCCACGTGGGGCGCCGGCTTGAAACACCCGCAGCTCGCCAGGGTGTTAGGTTTGAGTCTGCTCGAACCCCCGTGCGCAGCACTCGATCGCGGCAATGCCGTACCTTTGCCTACGATATTGAGACTGGACAGGAAATTGAAGTAAACATTTTATTTTGTATTTAATTTCAATATTTTTTTTATGACACCAGCAGCTTTCGCAACGGGTACCCACGATCGTATGTGACAACCAATTTTTTGTAATGGCTAAGAAATAACCATAAAACAAGGTTGCGGGTTTGATCCCTACACACATTTGCTGTCTGTCAACTATGGACAAAGCTTAGATTAGTTCGGGACTATCGTAGGGGGTAGTTGTGAATTACTTACCCCTGCACTTACTAGTGGGAAAGTCCAGTAGGTGGACAATTTGAGAAGGATTTAAAAGGCTATAATGAAATAACGAAAATGTGCTTTAAAATTTTAAAAAGATTATCTCAACTATCAAACTGCAGTTTTAACTAAACTTATATTAAGCCAATTTTTCCCCGAGAATTTAGAACACGGTGTTGTCCTATGATTAAACGTCGAGTATTTATATGGGACACGATTCTACCGATATAATACCTCATATAAAATAATTTATTTAACTATAAAACACCAAACAATCCTCGAGAATACAAACATGGGCATTTGGGCATTATTTCCTAAATTGAAATACAAAGAAAGAGAATTGAACATTGAACCTTCAACCGTACACACGAAGCCATTCAGCGCGTGTACATAATAAATGAACCTCCTTAATTCATGAATACGACTTGTAACAGAAAATACTTCTAACGTCTAATGGATGCTCAGAGGATCTTAATTTTTGAGAAATATATTTCTGTAACGTTGCCGAATTTGACTTTTATTAAATACTCGTGTATTATTGGAGATCGTTGGTAAAAGCGTCTGGTTTTTTTTGCAGTTATTCCAGTTTGATTCACATATGCTGCCAGATAGCCGCAGGCATGAAATACCTGGAATCATTCGAGTTAGTGCATCGGGATCTCGCAGCAAGGTAGGTTGTTAGCAAAATATTTTGCTTTTTTATACACATACATTCGTCCTGCCAAATACTCTTTAAAAGGAACAAACATAATATATTCCACCACCAGTATTGCATTCTAGAAAACATCTCAAGTATATTAATCTCTCAAGTATATTAAATATAAAAGTATTTCCATTATGGTGCAAATGTGATTTAAAATAAAAACTTTTCTAAGACACGTGTTCGCTTAAATATGGTCGTGATATTTCATTTTCTCGAGCCTAAGAAATCAGCCTAACAAATCAGAAAACATTTTCAATAAAAGATTTTTCTTCTGAGCAAACACACAATGAGAATCTTAGATACCTACATCTGAATCATTGGAAAACCAGCCATGCTTGTATATATTCCACTTTATCTGAATTCAGATTTTTGGTATTTACCTAAGTCGCCGAGTTTGTTTTCACAGAATACATTTTTACATTTACATAATTATAATTTAATTTCTTTATCCTGAGTCGCATTGTCCCCTGGGTGAAAATCACCTTTAACCCTATACATATCGTCCATTGTTCGATCTCCATCCAGTCTTTATCTGCCATAGCAATGATGTGGTCAGCCAATCGTTTTCGTTGATGTCCCACTCGCAGTTTGCATCCATCTCCCATCATTGTACCTTGCGAAGTACCCATCTCCACTTCTGTTTTAAGGTTTAAGACATTTTTTTCTAAAAGAATACCATTCACTTTTATGATAAATAAATACTCGTACATATTGTTTAATAGTGTACGATGATACAGTAAAAGTTACAAGATAAGGAACAATGTTTTCACTAAGTACCTAATATTGTTCTGTGGGTACTCTTCGAAAAAAATCATCTATTAAAACATGACATTCTGTGTTTTTGCTATTGAAAAAGCGTCTGTTATCTGAGTTTATAATCAGTTACGTTGAGCTAACCTAGGGTTTGTTATTATAGAAACGTGACAGTGAGTGACGAACTCAATGTTAAAGTAGCTGACTACGCCATGTTCTGTGAGGAGTTCGTGACCGACTACCATGTCATGGTCGATGGTACTCGACTCCCACTCCGTTGGATGTCCTGGGAGAGCCTGCTGATGGTACGTTATATAGTTTTTAAATCATTCATTTCAGACTAAATAAAATACACCGTAAGTCACGAAAACCAACAAGCATTCATAGTATTTGACTACCTCATTTCCACATTGTGAGTTCGATTTACACCTTGAACTCGGCCAATAGTAAAAGTTTTTAAAACGCGTTCAGAGCTTAAAGTTAAAATTGAATCGACGTGCTCGCTAACCTCTTTTACTGTCTTCAAGAAGATTAATATTTAAATAATCATCTGAGAATCAATTTATGATCAATTTAGTGATCCTATGACAGACAGCGGACGCAGACACAGACAAGGACACATTTTTGTGTCGTGTGTCGGATACCAGCCACTAGTAAATTCACTGGTTGCTGATTTCATAATGAGCCCTCTCTGCGCAAACGTAGACACTATTTGTGTTCTCTTATGCTGGCCATACACCATCAAGCCTATCGTCAAATCGGCTTGAAGCGATCGATTGGATCAAACCAATTTGACCGTGTGTGGGCGTGGATTGGCTTGACAACTCGAGTTATCAAGCCAATCCACGCCCACACACGGTCAAATTGGCTTGATCCAATCGATTGGATCAAGCCGATTTGACGATAGGTTTGATGGTGTATGGCCAGCATTACTTACAAACAATGGTGGGCTACATCGGTGATCCATCTTATACAAACTGTTGCCAGTCGACATAAAGAGAGAAAGGGATATCTCTCTCCGATGTAATAAACTGAGGCATTAAACTACTTCCAGGGCATGTACTCGCCGGCCAGTGACGTGTGGTCGTTCGGCGTGACCGTGTGGGAGGTCCTCACTTACTGCTTAGCCAAGCCATTTGAAGAGATGAACGATGACCAGGTAAACAATGCTTTATTTTTTATTCGACATTCAAATCACGTTAGTTTTATGAATTTTACAGCAGTTATTTTAACCTTTTAACCGCCAGACGTCCATCCTACAAAACGTGCTCCTAGCGCCGGACACTTATTTTACAACTTACTTTATTTACTTTTGTGATTTTTTTTTCAGTCAGTAGTTTGAATAAAATTAGACGAAAGTTGCAGTCGGAATTTTACGACTGTGGCGGTTATGACCCGAATTCTTGCCGTCGGATAAATACGACTGCGTCGGTTAATGGGTTAAGAAATAGGTCTTGAAAATTTTGGGAATTTGTGGATTTATTTTTAGTACATTTATTCCTTATTCAAATGCACTTGTTTTTGAATAATGTATAATATTGATATACGACTATTAGTGATTACTATGCATGCTCCTTGCCCTCAAAGCCCAATTTGGTTGCGCAGGTACCTATAAAAATGTTACTTTCCATACGTTGGGGACTTATAGTTAAAATGAGGATTCAGGCGACTGGGACCACTATATAACTGGGACCGCGGTCCCAGTTGCCTGATTAGTTTTTATTTGTTTATTTCGTCAGGCGAGTGGGACCACCCGTAATTTTAACCACAAATCCATTGTTGAAATACAAGATTTAGTACAGTTAGCAGAAAAGGTGTCACAAATAAAACAAAGTTAATTTTTGCAAAGGTAAGTTAGTTTTTGTATCACCAACTTAAACAGTATAACAGTCTTAATTATGTTTTAAAAATCACGTCGGCTCATATGCCTACTTAACTAGTAATTCTAAGTAAACATTCAACAGAAATCTCCTCAAAACAATAATATAAAATCAGTCTTAATGTCTCTTAACTTTATACACCATAAAGTAAGTACTCATTACTCCTATTATATATTTATAATAAAGTCAGAAGATGCACATATCGTGGTGTAATATTTATTTGCAATGACAAATGACAAATTCGATCTACTCTTTGGTGTTTATGGGCGCCTGGTACTTCCAATAGAAGTTTTGCATCACTTCGCTTTTATTTTACATGAATTTTATTCACCACGCTGCCATTTTAGGACGAAATATTCCGTTTGATTACTCTTCGGTACTTATGGGCGCCTGGTACTTCAAATAGAAGTTTTGCATCACTCGCTTTTATTTCCATGAAATTCTACTCCGCCATTAGATATTCCGTGTGACTTCTCTTTGGTGTTTCTGGGCGCCTATAACTTCGACGAGAATGGCGAATCAATCTTACTAATCTGTCGCGAGTTTAACATTTTTTCCCCATAAAAAAAGTGTAGTCAGAAGTTTTCACTTCAAAAATACTTGACCGTAATACTAAATAAAATAAAATCCTGAGTTATAATTTGATTTTTCTGTTAACTGTACATTAAAGGAAATTAGGTATATGGTCCCAGTCGACCGATTCAAAAATGTTATCAGGTAACTGGGACCGCGGTCCCAGTTTTATTTGGTCCCAGTCGCCTGAGTCCTCGTTAAAATCATCAATCATTAAAACAAAGCTGTATTAGTACATCCATCAGTTCTAATATTATAAACGCGAAAGTTTGTAGGTAAGTATAGATGGATGGGATGTTTGTTGCTCTTTCACGTAAAAACTACTGAATGGATTTGATGACACATTACAATAATATTATAGCTCATACATCAGAATAACACATAGGCTACAATTTATAAAGATTCCCACCGGATAACGTTCCTACATACAGTTCATACGGGCGAACTCGCGGGCGAAACGCTAGTATTCGATAAAGTACTTCCTTACGTAAGATTTATATCGGATGTACGCGCCAATCGATTCACACTAGATTGCTAAAATACAGAAGAGCTAAATATAGAAAGTGCTAGCTCTCCAGGCAAATAATGCCCATAATACGAGTAATAAACGCTATCCGGCTGCCAATTGCAGTTATTGAAACCACTTGTTGTGCCGCGCGCCGGAAAACACTCGATTAGGGCCGTTGAGTACAATAGCGTGATTGACAGAAAAATAATATTATGACTTATACGAGTAGCATGCGTTAACGTGAACGTGCAATCAGATTTTTAAGATAGATATAAAAATTAGATTTATGAAAATTCTTAAAATGAGTTTTTGAGCCATGTACAAAGTAGGTATCTGATAATCATACGACTTTTAATTACTTCTTTAGAAAAAGCTTTAAGCTTAAAATAAAATTATAAACTCAAAGCAATAAATGAACGCCTTATCAACATAACGAGTTTCCGACCAAATTATATTCATGAAAACTTACGTTACAAGATTGAGTTATTTTTTTACGAATTTAAAGAAGAATAATCTACATGTAGGTTGAATCGGTCACTTGAATTCTTAGACAATAGTTGGATAAATTAACTAAATGTATAAAAATTAAAAATTTCAAACGAACGTGTTAATAAAAATAAACACATACATTTAACGCCATACATAGAACTAACGCTGTAACGCATTGAAAAACTAAAGCATTTACCTAAGTTCTTCAACCCACGCCATCTTGAAACAGCAGTTTCGCACTACGTCTGTTCAGAACCCGTGAAAATATTTTGAATAAGATGAAGACAACTGGTGCGTAAATTATACCTAGAAATAGTTCTGCGGCTATTACACGGACCATATTTTCTTTCGGATCAGATTCGCATCGGGCGTAGTGCGAAACCGCTCTAAGAATGTTAACCGCGAGAGTATTTCAAGCACTTTAGAAGCTAAGTGCGGAAAATGCCCAGTCAACCTGTGTACGAGTTCTTTACCAGCCCGTTGTTTCCAGGTGGTCGCAAACGCGAGCGAATGGCGCTGCGGCGGCCGCGGAGCCCGCGTGCCCGCCGCACCGCCGCCGCGCTGCCGCCGCGAGTTGTACGACCTCATGCACGAATGTTGGCGACGCGAGCCGGCCCAGCGCCCACGCTTCCACGACTTGCACCGCTTCCTCGACCGCATGACGCACGGGTACAAACCACCCGCTAACCGCTGAACGCTAGGCACCGCGCCGAAACATGTTTCAGGCCTGCGGGGCGATCGCGGTACATAATCTCAACAACTGAACCTCAGTCTTTGGTAGTGCTATCACGTTTGAAACTCGCGACGGCGCCATACGAAGTCGGCCGAACGGCTTCGGTTTGGTTGAAATTATTTAGCGCGACCCCCTTGTGCAGAATGGCGACTTCAACGCGCGAATCGCGCCGATTTAGCCGCTAAACACGTGATGCTGGTGGACGCAATGTATACCCTAGTTCCTCACGTTTTGTGTTCGCGCGTATAGATTCGCGACAAATTCGCCTTCCTGGACAAGGCCTAACTCGAACATGCTTCCGCGCTGTTCCCGCAAACAAGCATTTTTAGCGTAATCTCCGACAAAACGCTTGACAACATCGATCATAATTCATAACGCAACGTTACGTTTAAAATATACTCGTATACTTATTAAGGGTACTAGTATTTTTCAACGTAATCTGTTACTAGCTGCAGGAATAATGGCTAACTTTTAAAAAAATCACTTAATAACATTTAAAAAAATCAATAACACAACAGCACGAGCTATGCACTAAAAACACTAATCACTGCTTGAAACACGTTGTCTTGATAATATCTCGTTTCCAAGATGGCGCTCGCAATCAAACAGTTAGGCATGTTCGTAACAAAGTTTTGGGAGTATACCTAGATGTTTTGAGTGTTCAGGGCGCAGTGTTGGTGCGTTAGCCACTGCGCCTGCGGCCAAATAAGAGTGAGCAGACTGCCCGAGAGGTCCGCTCGGGCTAATTGGAATAACCCTATCGATACAAAGATCACATCTGTATTTGACGTCTCCCCCGCGCCAGCGTGCACCCGCTTACTTATCGTACCGGTTGCAACCAAATGTACATACATTAACAGCGTGAATATACGAGTTAATCTAGACATAACCCATTTGACGTACACCTGTAATATAATGGCGTTACCTTAGCAATAGACTTTGGGCAGATTCTATTCCTTCTAATGTTTTAAGGAATACTTTCGATATAACACCGCTGGATGTACATATTTAATGTTTGCTATGACTTGAATAAGATTGGTTTATACCTACTTCTCTTTTAATGGTTATTATTTGTTAATCGCACCTAACATCACTTACGGTAAATAGGGTAAGATTATATTTATCGATAGCTGTAAATAATTAAAGCTTAATCCTTTCCTGAGTCAATGATTTTGCACTGGCCACATTTCGTTAGAAGCTTTTTGAAATAATTTTGTTTGAAAATAGAAAAGTATACTTTTCTATTTAACCATAACATGTATTGCCATACACTATTAAATTTATTTCTTAATATAGTATTTCAACAACAACAACAATCAAATGACTTCCATGGAGTAAACGTTTTAATGTTACTTTGATATCGGCAAAGTAACAAATTGCATTTTAAATGGCTTGTTTTTTTTATAGGTAGTCACATATTACTTGCTACTGTGAGCCGCAAATATATCTTTTAGACTCACAATGTGGGACTGGACAAAATTGTTAAATTTGATATATTTTATTCTGATTGGCAATTTATGGGCTCGTAGAAGGTATTAACGCTTTTCCCTCAATTAAGATAATAGTTTGCCCTCAATATATTTATATATCATAATATGTATAGACACATGGTAATTTCAATCAGTAACATAGGGATACATTTGAATTTTTTTTTGCATAAACAGTAATATTGATAATGTTAGTTTGTACCAAGATAAAATGTAAGCAATAGACATAATCATTCTTACATATACCCGTAACACAATATGTAACAAAAGGATTAGTGTACTTTAGTACTAGTAGTAGTAGTAGATAGGTATATTATAGTAGGTAGGTAAACATATAATTTAGTATAATGTGTTGAGCAAATTCCAACGCCGACTTTTAACTACATTGTACAATATTGACACAAGTCTAATCGGTAATGATACTAATTATTACCGTGAATGCCAACGAAATGCTGAATCCCACTTACGATGAGGATATCCATTTTTGGTTTGGTGACCATTCTCCTACGACCGATTCGTCATTGGACTGTTCGCCGACATGACGATTCATTTTTGTCCGTTCCACCAACCTAGCATGGCGGCATGTCGGCATGTCGTCAAAAGAGACGTCGATGAAAGATCCTGTCGGCAAAACGGTAATAGGTGAAAAGCGCTGCAGCGCTTTTCAGTGGAACGGACAAAAATGAATCGTCATGTCGGCGAACAGTCCAATGACGAATCGGTCGTAGGAGAATGGTTGCGGAATCTCCATCCATTTTTAAATAAGATTTTATGTGTATCTTTCACTATCAACTGGATAAGGGCGGATTCTTTAATTTTACGTGAGCAATTGTAAAAATGTATCAAGTAATGTTATAGATATCAATTAATGTAAGCGACATTTCTTTTCCAGCGGTGGATTAATTACATTAACCGTTATTTACTTATAACAGGGTTTTGTTATTATTTTGTTAGTTTGTTTTTTATTTGGACTCTGTAATTGTTTTTTCCTGGTTTATTAAATATTTTATTGTTTAATCTTACTTAAATTATAAGTAACGGTGTTGCACGAAAATTAAATTAAAATAAAAAAAATCATTTTCATGCGAATATAGGTCGGTATCGGGACCGAAAAGCGACAGCCAAAATTATTCAAAAACATTAATTTTTGCTTGAGCTGAGTCTCAGTAGTAGTTTCCATGTATCTTGAGTTTCAGCGTAACATGAACTCTTTACATACGACCAAGCAAAGGAATCGTAAATTGCTCATAAAATCGATGTAACTGACTAACAATCCACAGTTGTCTCATATTAGAGCCCCTGAATTCCTAAGAGGCTTTACTAACTTAACCTATTTGTAGAGAAGTGCAACACTGTTGTCGTGGCCACCAAGTGACCAGCTCTGGGCACAGTCATGGGTCACAGGTGGTGGGGAAGGGGAGGGCAAAATTCCTTATGTTAAATGGATTATTTTCTAATTGGCAAATCTTATTTTTTGTTGGTTAGTTTTAACTTAACTTCATACGATGACACTGTATACAACTGCAGTGGTGGGAGAGAGGTTTAATCCCTATTGATTTGTTAAATCTTTTGTTAGTTCTGAATCACTACGTCTAACTTATGGTATATTTATTTTTATTTTAGTATATAATTGTTTTTGCTTGCTATTAAATTGATTATTTAATTGGGTAATTTTGATTCTTTTCAGATTTCAAATTATTTTTATGATTTATTTCAAACTAAAATTATTTTACTTTTCTCGCAACTTTTGTAACTTAATTTTTGTAAACTTTTATTCCTTTGGTTGGAATTGGTCATTCTGTTTTACATGACTTTATTATCCCATTATTGAAGGTGATTCGGGTCCTTAATTACGATTTTTAAATTTTATGTTCATATTATCATTCCAAATATAATCCTGTCTTCCAATTTTTTTTAACATCAATTTTCATGAAAATTTTCTTTTTTGAAATGCAAACACCCTGTTGAAAGTTCTGTGTCGTCAGATCATAGAACTTTAAATGGTTAATTCTAACAACAACCTTATCAGTTAAAATTCGTTGTATTTGTTAGTATTTTTATATTTATTTCAACAAATTTCGTGCTCAAACATGCTTATGAGTATGTACTACTTCATTTGCATGTACTTATCCTATTCAAGTCATAAGCAATAAGTAGCAATAAGTGCCGAGGTTGGAATCGCTTTGTATTCTTTTAAATTTTATTTATTTTGTTAATTTTATTCTTATACTAGGGTTATCGGCATCGATAGTAAAGTTTTTTAACATTTTAAATTTATTTCCATATTTTTTTTTATATCCTACACTTATTGCCCTGTTATAAAACTTTTCTGTCAATTATCTGACACTGGAACCTTGTAGTATAAGAATCTTTTTTTTTTTATTAAGGCATATTTAATTTAAGATTACAAATGATTTCGATCTTGGCACCTTTTGGGGCTCAAGGTATTCAAACATTGTTTATGATTATTTCGCTTTAGCTAAGTAGTCATGAACGATACTTGTAAATAGTGTAAATAAGTAAATCCTAAGTGTAAATATGTTCAGTGTTTTTTGTTTAGTTTATTTGATATGGCAAAACAAGATTCTTAATATGATCGAAAACAAGAATCAAACAAGTTAATTACATAATAATTAACTTTGCAGAAAATCTACTCTTCAATAGAGTCTCATCTTAAATAACATTATGTTTACACGAAGAACGTTTAATGGGTTTCCGAACTTTATAATACCTTTAGGTATATAAGCTATAACGTGATTACATCGGTGCACGGTGCGCGGTGGAAACGATAGGTATATCATCAAAGCATATACATACTTGCAGTGCGTGGGAGTAACTATCGTAGTATATCGACAGCTGATCACTTTGTCCGAGACTCGCCTTTGTAAGACACGGGCCCACAATTCCGATGCCCGTTAACCACTCAATTCCTTTAACAATTATTCTCAACTGATTGGGAGTATCGACAGAGTGAGGAAGGCGAATTCCTTACTAAACGTACTGTTGAATGTCACATCTCGGACAATCCGAACAGACTGCCCTTTATAATGCGATTTATTATTAAGAAATAAATAATCAGTATTAAATAAGTATTATTGCTAAGTTAAAATAGACGTTAAGTTCGGGCATGTTTAACGACATGTCGCTTCGACATGTTCTGTCCGCTTTCTAAACAATTTGTCGATACGAATTGTGGTAGCAAGTTCACAGAACCTTCACTCGAAATAATATATCATTACTCGTGTAACAGTAGTTAGATATCGATTGTATTGACATACTGTGTTTGCAATCGGTATAACTAATATAAGAAGGAAACGCGTTTCTGAATAGCTCCGATTGTTTTAGCCAAAGCACTTGTATATAAGTTTTTGCTGCTTTATTCGAAGTTGCTGTTCAGAAATGTCTTTTCTAGGTGTTAGACGTCGCTGTCAACATTGGGAGTGGAGTATTGAGGTCGTTGTTGGGTTTTCTCTTTAGTGATGTTGACAGGGGCAGCTGACGCGCCTATTTCACGCCTATCCCCAGCGCCCTTCGCCTAGCGCTCCCACGATCTTCCACTACTCAGCCTTTACGGCTAACCCCTACCTATAGACCCTGCTCTCGTACACGGAAGAGGTTAGTCGCTTCATTCCCAACTTATCATCATTACTCGATCGCGATAGTTATTTTATAGTCACCCTCCGTGTACATGAGTAGCGGCTTTCTAGTCCGGAGGCTGGGCGTATGTAGAACTATTGAGAACTCCATCACATTCGGAAACAAATAAGATACCTACTTGTAAAACCTTCACGTGATGCTGGCAATTAAGTATTTATTACAAAGCAAAGCGAATTCAATTTCATTGACTTATAGCGACTTTGCAAACGCAAAAATTAAACATCAAACTAAATCAAATATGTTACATTTCAGATCAAAACAACATATACACACAAAATTATAACTACATCAATTAAAGCGGAAATAAAATTGCCTACTTCAGTTTCCACATAGGGGCGGCCTCCGTTCTATAATATATCCAAAGTCTACTCCTATTTTTTTAACCTGTTTTAAATGTTAAGGTTGTATACTTCAAAGGAAGTTAGTCTCCTGGGCGGTATTGGCCCCCTGTGCTTCTTGTTTTCTTCTATCCGGGCGACGGCAGCCCGGGGCCTCCGACAATGTCCACGCGACGATGCGAATTATCCGAGAGAGAATATTTTAGTATGGTGGACGATGGACAATCGACCACAGCGATGGGCCAATTTATCGACAAGTGATTTTTCTTCGTGTTATATTTTCTGATGCTCCGGGCTACCCAGCCCAGTAAGGTTGACTAAAGCCGAATTACTCGTGTAATTAACTCTAATCTTGATCTAGCCTTGTGGCCACGTAACGTAATAGTTAAGAATACAATACACAATACTACGTATATATGGATGTTTAAATATCACAGTGTAATTGTTGTCACAGGAATTAGACCTCTCGGTGACCCCCAATTCATCGACATAATATTAAATACACACAATTTTAAAACGTTGAATCATTCGAATGGTTCGTACGTCATACGCAGCATCATTACCGCACTAAACACTATAGCAATGATAAGGCAATGTTTCGATTAAGTAGAGTTCACATTTCACAAACGTTTGGCACTTCACAATAAGCAGTTCGATAAAGTTTAAGTAATTTGTGTCTGATTGGCAGCAAACAGACCAATCTGTCCACTATTTATTAGGTAGCAGGCAGCTCTATTCTTGATAGCAGTAACAAAATTAACCAAACAGTTACAATTACATAACTACAGTAACGATCATTACAACAATGCAGACTGCATTATTTGGTACACTCCAATTGAACTATGTTCATGAGGAAATTGTTGACCAACAAAAAGTCCTGCAATATTAAAATAATAAAGCCACTTTAGATAATAGCAACAACAAAAAGTCTGAATTCCAATTTGTCCAATTGCATTAAAACACCGGCCTATCAAAATTGTACGCAATTCGATGAAACGGGGTGCTTACTGTTCCTTTAATTAACAGGTAAGGTATATATAAAATTGATGTGTCC
Organism: Mecyna flavalis; assembly: GCA_949319885.1. Taxonomy (NCBI): domain Eukaryota; kingdom Metazoa; phylum Arthropoda; class Insecta; order Lepidoptera; family Crambidae; genus Mecyna; species Mecyna flavalis. Next base: position 19,226,173 of record OX439425.1, on the reverse strand, counting down.
CTTTAATGTACCCTGAGCTAGTGGCGGGACGAGCAGGTGTATAATACCTTCACGGGATTCTGATCCCGGCGAAATAAAACCTTTCGCCCAAGTCGATGCCATCAAATACCTAGATGGACCCTCGATGTAGATTGCACATGTTTATATAACCGCTTTATATGTATATGTTAATAAGTTAATTATAAATTAATTTTATATTTTGTATACTAAATGATACGTGCTATTCTCTTATAAAGCAATAATCCACAAATAGATTGTGTATATTAATTAAAATGTGTTTTAGGCATAATAATTAATGCAGTAATATACCGAAAATATTTTGCAGTCTAACCAAAATTACTACAGGATGATACAGTTATTAAAAACTGGATTGGTTATTCTTACATAAACTTTGGTCTATTATTATGAATGTTACTATTTCTAGGCGAAAATATTTCAAAGAACGTAAACAGGGCAAAGTCGAAATTCGATAACAATTTTAAAAGATATTGCGGATTTTTTAAAGTAGGTACCTCCATTCTACTTGCGCATAGTTTGGTAAGTAGGTAATTAGCTTTTTAATTAACAATACATTTTTACAATTGCTCACTGTCATGCAGTTTTATATTTTTTTATATCTTTCAAAATGGATCAGGAATGGAGGCACGTATCACATAACAGTATGAGAGCAAAGATTCATTCATTCTTTAATAATTTGTGTATAAATAGACCAAAGTTGCAAATGTTCGTCGTTCAACATTTTTTAACTCACATTTCACACGTCCAGGTTTTACATGGTTTTCGGTTCTGTTTTTTTTACGATAATTCAGACTGCAAAATATTTGGTAAACCCCAATTGGACTATGTACATAAGGTTGCAGTCGAGCATGAAGACTCCTGCAATGTCAAAATTTCTATTACTGTATTTCTTGTTGTGTTTATCCTAGTGTATTAGCGACAGATTGTAATGTAGGGTGGTATCAATTATCAAAAGCACCAGAATATTTTAACACCAAAGATTTGACCTAAATTCTGAATAAAAACAAAAATATCATACGTCATTCTGGGATCCAAGATTATTTATGCCACCCAAATTATTTTATAAATATAATGCTAGAATCAGTAAATAATTATAGATAAAAACAGATTCTACAGCTTCATTATAAGTAAACTAATATAATGATTTCGGTGTTTACAGTAACCATGATTGATGTTACTAGGTTAGTTACTCTTCATTGTACCTATTAGCCGCGGTAATGGTACTCATATTATAATCAGAACTACCAACTTCCTTTACTTCGTACTAAATGTCAACATAACGGCTTCTTATTTGTATTAATTGTAAATGTTGCTTAGGAATATGTAATTAATATTATGATTACGAGTACCAATGTTGCATGCACGATGGATGTTGTAATTTTAGGCTGCAGTATAGTGTCATTACATCGTACGTACGCTGCATCGACAAACAATATGCACCTCTCTGTCACCTCTAGCTCTACAAACCCTCAAAATGTATCTAACTTAATATCTACTATATTAAAAGAAAACAGGTAAGCTAAGGAAACATTAGATAATAAGTAAGTCCTGCAAGAATATATTTCATTTTATAGAGTTAAAATTAATATTAATTATTGTATTTTAAACATTATATGTGTCGACGAAACATTTAAAATTTTATGGAGGTTTGTGTACAACGAATGTTTACAAGTTTTTGGAGAGGTAATGATTGCATTCGTTCGCTGAGCGCGTCAAGGACTGGACCAAGGGCCCGGCCTCTGGTCCAGGCTTTGAAGAAGCATGATTGTACGTTAGCCACGTGTTTGATGTTTCTTTCAACTATTAATTACTTCATGTTACCCAATTACTTCAGCTTTTACATATTTTTATTAGTAAGATTAAATTTTAAACGATAAATTTTATAAATACGTCTTATGTCCTCGTTTTGGCTAATTTAAGAGTGGTATAACTTTCGTGTTTTAAGATATTGGTAACTTAGTGTAATTTTCTGAAGATCTCTTACACCACGTACATCGCTCGTCTTCGGACGTGTAGCAAAGCATATCTGATAGAGTACTGGCTGGCACATAGTTGCTACGACACAAGTTGCTTTCATAATACTTAACATCTAGTGCACTGATTGTAAATAATTATATTCCAAAAGTCAAGTAAACAAGTTGGTTATTTGATAATTTTTATCATAATTGTCATATCATCATATCGTTCTTATATCTTGTGTCTAAATTTCGTCTCAATGTATTTTTCATGTTAAAAGTTATTTACTATATTTACGACTCTACGTGTATTTCTACTCATTTTACCTTGGGCGTGTAAAATAATGACGAAGGGGTGTTTTGGTGGGCCTCTGAATATGTTTGAATTGTTAAGGCTAAGGTTATGTTATTTCATTTGTCATTTTCACGGAAAGTAAATGGCATCATAACACGCAACGTTTGAGTTGGTGGTCGGCCTACGAAATGACCCCTTTACAAGTGTTGGGACCAAAAACACAGTCGGATATCGCCACTCGTTGGCTCGCGCCGGCGCGCGTGCGATCCTACAAGTACGCGTTGAAGACAATATTCTTCTATTAGTAGTTTCATTTAACGGCAAAGCCTAGATTTAACCGTCATTCTAAACGTTTGCTCATTAATGTAAATTGTCAATGGTGAAACATAAACGTAAATAAACGCAGCGCATTTGGCCGCATGTGTTCTGGTAATGTTCACTAAATTTTAAACGATGGTAATATCGTTATTATGTATGGATGTAACTTAGACGTTCCCTAAGATGGTTTGTAAAAAATGCAGTATAAAAAAGTGATGGATTTTACTGAATACTTGAAACATATCGACTTTATTTTATCTATCTATCTTCTGGCGTGAAGTTTGAACGTGATATCCGCAATCCACTTGTCCATTGTTCAGCACATTCCGTACAAAGGTAGACAATGCAAGTTAGCTTGATATTCCCGCTCTGCTGAGTTAAACAGCGAGCTATGGTTGTGATAACATGTTTGTTCTTGACGCTTCTATTTTATCACTGATCACTCTATAAATGAAATCAATTCTGTAGGTACATAATAAATAATCAAAGACTTTTAAGGCAGAATGCCTTCTTTTTATGTAATTTTAAATGTTAAAATAAATGTTGATTAACATATCAAGATAATGTTGTTTCATTTCAACATCCTTGTGCCTAGGCTGAGACAAAGGTTATCAAAAAACACACTCACTCACAAAAGAGTACAGATATAGAAGACGCTGGTTATAAAACCAGGCCATATAATTATCTATAAAAATAAAATTACCAAAAGATTCCGTTTTGCTGCTGATCGGTTTTTTTGATAACCTTTATCTAAAAACCCTTTCTATCAAAATATTATGTATCGTCAAGGTTTATAAAGGCAGCACACTAAACATACGAACTGTATTATAAAACGACAGGGAATCAGTTATAATCTCATTTATTAAAATGTATCATTTGAATTGTCTTAGAACTATAACATCAATATAATAAATATTTCATTAAAAATATACTATGAACAATAAAATAGCATCTGGTATCATACTCAATTCACAAATTGACATCTCTTACACAAAGGTACAGTTATTTCATTGTCGCATTTTTCATGATAAGTAATATCAGTACAAATATCGTAGGTTCAAAATATACGGAAGCTCAGGAAAGAGTATACAACGTGTTAAGTTAAATGCGCAAAACCAGAAAATAGTTTGATCAGAATAACGAGTAAAATCCATTAAACCACCTTTTAACACAGGTTACATGTCTATTTATTAATAGGTCAAGCCATCACGTGCACCAACTATACCTACCGACTCGTCCCTCGACGAAGCGTCGTCGCAGACGCAAGAAACGATTAGAATTACCAGTAAAACTAAAACAGCTAATAAAACCTTTTAATTATTTTTTATCCTTAGCTATTGTTTTTTCCTTAGCAAATAGTTCTATTGAATTAAAAAACATTTGGGGTGTCTGAGGTTTTGCGCATTTAACAAAACACGTTATATAATACTTATCGGGACTCGGCATTACATTTAATAATATTAGTATATCGTAATACATTACACAATAATCTTTTATTAAGATCATAATTATCTTATTTATCTTTATTTAAACGTAAATGTCATTTCGACATTAAAGCATTAAAGTACTACTGGTGTAGTCATTATTTTATGTCATGAGGCGTTTTTATTACTCTATGTTTTATGTATACGCTTGCGAAGAGATGTGATACAAGACAACCTCAACTCATACATTCAAGTTAAGAAATAATTATGTCATATCATAATATAATGTTTCCATGACACGTATTCAGTGGCGTGAACCCAAATGCTCATGTTTCATTACACAGTTGATGCAAAATCTCATTTTTGTTTCTGACACCACAGAATTATCAGAAATAAGGATAGTCAAAAGGCGGCTTGGTATTTACTAGAGAAAGATATTAATCATATATTATCGAATCGACCGCCATTATACTAATCATCTCCATTGAGAGATGGTAACAAAATAATAAAAGATCACAGATAGTACAGGTTTATTTACATGTTGCGAAGAATTACATTTGAGGAATGTGAAATATTCATGACAATAAATGTTTAGAATAATATATGTCATTAGACATTCGCTTATTTTTATTAATTAACTTATTGAATATGTACACCAATATGTTATTTAAAGCAAATTTGTTCAAATACATCATATTGTACTTATTTCATACTGGAATGGGGTGGCGATATTTAGCTGCTGTATATTTATTACACAATATGTCATCTTATTTTTCAATAAATTGTCTAGCTCATGTCAATTATCATACAAATTTCATTTAACACAACCTGGAGAACATAATAATAATATGGAATAGCGTTCGTTTTGTGACTATTTATTTTTTTCTGAATATCCATCAAATACCATGGTGGCGTGATCAGTTGACTCCTTAATTGTTAATGGCGAGCATCATAGCCTAATTAAAGTAGCACAACTTCAAAAACTACACTTACACCATATATCCCTGCCATTACCCACTTCTTTTCATACACATAGTCTTTCAATACGACATATTTTTATGATTACAAGAGACACTGAAAATATACATTATATAAAATAAAATAACCAAAAATTTATCAAAATTAACAGATTCTCACACACGATATCGTTTTGAATTTAATAATTTGAGCTCTTTTTCAGAAAAAGTTGAAAAATACGTCAAAAATATTACTGATCATATAATCATAACTTTTGAGCAAAAAGTTGGAAGATGACATCAGGCTTTTTGTAAAATATAATGGTAGACGAGTTCTGCCTTCTGCATATTTTACATAATCTCCAAAATGTTAAGAATTTGACACAAGTATCCATGTCAACATGGTATATTAAATGAATTGCATTTCTTAATCCAACATAATTCAATAATATAGATACTTCATAATTAAATAATATTATACATACTTCATTCCGTTCGCTTTTACAATGCATGCAATGCATTCCGCAGGCCTAACCAATAAAATCGTTCCTTATTAAAAATTCAAGTTCAGTGAACAGTTGAAGACTACAAAGATACCAGTCATGAATATATGACATTATTGCTTTATAATGATTTTAGACTTTACATATCCGTTAAACCTAATCTTTAAAAACAAATTTTGTTTAAATTGTGAAAAGTGAATACTGCTTTACCCAGTTTTTGCAGTTTTACTGAACTAATATTTTCTCTTAACGCAAAAGTAATCATTGTGATGATAAGACATAGATATTATAAAATGAATAAAATACTTTAAATACCCTAGGAATAGATAAAGTCGTCAGTCGTGCGTGACATAACACTTTTTTAGTATGAAGTATGAACCACATCAACTGTACTTAAAATGTTGTTCATACTATAAAAATAATGTTAGTGCCTTCGATCAATATGATCGAAGGGTTAGTGCACAAATCAGGATTCCTTGCCCTCTTAAACAAGATTCCCTCTTAATCTCAATATCATAATAATATTCGAATCCGAATCTTAAAATCATAAGGACAACTTCCTGTTTTTATTTTGTTGTGAAAATTCCCCTTGCAAAAATAAAAGATTTTTTTTAGTATTTTTCGTAAAAATCGTAACTTAGATGTAATTCGTCATATTCGAGAAATTTGTTTGTAATGTTGCACAATAATCGTATTAAATCCAAAAATATATTAAAAGTATTTTTCTAAACAACGTAGTGAATTTGGAACACGAACAGGTCTTATTATATTTTCTTTATGAATTAGTGTGTTCTGTTAGTGTATGAGTTGAGTACATTATGTATTATATACCTAAATCAGTTCGTTTAATTCATCACCACTACACCCACCAACTAAATATCACTGTATTCTTTCCTCGTTATCAATAACATATGAGAATGGGTTTAAAAAAAGAACTGCGATCTACAGAAAAATTAAACATGAAAGGAAAAGTAACGCTCTTTACAAAGTTTGCAACATTTTGATATCACATACTCTATTAGGTAACACAAGAGATTCTAAATAAAAATAATATAACTGACTCCTATGAACTTACATTTCCCAATGACTAAATTCATCATAAAATAATTAATTATACAACATTAAATCAATATTTAATAACCGTCACAAACAGTATCTAAAAAAAAAGTAGAAAGTTTAATTTTAACTTTTAAGGATCAGTCACAAGCGAGTATGACACCTAGTGGTAAGTGATCACTTGCCCTTTGACACTTGCAACTTAGGTAATCAAAATTCCCGAATGCGTCGCCGTTTTTTGAGTAAAGAATTTGTAAAGACGGGACAGTCTAACGCTGGCCATACACCATCCTTCCTATCGTCATACCGTATGTGGTCGTGGATTGTCATTACAATAAGATTTGCCATGCCAATCCACGCCCACATACGGTCAATTCTAATTGATCCAATCGATCGCGTCATGCCGATTTGACGATAGGAAGGATGGTGTATGGCCAGCATATGGGATTTGGTTGGGGAAGGCAGTAGCAAAGTTACCTATACGGTTGTCTTTTGTAAGAGGATTGCACTTCCCCGACTTTAAAATAATAGACATAATTAAGAATTCCTATTGCTTCCTTTTTCATTTCACATTTAGCACATTCATTAAAAAATACTGTATCAAAATATTGCAATGCATTTTTAATATTATAGTATGTGACTCAATTAAAGCATCTTACTTAATACATAAAATAAAAATAATATAATACTTAACTCATTAGCGGTACTATAGACTAAAATTAATAACATATAATATGAACGACACTAATCTACACCCTACATAAATGAAAAAAAAAAACAAAATTCTGTTTCATTTCTTAGTGTATGTACGAAAGTATTCATAATAAACTATCAAAACAATCGAAACATTGATATGCCTACTTTAATTTTTTTTTATTTCAATGTTCCCTGTTTTCATGCATCAGATAAAATTACATTACAATTATACATGACGTGATGTTTTGAGTGATCATAATTTATGGATTCACCTTTAAATGTATTAATTTAAATTAAAATATATTTTTACCTTGAAATTTAGAGAGAAAAAAGGGTAATAATTATACCGAGTATCAATTAGAATAAAACGATTTTACGATCGCCGTTTTTGCAAACCCTTGTAGGTGTACAAAAGTAATCCTTATTATTTTAATAAATTGAAATATCTTTAAAGAAATTTATAAACATACAATCGCAATTTTATTAAATAATAATATGAGTTTACAACAAGTTATCGAGATTGTTACTCCTCCGATCGCCATCCCACAATACTGTAGAAGATCATTAATTTGTCCTTCGAGAAAGACCTAGCGAGAAAGTCTACTTTACAAATCTTATCGTTTTATATAAAGCATTTCCTCCTTCACTTTTCGTTATATAATTAGACCAAAAATAAATATGGATTACCGCTTATGTCCTGAGGAATTCCCACTGGTTGTTCGGTTGGTTGTCGCAGATCACCATGATGAGTGGTTCCGTACGGTAAGCCCGCTCCACGCCGAGGCACATGCCCGCAGCAGTATTGTACACTGGACTGCCAGCCTGAAATTTTATTATTTTATATACAGGGTTATTGGTAATGTGTCTTGATCCTTTTAAGGGCATGTGGAGGAGGTCCCCAGCTAGCAATTGACCCATTAAAGTGCAGGTCAAAAGTGAACCAATAATGAGATATTTTTTTTTTAATATTTTTTCGGAAAATTAGGGATTCACAACTTTAAAAATTTATTTAAAAAAAACTACGACATATTTTAATGTAATTATTTATGATTAAGTTAGAGCTTAGTCTAGTACATAATAAAACACACTAGGATAACTGAAAGTTTTGTTAATTTTGAAATAAGAGATCAAAAACTAGAGTTTTTTTACGACGCTTATAATTTTGTTTACAATAAAGTATCATTTTCTTAAAAAAATCACCTAATTACTTGGACGGCAGAACATTTTAAAAACATCTTCATATCAATGGCTATCCAACAAGATAAAATGTACACTTAAAAAATTTATAACAACTGTAAAAAAAACTAACGAGCATAAAAGGGTAATAAATCTCTATACACATTTTTTCGCTTTAACGGTGTATTTTTCAACCAGATGACAATCAATAGACCAACGACACTTGATTAAACCATGAATGGATAAAAGAGACCGGTCAAGAGATGACTCATCATAAAAAAAAAAAATCCGGGAATTAGTTTCATATCTGCTTTTGTTATGTCAAAACGTTTTATTCCAATGATGTCTTAAGGACACTCACTTGAAATTTTGCAATGCACTTAAAGAAGGTTTCTTCCCGCCTGACCCTACCAATTCTGCCTTTAGTGGGGGCAGTCGAAACTTTTTAGTTTTGCCTGCCCCCTCCCACTAGGGGCAGACGAAACTAAAAAGAAGGAACCGAAGTTAGTAGTTGGTTTAAACTAAAAAGTTTCAACTGCCCCCACTGGTGGCAGAATTGGTGGGGTCAGGCGGGAAGAAACCTTCTTTAAGTGCATTGCAAAAATTCAAGTGAGTGTCCTTAAGACATCATTGGAATAAAACGTTTTGACATAACAAAAGCAGATATGAAACTAATTCCCGGATTTTTTTTTATGATGAGTCATCTCTTGACCGGTCTCTTTTATCCATTCATGGTTTAATCAAGTGTCGTTTGTCTATTGATTGTCATCTGGTTGAAAAATACACCGTTAAAGCGAAAAAATGTGTATAGAGATTTATTACCCTTTTATGCTCGTTAGTTTTTTTTACAGTTGTTATAAATTTTTTAAGTGTACATTTTATCTTGTTGGATAGCCATTGATATGAAGATGTTTTTAAAATGTTCTGCCGTCCAAGTAATTAGGTGATTTTTTTAAGAAAATGATACTTTATTGTAAACAAAATTATAAGCGTCGTAAAAAAACTCTAGTTTTTGATCTCTTATTTCAAAATTAACAAAACTTTCAGTTATCCTAGTGTGTTTTATTATGTACTAGACTAAGCTCTAACTTAATCATAAATAATTACATTAAAAATTGTCGTAGTTTTTTTTAAATAAATTTTTAAAGTTGTGTTTCCCTAATTTTCCGAAAAAAAAATTAAAAAAATATATCTCATTATTGGTTCACTTTTGACCTGCATTTTAATGGATTAATTGCTAGCTGGGGACCTCCTCTACATGCCCTTAAAAGGATCAAGACACATTACCAATAACCCTGTATACTAAAAGACAATGCAAAAGACTGGGCCCAAAAAATAAATTGTCGTGCAGATTTGGTATATAGCCTACGAAGTAGATCCAATAAACAGCTTCAACTTTTATTATGGCGTCGACAAAAATGGTCCTAGTGAAAAAAAAAAATTGTTTTTATGTTAATTATTTGTGAGTGGTTGACCAAAAAGGGACCTCAAGGGAAAAGAATTGATTTCGAGGAAATCGCGTTTGAAGTTTCGTGTTTTGTGAGAAGATGTACTACGCCTCGGCTCACAAAAAAATTCATAAAAAGAAACTACGGTGCCTAAAAATATTCTGGTTAGACCAAAACAAAGCTAAAAGACCACAGATTCAAAAATTCAAAAAAAAAACAACGGTTTCCAGTCCCTCCAGGTCCCTTTTTGGTCAACCACTCACATTTATGTTCATATAAAAATGATATATTGGACGATAACTTTTTCCCCCTAGGACTGATCATCTGTCACTGTCATCATAATAAAAGTTGATGGATGGTTGATGGTATGTGTGTGGTCTTTCACATAGAATACATCTCATCTCTGCACATTAACCTAAATTTTTTGGGCCCATTGTTCTTAGCAAGTTATGCATTCTTTTTTTTAATGCTTGATTAGTTGTCAGACAGACAAACAGCTCACTTTACAGCGGCCACTGCAACCTTTTTTACCGAAAGACTAATCAGAAATTGTTCAATATGCTGCTACACCGAAGGCTTTGTCAAAGAGACCTCTGATCTTCGAACCTGCCAGAACAGAGCCTGAGCCGTTATGACGGCAGACCAGGGGGCTTAGACAAGATGACATCGCTTCATAGCTGGCGAATTTCGCTAAGTCCAATTTGTATGGATTTGGCAGATGCCATAGAAAAGTCACGTGTTGAAAGTATGGGATTTGACATTCGCTATCGCAAATTGAGCTATAACGAACGTCATAAATGCCGCTTGTCTGGGGGGCTGGTGGAATAAAGATTTGCGCAGGATGGCTAACAAGAGCTGGATGCGACAGGCTGATGATGATGATAATAAATATTGTAATCCTAAACGCAAGAGGGACCTAATTACCTGTAGGTTCTTTCGATACCATTTCAGGGACTAGTCTCTTTACATATTCGAACAACTATACCCATTAGTCCCCCACTAGCTGTCGGGCTAACTATAGAGGTCTAATTGCTGGTCTTCTGGTTTATAAAGAGAAAAATCAACGTAAATTATATATTTTATATAATAGCAGAAACTGCCTCCGTGGTACAGTGGTTAGCGTTGGGCTCTAATACCCGGAGGTCGTGGGTTCGAATCCCGCGGGGAGCATCACTTTAGTTAGTGTGAATGTTCCAGTTTGGTTAGGCAGGTCAGGCTTGAATCACCTGAATGTCTGAAAAGAATGATGATTTCGTGCTTCGGAAGACACGTTAAGCCGTTGGTCCCGACTATGTTCCATGTAGGTCTTGTTTCCCTTGTATGGTTACGGAGGTCAGATGGCAATCGCTCCATTGTAATAACCAGGCTTGTCAAATCTAGGATCATAGTCGAAGCGGACCCTGAGCTCCATACTGGATGCAATCGGGGATACGCTAGGATGATTATGATATAATAGCAGAAACAAATAAAAATAATTTCTTCATTTAAAAAATATAGTTATTCTCAAAATTAGTAAATGCCGAGATATTTGGACTACTTTGAGCAACACCAAGAACTAATGGTAAAAGTAGCGTAACTTACAGATCCCTTATGTTTCCACTCCTGCGAGCCACCTAGCTCGTGGCACTTGCCCAGCGTCGGCGCGACGTTGTTAGACGCGTCCAAGCACAAGGTACGGCCCAGTACTAACTCATTCTTGTCCGTCTCGAACCACATCTGTAATAAAGGATTAATTATAAGACTAATAATAGTAATGTCCTCCTCTAGCCGAGTTTTCTTTACGATCAACCAACTACGCAGTATATTAATGACGACGTTAGAACCATAGTGATCCAAGTGAGATTTTCGTCAAAATGGATATTTTGTTATTAACATCCCAAAAAAAGACATATCTTTCATGCCACATTGATCTAAGTGCATAATATAGCAATTTTCATAAGGAAACTCATATCGGTCACTTTGGAATAGAACAATTTCAGGAACAAGTCCAAATGCGTTTCCCTCATTTTCTCAAAAAGTTGAAAATGTGACTTGGATCACTATGGTTCTAACGTCGCTATTTATAGTACACAAGTGAGTGCGCACGCACAGTTGCACTCCTAATTCCCTCACGGTGTACCGGGTAACACGGTGGGACAGCAGTCTGAAACGACCGAAGAGAGGTCAGGCTAATTAAAGACTGTAAAACATTGATTATAGTCGAACCATAAAGAAGTGGAACTCTCTGCCGGCTCATGTATTTGCCCCTTCCTATGACATGAGTTCCTTAAAACGAAGCGTGAAGAAGCACCTTGTGAGCCAGTACTGCGATGCCAGCAGATAGAACGCCACGGTGTTGCGTCCGTTGTCATGGTAATTTGGGTTCCCCTTTTGCTTACCATCAGGCTAAGTGGAGCCAATGAACTGAGCTACTATAAATTAAAAAAAAAAGAGCCACCAATCGGAGCCACGATCCTCACCACTGAGGGACCGACTTAAGAGGAGGACTGGGGCGCTAAGCTGATGATGATAATAACCGTTTTTATTCAATCAGTCCAGCGGGTACGCGACCGACCCCATTCATCCTCCTTACAACGACCAACTTCTATTGAATGAAATCTATTAAAATTTATGAACGAGACTCACCTGATTTAGAGTCCTTATACAGCTAGCAAGCACGAGTCCACTGCCCTTAGTCTTGATGTCTTTCGCACTCTGCACGCAGTACGTGGTATTCTTTAAGCGGAGCTGGTATGAGTCAGTGTAATTCCGCTTCCTGTAAATAAAGTCAATGAAATACATAAAGTATTGAAGAACACTTGCCTCCTCTTCTGTGGAGGAGGATGCGTTTAAGCCACATGTTTATGCACTGTTTCGGATCACCAAACACTGATTTATTTCACTTCGTCAAGTCACAAAAAGGTCATTAGTCATCGACAATGACATGATCCACTGATGAATATTAGCATCGAAATACGAAATATCAGGCAAGACAAGACAGCTTTATTTTTATAATTGGTCCAAAGTCATCCTAAAGTAAGTATAGAATAATAATGCAAAAGTGACTTGGCGACTTCTCGAGTCACAATACGCGCATTCATGTTAGTAATACTAAAAACTAAACACAAGGAAAACTTCTTTTTTTAAAATAAGTATCATTGATTTTATATGAAAAATAGATCAAAAAGAAACTACTCTCAGCAGTTTAAAGAAAAAATTCACGTCGCTCTACTTTACTCTTTACGTGCTGGCAGAGTCCAGAGAGAAATGTAAATTGCTCCATCGACAACAGCGATGCTCTTAAATGATGATGATAATAATTGATACTATTCAAGCAAATATTCACCTAGAATGCCACGGTTGGAACTTATTCTTCTCAGGATCGTTGAGGGCTGCCACCCTCTTATTAGCTGCAGATTCTTCCCCAGTCTCCAGTTCAGGATAGATGTTGTCCAAGTACCACTTGAAAGACTTGCAGTTGAGGCTCTTGCGGACGGCGTGCCTCTCCGATAGGTCACCAACGTTGATGCTGGCCGCTGAAGGATTATGCTCGTACACTTTTTTCTGTAAACCATACATATTTTTCATTTACATTAAATTGATAAATAAAATATCCTTGGATCACACAGCGTAATCTGTCGGAAGGTAAATAACTTCTATGCGAGAGACATTCATAATAGGGATTTAACAACAAGTATAATTTGATATGTTTCTAACTGTACTTTTTTTTAACAGATACTTTATGTTATACAAACAGACATCTGTTTGTACTGGCGCGGCTGTTGGTGTAATGGGACACTTTTCATTACATCAAAATTGCACCGAAAGTGTTATATAGAGTCTGCCTTCGAGAACCGAATAGACCAGAAAAATAAATAAGTAACGACAAGTTTTTAGCAAGGTGGAAATTTTTGTATCCAGTCTTTTAATTTAATATCTTAAAATGGTCAAGGATGGTTCAAGAACACAGACTCCTCCAGATGATATTAAAAGCAACTGCGATAGAGGTATTGCTTTTAATATTATAAATTATAAGCAAGACAAATAGTTATTTTATCTTTACTTATAAGATTAAAACATAAAAAAAATCGCAATTTAAAAATTTCACTCGCACGCTGTTGTATATAGCTTATAATAATAAAAAATTAAAAACAAATAAAACGTAACAAAAACAAATTATACCACTTTCTAATTTCTATTACTATTTAGCACGTAGTCCAGCCCACCTGATGGCCATTGGGGTCAATTCTATTATAATTTATTTATCTTTATATTAGTATAAATCTTCTTTATTAAGTTTTAAAACGAATCCATTAATTCCGGTTATTGTGACCTTATTTCACAACTTCTTTACTGAGGTCAAAATAAGGTCAATATTTTGTACTTATTATGAAGTGTTGTGTGTTATTATGAAGTGTGTTGTTCGGGAGGTTCCGTCTTGGTTTTTTATTTGGTCTGAGATCGTACTGTACATTTGTAAACATAACATTTTAAAATTCGCTTACGCTACTGCAGATAAGGATGAATTCGACTTTGCTTATTACAAATGCAATCCTAAATGTCAATATATTCTCGCATTGCACAATCGCCATGCAAAATGTATGATTTATTCATTAGTTGATCCACTGACACAATATATCGTGTTTAGTTATGGGCTTCATGGTAAGCCGTATGGCTTATCCATCATCCATACATAATTTACATCACTATTTCATAATTATTACGTATTTTATTCACTTTTATTTAAGTCTGGCCATGAGGAAGAGATGGATTCAATAAGCATCATTTCGCAAACACACCTTACATTCATTCTTATACTCGTAGATGTGACATTTTGTGAGCTAATTTAACATATTCATGTTGCATTTTTATTCAAATTACTTTATTAACTTGTTTGAAATACAAAAATTCATCTTGACAGTCTTGTATAAGTCAAACACAGCAATATAGAATACACAGATTAGTTCTTATTAAGTAGTATTTAAATCTTACCTAATTTAATAAAAATTCCGTAAATATCACATGATGCGTAGGTGTCGCCTTTATTGGAAGTTGCAATGATATTTTTTAGAAATAGTTAATGACTATAAATAACTTATTATTAACCGCTCAGCTTAATCAATCTTAGCATACACCAAGCACTTAAACCTCAATCAACTACAAATATACAGACCACATATTCATCCATCCATACATGGGCCATTCGCATGGAGTTGTACATCATGTGGTCCTCCTTGTCTGTGATGCCATACGGTCGACGTTTGCGGAACACATGACCCACTCTGCTGCATGGGATCAGTTCTAGGCTTCCACCGCACATCCAGATCTGGAAAATTAAAAACAAATCAACATTCAGAGCAATCAATATGCAAAAGATATTGAAAAAAGTAAAACAATAAATACAATAATTAATATTCTTCTGGTCTGAAAAAATGTAGTATAATATACTGCATGGTGCGTAACCAAATTTTTACAAACCATAATTGCCATAATGGCTAATTTCAACACTAATAACTAACAATGCGGAACATAGATGAGGATTGCTGAAATTACGAATAGGACAGCATAGATAGCGTAGAGAAATACAATTAAAAAGATAGAGAATGCCCCTGATAACCCCCTTGACCAACACCCTGAAAAATAATATCAGGGGCCAGAGCTGCGACGAAAAAAAACAATGCAGAACATAATTATAGAGCCTGAGTACATTATTGCTGGACCGAGATTGAGGATGTCTAGATTTTAGGATGGACTATAATATAAAACTTCTACATACCCTGAAGGAAATCTCCAAGTTCTCCCCTCCCCATACATTCATGCCAGCATCGTACTTGCCAACGTAGTTAAAGTACTCGCGGTATATTGCAAATAAACCGCCCGCCATCGTAGGTGACCTAATCGGTTTCACGAAATCATCATCATCTGAAAAATATAAATATGAGAATGACCATGAAGCACAATAATACTAAAGCTGTAATTTTGATTTTACAATACAGTGAAACCTGGTTAATTGGGATCTCAAGGGACAAAATTTAGATGTCTCATTTACAGAGGCCCCCGATTGTAGAGGTCGAAATTTACTGTTATTCCATTTATAAAGGTCAAAATGGTAATGAAAATGCATATTTTTGGTGTTATGAATTGAATGTAGGTATGTAATTTTTACTTTTTTGTTTTATTATAAAAAAAAACAATACCATACAGTTTATAACTACATAAATAATCGGTTTAATATATGTACTTTTGGACAATATGTTAATATTCAAAGCACATGTGAAATAGTTTCAATCAAATATTTGTAACCAAATGTGTCAAAACCTGTCCCAACCCCTGATAAATCGTCTCACTTATAGATCCCAATTCCCAATTATAGAGGTAAACATCGAAAAATCCTAGAAATCAAATCTCATTTAACCAGATTCGAAAAGTCCCATTAACAGAGGTAATAATTCGATGAAAAAGTGTCGGGACCTCACTGTAGTTCTTATTAATATAGGTTTCCCAATTATCCAGGTCCCATTTAAGCAGGTTTCACTGTTAATATTTTAATCAACTATCTTATTGAACATCAGCAATAAAGAAAATGTCTGTAAGCAAATTAAATCAATTGACAGAAAACAATATCATACTTTTTAATGTTCCTCTTGGCAAATTATCCCACTTAAAGTGTAGTCCCCAATTAAAGCCGCCTCTAACGAGTGGACTAGCGTTGTACTCGAATGTGTCTGCATTGATTACGTCTATAACAGGCATGACAGCCCTCCGAGAGTAGCGGATATGTATGCCGTCGACGCCTTCCGACAACCGCGTTAGGAGCGGAGGCAGCCAATCAACATTCACTTCAATATGGGAGTCGAGGAAAATCAACACCTGAAATTATTAACATTTGCATATTAATATTAAGACACGTAAAACAAGACACATTAAGAAATTATTCGATGACTTAAATGTCATCGAATAGACTAGATTGTCAGAATATTTTTGATACTATTATTAATAATACACTTAATAATTTTCTTGGATCTTTAAGAAAGACTTGAAATGTGTACTCTATATTGTAATGCACTTGAGTACATAACCATATATTATGAATTTAAAATGTTATATCACAAAAACAAAGTACAATCAAAAGCACCTCATATGTAACACTGGACTTTGTACCACTCTTATGTCGGGGGCATAAGTGCAGTTATCGAACTGCAAGTGTTAACCGTGATGTGCTGCTGACGGTACTTGCAGACTAAGGACCAGTTTTACAATTGACCAATAAGTTAATGAGAAATTATCTGTCAATAACTTAATGCTTGGCAGCTTGATAACATCTAACATTAAGGTTAGTCCTTGCCTTACATACCCCTCCACCAACCCGCACTAGGCCAGCGTGGTGGAGTATGGTCCACACTATCTCACAATTGAGATAAGGCCTGTGTCCCAGCAGTGGGAATGTATATAGGCTGATGATGATGATGAATTAATGCTACCTGATAATTGAATTTTTAGAAAAGTAGATTGCATAAGTTTTATTTAACACTTAAATTATCACAAACTTTTCTGTCACTAGTGAAACTAGCTCTTCATAAATTAATTTTTGTAAAATTAGTCTTTCTTTTTTAATTTGGCTTTGATTTAAATTACTTAAGAATGATAATATTCTATCATTTCAAAGATTCGTTTTTGATAGAATTTTGCATATCTACATAAAAATAAAATACATACATCACCAACACTATTATCAGCTCCATATAACCTGGCACGAATAAGACCTTCCCTCTTACTAGTTCTCAGCAACCTTATATTTAATCCATTTTTAGACAATTTCATGTAGTTTTTATCAGTCGTTTTCTTCTCTACATTATTGTCATCATTAATATAATCAACTATATTTTCATCTATGTTATTTGTCTCCAACATTTCTTCTTCCTTACGCATCTTACTATTAAGTTCAAGCACTGCATTTTGTACATTATAATTTAAACCATCTAAATCACTGAAGTCATCAACTAGAATAATTTCTTTCAAATATTTTGCATCTGTCCTATCTAAAATTGAGTGAACAGACCTCATAAGGGTTTCAAAATGTTCATTATAAAAACATATAACTATAGAAGCTCTGGGTAATTTCTCAGCATATTTCTGTATTCGACATCTGCAAAATAATGTGTGATTTAATATACAGAATTATAGCAATTATTGTTTAATGTTATTTGATGAATAAAATCCTTACAGTTTATTTCTGGTATCTGGTAATCCACGGTGATTTCCAATGCGTTGTGAAATTAGAGCATTAAATGCATGCAAATGGTAGCCTTTTTCACGCAGTCTCACATCATCCGCATTGCGAATTATACCCAGTTGATTTTCTGGTGAAACGTCAGAAATGTTCATATTCACAATTTCATAAATACAATACTTATAATTTTCAGTAATTTAATAAAATGTTAGCAATTTTTTTTTACTTACCCAAACTCTTATCAGGTTGAGCAGACAATTTCATGCCAAGTTGCTTAGCAAACTTTTCTTTAAGCATAATTTTTCTCTGATAATCAGATTTACTTTTAAATGATTTCCATTTACTTGCAGAAAATCTATCATACACCCTGGGACTATCATAAAGTAAATTCTTGCCTTCTAATGCTGCAATAGATTTGTCATTGTTTTTAATTTTGTCCTTTTCCCCCACATTCACTAATCTGTAGTGTATTTTGCTCTCCATTTTGCCTAATATTTTATCACCTAAAACCAATGGTGTCATTGGTTAATAGTTCCCTCATAGTGTATAATACTATAACCATTCATGTGCTGCTTGTAAAGTTAGTGTAAAACATCAATAGCTGACATAAAGAAATGTTAGTATAAAATGCTTGTATTATTGTTTTGGACCACATATTTTGCAACCAGATGCCACATATTTATAACCAAGCTTTCCAACAATCTTTCTCTCTTTCTTTTCTCCTACCCTTACCTGTATTGCCAAATTAAAAGTTATCAGATGAAGTGCTGTTAGGCAGAAAAGGAAAGAAGTTTTAATTAAGGAGTATGTAAGCACTACTTGAGAGCAACAAAATACATTTGTTAAATAAAAAATATGACTACAGAAGTCAGTATCACAGGCCTGTTAAGTTTTATTATTATAATGGCTCTTTTTATTTCACTCAAATAAAAATAGGTATTAAAATTCAGTTTTTTAAATAACTACTATACTTTGAGATGCAGAAGCAGATTTGTCATGTTACTGCCACTTTTAAGCAATATTATTACAGTAAATATTTAATGAATATTGTTGTATATTGTGTGCTTTCACCGCTGGAGTTATTGTGGTGTACTTACCGCTAGAATTCAGCAACCAGTACAAATAAAGTGAGATACTCCAAGTTCCGGACGCAATGAGGATTCCCCACAAAAATGAGTTATTGATTCTACCCATTTTCCACTCACAAGCTTAGCTTTTTGTAAGTAATAAATTCATTTGTGAATTTAGGAAGACTAAGGACGAAATTCACTATAACATGGACTTACGAGAGGATTTTAAGGTATAAGCTTAAGTAACAAAGAAAATACTTGTTGGGGTCAATTTAGAAAATTAAAGCACATATTACAAAATACTACGTACAAGTAAAGATTGATTTTAGTATTTGACACGACGGCGTCGAAGCTTTTTGAAATTTATCGTTTTACTGATTACAAAATCAAATTAAAATACAATTTACAATCACTTACGGCACTCACTGACATTTTGTCAATGTGACAAAGTGATTGTTTGAATGACTGAGTGACTGACTGACCGGTTTGCAGTGCTGCCAGTATCCGACACATACAAAAAACTACTAAGTCATCGTAAAACAATTCCATGCGTAAAACATACAATCAATAGATAATATTATCTTTTGACACATGCTTTTGACCCTTTTGACTGATTAATCTCTAGCAATGGGCCACCATTAGAACACAAAATCTTTTTTTGGTTAAAGGTAATATCTAACTATTTTTGGATTGCTGGAACTGCAAATACTTATTTACGTTAACGTTAAAGTCACTTTTAAGTGTAACATGAAAGGGTAAAAAGTAACGACCACTGAGGTAACGACAAATGTAACAAAAGTACCATTCTGGCAACATTGCCGGTTTAAGCAGTGCTACCATCACAAAAAAGTGGTAACAAAACCTATTTTAACTTTGATGTCATGTCTCTGTTCCGGTTATTTTCGCGCTTGGCAATAATTTTGATAAGGCGGGAAAATCCAAAAGCAGTGGCGGGGCAAGACCAAAATTTGATGTGGGCAAGATATATTTTGCGAGGCCCCCTGATGGATGACACAAGAGAATGGATTTTGTTGAGAGAAACAATTTCCTGATACTTAAATATTAAAAAATTATTACCTAATCATTTTTAAATATTTTTTTCACGCCTTACCCGCCTACCACGAAAACTACCTAGTTTGCGTGGTAGGCGGGTAGGATGTGTTGTTCTTTAAAAATACACTTTTTACACTCAACAGTTCAAATAAATATAATATGTACAGTTCTTTATTTATTTTTAAGTTTTCAAACAATGAAACGCAACACTTATTCTCACATCAAAATCTGTTGGAAATACATTAAAATATTAGGCACATATTGCGTCGCCGCATGGTTGCATGACTGCATGTGTTTAGAAGCGCGAACATAGATGGAGCAAAAATGGGAAATCCCCAGCGGGCGAAGCAAGGATTCCGCGCGTAATTCACCGCCCGAAACGCCAGCAAATGTTGCCAGATTAGATTTTTTTTAAACGAATGTTGTTGGTTAGTATTGCCAGATACTTGCTAACCAGTTTTTTTATTATTAATTGCTAGATGAGTAATTATATCTATATTTGAAAGTTTCTACGAACATATCGCAAAAGCGATGGCTACAGATAAAGCAACATACACAATGATCATCGGAGATTTCAACGCCAAGATTGGTAAAAAACAGGACACATCAGAAGTATTTATGGGCGCGTTTTGATATGGCGACAGAAATTCTCGTGGGGAAATGTTGGTCGATTTTCTGCAAGCAAACAAACTCTTTCACATGGGCTCCTTTTACGAAAAGAGATCAGAAAGAAAATGGACTTGGCTCTCTCCGGGGGGTCGGACTAAGAATGAGATTGATTACATCTTTGGCACCTATAGATTCATCTTTCAAGACGTTACAGTGCTGAATAACTTCTTTACGGGGAGCGACCATCGACTCATAATAAAAAATTACGTTAAACTCAAAATTACAAAGATACACCAAACTCGTGAAAAGTAAGAGCAATCGATTCGACCCGCTTAAACATTTATCAAATAAAGCGGAGTGCAAGTCTTTGCTGAAAGAGCAGGTTGTGAAAATGAATTCGAAGAGGTTGAAGGAAGAGGAGGAGGAAGTTGAGGGAAGAAAGATAAACTTACTCAAGACACCCAAAACCTACTTCAGCAAAGGCGAGACATGATAGCAAGTGGCAGAAAGAACACAGTGGAGTTCAAAAAGCTTTGCAAAACCACTAGAGAGCATGTAACGAGAGACATTGAGGCATGGAAAGAAAAACAGTACAATCTATCATTGAAAAACATCGTGGACCCAAAGTATTCGGTAAGGAACTCCAGGCGGGAAACCAACAAATAACCAAATTAAAAGACCAGAATGGTGTTTTGCCTACCGACAGAGCAAAGATTCTGAAAATTATAGAGAATTACTATCAAATATTATACTCCCCTATGAGTCCTATGACAGAACATCCTAGCAACTTAAACCGTTAAAATAATGAACATTGGGTCAGAGGAAATACCAGACATTGATAGTGATGAGATTAGGAATGCTTTGTCAAAAGTAAAAAACGGTGAAGCTGGAGGAGAAGATGGAATACTGCCGGAAATGCTCAAAGAGGGCGGAGAGCCGCTGATCGCAAAGCTGGCGGATCTATTTAACAGGTGTCTGCTACATGGAGAAATCCCGAGGAACTGGGAAAATGCGGTGGTAATCCTACTTTACAAAAAAGGCTGTAAGGCGGTCCTGAACAACTATAGGCCCATCAGTTTACTCTCTCAAACTTACAAGCTCTTCTCTAAGGTATTAACTAATCGCCTTACAAGAAAACTGGACTTTTATCAGCCTAGAGAGCAAGCTGGATTTAGACATGGATACAGTACAATCGACCATATCCTTACTATGAGAGTGCTTATCGAGAAATGTACGGAATACCAAATACCGCTAATGGCTCGCATTCATTGATTATAAAAAGGCATTCGACAGTGTAGAAACGTGGGCTGTCGCGGAAGCACTACGTCATGCCAGAGTAGACAACCGCTACAATAACATCATCGATAGCATATATAAAAACGCAACTTTGAATGTAGCCATTCCTTATCAAACTAAGCCAGTTAAGACCCAAAAGGGGGTCAGGCAGGGGGACACTATCTCACCTAAACTGTTTACTCTGGTGTTAGAAGACGTCTTTAAGAAACTGGACTGGGAGGGTAGGGGTCTTTCGATAGCTGGTGCACGCCTTTCCAATCTCAGATTTGCGGATGATATAGTATTATTTGCTAGTGACCCGAACGACCTCCAGACAATGGTTCAGGAACTACACGACGCATCCTTGGATGTAGGGCTTGAGATGAACCTAGCTAAAACCAAGGTCATGTCCACTGATGCGGACAGCACGGCGGTGACCACAGTAAAGGGAGCACCACTAGAGAAAGTCACCAAATATGTCTATCTCGGCCCAGAGGTTGAACTTGGAAAAGAGAACCAGGGAACAGAGGTAAAAAGTAGGGTGCGTCTAGGCTGGGCTGCCTTTGCCAAACTGGACTTTGCTTTCAGGATGCATCTCACTAGTAATCAGAAAGCACGTTTATTTAACCAGTGCGTCCTACCAGTTCTAACCTACGGAGCCGAAACTTGGGTGACAACCAGAAGTATTCTTCAGAAACTAGTAGTCACTCAAAGAGCAATGAAACGTAAGCTGGTAGGAGAATCTTTACAAGACCGTAAGACTAATAAATTGTTGAGAAAACAAAGCAAAGTAGCAGACATAGTAAAGCGAATAGCTAAACTGAAATGGCAATGGGCAGGCCACGTGGCTCGTAAATCAGACTCGTGGTGCAAAGACCTGTTAGAATGGAGACCGTGGGATTATAAGAGACCAGTTGGTAGACCGCAGATGTGCTGGAAAGATGACATACGGAAGATAGCGGGCCAAAATTGGATACTGACAGTCCAAAATAGAACGAGATGGAGGGGATTGAAGGAGGCCTACACCAAATTGGTCGAGGAAGTTTTGAGATGATGATGATGATGATCTATATTTGCGTTCACGGGCTTTCGAGGCGCGAGGCCCCTTGGACCGCGAGGCCGTGGGCGGTGGCCCACGTCGCCCACGCCTTCCGCCGCCTCTGACCAAAAGCAAACCAGTATGTAAACTTTGGAGTTGCTTTGCTTTGCCATTTGCCAGCCAGGCATACATTCTAGTTTTTTAATTCCTAGATAAGACCATGTAGCCATTTTTTATTTTATATTGTGCTGCCTTTTTTAAATAAATCAGAAAAGGGGAGAAACATCTCAGAAAGGGTTGGAACTGGAAGAGTACTTATATTTTCAAAACAACTAAGTAAGTACAGTCAAAAGCACGTCAGACTATACACTTTGGACTTTGGGCATAAGTGCTATTAATTATCGAACTGCAAGTGCTTACCGTGATGTTCTGTTGACCGTACGTCTAATATAAGATGATAATATTTTGTATGATTGTTCAATTAACTATAAAGTACAAAATGACCAGCAAGGCCCTATAATATCTTCGTTGTACAAATAAATACCTACTACTTATACTTTTGAATCATTCGTATGTGAAAAAAACAAATATTCCGGTTAATTTAACCAAAATATTTGTTTTTTCATTAACAACATTATTATTAGGTATGTAAGTACGTGCAAAATTTTTATTTCAATCATTCACTAAAGTATACTAGGTAAAATAATAGGTTTATTGTGAGAAAAACCAATATTCCTGTGAAATTGCATGAACTACACACATCGAGTTTCCTATTACTTATGAACACGCTGCGTGCAAACTTTCATGCCCCTTGGTCGGTGCTAACCAATAATTTAATGAAAATATTTAACACTATAAAGCCATAGTTCGTTTTTCGTATTGTACCTATGTAGTAATTTTTATAAGTTCGCTGTAAATATCACCTAAAAAACCGAAGCCACAGTTGAAAAGACATCATTATCGCGAAAAAACATTCAGTATCCTAGCTACAAATAGGCATCTATTTTTCGTCCTGAATACGACCTGACGAAGTATTGTATTCTGTGGATGAACCGGTCACATCCATATCCGTATTTAAAATGTCGACGGGGTCATTCGGATTGCAATAATTGAATTTACGTACGAGTAAAATGTATTTGACGCAGAGAGGCCCGGACTTTGCGACATACTCGTATATAGGTAGATTAAAAGCGGATGTCCGTAATCCCCTTCCCTTCCCCATGATGTTATATAAAGATGCGGAAGAATATAGAGGCAAAAAGCGCAGGCTATATTATAATAGGATTAACTTAATGCACCTTTGCACCTACCAGATAAACTACTGTTTATATATCATCAGTTAAAAATTTTTGTTTATAATTATCTAGAAAAAATTACCCAATATCCTTTTTTGCGGAGTAGAATGCGTCGATGCACCTTAACCGCAGGACAACTAGACCTGCGGCCGTGTGTGGGACTCGGGACCATTAAAACCCTTCTACCCACTAAACTCCCCCGGTTTCCCCCCACCACAGTATAAGAAAAATGGTTAGAATTATAACGTTCCTTATCCTACCTTAGTACTGAGACCAAACGCGCCAGTTCTCACACCAGTCATGAAATCAACCGCGGAGACTACTGCAGGACAGCGCAAATCATAGAGTCTTATATACCGGGTACAATTACCAGTCTCGAGAGTTTTGAAATATAACTTCAGGAAGCTGGGGTAAGTTCATCTAGTTATACTATTTTAGTCTAGTTAACCGCGGCGTGCGCGGGTAAAAATCGCAACGTGAGTTCTTAGCCTTTGTGTTTAGTACGAGTCGTACTGTACGACAATTTGGTCAAATACGTTTAGACATCAGGCAACTTTGTGGTCAAGTGCTAACTTATTGTATATCTTATTTAGGAACCCAAAAGTCTGACAGTACCCACAATTTTTTATTTATTTAAACAACGCCAAAAGAAAATAAATTGAAATTGTTAGAGTAGGTTTTTAATATAATTCACAAATAAATTAATCATAACCTGGAAAATTAACCCACAAGTACCAAATTATCTTCAACAAATTTGTAAGGGGGAACTTCTAGATTTAACGGTGCGGGTCCTTTTCGCGCTCTGCCAATATTGTCATAATGGCTGCCATGGCATGGACAGTAGAAGCCTCCAGGCCAATCGCCAGAATTCGGTATGGGCACGCAGCCTAGGTGTGTGCAAATTCCAATCACTATCAACCACTCTGGCTTAATACAACGCTGCTCCTGAGTCTCAGGGTCGCGCAAGGCGGACATAGGCGTTGCCTCCTCCGAGGCTATGTCGGCAGCTGTACGGTTCTTGATAAACAGCGGCTTGCCCCTCCATTTGTATGACATAGTCCCGCCGGGTGCTACTTTTGAGAGGTCCACTTCGATGGAAGCCAATGCGAGGACATCGGCAGGTGCTGACATATACGTCACCAAATCATACACAAAAGTTTTTACGGCATAACCTCCAAGAAGGTAACCAAAGAATCCCATAACATAGGTGTAGCCAGGCTTTCCATCACCGGAGCCCCAAGAGGTTCTTCTTACGTCCATATAATCATCCTTCCTGTAAGGGTCGAAATTAGGGAACTCCACGTCCCGGTGAAACTTGGGCGGTGGACATTTGTTAAAGCGCACTTGCGTACAGAAAGAACCTGTTAGCAAGCGAAAGTTTTTGCAAGGTGTCAAACCTTCATTTGTGTTCAAAAATGTTCTGCGATTATCTGGTTTGTTTTCCTGGGTTGTGTTCACCGATTGTGCAGGCTTCAGAACATTTTTACAACATGGATTCGTCCAGAAGTTTATTCTGCTGTAGCGGGAGAGACAGCCACCATTTATTAGATTCATTATAAGAATCTCTGTTCGTGATTCCTACACCATTATCATAAAACATTAATACACAATATTGAATTAATAAAATTATTAGTCGGTTGAATTATTTTGATCGCTTGACGTTGCCTGGCTTGTAAGAACCTGTCAAAAGATGATATGGTTCCAAATACAAAATGTAATTAAACCGAAATAAACTCTATGGACAACTCATAGCACAGATTAAATTATTATAAACATGTTATTTTTTGACTACAAAGTATAATTTAAACTCTTACAATAATTTAATTAAACCAAACCGAGAAAAAGTACACTATTTATTAAATACTGGTAATATTCAAAATGTAATTACAGTCGTACAGATCAGAAACATTGCAAAGCGCGTTTCACAAAGCAATTTCTGCACCAGAAAGAGATCAGAGACGGTCTTTGGAATAATATTAAACCGAGGTTCATTCTCGAACTACTTTTGTTACAGAATTTCTGTCATCAGTGCTCCACATATCGTAGAATAATGTTACATTGAAACAAGCCAGAGAATTCGTTCCTTTGAGTGGAAAAGCTGAATTTAGAGTTGAATTATTCCTGAGCGATTCTACTAAATACCAAGCGAACCTGGAATTTGTAATGTTAGCTAATTAGTCGCTAATATTCGTATAATGAATACCTCAGATGAAGGATTAAGACTGGCATCGCTCTAACAAAGAGATGATCGCAGCATTCTCAGCTTTTAGATAAAGTTGGTATATTAGCTTACCTACATTAATAGCAAAGCTGGATTCCAGAGAATGAGTTTACTAGGAAGCGGCAGACGGTTAATTAGGGTTCAACCTGTTTTTGCATCTAGTATGACAAAATAAATTAAGTAGACGCTAATATAATGTGCTGTGTGGTATCTTATGTAGTAAGGCTTAGTTTTTAGTAAAAATAATTGATGACAAAGAAATACTCGTAAAGTACTTACTATTTTTGCAATTGTAGGCGCTGTACTTAATTAAAATAAGCTTCTTTCAGACGGTCGAAGTCTATAATTGTTTCAAAGCTTTCATACTTTCTAAAAAAAAATATATGCACTTACTTCTATTCACAATGTCTTTTAAATTAATTAATCTAAGGCTAATTCAAAACTTGTTTCTAAAGCCAAAGTGAGAGGACCGATCCCGTACTAGCATACCCTAGGAGCTGGTCCCTAAGGGTATCAGGGGGCCTAGGCAAAGTAACATTTTGACAGCGATAGCGAAATTCGCTAACTTTAAATTGTATGGATTTGACAGATGCCATAGAAAAGTCACGTGGTGAAAGTATGGGTTTTGACATTCGCTATAGCAAATTGAGCTATAACGAACGTCATAAATGCCGCTTGTCTAGGGGGGCAGAGTTCTGTCCGTAATATAGTACGGGAGTGCTAACTCTGAAGTTAGTACACTCATACTAGGACAGGTAGAATTTCTGGTCCCCCTCGTCGGACAAGAAAACTTAAGTCCCAATTAAGAACTTTTTCCAATAAAACCATAGAAGTCACAACCCTACTTTACCTACGGTCCAACCGCTTCTAGGAAAAGAAACCCTTTTCATCTCAGTAATTATATTTTTTATAGAGTCCAATAACGAATGCTTTCCGTGCTGCATTTATTTTCTTTAAAAACACCCTGAGGGAAATATGAAGCATCAAAGGGGTTTGCTCGATAAAATAAATGGAAGATTCTGAGAATGTTGTGTGATAAAGTTATTTCCTTCTAGTCGGTGAAAAATAGAAGTACATATAAGTACGAGTATACCTAATATAATATGTTCCTTCTGGTCGGTGAAAAATAGAAGTATGTAAATAGTTATAAGTAAGAGTATAATAATATAATATGCAATTTACTTTTATAACTAGGTACCTACTCAGTCTTTACAAATGTGGTATTTATTTCACATACTGTTTAGAGTTAAACTATATATACGATGTTTAAGCCAAGCTTTTGCTGTAAGTTCTACTAATATTATAAACGAGAAAGTCTGGATGTTTGGATGTTTGTTTGTTCCTCAATCACGCCTAAACGGCTGAACGGATTTAGATGAAAGGAGGTTAAGTCAATCCTGGTCCACCCCTTCAATAGCTATGTGTGTTACATCGCTGGATAGGTATTTTTGAGCTGAATAAAAGTTACTATGGCGCCAAGTTCCAAATCTTAGTCCGTTCAGAGTTATTCTTTTTTTAAACATAGTAGTTTTACCCCGGGCGGCACTTTTTAGGGGGCGGCAAAAAAACTCCCGGTGAAGCAAAAAAAAAGGGCGGCAGAATTGTCTTCCGCCCCGGGCGGGTGGGCTGCTTTGCCGACTGGAGGAGCAAAAAAAAGGGCGTCAGAATTGTCTTCCGCCCCAGGCGGCTGACACCCACGCGCGCATTGCCACTACCGAGGGATTCGTTTATGAGCGGTATTCGTTGGGAATAGAAATTTATTACGATAATAAACAAATACCATTGGTATTAGCAAGGAATAGATTGACTCTCGGCCTGCTGCAAAGATAGGTATAACGTTAATTGCACAGAATATCACAATTAAACCTATTAAACGTCTTGCGAACTGGAAAATAAAAACATTCATTCGGAACGGTTAACCGTTCCGAATGAATGTTTTTGAACCGCGGTTTGCCAAATTTGTTTTTGAACCACCATTAAATTATTTAATTTCTTTGTGATGTTCTGCATCATTTTACCATTTTAAATAAACAAAGATATTATAGTGTAAATTCCCTAAATATAGTATAAAGCCCACGTACTACTGCAGTGCAAGAGTGTGGATCATCATCGAGCGCGCCTGCTTCCCAACAGCGGCACCCTGCGGGCTAGGTGCTCCGAAACATCACAGCAGTGCTGGAGCTCTGGATCGAGCTCAGATGGTTTGAGTGACGGTGTTGGTAACGTATTTCACGTACAATGGCCCATCTTAGAGGCCAAGTGCGGAAAATCCCCAGTAAACCCAAACCCAAATAGTGTAAATTTTTTCTATGTAGAGAAACTACAAATAAACATAGTTCGTCATAGAACATACAACAACAGACATTCGTAACACTTATTGCATTTACCTGAATGCACGGGGCGGGGAAGGCTGACGTGGTTATGTACCGCGCGCGCGCGAAATAACCGATTTCTATCATAAATTCCTAGAAAACTCTTCCGATGTAATTGCAATGAACTCTGCCTACCTAGATAAGGAGGGCTTGGAAATTAGATATTGCTTTTTTAATATTTAGGTATTTATTTGTTTTTAGGATGTTAAAATTAAAGACTACAAGAGATTCTCTATTTTTTTATTATCGCACTAGCGGCCGCCTCCGCGGTTTCACCCGCGCGTAATTTCTTTTTTCAATTAATGTCCCTTCCCTTCCCCCCACATTTCCGGGATAAAAAGTACCCTATGTCGCCAGACAATACTTTAGCTTTCCAACAATGAAAGAATTTTTCAAATCGGTTCAGTAGTTTCGATGACCAAATATTTATTCTGTTTCGAGTTTCGACTATGTACATATTAAAATACTAATATTTTAGTATGTAGTCGATTAGGTATAATTTTTTGTATCTCATTCATAGATTAAAGAAATAAAATTATTATTCCTACATACTTCTATGATCTCATTATTATTCTTTTCAAATAACATGCAACCTTTTTGGATCATTAAAAACGCTAGCAGCATAATTTCCATTTTGACAGCAATAAAAAGAAAATAATTGGCTTTTTTTCCTTTAAAGGCGTTTAGATTTTTTTTCTAAAGAATCTAGCCAGCATCAAATGAAAAATTTGCATAATAACCTGCTTGGTTTTTTCAATGTAACTAGCATCAGAGGATGATCAGAGGCATCAGTCACGATTAATTTGACAGCAATAAAAAGCAAATTTTATCTTTTTTTTAAAGAAATATCAAAAAGTTTTTAAAAGACGTTAACCTTCTTTATTTTAAAGAGGCACTGGCAACAGAGTAGCAATAAAAAGTAAATTAATTTTTTTTTCTTTAATGGCGTGTAGATTTTTTCTGAATAATTAAGCCAGCATTAAATTTTTAAAAACTTATATTAACCTGCTTGGTCATCAGTAATAAAAAGTAAATTAAAAGTTTTGTTTTTCCTTTTACTTACATAGCGTTTCAAATTTTCCTAGCGTTTTCTGTGACACTGCCGGCTAGGTATTCTTTGAAAAGGTCATTGCTATTACGTTTCTTCATTCATCTTGACTATCTATTTACGCAGTCTATATAGCACAGAAATCTAAATTTAGATTTCTGTGCTATATAGTTATTATTAGTTATCAAGTAATTTCTTTTTTCAAATATGTCCTTTTCCCCACACATTTCCGGGATAAAAAGTACCCTATGTTCACCGGGAATAGTGTAGCTTTCGAACAGTGAAAGAATTATTTAAATCGGTTCAGTATTTTCGGAGCCTATTCAATACAAACAAACAAACAATCAAATCTTTCCTCTTTATAATATTAGTTGTATATTGAACGTCATTGATAGACATCTAAAAAATACATTTGTTAAAAACATCTGTTTAAGTCTAATGAATTTAAAATACCTACCACAACATCAACATTATTACTAGGTATTAACATTATTAAATAAATAATATTATTATAGCTGTCACAATCTTTTCAATAAAACATTTTAAATACGCTTGGTTGATGAATGTTCTACCTAAAAAAACGCATACTAGGAATCGAACAAACCCATTAGTAGTAAAAGGTTTTCTCTTCCATAATTCAGGGGGAAAAATTCGGATATTTTCATTATGAAAGTTTTAGTTTTTATACAAAAACTACTGCAATTATTTGGAACTAGATATATACACATTTGAATACTTACATTTTGTTTGTGGTAGGGCTTTCTCAGAGTCCGACTGGCTAGCTTCCACCCCACAAGTGAAATCTGGCGCCATAACACCTCGCTGTTTTCTGGCAATATAAATGCGGGAGCCAGTAAACTTGAAATCAAAGACTCGAAGATCCGCTGACGAGCTTACAGTCTGACAGCACATTGAATGACTCTTCCGGGTTATGACCCTCAATGGAATAGGCCGCAGTGTCCGCTTACTACCAGGTGAGCTGCGTGTTTGTGTGCCAACTCATGTACAGTCAAAAGCACGTCAGACGTAACACTTTGGACTTTGTACCGCTCTTATGTCGGGGGCATAAGTGCTATTATCGAACTGCAAGTGTTTACCGTGATGTGCTGTTGACTGTACCTAGCATAAAAAGAATTGAAATATTATTTATGTTTGCTTTAAGAACCGTCGTTTATGTGCAATTTTTTTCTTATTCCTTGTTAAATAAATTTCCTTTTCCTAGTTAAATAAACGTAATTTCTGCTGTACCTACTTGTGACGGGGTGCCTTATGACTTAGTAGTCCAAAAGCTTGTTTGCAATAGCAAAATTAAACCGACTCATATGCTAATCGTGAACATCCCGGCTAGATCACGATGTAGGGAAATGCACGTTAAATTAAACAATGAATTTTCAGTAATCAAGCGTAGGCGTTGTTAGACGAAATGTTAATGAGATATCAAATGTCAACCTCTATTATGAATATGTCTGAATAGTTAACTAGTCTAACTACCAACCCCAAAGAAATCGACCGCTTTAGGCTAATTTTGACTGTGTTCCAGCAAATAAGATTTGGCACGAGTAGCTAGTGTACTTGCAATCGAAGGCTCGAAGATCAGAGTCTAAAATGTGGCAGCACATTGAGCGACACTTATGGTTCCTTAATGCGATTGGCCGTC
This sequence comes from Mecyna flavalis, assembly GCA_949319885.1. NCBI lineage: Eukaryota > Metazoa > Arthropoda > Insecta > Lepidoptera > Crambidae > Mecyna > Mecyna flavalis. Next base: position 19,194,480 of record OX439425.1, on the reverse strand, counting down.
ATAGCCGCTTACCATCATATAGGCTGCGTGGCTGGCGTGACTGCCCGCCAACTAAAATAGCATAAAAACACTTTGTTAGTTTAATGGTCATGATCTCAGAGTAGCTCCCAGTCCAAGTAGAGTTTATCTCGGGTTTTCAAAAACGGTCATATCATTTAAAAAACGTGGCTAATTACAATACATACCACAATAAAGTAGCGATGTCTCGATTTCCAAGATGTCTTTTCACTCTACTGCGTCTTTGACATACTGAAATTGCACTCTCTATAGACATCACTGAACAACGATTATAGTGCTGTAAATCACCGAATGTTGAACGGATAATTCGGTATCAAAAGATTGATTCGCAGGTACGGTGTATTCGTTTGTATTGGCCTTTCGATAAAGCCTTCATTTGTTATCTCTGTCTCTATCTGCTTGCACAGCCGTCCAATATACTGCTGGAGCCAATATGCATCCCAAACCAATGCTCTGGTTGTATCGGTTTACAAATGTATTATTACATCCCAATTCTCCGAACGTATACTCCGGATTATTTACGCAGTAACGCTCTTGCAAATGTAGGTGTATTTAATTTTGTTTCGGAAAATGGCAACGATATTAAAATTCGTTGGAAAATGGACTAACTAAACAATGAGGCTTATTGGGAAACTAGCGATATGGCCTGGCGCCACAAGGGCAATGGCGCATTTACATGAAAAAAATTTGTCTGGTCTTGTCTCATAGTTTCCAATCCTTTCTTAGCAAGTTATCTACTTTTAAAAATAAATCGCGAACCTGAACAACACTAACCTTTTTAGCGTTTGTGCACCACAACCACAGGCTAGCTAGACCTTCGGCTGAGTGTGGGACTCGAGACTAAATCGTCCACTACTCACTAAACTCCCCCGGTTTCCCCTATTCACGCGATTGGACCGAGCTGGTACCCACCTTGTAGCTATTTTCCAACCCATCCCCGGGTAAAACAACACTAACCTATATAATTTTGTAAAAATGTTTTTCATTACTCTTAAGAAGATATTTACCTACTGGGTTAGGCAAGGTACTCCAACATCAATGGTACTACAATATTAAGTATACAAAAAAACGTTTGCAATATTATTTATTTTAACAGATTGAATGATTTTCCGCAGTAGTAAGATCGGCTACTCAGGTTATGTCAGGCTGAATTTGTTTCTGGAGCACTAGTACAAATGTCAGATACAATGTTCCAGTAGATCCGATTCTGTCGGGAATTAGACAAATCAGATTGAAGGGAGGTCATTGTACCGAATCTCCCATTGCCCGAACCTGTGTAAGTGTAACTAGATACCATTGTCCGCTTTGTGTTCTAGCTAAACACATTCACGTGGAAACCAAACTAGCTTTCATGTTGGCAAAATTACCTGAATTAGCGAGCACAAAGCTTACGAAAGCCAAGCAGTTTTCCTCGGTAATATTTGGATGGGTGACCGAATATCAGACATTGTCACGCATTTCATACGGGTCCATATTCGAATGTATAAATTAAAAAGGTATTATTTAAAATTGCATAACGTTTTTTCGCATACTAATTGACGGCCGAAAGGATCTTTTCGCATAACGTACGTATAATACATGATTAGGGCTAGGCATATCTTCCTTTTCCCATAATCTCTTTTGTAATAATAATAAATACGCATAATTATTGGTAAGCATAATATTTTGAAGCCTAATGCACTCAGGGAAATGGTAAATACTCAGGGAAATGGCAGGGGTGGACCAAGGGCCACCCCCGCCGCACCTAAACTTTTTTATCACTTTACAATTATGCCAAAAAAAAAATATATATATGCCAATGTAACCATTCTGCGTATACATAACTATGCGTATCATTATGTATGCGAAAACACTTTATGCCGAAACTGTTACGCCAGATTATATTATGGCTAAAGTAAAGATTATGCCACCGAAGACGCTCCCATCGCCGGACGTAGCTTTCGCACCGGGTGACGCTACAACGCGTCGCACCGCACCGGCCTGTTGCATTTACTACGTTACTGCGCACCGTACCACCGCCCATACCCCCAGTGGTACGGTGGGTCTAAAACCGTACCACTGAACAAACAGGGTTGTGGGAAGTGGGAGTATAATGATGGGCAAACTTATTACGTTTATGGGGCAAACAATCTTTGCAGTGTCAGACAAAAATTTAAAAGTTTAGCACTTTTGAACCTTAATTTTTCAGATTGGCGCGATATCATACCTACTTGTACTTATTTGGCGATTTCTTTTATGTTATACGGAAATAACATTCCGAGAGGTTGGAAAAGCTTCCTTTGTTTCAGTCAAAACGGTGTTCCGGAGTTAATACACAAAACTAAAATCAGTATTTTAATCAAAGAGCATAGGTAAAACTCTGGGAAACAACGTCTTTGTGTTACCTACTAACTTTTTATTAGCTACGTTACGTCCTACGTTACAAACATTTTAATGAAATTTTGCATGACCATCAGGTTAGCTTTATGTACTAGGTAGGCCTTCAGCCCGCGGTTTTTTTTTTTAAATATTCCCACTCCCCCCCACATTTCCGGGATCAAAAGTATGTTCGCCGGGGATAGTGCAGCTTTCCAACAGTGAAAGAATTATTCAAATCGGTTTAATAGTTTCAAAATTGTTATTCCTTCAGGAATGAGACGTTTCCCGTAGGAATTTTATAGCCTATGTCCTAATGGTCCTAATCCGGGTTATAAACTATACGTTCATTTACCTACTATTAATAAATAAGGTTTACTACTCTAAGCGTGAGGTTGATGGTTTGATGTCGGCACACTCCTATATGGATTTTTCTATGTGCATGTGCAATACTTGCACCGTAGTACGTACAGAACAGTACAGTATAAAACATCCCCATTGTTGAGTGTTGTAGATATAGTTTTATTTTTGGTATAATATCTGAATTCTATGAAAGCTTTTATTAAAAAGCATTGAGCTGAACTCTAGTTACGAATATGGCTGAAGGGGTAAATAGTAACTGCAATACGAATGATATTTGCGAGTGGTCTACCAAGCTCGGAAGCCTCAATATGGAGTAGGCGACGCGAGTTAGGTACTCGATTTTATATGAACACGGTATTGAAGCAGAGAAGCTTTATGCGGAAAATATAAATAGAATTATTATTATTTCCTAGAAGGCCTTTGGAAATTCAAGCGATACAACCAACCGATTCTTTAGTCGCAGTTTAGGTACCTACTCCACATTTGTTATCGATGAATATCATTGTCATAAAATATGAGTCATCCATCATTTGATGGAACTATGGAAGAGAAATACATGCTTAAAAAGTAGGTCCACGGCCACAATGCAATATTTATTGGAAACCTATCACCACTGGGAGTTTTTCATTTTCCAATAACGTTTACAGACAGGCCGTTGCCTGCTGTTATTGGAAAATAAAAAACTAAATAGACATGCAAATTATTTTTCTACGAACTTCAGAAGAACCCGTACAAAATAAAAACCGAACTAATACTAATTAACTACCATAAACGAATTGACCTACCTCTTCGTGTAACCTACTATTCTTTTTTATTTACTGCCTCCTTGGTACAGTGGTTAGAGCGTTGGGCTCTAATACTCGGAGGTTGTGGGTTCGAATCCTGTGGTGGGCTTGTGTGAATGTTTCCAGTTTGGTTAGGACATTGCAGCCTTGAATCACCTGAATGTCTGAAAATAATGATGATTCCGTGCTTCGGAAGGCACGTGACGCCGTTGGTCCTACGCCTGATCTTTCTTCGGTCGTGTCAGACTGCTGTCTCACCGTGTTATGAGAGTGAGGGAATAGGGAGTGCACCTGTGCTCAAATAAATATCATTGCCTGTGCTTGCTCAGTCACTTTTACATACGAGTTACATATCCTGCGTAGTTGGCTGATAGTAAAAGATTGGCCGAAAACTCGGCTAGGAGGCCACTTTTTTTTTAATCTGCCTATAACTTACGAGATTCTTCTACATTACTTACAAAGCTCTTATTGAGTCTAAACTACCTATGCATCGCCCAGACACAAAACAAATACGCACATCACGAGTAGTATTAACCGAACTAATAATGTTCGGTTGGCTTTCAAAATGCTTAGTATTAGAAAACCAAAGTAGACGCTCTTTTGAAAATCATCATTCAATAAACATTACTTAGGTAAAAAAGTATCATATTTTTTCTAGTCTTCGTAGATTTACTCACATAATTAATTAACCATCAATAAAATAGTACCATCAAACTGCAACCGCACTGTTACGGCAGTACGATTGAGCAACATATAGATTTTCGAGGAGGTACTGTCCACGGGCATTGGCACAAGTGCCAAGGCTCCGTGATGTAACGCGTGAAAGTGCGCACGCGCCGATTGCCGGAGACGCGCGCACCTCTGCCTGCCGCACGGACCTACGAGTGAGTATTATTAAAATCATTTTGTTGCATTGCGAATTGCTTTAGAACCGCAAATTAGAGAAACATGTAGACATAATGTTGTTGATTATATCTACTTAACTAAATTTTGCTTGTAAAATAAGACGTGTAAAAAAAAAAAAAGTTTAAGTAGGTTATACTTCATTCGAATATTTCTTTGTGTTGATATTTGAATGAAACTAACAATATTCTCTATTTATTCTCGTTGTTTAATTTTTTTATTTTACTATAGTTAATGAATGGAAAGCAAGAATTTGTGTAGCATTTTATATCATGTTTATGTTTTAAAGTTTGTTTTTATAGAAGACTCCGATATTACATGTAGCACACAGCGAATTACTATTTATGGCATAATCGCTAAGTTATTTGCACTTGCTAATTTTAGATTGGTTTGATTAGTAATATAACTTATAATTGTGTGGCCGGCATCGAAATTAATTACTTACTACTTTTTCTGAAAAAAAAAACGAACTCTACAAAAAATAGAGAACAAAAATATAGAGAATTCCTTCTGAATTTATTATACGCGGAGGTACATTTAGGCAATGCATGTTTATTTAGAAATAAATATTCATAATAAAAAACTGTAGTTATTATGCATAAAAAATTATCTATCAGACAATCAGGCATATACCCCATCTTTAACTTAAATACATACATTGAATAGATCATACTTGGATCATACAAATAGATAATTATGATCTCGTACGTGAACTCTACACATCATACCCTTAGATGAGTATCCTTAACTCGGCCTTATACCTTCCTGCTTAACCAAATAATAAGTGGGTCCTATATCTACTTTGGCGTTCTGCCAAAAGAAGCAATGCTGGACAGAAACAATAGCAATTTGATTTTCGCTCAACTTAGTAGACATACGAGTAAAGCATAGTGAAGTTTCAGTTAAGTCTTGTTTGTACAGTCAAAAGCACGTCAGACGTAACACTTTGGAGTTTGTACCGCTCTTAATGTCGGGGGCATAAGTGCTATTATCGAACTGCAAGTGTTAACCGTGATGTGCTGTTGACCGTACATTTTGCACTTCACCAAGGAAATTAGTGTATTCAATGACACGTTACAATGGAATAATTTATTAAATTTAATTTGTAAGGTACAATTAATTTCACCGCGCGGTTTCATTGAATACCTGACCTCGCTAATTGGACATTTAATAATGGAACTTGTTTTATGAAACTCTTTGCGGTTCGTATACTAATCACAGACCTGCTCTCATTATAATTAGTGCAATGCAACAAACTAGGTACCCATTTATTTAATATTGGATACAATGCCATGAGTAAAAGTTTACTTCGGTGTACCTACACGAATCACAGCTCAAATTCCTAACCCATAAGTAATCCTACCCTAAGTTTATTCCACTTTTGCAAACATGACGGTACTACATACGGTATTCTTAATAGCTTAATAAAATAAATAAAAATCATATTTATTTAGCCTCATTAATATTCGTATATGATAAACATGACGGCCGTGCATGTACCTATATCACACCTACAATGAATTTGATATTTTTGTAATAAAACCTCGTTCTGGCTTTGTACCACCAATAATAATACATAATATATTATATCAGTCTATTATACCTACCTACGAGAGTTTTAAAAACAATTATACGATAAATAAAATAAGATTTAACACAAAATTCCTAATAAATACATAGTGTAATTAGTGTTTAAATAGAACTTTTATTGCAAAAGTATATAAAAATAATAAAGAAAATACATACAAAACAATAGTCTCATGATATAATATCTTTGGTAGATTCTAACTCACGTTCAATTCTCATTTTTGTAATTAAATGCTACAGCTATAAAATAAATCCACAACTCAAGGAATCCAGTTAAAGATACAAAACCTAAAGTTGTAGTGGTGGTTGATACTTTTTTCAAAAGGCAAGTAGAGGGCATAAAAAAGCATCCTAACGGGGCACCCATGGCGCAAATAATGTGTAGAACACAAAGCATAAACAGTATCCATATGCCTGCATTCACTGCGCCCTTCGCTTTTGTAATGACTCCGACTAGCAGAAAGACATTGCCAACTATCAAAAGAAGAGACGTAAAGCCCATCATAACTAACACCATTTTCTTCATGTCTTCGTTTAATTGGTCCGGTTTTGATGTAAACCAGGCAGTTATTTTCTCTTCGGCAATCCCAAATAAGATGATGCCAGCTATACCGACACCCCCCGAACTTAAGCCAAATATAGCGATCAAGAAAGTAGCATATTTAGGAGGAAACATCCCGAAACATCGACGTATATCTGGCATATCCATGTTTCGACGATATATTTTCTTGGCACTTGACAAACATGCAAATTTAAGAAATGATCAACAACTTTCTTTCCTTTGAGCGAAATCTTCCTGTGAATTCACGTGAATTGATTTGAATCATATTTGAATGTCACAGTTTCGTGACAATGACCACAGTGTCAATTTTGTAGTGTCAATTAGGTTGTCAAAAGAAGAATAAGATCTATCTATATTAAAGATCTTCTTTCGATTACATATTATTTAGTAAACACTTATTTTACAAAGCATTTTACCCGAAAAAAGTAACAATAAAATTTAAGTAGCAGAGTTCAGGTATCCCACTACAACAGGCCCTGATCATGCCCTTAATAATAAGCACACAATAGTTTACAATTGTTGTTCTTCTTGGGCGAGCCAATTCTGTTCACTTCCAAAATGTTCAAACATAAACATATGAAAAAATAGTACCTTATGAACATCTTCAATTTCAATCACATTCACAGTGATAATAATACGAGTTTAGGAGACAAGTATGACAATAATTTAAAAATCTGGTACCGCGCGCGTGGGTACCTATACTGCTTTGATATTTTACCTCATTTGAACGACGATTCAGTGGTGCAGGGTGTCAAAACAAACGTGGCGTGGTCTTTAATGATTCAGATTTTACCAGATTTTACTAATTTGTCTATGTCTGCACATTAATTCTATTCGTTTCAGTTTGGTTTCAGTCTAACGTGTTTACCTAAAAGTCTGGTACTTCACCGGAAATCGCGGGTTCGATTTACCTACTTATAATTATGTGCATGGTGAATGTCTTTTTGATTTAAGATATTTTATTGGATTGACTGTGGATTGACTCCTCAATTTTCTAGTGGTTTAAGTACCATGTCTTGATCTCCCGCGTTTCCTCCATGTCATATATAATAATTATATTAATTTATCAATTCAGTATGACTACGAGGATATATGTAGATGTCCGCTCACAAAAGATAGACTCATGCATGAGTAGTGGCTTCATTCAGTGAGTGCGAGTGCCGGAGACTCTATCCTCGCCCTCCCCTTCCTCCAAACGATCCCTTACCATGAAGTTAAAGAAAAACTGGAGGCCTGGAACTGGCTGGAGCAAAATTGACTGCATTCTAGATTTATAATGCAGTCATTTTTTTGGAGAGAGAGGTGGGGGACCTAAGAAGCGAGATCGCTCCTTAGGTCCTCTTTGTCTCTTTCTAAAAAATAAACTTCATGCTTAAACCCTTCATATTCTTTTCTCAAAAGCAACCAACTGAGACAGTAGCAGTAGTAACAGGTGTCAATGGGCGGTAGTGATCGCTAACCATCAGGTGACATACTTGCTCGTTGCATTCCTCTTTCATAAGAAATAAAATATAAACAATCATTTGGTAAATATTCTGGCTCCGCCTGAATACCAGCGCTGTCGCGGCATTGTAACCAATGTCGTGGCAGCATAAGCTGAGGCGGATTCAATTGGTCGTCTTATCATTATCTTGTGTATCCGAAATTAATTTTAGCTGTTTATGTGTCTGTGCCGTACCCATATGATGGCTAATAAAGCTTTCTTTCTTCATCAAGGTTTTTTCATTCAACGACTAAGTTCAACTTAAGCTCTATGTTTTTCAGAATGGCCTCTTCGTTATTCATTATCTTCTTGGCGGCTGGGTGCTTATCAGCTCCGGCAGACGAACCGGTCCGAGTAGACCTGCCAGTCTACGACCAGCCCGAGCGTGCTGCCAGTCAGGCTGATCAGCCTCTCGAACCAGAGAACTACGGGTCATCAGTGGAAAAGTCGCCGGTGGGGAATCTGCTAACTCAGAAGTTCCAAAAGCCTGTTTTGAGCCCGCAAGCTGTGCCGGTAATTATTGCTTAATACCAGAATTTATTTATTTATTTGGACAACCAACACAAAATCATACAAAGGTTAGTTACAATATCAATGGTATACAGGAGATGGTGAGACCTTAATTATAGGTTGCCACGGAAGCAGAAACAAGTAGAAAGGTTAGTTGGGAATGATAGTGAATTGTGTAAGTTAGAAAACCTGGACGAATGTGGATTTTCAGTGGTAAATGACCCTCTGGTGTCCACAAAGACGAAGTCATGACTTTAAAAAGTCTCTTAATAAATTAACATTTTTAAGTTTCTTGAAAAAATTTAGCGGTTTATTGAATTACCAATTTGGCTCCGAACATTTTTGCTATTTATTTTGCTGTCCCATTTCAGAGTCCTACATAACCATTACGTAGAAACACTGATCATGGGAACGCATCTATCGATCGCGCTGTGCGCTGTTTACTGTTGAGTCTATATCCCAATCAGCATCACAGCCAATATGGCTTTGCATCACACGTGATTTTAGTTCCAGGTAGGATTTTACTGGAACAATTAATCAATAGGGACAGGTGGCTGAGACATAGTAGAAAGAGTGTAAAGTAGGCAATGGCCTACTATACTTGCCTCTTGTAGGGTTGACTCTTGTAGCATAATATGGTCTATTCCACTTTGATCACCTGGGTGATATCACCCAGGTGACCATTGGAAACAGTTTGAGTATCCTCTGGTCACCTGGGAAAATGATCACCTAGGTGATCATAGGCGACTCCAATTAAAATTATTATTTCGGTATCCGTAAATCACCTAAACATTTTAGTCTTTTTTAATCACCTAGGTGATCTTATGCGACTCCAATTAAAACTATTATTTCGGTATCCGTAAATCACCTAAACATTTTAGTCGTTTTTAAACAAATGCATTTCGGGAAAACAAATGAATATCGGGAAAACAAATGCATTTCGGGAAAACAAATGAATATCGGGAAAACCAATGAATGTCGGGAAAACAAATGAATGTCGGGAAAACAAATGAATGTCGGGGAAACATTGTTTATTGATCTGAATTAAAAAAAACAGGTGCATGCGATTTTCGACCTTATCGACATTTACCAAAATAACTGATTTTAATGAACTAGCAAAGATAGTCGACAAGCGGTTGCGAAAAAGCAACAAAATTTTAAATGTCAATAAGGTCGAAAATCGCTTGCACCTGTTTTTTTTCCTTCAAATCAATAGACAAACAAAAAAACAGGTGCAAGCGATTTTCGACCTTATTGACATTTAAAATTTTGTTGCTTTTTCGCAACCGCTTGTCGACTATCTTTGCTAGTTCATTAAAATCAGTTATTTTGGTAAATGTCGATAAGGTCGAAAATCGCATGCACCTGTTTTTTTTACTTCAGATCAATAAACAATGTTTTCCCGACATTCATTTGTTTTCCCGATATTCATTTGTTTTCCCGATATTCATTTGTTTTCCCGAAATGCATTTGTTTTCCCGATATTCATTTGTATTCCCGAAATGCATTTGTTTAAAAACGACTAAAATGTTTAGGTGATTTACGGATACCGAAATAATAGTTTTAATTGGAGTCGCCTATGATCACCTAGGTGATTAAAAAAGACTAAAATGTTTAGGTGATTTACGGATACCGAAATAATAATTTTAATTGGAGTCGCCTATGATCACCTAGGTGATCATTTTCCCAGGTGACCAGAGGATACTCAAACTGTTTCCAATGGTCACCTGGGTGATATCACCCAGGTGATCAAAGTGGAATAGACCCATAATATTATATTAGTAACGAAAAGCCATGAGGGTGCGTTTCCACTGACGCGGAGCTGGGCGGAGAGGAGCGGTGAAGAGTGGTGAAAAATGGTGAAAAGTGGTCAGTGTTTCCATTGAAGCGGAGCCGGGCGGAGAGGAGCGGTAAAAAGTAGTCAGTGTTTTCACTGAAGCGGAGCGGAGTGGAGTGGAATGGAGCGGAGCGGAGCATACTTTTGGAATGAAAATGAAAAAACTAATGACGAAACGATGATAACTGAGGCAATGCGCGCGAGTCACGCACCGCCCCGCTGTCCTCCACACATCACCACCCCGTTGTCCTCCGCACAGCACCGCTCTGCTGTCCTCCACTCTGCACCCCAATGCTCGTGTCCTCCGCACCGCATCGCATCGCTGTATTTTTTTCCATTGAAGCGGAGCGGAGATTTCCAGCATATTGATTGATCAATTCAAACACCGCTGAGCTCCTCTCCGCCCCGCTCCGCGTCAATGGAAACGCAGCCTGGCGCGCGAGACTTTAGGCCCGACTGGCGCACTGAGAACTGAGAACCGGGTCGAGATTTGTTTGAGAGTGCGTGCGGTGACGCGTAGGTGCATGCAAGCCGCGCGGGGAGCGTTTGTATGAGGATTACGTACTTTGTTCTCTTTCTACTATGGCTGAGATCACTGAGAACGTAATCTGTTGCCTCTGATATGTGTTTCTGATGCTGAGACAGTTTCCAGCTATCTATTAAAATATGCCGCAGTCAAAGCTTTGATATCGAGTAAGATTATACTCGTAAATGTAATAAGTACTTATCTACGTAGATGCGATGTTTTCCATCGGCACATTTGATCAGATCCAAGATCTTTATTTGTAACACGGAATACTAGTGTCAAGTCAATTATTGACACTAGTTCCATTATTTCGAATTTCAAATATAATGGAACTATATATCAGTAGTTCCATCATGGAACTGTATCATGAAACTATTGTCAACGAACCCATATTTTTTGCCGCCAAGCGAACAATAAATAATTTCCGAGCTTTTAAAATTATAAATAAATTGCATAGGTACGTTTTTGCAAAAGCATGTTTACACAGATAGGATGCACGATATTGTGTGTAAACAAACTCAAAATAAATCTACTACCCACTTCATACGAAGCCTTCTCAAACGAATCAGTCGTTAGATTGCAAAAAAAGAGGGCGGTATCGTCAAAGAGTGTTTGATTTGCAAGTTTTCTCATAATCTTTGCTTTTCATATTCCAGCCAACTACTGGGGGGATAGGTTTTTTTTCAGACTGCAGTGATCGATGGTTTTTCATCTACCTTTCGTTCGAGTACCCTAAAATGCTTTTTGCTTGTGCTTGGAAAGCTTATAAATACCCCGGGGCTAGAAATGAGGCGGAGACTGAACAGTAACTACTAACTACATTGTTCTTTTTCTCCAGACCAGCATTACAAAAGTAATTAATGGAGGATTTAACTAATAAATAAAAAATGTTATATCAGTGTTGACCATATGTAGGTATCAGTGTGTAATGAATTAGTAGTTAATCGGATACAATTAACTTTGCGTCAAGAAACAGCATCAGTTTCTAATCGGGAGATTCGTAATATGATAAAATATCAGATAGGATGGTACAAAACTATCACTGATCCAAAATTTAGGAACATCAAGCTTTTTGCCTACTAAACTTCCCTGTTTTCTCCTTTCCACCCGATTCGGACGAGCTGGTTGCAGCCTTGTTCCAGGCTATTAACTAGCCCAAATGGGCCGACCATGTACTTTGACTGACAGTCTGTCTACGTGGGTAGCATTTGAGTGTCCATAAATTTTCTTGTCAGCTTCACCACCGCATCCTCAGCGCAAGAGGGGCGTAATTGATTCACCAGTGTCACAGAAGCAAAGCTCAGCCAGTCTGCCACTAAGACAATGTAGAATTGAGTGGGTATCCCCGCCCTCTGGGAGGGGAATCTCGTGTAAACCAAGAACGAGGGTTGCCAAACGTATGTATGCGTAATGCATTTCCCGCAATGAAAAAGGTAGCACAGCTATCAAATTCGATGTCGAGCCAATATAGGTTTCTGCAGAAGTTTGGAACACAGAAAATTACAGGTTGGATTCCTCACACTTCCATACTTTAAAACTTACCTACACTACACTACTCATCAGTCAGCCTATGCAGGGACAAAACCTTCATCATTGAATCAAGACATGGGCACAAAAATGGACACCTGACACGCTTGCCAAATGCGAACTAGTGATCACAAATCTAAATTGTGTTATAAAAATCCTTCACCAATTTTCTAGACCCGGCAATTGAACTCGTAACTCGTACTAGATCATAAATGGGCATAAATTCAACTCGTTATTTTCTGTTTTCTCAGTCCGGAACAGTCAACGTACAAGGCGGACAGGGGTGGCTCGCACCGCCAATTTCAACTCTGGAGGGAGCTCTCCTTGAAACCGAAGGCCTGGGCAGCAAGGTTCTGTCCACCAAAGAAAACTTGCAGAACGTCGTTGCAGGAATATTTCAAGTAAGTTACCTATAGCCTATTTCCTAAGTGATGGGGATAGATCCCCGCTGGACCACCTGTACCATTATACAGCCTATCATTGGTGGTACAAATGGTACTGATTTATCCCATTAGTACAATTAGGTCTCACGATTCCGTAACGTGGCACAAATATAAATCAATTGGATGAAAGTTAAATCCGTTCAGTTTTATAAGTAGTTATTTATTACTTTAATTAAACCACAAATCAAAATCGATATTGGACCATATCATAGAGTAATAAAAACGCCTCCGCCTCGTTTTTATTACTCTATGGACCATATAAATAACTTTATTAATTTGCGACTCCTTTATGTAACTTAGAACAGCTTAAAAATTACAAATATACCCGAATGCGAAAGGTAAATCGAGTTTTTACAGGATCAAAATTTATTTTCATTTAAATACAGATTTTTTGACAGGAATAAAGTTTCGTTTCCACATAGTTTCAAACACGTATCACGTTTACATCCTACAATTCATTTTTTAAAATATTATTTACAAAATTCGCGCGTCATTTTTCATATCCGCATTCAATAAGTAACTGTAATCCGTTCATGATAGTCGAGACGTCGAGACCTACTCGTAAGTACGCTGGGGCGTGCTTCATACAATCTAGATCAATCGCAGCCGGGGATGCAGCTTGACCTATAAATAGAATCACAGATAAACCTTAGGGTTCCTATTGCGCGGGCATACGGCAACAATTTGTTCAGCACTTCAGCTTCCTGAGGGCACATTGAAGTTTGGTACGGGCTTTGCATATAGCTGCTACGGAGGTATATTTTCTAGCATCAAGTTACGGCGTATTACGTCTTATTAGTAGATTCTGTAAGCGTAATACGACTATTAGAAGTTTATAATAGTTCTCCTTTGTTTTAATGAATATTCTTGTTGCAACGTTGGGACTTACTTACACAGTACCTTCGAGTTTTATGTGTATGACGAAATGTAGTTAGCATTTGTTTTATTAAATAAGGTTATATTTGTTTTTATAGCCTAAACCAATCGTGGACACAATCACAGAGGAAGAGAAATATGGGAACAACGGTGATAAGTTTTATAGCGCCGGCCGTGCCATCGTCGGAGGAGCGGAGGGCGTTTCAAATTTCGTCAACTCTGTCTTGGAGGTATGGTATATTATATATAAAATATGGATATTTAATTATTTATACTAAGACCAGGCGATCCTTTTGGTCGTTCGAGAAAGTAATTGAAATGTTTGGTCCAGCAAACAAGACACTGTTTTCTCTGGCATTTGGGGATTTGGCAAATTGTTGGACAAACATTATAGGTATTGGCATCTATTTAATAACTTACCACCACACCTTACTCACCACTGACCAAAAATAATTTTTTTGAAGTACTTACTAGAAATTTTAAAAACTATAAAACTGAAATACCCTAAACGGATTAAGCCTGATATGTAATATAGTTTTTTATTAATTTGCATCGTTTTAGCTGTAATCAAAAGAAAAATATTTATAAATTCAGATTTTTTTAGCTAGTCTCAAATTCTGAAATTATTAATATGTAGATTGTTTTCTCTGCGATTTCTTAAAACTATGATGATGAATGTGACATTTTGTCTAATAGGACGAGACATTCCCGTCGTCTCAATTAAGCGTTTAGTTTAAGGTTGACTGGCAGATAATGCCATTAGGCATTAGGTCCGCCTTATGTACTCTTGATTGTGCATTAAAGTTTAAATAAATAAATAATATAGGTGCAATGCAACCCCCTCGTTCGTTGCAAAGAATTCATAGCGAAGCAAAGTTCAAAAGACGTGTCGAGTAAGTCCTTAGCGCTTCCTTTGTGCTAGTCTAAACGCACAATTTGATGTAAAATGGACGGTGTACAAAGGAAAATAGATTAAATTACAAGTTCGCCAGCAGAACAGGTTTCCGAGGTTGCACCCTGCAAGCAAATTAAAATTGTATAAAAAATAGCTTTTTGTTCATTTTGTATACGAGAGCGACTACGCTCGCACGAAATTTAGGATAGCCAATAAAATTAAATCAGGAATATATTTCCGAGAGAGCTACTTATCTTTGGTCTAGAACAAAATACTGTCACAGACTTAGGTCACAGATTAATACAATGCCTTCCTTTAAGTTTCCCTATACTTAAATCTTATAGCTTATTTAAAGGAAGCTTTTAGCTTTAACTGAACAATTATATTAATTCACATTTAAACTTTCGAATTATATGACTATTAAGTATTTGAACTCTTAAAACTAAAGCACATATCTCAGCCTCTCTATAATAAATATCTCTGGACATTATAAATATCTCTGGACATTATTCACACAATGCCATCTAGCCCCAAACTAAGCATTAGCTTGTGCTATGGGTGCTAGACAACGGATAAACATTACTTATATACTTTTTCTTTGTTGTAAATACATACATATTATACCTACATAGAAACACCAAGACCGATACAAACAACTATGTTCATGCACACAAATGTTTGTACCGTGCGGGGATCGAACCCGCGACCTCTGGTGTAATAGCCGACTTCTCGACCATTACACCAAATGGCTCGTCAAATAATAGGCTTTGTATTGAAACCTCGACACGAAAGGCAGCTTTTGCGGAAGTCGCTGGAATATTCTGAATAATCTGAGATAGTGAGTTCGAGAATAGTGAGAGTGCAAATTGCTTGATGTGTATACTAGCGTGCTCCTATGAAGCTTACACAAAGCGTACGAATACCTCCGTGCTTCAGGTGGCTTACATTCAACGATCTTAGTAGCAAAATAGGTAAACATGAATGATAATGTGTCTTTCATTCTCTGCACACCCGGGTTTGCACGATCTCTTAATTAATATGTATTTTCCTGTGACAAAAAGTTTGCAGATAAGGGAATCTGCTGGGTCACGGGAACAACTTGAAAAACTACATGCATAACTAATGTCGCTAACTCGACACTCGACGACTCGACTCAGTTTTTGGTCATATAAAAAAAGGTTTATTTTTTAATAGAAAGTTCGTGGTGGTAAAGTATTAAACGGGTCACACTATGAACCAACCTAAGGTATATAATTAAAAAATATACATAATTATATGTGTCTAATTCATAGATGTAAAAACAGTGAAACGATTCCCTCTAAAAACTTTAATTCTAATATTTACGTAACTTCTTTTACAGGTCCCCGGGACTATATTTAGAAAGATCACCAGCATTGCCTCTGAAAAACTGAATAATTTAGGAGGAAGACTCATCGGTTTATAATACTATCTCTAGAGATAATGTAAATAGTTAAGTGTTATGTAGGTACATATTTGCATATCAGTGATTCTGTATAAAATTATCCGTACATGCTCTCTAAAAGTAACGAGAGAAGCGATATACATAGATTTTAAGTACCTATTGATATTTTTAGTCCCAAATATATTGATTTTATATTGTGATACTAATAAACCACTTATCAAGAGATAATGTTTTCAAACTTTTTACTTCATTTCATGACACTGAAATTAGTCGTTTACTTAAATCGCGACGCCAACGCTCATCCACAGCTCGCATTATTGCAAGTTAATTGGTAGTTTAGAGAGCTTTATAATTAGCCAAGAGCTGGTTCTACCGCAGTCAGATACCTTCGTCGGTCAGATATCAATGATAATTTCTCTGTTGTCAATTTTATTTTGAAATAAAGAAGACAGCATCTTCCTTTAGTGTGGAAAACCATCAATCTTGCAATCTGTTTGTTTTAGATATTACAGTAAGTTTTAAATTAAAAAAATAAAAGTACATTTTAATTTTTACTCTAAGATATGTCATCTCGTGCTGGCTCCTTACGACATTACGATTCGTCTAAAACATTTAATGTTTAGGTAATCCGTACATTCACATTTCCGTAATAAGTACCTACAAGAAAATGGATAGGCCGATCGAACTGAGCACAAAAAGGGTTAAAAAAATAATACAAAATTTGATTTCGAAAGATTTATTTATTTCTTTTAAACCAAAAACCGATATTACAATCTCTGATTGTCTAGTTAATTATAAATAAATTGTTACATATCAGCAAAGGGGCAGGAAATAGGCCCCAAACATTGAGATATTCCTACTTAGATTCTATTGTTAACATGACTGAATATCTAGTTCTTAACATTTAAATGCTTTAAAATATTTACATAAAAGATAAAACGCAAAACAATAACATAGAAACATAGTATAATTAATATAATATAATCAATGTTAATTACTTTTTAAAATAGCACATTTTGGAATTGATGACAATAGGAAACAGATGTACATAGCTTTGGGCAATTCCGTTGGCAATGATATCATTGTATAATGATTTTGAATTATTTATTTAATTTTAAATAATATACGTATAGGCAACAGATATAATATACTTTAGCCAGTCCGACAAACGGAATTCTGGATTTTATTCGCATTACCCGTTATGTCTATACAATAACGAAGCAAATCAAATTAATGAATTAAACATTATTAACCATTGCTGTTTCCTTGCAATTTAATAAAATTCTGACTAAAATATGAATTGTAAATTAAAATTGAAAAA
Organism: Mecyna flavalis; assembly: GCA_949319885.1. Classification (NCBI taxonomy): domain Eukaryota; kingdom Metazoa; phylum Arthropoda; class Insecta; order Lepidoptera; family Crambidae; genus Mecyna; species Mecyna flavalis. The sequence continues at coordinate 19,177,066 of OX439425.1, read as the reverse complement.
AAATCAATAAAATTGAAAAAAAATCCCATTAATAATTTCATTGTTTTAAAATTGTCAAATTATATGTACATACATATATCTTACTTTTAAAAACCAGCGGAAAATCAACAATGTTATTTGAATTCATATGGAAAATAATTATTAATTTTATTTTTTTAAAACTTTAAAATTGAATGATTTATAAAACCAGCAGCCTTAATATAACAATAAAATATAATATAATATTAATATTTATGTATAACATAAAAATTTGAACACATACATACGTAGAATAATAACGCAATTTAACTAAAACGATATTATTACATACTATCAATCTCCTAAAAACTGGTGGTGTATATAAGAAAACGTGTATGTAAAAATCAACATTTCTAAAAATTATTAACTAGTGAGAAGAGTGCTTTGAGGACGACTCATAAGTTTCTCGACCACCAAGGACATTGCCCGTGCCATAAATGACAAGTTTAGTGTCCATCATCCGTCACCGAGTTACCACTGAGACCATTTGGTCCTACTCGGCTAACGCTTAGGCCCGGTATTTCATGCACAAATCGTGCATTTCGCCCTTTGCGATTGCTCGTGCTAGCTTTTTAAGCTGTGACTACTGTACAATATGCATGCAGAATGTAGAGCTCTTTAAGTGACCTTACTCCACTTGGTGGTAAGCATCCTTTAGGCCTCTGCCCCAAATTTCGCGGATGCGGAAGTTGGGCACGCAGGCGCACGGGCGGTCAACACAACGCGAGCTGTCACGAGCGGTGCACCTCTGTCCTGTCACGTTCCCGTTTTCGCGATATTCGAGGCAGAGGCCTTAAGGTGCTCCCTCACCGGGAGCATTCGCGTGTAATGTAAAGTTATAGACTCGAGCATTACAACAGTGAAGGAGAACCGAGCATTACAATGCGCAACTTGTAATGATACAATGTGTAATCAATCACTCAGCAGAATCTATAATGTTACATTACACGCGAACGCTCGTCAGTCAGGGAGGTAGTTGTAATGTAATGCTCGGAAGACGAATCTATAATGTTACATTACACGCGAATGCTCCCGGTGAGGGAGCACCTTTAGAGAAAATGTGTACGTCAAGTACGACAATGCAGTTACAAAGGCATTTGCTTTCTTCGTCTTGAATGCTACCACACTACAGAAGGAATCAAATCGTGGAAAGACAGTTCCCTGCATCATTCAACTCGGTATTGTGATTCACGTCCATAAATAGGTACGTTTCTCCAGTATCAATCCAATGGCACAAACGAGGTGACAGATAACTCGCTGTCAGAGTGGAAATAAGACACAATACCAGAGTTCTTATTTATTATGAAGCGGAAGGCGGATCAGTATTGGAAGAATGCGGTGTGCTGTCTTTCCATACAATCAAATAACTGCAACTCTGCTCATTATATCTGTTGTGTATTCGGCAGTTATGCGTCGTTTGTTTAGTGGGATAAGTTACTGGGTTCGACTTGTGGCGCTGGTATCTTGTGAGAATAGAATTCGGTAAATTCACCAAAATGTACCTAACCCAAATTATGGTGGTAAATATATGCATTATATATTTCATAACCAATGACGGACAGTTTAACCATCCGAATAGAATGTAGCAGTCTTATGTCTAAAATAATAATAAAATGTACACTTTAACACTATAACTTTTGCGCAGCACTATTTGCAATTAATTTTCATAAATAAAACTCCGCCAAGGATAATATATAAGGTGGGCTACATGATCAAAAGTAGCAAAGAAAATAATATACAATTTAGTACTTATTGATCAAAACCCTTGGCGATGAATTTCATTGAATTTTAAAAATAAATTAACTACATAGGTTGCGTCGGCAATTCGGGACCGAGGACGCAGTTGGCTGTAAATAAAAGAATCGGAAATTTTCTCGAGAAAACTTACCGATGTTTGTATTGCACAAATCCGTGGCATCTAACGTACCATTGCTAATAAGACGGTGTTCCTTTTAGGCTGCCATCAGACGGACTGCATCGCAGGGACTGCACGCGGCCGATATATTGAACTGCATGCAGTTGTATGTTCGACTTCATACAGTCATGATATCAACTGCACGCAGTCGGCTGCAGTCGTGTAAGTCAATATCAACTGCATACAGTCGTGCCTTCAACTTCGCGCGGTCGGCTAAAGTCGTGTAGTGTCGCCGCATGCTGTCCACCGCAGTTAGTCAAGGAGCAGAACGCGCGTGTTGGTTGCGTCGTCCAGTACGGTTTAAAACATGGATTTCGACACAGATTTTTTTATCTATACTCTATACTAATATTATAAAGAGGAAAGATTTGATTGTTTGTTTGTATTGAATAGGCTCCAAAACTACTAAACCGATTTGAATAATTCTTTCACTGTTGGATAGCTACACTATCCCCGGTGAACATAGGGTACTTTTGATTCCAGAAATGTGGGGGGAAGGGGGGATATTTGAAAAAAGAAATTATGTGCGGGTAAAACCGCGGGCAAAAGGCTAACTACTTTAATAAAAAGCCAAACCTTACACTTAAGCTCTTACGTGCTTGGCTTCAACTGCGTGCAACTGCATGCAGTTAAATATATCGACTGCGCGCAGTCGCTGCGATGCAGTCCGTCTGATGGCAGCCTTAAAGAAACAAATAACAAGCGAAGTGCTGGCAAAAGCCATAAGATCTCTACGAGATCTTTGTATATTTACAAAAAATTAACATAAAGTTTAATATAATGAACTCTATGATATAATTCAAATACCAATCTGTGTAAACAAAAATTATAAATTGGCGTCGTCTCCGTCGCCCACACGTCATTTTCCTTAGTTTCCAAGTGGTCACATTTCATTAAAAGAGTGTTTTAAAATCTGAGATACAATGTAAAGTAGCCAAGTGGCAACATGTCATAAGGTTACAATTTCCGCATTAACTAATGCGAATATGTATTTTTGTCAACTAAGCTCATATAGGACAATGCAAAACTTGCTAAGAACAATGGGCCCAAAAAGTTTAAGTTAATATGCAGAGATGAGACGTATAATGTATTCTATGTGAAAGACCACAAACACACCATCAACTTTTATTATGATGACACATAATCGGTCCCAGGGGGAAAAGTTATTGTCCATAATAATTTTTTTTTATATGAACATATATTATAATTAACTTAATAAACATATTTTTTTTTCACTAGGATCAATTTTGTCGACGCCATAATTAAAGTAGAAGGTGTTTAATAGATCTACTTCTTAGGCTATGTCCCAAATCTGCACAATTTTTTTTTTGGGCCCAGTCTTTTGCATTGTCATTTCGAAATTATAACTAGGTACATATGGCGCGCTATTATTATGGCGCATACCATAAGGAGCGAAAGAGTATAATTACTAATCAGCTTTTGAGCCTTAAGTGAAGTAGTAGGTCGTAGTAGTATTTCATGCCTGTTTCTATAGCGACTGCTATTCGTTGAGCTTTGATATCAAATTCAATCAAATTTGTTTTTTTTTTACAAATTAGATAGAATTTTGATACTTTACCCATTACATGATTTACACAAATTCACAGAATTTGCATATCCCTATTCAATTCCTAATTTCACTGGAGTTACTGGGAAATGATGGTTGGTATTTGTGACATTATTTGCCTTCAAAAACCTGTTTTTATTTATAAATACTCGCATCAGTTTTAGCGGAACTATGACCAGGTGAAAACAAAGGGAACCATTTGACACATCAAGTAATGACATTGACACAAAGAGACATGTTAAAGATTTAAATACTACACACCTAAACCATATTATAAAATATGATGTTGCTGATTAAATTCTTACGAGCTATTTCTAGAAGGTAATGTATTTTGACGACGAATACGTTTCAAATGATGATTATATCAAGGTTTATTTTGTGCCACTAAGATGATCGTGATTATAACAGGTACCTATGTATACCTACACTGCTTGCGGATCTATGGATTTATAATAACATAAATGATAAAACATATTATAACAGTCAGAGAGCAGTTTCATAAACACTGAAGTTAAAACACCGATTCTAAGTGGAGGTAAAGAAACTATGATTTTGAGATATATCAAAACACAGAAGATAAGACGTGTGAGTTTTGGATAATTCAAAAAGTGACACAATGCCAAGGTAATTATCGATTAATATTATCAAACATTTATTCCTCTAGTATTTGGATACATGCTTATTCAGGATGGCACGGCGAGCCGGGTCACAAAGAAACTTTACAAATTATTTCAACTAAGATAGAGAGAGTAATATATTGTTAGTCATATATTTAGAAAATATTAAAAGCAAATTATGTGAAACCATTTCTCTATCTTAGTTTGGATTTCTTTTAAATAACCCATCTCCACGGATCAACATGAACATTTTTATCTTACAACAAATAACTATCTACTATTACAACACACAATTATTCCAATATTATTGTGTTTAAATGGATTAAAAGACATTTAGAACATCATATAATATATTCCAATACATCGAAAAAGAAATACAATTATGTAAACATGTATATTAAATTCTACGACATCATTAGAAAGATTCCTCACTACTTGCTGTCTTGTCTTTTCATTTTTGAAGAGAAATCAAGTCGGATTGTTTCTCACGATAATATAAGTTGAACATCGAATTATATTAAAACATTGTGTCACTCTTTAAAAACTGTTTTTTAAATTTGTCATTCATTGCTAGTTGACTTACTTGTCAACAAAGTCCAACACCGAATAGTCGATGTAGCGATCCGATCTTAATTGTCATGGGCGTGTAAGGCGCATCTTGCGCACGGTCTCGACGTAGTGTTTGTTGTGAGCCATGACGGTCTCCTGCATCTTGGGCGGGAGTTCCTCCATGGAGGGGGCGGTGCCCTCCTCGATGTCTGTGCGGCGGTAGAAGAGGATGTAGGGGGTGCTGGAGCGGTTGAGGCCGTTGAGTTGGCCCTCGTCTGCGGTGGAGACGGCGTCGTCATTGTACATGTGCCACTGGTCGCTGTCCTTGGCGAGGGTATAGTAGTGGCCTGAATCGAGCGTGGTTCCAGCGTGAATCACCGCCGCGTACAACGTGTACGCCGCGTGCTCGGCCTGCGAGCGCACCGTCGGCAGCGTCACCGTGTGGTTGTGGTACATCGAGTGCATCAGCTTGGTCTGCACTTGCAACTTCGGCTCGAATCTGTGGATATGTGTCTGTGTTACAGCATCCGAAAAATATTGGAAATTTCCACCACCACTTATCAAGTCTGAATTTAAAGCAAATATTAATTGAACCCACCTACTAACAGCTCTATTTTAAGATATTTTAAATGTGATGGAAAATATTGGGACTCTGACCACCAGGGACGAAATAAACGACAGATACAAGGACATGGCTGTTACGAGTGTTTACGAAATATTTTAACTATATTTTAAGCTAGAGGTATAAAAAGAACTTCGAAAATTTTCAGGACATATAAGACCATTAAGCTTTCCAATGTGCATATCAGGAGAATATCGTGCGAATGCATGCACGTGTCGGGATCAGTTGCCACGCGCGGATTCGATAGATAAATTGCGACAGCCGGGGCCGAGGGAGTCCGTCTGAATCCTCCCATTACGAGTAATGCGGCTATTACGCTGACTGACAGCGCTGGTATAGTTATACAATTACTACTACTTTGAGTAAAGCAGAACTGGTTACTTTTCATGTATTGATTAAAATAATAAGAATTAACAACGCATCGGGTGCATAAAACCGCAATGAAAACACATTTTGTCAGTGTGTAGTAAAGTATTAAATACTTATTGTACCCATATAACTAATGTGAGTTCTTATGATAAAAAAATATCTATGGAATATACATATTAATATAAGACTATTGAAAACTAAACTTAAACGAAACTTGAAGTCACATGGTTAGAGGAAGAATCTATATCACGCTGTACGTAATGGATAAAGTGATCACGTTTCAAATTATATCAAATGTAGTAAGCACTTTATGATAAAGGATCTGTCTTAAATCACATTGTGTACAAAAAAAAAAACGACGGGTTGCACTCCGGGAGTGCCGGCAGAAGTGAAAACCTGAATATTAACGGTGTGCATTTTTGATATGTATTTTGGAATGGTTAGGGATTTAATTGATTGGTAGAGGTATAAAAGTACTATCATTTATGTGGTAAAATACAATATTTATTTATTGCGCTATCGTACACTAACATGACAATTTATATTACATTAAAAAGTTTATCTCTCAGAATTAATGTAATCAGAAACTTTTTCAGACTTATCAGAAACTCCTTGCTGTGACACTGAAACGCCATGTAATAAATGATGATAAAATGATTGACAACCGTCAATGTCATACTTTTTTGATTGACAACTATTTATTTTCTAAACAACGAAAACAAAGTTTGGAATTTACAACTAATTGCATACTGGAATCTGCGGATAAACTTTTGAATTTGGAGCAATCGGCCAAGAAATGATTCCCTTTACAGAATCCGCAGACTCCCGAATCGTTAATAACACGAGTGGTGTTACAGTAATCAACATGTCGCTTTCGAGGATGTTCACTGGGAATTTGGGGTAACAAGCCAAACTGTGTGTGAGAACGAGCCTCTTGTCGCAGGAAATCGGACAGCATTTCCAACTTCATACGTCCTGATGCATGCTCCGCAGCATAGCGGATCCAAAGACTGCGGAGAAGTGGTGTTAATTTCCACAAAATACTGTTATATAATTCCGCCGAATAAAGATATTCCAAACTTTTTAAATGTTTTATTACGGCAATTAAATTTTGAATTTTGCAGGATATCAAATTAAGGTCTTTGTGGTCACTTTGTAGCATAGGAAGCATATAGGAAGCGACCGCACTGCGGCTATAATAGTAGAAGAGGTCACACTTGACAGTTCATTTAAGCAAAGAAAAATATACCTTACGCTAAAGGAATAAAACTCAAGAAAACAACATCAGTTCTTATTAATACAATTATTTACTCTACTCCTGATGTACATAAGAAGCACTTTTCTTTGCATAAATGAGCTGTCAAATTGAACAAAAAACCATTATTGTCTATAGACCGACAAATTATCTGTTCCGGTGGCGGCGTCGCTACTGTCTATTTAAAACTGTCATTAAAAACCGTTTTTGTATTGCATTTCACGTAGTTCCAATTTTGGCCACCGGAACAGATAAGTTTGTAGAAAACACGTGTCCTGACTTCAAATTTTATATGGATTTTCGATCAGGTCACGTGACACATAAATCCTGACGCGAGTTTAACATTTTTTCCCCATACAAAAAAAGTGCACAACGCCGCTAAAGAAGTTTTCACTTCAAAAATCAAAGAAAATGAAGATTTTCCTTAAATAAGCCCTTGATTCTTATTAATTAAGAAAGGCTTTTAAGACAATCTTAAAAAATAGTGCGAAAAACAAAGGAAGTAATGGAGTATTATAAAAGCTGCGTGGGTAGAATGATGTTACCCTTCAAGGGCGAAGGTGATATGAAGTAAAAACAAGTTGATATTTACAGGCATCGTCCACTTATAATCTAAAATAACACAGAAAATGTTATATCATTATTAACATCAAATATAAGACTTACTTGAAGTTCTTTAGCACGAGGATCAGGTACTTAGGCGTGGTCTCAATAAGCACGCTCCTCTCCGCATCGCGCAAGACGCCGCAGTCACGGCACTCGTACTGATTCTCACCGGTCAACCGTTCCTTTGAGCAGTAGTACTCTAGAAGGTTCTGGACGCTGTGCTGCCACCCTTCTGGCTTCTCAGGGAACGCGAGTTGGAGGTCTCGGAACACATCGCGCGACAGCGACGAGGAATGACACTCGGTGCATTCAACTCGAGTGAGCAGCACGCCGCCAAACATGCTGTCAATGAAAGAATCGCGGCGCAGGAAAGCGGCTTCGCTCATACGGAAGCGCTTTTTAGGCGGCACGAGCGACTCGTGTTCCGGAGAATTGCGCTTAAGCCCGCTTGAGCTAGATCCTGAAAACAATTGTTTAAATACTACTAGTCCGCTAGTTGACGAAAACTTTTGCACGCGTATTTAACGCTTTCGCGTATATCCAATAGAATGGAATTCATTTGCTCTTAAACAGAGATTGAAATATGTTTCCGAAATAACAAAAGGTACTAGCTTAATTTAGGTCTACTTCAATTTGTGAATTTAATGAATTCCCCTGAAACTATTTGTATCAGCTACACATAAATATATGAGTAAACTGACAGTTTTAATTAATTACTAAACGGATTTTGCACAGTGAATTCGCTGAATGTTCCGCTATGAACAAGCGAACGCAATATTTCATCAATTCACGCTCAAAATGAATTCGATGGATATAGTAATATAAATTTAAAAAATAACAAGCTTCGACAAGCAGCTTTTTATAGCCCACGTTATAAATATATATATTTTTTATTCATTAATCAGAATGCAAAAAGATTTTTTCTGACTGAAAAAATATTTATCATTTTTAATCACAAAATATTAAACTATTAACTTACCAGCGGCGCTGCTGCCCGGGCGTGGGGAAGCGGAGCGGCGGTTCGGGCTGGCATCTCCGTGGTCACTGTCACTATACAAACAATGCCTTGTGACTACCTTAAGCACTACAACACTGATCTCTATGACACGCCGCGCGTACTATAATGGACCTCAGTGACTACAAACACTTCTTTTTTACGTCATTTCAGTTGACAGACAGGAACGCAGCAATGATAATGTGATATTAAGTGGCCATTTCATTGAAGGATATTTAACCAGGAAGCATCGCTCAATGTGCTGCTACACTATAAGCTCCTATGATCTTCGAGCCTTTTAATCTAAGTGGCTCTCATATTTTTAATGGCAGAACACAGCCAAAGCTTTTATGGCGGCAGATTTCACCTTTTATCCAGAAGGGCTCTGAAAAGGTCCTACCACCGACCAGACTAAAGGCGGGAGTCGAACCCACGACCTCCGAGTTTAATGACCCAAGCGGCATAAACACTATTTCACTGACACTTCACTATAAATTAACAAAGCACTCAATCAGTCCGACGGTAGATAAGCTTACTGAGCCTATGCCTATTAGGACTAAGCCTGTCCGCCATGGGATCGATGGCTATTAATTCAACAGGTTAATAAGTCGGCTGTTCGCTAATAACGTTGTTTCATGAACTCCATAATAATATTATGACATCGGCTTGACGGTCATCTGTAATTTATTCTACAAACCTACTTCATTTAATGTAAGTTTAAACAATTTTACTAGACATACTAAAACATAGATTTTTTGTTAATTTAAGAGTATAAGTTTTCTTCAAGAGAATTAATTGTTTTATTACAAATCTTTTCGCTGGAATCAATATCACTAGCCTCTAAACAACAAATGTTATTCATCATCAATCTGTCGCAGTCCTCTGCTGGACATAGGCCTGTTCTAATGCTCGCCACTAAACGTTATTAAAAGTACATAATCTAATTGACATAATTTATGTCAATAATAAGGTAGTCTTACCTGGAGTGAGATGCCTGGTTGGCAGCATGAGCGATGGCCCGCATGCGGCTGGATCCTGCCAAAACGGCCGGTCGCGAGTAATCGAAGTTGCGATCCGAGCCGTGTTCGTACGACTGCAAGAGCTCGAAAAGGTATCTGGCATAATAAAAAATAGCAAAATGATCCTAACTATAATAAATATAATATCTAAATGTGTGTAAGTTGCGTAATACAATTCTAAAAGGTCGTATCCTAACAGCATTTGAACCAGATAGTAAAAGAATTTTAAAAAATATAAACAAATCACGTCAGTCCATTCGAAAAGTTTTACTAATAAAATTATCCAAAAAAAAGTCCAAAAAAATCGCAACGAAGATTACATGGCTTACATGCATGCATGGATTACATGGCTGCCGAGTGACCATACTCTCATTTGTTCAGACCATTTAAAAAATGAAGATAAATATTTAACAAAGACTGGTCGATTATACCTCAAAAAATGTGCAGTACAATATTTTGAAAGCGATTTCAAATAAGGTGCTTTTGAATTGGTGGAACCAATATCTGAACCAGTAAGTTATTCAGAATCAATCTTCGATAGTCCTCGGAAGATAGTCTTGAAAAAGAAATTTTATTAAAAGATAAAAAAGTATACTTGCAGATTTAAAGAAAATACAACGTCAAAACCGGTATTTGAAAAAGAAATGTAATTGTTACCAATTAATGATCAAGGATATGAAAAAACTCAATGGGACGAATCCAGAACGAAAAATATTTTTTTTTTTGAAATCAGTGTTTCGTCCCACTGCAGCACTGGGACGTACATACGTGTTGTGGGACGAATCACTGATCGAGACGATACAAAAAGAAAATTTGGATTTGCTGAAAGTAATGAAAATACCTTACTGAATAAAGCTGAACTTTTAGAGCTGCATAAATCATTAATAAAAAAAACGAAACAGAATTCTTTACTATACAGGGTGTTCGGAAGAACGTTGAACATACGATAATGGGGGGTAGTTGGGGTGGTCTGTTAACTAACTAGCTCAAAAGATTTCACCTAGGTCTCAATATTTTTTTTAAATTATTTTTTTAATAAATTTCTATAATTTTTCGGTTTTGTACCTTTAAACCCGTCTAACTTTTTTTTTAATGACCAGATCCAAATAATTTTTTCATTATTAAAATCTTAGTGATTGGTAGGTCCCTTTAAATAAAAAGTTGTAAATTGCACATTTCTAGAAACAAAGTTATGGGCCCTCAAACATAAAATAAGAGTTGAAACTAATTTTGAATCTCAACTTCGCGTAGCATTTAAAAAATAAATAAAAGGGATGGATGACTTCTGATTTGTTAAAAACATCTCCAAAGTGTGAGCTTTCTAACGATATGTCGTTTGTTTTGATATCTTTTTTGTATCCAAAATTATTCGATGTTTTTCTACCCAGGCGGACCATTTCGACGAAAATCTACATACGTGAAAACTTAAATGTTTTGCGAAATTTATCAATGCAAAGGTCAAAATAACGAATTACTGGGATAGTGACATTTCAGGTAGATTTTTTCTCACTCTTGCACAAATAACGGCTATCTTTCCTCTCTTTCACTCTGTGTGGAATGCGCGGCGAGTGACGCTTCCCAAGATGGTAATAATAATAATGTTTCACTCTAGTACACTTACATCGTATCTTTCCTCTCTTTCGCTTTCGGAACAGGCGACTCAGTGTAAGTGACAGAACCAAAGAGGACAGAATTCTAAGTCGAGACTTAACTGCCTCTGCGATCATACGTGCGCTTTGTGCCTACTCTTGTTACAGTTATCTTCGTTTTGTATTATTGTTATCAGTTGTTTTGTTAAGTTTTGTTATTTCTGTTACGTTTGTTAATCGGTAAAATGACTTCATTTACCAATGAGGAATATGCGGACATTTTAATGGCATATGGAAGAGCTAACTCCAATGCGCGTGAAGCGCGTAGAATTTATCAAGAACGAAGATAACTGTAACAAGAGTAGGCACAAAGGGCACGTATGATCGCAGAGACAGTTAAGTCTCGACTCAGAGTTCTGACACTTACACTGAGTCGCCTGTTCCGAAAGCGAAAGAGAGGGAAGATACGATGTAAGTGTACTAGAGTGAAACATTATTATTATTACCTTCTTGGACAGTTAAGTCTCGACTAAGAGTTCTGACACTTACACTGAGTCGCCTGTTCCGAAAGCGAAAGAGAGGGAAGATACGATGTAAGTGTACTAGAGTGAAACATTAGTATTATTACCTTCTTGGGAAGCGTCACTCGCCGCGCATTTTACACAGAGTGAAAGAGAGAAAAGATAGCCTTTATGTGTGCAAGAGTGAGAAAAAATCTACATTCTTTATGTCACTATCCCACTAATTTGTTATTTTGACCTTTGCATTGACAAATTTCGCAAAACATTTAAGTTTTCACATAAGTAGATTTTCGTCGAAATGGTCCGCCTGGGTAGAAAACATCGAATAATTTTGGTTACAAAAAAGATATCAAAACAAACGACATATCGTTAGAAAGCTCACACTTTGGAGATGTTTTTAACAAATCAGAAGTCATCCATCCCTTTTATTTATTTTTTAAATGCTACGCGAAGTTGAGATTCAAAATAAGTTTTAACTCTTATTTTATGTTCGAGGGCCCATAACTTTGTTTCTAGCAATGTGCAATTTACAACTTTTTATTTAAAGGGACCTACCAATCACTAAGATTCCAATAATGAAAAAAAAATTTGGATCTGGTCATAAAAAAAAAGTTAGACGGGTTTAAAGGTACAAAACCGAAAAATTATAGAAAGGACAACGCAAGGAGTTGTATGGGCCCTGTCCCCACCCACCAACAGACTTGGCACTAGTTTCAATATTATTATGACATTCCATATAAAGACAAATAACCATTTTTAATCCAAAAAATGACGGGGTATTCAAAAACAATAAAACCGTCCTTATGCCGTACGCCTAAGATTCAGAATTGCGCTGTAAGTGTCTAGCTTCAAGTAGACTCGACTGTAAAATATTTTTTAAAATTACATTTTGATAGAACACTTTTATTTAGGCCAGGGGGGTTACTCTTGATCGCCTGCACATTATTTTCACAATTAACTGTGTCAAAAAAATACTTGAAAAATACAACATTCAAATTCGATTTGCGTGAAATCCCCATTCCTACGGCGGTTGTCGTCATACAAAAAAAAGATCAGTATGGCAAGAGGTATAAATAGAGATACGTTTGAAATCTGTTGGTGGGTGGGGACGCTCCTTTGCATAGTCCTTTATAAAAAAAATAATTTAAAAAAAAATCTTGAGACCTAGGTGAAATCTTTTGAGCTAGTTAGTTAACAGACCACCCCAACTACCCCCCATTATCGTATGTTCAACGTTCTTCCGAACACCCTGTATACTGCACCACTTAGAAAGTTTGCACTAACTTTACACTATTATTCTCCAGCTGCCTACAAATATGTAAAAGAAACGTTTAATAAAGCTCTTCCGCATACCAGAACTATCTGCAGGTGGTACTTAACGACGGATGCGAACCAGGTTTCACCCAAGAAGCTTTTGGAGTATTAAAAAAGATAAGTCAGTTGGACGGAAAGCCTGTGCTATGTTCTTTGGAATTTGACGAGATAGCAATAAGAAGACAAAAGGGGCATTTCACGCCAAGCGGACAGGGAAAAAAAAGTGAGGTTCTGAAATTTGTTCATAATAGGTCCAGTTAAACTTCTAGTAGATATAAATACGGACACATTTTTTTTTTTCATACGATATGTATTTGTCTAGTTATGGACTCCCAAAGAATCGTTTAAATCGAAATAAGGATTTTTTTAAATAACTTTTTCGTATTGAATACAATTACAATTTAAACTACACGATTTGTATAGAAACTTTACTTAACTTTTTAAAAAAAGAATCAAATTTGAACAAAAAATTTTTTTAAAAATTTTAAAACAAAACTTTGGTAACTTCGACCATTTTTTTTTAATTTTCTTATTTCGAAGTATAGCTTAGAGTGTCGAAATAATACACCAGAAGTTCTGAAATGGGATCTGCATTAGTTAAGGAGATAGGTAAATTAATGTATGCACATGTAGCAGAGATGTCTAGCGAGAAGTGCAATAAGACACGCCAAGAAGACCTACATAGAAGGGATTATCGAATCAATGGAAACATTGATTCAATCAAACAATACCCGTAAGTTCTACCAAGAGGTGAGGTCGGTCAAGAGAGGTTACCAGCCCACAACACAATTTCTGGAAGATGACGAAGGAAATCTGGTGACAGATGTAACGGAGCGGAAACGTTTATGGAAAGAATACTTTCAAAACCTACTCAATTGCCCCCCGCCAGAACAGCGAGTAGATCTGAATACCGAAGAGTCAGACAGCGAAGAAATTCCACCTCCCAGCGAACGCGAGGTACAAGTAGCTATAATGAGGCTTAAGAATAATAAATCACCTGGTGTGGATGGAATACCTGGCGAGGTTTGGAAAGTGAGTGGTAAGGATACCCAGGAACGAGTTTACAATCTTATAGTAAAGATATGGGAAACAGAGCGACAGCCATCTGAATGGAACGTTGGAGTTATTTGCCCTATTCACAAAAAAGGCTGTAAAAAGAATTGTTCCAACTATAGGGGTATAGCGCTATTACCAACTGCGTACAAAATTTTTTCGTATATCTTGTTAGCTAGACTAGAGGCGTATGCAGAGAACATCCTGGGAGACTACCAATGTGGGTTCCGTAAAAACCGCAGCACTATAGACCAGATCTTCTTGCTCAAACAAATAATGGAAAAGAGATGGGAGTATGCGCTGGACGTGCACTCGTTGTTCGTAGATTTTACCAAGGCATACGACAGCGTAGATAGGGAAACACTGTATGGTATTCTCCGTGAGTTTAAGATACCCAAGAAGCTGATCACGATGATCCAGGTAGCCACGGTCGAAAGCAAGATGAAGATCAGAGTAGAGGGTGATTTAACCGAAGAATTCGCGGTGAAGACTGGCCTTAAACAGGGAGATGCGCTTTCCCCTATGCTGTTCAATTTAGTACTGGAGTACGTGGTCCGCAAAGTTATAATGACCGATGCAGGGGTACGACTGAATGGACAGCATAGAGTGATTGGTTTCGCAGACGACTTAGCCTTACTGGGCGAGACGGAGGATCAGGTGCGAACGATGGCAAGAGTGCTGGAAGAGGAGGCAGCCAAAGTGGGTCTCAAGATCAACCGCGGAAAAACTGAGTACCTTCACATGTAGAGATACAGGAATACCAGACGTCCCCGAGAGCATCTCCACGTGGGAGATGTGACCTACAAGGGCATCGCCGCATTCAAATACCTTGGATGCACGGTCACCGATACTCATACAAGAGAGCAGGAGATCGACATCCGTGTACAAAATGCCTTGCGATGCACCGCTGCTCTTCACTGCGTGCTGACGTCTAGGCTTCTAAGCAGAACTACTAAGATTAGAATTTACAAGACGATTATACGTCCAATCTTAATGCATGGCTGTGAAACCTGGACGCTCACATTGAGGGAAGAAAACAAGCTTCTGGTAGCCGAAAGGAAGATATGGCGGAAGATTTTGGGACCGACGAGAAACGAGGATGGCAGCTGGAGAATACGCAAGAACTGTGAGGTTGAGGAACTCATAATGCAGCCTAACATTATGGGAGAAACCAAAGCCCACAGACTCCGCTGGCTGGGCCACGTAGAACGCATGGAGGAGGATCGCGCGGTAAAGCGTGCGTACATGGGGGTGCCAAGTGTTCGAAGGCCGGTCGGGCGTCCAAAGTACCGCTGGAGAGATATGGTCATGAGGGACCTGTTCGAGTTGCTGGGGCCTGTCAATTTGCAAGAGGTTGCTCAAGACAGGGAGCAGTGGCGTAATCTCGTGTTGGAGGCCAAGATCCACTTCGGGTCGCTGAGCCAGCGGAGTAAGTAAGTAAGTACATGTAGCAGTCAGTATAAAGTTAGGCGCTTGTTTATGCCGGTTAATATGCGAATTAAAGAATTAAAACGCGACAGTATAAACATTTGTCATCCTGTTCCATAGAAATATTATGTACTGACGTACTAGAACAGACAGCTCGAACAATGTCTATGCGCCAAGCGCGGTGGGGTGGGGCGCGCGGGGGCGGCTAATAAGTCATAGATGCGATGACACCTTCATACAGGCGAAAAATTTGTTTATATTCTGCCTATTCAAATAGGTACCTACGAGAGGCTAGATTAATAATTCTAAACGAAGTCTGTTACAAATTTTATCCTAAGTTTTGATTTGATACAAAAATAAAAGCCGTATAATTGTGAACTAATATTATATTTGTTTAGTTCATGAGTTTAGTTAACTTTTGCCGCTTACATAAATGATTATAAGACAGATCATTTTTTGCTTCATGTTTCAAACGAATTGTTGTGTATTTATTTACGATGGCCCGCAATGTGTTCGGTGGAAAAGTGCATAGTTGATTTAACGAATGTTCAAATAAAGATGTAAATACCTTCTTTTGAATAAAGTATTCCAAAGATAGTAATATAACTGAAATAGTATTTAGTAGAGAGCGTGATTCCACCCCTTTTTTTTAAAGGTTTCGTATCTGTCTCTGTAGCGAGACATAATAATATGTATTTTATATACATTTCCTGTGGAGTACGACAAACCACCACATATCTTTGATAGTTATTTTCTTAATATTATTTTCCGACAGAGAAAAATCAGGCTAAGTTCTACCTATACTCGTTACATACAAAATGTCACATCTTAATTTTTAGTCCTTGAAAAATGACATATGGCGTCTCCGATAAAATATTTAAGTTTGTTATTTACTGGTAGAAAGTTATTCCTTTGCTCTTGGATGTATTACTAGAATTTATTACTTTAATATCGTAACGCTCACGAGGGCGTATTAAATGAGTTTTCACGTATTTTCGTTTCCAATCAAACAAGACTTTGGCGCTAGGGAGCTAGCAAGTGACTAAATACAGTGCGGTGATCTCACTGCAGTTGATCGGAACATGTCAGTGATGACTGATGTCTTCTCTATACGTACGTAGTAATAATAGCTCAATGTCCTGTTCATGTTTGTTGAAGCTCTAACAATAAATTAGGGAGAGTTATTTAAAAATAAAATAGTATCACATTGATAAAAAAAAAACATTTGAATTTCTACGAATATCAGTAGGAAGAAGTAAAAGAAAGGATTAATTTAGGCGCTGCCGTAGCGTAAATCAATACTAGAAGAAATTCAACGGGTCCACTAAGGTCTCGGTAGCATAGTTGGTAGTGCACTCGCCCGGACAGCGAGGGACGTGGGTTCGAGTCCCGCCTGATACCTTGACAAATTGAATTTTTTCTAATATATTTGTATTAGAAAGGATTAATTTATTTAATTATCAATTGGTTAATTATTTTAAAACGTGACTAGTAGTGCCATCTCTTAGCTACGAGCAGAATCAATTACTTTCAACTAGTAGTGCTATCTCTTAACTACGAGCAGAATTAATTGCTTATGTTTAGAAGTGACAGAAGTATTGGCGCCAAGGCGCCAAGTCATTTTGTATTTTCGTTATTTTTTTATTGTTGCTCTGACCTCTTTGTAACTGGTGTTCCACACAACAATTTACATAAAAAATCATATGGCTCCGTACGGCGATCGATGTTTTAATCCATTTAATTTACTAAATCATCGAATGCGTAAAAGTTTAAGAGTAATTCCTACAAGTTTGGTGCAAAGGTGGGGATTTCCTGCAAATGCTTATGTGTGCGCATCTTGCAGAAAACGACTGTTAAATGAAAAACCTCAAGTATAAGTGCAATGCAGTCAGTCATCGAGTGAACTTTCACAAAACATTCAAGACGAACTATTCATTCCCGAAGAAAAATTCAAACATAATTCAACTCAAACTGACACAGTAATAGATAACCAAGAAATTTTGAACCAGCTAAAGGAGAAATTTAATGATCCATCTACTTCTGCTTCTATAAAAACTATGATTCTGACCATAGCACCTAAATCCTGGAGTGAAAATAAACTTGCAGAAGAGTTTGAGACATCCAGGCGACAAGCGAAAAAAGCAAAGCAGCTCGTAGATCAGTTTGGTATTTTGTCATCTCCGAACCCACGTGGTGGTCGTAAACTACTACCAGAGACCGAAAATTTGGTTAATTAAAAGTTTTTATCTCCGAGAAGACGTTAGTCGAATGATGCCCGGTAAAAAAGATTTTGTATCTGTTAAACAAGAAGACGGGAAAAGAACTCGCATACAAAAACAACTTCTGATGTGCAATATTGATGAACTTTATCAGAAGTTTAAGGAGGAATATCCAGACGCACAAGTAGGTTTAACAAAGTTTTTTACTCTAAGACCCAAACAATGTATTCTCGCTGGCGACTCTGGAACACATATTGTATGTGTTTGTACTTACCACCAAAATGTTAAGCTAATGCTGAATGGTGGAAACATAGCTAATCTTATAGCTGGATCTGCCATGGAACTTTTGTCTTATAAGGATTTCCTTCGCAAGATGATGTGTCCGAATCCAACAAAGACGTGTCATTTAATGACTGCAAAAACACCGCCAATTGAAAGTTGTGAATTTTGTCCTGGCTTAAGTGCCATTCGTTAACATTTGAAAACCATATTTGATAACAATCAAGTTACAGACGTGCAGTTTGAAAAGTGGCTTGGCACAGACCGATTTACAATATCTACTCTAATACTATCTTCTGATGATTTTGTAGATAGCTTGTGTGATGCCTTAGATACTCTGAAACCTCATGCTTATATTGCAGAAACACAAGCGCTTTATTTTAAAAATCTTAAGGAGACTATCAATACAGGAGAAATCCTCGTACACTGTGATTTTGCAGAAAATTACAGTTCTGTTGTCCAAGATGCTGCCCGATCTTTTCATTGAAATAACGACCAAGCAACACTCCTAACTTCCGTTTTTTATTATAGAGATGGAATTGACATAAAACATGGCAGCATTGTTATGATTTCAGATGATTTAAAACATGATACAGCCACTTTTTACGCTTACCAAAAAATACTACACAAACATCTTCTTAAACAAGCTATAGATGTGTCTAAAATTATATATATAACCGACGGTGCCTCTCAACATTTTAAAAATAGATTTAATTTTGTAAATTTATTTTATTATAAAAATGATTTTAATACGAATGCAGAAATACATTTTCACGCAACGTCTCATGGAAAGGGACCATGTGATGGTCTTGGGGGAAACCTCAAACGTTTAGCGACGCGTGCAAGTTTACAATTACCTGCAAGTAGATCAATCCTTTTCGCCAATGCAATTATATGAATGGGCAAAATCATCTTTAAAACAAACAGCGATTTACTACTGCTCCAAAGATGATATTAATCGTGAAAGGATTTTTTTGCAACCCCGGTTTGATTCTGCTATAACCATTCAGGGAACTAAAAAGTTGCATGCCTTCATTCCAACAAGGGAAGGTCTTCTTGTAAAAAGAACCAGTTGCATAGATTCTCCAAGTAAAATTGTAAAAATTATAAAATAAAATTATTTCGAATTGGTATTACGTTATTTCATTACAATTATCATTTAATTTCACAGCAGTTTAAAGTAGTAGTCGTTGTAGTGTCTAGTAGTCCCCTACCTAACTAAACTAACAAACAAACATTATTTCTTTATATAATTAACACTAAAATATGTACTAACTCTATTCGCGCCAAATGGCCGACATAGCCAGCGCCTACTACTTACTAAACGTTATACTGACTGCTACATGTGCATACATTAATTTACCTGTCTCCTTAACTAATGCAGATCCCATTTCAGAACTTCTGGTGTATTATTTCGACACTCTTAGCTATACTTCGAAATAAGAAAATTGAAAAAAAAAATGGTCGAAGTTACCAAAATTTTGTTTTAAATTTTTTACTTCCGGTTTAAAAAAAAAATTGTTCAAATTTGATTCTTTTTTTAAAAAGATCAGTAAATTTTCTATACAAATCGTGTAGTTTAAAAATTTATTGTAATTGTATTCAATACGAAAAAGTAATTAAAAAAAATCCTTATTCGATTTAAACGATTCTTTAGGAGTCCATAACTAGACAAATACACATCGTATGAAAAAAAAAATTGTGTCCGTATTTATATCTATTAGAAGTATAACTGGACCTATTATGAACAAATTTCAGAACCTCACTTTTTTCCCCTGTCCGCTTGGCGTGAAATGCCCCAAAAGCTATTTAACAAAAAAGCAAACATGGCGCAGTCAACTTTGGCGCAGGTCCGTTAATAGGTGAAGACGAAGACACTACAGCAACACACGCTTTAGTATTCATGCTAGTTTCTTTGCATGAAAGTTTGGAGTTGCCAGTTGGGTATTTTTTAATATTCGGTAATAAAGCAGAAAGAAAAGCAAATTTAATTAAAATTTGTTTAGAAAAGTGTAATGAAGTTAATGTGACTGTTGCAAATCTTACGTTTGATGGTTGTGCTACAAAAAAGGCAGCCGAAATTTTAGGATGTCTTTTTCATCGGAAAAAGTGTGCATTTTCTTGGACCCTTGTCACGTAATAAAATTAATTAGAAACAGATTTGAAAGAAAACGGTTAATATTGGATAGAAATAATGGACAATTTAAACTAGCTCCAGCAAAGTGAAGGACTTCAATTTGCTCACATTTCCTTCCGAAACCAAATAATGAAAGTGAAGCTCGCTACACAGTTGCTAAGCATGGGTGCAGCGAAAGCATTAAGCTCGCTACGCAGTTGCTAAGCATGAGTGTAGCAAAAGCATTAACCCTCTGTGAAGCAATTTTAAAATCGAGCGAATTTAATGATTCTTCTGCCACCGTTAACTTTATAACTGTAATGAATAACTTTTTCGATGTCATGAATTAAAGAAATGTTCATTTCTATGGTTTTAAACGTCCAATAGACAAAAAAAAACAAATCAAAAATTTTTGCGTTTCTAGATCAAGTCAAATCATATATATTTCAGCTCCAATATCAAATGAAGTCAAAAAGAATTATCAAAAGAAATAACCGACAACCTAGAATCGTACTGAATATCACAAAAAAGAAAATTGTGGAGTATTTAAACAAAACGGGATTTGTTGGAGCTGTTATCTGCATCGAATCAATGAAGGCACTATATAACTATTTAGTGGAAGAAAAAAAACGTATTTACTATAATATTAATCAAAAAAATCAAAAAAATCAAAATCAAAATATTCTTTATTCATGTAAACTTGTATCAAGTATTTATGAATCGTCAATTACAGAGTGACTCTACCACCGGTATCGGAATGCAGTCATCTGCCGAGAAGAACCGGCAAGAAACTCGACAGTTACTCTTTTTCATCGCCATGTTTGTTTACAATTTGTTTGTTACAATTACTGATTAGTTTTAGAATACCAAGCCATACAGTATAAAGTATAAGAATGAGACTATAATCGAGAAAAATCCGTGAGCCCTGGAAGACCAGTGCCCAAAGGTGGCACCTGCAGCACAAGTATGACGTATGTGCCAGCCATAATTTCACTCAACCATATTATAGGGAATGTAACCACCCGACACATAACGCCACCACCCCAAGCACATTTTAGCGAGCATGACCGCCAAGGTTACAAACTCTTCAGGATTCTTTGAATGAAAAATAAATTAAATTTTATTGAATTATAACATTTAATGTGTTACTGTATAGCAAAGTTAACATTGTTGATACTATCGGGATTCTATACAATGCAAAGGCGCGAGTCCAAGCTTCCTTGTCGTTGAGGTATGCTTATTAATACAATACAAAATAAATTTATGTCACTGAAAATATTAATGTCAATACAAAAGATCATGTCAATTATAACAAAGGCGCAGGCAGAGGAGCGGCAGCAATACTACTCACTTCTACAGACTTTTATCATTTAGATAGTCTTCCACTTTATAATAACTCTTCTTGATGAGTTGGCATTTGATGTGTGACTTAAACTTGTGTATTGGTAAGTCAACAACATCTTGAGGTAATTTGTTAAATAACGTAACACTTAATCCAACAAACGAATTACCTATTTTATGAAGTCTTGTTTTCGGAACGGCTAGCTTATGTTTTTTTCTAGTGTTTAGATCATGATGATGAGATTTTTTCGGAAATTCATGTAGGTTTTTTCGTACATACATAATACAATCTAAAACGTATTGAGATGGTACTGTTAATACACCAATTTCACTAAATAAATTTCTTAGGGAATCACGCACTTTAAGGCCGTATATAGCTCGTATTGCCCTTTTCTGAAGTACAAAAATAGATTGTACGTCAGCAGCAGATCCCCATAGAAGTAACCCATATGACATGACGCTATGAAAATAGCTAAAATACACTAGTCTCGCCGTTTCCACGTCTGTTAAACGTCTTATTTTTCTAACAGCATATGCGGCTGAGCTGAGTCTCCCCGCGAGAGCAGTGATATTCGGACCCCATTGCAATTTCGAGTCTAGAGTTATGCCCAAAAAAACCGTTGAATTGACCATATCGATAGGTTCACCATTCACAGTGATATTGGGAACAACCTGCCTCACATTTGGCATGGTAAATTTTACACATTTGGTTTTTTTGGTATTTAACAACAAGTTGTTAATAGTAAACCAGTGCAAAATTTGTGAGACAGAATTACTTACGTCGACAAATGATTGTTCATATCTGTCAACTTTGAAAATCAACGAGGTGTCGTCTGCGAATAGCACAATCTCACATAAGTCTTTTGTAAAGTATGGGAGATCATTTATGTAGATCAGGAATAGCAGTGGCCCCAAAATTGATCCTTGGGGTACTCCCATAATAAGGGGAGCGCCGGAGGAGTCTACTCCATTTATATTTACTTTCTGAATCCTGTTCGTTAGATATGATTCTATCAGGCTCAGTGAGTTGGCTGAAAGACCATAATGCCGCAGTTTCATCAGCAATGTACGGTGATCAACACAATCAAAGGCTTTCGATAGATCACAGAATATGCCAATAGCATCTTGCTTATTCTCCCATGCATCAAATATATGCTTGATGAGCGCAACTCCAGCGTCTGTAGTAGATTTGCCTTTAGTAAACCCGTACTGTTTTTTATGCAATAACTTATTTTCATTGAAATGCGAGAGCAATTGATTAAATATAATTTTTTCAAATATTTTACTTAGTGCAGGCAAAATAGAAATCGGTCTAAAATTAGATGGGTCACTTTTTTCTCCCGATTTGAACAAGGGTATAATTTTACTATGTTTCATCAAATCTGGAAATTGACCATCATCTACACATTTATTAAATATGATTGCTAAATGAGGTGCTATATTATGAATAATATTTTTGATTATTATTACTGAAATTCCCCACAAATCCTCTGTGTTTTTCATGCTAAGTTCTTTAAAAGTTTTAATTATAGTTTCTGAATTTATTCTTGTAAAATTAAATGAAGAAGCGCACTCATCAACATGGCATTTGAGGAGAGACTCTGCAAGATGTGGGCTTGAGTTCAGTTTAGATGTTGTTTTCACAGGGATTTTAGCAAAGAACGACTCAAAAGCGTTTGCTAAGTCCGCATCCGACTCAATGCTATTGCCTTCAATGTTTAGAGAGAACTTGTTATTTTGAGTTTTATTTTTACAAGTCTCTTTGTTAATAATTTTCCATGTAGCCTTGCTTTTATTTGTGGCTTTCATTATCTTATTTCTAACGTAATTTGATTTGGCTTCAGCGCATACTTTTTTAAATAGCTTTGAGTACTTTCTAACATACTCAACCATAGCGGGGTCACTTGAATTGACTTTCATTTCGTACAATTCAAATAACCGCCTTCTACTTTTATATATTCCTGGGGTGGCCCATTCACTAAACTTGGTCTTTGAGCCATTAATATTTATCTGTTTTTTTGTAAATACCCCATTAAATGCTTTCTCAACAATGTTAAAAAGTTGTTGATATAATTCATGTCCATTTCTATTGTCAAAATTCGCAATGGACAGTTTATGATCTACTCGTTCCTTGAATTGTTCTATTCTGTTAGTAGTGATAGGTCTACAAATTATAGCGGATGTATGTCGGGCAAGATGGCATTCAAATACAGCCAGCTGTCCGCTATGGTCAGAATTAATAAAGTTAATTATGGCTTTATTAATTATATTAAAATTACAAAATATATTGTCTAAACAAGTAGCAGACGAAGGAGTAATTCGCGTTGGTTCTTTAAATAACTGGTACAAATCAAAGGACTGAAATAAATTGAGAAACCTAGTAGCGGTTTGTGAAATATCTAGAATATTTATATTGAAATCACCACATATGATTATTTTTTTATTGGATTTACATATTTTTTCTAATACTTCCTCCATGACAGATTCAAATTCAATGTAATTAGCAGAAGGAGGTCTATAGATGCAAGCAATAATGTGCCGCTGCAACTCCACACACGATATCTCAATAGTTCGTTCTACTGAGAGCGATACGACATCTTTACGTTCTCTAGACTCTACTGTATTTTTTAACAATATAAGTGACCCACCCCTTATAGCCATACCTCTTGTGAACGAACTACTGACACTGTACCCATCAATGTTAATCATCATTTCATGCTGTCTTAGCCAATGTTCAGTGATACATATACAATGGATATTTCTATCTTTCAAAAACAATTCTAATTCTAACTCTTTTCCAGAAACACCCTGTATATTTTGATGAACTATACAAAAACTTTCAGGTATTTCCATAGTCACTAAATTGCTAGAGTAGTCCTCTATTGTCTTATAATTAAATTTAAATTATTCTTTGGAACTACTTCCAAACCTTGTTCAATAATATTATTAATATTAAATGCTAACAAAGTAGCTAAATCAATCTTGATTTTAAAAGGCAAATAAAACATTTTGCCAGTCACATTAAACTTATGATTAATAAATTTATTTGTGTCAAAAAACACAAATTTGTCACTATGACAAGTACAATTAAATAAGGAAGTATTCAATATGTGAATACTGTTATTTTGATCATTTGTATAACATCTGGAAAAGGGAAAAGCACATAGAATAACTTTCTTTACATTAAGTTGATCAAGTATTGAAAGCTGCTTCAGAATCTCTCTTTTACAGGTGTTAAGTCCATTACCCATCATTAATATAATGATGGAGTTTTCATTAAAATTACAATCTATAATCCTCTTAATAATCTGGCTAAGAGGAGCACCTGGCATACAATGGTTAATAACATTACCATTTATTCTATAATTGAGAAGAGGCCCATAGCCAACCCCGAACCCATCAGAAAAAAGGTAAACATCCTCTTTTTTATCTGATGATGATGAAATATAGTTGGATGTGTCAATTGTGTCTGTATCAATTAAGGGTGACTGCAGTGAGCTGTCACCCTGGTGCTGCTCAGTGAGACCTGCACTTATACAGCTACACTGGCTCATAAGTTTGTCTACAGCATGAATGTGCTCACTTATTTGAGACCGCGCAGCTGTATATTTGCACGTCACAACTTCTAAGGATTTCTTCAGCCTAGTGATTTCATCCTGAAGCTCCTGGGTTTCGATTTCATGCCTTGCCCTACTTTCATCCAATTTTTTACTAAAAAGCTCTAAGCTATCAACTAAATCTACACGTTGTTTTCTGAGAACAACATTGTTAAAAAAACATTTTTGTTTTTTTATCATTTTGTTAGTTTTGTTTATAAATTTATTAATCCTACAATATTTCCTTATTTTATTTTTACTAATAGGCTTAATTCTATTATCTGAGCACTGGTTTACAACTACACTATGTCCACTGGGCGACTGGAGCAGCTCCTCATAGAGGCTTTGGGTGTGAAGTGTCGACTGACACAGCCTATCCTCTTCATATGATTGCAGTCTCTTATTTGCATCACGCAGGTCAACCTCGAGCTCATGGATCCGTGTCAGAGCCCGTTCATAGGTATCACTGCACTCGTCAAAGTTTTCCAATGTTCCGAGTAGCTGGTCCCGTTCACCAAGAGTGTCCATATGCAATGCATGAAGTTCAGCCAGTTGAGACTTCAGTGAGGAATTGCAATTTATTATTTTCAATGCTTCCGTTTCATTGTCAGCATGTTCCTGTAGGAGTTGGCTATTTTCCATAAACCAGATATTTTCCATAATGTATCGCATAAACCAGAACTATTGTTTGGTTTGATCAGGAAACACGGTGGCTACAACAACAATGTTCTACAATTTAAGGCTGCTTATAAAAAAACGTTAAACCACCTTGAATTGCAATCGTCTTTCAACGGGAACTGCTATCCTTTGGATAATTTCAGTTTATTAAATTTATCGTCCCTAAATATTATTAATAACACATCCACTCAAAACGGACACGACAAAAATGAATATGAAGTCTTGGGGTCGACACGAGCGCGAGCGCTTGAATCTGATTTGGAAGTTGAAAACAATTGTGAAATCTTTGCAAATATGCTCAATTATGAAAATGCAACACAAGCTACACAATTAAAAACAATTACAGAATTTAAAAATAATTTCAAATTTCAATCTCTGAATAGTTGATCAACTGGATTATTTTACCAACATGATAAACTGTACGCGGCCTCAACTGTACGCCGAAAGACTGCTAACAGCACCTACTAAAACCTTTTTCACAATGTGGGAGATAATCCTTCAATCGAATGCAGGCAGCTTTTTCAATTATATGGTCTAAAAACGGTGTAAAACAGTGTCCGGTATGAAATGGATTTTTTGAATCTATGTAAAATGTAAAGTGCGTATATGCATTTTCCTGTTTCAAGGTTTTAAGTTTTTTTTTTTTTGGTAAACTAGCTTCATATTTTCTTCCCATCCAGATATTATTACAAGAACCATGGTGAATAGCGAGTTATTTTGTACAATACGGAAGACACAATAAAATATCGCAAGCTCAAAATTACTACATGCAAAATATGATAGTGACAGTAATTAGGAAATATTGATTTCCCCTCAATGACGTTCAATATACAACTAGACACCCAATCTCTAAGAAAAAATCATCAAAAAACCTCCGAGTGGCGTTGACACAGATGACATTAACACATTCGTTCAAATTAACACCTTATTTCGTGGCAGTTAGTGTTTAATGTCAATTGTATACAACTAAACGGAAACTCTGCCCAATAGTTGCGTGGGCAGACTTTTGCTTCGGGCAGTATTTGAGCGTGAATGGGAGTCTAGTTGTATATTGAACGTCATTGTTTCCCCTGCGTAACACGGCATATTTTATAATTTCTTTACGAGCTACTAATTTTCGACTTTGATGGAAGAGTTTAAATAAAATTATAGACGGAAGAAACCAAACGGTCTAAAAGCAATTCATAATACTAATAGCCAATTACAAAGAGCTGCCGTGTAAAATGTTCGGGACATGTGCCGTTTGCTTTTTACACTCGCTTCGCCGGTCAAAAGCGTCGAATTCAACTTTTTGAACATTACTCATGTGAACAGCTCGTCGCAAAGCTTTATAAAAGTGTCATGTTATGTCAGCCAGTACTTTAAAACATTTTATCTACATCCATACCATAATATGTCTATTTTATATTCAGGAGCGATGAGCAAACGCCCTACATTTAGATATAAGTATCTGTGGCTGCATTGAAATGTTTACATTTTAGTGTCGGTAACCGACACTTTAATTACGTTCAAATTTCGAACGTCTTCTTTAAAAGTAAAAATTAATAGGTTTTTTCGATTATCGAATTAGTCGATTAGTAATTTTATGTTCCATAATTCCATTCCTATACATTTAATTCGATGCTGAAATTATAACAATCGATTTGAGAATCGAAATCAACTCGAGTCTAGATTGTTTATGGATTTTAAAAACTACAAACGTCATTTATTCAAATTGACCTACAAATTATGACATGATTTTGTACTAATTTGCTCATCGATCCTGACTATAAAATAGACATTATCGTATGAATGAAGATAAAGTTATGTATGTGACTGTACATAATTAGTCATTAAAATACTCATGTAATTCTTTTATGAAACTCACTTCGTTCGTTTCATAAAACCACATTCGTATTTTAATGACCCTCATTATGCAGCAGTCACATAAATAACTATTTCATTACAAACAAAGCCCGGCTCTTTCAAAAAAAAAGCGACACAAGACGGAAAGGACTGGATTTGCACTTTGGACAAACCTCGAAATTGAGCAAACGGGATTCTATGGACAATGTAAATCCATCCTTGCGCAAAGTAAGCACAGAAAGACACGTAAAACTCCAGGATACTTCATCTAGATGAAAATTCTTAGGTAATGGAAACACAGACTAGAGTGATATGGATTGTTGCCTGAACTTTAGCAACATTGCATTCCACACTTCTTTCTTATTTTTCATCAAAAAAAAGACCATATGGTTTACTAAAGTGAGTCAATTCGTCAAACACGCAAATTGGTATCTCAATGCCCTACACAAATCAAACCAAATATTCTTCGATACTCTAATATTATAGCAAAATAACTACCGTCGATACGACGAAGCACTAAAGGAACAACATAGACAAAGTTTTCGTACACCCAGATTTCGAGGAAAATCGCCGCCGCGCTCTTTGTGACTTTAGTAAGTCTTTACCATCAGTTTTACCGAGAAACTATGCGCCCGATTTTGCGACTCCTGTCAATTTTGCAAAAGAACATTTCTGGAAGTTCTGATTAACTTCTCTAACCAGTTGTGAAGTCAAGTACTCGCGTGAAATTCACCCGGTTAAACAGACACTTAATTGCACAATAGGATATTTAAGTTGCTTGGTCAACCTCTATCGACTCTTCAAAATAAGAAATAGGTATTGGCTTTGTAATTGGAGACGATCAGACGATCTTTATTTGTTGTGTCTAAGGAGTAATCGATGTTACTATTTTATTTGCTCTCGCCGTTGTTATGAAACTCTAACGACCAGGTGCATCTTTTGTAATGTACCTTTATGTCACGTCGTGCTTTCACTTGTAGTGCAGTCATTGAAGCATTATAGCTCCGAATTTTTTTACTGTGAACCGAATTGCATACAATTTTGGAATTAGGTTCATCTTACCCTTAACTTCGAAAGTGAAAATGATTTGAACTCCGCAACCACCATGGGAGTGGTTGCCACCCCTTCTCGGGGGTGAATTATTTTTTTATCAAAATAACCTCGGATATCGATAGAAGGCCTAATTTTAAGCAAAAAATCATCTATACAGTTTTTAAAAAATTCAATACTTTTCAAGTTATTGGCAATTGAAAATTCGCAATTTTTTTACGTATTTCATCGGTTTTTTGCAAATATCTCCAAAAATATACGTTTTATCGAAAATTTTATAAAGACCAAAATTGTAGCAGGTAAAACAATGAACAATTTGAATTTTTATAAAGTATTCTAAGTGCAATATTAAGCTAGATATTAAAGATCAAAGCCGTTTTTATTCTGTCTGAAATTTAATCGATGTGGTCAATGCCATCTAGCGGCGAGCAGATGCATTTTATGCATTCTAATACAAAAGGGTTTTGTAGTGCTTGAAATAAGCTTTAAAATGAGCACTATTAAAAGTCTTTTGCGCGTAAAATAAGTGAGCTGTATTGCAAATAAGGGGAGCATCTAATGTTTTTTCTATAAAATCAATGGGTTTCATAAGTGCCATTTCCACCAAAATTAAAATTAATCGTATTCCGCCTAGAAATAACTTTATTATGAAGAGTTTGATAGATAGTATCAGTTTGGCTGCTTCAGGACACATATTTTTCAAAAAAGTCACGATTAAATAAAAAATCAAAATTTCAAATTTTTAAAAAACCCACTTTCTTTTCATAATATCTCAAAAATGACGACAGATACGTAAAAAAGTGTACGGATTAAAAATTTAGGTATTTTTCTGACAAACAATTTGGTTTTTTTGTTTTTTCTGTCAAACAAAAATTGACGGAGATATGATTGTTTAAAGAGCGCGTGGCAGCGCAATCACAGCCTCTCTTAAGCCCTTTAACCCTTCACCGTTTTAGAAAAAGGTTTTTTACTATATATTGCAATATAGGATGTTGTAGCTCTCTTAATTACCTTTACAATGGTTTTTTATAAATTGTGATAGCATGAAAATTGAAGTAGTTATGGTCCAAAAACTTATCATATTTTGTTCTACTTAGTAACTAAGGGGTAGTTTTAAGGGTAGAAAAGCTAAAGAATATGATAATCATTTTCGAGAGTGTGGAATAATATTGAAATCCTTTTCATTTTATCAAAAAAAAAAATTTTAATTTTTTTTATCAAGGGGTATTTTTCAAGGGTTGAAAGGGGTTAACCCCCTAATATTTGATAATTATTATAGAGAATATAAAATATTACTTACTCTATACTTACATCTTTTTATGTCATACCAAAGTATTTTTTTGTGATTTTTTCAATTTAGGGGTTGTTTGCAAAGGATGTAAGATTTTCAAGGGGTTGAAAATTATTTTAATATGAGGTAATTATGTTAGAAAATACTTTACAATTTCACCACTTACGATTAGACATGTTTTCTAGCGATAAAATGGCTCAATGTAAATTTTTCCATTAAGGGGTTGTTTACACCCCTTAAAAATAATAGGCGGAGTTCAGATCATTTTCACTTTTGAAGTTAAGGGTAAGATGAGCCTAATTCCAAAATTTCATGCAAATCGGTTCACAGTAAAAAAATTCGGAGGTAAGACCGTATTTTTCGCTTCAATGACTGCACTATTGTATATATAATACTTTACGTGGCATTACATGCATTCTTATCGCTAGTATTCTGCTTCTTACATCATAAGCAGCAAGACTTTAAAATAACAGAATTCATTAGAAATTTATCTTTTATTGATTAATCCACTCTTCGAAAATCTGTGTCACGAAATCATTTAAAATGCACGTTTAAACTGATAGAATAAAAAAGTAGTCATCCGGTCTTTATATTAAAATCGATATTACCTATAGCCTTGACAGCATTTAAGAGTGTAGGTTAGGTAGTATTCTAAGTCATCATTGACGCTATGTGTTGTTTACATTTTGGTCATGTAAGTCGTCGTGAGCTTGATGTAACACGAACTTCCACATGAATCGTTTCCGAGGATCACAAAGTCAGTTAAAAAAAAAACGATCAAATAAAATTAGCGTAACGTTCGATCTCAGAGCTGTTCACTAACAAGTGTCAGCCACCGTCGTGACGCGCCCGAGCATCCCCGAACCGAACCCGTCTAACACGATCGCAGCGTGATTCACTAAGCACATAGATTCACCAGCGTTTACTTCAGAGCTAACTTTTATAACAAATTCTGATTGATGTTTATTTATTATTCAGTCTTTAGTTTGTTCTTATTTTATATTTAGATTTAAGTATTTTAACTTAAATGTAAATATTAAGTTTAGGTATTAGTAATTTTTTTTTTGGATTAAATATTGTGCATCTAAATTTAATCAAGACCAGGAACGGGATCGTTACTTGAACACAAAATGTCGCGAAATCAGAAGATGAGGGTCCCTCAACACCTAAAAAATGTAAAAAGGAAACCAAACAGATCACAAAAGTGTAGAACTCAATGGGAATCAGAAGTCGAATTACAAGATTGGATTGGCCCCCTGATGGAAATAATATTTTTAAGGCATATTTTAAATGATGTGATGTAAAAATATCATGTGAATTTTCTACTTTAAAGATACACTTATACAACGTTGAACATTCGCAGAAAATGAAAGATAAAAATCTTGCCAAGCCGATAGATTCGTTCTTCAAAAAACCTGATGGAAATTGCCCCCATGAAAATTCTGTTGCTGAACTTGAATTTAAACTTTGTTTATTTATGACTAAGCATAACGTTTCTTTCCAAACCATGGACCATTTAAGTGGAATAATAAAAAGTACACCTGTTTCGAAAATTGCATCCGATATTAAATTGAAAAGAACTAAATTTACAGGAGTAATAAAAACCATTATTGGGGAATGTCACAAAACCGATTACAAACTTTGTTAAAATCAACAAAATTCAGTGTGTTAAGTCAACTGACATTTAATCAGTTAAAACAATGTGCATCGTTGTGCGTTTTTATGACCCTGAAACACAAAAAAATATTGTGTTTTCTTTGGGAGCTGCGACCTTTGTTAGAGAAGAACGACCTTTGTTAGAGAAGAACGAGTTTGACGCCGCCTATCAAGGTGCAACAGGAGAAGCAATTTATAATTCGATTATTAGAAGCTTTCAGGACCGAAATGATTACCTACAGAGAATATAATTGGATTTGCATCAGACAGTTTTAGCGTCATGATGGGCGAGCACAATTCAGTAGCTAGTTGATTTGTGTCAAAACACGGTCAAACTATCCCGGCTTCTTATTATCGCTTGCATAAAGGTGTAACGAGTGGCAGAAGCATTTAAGAATCATTATTCTTAAATGCATCTGCCACTCGTTACACCTGTATGTAAGCGAAGCGTGCAAGAAATTGCCAAGGCTGTGTAAAGATCAAGCCTAATAATATAGTAGCCTAACACTAAAGTGCACAAGCTACTACACCCTTCCCAGACACGATGGCTTTCCCTATTAGCAGTTGTCCATCGATTACTGGAACAGTGGGAACATTTAAAACTGTTCTTTACGCAAAAGTCCGTAGATGTATTGTGTCTGCAGAGCATACCTACATTCAATTACTTGAATGATCCATTTATGAAGCTATATTTTACGTTCTTGCAATGGTGCTGCCTAAGTTCGTAAATCTAAATGAATATTTCCAAAAAAACGGCGTTGCAATTACAGAACTAGACAGAAAAATGAGAAAAACTTATCAAGAGCTTCTGTTGTGTTATAAGAAACTTACAAGTAATATGAGCGCTATTGAGCCGACCAAAGAACATTTTTTACGACCTGAAAGTATGTATTACGGAAAAGTGATGACTGAAATAGCAAACCAGAATATTCAATCAAGGCAAGACTTGATTTCAGATTTCCAAAAAAAAAACGTGAGATTTCCTTATAACCGGGTGTTGTCAAATAAGAAATAGATATTACTGACGATATTACCCCCGAAAAATGGTGTTTCTCTTGCCCAAAGAACCACGGGCCAACTCTGGTTGCCCATGATGTAATGGTTGCTTGCATCATGAAAGGTAAAACGGATGTTAGAAACAAGCCATATACGAAGAATGGCGACTTTTACCCGAAACAGTTCCTCCCGAAAACCTTGATTTGAACAAAATGTCGGCGGATGAATTTTGGAGCAAGTTATCACAAATTTGTTTTTCACCGCGGTCAACTTAATTAAAACTAAACAAAGAAACCGCCATTTAACTTCTACAGTAAATGGCACATTATTAACCAAACAGTGCATTAAAAGATAATGTTTAAATTTTGAGAAGTTTAAACCTACTTCCGATATGATAGCTAAAGTTAAAAAAACGTCTTATTGTGAAAATGCTACTGAAGCTGCGGCAACACTGAGATGTGCAGTCAAGATGTAGGAAGTAAGAAGTTAGGTCTTACTACTAGGATGACCATAAGGGAAAGTTCAAGTCATTGATGCCAGGTTGGACACCCAGTACTCACAGGAAACTTAATTGTAAAGCCTTGCTTTTGCTTGAGTTCGTAATAAACCGTTTTGTCTATCTATAGTCAAGTAAAACATATTTTAAAACAAACTGCGTGCAGCTCTTTTAACGGCGGCAACGTCGTTCTGAGGTGTTCATTCCCTCTTCGGCTCACCACGACAACAAAACTATATACTTTCTTCAGGATTCAGGAAACTATTGCTTCGAAAAAGTGATTGAAAGAACATAAAAACATTTTGTTGAAATCTTTCATTTACGAAAATACCAAACCTATCTTATTCCCTAAGTTTCAGTAGAAATGTTTTAATGACTAGCAAATTCGAGCGTTGTATGTAACTGCACTAATGGGGGGAATATTCCGTAAACTTACTGAATAATTGGAAACTGTGATTGGTTAAATTTCCGCACCTAGAGAAACTGTAATATCTAAAACAATGAGACCAACATAATAAAATTGGAGTTTCGTTTTCGATATTTTTTTATCTATAATGTAAGTGAAATGCCACTTTCATCATGATTTCATGAATCACAACAGAAAATTTAATCTACATATAAATAAATAAAAATTAATTGCTGTTCGTTAGTCTGGCTAAATCTCAAGAACGGCTAAACCAATTTGACTTATTTTAGTCTTAAAATATTCGTAGAAGTCCAGGGAAGGTTTAAAGGATTAAGAAGTGGAAAAGTGCGAGGAAAATACTAAAAACGCCAATTTTATTTACCCGTACAACAGTTTGTCAAGATCAGTATCTTACCTGTCAAACGAAGTGATACGAAGTTCACCGAGTCAGCTAGTCATATTATAGTAGTACTGAACCGTAATGATGAGCAAAACAATTATTGTGTGTCATAATTATATTCGTTTGCAAATTCTGAACAGGTCTGAACAGAACAAAAGAGTTAAAAAACATTTGACAACATGGCCAATGTTAAATGTTTTTTCACTTTTTATCCTGTAAGCCTATTCGGTTGCAATTTTTTTTAAACTTTCAATCTTCAAATAGCTAACTAGGTATATATTTAACTGCATACAAAAATGCATCATTAATATATTTTCTATGCATAACTAACATTTTGAAAGTACAAACTGGACTCATTTAAGTGACAAATGATTCAAATTACAATTATCTCGAAGAGCTGCGGCACTAAGCCCACCCCACGCCAAAGCCTGCTACGACAGAAATAGTCTCCCGCGGAACGGCTACACAAGTTTAAAAGGCTTTTTCATCATAGTTCGGGATTACCCCCGCGCGTTATTCTTTTTATTAATTATCCCACGCCCCCTTCCTCCCACATTTCCTGGTTCAAAATTATGTCACTCGGAGATAGCGCAGCTTTCCAACAGTAAAAGAATTTTTGAAATCGGTTTAATAGTTTCGGAGCCAGGTGGAATGAGGGTTGAACAGCATTGAATAAATCGGTTATATGATCAAGACTAGGTAACCATTATTATGTGTGGCTGCCAGTGGGAGAAGACATGTACCAGTTATTACGAGTAACTCTATTTTGGTTTTTAATCATTTGTTTAGGATAACTGATGAATAGATCGAAGACAAGTGCTTTAGCAGCAGCATCTGCCACTTCGTTTCCCGATATGCCAGAATGAGCCTTCAGCCATGCGAAATTGACCTGTCCCGCATGATTATGAAGGAGGCGATGAATATTGCTAACAGAGCGGTTGGTAGAGCTCCTATTTTCAAAGCGGTAGCGGTTCTTTAGTAAAGCGGTGTGGCTGTCTGAGTATCAATTAACAAAGTAACGGCAACACCACTTTCAGTCTCAACTAATCATTACATTTTATAGAATATAGATAAGTTAGATTCTCTCTCAATCTATTTACAATAAAAGAAGACAGCATCACTGGTATCATACAGGTAAATTTTATCAAGCAATTATTTGTAGTGATGAACCAGGCCTTAACATAGTCGACAATCTGCCTAAACTGGAAAAAGCAGATACAATTTCAAGTCAGTAAAGTTCGACGTATGTGTGTTTAAACTCATTCATTTTTGGTGACAAATTCCGCGAACAAACAACTCGAGAAAAAAGATGCTCGCTTTTTTAAAAATGCTTTCACGGAATGTTCAACAAGCGAAAGAGTTGAGCAACATAAGGAAAAACGGTTATAATTCCACATAGATTATATTGTTTGAAAATAATTTCGTCAAACGCGTTAAGCGGCTGCTGCGTTCCTGTTGGCCGATTCAAATTGAAGCCATCTCTTGGCTGAGACGAAGAAGCATAAACAAATCTATCCACAAATCGTTAATAAATAGTTGCTTAAAAAACTCCAAGAACAGTGGAACTATATAAAATGAGAAAAAAATAACAGTAATAATTCCTTTTCATTTAAGCTGTAGTATCGATATTATAGTTTACCAGTTTTTCGCAACCCTATTAGGAAATAAATATAAAATTATAAATTGAAAGGGATGACAAAATACATACAATTAAATCTACGTGACTTGTTTCACATGCACATTTTATTAAGTTCTTTTGCATAACAAGTTTGACTGTTGTCGTGATAAAAGAATGAACATTATTTTGTGTGTAAAAATATAATTACTGTTGCTGTCCGATGTAATAGGATTTCATCCGTTGCATAAATTGAAACTTTGCAATATTTACCACAAAACGACCACATGTCATCGATTATTGCTTTCGTTTGAAAAAGAATTCTAGAAAATCAAGGAGGCGTCATACTCAGACCAATGGCTGTTCTATTATTTTGGTACAAAATAATTAATTTTCACAAGATAAGTAATACCCTAGTGGATATTTTCTTCAGGGTTTATCAGAAAAGCTGAAGCACGAAAATTATATAAATAGAATAACAGATCTATAAAAGTTTGAATTCCTTATTTAACTAGAGTGAATAAATAAGTGATATAATAATACCCATATTATATATAAATAACTAAATTACTATCGATTATTTGAGATACCGATGCGAAGATACATAAAAGGTGATACGTCAATAAAATTATGAAATAATATGCGGTAAAACTCCAATAATGGTGACTTTAATCTCTTATCATTCAAACATCAAATGCAATAACAAGTCGAAAGTCACAATTTAAAATGAAATACGGCTGTAAAATAAATAGTAATAACTTTGAAATCAACAAATATTGGCAAAGCTCAGCGACGTCCAAACGAAAGGAAGATAGTGGTCGACGTCGAAGAAATTCTCTGCAATATTTTATTACTATAGTATTATTTTGACGCATAGACATAAACCCACTGGCATTTCTCGGAAGCTGTCGGCGCGAGCCCGATGACAGCTAGCAATAAGGACTGCATGCGAAACAGACTATTGAAAAGTGAAACTTTTCTTTCATTTTATTTTTACAAACCATGGTTTGTATGAGCTTCGGAACCAGGAAAGCAAAGCTACTCGTACACACAGTGGAGTTTGGCAGCTGAAAATTGATTCCCGCTTAACGTGATGGCGTTGTTCGGGGAAAACAAACGAACTTTGGAAATGGAAATGGTCAGTCCTTACGTTTATAAAAATATTACACGACTAATTTATATTATTTCCATACATTAGTTCACAAACCAGCAATCTCCACATAGGTACTTTTACAGGAAAGGATAAAACGATCTCTTACAAACGCAAATACGATAATA
Organism: Mecyna flavalis; assembly: GCA_949319885.1. NCBI lineage: Eukaryota > Metazoa > Arthropoda > Insecta > Lepidoptera > Crambidae > Mecyna > Mecyna flavalis. The sequence goes on along the minus strand of OX439425.1, from coordinate 19,140,368 downwards.
AAAAAGTATTCTGTATACGGTGTCAGTAATAATTACTAACTACATAATAAACGGTATTTTAAGATTTGTTTGCATACTGCGTACAAAAAAATATTTCAACATTTGCGTCTTCTGAAAATTTGTACCACATGGTATTAGCTGGTTTACTAATTATTGTAGCATCGATTTGACAACGATGCTATAAAAAGAACATGTTTCGTCATTCACACTCGTGAGTACGACAAAAACGCTGGCATGTAATTAAAATGTAAAGTAACAAGCACTTACCCAAGGAACTCGGAGCTATCGTGCTGGTTATCTCTTGTAAAGAATGGCGGCTTGACAACCTTGAAGAACTCGTCAGGATTCAACTTGGTGGTGACCGAATGCATCATCTTGGCGAAAAGAACGCCCATCTTCGACCAATATGGCACTGCATTCATGTTCAGCACTACGTGAGTGCTAAACCTGTGTGGAGAGAAATTTATATTTATTTATAAAACCCATTTCGCTATTTCATTACTACACATTTTAAATATTTTTTTAGTCTTTAACCCCAAAGCATATTCATATTCATAGTCAAACGCTCGCTGCTGAGTAAGGGCGATAATCGCTATTTTCGATAATTGAAGGAGATACAATGACATTTAGATTTCATCATATTATAATTATTAATATATCAACACAAATGGAACAAATAAGATAAAAATAAATTCGCAAGGAAATATCATTTTACGACATTTTAAATCGTATAGCTTATTGCGCTCAGCGTGAACTTATATCTCTCAACTTGACATCATATTACTTCAATTTTATTCGCTTTGCAGGAAGGACGGATATTACCTGTTACATCAGGTGCAACAAAATTAATACCATGGGAGCGACATGCTTAACTAAAAAGAGATTTCAAGCTCAGCCGACAGATCACATAAAACACATGCACTGTTAAATAAAACTAATAAAAAAGAACTTAAAATAAGAAGCAAATCAATACAGATATTGTTATGTACATAAGCCTTTCAGAAGGGTGGGATTAGGCGATGGGGCAATATCTATGATCTCGGTACATTTTACTCGCTTTTTCGTTGATTCTTTATTTTAAAACAACAAAGATAGTTTATGATTACGCCTGAAACTATGATAAATACCTTTTTGTAGCATAGAACATTTAGTTCTGAATAATGTATAAGTAGGTACTGTGTACTTTAACTTCTGCTTTAAAAAATATATAATACATTCAGTGGTAATACAAAAAAGCTATGAAATCGGCAACAAAGCAGCACCAACAGTCAAATGTAATTATAACCCAATTTAATGAAAATTCGAAAATATGCGTTCGGGAACTGTGACTAAAGAAGATACATCGAATTTATCAAATACAAAAGCCGTAAATAGTCCAATTACGGATTCAAAAATAATTTTCTCTGCAGTTTCCACCATAATACATTTCACAGACTTTCACGTGGTTATTGAGTTAATCATTTTCAGTCGCACTTCCCGCTTCCCGGCCGGAGCTCGTATTTGCGGGGCGGCATGCCGCCCGGTGCAGTATCGATCTGTGTTGAGCACTATCAGAACTTATTATATATACCTACAGCCCAACGCGACTTTGAAATATCACGCTTGCTACGTATTATTACGACTAATTGAACAATATTGGTTTGTAGGCCGTCTTTGCAAAAGTAAACATAGATACAAAAACAAATTGTAAACAAAGGGGTTTGAAGATTTTGGCCTTCCTACGCGTCCGCCATTTTGATTTTTTTTCAAAATAGCGTTCACTTAAAATTCTATGAAAAATCGATACCTTACATTAATACAAACATAATATGTAATTAGACAAAAACCCGTAAAGTGTCACATTTTAAAGATATAAGCAACCAAAGTAAAATTTCTTTGTTTTGAGTTTTTTTTTTCTCCAGTTATAGTTCACATAAAATTCATTCAAAAATAGATACCTGATATCAATTCAAACATAAAATGTCATTAGACGAAATCTCGTGAAGTGTCACGATTTAAAGATATAAGCAACTAAAGATTTATTTTGAGTTTATTTTTGTCTCAAGTTATTGTTCATATAAAATTCATTTAAAAATAGATGCCTGACATCAATATAAACATAAAATGTTATTAGACGAAAACCGATAAAGTGTCACGTTTTAAAGATATAATCAACTAAAGTCTTATTTCTTTATTTTAAGATTTTTTGTGTCAAGACGTCATAGTTCACATAAAATTCATTCAAAAATGGATACCTCACATCAATACAAACATAAAATGTCATAAGATGTCATTATTACTTATCTTGAGAAAAAAAACTCAAAATAAAGAAGTAAAACTTTAGTTGCTTATATCTTTAAAACGTGACACTTTACGAGTTTTTGTCTAATAACATTTTATGTTTATATTGATGTCAGGTATCTATTTTTAAATGAATTTTATATGAACAATAACTTGAGACAAAAATAAACTCAAAATAAATCTTTAGTTGCTTATATCTTTAAATCGTGACACTTCACGGGTTTTTGTGTAATGACATTTTATGTTTGTATTGATGTCAAGTATCCATTTTTAAATGAATTTTATGTGAACTATAACTTGACAAAAAAAATATCTTAAAATAAAGAAGTAAACCTTAAGTTGCTTATAGCTTTAAAATGTGACACTTTACAGGTTTTTGTCTAATAACATATTATGTTTGTATTAATGTAAGGTATCGATTTTTCATAGATTTTTAAGTGAACGCTATTTTGAAAAAAAATCAAAATGGCGTACCACAAGGTAAGCCAGCCTCCATACAAAAATCTTCAAACCCCTTTATGTATCTTATGTAATGAGCTAATAGATCGAAGAACTTTTAAGTTGCTATTCGCATTCCCGTTCCTAAAATATCTTCCTGTTAGCTTTGTGTAAAAAAAGGCGAGAATCATGAATATACAATTATTAAGAAAATCGGGATTCACTATTTACTTGATTGGATTGGTTACGCTCGATTGGTTAGGTCGAAGATTTGTTTTTTAACCTCAAACTTCAACCAGCGAGACATATAGCGCCCAATCTGATGACTCTGGGATCTGCATTTATTTTCTTATATGGTCGTCTCCGAAACGCTAAATATTAAACATACGGATGATTTGTTGAAAGAGAGGCTCATTTCATAAGAGCGTCGAGTTCTATTAACATAATGACATTGACCTATCTTATAGAGCAACACGTAGCTAGAAAGCGCACCGAGAACTTATTGTGCAATCCATTAATTAGTGTACTCGTATATTAGAAATAGCGAAGACGACAGCTTTCGTTTAATTAGTACAAGTGAGGAGCCTTTAATTGGCAGGCGATTTTAAAAGGCATTTCATTTAACAATTTTTTCAAGGTACTTTTTTCTTTTGAGCGATATTATGCACAATTGCATAATATCGCTCAAAAGAAAAATGTACCTTGCAAAAATCAAAGAAAAGCTTAAGATTTTTTCACAGACGATCTGAGGTAGACTAAGCTAAGTAAATTGAAAATGATATTGAAAAGTGTTGGCATTTTTAGTCATAATATTCAACAGGTTATTTTACATTGCTGCAAAATATTGGCACGACTACAAATGCCTGGGGGCGGCGTGATGTGAATTAGGTACTGTTCGCGGCATGTTGTTTTATTACCGAGTGCACCGTGAAACAATGATTTTGTCAAGGGTTGGAAGGAGAGTAATTATTAGATGTTCAGTAATTTAGCTATGCAAAATACTAGTGCCATTAACAACATGATTGATTTTTTTTTAAACAATGTTTTTGTATAATAAAATATATTTGTATTTGTATTTGTATTTGTATTTGTATTCCAGATCATGTTGAGCTTTATTATCCTACTAATATTATAAAAGTGAAAGTCTGGATGTTTAGATGTTTGGATGTTTAGATGTTTGGATGTTTAGATGTTTGGATGTTTGGATGTTTAGATGTTTGGATGTTCGTTACTCAATCACGCCTAAACGGCAGAACGGATTTAGATGAAATTTGGCACACGTATAGTTTATAACCCGGATTAGAACATAGGCTATAAAATTCCTACGGGAAACGTCACATTCCCGCGGAAATAACGAGTTTGAAATTACTGAAGCGATTTGAATAATTCTTTCACTGTTGAAAAGCTACACTATCCCCAGTGAATATAGGGCACTTTTGATCCCGGAAATGTGGGGGGAAGGGGGGATATTTGAAAAAAGAGATTACGCGCGGTTTGAAGGCTAGTAGCATAATAATTTTGGAAACTCAGCATTCGTGTAACGTAAGTTTATCAAAGCACAACTAAACTAAATGAGAGATCAGACCTGACTACTCTCACAAAGTGCACAAATGGTGACTGTCCAAAAAATATTATTCAGTCAGTCATAAGATTCATTAAACATAGTTATATGTTTGTATTATGTATAAATGTATGTCGATAGCATTAGCAAATGATGTGTGTGAAACATATTTTCAGTCTTCACTTTACTCTACATATCTCGTTAGAGTGGAATAAGTTGTGATTACACAGATAGAAAAATTAATCGAAGTACCGACTACGATTATTCAGAAGCGGAGAACGCTCTCGATCTTTTAAAAGAAAAGGTCACAAAGATAATATGATGCATACACAGACTGAGTGCTAAAGAAAAATCAATAAAAATTTTACGCTAAAGTTTGTGAACTTAACTATCACGAATCGTCGTCCGCTATAGAAAGAAGGAAAACAGAATTCGTCGTCAAAAATTTCTGTTTAAACAGACACAAGAATGTCTTAACGGAATAATATCTCATAAGAGCACACATTTTGTCTTGTATAAGTATTTGATAGCAAAATCGTGTATTCTTTTGTATAGTGAACTCCATTAGAATATGGAAAGATGTTCAAAGAACTTTTAAGTATATTAATTGAACGGGCCAGAGTAAATAAGTTTCATTTGATCTTTGCTAAAATAAACGAGTCAGAATGAAGAAACGCGAGATTTTTGGTTAGCTTACAACTCAAGATCAATTAAAATTTTTAATTAATTAAATAAGTAGATATTATAATAAAAATTTACTGCCTTTTTTTTTATAAGTATTGATCACGCATTCAGGCAAACTCTAAAATGTTTAAAATTCGCGTCCGTGTTTTACGCGTCCAACTCCCGTATTTGACGAATAAAAATATAAGGTATTAATCTACCTTAATCAACAAATATTAACAGGGCAGCCTAGTTTTATGAATGCAAATAACTGAATTCAAAGTTTGAATTCAGTTATTTGAATTTCAAACAATACCTGGACCGAACAAATAAATCAGCAGGATTGAATGCTTTGTCATTTCACTATGTAAATTGGCACTTTTATTCCCAGAAGTAATATCGGGATGTGATGAATGCATTCGTCAACACTGTATCCCATTTATTTTCGTCGAGTAACGTCATAATTTTTTGCAATAATAGGTACTTATTTACTATTATTTAAAGATAACATTTCATAGCCATAAACGAAAAATAAAATTGTTCATAATGTAAAGGGCTGAAAATAAGAAAGACTAAAAGCGCCAAATAAAAATCATGTGGCTAAGGCACGGCAAAAGTCTAAGCTATAAACTAATCTTTCAAGACATCGTTCAGGAATCGAACCTTGAACTTTTCGCACTTGTCTTCGGAACACTTCCTGATGTGGTCATGCCTGAGGATCATGCAGACTTAAGCCTACATGAAGTCATTTTACCGCGTTATGTTTATCACGGTCTCGAACAAATGCTAATTTTTAACTTTATACTTAATGATAAATTAATATAGTCACATCGCCAATGCTATGTTGAACAATAGATATTTTACGTCCTAAGTATTAAAGTCGAAATCTATTCCGAGCTTTAAACGGAACAGGCAAGGTACTGGGGCTCAATACATTGCGTCCACGAGCATCGCGCGTATTTCGCGGCGAAATCAGCTTGATTCGCGCGTTAAAATCGCCTTCCTGAACAAGGCCAAAGGGTGTAACTGTACATGTACTCCTCCTCCTACTTCCTCCTATCCTATGGATCCTCGCTGTCTTCGCGCGACATCAAGATAATGTGACACGCTAGCGTAGATTAGTACAATAAAGATGGTACTCACTGCCTGGTGACGAGCAAGGCTTGCATCACGCTGTTCATGTAGCAAGTGTTGCCGAGGTTCAGCAGGCCGACCTTGCGCATAGGCGCGTTCGTGTTCATGATGGTGAGGCAGACGTTGCGGGCACGCCACGGCTGCACTTGAAGGAAGGTGCAGTCGCGCGACGCCATGTGGCGCTCCAAACACTTGATCTAAGCAAACGAATGATAATATGACTATTGCATAAAGGCTTGCAGAAAAAAATATACATACTAGTAGATAGAAAAAATAAACAAAATAAATATGTATTAATTAAAATGTAGTACCTACACCGCGAATTTGATCAATTTTTTTTTAATTTAATTTAAATAAAGTGGTTTCGATAGCAAATTTAGAATTTTCTATGAAAAAAATCTCCATGTAAAGGTTATCAAAAAAGTCCAAATCAAAATAATATTTTCGTGGATTGACTCAGAAGAAACTTTTAATTCACGCGAATATTCAGTTTTTAAAACTAAATATTCGCTTAAACTTATGAATTTGTTGGAATTTCAAGGACCTGTTACATTTTTTAGGTATAAGTTAATTAAAAAGGTGATAAACACGTACAGAAGAACCGTCCATGTCCACGCAAAAATCAAGTATAACTTTTTGCTTCCCTCGCGACTTGCATCCTCCGGCAGAATGCAACAGGGCTCTAAGGGCTAAGCAATAAGGCTGTGGCGACCTATTTGAACGGAACGCATGCGCTATCAGGCCTCCTAGGGCTGCTACTGCAAACATCCTAGGCTAGCCTTTCGAATTAGAACAATAAGCTTGATCTCGGGGCTAGCGATAATCCTAACACGCGGTGTACCTTTAATTTTCTAGTAACCATCACGAAACTATAATAGAAATTATTTTTAGATAATGTTTTCTCTCTTGGAAAAACAGTGCCGCATCTAAGAGCTTGTTCACGTTGACTCGCGGGTGCGGTGGCGGGCGCGGTAACGAAATGTTGTCTCGGTGAAGCAGGCAGGCACAGGGCCCAGGGCAGTGCCAGACAGTAACTGCTTAGTTACGGTTTGGCACTGAACTGCCTAAGGGCAGACGTGGTGGCTTACCATCAGGTGTACGATCTGCTCGTCTTGTTACACATTGCAATAAAAAAATATATATGAAACACATGGCGTAATATCTAGTGATCACGTAGGAAACGCACGTGCGGTCTAAGTGCTTGTTCACGTTGAACGCGCGGGCGCCGGTGGCGGTGGCGGGCACGAAATTTCAAACATATGGCGTAGTATCGAAGTGTTCACGTATGGGAGATAGAATTATGAAGAACAATAAAATAAGTAATAGAAATGTTAAATTACCATGCTGCTATATTTCGACCTGAACGCTTCTAGGGCTTCTCCTTTTACGCCTTCTTGCAAACGGGCCATCGTCGCAGATAAGATATCGACCAAATTCTGCAAAAGCTGACGACTCCACGGGCCACTGTCCTCGGCCAGATTAGAAAGGACATCTCCAACGTGGGGCGCAATCTGTATCAAATTGTTCATCATCACTCACATGTAGGGTTGCCAGGTGAGACGTGAAAAAATACCGGGCAGCCCCAAACGGGGGGGGGGGGATTGGGTGTTTAAGCTAGGTCGGTCGCTTTATTTATATAATACTAACTGCTAACTTCGAGAAATTCTATATTAAACAGTGGCAAGAATATTATAATCTACTAGGTACTTACTTAACAATATAAAGGCAGGAAAATTTAATATGCCTACTTTTGTAGGCGCTTGTGACCAGTATTACCGACTTTCCTAAAAATACCGGACATTGTTCTGTCCGGTATGATCATTTATTTTTTACCGGACAGGCCTCGAAAATACCGGACTGTACGCTTATATACCGGACATCTGGCAACCCTACTCACATGCCACTTTTAGGCAGTTGTCCCACCGCCGGTCGGCGAGAGAACGACTAACTATCGGCTATTTTCTCGCTCAAAAAATGTACAAAAGATATAGGTACATTCCGTGTAAATAAAAGAGATGCAAATATAAAAAGTTGATAGCTGGCTGTTCACACTGACCGGCGAAGACTCGCTCCACTAGTTAGTCGCTGAGCACCAAGAGCTATCAAAGATAATACTCGCTTAGCGATACTCGCTCGGAGATCAGATCTCGCGCCAAGAGAGCAACCAGCGGTCACTTCTGTTCAATGTAAGCGAGTGGCGCGAGTGATCTCCCGCCTCACGCGTCCATTCGCTCATAGCCCAGCGACAAAACTTTTGGAAGTATTGGAACTACGCAATCGCTCCTCGCGGCTCGCCAACTCGTTTCTACATTCTAGCTCTACTCGCTACTCGTTCATCGTTGCCGGTGGGACAACTGCCTTAAGTCGCAAGTCCATGGGTTTTTACCCCTCCGACTCTGCTATTAAACCAGGCAAGCAGTGATTGCAAAGTTTACTATGCTACTGTTAAAAAAAACTCCAATCTGCTTATATTTCGTTATCCTCTTTCTCCAAAATATTAAAAACAATACAGTTTAAGCTTTTACGCCTAAATTATGTAGCAGTGCGTAACAGATTCAAATTTATTATCGTACTTAACACGTGTACTTTTCAACGGTATCATCATCCATTGCTTACGAGGGATAATATAGCTCTATATAATAAGCTAACTCGACGTACGTAAAGTAAAAAATATCCTCAATAATTGTTTTCAAATCTTGTTTATCAGAAATAAATAACTAAGTAAAGAAGGCACTTCTTTTTGTTGCAAATTTGATCTCCATGACCATGGTTAAAGAGAAAAGATGTATATTAAGAACAGTAGAGAATAGAAGAGGGAAAATGATAGGTCACCTTAAACGTCATGATATGCTTATAAAAACATTACTGGAAGGCAAAATAGAAGGAAGAAGGGGAAGAGGTAGACCAAGACGGAGTTACGTGCAGCAGTTGAAAGAAAAAGCTAATGTCATGACGTTTAAGGAGCTTAAGGTGCTGGCAGAGTCCAGAGAAAGATGGAAATTGCTCCACCGACAAGAGTAAAACTCTTGATGACTCTAAAGTTGATGATGATGATGATGACCAGAGATGAGACAAAAATTGCTGGAGGTAATGTTGTTAAGAAACCGTTTGCAAAATCTGCAGCTTATACATTAAACATTGTAATAAATAACAATACATTTTGACTTACCCTATCAAGAGCGTCGGTCGACTCACGCAGGGCCGCGAGTATGTGGAGAACGACGTCTGTGATGGACCGGCGCGTGGCCACTTGCACGTCCATTGCCATAAACAGCGGGGTCAGGTTGTCCACAGTCACTTCGATTAGGATATCGAAACGCTCATTTTCCTAAAAGGTTGGATTCAACGTTTAATATTTGTTTAGTTCTTAAGTGAAGCAAATATAAAAGCAAAGTCGATGACATAGTTAACTTGAATGCACGTCTCTGACTAGGTCAGGCGTCGGCAACCTGTGGCTCGCGAGCCCACATGCTGCTCTTTATATGTGAATCTACCGCTCTTTATCAAAACACTTTATTTATGCAAGTAATTTTTTTTTTTTTTTTTTTTATACTATCTCAGTTGGCAGACAGGCTCGCAGCCCACCTGATGGTAAGCGGCCACTGCGGCCTATTCCATTGAGGGACGCTTCACGTAGAAGCGTCGCTCAATGTGCTGCCAGACTGTAGACTCATCTGATCTTCGAGCCTCTGATTTCAAGTGTACTGGCTCCCACATTAATTTTGCCGGAACACAGCCAGAGCTGTTATGGCGGCAGATTTCACCTGTGGGGGTGGTAGCTAGCCAGTCGGACTCTGAAAAAGCCCTACCATATGCAAGTAATATTAATTATTGTTGGCAAGCAATGACGTTCAATATAAAACTAGACACCCAATCTCTAAGAAAAAATCCTCAAAAAACGTACGAGCGGCGTTGACACAGATGACATTAACACATTTCTTCAAATTAACACCCTATCTCGTGGCAGTTAGTGTTTAAAGTCAATTGTATACAACTAAACGGAAACTCTGCCCAATAGTTGCGTGGGCAGACTTTTGCTTCGGACAATTGAATGGGAGTCTAGTTGTATATTGAACGTCATTGTTGGCAAGAAAAATATTGCAGCTTTTTAAAAATTTCGTAAATTGTACTTTTTTAGCTCTTCCGACTCAAAAGGTGGCCGACCCCTGCAGTATGTGAAATTGGACCGGTGTACACAGGTACTTATTGTCTGTTATGTTTGTATGCGTTAACGTATTCTTTGAGTACTCCTCACCTCCAAGGCTTTGATGTAGGCCAGAAGCCAGTCGCCCAAGGCAGGTGTTCCATGCCATTCATACATCCAGCGATATAGGCAAGACAACGAAGCCCGGAGACCAGCTCCAGCAGGCCCATTGTCGCCTTGCTGCACGAGCCAGCGGGCGGCGGACAATGTTTCTTCCTCGTCCAGATTATCCAACACGATCAGAACAATCGACGTCGTCGGGCGCGCGTCTGACTCTACGTAAATAATGTAAAAAAATAAAAAAATAAATATGTAGGTATCCCTAGGCACTGTTCACACAGATCGTTTTCTATATTGTATCGGTTTCGTAACTTAGATTGTTTTCCGTGGGAGGGGTGTTAACCCGCCTAAGAAGAAGACAGGCTCCTGACCACTGAGAGAAAGATCGTCCGGAAAATCCTTGATTTAGTATTAAGACCCGATGGAAGCAATGAGGATCTTAAAAAATGCCAAAAATCGAAAAGCTCGTGGCTGAGCCCAACATCATAGGCGAGACAAAAGCTCACAGACTCCGATGGCTTGGCCACATGGAGAAAATGGAAGAAGACCGTAGTGTGAAGAAAGCTTATCTGGGCCGACCAACTGGAAGGCGCCCTGTCGGCCGGCCCAGATATCGCTGGGCTGATGTTGAGCAGGCGGATCTCTGCGAATTGAAAGCCAACGACTGGCGTGCAACTGCGCAGGATCGTGGCAAGTGGCGGAATATTATATCGGAGGCCAAGACACACTTTGGGTCGCTGAGCCATCGAAGTAAGTACTATTTCACACAGCGTCACCCAGACCCAAACCAAGCATAGATTGTACTATGGGTGCTGGCACCCATAGTACAATCTAAATACATGTATGTATTGTGTACATTCATATTATAATAGAAATAACCAGACTTGTCAAATCTAGGATCATAGTCGAAGCGGACCCTGAGCTCCATACTGGATGCAATCGGGAATACGCTGGGTTGATGATGATGATTCATATTATAATAGAAACACCCAGACCGGTACAAACAAACATGTTCGTGCACACAAATGTTTGTATCGTGCGGGGATCTTAGGCCGTTTGTCCACCGCTAACCGTCACGTCACCGAGAATGAGATGTCGGCGCCGCGAGGTAGCGGTACATACATTTACTAGACCCGTTTGTCCACCGCACGCCCGTCACCCGAGCGCCGTCATCCCGGACGCCGAGATGTCGTGTAGATCGGCGTGATCGCTAGAACGTGCCCGAGATTTGGAAAGTTTGTTGGAAAGTTGATTTTCGCATCTATTTATAGTCACGAGGCAAAAATTCGGGTAAAGAGAAAAAAAGGGTGTTGATGATTAAGAAAAGTCTAGGTTTCTTTTATTAATTTTCTTTTAAATATTAAATTATATGAATGAATACACATACAAAAATACATTCGTTTATTCGTTACATTCACATATAAACTTAAACCCTCTTATTACAAAAAACATCGCTAAAACAGGTTTAGAACTGTACTAAGTCCGGACTATATTTTAAAACCTCCCTTATTACAAAACAAATACCATCTTAAGAATAATTTACTGGGTTACTAACTCGTTCAGTGCGTTTCATTTAACAAGACTTTGTTTTATGACATGTTTTAAAATCTTTAAATAAGATAGTAAAAATTATAATTCTTTATTTATTAATGTGTTTTAGTAATGTAAGAAAAAGTAACAGATATTTTTAATTTTCTGTTCACAAATTAAGTTGTTATTTTTAAAAATTGTCTTTCTATATAGAACGGAGCGTAATTTCAAAAGTGTTATCGTTTTGACGTTTGAAAGTTAGACCATTGTAAAACTAGAGGTATCAGCGGTCTAACGTTTAAAAAAAGGAGTTCTTGGCATGGGACCTATTATTTACAATAAAATTCCAAATTGTATTAAAGAACTGAATTTACATTTATTTAGGAAAAAACTTAAATTATTTCTGCTACATAAGTGCTATTCGATACAGCAATTTTTAGATGATAAGTCATTTTGAATAGAATTCATTTCATTTTTTCTTTTTTGCTATATAATTTATTAACATTAATATATTTGTAATTTTTTTCTATTTTGACATTATTTAATTGATTTATTTGACATGTTTTTTGTAATTTAAGCTCATTATATTTTTTGTTTTGGTTTTATTTCCATATTTTAATTTGTAATTTTAATTTGTTTGTTGTTTGTATTTAAATATTTAATTTTTATTATGACTTTGTAATTCTAGATATTATTATGTTGACATGACAATGCATGAACAAATTAAATTGTATTTAATAATTTTTATATAATTTGTACACCAAAATGGTACGACATGTCTGAACTTTATTAATTCGACACCTGTTTTATGTACACATGTCATTACAAATAAAGTATCTTTATCTTTTATCTTTATCTTTAACGTGGGTTTAACTTTAGTACTCGAAATGAAGTAAAACTTCGTTTTGTAATAGAGTTTACTTTAGTCTTAGGCGTAAGTGTAGTACTAAGCCCGGTAACATTTTAAAACCATGTTTTGAAATAAGTGGGATTAAGTTTGAGAAAAAGACTTGGCTGCCAAAATAACTTTCTTAACGTTTTCGTCACTAGCAAATTGCACTTTTGAGAATTCACAAATATAAAAATCCGGTATTGTTTATTTCGTCGCATCTCATACTGTCCAGATATTCCAACTATTTCAAAAATCCAGCAGTTCTCGTCTTGCCAAAGGAGATGTCCAAAAATGTATGGAACAAAAACCCAGAATCGACAGGAATGAAATGTATATCAATGGATTGACATTGAAATATACTATAATGTTACCAAGGGGGCAACCCTGAAATCGTTATAGTATAGGAGCTAGGAGCGAAACAAAATATGTAAAAAATTCGTATAAAACAGTAATAAAAATAAGTTTGTCGTTGTTTTAATGTTGTATCACTTTTGTTGTACATGATAATTATCATCAACACATTTCACAAGCAACAGCAACATAATAACAACATCATATTAAATCACAACATAACAAAGACTCTGTTTTTGGCCAATACACACTACAATACAATCGTTATAGTACTGTGTGTATTATTGTGGTAATTCTGTGGCTAAAGATTGCAAATATAAAAATAATTGGTATAGCATAGGAGCTAAGAGCCATGTTGTGGGTGAGAATATCGTTGTTAAACATATATTTTCATAATGTAAGTCTTATTGTGATAAGTTTTAATAATATTACAATTACCTATAATAACAACGACATTCTAATCCAGTTGTATCAGCAGTTGTTGTTAAATCATTTATTTCTATAATGTAAGTCTTATTTTGATAAGTTTTAATGATATGCATAATTATAATAACAACGATATTCACACCCACAACATAACGTATTTTTATTATTTTTAAACGATTTTTAACTTAGTTTTTTTGGCTTTTAGCTCCTCTACTATACCAATTATTATTTTATTTGCAATCTTTAGCCACAGAATTACCAATAATACACACAGTACTATAACGATTGTAGTATCCATGGGCCAAAAGAAAAAATATATACAAAAAACAACTTTTTTATGTTGTGATTTAATATGCTGTTGTTATTATGTTGCTGTTGCTTGTGAAATGTGTTAATGATAACTATCATGTATAACACACGTGATACAACATTAAAACAACGTTATATTAAGCAACAACATGATGTAAACTTATTTTAATTATTGTTTTATACGAATTTCTTACTTATTTTATTTTGCTCCTAGCTCCTATACTATAACGATTTCAGGTTTGCCGCTTTGGCAACATTATATTATATTTTAATGCCAATCCATTGGTACACATTTCATTCCTGTCGATTCTGGGTTATTTTTTGGACATCACCTTTGAAGGACTGGCATGATTTTCCACCCTATATTCTTTGAAATTGATGTGCCATCAAACTAAGTTTACCCATAGTTACATACGTTGTATTGTACCCAACGTAACATCGAGAAGATTATCAAGTCACAATTTAGTCAACCAACATTTTTTTTCTTTACTGATGAAAATTATGTGGGCCTATCTCTCTTCCGTAAGTTAGTATAACTCTTTCGCACATCATTCGGTATAAGTGAAATTTTTTGCTGTCCAATTCTTTCTGCGAACTTGTTCGTTTCTTCTTTCTCCACCCTTGTTCATTTAATTTGTGATATTTTTATATACACTCATGGTTTTATTTATTTATCATATTTTTCGATCGAAAAACCTCCTCTTTTTCTTAAAGTCGGTTCAAGTTTTGTTCCAAGAATTAGGTAGGTTGGTCGTTAACGTTGAATACGCATTGAATGATTCTCCACTAAACCTCACTCTGTAAGATATGCGTATACGTGCGTTTAAAAAATACACTGGAGTGACTTTCCTTCCCATATAGGAGGTACATTTAGGGCTTGTTCAAGTTAACTCGCGGGCGCGGTGGCGGGCGCGGTCACGAAATATCAAACATATGGCGTAGTATCGAAGTGTTCACGTACAAAACGCGCGCGCGGGCATGTAGCGAGCACCGCGCCCGCACTCGCCACCGCGCCCGCGCGTTCAACGTGAACAAGCACGTGGCTTCGCAATATACAAATTTTCCCTATGTTGCGAAATTTTCTTCGCCGTCCACTTTATGAAATATGTTAACTACAGTTACTGTATACATATGCTGGTTAGATTCTTCCAAAACTTTTATTTTAGTCTGGCTTCCACATTTTTCTAACCGAAAATATTTTGTAGCAAGGACATTATTTAAAAACATATGTACATAGGTCACCGTTTACTTACATTTAAAATACATTTTATATGTATTTTCACCCAAAGCAAGTTTTGATATTGATTAATATGAAATTTTGTTCTGTATTTTTTGGCAGGTAAAGTAGAGATTAACTTAGATATTATTTATGTATATGATAAGTTTTTTAATAGTCAATAATTTACTATTTGTCGCTCACGTCACTTTTAAGCAGCGTGTGCGTTATTTTTTTCACTACCATTGCGCCGAGAAGTCGAATCTCATCTCCTATACCTATCCCCAAACATGGGCGACGAGGTATCGTCTTAAGCAAAAAAAATACCGACCTAACTAAACTCACCGGTAATAAAACCTGGCCACTGAGCTTTTTTCATACAAACGTGGTCACTTTAGCGTCTCATAGATAGAAAACTATTTGCAGCTGTGCAATGATTATTAAGTCAATGGAGAGGCCAAAAGCCCGATTAACAAGTCACAGTTCACTACACTAGTCACACTAGAAAATAATCCTTTTAGTCCTACTATCTGCTGTGTGAAATTTAATTAAACAAAACATACAAAAAAGTGCTACTTAATTTAAAGCAAACTTCAATAGGACTTAACGGATAGTACGGGCAGTACTAAACGCACAATAATAATAGGACTAAGTGGATACTAAAGATCACAAATACATGTGTGCAAATTCTGGAAATAAATGAATGTCGGGAAAACAAGTGAATGTTGGGGAAACAAATGAATGTTGGGGAAACAAGTGAAGGTAGGAAAGCATTGTCTATTAATCTGGAGTTAAAAAAGGCGCAAGCTATTTTCGACCTTATCGAAATGTACCAAAATAACAGATTTTAATAAAACAGCAAAGTTAGTAAAATGAGTGTTAGGGAAAAGCAACAAAATTTTGCTTTCCCCTAACGCTTGCACCTGTTTTCCCGACATTCATTTGTTTTCCTGGCAAGGCAAAAGCCTTATGACATTTTATGTCTGTATTGATGTCAGGTATCCATTTTTAAAAGTTTAGAGGGAATGCAATTTAAAAAAAAAACAGATTTTTTAAATAATTTAGGCATACTTACGGGGATCAGAGATGAAGGAGTAGAATTTGTCTAGAATTGCAGTAATAATTTCATGACGAATGCTGCTATGAACAGAATTCATAATTCGAATAAGAAAATCTTCCACCAGTGACAGCAATTGCCAGAATCGACCATCGACATCAGTCTCTCGAGCTAAAATAAAAAAATTCATCAATTTTAAATTGATTAAATAAAATTAAGTAAAACATTGCAACAAAATAATATAAATTATCTGTTAAAATAATGAAATACAAAACTTTACACATGTATACAAACAAATATAAATTTCTTGGGAACTCAGACATGTCACTTATAAGAATATAAGGATAATCTGCAATAGAGCTTCAGTTTTTTTTTAATTAGAACCTATGTTGTTGATTGTTATTTAACAAACAATACTTTTAACCCTTTCCCCGCCACGCTTTTTTCCGAAAATGGTGCCCCTAACGCCACGACCATAAAAAAAAAGTTCAAAAAATTATTAAGTTATACTCAACTCATTCAGGCAAGTAAAAATATAACGTTTCTTGATCCTGTTTTTTTGACTGATATATCAGTCATTGGCGTGGTGGGCACGAAAATGGTTTGTCTGATATATCAGACATTGGCATTGAAAGGGTTAATTAAGTCTTTTTTTTTTATAGTTGAGTGAGGTAAGTACTAAGTACCCATTATATGATGACAGACAACATGATTATTGAAAATTGCCTCCAAGGCTACTACTAATTTAGTCTGAAAATACAACTGAAAATTTACTTCTAAAAAACACACTATAAAACATTCCAGATAATGAAATATTAAACTGTTACATTAATGGTAGCATAATAGAAAAATTAAAAAAATAAGAACTTACCTAGACATTTGACAATATCTTGACAATTCTTTATCAGTTCATTGTGTGGTGGCAGATAATTAGGCTGTTCATTCATTGTCTGAATGTACTTAGCCAGTGTCGACAGGTCGAGCTGCGTGCGGTTGTCATGGACAAGCTCATGCTTTTTGACCGCCATTCTAAAAAAGACAGTATGATTAATATGAGGCTACTTACCAATTTTTTTAATATCCGTAATTCTTCATTTTCAAGTTAAACTTATATTATTAAGTTTTAAATATTTAAAATGTAACACATAAAATGGTACATAATGTTATTAAAAGAATGTAAAACATTTAAGAATAAAAAATATGGCACAAAATAGTTCTTTTTCCTCCTTCAATTCCTTTTTAAATTACACAATATTTATCAAAATTTTTATTCAAAACTTTTTATACTAAGCCTACTTAATTTCACTAACAAGGATTTTAACTGTTTAAATAAATAAACACAATTAATGAATAAACAAAAGGGACAGACTGTTCACTCGCTGATTGTTGACTGTGACGTTTGGGTTTTTTAACTTTCTTTTTCATTTTCAAATCTTATGATGAGTTTATTTATACATAATATAAATGCTAGTGCCAGTCTCACTTAAATCATGTTAGTTAAAAACTATAAACATTAATTTAATCAGCACTCCAGAAAAACATCTTTAAAGTTTTGAATCACTGAATTTGTTTATAAAATGACAGCTAATAAAATAAGTTTAATTTAATGTTTGTAGGAACAAACAACATATGGAAAAGTTAAGACTCAAGGACACACAGAAGCACTATGTACTGAGAGGCACTAGCAAACTCCTACTAGTAACATTTAAAAAAACCACTTCGGCAAGTGCAGCCTCCTAGAGCGCCGCCGATGCAATGACGGGACCTGCACCCTCTGCGACCAATCGGTAAACACTAGTGCATCTCAACTTATCATGCGCATTTTCACCCACACTGCGCGTGTCTAGATAGCTGTCTCCATCACTACATGTAGCAGTATCTAGACACCATAAAATGGCTTCCTAAAATCCATATGATTGACCTAAAGTACAAGTAAAGGTATAAAACCACTTACGTTCGCAATTTTTACCAGTCCTTGGTGTTGAAATAACTCCACTTACACAAAAAAACGGGAGAATAAGTCAATATAATAAAAACACATTGTTCCTTGCACCACTATCTTTTAAATCTATGATGGAATGCCAACGATTGCATTGTCACTTTTCACTCTAGGATACGATTACGAATAATATTCACAATCGCGACTGATTAAATGAGCCATTTCATTTCATCAACAAAGTTACCAACTGCGACCACCAAGATTTCCAAGATTAGCCACACACGTTTCTAGGATCTGATTAAAACACAAACTTATATTGAATAAAATATTTAGAATAAAATTTCTTGGAAGGCAGAACAAGCTTCGTCACTTCTTTAATTAAATGGCGTTAGAGGTAAAACAAAAGATTGATTTTGTTCATCGTCTTCCATTGAAGGCTCTCAAATCGCACAAAAAACTACAGCAATTATGAAATTGTCTCTGGTTTACAGAACTTGTTTGTCTATGAAAAGGAAACAAAGCACAGATTGTACAGATTTACAGTAGGTCCAAAGATGATTTTAGGACAAGTACACATGGTCAAAACCAGAAATATGAGAACAAACAATAAAACAATATACAATATGAAATATCCAATAAATATTTCAAAAATCAGGTCAAAATGATCTCGATTTAGTATAATTTTTAATTCTTAGTGTGTGTGTGTAACGATTTAAACGGTGGCCAAAATTGGAACTATGTGAAATGCAATGCAAAACGTTGTACATTACGCACCGCACGCACCCCTCCTCCACCAACCTGTACCAACCTGCTCAGAATAAGGACTATGTCCTTATTCTGAGCCAACCTGCACTGGACCTGCGTCCAGGGCCTGATTTACCCATAGGCTAATTAGGCTGCAGCCTAGGGCGCGAGGATCGAGGGGGGCGCTGAAATCGTGTCTTCGTATGCACTAATCTAGCATCATTGCATCTACCCTATTTATTTCAACTAGACCAAACATTAAAACTAAATGTGTGCTTGAGAGTCCCTGATTTAAACATTAAATTTTGAAATTCCCATACAAAATAATCTTCAATCTTCACGTAAACGCGCGTTTCTGTGAGGCCGTGAGGTGAGGCGAATTCAACAAAACTCGCACCGCACACTACAATATAGTCGTGTGTAACTCTTCACTGAAACGATACTCAGTGATTCAAATCTTTTAAATGATTTACTGATCCATTCGGATCAGCGCCTCAACAAATGAATCATTTGATTCAATTGCATCTCCTTCTCAACAAAATATTTACTAAAAAGACAATAAAAACGAATAATTCTAAAGCTTCATTCAATGACTGGGCAACTACAGGTATTTATAAGAGAAGACATAGATTATATGAACTGTATGGTTTAAAAGCATGTTCTAAAGATCCAAAGGTCATAGAATACGTTAAAAACTATTCCAAGATTTTTAAGAAAGTATGTTATAAAGCAAAATCTATTTACTTGCGTAACAAAATAAATAATTTAAGTACTTAACAAAGTCAAAGCTAATTGGAATATAATTAATAAAGAGACATGTAAATTAAAGCCATACGAAAGCGACTATTCCTTAAAAGTTAACAATGAAATTCTTAAATCTGATATAGAAGTCGCTAATGCCTTTGAAACTTTTTTCTCAAATATACCTATCATAACAACTAGTCAATTAAATTCTAGCTCACACCAAGCTCAAATATTAGCTTCGAGTGTAGCTGAATGTCAGATTCCGTTTAAATTTAATTATATAAACCCAAACACAATTTTTAAAACGTTCAAAGAACTGAACATGAAAAAAACCGAAGACTTATGGGGCATCTCTACTGATATAATGAAAACAGAAATTGATGTTATTTCACCCCATTTAGCATACATTTTTAACAAATGCATTGATGAAAGTCAATTGCCCAATTTGATGAAGTACAGTAAAATAATACCTTTATTTAAATCGGGCAACCAACTTCAGGCCAATTTCTATTTTACCATCTTTAAGTAAAATTTTTGAAAAAATTATGTTTAATCAATTACTTGAACATTTCAACATCAATAATTTACTTCATAAAAAGCAATATGGTTTTACTAAGAACAAAAGTACAACCGATGCGGGAATTGAACTTATTAAACATATCCTTGATGCTTGGGAAGGTAAACAGAACGCAATAGGTATTTTTTGTGATTTATCAAAGGCATTTGATTGTGTTGACCATACAATCATAATTACTAAATTAAAACATTACGGTGTCTCCAACGCTGCCATGAAACTAATTGAATCGTATCTCACTGACAGGATACAAAGAGTCAATATCAACAATATTAATTCGTGTGGTGCTAAACTGAGAATGGGCGTGCCACAAGGCTCTATACTGGGCCCTTTGCTATTTTTGATTTATATAAACGATCTACCATATACTACACCGGGGACCTCTGTGAGATAGTTCTGTTTGCTGATGATACTTCTTTGATATTTAAAACAGATAGAAATGAAAAAAACATTTGACAAGGTGAACAGGGCTCTTTCGCGAGTGTCACAATGGGTTAACATAAACAATTTATTACTAAATGCAAAGAAACGAAATGTGTTAAATTTATGATGCCTAATGTAAAACAGCTGGATACTTCATTACTATGAATGATGAGCAATTAGAAATAGTTAATGATACTTTATTTTTAGGAATTAATATTGATTCCAAACTTCAATGGGGTCCTCATATTGCTGCATTAGCAACAAGACTTAGCTCAGCTGCTTATGCAGTAAGAAGAATAAGATATATCACTGATATTGAAACGGCAAGATTGGTTTATTTTAGTTATTTTCATAGTGTCATGTCATAATTGGTCTACTGTTGTGGGGCTCTGCTGCTGACATCGAGTCTATATTTATATTACAGAAAAGAGCTATTCGTGCAATCTACAACCTTAGACCTTGTGATTCGCTCAGAGATCTATTTACACAAATTAACATTTTAACCGTTCCTTCACAATACATTTTTGATTGTTTAATGTATAGTATATATATGTATATATATATGTATAGGAACATACGTTCGGAAAAATTACAATAATTTTCTAAAAAATCCGACTGTCACAAATTTAACACAAGGAATAAGCACAGACTTGCCGTTCCTAATATCAGGCTTCATAAAACAGGAAAGTTATTTGTTGGACTGAGCATTAAGCTATTTAAAAAAGTACCACAACGTCTTGTATGTAGAATTACCTTTAAATAAATTTAAAGTCATAATTAAAGATTACCTTATGAGGAAAGGTTACTAATAAAGTAGAAGATTACTTAAATGACAAGACTCTGTGGACATGAAACACATTTGCTTCTCTGCACATCTACTGTTATGCTTATTGAGTTTCTTGCGGCACTTCTTCTCAGCAGCAGGCCATTCATTCACGTCGAAGTGCTGGTAGGAAAAAAAGTTTATGACGTGCAAAAGAATTTCTTGGTAAATCAAATTGCAAAATAAATACTTTGACTTTGACTTTGAATCAGTTGCAAAAATGTTTCACTTGTATGATGCCCCTCCTCTTTTTTTAATATTTAATATTTATTTTTTCTCTAGAGTAAATATATATTTAAAAAACTCAAGTCGATTCAATGGCAATGGAAACTAAGTTGTTTATAGAAACTAAGCCAATACAAGTCATGCTGGCAAACACGAGATGGATTTGGTTTACTACTTGATAGCCTGCAGTCACTTGTCATGGTTTTGGTCTTATAATGCGTGAGGTTGCAGATCGATTTGAAAACTTTTATAGGTAGTATGAAATATGTTAAAATTTTCATAATACTACTACTCTACTCAGTTCCTACTTTTAGACCCGTCCGTAACACACCTGGAGGGGGCGCGTCCTCATATTTAGCCTAGGGCGGTCAGAACTCTTAATCAGGGCCTGCCTGCGTCAAAGAGTATTTATGCGTGGTGGTGGAGTACGGCCCCCCTATCTCACACTTGAGATAAGGCCTGTGTCCCAGCAATGGGAACGTATATAGGCATAAGGCTGATGATGATGATAATATCTCATAATAAATATCACAAGTTCCTCTGTGTATAAGCTGCTTTATGTTTTGATATTACTGGCTAGAGAGCGATGGGACTATGGTCGAACAGGAAGTATTAAAAAGTTAAACAATTTTGTCTATGTTAATAATAAAAAAAATATCAACAAAAAATACTGAAATTACCAACAAAAATGTAAAAATAGTTTCTAAAATTTAAATCTAACAACACCAATATAAGTTCAAGCAGTGCATTGCGTTCATGTTTCGCGATTATAACATAAATGGTAGCCCTTTGATTTATGTGGGAAAAGATTAGTGTATGGTCTAAATAATGGATGCTTCGGCATCACCAAGAGTAGATGCCGATCTAAACGAGGTTTACGGATTCTTTCTTCAAATTGAAAATTCATCCCTATCTAGCCCTTATAAACACAAGAACACAGTCATTAAATATACCAAACTACCAGATTTCGATTTCGATTCAAAAGGTAATTTTTATTGTTAATTCATTGTATGATGTGTGTGTTTTAATTTTGGGTTTATCATCCAGAATTAAACGCATCACGTTCGTTGTCTTATTTCCTTTCTTCTCATTCCTTATTAAATCAATAATCCTGAGGAATGCTTTCCATGACAAGTCTTGATTTCTTTACAAGTCAATGTGGTATTTTTCAGCAATATATTTTAAATGTTTTAGGTATATTATAAAACCGCAATTTGACTTGTTAAGATGGTTTCTCATTTAGCATGCTAATAATTATTATGTTAATTGCCATGTGAATTTCTATGTATGTGTTGTACAAGGGTTCAGTCCACTTTGCTGTGAACTTTTACAAATTTTTGGACTTTAACTAAAATAGTATAATAGATAAATATATATTAGTATACTGTCGGTCACTAACCTGTTTGCTTTTGCTTTTAATTCCAAATTGACATTATGCATATTATGTCTTCGTTGTATCATTAATAACCTCACCATTTTTTAAATACTACGATTGCTTCTCTTACTTTTATAAATTAACTCAGTAAAATTACATAAAACGGTAATTCACTCACAATCACAAACCATTACTGGTAAAAAAACTGCAATAAATTAATACTTCCATTGAAAAGTATATTTCCTATCATATTTCACACTTATTAGGCATTATAAAGCAGTGTGAGTAGGTGTTGTATTTCCTGTTTGCTAGCTTAGCATTAAACTATAGGTTTACATACTAGGGTAGATCGAAAAAATTCGCGGCCTAACACATAAATACTTGAACTATTTTAATGTAACTGACCTCATTCTATTTGTTTACTCTCTGGTTGTCACATTGTGTATTTTTTTTTAAATTAGACTGAATTTTCTGAGCCTAAGTCAATGACGTTCAATTTTTTTAATTGAATGTCATTGGCCTAAGTGCAGCATTTTAAAGAATAGAGAAAATTGAGCAACATGCGGTCATCAAATACCTATTTAAAAAATACTAACTCCAAAAGAGATTCACGAAGAAATGTCAACAACATTGGGGGAATATGCTCCGTCTTATACGACTGTGAAAAAGTGGGTTGCTGAATTTAAACGCGTTTGAGAGAGTATTGAAGATGACCCTCGCTCCGGCCGGCCTACGACGTCTACGACTGAAGAAAACATCAAGAAAATCTGTGATCTGATATTGGCAGATCAAAGATCGACCATCTGGGAGATTGCAGACACTATTAGCATCTCGTATGAATGAACACAAAACATCATAGTCAATGAACTTGGATTTTCTAAGGTTTCTGCGTGGTAGGTACCCAGATTGCTTTCAGTTAAACAAAAACGAATACCTCACGGTTTGTCGCGACTGTTTAAAAGTGTTTGAGGCTGATCCACAAGTTTTTTTGGCCAGATTTGTGACAAAGGATGAAATCTGGGTACACCACTACATTCTAGAGTCAAAACAACCATCCAAGTAGTGGAAAAAACCTGATAAACCGACTCCAAAAAAGCCAAAACAATTGTGTCAGCCGGCAAGGTGATGGCGTCAATTTTGTGGGATGCTAAGGGTGTCATCATGGTGAACTACCTTGCAAAAGCCCTTTAACGTCATGTGCATAAAACAATCAAAGAGAAAAGGCCAGGATTACTCAGCAAGAAAGTGTTGTTCGAAGAGTTATTCCGGTTGGATCCCCTGGTCTGATCCCCTGGCGATTATTATTATGTTTTAATTCCCGATTGATCCACCGCAAACTGGGTCATTCCGGTATGATCCCCTTAGTCTTTTTTACAGGCAAGTACAGTCAATAGAAAAACAGTTGTTAATGTAAATAATATTTTGTTTTATTTGTTTAAGTGTTTAAAATCATCACAGATAATTAGACTAATCGACTTTCTACTTAGACAAACCTTAATAATAATAAAATAACAAAAGATTTGACCATCTTAACTACATAACAAAAATATTACTTAAAATTACGATTGAAAATCATCACAGACAATTAGACAACTGGTGTTTTTATTTCAAAAAACCTTAATAATAATAATAAAAGATTTTGACTATCTTAATAAAATTACTTAAAAAACAGAACTTAAAATTACGATATAAAATTATCACAGACAATCAGACAATCGGTCTTTTTATTTCAAAAAACCTTAATAATAATGAAAGATTTTTAGTTAGTTCTCAATACCTAGATGGCGCCGTTCTACCTATGCACTTACAAGGAACGGAACGTAATAGTTTACTTCGATGTGACTTGTTTCATAAAAGGAACGTATTGTGTATGTCAGATTTCATTGTCATTCCTGAAAAAAATTACATAATTACATGGTATTTATATGACATTGGCCGAAATTTTAATAAAAAACCCAAAACAAGCACATAAATATGAAGAAGAAGAAGAATGAGTAAAGATTTTGGCTCCATAGACAATGATATTTATATTATTATTGTCCTTATACTCGTAGATGAACATACTTCGTTCAAAGCCATCTTGAGAAGCTTTTGGAAGACTTTTTTTCTTAAATGGCCTGTCAGAAAATCGCCCATTGCCCCGCGTGCAGCGAGACACCATTGCATTTACTAACATTTATAACCGGTTGCGGTGACTTGGCCAAAACGTTTCCGTTATATTTATTTATTTGAAACTTTATAAAATAATATTCAGTTACAACAATATGTTTTGTTAATGACTGTTCCAAAAATATATTAATAGATAACTGGGGTATCCAACCGGAATATAAAATTATAATTTATTTGTGATACCCTGTACGGTGGATCAAAGTGGAATAGAAAATATTATAAAACAAAATTGATCCCCCAGGGTATCAAATACGGGGTATCCAACCGGAATAACTCGTTCCATCAGGATAATGCACATGTTTACACGTCTGTTGAATCTATGGCTCAAATTCGCTTTGAATGACTTACTGCCTCATCCCGCCTATTCCCCTGATTTGACACCTTAACCCAAAAAAATACCTTAGAGGTCAAAAAATTTCTTCAAATGAGGAGGTCCAAGCTGTGGTGGGTGGCTTCTTTGAAAGCCTTGAAGAATCTTTTTTATGGCAGGCGTTGGAAACCAGATCGTAGAAGTGCATTGAGCTAAGTGGAGATTACGTGGTAAAATAAAATTACTTTTGTTTATATTAATTTATATTGTTTTCTTGCTGAGGCCGCGAACTTTTCAATCCATCCTCGTATTATATTCCATTAAATAGTTTTGGAATTATGAATACCCTAAGAATTATATCAGGATTTTATTTTAACTTAAATCTATCAGTATCATATTGTGTTGTTAAAAATAATTACCTTAATAATTACTTATATGTTTAATGTAGATAATATATCATTTGTATCCTAACAATAAAACTGAAAATGAAGCAGATGAAATCAAGGCAATGGTAGGCGATCTTTGAGCTCGAAACTAGAATTTATGAAGACAGGACCATTAGGCAATCTTTTGTATACTGTAAAATTAAATTAAAAATAGTTTTATAATAAGATAATTTTATTAAAGGATATTTTTTATACAAATTCCAGTATCATGGCCTGAAGAGAGTTACACATTGCAGCCTCGTCTGCGTCGCATAATCACTCTTGGTGATTCCGATGTGTTGACTAGCCGTTCCTTAAAACCTGATCTAGTAGTACCACTGAAAACAATGTCTTCCACACTTACTAGAAGGAAAATTGTAACAATTGCAGAAGATGATGAAGGTGACATGCATCCAAAATTTTGTAAGTACATTACTGCTTTTTTTTAAACTGAGATGTATCTGTAAGTGTGACTGACTTGTATTTAATGTGTATATGCATGAAGTGTGTAAATAGGGACAATGATACATGTTATATATAAATGGTAGTAAAAAAGGTCAAAGTCAAAATATGTAAAGACAGTACACTTTGTCTTAACATTTTGCCTTTGAATGTCTATTCAATGTTGGTCTTTATAACATGCTAATTATAGTATATATCATTAAAAATATATGTATAAAAAATGTAATGGAAAGGTGTGAAATGCTAAGTACTTTTCGCTACATCATCATGAGTTAACAAAATGCCTGAGATTCAATTCTAGTTGCTTGTTTACTATATCAAACATTTTGCCTATCATTAACTTTCCTGCACAGTCTGCAATATGTCACTGTGTTAATTTTTGCACATCTATGAAATAGCATAGATGTGGTGTGTGTAAGTCGTAATTTAATATGTTATTATTTAAAATCATATTACTTTTTGTTGATTATAGCTAAAAGTAAAAAATCTGGAATTTTGGATAAATCTTTAAGCCGAGCTGTAGAAACGGATCGTGAGAGTGAAAAGAAGTTTTCACAAAGGACTACATCTAGATTAACAAATTCATCTAAATGTAAGTATTTAATTAAACTATATCTTATCGCTTTTGTGAAGTTGGATTATTTTGCCAACACATTCCTTCATGCACAATGTCTATATTTTTTTGATGTTTCAATTTTTTATAATTATAAAGGACT
This sequence comes from Mecyna flavalis, assembly GCA_949319885.1. Classification (NCBI taxonomy): domain Eukaryota; kingdom Metazoa; phylum Arthropoda; class Insecta; order Lepidoptera; family Crambidae; genus Mecyna; species Mecyna flavalis. The sequence goes on along the minus strand of OX439425.1, from coordinate 19,113,318 downwards.
TCTAGTTAATATATTTAAAAGTAATGAAGGACATTAGTTGTATTCATTTTAGGTGACGCAAAGATTAAAGTTACAATGTCTTATTATAAATAAAAAATATGGTTCTGATTTGTAGGGCAATATCATTCATTGCTGACCAATCAGTATAATATGTATTAATACATAGAAAATATTAATTTGCTTTTCTTTCTTTACATTATAATTTTGTTTATTTTGCGAATGTTTATGTATAGATTGTTTTATATATATACATAATATCGATACCTCTGGGCTCAAAGGGCGTAAAGGACTTTGAGCCCAGAGGTATCGATATATTGATCTTGCAAAATTACAAAAAAAAACCCTCAACAGTTTTACATGTTGTCATTATTGCTTAAGCGACCTTTAAATACTATGTGCTGGCGATTGCAGAATATTATGAATATACTCATGAATGGTAACATCTTGAGGCCTGTGTCTCTAGAGTGTTTAAAAACGTATCACTCTATTTTATTTATGTAATATGATATTTGTACTCTTTATTGACAGTTATAGAAGGTAAAAGTGTAATGTTTTTTGAATACACGTCATTACAATATTGTATTATCCGAAATAGGGAAACGTACTTTAAAGTTTTTCTTGACATTTGCTGGCGAAATATTGTTTTATTGATTTGCTTTTAGAAAAACGATTTCTTTCTATGTATTCAAAAAGGTAAAGGACGTTGATATTAATTATTATCACCCTGAATGAGGCAAAGCCGCTCGGTTATTAATCGGTCGTGGGTTCGATTCCCGCTAGGTCACTTTAACAGCTTTTTAAAAACTTTACTATTGTGTTACTGATACCTATTTTGTTTCAAATATACCTCTTTACTGAGAGTTCTGATTATATTTGCTTGGTAACAATAAATTGATTATTGACCCTTACTGAAAAATTTTACTTATGAATAACAGTTGTACCTATTAATAATATGTATGAATAAGAGCTTGCCAATTTTTAACTGACTTAAAAAAATGTGAAAGTTCTCAATGCGACTGTACTTGTTTTACTGTTAATATTATGTTAATGTTATAAAGACTGGACACAGAACTGTACAATCATGGTTTAACTATAATTTTAGATTCAAAGGAAACTAAACCAAGTGCCAAAAATCCCACATTGACCAATAGAAAAGATACAAGTGCACCTAAACCAAACAATAGGAGTAAATATGCAAATATTAATCAATCATCACCAGTCAATGCAAAGCCGCGGAATAACAATAAAGGTAATTTGTCAGTTATTAAGTTAACATAATTATGATTGTTCTTTATAATTTTTTTACGTTAAAATATCATGAATTTATTTTAGATACAACAATCCGGCCAAGGAGTGGTAATTTACCTCCAAAAATTAGTTTAAGCAAAAATTTAGCCACACCAAGAGAAAGTGAAAAAGAGTTGTCGGCAATCAAGAATAAATTGTTTGATACACCTGTGAAAAGTAATACTCCTCATAAAAAATCTGTAGATCGACCTCGACTGAGTAAATTGTCAACACAAGCCAGCAAGACTAGCGCTACATTTCTTAGAGAAATACAAAGCAAAAATAAACCTGTCACTGTTATACACGTCCCACTAGACGAAAAATATAAGAAACATGAGCCGATACAAAATGATTCTCAGAAAACATTGGTATTACCAGAAATTGCTGATTTAAATAACAAAGTAGATTCAAGTACAGGAGTGGAGACGGACTTGTATGCCCAACATATGACAAGTGTTGGGACTGATGCTATACCAGAAACAGCTGATAAAATAATACAGTTAGATTATGGCGACAAGCTATTGTCCACCAGCATGAACAATGCTAACATGCAGGCTGAGATAGTTAGAGAAGCATTTGATAGTCTTCATATACCAAATGTAAGTTTAACAAAGGAGAAGAGTGAATCCAAAGAGAAGACAGTGAGCTTTCATAGTAAGTCTTTACCGAATCTTCAAGTCCCATCTTTGAGAATAAATTCTCAAAAAGATGCATGCCTCACTGAAGATTCTGATTTTTATAAAAGTTCCTCGTATATTATTGGGCATGCAACAGTAACGTGTACAACACAGCAAAAAATAAACTTTCATGTCGTCGGTGGTGGTGATAAAACAACATCTAATCAGTCGCCTAGTCCCTTAGCTTATCCTATGAATGTAGTATCAATCTATGAGAAAGAAATTAAGAAGAAGCAGCTTCGTGACACATACGAGCAGGAGGATAAATCAAAAGCTGAGTACACTAATTGCTTGAACGAGCTAAAGTCGCTTAATTGTTCCTACGTCTTTAATAGCAATAAATTAGTGAAACCGTCGGATATTATCAGCACAATAAGAGTTAATAATGGTTTATTACAAAGTGACTACATATGTGAACAGTTTGAAAGAGAACTCAGCTTTATAGATTCGTTTTTTGAGTCGCTTCAGTATTTGGAAAGCTGTTCTCTCTCCGAAAAGTGTTTTTCTGAGAACAAAGTAAAGAATTGGTTAAATAATTATGATGTGAAGAATACCGAGTACGGTTGTTTCCTCTCAAAGCTCGAAAATGGCGCGAATGTTGATGATATGGAAACAATGGCATCCAAGAGTCTTTGTCTGGTAAGTGTCATTCTTTAAATCTGTAAACACTTTGCAAACGATTACTCATTGCGTTAGAAGCCATTAATTAATTGTCTTCCGTGAAAGCAGGCATAACGATAGCATTAGAATTTCTTTTAAACATTATGTTAGTACTTTATTGTTTTTTGAGAAGGATAGTGAACTCGTCGAGATTTAGTGTAGTAAGAGGCAACCGCGTTGAGATGGATACTCAGACGGATTATATTAAAATGTCTAAGGAATTTTATTAAATTATAATTACGGACTACGGTAGAAAATAGCGTGCCTTAGAACTTTTTCGTTGAAAAGTGTGTGTCGTCGAGCCTTAAAGATCACCCAAAACTCTGCCACGCAATTATATTCATTTAATACTTATAAAATCATTTTGTATTTTAGTAAATTATCTATAATTAGAAAGCCTTGATGGCCTACTGGTTTAAGTGGATTATCTCGGGATCGTGGGATCAATGACCAGCTCGGAAAATATTTTTATTCGTATTTATCGACCATTTCTTGGGTTAACGTTTTAGCAAATGTGGTGATTAAGTTATTACCTGTTATTATAACAATGACTTGATTTCTTGAAATCTTTATCCTGCTGTAGGATATGAATAATTGAAAACTTTTGTTTAATAAATAATTATAAATACTTCCTATTTGTTTTCAGCTCAATTTGCTCATTCGCGATGAACAAAGACGAGCGAAAAATCTGTTGTTTGTGCTAAAGATGCGAGAAGATGCACTTAAAGACTTCACTAAATCTCAAATTTTGTGGTTAGAAAACAAGAAAAGACAAGATAATACTGATATTTCAACATTAAAAAAGAAACAGCGCGGGGCGCTTCTGAAACTACAACACGAATGCGGGGAAATGCAGCGTATGCGGAAAGCGCTGGTCACTCAAACGGAAAAGCGGAAAGTCGTTCTTATGAAAACGAAGAAGAATATAGAACTCAAATTGAAGAATAATGTGGATGTAGATCAAATTATTTTGGGCAAGAAGAAATTGAAAAGGAATCCTAGCGATCGCACTACCGCTCCTCTTAAGTGTTTCGATCTGACGAGCAGCGGTTGCGAGGAGAGTTCTACTTCTAGGCAGAAAACCGACGTACCTCCTCCAGAAGTATCTGTCACTGTGACCAGCGTCACGAGCGCAGAAAAGTGTGTCCAAACGGGCGACAGTGTCCTAGGAACATCTCACCTAGATCAATCTACAGACACGGCTGCAGAAAACTTCGTTGTAGTCGATGGTGGTTATCTAAACATTTTATTCCATAATCTATCCATGCCTCAGATATTTAGTAGTGGTAAACAGTACGAAGTTAATGAAGAAGCCCTTAGAAATATTGTCAACTCAGCGAACGCGCACCATCATTTGAACGAAGCGGATGTATTAGACAGATTCATGAATCAGATTAAAACTCCCGATTTGGAAGTGAGCTCGCCTTCCACCGCCCGTAGTCTAGTAGAGGAGTTGGATCAGTATTACAAGGGACTGATAGAGGACGACAAGTCGCCGTTAGATTCGCCTAATAGAGAATGTAGTACTATTTGTGAGATAAAGGATACATTGATTCAAGCTGTCGAGGTTAAACCGCAGACGTCGGAGACTCGTGGTTTCCAGAGCGCTTCAACGATGACGAGTGATAGTACCGAGACGGTCTTGGACAACGTTGATGCGTTGGAGGCTCAGTGTGTTTGCGACACGACAGATGTGGAAGTGGATAAAGAATCTCCTACCCCTGCCGTCCAATCTGGTCCTCTACCGGTGCCGGCCGGTGAAGCTGCCCCGTCCGCTGAACCGGCCACTGGTGAACCAGCGGGTTTATGGGTTGCTCCAAAGTCGTCTAGTCCTAGTATTTCAGGTTGGTCACTTTACAAATCATAATGATATCATTGAATACATTATCCTGGTTAAATCCTGGTGCATGTGTACCCTGACTAGTTCAAGACAAAACGCTCGGAGAAAGAAGATTTATCATTAAATAAAATTTTCAGAATGCTCAAGCGTCAGTAGTCAACCAAATTGCCAAGGTGCCACATCTTTATCGTCGATGACCTCCCCGGTCTGTGAAGCAGAAGAATTACGGCGACAACAGCTGGCTATAGAAAGAGAGGTACTGTCACTAACACTATGACTTTCTTCCAAATACGCTCAGACCATAGTAGAAAGAGTATACAGTAGGCTATCTCCGGCCCAATACTCGATATAATTGTATTACACTATTTACACTTGCCTGTCTTACGGTTGTCTAGCTAAATGTTAATTCAGCGCCGCGAAAGAGCTATGCCACACTGGCGGATTGCAAGCGTTTCCAGCGCGGAGCGGTCGCGCAGCGAACACGCTTGTATGGGCTCTGTCCCCGCCCACCAACAGACTTGGCACTAGTTTCAATATTACTATGACATTCCTTATAAAGACAAATAACCATTTTTAATCCAAAAAATGACGGGGTATTAAAAAAAATAAAACCGTGCTTATGCCGCACCCCTAAGATGCAGAATTGCGCTGTAAGTGTCTAGCTTGAAGTAGACTTGACTGTATATTTTTTAAGATTACATTTGGTTCTACACTTTTATTTAGACCAGGCGGGTTACTCTTGATCGCAGCCTGCACATTATTTTCACAATTGAAGGTGTCAAAAAAATATTTGAAAATATGAAAAATAATACAACATTCAAATTCGATTTGCGTGAAATCCTCATTCCTAGCGCGGATATCGTCATACAAAAAAAAGACCAGAACGACAAGAGGTATTGACAGAAATACATTTGAAATCTGTTGGTGGTTGGGTACGTTTTTTTGCATGGTCCTTTGTATTCGAAAGGAAAATAATACAAATTCGAATATTACAAAAACAAAACTACTCCAACCTCAGACGCCACTTAAATTTTTGTTGGCAACACTGTTTGAACTTTGACGCCCTCCGACTGACTCCGGCCAGCCTACAGTAGTCCACATACAGAACCCTAAAAAGGGTTCTGTATAATATGAATCGCTTTGATATCCTTGACAATTGCGTTACGGTGGACGATATAAACGACAGGTTTGTTAAAACTGTCCACTCGGTGGGAACTGTATAGACCTCAGAAACTAACTGATTACACCCCTTAACCTCAGGGGCTCATGGCCGAGGGTCGTACTATGATGCTGCATACTCCTGATAACGCAGAGAACATGAGACTGTTCATGAGTCTTTTTAGCACTCGAGTCGTTTTTAAGCGGCGAGTCGCGCTCGAGGTAGTTGGTACATTTGGAGTTAAAAAAAAAACAGAAAAAAAACAAATCCTCATCACAAGATTGTTTATCCCAGAGGGTATACGAACCCGCGATCTTTTTGAGCGTCTTCCGACACGTTTATGTTGTCTATAATGAATGACAGACAAGATTGTTTCGAGTATTTGTAACATAGCTGTGTAATCACCAAAAGCACGTTTGGCAAACATGGTGTTAACGCGATTTATTCGCATATGTCAGAAATGCAAAATGCCAGACACGCATGTTGTCAGATTTCGCAGAATGTTACTAGCGCAAACGACAAACGCAAAATGTTAGTTATGCAAAATATCATAAACCCAGTAAGAGATAAAACTTTTCTATACTGTCCAGTTTTTGCGTTAAACTTGTTTAAATCTTAGATGATCTCTGCGACAGCTGTCATCGATTTGACAGCTGTTAAATTTCACAATTTTTGTCTGACAAATGTATGAAGAGAAATAACGTTCATGATTGTGGGTTCCCGCCCACTTAGAGATGTTCATTGCTTTTATCATTCGCTTACACGTAATAATCGATTATGAAATTTTAAAACATCGGAAAATTTTCATTTTGTTTATCTCTTAAAACGTACAATTTTATAATAAAAAATCAATTAATTTAATTAGAAGTAAGTCGGTTTGGATAAAACAATTTGAATATGATCGAAGTCCGAAATTCGAAAATAATAATTTCAGTATCTCCGACAAATAACCAAACAATAACACATACATTGAGCTGATCCCAAAGTTAGTGTAAAAGAGCACATGAGCATGACATGTGTTACGTACGAGTATCAAAAATAACGAAGTTACCACAAATTGGTACTTATTACATATTAACATCCAGACACAGGACAAACACAAATCTTTATCACCTAAATGTTTTCGCATAGTCATAGAGCATGCCAAATGTGTCCTTTGTTTAAAATCACTTTTATTAGAGGTCCTCAATCGTTCAGTGTAGATCGATAGAAGAATCGATTACTTACGAATCGAAGTTTTAACATTCGTTTATGGTAAGACTACGCCTCTAGAAATGTCACTGCGACACCTGTCGCAGAGATCATCAAAGATTTAATAAAGTATAGTTCAGATTTTTGTCTGTGGTTCAGATGCACATAGTGGATATTATAGTAATGTTATGGTAGGTACTTATTTTATTTTTATAATTGCCGAGCTAATTCAAACATTTGTATAAATCCTGTGCAATATACCAGCATTTTGTTAGGATAATTATACTTTCTTTCAATAAATAATTCCATCTTTCTTCGTAAATGTTTTTTTGTTTTCTACATAACTTATATTCGATATTATGTGGGTATTTTGAAAAAAATAATGTTGGCAGTTTAGTATTCGGCCGTGTAGCCATATTTTGTGTCTTTTTATTATAATAAATGGATGTTAAAGAAAGTTTACAATACGCGCTTAATCAAAGGGATAAGAAATGGTACCTATTACATAGTGGTAATCGTTATACCTTAAATAATAAAAACAAAAGTGAAAAACAAACTGGAGCTGCATCAATAGTTCGGAGTGCAATGTAAAAATTACAGTAATAATACATACTGCAAATGATCAAATTATTCGAAAAAGTGATCATCCTTGTTATACAAATTTAAAAAATAATGAAGAGTTTTTAGCATTGAAGTGTAAAAACGACCTTTGTAGCCCAAGTAGGTAGTTAAAATTTTTAAATTTTTTCGATAATCTGTTTTATTGGCTTTCTCTAAACTGTCGTTCGTGTATTCGTATCATGGCATTGTGCGTATTTGTCGATTTCAGAATCTGACATTCAGCGTATGTTTACAAACACAAAAAAAATAATCTAATTTAGTGCAGTTTATCTCAAGTTATGCGCGCGCGCATGTGTCTGTTGCGTGTGTGCGTTTCGGGGATTCCTTTTCAATTATAGAAATATTAGTCAACATAGAAAATGTGTTGTTTGATAATTTCAGATCAAAGCATTGGAGCAGCAGCAATGCCAGCTTCTAGTAGTACGTGAGATACCAGACAAACCCCCGCCCCCGTACACTCCGCCGGCGGAGGCACGGGTACCCAAACCGCCTCGTCTATACGTCGCCGATGAAACCACCGAAGAGAAAATACAAAGATACGTCAGGGAACCCAACAGCGAAGACCACGACCCCACCGATGCTTTTGACACGTTTGTCAAAGACTTTTGCACGGAGACCCTCGAAAGGCAGACCGCAGAGAGAAGTGACAAACCCTGGGACTCTTGCAACTTGCTCCCGCAGAAGCCGCAAGATGATATAGAGAAGGTAGTGAAGAAAACGTCGTCTCATCTCCTCGAGATATTAGCTGGTGCTACGCCTACTGTTGTGTCTGGTGAGTTTTTTTTTTTACTTACCATATAGGTCCATGCTCGCAATCTCGCATCGATCGATGCAGCGACTGAAGTTGTAAAGATTGTTCAGACGATGAAAACTGTTTTGTTAAATGGGTATACTGCATAAGTAAAGTAACCGACGTATTTATGAGAAAAAGATCTGGTTATTCTGTACCAAATGATTATAGTTTTGCAGCCCTTAAGAACCTATTTCCACATCATTAAATAAAATAACTTGAACTGATAAAAACTCGTCGAAAAACGTCGGGTTTAAATTTAAAATGTAGAATATATTATGTATATCGCGAGTTTTTATCCGTTTAAGTTGTTTTATTTATTTAATGAGTAGTAACCGCGTAAACATCAGAAACCACTTTTTCCACACGATTCCTTTTTATGGTTTTTACTTTATGTATAAGGTATTTGAAAGAATTGATTCAAAATATGAATTTGTTCTATTTACAGGCGTCGGTGCCCGACGCTCAGACCACATCGATGACATTTTATTCGCCGAATGGCGGCGCTGCGAGCCAGAGTGGACTTCACTTCACACCGACGAGGCCATAGTCAAAAATCAAATCTTCGAGAGCATCTTCCAGAAAATACTCACCGAAACAGTAGACGAATACAAGAGGACAGTACTCTGTAACAAATAGTGGTAGTAAATGTTATCCACTGTGTTGTAAGTGCGCTTTGGCAACAATAGTAAAATTGCTGTGCAAAATATTCAATCATGTTGGTCAGTTAAATAATATTGGTTGCATACTTACGTGATTGTTGAACTTGTAGTTAGTTAAGTAGTTAGACCTTATATAGTTGCATTTACAACTCGTGTATTGTTCCAATGTATAAAATTGTCGGTCCGTGTATCAGACATACGCATTTAAGAGTTAAATTATTTATTTAAAATAATATTGAAAAATATCACATAGTCCTTATAGTTTCACACTGACTACCTAAATTATAAATACTTTTAATACAACTTGCATGTTAGCAAAATGCAGGATTTCGTATTCGGCTCTTGACTCAATAGTAGTTCAGGTCAGGCATGAAATACCTAGTTACGTTAATAAAACTTAATCGCAACTTTTAATACTACATTATTTACACTGAACGACGTATATTGTTTAAAATTATGCCTGATCCAAATGCAAGTGTGCCAAGGGCTGTTATTGTCATCACAGAATATGAAGTCAACCAATAAATAAATATACTATAAATCAATTTCTATTTCACGTCAACATTTTCTTAGTCGCCACATAAAGTCCATAGTTAATATTTATTTTTATATGTATAATATATTTAGGTACTAATAATATGACGTGTTCTTGGTTGAATTCGATATTCAAAGATGGCAAACTCATAATAAATAGTATTATAGTTTTATAAAATGTAACAAAAATACAGACAACATCAATACGGCACACATGATTATACAACGTAGCTGGGAATATCGATCATTATATTTTGAAAAGGGCTACACTAGAGATCATTAAATTAAAACATCTATTTATTTTATTTTAAGTGATAATTAAATTATATTACGTGCGTTAATTAGGAAATACTTGTTTTCTGTACTGATTTTCGAAAATAAATTAATATAAAATTACGGCGGACTGTAGCATGATCATCTGATTATTTATATAATAAAATTATGATCTCCAAGTCTGGGTTAAAACCTTTTCAAGGGTTTCCGAACATTGTATTTGAAAAGGGCTACACAAGAGATAATTTTATTAAACCATCTATTTATTTTATTTTAAGTGATTTCAATTATCAGGCTTGCAAAAGGCATTTAATTACGTGCCTGGGAAATACTTCTTTGTTTTGTGTATTGATTTTCGAAAAATATCGATATAAAAGTGCTCTAAACAGTATGAAGAATCCCTAGCTGATTATTTTTATAATTATGATCTCCAGGGCTGGGCTAAAACCACAGCTTAAACCTTTACTAGGGTTATACATGTTTTCCGATCACACTGTATAATAAATAATACAACATAAAAATACAGCTACACAACGTTACACTTTGACCGATAATTGATTTAGCAACTATTTTTGTATAAATATATGAATAAAAGTTATACGCTATTACCTCACAATGTATAATTTTATTTATTTACAACACGACTTTACTTTTTTAATACTTCGTGTAACAAAAATATTGCATCATGGATTATTATTTTCATGGTGATATTTATAGCTGTATGGCTGACATACACTAACATAATGGGTTTGTTATATAAATGCATTACGACCAATTGTATACTTATGACTTCATTGCAATATACATATAAGTTCTTCAATGACAGGAAGACATAGTATTGCAAAAAAATTGAGTATCCCAAAAAATGACAAGAGTATCTTCCTTATTCAATGTTGTTCAATTAAGCAAAGTAACATATTAAATCTTTCAACGAAGTGAAAGTAAAAACCAATACTTATGTGCAAATACATAATCGTCAATATAAAAAAATCTATTTAATAATAAATAATATTACTGTCTCTGGAAATGTTTAAATGCATGTACGAAATTGTACTACCAGTACCGCACATTTCCTAATAAGAGAGATTTCAAATTCAAATAAAAAAAGGCGTGTGGCACTCGGGGACTGCCGCGGTAAACCTATTGCATAGCATTCTTACCAACTTATGCAATTATACCTATATACTTTCTCACAAACAGCTGTTTACGTATTTCAGTTCGGCTGACTCCGGCACGGTGTTTTGTACGAAGCTCGCACGGATCGAGACGAGCTGTTCGTCGGAGCAGCTCGTCTCGATCCGTGCGAGCTTCGTACAGACTACACGCATACGTCTAGTCGAAGTCTGCCGAACTGAAACGACGTTGGACGAGTGTTAGGTTTTTTCCTCACAAAGATTTTCGTTACGGAATTTCTTGGTTGGGTCGCCGCGCTCAGTGCCCGCGTTAAAAGCTAACTAAGCAATAGCTTAATAAAAACTATTTAATGCATTTGATAAGTTGCAGATAACCTATTCTTTAAGACAGCTTATCAGGAAGTAGAGAAACTGAAGTCATACTTAAATACTTGTAACGTAAATACTTAAATAATTAGGTTAATAGACATTAAAATCCAATCTTATCATACGATATTCACTTTACAGAAGAAAATGACACATAAGAACAAGACTAGCAAGAGCCCGCATTCTCATTAATAAATTAAGCCAATACTAAAACAAGAACAGCACTTAGCGAGTTTCAATGAAACCCATAATCCCTTAATAGGCCACATTATAAAATTATTGTAATACAATATAATACACAGTCACTCTACACTAACACTGGCACGAAGATTTAAGTTATTTTGAAGTCATTTTGGTAGAAACAGATTAGTCATCAGCCTTTAGGATCGATTCGAGCGGGTTTGGTCCTTTTCTTCTGGGGTTGAGGGGCGGTTTGGCTGCTTCGGCTAAAACAATAGACAACTATTTAGACGCCTGCCAAGCGATTCCAATACACAACGATATTTAATTAGAATTACTTATTTGTTAAATCATATGACTTGCATTATTCTATCTTTAACCGACTTCAAAAACGAGGAGGTTCTTCTTTTTTTTTACTTAAGCATAGAGTACAAGTATATAATATATATGTACCTGTATCACCGTTAAAAGCAATTAATAATATTTTCCACAAAATATTTACCAAAATAAAATACAAATTAGTTATAGCGTTTTAGGTTAGAGCCGCGGTCCTCGAGCATAGACGCTTAGCTCAGAGGAAGATTTTCCTTTACGCAGACGTCATACTCAATCATGATTTATCATCTGAGTATCATTGGCTTAGGTCCAAGTAAAATTATTTGTTTTGATGGCGGAGTAACTATTTCTAATCTTCATGTTTTTTCAGAGGAGAATCTTGGGATGACTGATTATGACTAAAGACGTTGGTTCCACTCCCACTAAACTCCCCTTGATTGCCCTTGACACCCGGGTGTGTTACCTTAGTTGATCCACTACGTTGCTTAGGCTATTAACCGGACCAAATGGTTATTCGCCCTTAGAAGGGTCATCTGCGGGCCTCAGCTTATGCTCATTACCCGGGCTGCTTCTCAAGGCACCTTGCGGTGCCCGGTGGAGGTGTGTCCGGCCTCATAACGAGGCCGATCTTTGCCCCTCCCTATAACGCTGCGTCCCCCTGTCCGGATGGGCACACCAGGTGAGACCCTTGCGGGAGGCCCAGCGAGCTTACCAGCAAACGAGGGACGGCTTACCGCGTGATCTGACAGGGAGGGGAGGAAGAAAGGGATGGAATATAGGGACCAGGGGAAGGCAACTACACTAACTATTAAGTTGAACAGTTGCCTGAGGGGGGCGGGAGGATTGTTGCTAGTCTGTCTGTCTGTGTCCGTCTGTCTGTGCCCTCATTTCGTGTCTCGTCGGGTCTAGAGACGAGAAACATGGCGGACGGGGCTATTAACCGGCTATAAGCCGGTGGTGTTGTGGACGTGAAGTCCATTCCCAAGACACCACCATCAGGAAAGGAGGAGCACCCCGGGGTTCAGTGGGTAAACTCCGCCTTTTACGCCCCCGGAGGAGGGTGACGGTACGTAACGTATTCCCCGGGTAAAAAAGGCTATTAACCGGCCCATTTCTATATCTGAAGTGTACTCACTAGTGTGTCCTTGTGAAGCTTGCGTGACCTCTAGACACGCCATCCACTCGGTGATGCTGATCTTAGTGTCATGGTTAACGTCGCAGTACCGCGGCAACTTGCGCCCGCACCGCCTCAGTTGATCCACATTGGATATCAATTGGTGGAAAGCCTTCCATTCGCGCCTTTCTAGTGCTTTGTTTTTGTCTTTGTCTAGCATAACGAAGGTCCATGTTGCGGCTTGCTCCTCGTTCGAAGCACCCCATTTCACCATTTCTCTATAAGTAAGAAATACAATAGTAAAATTTTGCTGTGTTACATTTATAAATCAATTTATCAAAATATCCATTATTTTGTAAGTCCTGTTTTTTTAACAAAATTATATTATTCTTTTTGTACATACCCAGGTCCTGTGCCATTTGTAGATGTCGTCATTTTCGATATAAAGAAACTTCTTAAATCTCGTAGAAACTTGGATTTCTCTGGGCAACCTACAAAACATTATAAAAATCTTTTAAATAAACCTTATCCCTTTTTGCGGGAAGGGGTTTGGGGGTATCGGACCCTTTTTTGCGGAGAACTCCTTTACGCGCCATAACTGCAGGCGCTAGCGACGCCTGCGGCAGGTTGTGGGGCTGGGGACAACGTCCCACTACTCACTAAACTGCCCCGGTTTCCCCTTAACACCCGCTTGGGACGAGCTACTACCAGCATTCTGGCTATTGACCAGCCCAGGGTACCCCCCTGAACCCTCAACCTCAGATGTAATTGCAGTCTTCTTAATGATTACACCAATTTTTCCTTCAAAGGTTACATGGTAGCGAATACTTTTAGCATTAAGTCCGTCTTTTGTACTATAATTTTGTTCATCGATAGTTTTGTCCCGGTCAAATCTAGGTCACCGTCAAGCAAGTAGTGAAAAAGGAAGAGATATCGACCTAACGTATGGAGCGACGCTTCACATCTCTCCGTCTCACTCACAGCTCTTCAGCTGATGTTTCACAAAAACGCGTCGTTACCCACCATACCACTGACCTTACCCCTGCAATGGTGGTTCTAAAACCATCCACAAATATGTTCTATCTCACCTCTCATAGGGCTGACGTGTTGCGGGGCAGCATCGCAGTCGGGGCGGCGGTCCTTGACCGAAGACCCCGGGATGGGCTTCCCCGTGTCCTGATGAACGCACCAACAGTACCCGGTGGAGCGGTAGCACTGCGCCCGTGCATACCTCCCGTCGCCCGTGCACTCTGGCACGTAAAGGACTGAGCCGCCGGCTTTCTGGAATTATATCATTATCATTAGCCTATCACAGTCCACTGCTGGATATGAGTCCTCCTCTAGGACATAGGGCTCAGGGTGGGGCAGCCATGGGCTCAGGGGGGGCAGCTATGGGCTCAGGGTGGGGCAGCTATGGGCTCAGGGTGGGGCAGCCATGGGCTCAGGGTGGGGCAGCTATGGGCTCAGGGTGGGCAGCCATGGGCCTATGGTAGGGTAGCAAGCGCCCCACCCTGCACCGTGTTTACGCCCATGTATACCGCCATCAGTCGGTCGCCAAATTTGCCAGGATGCAATGGTACTACTGACATATCGGGGCAAAGCGGGCAGGCGAAGTTGGCTTGGAAAGAAAGGATGATGATTCACTCCCTTACATCCCACTGGAATAATATGCTACAGTATCTGGTAGAAAGACGACTTGGTGGGGAAAGCTGGGATACACTGGAAGCAGGTCGTTTTCGTTCAGCCATTTTAAAAGACGGTGGGGAGGCCTATTCGACAGTAGTTGTACTTTAGCTGTTTTAATGATGATGCTGGACATAGACATCGCCAAAGCATCTTTAAACTGATCGGTCCTGGGTCACCAGCATCGATTGGATTATTTATACAGTAACATTAGTTACTATTTTAAAATAATTCCATTTTTTGTTGGACCATAAGGCTACGTAGCGCCATTTAGCGGATTTTTTATCCTCTTTCCTTCTTATATCGGACGGTGTCTCAATTGATATCTCTAAGAGCCATGCCACACTAGCGGATTGCAAGCGTTTTCAAAGCGGAGCGGTTGCGCAACGACTTTGCCGCGGAGAGAAGCGTGTATCGTATGCCGTCACTTTCGCGACGACTGCGCTGCGCAGCCGCGACGTCGTCGCCGCTCACACACGGCGTGTTCGTTGCGCGACAGCTCCGCTTTGGAAACGCTTGCAATCCCAGTGTGGTATGGCTCTAACTTTCATAGTTTTTACCTGTTCGTCTAACCCCGCCTGTCGGTCAGTGAGGCAGTCATTGACTTCGTCTTCGCGTCGCGCGTCGGCGTCTGGTCCATCGGGAGCGAACGAGTTTCGCATAATCCCTGGCAACACTGGTACTATGGAAAGTGAAATTTATAAGTTATTATGCGTGCCATGGTATAATCCGCTCCATACTAAACACGCAATCTATCTATTTATATAAAAATGAATTGCTGTTCGTTAGACTCGCTAAACCGATTTTACTAATTTTAGGCTTGAAATATAAGTCCAGGGAAGGTTTAATTTAAACGATGAGAAGATATGGGAAAAAATAGGGTTTATATTACTATGGTTTATATTAAGAGGTTAGTGATACGAAGTTCACCGGGTCAGCTAGTTTTTAATATAAATTTTAAAGCCGGAAACTTTCTAAATCATATAATTTGAGTTTTCTCTCTAGTCTCAAGGTTTTCAAAATCAGACCATTAAATAATTAAACAATAAACAAAGTATAAATAACCCAAAATATTTCTTATTCCCATTTAAGAAACTCATTTTAAAGTAGAACGTACTTACATACTTTTTTAATCTATGTAAGTACACCTAGATTAAAATTAGGGCAGTGTGATAAATTGTAGCAATTTTTGGTTTAATGTTTTGATATGTCAATTTAAAGCAGTTAATAATGGTGTCGATTAAATTATGTGAGTAACAACATTCAAGGCGGTAGGTATTTTGCCGATTAGTCTGAGTGAGTTAGTTCGGCAAACTTCAATCAAAATGCGAGTACTTAGTTGGTGGTTAGTTAATAATAATATATAGACCCATTATATATTATGATGTATAGATTGATATCTAGTGTAATTACAACAACGACTGATTTGATGTGATGGTTGAGAATTCTGCTTTTACACCGGTCGCGGGTTCGATCCCTGCACGGTACAAAGATTTGTGTGCATATAAATATGTCTGTTTGTATCAGTCTGGGTGTTTTATGTATAATATAATATGTTGTATACATTTACAAAAATGAAAGTATAGATATAAGTAACATTTATCCGTTGTCTAGCAGCCATAGCACAATCTATGCTTAGTTTGGGGCTAGACGGCGCTGTGTGAACAAAGATGCTGAGTAATCACCTGCGCTGGGATCTGGCGAAGGTTCTTCCTCGTTATAGTCTGGCTCCGCTTCGGGACCGCTGTCCTCGTCTGCGTTCAACGACATGAAGAAACGGAGAGAGACTATATATTATTATTATGTTTGCACAAACATTAGCATTTTATATTAGCATGCAAATTAACAAAAAGTATAGTGCTCACACGGCAAGTCAAGAAAGTGAAATGTGCTTAAACCGTTATGGTTTACATAAATAGCTATATTTAATTTTGTGATGTTATTGGACTCTGATTCTATTTCGAGTTTGACAACTTGCTAAACGAAGTTGTTAGCCCGTCCAAGTTCCGCCTTCGTTATCTAGCACATGTATTTAGAGAACAGAATGGTAGCCATAAAGATTTTTAATATTTTTTTTTCTCTGTCAGTTATATTCTCAGTTTCGGGCAACCTATTTTTAAGTAGAGCTTTCTAGTTGATTAGTGCAGTGGGTGGAAATTATATTTAGATTTTACCATACACATTTGGGAAGCTCAATGCAAGAAAGTGATGGCTCCTGACATTCACTTGTTTTTCCGACATTCACTTGTTTTAATGCTATTAAAAACTGTCAAATAATATAAAAAAAAATAAGCTCCTTGTCAGTTCCCACTTCCCACAACCCTATTTGTTCAGTGGTTCGGTTTTAGACCCACCGTACCACCAAGGGTATGGCAAGGGGTATAGTGGGGCAGAAGCGTAACTTACTAAGTAATATAAAGTAATTATTACTTAATCTTTCATTATAGTAATTGATCAATTCACAAGAAAAGTAAGATTGCCTATAACACCTCTATAGGCATATGCCTACTTATATCGATGGAGAGATTTATTATAATACCATGAATCAAGTGATCTGTCTGTATCATCAGATGTAAGGAATTGCACAAACTTGTGAAATAAGTTATAAACATTCTTATGCTTCAAAATGGTAGGCAAGCGTGTTAGGTTAGTGTGTAGCCTGGTTAGTACTGAGCACAAAGCAAATACAAAGTGAGTTGGTCTATAATGTAATCTACATTCCTTTATGTTATTTTAGAGAATTTTTATTATTCAGTATTTTTACTGCGTTAACTGTAAAAACTAATTTTCTTAGCTCCAGAGAGAGCTTGATGAGATCAAACACATCATGTACAGAAGTTAATGTGGGTTGCCTTTCGCTAATGTACACGAAAAGTCTTGAGAAGACTACACACATGACAGAAAATAATATAATGTAGACGGGCAAAAAATATTTAGATCCACATTAACTTCGCTATTACTTTAATAATCAGCATAACTAAAAGAAGATTCACATGACAGAAAACACCATACGCCAACTCCTCTTAGTACCTGCTCTGTGGTTCTGAGGTACTCACAGTCCGGTGCGGGCGGGTCGGGGCTGGCGAGCAGACACGCCACCCACTCTTCGTGCGCGATCTCGCCGTCCGCGTCGCCGTCGCAGCCGCGCGCCCATGCGCGTGCGCATCGCTTCGGCTTTACTACCTGATGCAATGCCATTGCGGATTAACCAGCTGTTGCTGATCAGGAAGGTTCATTCCCGTCCGTCCCACCAAGTTTGTCCCACCAGTGGGACGAACGGGAATTCTTATTATCACTTCCCGTTCGTCCCACCAGCAAGTTCAGTGGGCAGCCGTGTGTGGGACTCAGTCATAGTATAATTATGTCTAAGTACTGCGTAACTCAGTACTGCTAGTTCACTACCCACTATCCTTCGGTTGCCCTTCAAACCTGAAGGGGGACGAGCCGGTACCCCCTTGCAGACGTTTTTTCGCATTGCCTGTTTTTCTCGGAGGAGAATGCTTTTAAGCTCCGTAAACGTAGCGAGACCTACGGCTGATTGTAAGACTTAACTCTATGGCTAAACAAGCCCGTTCTACTACCCATAAAACTACCCCGGTTTGACTTAACATCCGTAAGAGACGAGTCCGCTTCAATTGTGGCGATTGACCAACTCTTCACGTTGCCTGCTGTCGAATGACCCTTACGAAACTTTTAAACTACAAATAACTTCTTAATTAACTAGCCTTCCGCCCACGGTTTCACCCGCGCGTAATCTCTTTTTTCAAATATCCCCCCCTTACCGGAACATACATTTCCTTACATTTCCGGAATTCAAAGTACCCTTTGTTCACCGGGGATAGTGTAGCTTTGCAACAGTGAAAAATTATTCAAATCGGTTCAGTAGTTTCAAAATTGTTATTTCCGCGGGAATAAGACGTTTCCCGTAGAAATTTATAGCTTAGGTCCTAAATGGGTCCGGGTTATAAACTATACGTGTGCGAATTTCATCTAAATTCGTTCAGCCGTTTAGGCGTGATTGAGTAACAAACAAACATCGACTTTTGCATTTATAATATTAGCAGGATAAATAATTAGGCAAAAACTTGACAGTACAGAGTACACACACAGTACAACAAAGTACACTGTACAGTACAGAGCTTTAAACTTATTCCTAAAATGAACAAAATCTTTAAAATCCTTGCGCGAAAATATACAAACCAAACCCGTTCTAATATACTCGTTGACCCATCCCAGACCGATGGTTTTTCCATGTAAACATTTATTTATTTATCTCGCCCCAGACGTGTTTTAGTTTATTTTATCAGTCCAGTAAGCATTTTTATACACCTGCGGAGATTGGACCGTGACTCACCACACGTGCAATCTGGGTTGGTGGGACGTTAGGCTAATGACCATTAGTCAGAATGACCCCTGTTTACCTCGATTTTATTTTATGCTGGCATGTTTTTAAATGGGATTTTACAGGCTGTACGCTTCTAGATTGTGAGGTATACCTAGATCTAAAATTATTTCATGTTATGAGGCACAATGCCTCTCTTATTGCGGTTCTTGTGAACTATGATAATATGATGAGCTTTAATTCATTTTAGATTTCAGGCCCAGAAATCATCACCTCTCAAATATCCTTTATTTGTACTCTACATACAAGTTACCTATATTTTTATTACACCTAACCTGGATCGATCCCAATTCCTGAAAATAGGGATTATTTCCGACTGCCCCTACCAAATCTGCCCCCAGTAGGGGCAGTCGAAACTTTTTAGTCGCGTCTGCCCCTACTGGGGGCAGACGGAACTAGTTTACTGAAACTCGTAAACTTATTTTAAGTAATTTAAGTTAGTCTGATCTACATTGTAAATTGCGAGTACGACACAAGTCATCTTTATATTTTTATAATAAACCAGGCTTCTGCTCGCGGTTTCGCCCATGTAGACTGAATTTATTTTGATTGATAAGATTTTGATGGATTTGATATTTTACAGGAATAAAAAGTTGCCGAGGTCACTTTTCAGTTCCCAAGCTATCATTATCCGTACCAAAAACCGAAGACAGAACTGAGCATTAAAAATGATTCAGATTTTGTTGATGGCAAAAATATCATTTTATTTATTTTATATAATTTTCATACTGAGAAAGAATGAAAATAATTGGTTCTCAAAAGAGAACTCATTTTCATCGCACAAGTGCAAGCTTGCAAAGCCTTTCTTAAATTGAAAAAATTCAGGGGCAGTATTGAGATGTAGCTTAAATTAGAATCCTACTAATATTTTAAATGCATGATGTAAGGATTGATTTTTGTTACACTTTCAACAACTATTGAATAGATTTTGGTGAAACAACAATAATATACTTACATCAAAATCAGAATAGCACATATTTTAATATACGTATGTAACAATTTATACGCGAGTGAAGGGAGACGCTGGCGGAACCTAGCACCTTAATAGTTAAACAACAGTGTATTACATGTATGCAACGTACCTTTTTGATGAGCCTTCTCAGTCCTCGGTACTCCGACTTCTGCAGGGAGTCGCTCTTATCCCGGTCCAGCTCCCGGAACTTCCAGTCTGCCACTTCCCGAGGTTCGGCGCCACTCACGCCGGTCCTCGCACGCTCATACTCCCCGCTAAAGATCTTGATCAAGTTCCCGTTGAACAAAGCCCGGTCTGTTCGAGTGCAGCCTGCGAACAAACAATGATCACTTTATAATCTTACCTAAGCAGTATAAACCACCTGGACACAAGCGATAAATTTTGCAGATAGGGAAAATGTACAAGATACCGATAGCATTACCTTCCGCCATTGAGCTAATAGTACGTCAGTACATAATATTTCTTTCTATGCCTTCCGCGTACCTATAATATTGAGTGAAATTTAGCTTTATTTTAGAAGCTATTCAATAGTAGTTGCTGTTTGATTCGATTCCTGACAGCTTTAAAGTCTCCCTACACTGAACCGTTATCTGTGCACGATCAGATAAACATCGTCGAGTGTTGTTGGGGAACTTAATACCTACTCAACGTCTTAAATAAACGGTTTATCTATAAATCTGATGAAATGTCTGACATTATAAAACAAAGTCGCAGTGCCATGTCGATGTGATTTCCGTGTCTGCTAGCAATAAAATAAACATTGTCGTTTTATGAAGCCTAAGTATTCATTCAGCTTTTGTTGCGAGACATTATACAATTGCTTGCATATAATGGTTCAGTGGTTCTACATCCTCCGTAACCTTCGTATAGGCACTGTTCGAACAGACAAAATAACGTTGTTACTTGTTAATGAAAAAATAGAAATATTTTCTTTATTATGAATGTTGTTATGCTTTCTATCACTTTTTTTTACAAACCCATCTATGACATTAATGCCCTTTTCAAAAGAAATGGAATATGAAACTCGTGCAGGCAAAGTGGTTTGAAGTGAGACAGATTTATTGCTCTTTTTGTGAATGCGCGACTAGCTCTGTAGCATCTGTTTTGGAAATATGAAACTTGAAACTTGCTTTCCATTCATCATTTTATTATGTAATTTGATTAAAAAATAAAATAAGAGTTAGAGATGAATAATCGCAAGCAGGTTAGGTAAACGATAAAATATATTGAATTACTTACTTCTTTTATTCCGTTGTCCACGAACTGAAGACCGTCTCCGCGTGTGAGATTTACCTGCAAATTAAAACATTCAGACATAAAATTTACTGTCTTTTTGTTCCTAACCATCGTTGAATGTAAATGATCACAAAATTTTACGAAACCAATGATAAAAACATTATTTTCATAAAGACCATATTGTTGGTTCCTCTTCATTTTAAATGTTATGTTCCCTTTGGCGCATGTATATCAGTATGCAGAAATGATAATAAATGTAAAAATAAATGACATAGAGTCACTTAACGCATAATTCTCCAAACACCATTGGACAGCATAACAACCTGAGTCCTGACCATCCCATATAAAATTTTATCTTTTCTTAAATATTTGGCGAATTAACGAGTTTGTTAAAGAATATTTATTGTAATACATATTTAGTAATGAGGGCCGGCGGTGCCGTCAAATTAGCGAGAGTAAACAGGGCTCATTATCACTCTTGCATTGGATGCATAATTACAGATGTCTTGGTTTTATGCGTCGAGCGAATGTGTGCGTGCTCCTTCGAGATTTATTTTCACAAAATGTCGTCACAGAATAATAAAGTCAGATGACTGACTGCATATACGATCAGGCAACCGTAACTAACAGTAAACGCAGTAAATCTATGTATAACGTTAGGAATCGTGGACTAGACGTGATTTTCTAAATTTGAATTTTTAATCCATAGTTTTTAAATTTATCCATCTTAAATTTTTTGTGTTTTTAGTAACGTTAGCAGGTAACAGATGAAGAACTGAACTGTTATTGACTGTTATTTAATTAATAATAATTATATTAATTACTTTTTTTCGGAGGAGAATGCTTTTAAGCACCATAACCGCAGGCTAGCTAAACCTGCGGCCGTGTGTGGGACTCGAGACTAAAGCGTCCACTACCCACTCAACGCCCCCGGTTACCCCTTCACACACGTTTGGAACGAGCCGGGGCCAGCCTTGCTATTGACCAGCCTAATTATATTAATTATATTATTGCCTACGAATAACGTTAAAAGCGATACAAAACGTTGTTTCATTAAATAATTAACGTATTATTTATGGGGTGTCCGTTCATATGACAAAAAACGAATGACAAATTTTCATTTGACAAACAACGTTTGACAAAATTTTACTTGATAAATTTATTATTTTACAAACTTTTGTTTAATAAACTACGCATTAGACAATCTGTTTACAAAAAAAAAAAATGTTATGCCAAAACATCAATTTACAAATTGATTATTTTCTAAACATGTTACTTGGCAAAACAACGTAAAGCATAAATAACATTTGACAAAATGCATTGCTTGGTAATATTTACGTTAATACAAGGTAGTTAGCTAGATAAAGTACGTGTAAATTATTACTTTATAAAAATAACATATTTAATTACACATATCGAATATTTTACTTTAAGCACGAAATCATATAATATGTGTAGGGTCAACTGAAACAATGGTCGGTTAGGTTAGGTTAGAACTGCGAGCACAAGCACGAGCCGAGCGAGCGAAGCGAGCGTGCCGCGGCAGCGGCCGGCGAGTGCCAGGGCCGAATTCTACTTATTTCGCTTAATTCAGGCAGTGTGTATTTTTTTTAAAGACTAAAGTTTCTATGTAAAAAGTATTAATACAAAATTATTAGGTACTTGCCTATGAATAATCTGTCCAAGGTGAAAATTGCATCCCTGCAATTTAATATTTTCAAAATTTGATTTATATTGAAAAAATAGTTATTTTTAAAAACTAATAATTTATCTTCTAACTTTTTGTAAAATCATCAATTTGTCATACGAATTATTTAGTCATGTGATTATTTTTAAAATAAAACTTTAACAATTTTATAATTTAATATTTAAAGCATTTGCGAAACCTGTATTTTGTCAAATGATTGTTTTTAAAGTAATATGTTTGCGAAATGAAAGTTTGTCAAATGAATAGTTTTTCAAACGTTGTTTGTAAAATGATCGTTTTTCATACGTTTTTTGTCATTCAATAGTAAACCTATTTATGGCTATACATTCTGAATTGATATACGAATAAAAAAATTTGCTTATCGCATTCGGGGGTCAATATTGACCACTGATATTGTTTATACTGTGTGCCAGTTGTCCTGGCGGGCGCGGGGGGAGAGGAGTCCGTCTACCTAACCGGTCCAAAAGTGATGCACACCATTAGCCGATACAAAAACCGGTAACGATCGAGACACGGTCTGTTCATACCTAGGCATCTATAGCGTTTTACTAAAGCTTAACCAATGTGCGGTAGTCACGGGAAACCCTTAAGACTACGAGTAGTGTGAAACAAATTACGAGAGAGCTTATTGATATGGAAATAAATACATACAAATGTGATATTACACACCTATTAATTATGTCTATGTAATTAACATAGACGTGAAATATTATTTCGTACCTATATATTTTTGTTATAAGTTCTAGAGTAGTTATCTCATATGATTTTAATCACCAGCCGAAAGACATCCACTTCTGATTTACTCAATAAAATTATAAAATATTAAATACATAAATATCAAAATGCAGACATAACGTACAGTACACAACAAATAAAATATAATATTTGTAAAGGCTAAGGCTCTACGCATTCTAAACTTTACTGATAACTGGTAACCAAATAAGTCAACTTTGGTTACCCCTCAGACATATCGGCGCCTGGCGTGGGTGCGACTAGATACGATAACTTATGAGCTTGAATGGCCCTCTATAGCCTCGAGATAACAGCCGAGGTAAAAAAACCATAGCACGTGCATTATACTGTTATAAACTAGCTTCCTTGCCGAACAAATGCAACTAACTTCGATAAATGCATTTTCCCTAGTGTCATGATGAACAGGGCCTGATTTACCCATAGGCTAATTAGGCTGCAGCCTAGGGCGCGAGGATCGAGGGGGCGCTGAAATCGTGTCTTCGTATGCACTAATCTAGCATCATTGCATCTACCCTATTTATTTCAACTAGACAAAACATTAAAACTAAATGTGTGCTTGAGAGTCCCTGATTTTAACATTAAATTTTGAAATTCCCATACAAAATAATCTTCACGTAAACGCGCGTTTCTGTGGTTCGATTGATCGGACCATCAGGATTTTTCTTATCCTTGTAGTCCTACTATCGGACTAACGACATTTTAAAAGTTCATCTTGTCCGATCGCTCGAACCACGAGACTTTTAAAAATCCTCTTAGTCCGACCACACTTCTTCTATCTTTCCTACTGGTCCGATCGATTTGATCAAATTGTGAGACCATAGCGAATTTGTGAGTACAAACAACTTCAACAACAATAAAGCAAACAATAGTTGAGTTTGTGCTTTGTTTTCATTAGATACGCTGGATTAGTACGACAATATGGGCCGGTTTCACCACCTCCTGTTAAGCAGATAGTTTATCTGACAGATTTTTGACATGATATTTTTGTGAAAAACTTGTTACAATATCTGACGGATCGGCTATTTGCCACTTATCAGAAGGTAGTGAAAATGGCCCTACCGTATTTTGGTTCTGAATAATCATTACAATTTTTTATGTTACGTAAATAAATAACAAGACGTAACTAACAAACTTACACGATTTTCAAATAAAAAAAAACTGCAACTTCATATGGATTTTATGATCTTCCTTTGTTATTAAAAAAATCCCAAAAAAAATGATTTTAAGAATTTTCCAGACGCATTTATAATTGTTATTAGTAGGATTAATTTAATTAAAAGAATAAACAAAAAAAAATCCTTTAAACCATCACTACTTTCTTTCTTGTGTTTTTATAATATTAATTTGTTTTAAAAAAATACATGACTAAAAAAATACTTTTTACTTTCTTTTGTCTTTATAAATTAATTTAAATAAAAGAACAAATTTTTACTACTTGCTTTCTTTTGTTTTTACAATCTTCTGTTATTTCACGATCTTAAAATGAATTTTAAAAAAATAACGAAGACAAATATCGTTGCCCGATCAATCGATTTAACAGGAAAAAAAACGACCTAATTGTTCGATCAATCGGTCTATCAGGAAATGAATAGTCCCAGTAATTCGATAATCGGACCACGAGAACTTTAGAGTTTGATCAATCGAACCAACAGGAAATAAAAAACATGGTGGTCCGATCGATCGGACAAGCCGATCGGACCACGCGGCCTAAGGGGTCTATAGAAACTAAGCCAATACAAGTCATGCTGCCGAACACGAGATGGATTTGGTTTAGGTACTACTTGGTAGCCTGCAGTCCTTGTCATGGTTTTGGTCTTATAATGCGTGAGGTTGCAGATCGATTTGAAAACTTTTATAGGTAGTATGAAGTTGAACCATGTAAAAATTTTCATAATACTACTCTACTCAGTTCCTACTTTTAGACCCGTCCGTAACACACCTGGAGGGGGCGCGTCCTCATTAGTGTTGCCCAAATGCAAGAACAAGACGAGACTTAGCCAGTCTTGGTCTTGGTCTTGCGCCAATACACCTGGTCTTGGTCTTGGTCTTGGTCTTGCGCCAATACACCTGGTCTTGGTCTTGGTCTTGGTCTTGCGCTCCCAGTCTTGGTCTTGGTCTTGGTCTTGCAGCAAGAGTCTTGCAAGTCTTGCAAGTCTTGCAATTACCTATTAGTCTATTACTATTTATTAAAGTTTACTTTAAATCTTAGAAAAACGTATTAGAATTGGAACATTGTGAGCTTGAATTAACATAGCCATAGTAAAGATCAAGCAGATTAATAAATAACTGAAGATTTGATAAGAAATTCGAAAAATCAACTGACCTATTTGTCGTTTTCCATGGAAGTAACTGTTTCTTAATAAACACGTGCGCGTGTATCATAACCATGTACTTCCGAAAAGCGGCAAATTTCTTTGAGAAGTAAGTACAAAACCTTTGATGCCGCATTATCAAAGTGCCGATGGTTAAAACATAACTATGCATGCACTCAGTTTGATTTTAATAGATATTTTTTTATTCGCTATGTTTATGGTAATAATCGTAATGCGCATAGGTCCAGTTTTTCATATTCTTTGATACAGTTTTTTGCGTCTCATAGAATTCCTAAGCGTACCTACCTATACACCGAACTGTTACACCTAACTACTCAGTGAAATAGCACTAAGTCCTAGCTGCAAGACGCAAGAGTCTTGCAGGCTATGTCTTGTTCTTGCTCAAGTCTTGCACGGTGAGTCTTGGTCTTGGTCTTGCTAAAAATACGCGGTCTTGTTCTTGGTCTTGGTCTTGCAAAAACGCAAGAACAAGACCAAGACTGCAAGACCAAGACTGAATTTGGGCAACACTAGTCCTCATAATTAGCCTAGGGCGGTCAGAACTCTTAATCAGGGCCTGATGATGAATGAGTTGCATTGATTATGATTGAAAGACTGCAGTAGGTAGGTAGATGTAATAAGCGGACGTCAAGCATAGTCTAGACTTCTGTGGTCTAGACTTACGAGTAAGTCATAAATAAATTGTACGATTTGTCATTCTTTCCAAAGAATAGCTATACGTTCCATAAACGATAACTTAACACTTTATTCATTTTTAGAATATCTTTTATTAATTAATTATTGTATTGTGTACTTTGCGAACAGAAGACAGTAACTACGTTAATAACAAATAAACGATTACAAATTCTGTGCATTCTTTTAACTCGTTCATAACGGCTTCATTAAATCTGCAGCACAGGTATACGGGCTAAATATAAAACATCAAAGGCGCGGGCGAAGTCGGCCAACAAAGCGTTCAAAGTGATGTCTGGAACGTTTTTTCTATCACCCATTGGCTGAGACGGGTTCTCTTTGCTTTTAACAGAGACAAAAAAACTTGGGCCCATTGTGATCCGGCGTCGAGCTGTCTGACGCGAACCGCTGTTTCTAAGAAATCGACTCTTACGCGCTCAAAGGTTCGTCTCGACTTCGTATCGTACAGGCATTCAGTAACGTACTAACGAAATATTAATACATAGGTATAACAATTTCAATAAACTACTGTGTCATAAACACGAATTATGAACAAATTATATTTTGGTAGTTTTTATTGATGAATAGTTTAAGACTTCTTTTGGTAGGTATGTGATGTGAACCTACCTCTAGCTTTACTAAGGTCATCGGAAATTTATGTGATTTACCTATATCATAATTAAAGTAAATACTATACTATAATATCTTAATTACGAAATAAGGATGTAGCAAACTAATCACTGTGAATAATACGAAATCCAACGCAGAATTACGATTTCTTAGTAATAGGTTAGTCCAAGCGCTATACCTATCATGATTGAATGATTTATCATCCAGTCTATAAATGGGAAGTCCAATTAGCCCCTAGTTATTCCATGTCAAGACGTCAAAATGTAATTAAAGAGAGTGTAGCAGATTCCGAGCAAGCGGGTCAACATGAGTGGCCATAAATGTTTGATTGGTTGAGCAGGCGGAGTCTAATGGAAGGGACTGGTACTTTGCAAGAATCGTCGTGACTGCCGTTCAATGCGCTGCAACCGTGCGTCACACTGTCACAAGATGAATTAGCTATAAATCGAACGCTAGAGTCTAGACACAAATCCATCATCGAGGGGTGAAATCGAAAAACGTTATTCTTTAGTCATCGCTATTTTCAAAAAGCGATTAACAAGACAGTTATAGCTCTAAGTTGAGTTAAGGTAGATCTAAATAGGTATGATTATAACTAATTCTTAATAAAGAGACTCTTGTCATTGCATGTCGGTCGTGTAAGTAAGTACCATTATATCAATAATGTTAATGACACGGCTATAATAGCATGAACAAGCAATAATTTGCAGTAATAGCTGGGACTTAAAACTGAGAGTTGTATCGGACTTCATGGTCACTCATACATAATCTCACTTAAAGTATTCTTGTTTAATTTTGTTTTTTTAAGATTTTAATACAAATAGATTGAAAAAAATTAACACGCTTTATGTTGGTGCTGTTTAAAAGACTATAAATTCCAAACAACTTGGTGATAAGAAGCTTTTGGTACTCATTTAACAATTAACAGTCCAAAGGTTTTCAAAGCACTTACATAGACCTCATACGAAAGCGAAACCTAGCTAGCTTGATTAAAGTCCGAAGTGAACTTAGCCCGAATGATTGATCGTTTTATTAAAGTCAATCAACGCAAGCTAACAGTCTATTCAAGCAAGCGGAGACTGGTGAAACAATAACTTCTTACAATGGACGCGGTTCAGGTGCAGCGGTGACCGGACCAATACTGGCAAGATTAAAAAGTAACTAGCAGTTCTGAGAAGCTTTGTTTAAAGGCGCCATTTCATATTCCCAGTCACAGGACGTACAGTCACAAGCGAAAGATGATCGGCGTTAAATTGTTTATCAAACTACCACCACCACTCCGTCCGCCAGTTTCGGTTAATGCGATACTATATTGAATAAGTTTTGCAAATCCTTTATTACAGATACGTATCCAGTTTGATAAAAAATCATACAAAGTAAGATAACTGCGTAACGCACGTGATATTTGTAAATTATGTTAAGGTCCTTTTAACAGCAACCTTTTTACTTTGCTTGACATAGATTATTTAATTATTTAAAAGCTCTTTTATTGTAATTTGCATTTTCATAGGGTACAGAATGTAAAGTTCATCAAGTAAAATACGAACAATAAGGTGTTCACTTTTACAAAACTTAGAATGCGACGACAAAAAGAATTGTAGCGTTTTTATTCCTTGCACATCTTTTACCATTAAAACTTTTCGGACAAATATATTAGATCCAGATTTGGCTATACATGTTTACGGTTAAAAGGCTTATACATAATAAGCGCAGATGGGTGCCCGTATCCAGTTTCTGACTGTACTACGTACATCGGTATTTACGAATGCGACTGGCGACGTCGGCACCCAACTAGAATGCTAAGTGAATATGCTTAGGTCTATTCTTAGTCGGGTTGTCAATTTGTAATTTCATTTATGCTTTCGTCCTGGTGCCTATCTCTATGCGTCAATACCAAGAAGATGTACATATCTATGTGGATTCGATGGGTCTCACTACGATTCAGGGCCGTCTTAAATAGAGCGCGGGACCACAGTATTACAAAAATGGCGGCACTCAGAAATATGTACTTTCTGAAAGGACTAATTTCGGGTCCGGCCGTTATGCCCCCATTCCGGGTTGCCCCCGACCGGTATGCCCCCACATTTTTAGAAAATTTGTTCCAGTTTGCCGTTAAAACGTGGGGGCATACCGGCCAGGGGCAACCCGGAATGGGGGCATAACGGCCGGACCCCTAATTTCGGAACTTCGCGACTACCCCCTTATTGCTACTAATTTGTAAACCCGTATTAACTCTACAAAAATAGTACTGTATTTGGTAAAATAGAAATGATAATAATATTAAGTATTTGGTTTATTTAACTCCAGCTAGCACCTTTAATTGTGCAATGCAATGGATTTTACAAAAATACCAGTGCAGTGATTTATTTTAGTTTTGCCACAATAATATCTTGTGGTCAAGTTACTTTCGAATATGGACAAAGATGATATTGAAACTCGCACGTGCAATAAGGGTTCGCCCCTTAAGATAATCCACCCAAGAGACTGCGCCATCCCTTCGACAAAATGCTCTGGTAAATCCGTCCCTGCTTCATGCCAATTTGTACCTCATTTGTCTACAATGTTCTAGATATAACCAGCAATTACAATTATAATTTGTGCGTAAGTAAAATTTACATTTTGAACTGCTGATCAAGACCGTCAGGTTGTAATGAGTGCAATCAGTATAAGTGTGTCGTACTTGAGCATGTTTTTAATATTCAAGTTGAAATTAAATCTGTAAAACCTATTTCTGGTATCAGATCTAATAACGGTAGCATGAAATCTATTGCCTAGATTAAACAAAAAATTGTGACATCGTTTGGTTATAGTAGGCACGCACAGATAATTTCGCCTTAGCAATAAAGCAAAAAGGTTGATTTGATTTAATTTATAGCGCTTTAGCCTCAGCTGTTTCTCAAAGTGACTGAAAAGACCCTATATAAGGGCTTGGTATTGCCCACAAAACAAGTATTGCCAAATCTATTATTAATTATTATACTTCAAATTGTGAACAATCCTTTTTACACACAAAAATTACAGCTGGCTGTTGTAAGAACATAAATGAGGCAAGCTTAAAAAAAGATAAAAAGTTAATAACTATTTGCAAGCTTAGAATATGGCTTAGAATAATATTCTAAGCTTGCAAGTCAAATGCGCATAGCTAAACTTTTTTAACCAATATCTTTGTTGGTTGAAACGATGACGTGTCGTACAACAAAACTAATAAAACCAATTTGTAATCGACCTCGCTCGACATTATTAAGTGCATAATCGAGTCCGAACTTTTTGACTTACGGTTCGTTTTTACCTGAGTTTATTTTTAAAAAACAAAATACATCCTTTAGTTAAACAAACAACTACCTATTTCATTCTGATTCACGCAAATTCTTTAGTCGAACGGCGCCGGCGCAGCTACGGTGAATATATTTCAAGTATTAATCAGACTTTAGAATTTCCTGTGTCTAGAGTTCATATTATGGAGAATTTTGGAATCATGAATCACTCTACAGACATGATTAAGTTGTAGTGGTAGTCAATTCCAATATAATATACCGTTCAATTTCAATAGGATCGAATGTCTTTTGATTAATAAGTAAATATCTAATTTTGTCTCATAGAAGTAGGAATTATTTCTTTAATCTATGTTTTGTCTATACAGCAATAGGTGCGAAACGAGCTTCGAAACGAAATCCCGCCTGAGAATGGTATAGCGCGAATAACTACGAGTATAACCATTCATTAAACGATGTTTACCCGAAAGCCAACAATACACTATGTCGAAATAAAGTTGTACTAAGATCATGAAACGAGGAAGCGAATGATTAGGCCATCGGGGCGACGCCCTGCGTAGGTAGACCCTTCGTCTGCTGGCGTCTGCGCAGGCCAGGACTACTAAATCATAATCGTGAAGTTTATAAGACTCTTATTTATTATAATCAAACTGAATAGCCTAAATGATAGATATTAAATTCATGTTGTTTTTACAAACAAAGTTTGCAGTTTTCATGGATTTTAGCAGTGCTGTGGATTCATCAACATCTATATCCCGGGCTCTGGTTGAAACTAATTAATAAAGGTGGTTAGGTGACATAGGTATTATGTAGGTACCTACCTAATACCTATGTATGTTAGGTTACATACGTAAGTAGATCAGGCTGGTGTTGTCCTCACGTAATGGAGTAAAAGCGCATTTGCCAAACTAAATGAACAAGTAATTATTGATTTAGAGTACCTTTTACAGCATGTTTCCAACACTAATTTTGTACACTTGCCTAACAGCGCCATTGTAATAATCATCTAATAAATACCATAATTTGCATTAACAATTCAATTTGTTAAGCAATAACAATTAAATTCAATAGCAATATCATTCATGCTGTATAGAGGTAGGTCTAAAAGGCAAAGTTTAACGATTTAATGATTATTGGAATTACCCAATCGATCGTTAAAACTGATCTACAAAATGATTATGCATATGATACAAAAGCAATTTTAGCTTTATGCAGACAATATTTTATCAGTTATGACTATCCTTAGAGTTAATTTTGATGTGGTCCATTAGAGACCACACAGAATGAACAACAAATTACATTGCACTACGTGTTCACTCGAAGTGTCGTCTTAATGAGTTAGTCGTTTATTTTAAGGCCTGTTTTGATGAGGAGAGATAATTTTACTCAATATTAGATTATGTCGGCGGGTTTTATAAGTAACATTTTCCTACTTCGATTTTTAAATCAAAAAGATTACATACTTTTCAAATTAATATGAAGTCATATTATTTCACACACTCAAAAATAGAATATTTATTAATGGACTTGACCTCTGTCAAAGGAAAAACAGTTGAGCCACAGACTTATGCCTTGAAAGGACTTTACTGTAAAATCAAATCGTGGGTTTGTCTAGTAGTCCTGGCATTAATTTACATTCTGAATAGGTATTAGGTTTATTAAATAAGTTGTAGTAAACAAGTAGAACAATCGCTGTCACAATCAAGTCGCACTTTCCTATATAAAAAAGTACTCTATGAGTCGCACAAAATCATATTACCTGTACTTCTTACTCAATGAAATTTATCACGGTCACCGGTATTTCTCGGTCAGGATCGAAAAGTCGATA
The DNA here is from genome assembly GCA_949319885.1 of Mecyna flavalis. Taxonomy (NCBI): domain Eukaryota; kingdom Metazoa; phylum Arthropoda; class Insecta; order Lepidoptera; family Crambidae; genus Mecyna; species Mecyna flavalis. The sequence continues at coordinate 19,081,005 of OX439425.1, read as the reverse complement.
GGACCAAACGACTGGCATCAATGTCGTCTAATTCAATAATAGGTACCTGACTAGTAAACAAGTTCAGATTGCTGTCTTCCGCCTAGGCGGGCCCCTGACCCCCTTGTGTTTACATTTGTATCATATCTATGAGGATGCCTCCGCATTTTACACCATGACGATTCTAATAACACTTACAATACAGATACGTATGATACGATAAAGAAACTTTACAATGTATTTTTTATTTATAATCCCTTTTAACTTAACTTCTGCCGTAGGGAATAAAGCTGACGACACGTCAGACTATTTGCAATGAGATCGTAGAGATACGAGTATGTTTGATTTAAGCTCTCACGACTTTTGGCTTATTATGCTTATATCATAAGCATACTGCATGGTATATCTATTAATGTTATCTATATAAAATCTTGATTCTGATATCTGCTAAAATTCTGAAAGCTAATTTGTCTGAAAGTTTTCCAAGATAATGGATTTTGTTGTTAATTTCCTTTATGAACGCGCAGCAAACTGTTACCAAACGTTCGCCATCGCTCAACGCCCGACCGCTGCACCACCAACCTTCTCTAGAGTTTGAGTTGCAAACGCAATATTGTACAATTCGTAGAAATATGAGTAAAATGGTCCATATTTTACGAGCCATGCCATCAACTGTATGATGTAGTTTCAGAATTTACCTACATTAAAGATCTGCGTTACTAACATCGCCTTTACGTGTAGGTAGTGATTTACAGTATGATGTATTCATAACAGAGCTAACTCTAGTACTGCTCCAATATGATCTTATCGCCTTATCCATATAAACTCTCTCTATAAAAGCTGCTATAGAGAGCTCATAATTGTAAATATATATATTATCTTGGGTCACATCTGGTGGTCGTTTCGATTCTCGTTTCAGAACTGAAGTGGCTGGAAACATTCCATTGGGTAAAATCTGCCCTATTGGATTGGCTATATTTTGGCAATATGCTTAAATGTGGATGCCTGATTAATTAAAAATGGAGCCAAAGATTAGTGTCAGAATGATGATGTCTACCAATTGAAATTACATAAGAATTATCGAATTATGTCAATACCTATTAGAACTATTAGTGTCAAAAACATCTGGTTTCAAGAATTATCTGCTAGGTTCTTAAGTATCGTTACCCGGGGATGGGCTGATCAATACTTAGCCATAAGGCTAGCACCGGCTCGTCCTAATCGGGTGTGAAGGAGAAACCGGGGGAGTTTAGTGGGTAGTAGACGCTTCAGTCTCGAGTCCCACACACGGCCGCGGGTCTAGCTAGCCTGCGGTTATGGTGAATAAACGCATTCTCCTCCGAAAAAAAAAAGAGGTTCTTAAGTATCGTAAATCTAGCGACCAGATAACAGTAGTTGTTATACATAATAAACAATTACTCATCATCATCCTAGCGTATTCCCGATTGCATCCAGTATGGAGCTCAGGGTCCGCTTCGACTATGATCCTAGATTTGACAAGCCTGGCTATTACAATGGAGCGATTTCCATCTGACCTCCGTAACCCTACAAGGGAAGCCAGACCTACTTGGAACATAGTCTGGACCAACGGCTTAACGTGCCTTCCAAAGCACGGAATCATCATTCTTTCAGACATTCAGGTGATTCAAGCCCGCAATGTTCTAACCAAACTGGAAACATTCACACAAAGGGGCCGTTCAAGTATTACGTAAGCACTATGGGGGGGTGGGGGGGGTCTTTGTTTTGCTTATTTTGGATGACATGGGGGGCAGGGGGGTCTAGATGATGATTACGTCATCGGTAGTTATTTACTTTTTTACACCAATGGCAACCCTCACATTGCCTATCCTTGAAAACGAAACCCATTTTCGGGGATTCCGGCAAATAATGCATACGTTTGGGCACTCGCTTTAGAACCGATTAGGGGAATTACCGTGCGCTACTCAGTTGTCTAAATTTCTTCTATCAGTGTATTGTTTCGTTTGGATATGTACTATAGCGAGTAGACGTATTGTAAGCATAGCAAAGCAAGTTTACATTTTAGTTAGAGCACCATTATGTGAGAAGACGTAGAAATTCCAAAATCGGATGAAAGTTAGCAGACTCACAACACTAAGCAGCAATCTAAGCAATCCAATGTCATCGAAAACTTAGAATCATGGATTCGGGTTTCATGGACTGAAGACTGTTAATTTTAATTTAATATGTGTACCAATCACAGAAATCTGAATAATTATTCCGATTTCTGTGGTACCAATGTTTAATATGTGTCCGTCCGGTGCTTTAATACTCTTTCGATCGAAAGAGCTATAGAGCAAAATCGGGGGTCTAAGGTGTTCGTACAATCTCTCGGAAGAAGCCACCTGACGAAGCTGACCACAGCAAGTGGAGAAGTTGTTGCCTCAAAGCCGGCAGTCCGTTCGGAGATAGAGGACTTCTATGGCCGGTTATACGCTTCGCATGCATGTTGACCTGATCCCAAAAATGAGGACTCTAGAGGACTTCTATGGCCGGTTATACGCTTCGCATGCATGTTGACCTGATCCCAAAAATGAGGACTCTAGAGCCACGTTAAATCGCCATTACACTGACGACCTGCCAGCTGAAGTGAGCGTTGGCAAAATCGAGATTGCTCTTGGGCAGCTTAAAAATGGAAAAGCCCCTGGAGAGGACGGCGTTACTACAGAGCTGCTAAAGGCTGCAGCCTTTAGCAGCTCTGCTGGAGGTAAACCCGTACTGAGGGAGCTCCAAAAGCTTTTTATCGCTGTCCTGTTCGAAGGGAGAACTACAAAGGCGTGGAGTAGGAGCGTGGTCGTCCTGTTCTTTAAAAAGGGTGACAAAAGCCTGTTGAAGAACTATCGACCTATTTCCCTTCGACCACGCTCCTACTCCACGCGAGTAGGAGCGTGGTCGTCCTGTTCTTTAAAAAGGGTGACAAAAGCCTGTTGAAGAACTATCGACCCATTGCCCTTCTAAGCCACGTCTATAGAAGTGACAGTGGGCTGGCCATATCAGCCGCAGAACCGATAGCCGTTGAGGTAAACGGGTTCTAGAGTGGAGACCGCGTCTCGGTAAATAGTGTAGGACGCCCTCAGGCCAGGTGGAGCGATGATCTGCGCAAGATGGCTGGCAGGAGCTGGATGCGAGTGGCCGAGGATCGATCAGCGTGGCGAGCATTTGGAGAGGCCTATGTCCAGCAGTGGACTATCACAGGCTGATGATGATGATGATGATGATGTGTGTACCAAAACTTTAAAATAAGTTTGTTATGTTCGTAAGATTATAATATTTTTGTCCCTTACTCTATGTTGAATACTGTATCAGTAAAATCTAATCTCTATCCTAAATCTATTTTCTTATTTATAAAATTATAATTATAACATTATAATTTTAGTATAAAAAAAATTATAATTGAAAAATGTTTACGTAAGCATAGGGGGAGGGGGTAAGAGCTTTGCTTACTTTTGCTGACAAGGGGGGTGGGGGGGTAAATAATTGCAATAAATCTGCTTACGTAATATTTGAACGGCCCCAAAGTGATGCTCCCCGCGGGATTCGAACCCACGACCTCCGGGTATTAAAAGCCCAACGCTCTAACCACTGTTCCACGTAGGCAGTCAAAATTACTACAAGTAAGATTCAAAGGCCCAATCATATTTTTCTACTGGGCTGAGTCTGGCTCTTCTAGGTAGAGGTAAACTTTCCTCTATCGCAAGTAATATATCAGGTGGACATGAATTACATTCGACTGTGTTTATCAGAATAATTCCTATTGCACCCACCTCGCACATTAACAAAGTATCGTTCACCAAGTGTTCTGCGTTTGATCGTTTAGGATAAACAATTGTTTTAAACATTTTCTGCGTAAAGTGCAAAAATAAATTCAATTTATCGGACTGAATATAAAACTTACAACAAAGGCACAATTGTCAAACAATAAAAAACTAATAAAATGTACGAAAATGATAAATAAACTTACCAAAAGTTCGTCTTAACTTCGTGTAATTGTGTTAGTACCGTGAATATAGATTCAGTCTAAGATTTATTTTTAAATAAAATTAAAAATAACATGATAGACATTACAAAAAACAGCAGTGCGTACGCAGAAGTAGGTATGAGTTTCATAGTTTTCGATTAAAGATTCACAGTAGGTATCAACTATTGAATTGTCTATAAAAGTGCGACTAATTTAACCGTTGATTGAAGATCCAGTTCGATTATGTCCAGTGTTACAGTCTGATTTTATAAATGAGAAGAGATCATGACACATTAGAATCACAAAAGCAATAAAAAAAATTAGATACATCTTTGAGAAACGATGATCAGAAGCCGCTCTATGATAAGATAAACACTGCTTTTCGTCCGGTTCCATTGTTTACAAACGAAGTCTAAAGTATTTCCAGTTATTTACAATTCGGAGTTAGGTAAAACAGATGTTTGAATCCGGGTGCGAAAGATTAAGTACTAGGGGGTACTATAATTTCATTATTCAATGACTAATTCTTTGAAATGTGTTATTAACGAAAAAGTATTCCATGCTGAGTCACACTACGTATTGGTTATATTTTTAGGCTTCATAAACACTAAAACAATCGCTTTGCAAATAACACATTGATTGCCCGTGATCCCCACTTAGCCCTGGCATATCCATGGAAATAAATTTCAGTAGCTCATGCGGTTCACATGTACTATTTGGTTTCCAAATTTTACTCATTATAAGTATCAAGGTAGGTACACGCTCAATCAAGTAGTTTGCAACTTCAATTTTTGACTACAATTACCAGTAGTATAGGAAGACCACAGGCAATCCACTAAGTAAAAACAATTTTTCGCAAAAGTAAAAAAGCCTTTGCACATGCGAAATGTCATATTGCTTAGCATAATAATTTTATTGATGCAATATGTTTGTTACGAGTAGACGAAGAGTAGAGCTCTACATTTCATCAATTTAATTATTTTGCACGAGAGCAGAGCAAGAAATCCCAAATTTTACGAAAATCAAAGCAGAAAGTTAAACGCGATTGTGGTTTATTGGAGTATTATGCAGGTCCTCATGAACCAGAGCAGAAACTCAAAGAAATCACAAACTTACGGAAAATCGGACCAGAAACGTAATCGAAATTTCTGGTTATATTATGACATGACCCTGAGCAAAACTTCACAAGTCAACGAAGCCAAGGTTACAAGGTTCAGACGAACGGGGCGCGTCCGGTTCGGTTCAGCGCGTACTGTAGCGCCAGCATGCATGATGGAGGCCATCGATTGCAAGGATGAAGCGTGGTTGACTCACCGGTCCTGGTGCAGTCGGGCCTCCCGTTCCGCACCACGGTGTAGGGCAGCGGCTTGCCGTCGGGGGAGACGCACCAGCAGCCGGCGGCGGCCCCGGCGGGCGCGCACTGCACCGCGGCGTAGGTGCCGTCGGCGCGGCACCGAGGGACGAAAGGCGCGCGCCTGTCCGCTGGTGCGTTCAGCGCGTACCGGAGCGCCAGCATGCATGATGACGGGCCATCTGATTGCAAAGTCAGAGGTTTTTTTTTTATCAAAATCTAGAAAAGAAGTCTGAAAAGATTTAATTTAAAAAAAACTGATACTACCGAGAAGACACTGACAAGAAAGTTATAAGCCCGCAAATTATAAAATATACCTATAATGTAGAGACAATTTTAAAATTTTCCAACACACTATCCAATTTTACATCTTAAAAATTTAGGAAAACCATATTCGTGATAATATCGCTCGCTAACTCCCATCCTTCTACTGCTTTTAAAGCACAGGACTTTCGGTGTAAAGATTTTGTATTTTTACCGCCAGTGTCACAATCTGAAGTTCCTGTACTATACGATCACTGTAATAAAGGCGGCGAATTACCTACTCCGCAAGACTTATAATATAACTGTATTTGCGAATGGATTGGATCCTTCGATTTATGTGAACTTAAGCTGTGTGTTAATCGCATGTAAGTCGCATTTCGGTCACTATTTTAAATTTAAAGTTACGAGATAGGAATACAAATAATTGTTGTTCGTTGAAACGAAATTCCTCAGGTAGGTATTTCAAGAATATAGAAACAACAGCATCAGTGATACAGAAGTAGCGCGAAGATGTGCGACTGATGAATGTTTCTATCAAACTTATAAGCCGAATGGTTCTATCAAACTTTTATGCCGTAATGAAATGGATAGACACGAATGAAAACAATAAATACAAAGGATATTTCAAGGTATTGAATAATGTGGTATCTATCTACATGAAGGAATTATAGGCTGGTAACATTCCAGCTCGAGGCATAGGTACGCGGCATCAACTATGTTTTTTCTTGCTTGTGATTGTCAGCGTCACCGACCGGAGCGAATCGAGTAGAGACAGCTGAGCAGTCTGGCCTTGTGATGGTCATTCATCATTGTCATAAATGACAGTACTTATTTTATATAAAGTCGATCGTTCGTGGATATAATTGTTCGATAGTATTTATTACAGCATGCTTTTGTTTGCAGCCATTCTATTATATCCCTGCTGGGTTATCACTTATCAGCTTTGAACCGATTAGCTTTGAACCGATTATTTTAGGTTATGATAAGGGAATTTAATATTACGATTCATAAATAAAAAGTTAGTAGACGAATGATAATACAAGAAATTATTAGTTCTAACCTGAATTTGTAACGCGATATTTTGGCGAGCTTTGATTTTGCAGTGATAAAGTTTTCGGGCAATCTCTTATTATAACTTATAAGTAGGTAGAGCTTTTTTAGAATAGGTATGAAACTATCCTACGTCATGCGCATTAAGTACTGAGGCCCTAGACAAGCGGCACGTATGACGTTCGTTATCGCTCAATTTGCGATAGCGAATGTCAAAACCCGTACTTTCAATAACGTTGACTTTAAAGACTTTTCTAAGGCACCTGTCAAATCCATACAATTTGAAGTTAGCGAATTTCGCTATCGTTGTCAAAATGTTATTTGTCTAGGCTGTCCCCTGGTAGCGTCCTACTATTCGTCGAAGAAACTAGGATGGGTGGATGCCGTATCCTATATACACCGCAGAATATGTGTCTCACTTGGAGCAAAGGCGCGTCACTGATTGCAAGGTTATAAACAGACAAAGATGTTTTTCATTATTAGCACCAGTCTCGTGGAACAGTATTTCATTGTGTAAGTCATACATTACTTCAATTTCCTTGTGCTGAATGGTCTTAACTATATTCGCGATTAATATCTAGCTAGCAACATACCACCATGTTTTCCACAGAGGAAACTTATGACCTGCAATCATTTCAATAATAATACGTGTTAACAGAGTTGTTGAATGCACACTCAACGTAATGGCTGCAGATCTCGTATCTCTGAGAAATTTTCCATAAATCTGTCTTCTGTTTATTTAAAGCTATTTGGAGAAGTGTGGAGTTATATAAGTCATTCTCGACTACAAGTACCTACACGTAGAGTTTATTATTTGCTAAATAATTATTGGGATATTTTTAAGTGTACATCAAAAAAATACTGAAATGTACATCAAAATGACTGATTGCACACCAAAGGTTAGGTTAGTTTAGCAATTCAGTATTTTTTTGATGCAGAATCAGTATTTTTTGATGTGCAGTTAAATACAACCCATTATTATTTATGTTAGTTTTACTAGAATAGCGATATAGCGATATCTGAACGTTATAACAAAAAACAGATATTACAGTTTAGTTCATATTTTTTTATACTAGGTCAGTTGACAGACAGGCACACAGCCCACCTGATGGTAAGCGGCCACTACGGCCTATTCCATTTAGGGACGCTTCACCTGCAAGCGTCGCTCAATGTGACGCCAGACTGTAGGCGTAGGCTTTGACGAGCCATTTGGTGTAATGGTCGAGAAGTCGGCTATTACACCGGAGGTCGCGGGTTCGATCCCCGCACGGTACAAACATTTGTGTGCATGAACATGTCTGTTTGTATCGGTCTGGGTGTTTCTATGTATAATATGTATTTATTTACAAAAGAAAAGTATATAAGTAATGTTTATCCGTTGTCTAGCACCCATAGCACAAGCTAATGCTTAGTTTGGGGCTAGATGGCGCTGTGTGAATAATGTCCAGAGATATTTATTTATTTATCTGATCTTCGAGCCTCTGATTTTAAGTGTACTGGCTCCGACATTATTTTTGCCGGCACACAGCCAGAGCTGTTATGGCGGCAGATTTCACCTGTGAGGGTGGTAGCTAACCAGTCGGACTCTGAAAATGCCCTACCACCAATCAGACCCAATGTGGGAATCGAACCCACGACCTACGTGATTTTATACCCAAGCGCCTTAGCCACTGTTCCACGGAGGCGGTCAAAAGAGTTGCTTGAACCATATCTGTTTAAACTTGGTACCTAAAACGTCAACTTGTAAACCTTTAGCTCGATTATACTCACCTTCAAACACACGCTAGCTCTAGCTAATAGATAATAGGTAATCAAAAAGGTTTACGCTTGCTAATGATCTGTCGTTGGTGGTTTGAATGGACAATAAGGCCAGCGGAGGCGCCGTGTGTGAATATGTTCATGGTATACGACTAGTATAATATTGTTGTTAAATGTTTAAATTACTTAATGCATTATTTTTATGACTAATTATATTCGATGCAGTCGACAACAGATTAACCAATCTGACAGATCAAGTCTTAATTAAAATGGAACTGTATGCTATGAACATAAAGCTGAACATTGGTTGCAGCAGGATTATGACAGATTAGGGTAGGTAGATCTGCTGCCGACTAACTACAGACTACTAGTACCTACTGTGTTTTTTGGGCCCTGATAAGCTTAGCTTTAGTTTATTTGTTTGCTAGCGAGTTGGTTCCGAAGTTCAATCTTAGAAAGTAACTAAGAGTTTGAGCTTCTCGCTATAGGAAATGACTAGCTTTCAGCTTTCTACAGAAGCACAAAATGTCGTAGGATACAGGATACGGACTACTTCCCAAAGATTACTGCGTTTGATAGCCTAACGATGGTAACAGCATCTTGTTAACAAGGATTTGTAATTTGAGTACTCACCGACACAAGGGCCCTTGCGGGCTATGGCAACTGGCTCGCCGGAGCACTGTGCCTTCAGAAGCATGCATCTGGAGGGGTATGTGCGTCCATCAGTCCCGCAGACTGGCCGCCTGCCATTCGCGTTCGCTTCACAGGACGACACGCGAGCGAAACACGTATCGTTGAGTTGCTTGTTCCCCTGTGTAGACATGTGTTAATATAGTACACTGTACACATTTTTAAATTTGGGTATCGTTATATTCGTGTCAGGGTTCGGGCTACACATTTTTTTAGAAACAGAGTAGTTTTTGTCTTCGCTATATTTTTAAGGTCTTATTTCGTTTTGACCACAGAAAAGCATTAAACTACAAAAAGGTTTTGACCATGTATTTGTCTAAATCTATAATTAACGAGTGTAATTATTTTTAAATAAAAGAGACTACTTAAAAGCCGTCAGATCTTTTTAAAAATTCAACCAAGTGCTTAGTGGGTTGTTGTGTATGTACGGTCAACAGCACATCACGGTTAACACTGGCAGCTCGATAATAGCACTTATGCCCCCGACATAAGAGTGGCACAAAGTCCAAAGTGTTACGTCTGACGTGCTTTTGACTGTACGAGTAGGTACATTTTTCCTTTTCTTGTTATTTCTTGATGTTGGTAGTCACATTGTGACCTTTAAGCATACGTAAGTCGTGGATATCCTTTCATATCGTTTAAAATCGACATAAAATGGTCTATCATCCTGGCTGTTCCTTGAACTACTGAATGCGTACTTGAGGTGACTTCAAATCATTTACTTATGATTATTTTCCCTTATAAACGAGCTCGATTGTATTATAAGTGTTCATTTAAATTCAAATCACAACTTTTCCAGTAGATGTGTGGTCAGGTGCCAATTTTTCGTCTGTGACTTATTTATTTGAAATCATACACCTGTAGAATGAGAGCTGCCGGATAAAACGTGCAGATTACGATTCATCTACTGGATTACTTCAGTTGAGATCAAAAATAAATAACTCCGTGTAGCCGTTAGGTTATCCATTCTAATTTTATAAATGCGAAAGTTTCTCTACCTTTTAACGATTTTACGCACTGGATTTGATTTAAATGAAATTTGTTTCAGACATAGACTGTCTGTAGTCTACACATTAGGAAAGGACATAATTATGCTATATATTTCATCTCTTTTATGTTGGTCCTTCCTTAACGTCGGAAAGAAGTGACGGTGTACATGTTTTTTTGGTATCGGGATTGTTTGACTGGCTACTTTTTATCCCGGAAAAATACCACATTTCTGCAGGATTACAATATTTAGCCCACTTGGGCTAAGGCTAGTTTCCTAACTTCATGGTTTATACACAGAAAAAGCTCTATGACATCAGAAATTCACCTAGTTATAGGTACCGAGTTGTGGGAACCAAAATTTCGCTTTCCACAATAGGTACCAAGGAATAATGTAATTGCCCCATGGGCCCTTGGTAATTTAATTCCGGAAATAAGGTAGTTTGCTTTGACAGCTTAATACGCTCCACAACTTTTTTATTAGTTGTACTTATGATTTTAAGTGCGTGTTTGGTAAAAGATCACGAAGAAAAACAACAGCTTTTTTATATAAGGATATCAAATATGAGTTAAAAAGCTCACATATGGTAAATACAATTCATAATTTACTTACCTAAGTTTGTAACTGTAGTAAGTATAGCTATGGTGCAATATTTACGCTAATCAGGGAGCTCCTATCATAATTATTATACCTTGGAAGATTACCTATTCATTTGGCTTTAGAAATTCCGTGGATCCTTTAATGACAGATTAGATTTACGAGAGTGCGGGCAGGTATAGGCAAATATAACCACATTTACTACTGATTTTTACGACTACTTTTAAAGATCGTCTTCACTAATGAATGAGCATCAACCACTTTGATAACGAACTCCGTTTGGTGATGGTCGGGTTTGCTTCATTTGTGTTCTATTTATACCAAATGCGTCTTTTTTTATCAGTTTAATTACATTTGTTAATTTTCTTTATTCTTTGTAAAAATGATTTACGCAGTTGCGTCAAGTTGCGTCCTTTGGGGGATGAAAATAGTGGCAAATTATGTTAGGTTCATACCCCTTGGAATACAAGATTCAACTTGAAAACCAGATAGGTATGTGACCTTGAAAGGTTTTGGTAGATACCTGTCTGTCTCTTTCATACTCCACATTTGCCACAGATATTCATCTGCGTAACATAAGACATAATTTCTTTAAGACCTTTTAAAATATAATTTTTATTCTTGGGCTCTTTAGCTCTAGCTATGACAACACTAACTGAATGTGTCAAACATGTCACCCTGTTAGTGATTTATGTAGGGATAGCATATTAAGTACTAATATTCTATGTCCTTTAGTTTTTTTAGTTCGTGTGTTTTATTGGTTGGTACCTGATCCTTTCTATCTGGCACAACCTATTATCTACCAAATAGTTTCCGAACCCCGTTGCCCTGATGCATGATGACTCGAATCGGCGCTTTCCAAAAAAGTACAAAGGATCAGGAAATACTTATACTGTATTAAAACTGTTAACTTGCTGTATTGTTTTTCTGTTAGTTTACGCTATGTTGTTGGAGCTTGCAGTCTGGGCACAGAATAAATACTAAAGGTCTGGGTCCATTAGGTACTTGGAACTTGGAAGCAGTCGATTGGATAAGAGACCCTTATGCACTAGATACTTGGGTATATACATAATATGTTAGTATAATAGGGTATGGTAGATTTATTTGTATGATGTGCATAAAACCTACAAAAAATTATTATACTTAATTTAAAAACATACTTAGATACTAATATTAATAACGATGAGCGTACTTTGCAAATCATGTTCGATAAAACGATCTATTTTTACCTTGTAAGGAGTTGAAGTTAATAATAATTATATTTACCTCTTCAAACAATTTAAATGACTTAAATAAATAGGTATTGCTGGGTTGAACATCTTAACATTAAAAGTATAAGAAAATACAGCATCAGTTATAAGTTCCAAGACTTAACGATAAAATAATAGTTATAGTTAATTAAGTTAAAAGACCGTAAACATGCATGTATTTATTTAAGCGAAAACATAATAAAAAGTTAATAAAATAATATTTACCTTCAATTCAGGCGCAGCTCCAGTAACAAAGTAAATAAAATTCAGAAGGAATAAATAAACCACAAAGTAATAGTTATGCATAATGTTATCTATTAATTAATAAAGTACCTATTTAGTTAAAACTTCTTTTATTATTTATACACAAAATACTTTCACAAAACAAAACAAATAACAGTGCCGATAGCGTAACGTCTAAGTGATCATATTGGCATAGTTGTAAACTACGGTAACGGGATTTAGTTTAAAAAATAACTAGTGTCTCGGAGACACGGTCACCGGGAGAGAGCGCAAAGAACAGAATAAAATACAATAAGGATCGTTCCCGGAGCGTCTGCGCCGCTGGCCGGTCGGCTCGCCACGAGCAAAAAGCGCACGCACCCCGCCCACCGCTTAGCATTCGTTTCGTTCGCTACTCGACGAATAATGATGTGCCATTAGCGATAAAACCGGTGTTCGCCATTTCAAGTCAACAATCACTGGATTAACTAAACTTTTACATCATAGCCGTAATGCACTTAACTGCATTTAAAGAAATTACATACTCACATAATGTTAGTAAAACATGCATATTTAGGCATCGTTCATACCAAACGTATTGTCGGCCGCTGACTGTGAGCGCGCGTTACGTAGTTTATCGCTTTTCCAATGTATTAGTATACTAGTATTGTAATATATATATTATATATTTAACTTGTTTTTCAAACCGAACCGACTAACGCTTCCTTCCACCATACTGTGACCATACTGACAGTGAGCATACCACAGAACACTATAACTCTCTGCTCTGAGCATACTCACAGTCGGTGCGGCGGACAATACGTTTGGTGTGTGTGAACATAGATCTCTGTGGTGTGAACGATGCCATAGTGTCATTACTAAACTTATTTCAATCATTCGTTTTGTTGAGTATGTAACTAAATTATCCTGAAAACACATAAAAACGCGCTACCTACTTATTAAAAACGTACAGCTTTTTTTGTAAGTTGATTAAATAAAAAAACAAGGCAATTAAAATACCACATGGGTGTTTAGTCTTAGTACTTATGCTGAGTTGGGTATAATGAGCAATTAAAAACTAACTTTAATAAGCTATAAAAATATAGGTAATTTTCTGATCACTAAGACCTTATTTTTTAATGATCAAAAGGGTATATTTAGCGACAAGATGAAATTGCAATGTAATTTTCAATGTTTTGACAATTAGTTGATTACGACAATAATTTAAGTAGGAAATAGATTTTAGACACACCTTTGTGAACAGTCAGAAAGTGTCTAAAAAGGCACGTCTTGCGGTTCACAGTGGTGTAGTGGTACCAACAATAATGTATGGAAGTGAAAGTTGGGTATGGCAGAAGAAGCATGAAAGCAGAATAAATGCAGTGGAGATGCGAGCACTGAGAAGTATGCAAGGAGTAAAATTGAGTGATAGAATAGAGAACGAAAAAATAAGAGAACTATGCGGCATAAAAGAAGACGTAGTGACAAAAATCGAAAAAGGTATGCTAAGATGGTTTGGTCATATAGAGAGGATGGATGAAAGTAGGTTAACAAAAGAAATATATAAGGGGAGTGTGAATGGAATCGTTGGAAGGGGAAGGCCTAGAAGGACATTCCAGGACCAGATAGGTGACGTCCTGAGGAAAGGTCAGGTCAAGAGTACCCTAAACCGACGGGCATGCATGAAAAGACTTATGAATGTGGAGGAAGCAATAGTTGTGTGCCAGGATCGTAGCAAGTGGAAGGAGTTGGTCTCTGCATGCCTACCCCTACGGGAAAAAGGCGTGACGGTATGTATGTATGTATAGATTTTAGATAAATATTAATAAATGTACGGGGAATTCCCACCAGAGGAAACTGGATAATATTCTTACACAAAACTAACCGGTTCGGTAGACAGTAATTTTAAATTCAAAGTCAAAGTAACGTAGGCTACCTAAGTTCATAAAATATGGCCTTTCTATTTTATTATTTGCATAGATACCAATCCAATATTTATTGAAAATCGACTTAATCACAATCACTATCAACTATCAACCATTATTCGTATGCTTACCTTATTATTAAGACAAAAATAATATTAATTGCTCCTTATTCTGAGATTATTTGCATAGTTGCAAAGACGTTAGTAGGTACTATTAATATTCTGTGCCGCCATCAGGGAGAAAACATGGAAGAGAGAGCATAACAAAAAACAATTTACCAAACTTTTAAATTTTTAGCTTAAAATCTGTACATCTTCCTTCCGTAAAAATGGCGCGAACGCACGGCACGGCAGTGCTGCCAGTTTATCGCAGAAATTATGTTTTCAAATCTAGTGTTGTGTTGGCGCTCTTTAGGATAATACCTACGCTCAGCAATGTAAATCTTATATAATATCAAAATTTTAAATATCATGTATATATTTACTCTCGCTCTCTGTTGACTGTACTTCAGCAATAAAATATTTATGCTTTGCGTTATATTATGTTGAGAACATAATTGAAATATTATTTGTGTTTTATTGCGGCCATGTTTCAAAGGCGTAACTCCAAATGGGTTTTGTTCTGTTTAATATTTTTAATACTTGTTGTTACCCTAACAGACAGCAAAAAAAGGGAGGAGGGAAATGTGAAGTACTATGGTCCACATAGAACCACAAAAAAACCAGGATACCGTTTTACAAAAACAATATGCTTGCAATTAGATAATACACTAAGAGGTGAATCATGTTATTATCTAATTTTATTACGTTTTCTTTATTTTATTCATTTTTTTCAACTATGTTTTTGCAGCACGTCGCAAGTCATGCTTCCTACGACCTGACACTGGACCTTGTAGAGCAGATATTATTCAGTGGTATTTTGATGTAAAAGCAAAAAAATGTTATCGGTTCTTCTGGGGAGGATGTCAGGGAAACGGAAATCGTTTTGATACTAAAACACAATGTTTGGAACATTGCTTTATTAATACTACTAATCCGCCTGGTATGTATCTAATTACAAAATTATTGATTACTAGTGGTCGCCCTTAGAAGTGGTCGCCAGTCGCCTCCGTGGTTTCACTCGCGCGTAATTTCTTTTTTCCAATTTCCCCCTCTTCTCCCCACATTTCCGGGATAAAAGCTATGTCACCCGGGGATAGTGTAGTGTCAAATCGGTTCAGTAGTTTCGGAGCCTATTCAATACAAACAAACATACAAACAAATAAAAATTATAATAAAGTTTGCCTCTTTTTAATATTATAGATATTGAAAACTTTCCAAAAGCTGTCCCTGATTGGACCGTTTTAGTTTAGGAAGTTGTATTATAACCACGAATATCAAAGTTACGAATCAAAATATAGGTAACAGGAAAATGAACTATGTATCTACAATAGGGCAATAATTCTGCTCTACAATCGAAACGTAACGGTGTTCATTTGAAAAACAACAGCTGCTCTCTGTATTTTAGATACCTACTTAATCTGCCATTTTTTGGGTGAAAATTTAAGTAGTTTTGCTAAAACTCCACATAACACTTTTGTTTTATTTATTTCAGCCCAGATACCATATTTCTGCTCCTTGACTTTTGACTACGGCACATGCTTTGGGCATTATAACCGTTGGGCATGGGACCCATTTTACAAGTACATACTTTATGATTTTCTAAATAATTTATGTAACGTTTGTTGTATAATATTGTGATTTATTTCTTTTATTTATTTTTAACTAAACCACAGAATACTACAAATTAAATAAAACTGTAGGACTCCATTCTCACCAGCCTGTCGCAGTTCACATCTGGACATAGGCCTCTTCTAATGCGGATGTTAGCAATTTTACAGACCTTTTTCTCGATATTTGTTGAAGTTTTACCAGAAATGATTATACTGTTGGTTAAGCATGGAGGATGATTTTGTGTTAGCCATTAAAGAAATCATTATCTAGTCTAATCTAAACCTATCCATACTATTTTAAATTAGATTCTTATTATGTTTGCAGGACTTGCCAACGTCGGTTATACTCGGGATGTGGCGGAAATCAAAACAACTTTGAGTCTAGAGCTGAATGTTTGAACAATTGTCTGGTTCCTCCTAATAATACAATTAACAGTTTTCATCAATTTACTACTTGTGTACCATTTGATATTGAGGAGCTTCAAAAATAATCAATGCATATTCTGTAATAAAAGACTGGATTTTTCTTTAATGAATATCAATGAATATTTAATTTTACTTCTTCCTTTTGTTTCTTAGTTGATCCTAATCCTAACTCCTGCTCTTCTTTTAATGATACAAATAATCAGACGCTGTACAGTCAGCAGCAAATCAACTTTACAACCGTGTTTACAACGCCTGCTAGGTACGTACCGTACGTACGCCGCTCGCCAGCACATCAGATCAGACTACCCTAATTTGTCAAATTTCTACAACCAATTTTCAGCTTTATTTACTTCACTTGAAGTTCTCTTTCAATTGAGAATTTTTGACAGATTAGGGTAGGTTGATCTGTGTTGGGCGCAGGGATACAAATAAAACTTGTTTTATTATAACTGTTGTTTTATTGTACAGCCTTTGTTTATTTTATGCAGAATTACAGAGTGATTGAATTATTTATTTTAGATTTTACAAGAGAATATTTTGGGTGAGAGCGAACAGAGATGAGAGTGACAGATGACAGATTGGTTCTTCTATTTATGAATATCAATAGCCCTGGCTCCCTGGTTTATGCCGTGTATATAAAAACTAGTATTCTAACACTCCTCCTCACGGCAATACCATTTAAAGGAGCCCCATCTTGCAGCGGCAGTCTTCAAACTTCTGACGAGGTAGCGCCTTTGTTAGGATATCTGCAACCATTTCCTCGGTTGGCAGATATGACATTAGTATCAAGCCTTTCTGTAAGACCTCTCTTATGTAATGGTGCTTTATGTCTATGTGCTTAGACTTGGTGCTGATGATGGGATTTGTAGCCAACTTCTGGGCAGCCTGGTTATCATTAAATATGATAATTTTCGATTGCTTCTGTCCCAGGTCATCATGCAGTTTTCTTAGGTGAATGGCTTCTTTAGAACAGTCTGTGATCGCCATATATTCAGCTTCAGCTGTTGAGAGTGCTACCGTCTGCTGTTTTCTGGATTCCCAGCTTACTGCACCGCCATTCTTTATGAAGCAGTAGCCTGTGTAAGACTTTCTGTCAATGTGACAAGATGCCCAGTCTGCATCGGTGTATCCAATTAATGTGGCATCCTTGTTCTTTGCAAAAGTTAATTTTAATTCCTTAGTGCCAGCTAAGTATCTAAGGACACGCTTAGCTGCAGCCCAGTGTGCCTTTCCATAGTAGGCATTGAACTGACTTAAATAGCTCACAGCGTGGGATATGTCTGGACGTGTAGCTACAGATAGATACATGAGTGCTCCAATTAAATTTCTATAAGGTAAGTTTTCATCAGGCTTTTCTTCTTTCTTTAGTTTCAACGCTGTCTCCATAGGTGTTGAGACAGGTTTTGCATTTTGCATATTAAATTTCTTTATTATTTCTTCAATGTATCTAGTCTGGTTCATTGTAGCTTTTTGTCCTTTTTCATATTTAAAATCTATTCCAAGGCAGTACTCTAGTTTTCCTAAGTCTTTCATTTCGAATTTACTTTTCAAAATTTTCTTTATTTCTTCCCATTTCATCTTGTTAGAATATGAAATTATCAGATCGTCGACATAGATTGTGATTATTATTTTATCTCCTCCTTTCATAAAGGTATACATACATGGATCTGCTTGTGATGATTCAAAATCTAAGTTTTTTAATTCAGTATCTAGTTTCTTATGCCATTGTCTTCCTGATTGCTTCAGACCATATAATGCTTTTTCTAGCTTGCATACTTTTTCTTCTTTTATATTTCTTAAGTCTTCTAGCATCTTCTTAGCTTTAAAGAAAATTTTAAGATCTTCCTTTTTGCTTTCTTCGACTAGTATTTCACATAGATATTTTTCTAGGTAAATGGGAACTTTCATGAAAATGTCTTCTTCAATTTCACCATAAAGATACGCTGTTGTCACATCCATTTGGCTCATTTCCATGCCTTCCTGGACAGACATACTAATTTGAGATCTAATAGAACTAAGTTTAGCTACGGGTGCAAAAGTTTCAGTGAAATCTATTCCAGGTATTTGAGCGAATCCCCGAGCAACTAGTCTAGCCTTTTTCATTACAGCATTGCTTGTGCTTATTTTGTTCTTTAATACCATTTTGTAATCAATGACATTCATTTCTTTTTCTCTTCTTGTAATTTTCCAGGTGTCATTTTTAATATGTGCTTTTATTTCAGATTTTATTGCTTCATGCCAATCTCCTTCATTGGTGATTTCTTCAGTAAAGTAAGTATTTTCCATTATAAAATTGCTTTCATCTGAATTTTGTTCATCTTCTAAAATAAAATCTTTCACCCATGTAGGCTTCTTTTTCTCTCTTCTTGGTCTTTGTCTTTCAGTTTCTTCAGGTATAGTTTCTTCACTAATTATTTCTTTTTCTGTTTCAGGTGGCGCACGGTGGGTACGCGGCGTCGTGAAGTCTTCATCTTCAGTAGGTGAGTATTCATCATCGGTAGGTAAGTTGTCCTCAGCAATATTAGGTTCATTAATATGATCACTTGATCCCAATTCTTCTGGCTTTTGAAGTTTTTCAATATTAGGAATTTGTTCGCATTCAATTTCCAGTAAGGTTCGGTGATTTGTGTCATTTTCTTTTTGTTCATAAGACATTCCGTTTATGAATCTTACATCCCTGCTGATTATAACTTTCTGAAGATGTTCTATCCAAATTCTGTAACCCTTTGTGTTTTCAGGATATCCAAGAAAAATTCCTTCTTTAGCTCTTGGTGAAAATTTTCTTATGTTTCTCTTTTCTAGTACAAATGCTTTAGTACCAAATAATTGAAAATGTCTGACTGACGGAGTATAACCAACCCATATTTCAAAAGGTGTTTTTCCATTTGTGGCTTTTGATGGTATTCTATTTGTAATATAATTTGCGGTATTTACGGCTTCAGCCCAAAAGCATTCAGGTAAGTTGGATTCTATTAACATGCAGCGAGCTTTATCTAATAAGGTTCTGTTTCTCCTTTCAGCAATACCATTATGCTGTGGTGTGTATGGTGCTGATAATCTACGCTGGATACCAGATGACTTTAGGTATGTATCAAATTCTTTATTTATGTATTCCTTTCCGTTATCTGTTTGTAGAATCTTTATCTTTTTATTTATCATGTTTTCAACTTCCTTTTTATATTCTTTAAACTTTTCCAATACTTCATTTTTATTTTTCATGAAATATATTTTGCCATAACGACTGTGTTCATCCGTAAAAGTGACAAAGTATTTATGACCTCCGTTACTTTCTTGTGGAATAGGCCCGCACACATCAGAATGAATTGTATGCAATTTTTCAGGTGCCCTTGTCTCTTCACGTCGTTCATGAGGAAAAGGTAGGTTAGTCATTTTACCTTTTATACAAATTTCACAGTTAGATAATTTTTCTTCTTCTGAAAATGTAAGTCCTTTCATAGTTTTATTTTTCAGAGCATATTTTAGATCATTTTCATTTATGTGACCCAAACGTTGATGCCAATAATTAATTTTAATTTCCTTTTCTTTGGAAAAATTCACTCTATTTCTTGTATCTAAATGGACATAATACAGACCTTCACTTTTTATTCCAGTAATTATTTCCTTATCTTGTGCATTTTTTATAATGGCTCTGTCCTTTTTAAATAATGCACTGCATCCATTTTCAGTCACTTTGGCAACAGAAATTAAATTAGTAGTAAGTTCTGGTATGTAAAGGGTATTGTGCAGGTTAATTGTCTCACCTTTTATTTTAATTCTTGCCAACCCTTTACCTTCAACTTTCTCTGTTTTATTAGATGCTAATTTCAGTGTTTCATTTTCAGTAGGGGCCATTGACACGAAAAATGATTTGTCGTTACACATATGTGATGTGCATCCACTGTCTATACACCATTTTGATGGCGATGTGGTGACATTGAATGATGTACAATATAGATTTTGGTTTTTATTTTTATTGTACCAACAATCTTCGGTTCTATGTCCCTTTTTATTGCATTTTTCACATTTCAGGAATTTCTTACTTGTAAACTTGGGCTTGGGCCTTTGTTTTCTTCCATAAAATGCTTCTTGCACTTCTGAATTTTCTTCTTTATTTAATCTGGCTTCACTTTCTTCGATTATCTTTGTTTTTAATTTGTCCGGTGAAGGCAGCTTGTCTCCGGACTCAATTGCAACTCTGAAGTTTTCATATGTTTCTGGGAGGCTGTATAACAACATTACGGAGAGTAAGTCTGTGTCGATTGATATTTCCATAGCTTTGAGCTTTTCCACAATGTCCATGAAAGCATTTATGTGTTCTCTTGCACTTTCAGTTGTTTTCATTTTCTTCTGTAAAAGTTTCTTGAGTAGGGTGGCCTTCCTGGCCGGCCCACAGCTCTCGTAGGCATTCTTTGTTGAGGGTGGCATGCGACCTTCATAGTGGAAGGTCGGCACTGGCACACAACACTAAGTTTTGAATACAGAAAAGTTTATGTTTGACAATCTGTCTACCTGCACATCAACGGTGACGCATTCAATAGTCAGCTTCAGTGGTGAACAGTCGAATAGATACCTATGTAATAAATATATGAGAGTGATTAAATAGTGACAACCCTCCTCCTGGTCTTATTTTTATAACCCGCCAAGAGGTTATGGGCCCAGCCCGCACCCGCCAACAGGATGGTGGGCCCAGTAGAGACCAGGAGGGATCAAAAAACAATAACGAAGAAAATTTAATAGTGAGATGCGGCCACGGAGAATCTCTGGTCTGTGGATGCGGCCATAGAAATGTTATGTATGGATGCGGCAAAGGAAGAAGAAGATAAAATTTAATAACGGATAGAATAAGAAGGACGTTGAGAAGATAAAGGGCGTTAAGAAGATGATAATAAGATAGATTAAAAAGGGTGTCGAGAAGAAGATGATGATGAAACAAATGATGATGAAACAAATGATGGTGAAACAAATGATGGTGAAACAAATGATGGTGAAACAAATGATGTTGAAACAAAAATAAATGACGGTGAAGAAAGATAATAATAGAGAAGGTAGTCGAGCGGTGGATAAATAAGTAGAGAAATAATAATAATAGAGAAGGTAGTCGAGCGGTGGATAAATAAGTAGAGAAATATTAATATAGAGAGAGTAGTCGAGCGGTGGATAAATAAGAAGAGAAGTAATAATAGAGAGAGTTGTCGAGCGGTGGAAGAAATAGGTGGAAAAATATGTGGAAAAATGATGATAGAGTAGTCGAGTGGTGGAAAATAATGATGAAGTCGAGCAGTGGAGAATAATGATGAAGTCGAGTGGTGAAAAATAATGATGAAGTCGAGTGGTGAAAAATAATGATGAAGTCGAGCGGTGGAAAAATAATGATGAAGTCGAGCGGTGGAAAATAATGATGAAGGAGAACAAAGATTACGAGAAAGATTTAAAGATTATACGTCATGTCATGGAGTACCTATGATACGGAAGTTTTGATACGAGGAGGAGATAAAAACAGAGGAGGAGATAAAAACAGAGGAAAAGATAAATGAAAGTAGAGTGATAACAAAAGTGAACGAAGGACGTTTCGGACTTTATGTGGGGGATTTATAATTATGTAATTATGTAAGTTTTTATAGGGGTGTAAAAGTTGTATTATGTAAAGGCGTGAAACTTAAGCTTACATTATCAGTTTTAAGGGGGTGCGTAGTTTTGAGGGGACATAATATTATTATATGATTCATTTAAGGGGGTGTGGAAATATGAAATCTAAATGAATCATTATAGAGTTAAAAGCATTTATTTTCAAAACCTATAACTGAATACCTGACTATGAATAAGTGTATTTTGATAACTACTGCTACAAAATTAGTTTCTATTTGAATTTATTTTTATAAGTTTATAGTTTATTGTAATTTAATTTTAGTTTATATTTATTGATTTATTTTTGTGTTTTCTATGTTAGGAGGATTTAATATGAGATTATTGAAGTTAGCTGAAGGTTTATAATTAGGGGAAGAAGAAGGTTTATGAGAATTAAAGTTTCGAGAGGTAGAAAGTTTCTTTAATGTGTCGAGGAGTATATTTAATTTTCGGAAGGAAACTCTAAATTTATGCGGTGTAATAGATGGTTAGGAACATTTTATATTTATTTATTGCTGTGTGAAAATTGTGAGCATGTGGATGTGCAGCAGACAGATTGAGGGGGTGTGTTGAGGGTGGCATGCGACCTTCATAGTGGAAGGTCGGCACTGGCACACAACACTAAGTTTTGAATACAGAAAAGTTTATGTTTGACAATCTGTCTACCTGCACATCAACGGTGACGCATTCAATAGTCAGCTTCAGTGGTGAACAGTCGAATAGATACCTATGTAATAAATATATGAGAGTGATTAAATAGTGACAACCCTCCTCCTGGTCTTATTTTTATAACCCTCCAAGATTCTTCAAAGTATCCCACACGCTTTTTGCTGTTTTGCAGGATTTTACAAGTCGCAGCTCCGACGGGGAAATTATCAATAGTAGTTCAGCTTTCGCTAGTAAATCCTTTTCGGCGTCTAAGTTTTCATTTGTCAGATGATTTTGAAGACCAGCTCGAATCAAGATAGCTTCGGCTTGAACTTTCCACGTGTCGAAATTGTCTTTTCGCAATGGTTCGATGTGCACAGAATTTTTTCGCCGACATTTTTATCAACCTGCTCTGGGCCCATAACCTGTTGGGCGCAGGGATACAAATAAAACTTGTTTTATTATAACTGTTGTTTTATTGTACAGCCTTTGTTTATTTTATGCAGAATTACAGAGTGATTGAATTATTTATTTTAGATTTTACAAGAGAATATTTTGGGTGAGAGCGAACAGAGATGAGAGTGACAGATGACAGATTGGTTCTTCTATTTATGAATATCAATAGCCCTGGCTCCCTGGTTTATGCCGTGTATATAAAAACTAGTATTCTAACAATCTGCTGCCGTCCGTACAACAAATATTTTTTGGGATGCTGAAATATTAGTTTAACAGTTAGGTCCTTATTCGACCAACCCACACCACACAATAACAAACAAATTGTCAAATTACATGAATTAATGGTCACTCTAACTATGAATGAAACTTTATTTCGTATGCTGCAATGTGAAAGAACAAGACAAGCGCCTCCGTTCATTTGCCTCTGCGTAAGGCGCAACGCAACCAAACATAAACTTTAATGCGTTGGGATAGTGTTCATTTTCAAAAATGTATTTTTTGAAGTGAAAACTTCTTTAGCGGCGTTGTGCACTTTTTTGTATGGGGAAAAAATGTTAAACTCGCGTCAGGATTTATGTGTCACGTGACCTGATCGAAAATCCATATAAAATTTGAAGTCCGGACACGTGTTTTCTACAAACTTATCTGTTCCGGTGGCCAAAATTGGAACTACGTGAAATGCAATGCAAAAACGATATTTAATGACAGTTTTAAATAGACGGTAGCGACGCCGCCACCGGAACAGATAATTTGTCGGTCTATAGACAATAATGGTTTTTTGTTCAATTTGACAGCTCATTTAAGCAAAGAAAAGTGCTTCTTATGTACATCAGGAGTAGAGTAAATAATTGTATTAATAAGAACTGATGTTGTTTTCTTGAGTTTTATTCCTTTAGCGTAAGGTATATTTTTCCTTGCATGAATGAACTGTCAAGTGTGACCTCTTCTACTATTATAGCCGCAGTGCGGTCGCTTCCTATATGCTTCCTATGCTACAAAGTGAGCACAAAGACCTTAATTTGATATCCTGCAAAATTCAAAATTTAATTGCCGTAATAAAACATTTAAAAAGTTTGGAATATCTTTATTCGCCGGAATTATATAACAGTATTTTGTGGAAATTAACACCACTTCTCCGCAGTCTTTGGATCCGCTATGCTGCGGAGCATGCATCAGGTCGTATGAAGTTGGAAATGCTGTCCGATTTCCTGCGACAAGAGGCTCGTTCTCACACACAGTTTGGCTTGTTACCCCAAATTCCCAGTGAACATCCTCGAAAGCGACATGTTGATTACTGTAACACCACTCGTGTTATTAACGATTCGGGAGTCTGCGGATTCTGTAAAGGGAATCATTTCTTGGCCGATTGCTCCAAATTCAAAAGTTTATCCGCAGATTCCAGTATGCAATTAGTTGTAAATTCCAAACTTTGTTTTCGTTGTTTAGAAAATAAATAGTTGTCAATCAAAAAAGTATGACATTGACGGTTGTCAATCATTTTATCATTATTTATTACATGGCGTTTCAGTGTCACAGCAAGGAGTTTCTGATAAGTCTGAAAAAGTTTCTGATTTCATTAATTCTGAGAGATAAACTTTTTAATGTAATATAAATTGTCATGTTTGTGTACGATAGCGCAATAAATAAATATTGTATTTTACCACATAAATGATAGTACTTTTATACCTCTACCAATCTATTAAATCCCTACCCATTCCAAAATACATATCAAAAATGCACAACGTTAATATTCAGGTTTTCACTTCTGCCGGCACTCCCGGAGTGCAACCCGTCGTTTTTTTTTTAAGTTTTCCGTCCGGTTTAATAAAATAAATGTTCAGTTTCAGTCCATGTCCGTGTTATGCAGTCATGCAGAGCTATGCAGAGTCAGACTCATGCAGCGTTGCCAAAAGGTTACTTTGTAAACTTTTAGGTAATTTTGATTCCTTCAGGTGATTTTTTGAAAGCGTGCAGAATGCTTTTAATAAATTCCCTCCAGTGCACCACAATGTGGCAGTGGTGCAACCACAGAATCATATAACAACATACCTTTCTCTTTCACACCAATACATAAATCAACCGTCCGTCTTGCCCGGTCAATTCGGATTCCTTCATATCCTGTCGGTCGATCTTCGTAACTTGTGTGTTTGCCAACCTTGACCTCACTTACTGGCTTCGGTGTTATTATTCTTTGAATTTTTTAAATAATTATTAAAATAAAACTTTAAGATATAACTTAAATACATAATTGCTTAAATATAAAGATGAAACTCTACCCGTAATTCTGTAAGTTCTAATTTAATATTTTATTCTTTTGGTTACCTAATTAAAATGTAAAAGGTTTCCTTGGGTTTCCTACAAAAAGGTTACTATTTTATACATTTCAGCCTTCAGCAGGTAACTTTTGAAAAGACCTCTGACCTCGCTCGCTGGCAACACTGGTGTCATGTCAAACCTCAGAAATGTCAAACAAATAATTGTCATTTGTCATTATTGTCAAATTTCTGGTGAATCTGGTGATTACTACTTGCTCAGTGATTACTACTGCTGGACTTCTGTGAGTTCTGGACATTCCGGTTGCTGTTGAGTTGATTATTTTAAAGATTGCTATGTTTTGTTTTAGATTTAGATTGTGATTTGGATCTTGTTTTGCCTCTACATTTTAAATATAAAAATGTAGTAGACTAAAATGTAACATCACAATTGCCTTTCAATAATTACATAGAAGTTTATTTATTATATTGAGTGGGAAAATAACAGCTGTCGTGTCGAGAACTACATAATGTAAAACCTAATAAAAATACATGAATGCACTGTAGTGACTGTATGGAATAATTGGTAACTTACTTAGTCTGCCGGTCAAGTGTGACATATCTAAACTTAGGTACGATATAGGTCTTTATTTTTTCTTATAAAAATATTTAGAATGTACTAAACTGTACCCGGCATAGGTAGATAAAGATGGTTATAGATTAAAGACTTCAAAACAGAATTAAAACATTTTTACTTCAACCCAAAAAAACATTTATTATTTAAGCTTACATACATATTATGATTTCTGTTGGTTGATCCTCTAACCAAAACACATGCATTTTTGTATGACAGTTATTTGTTAATTAATAAACCTCAATCCTTTTCATTAGATTGAGAAGAAAATCCGACAAACATGGTGGTGATAAAATGGAGATTTCATTGGCGAAGAATATACCAGCAAATAAAGTAAGTTTCTCAACCATCTTACTCTGATCTTTATGTGCAAAAACAATACTTTCCTTCACCCTCAAAGACGGAAGGATGGGCCTGATATTTTCAAAAAATGTAAGGTATGCTTAGTGTTTTCACAATCACAAAGGTCTGATGCAATGCTTTTTCTATTTCTGGCAAGTGTTTGAGGCAGGTTTACAAAATGGCCAAGCGTACTAAAAAGGTCGGAATTACTGGCAAATATGGAACACGTTATGGTGCTTCCCTACGTAAAATGGTCAAGAAGATGGAATTGACCCAGCACTCCAAATACACTTGCTCCTTCTGTGGAAAGGATGCCATGAAGCGATCATGCGTTGGTATCTGGTCTTGCAAGCGTTGCAAGAGGACAGTAGCTGGAGGCGCGTGGGTGTTCTTCACCACAGCTGCTTCATCCTGTCGTTCTGCTGTGAGGAGGTTACGTGAAGTCAAGTAAATGTTGACTTTTTAGTGTAAGGCAATCATATTACTTGATTTGAATTTCTCATTCAACCATTGTAAAGTATGAAAGTATCATCCTATTGATCCCCAATACAGGACAAAGACCTTCACCCTTGAAATCAAGTTATCAATGATGGGTACTGGCTTAATCAACATGCTTGCCAAATTTGGATTAGGAATCACAAACTGAGTCCGAAGAAACCAACACAAAGATAGCTCGTCTCAGAAATTTATCCCAGGGCCTTGAAATTTCAGCCCGGTACTTAACCCATTAGCTAGTCATCGAGCAGTTACTAGAACATTGAGGCGTTCGAGACAGAGTTGACCAAAAACCATTTTTTGATCTAATGATTAGTAGTGCCGTAATCTGGGGAAGATACTGCAATTCTTTGGGTGAACCTTATTAGTCAGTAGCAAAAACACCATTTATGTATTAACAAAAAATTTACTTTTAATACAATTTTTCTTCATTTCAGAGCATGGATTATATGGAAATATTCTCAGGCAGTGTTAACTGTGAGATCATTAACTTATAATGAACATATGAGCTATGGCTACATAGTTGATTGTTTATTAGAACCAATATTTTGGTTTGTTGACAATTTTGCAGCAAGTTTAGGAAAGGTAAATGTATTCATCTATGTGTATAAAAACTTAATCTACAATAATAGTTGTATGTGAGTGCTTAAACTTCCAGATGTAAAGCGGAGTGATTTCTTAGTCTACAGCACAGAGATAGATGTACTTCAACTCTGTGGTCTACAGTCTGTAAAATTACTCTTATCGGTCACTATTACAATAAATATGTAATCGTAAATGAAAGAAGTTAAGCAATTGTGCAGTTCTAACAAAAAGAAAAAATGTATTATTTAATGCCCACAGATACAGTCATACAAGGTTACATTGTTGAATTTTGATGAATTGTCAAATGTTATCTATTAAAATTACTCAACTTTTTAATCACTATAATACTAATAAATACCTTGTATATTTTTTCAGGTTTTTGTTTTCTGTGTTACCATACTAACTGGTGCTGTAGTTGCTGTATCATACTGGGTTGGTCTGCCTTACTGGTGGCTGCAGGATCCCTACATTGCATCATTTCTTGTGGTGTTTGGAAACTGGCTTCTGATCAACATTATGTTTCATTATTATATGGGAGTTGTTACATCACCTGGATACCCACCACATGTGAGTTACCTAAATATTACAATAATTGCTTAAGGCAAATTTTAGACAGAACAAACAACTCTTCTTATTTACTAACAACTCTTCTTTTTTCAACTAAAAGGGTGATATTAATTTGAAAATAAATAATATTTATTGTTATTTCAGGGTGCTATGGTATCGCAAGCAGCAAGTATTTGTAAAAAATGCATAACTCCGAAACCACCTCGTACACACCATTGCTCAGTATGTGACCGTTGTGTTTTGGGAATGGATCACCATTGCCCATGGTTGAATAACTGTGTTGGCTATTTTAACGCTCGGTATTTCTACCTTTACATGGTTTATATGGTGATTGGAGTTGCGTTCATTATTGTGGCTGGTCTTGACATTGGATATCAAGTTATATGGATTAATGATACAGGTATATTATGATATTTCATACGTTAGGTGTTTAACATATTGTATTTTAAGTTTAATGAATTGATAACCTCTTGCAAATGCTTTTCTATTTCAGGTGGCATAATCCCAAATAATGATCCAGATCTCATTGGACATCCTGTCAAAATGAATCAGAGTGGAGTTCTTGTGCCAATCAAAGTTATTGTTGAATATGATTCAATCAATTTCCCCAGAGAGCATAACTTGCCAATTCCACCTATAACGGAGGTGCAACGCATCTGTGCTCATCCATGGAAAAGAAAAGCTGTGATTTTCATGGCTGTGACATGCGTTTCAGTATTCATTGCACTTGGGACATTAGTAATAATGCATGGTAAAAACATAAGTAGCGGTGAGACCAGTGTGGAAGCTCATATAAATGCAAAATTGCGTGAACAACACAGTTCTTTTCGAAATCCATATAATTTTGGTAGGGAAAAAAATTGGAGATTATTCCTTGGGTTAACACAGGGACGGACATTTTTACGACATGTCTTGTTCCCATCAAGACATACGCCCAGTGGCAACGGATTGGTGTGGCACACCGTACACAATGTGCATGAAGATTGGCCTTAAATCAAAAGTAGATAATGAGACTGAAATTTTCATTTTACTCATTCCCTCTTTTATTTCTATGCCTTTCTATGTTTCTGTGAGGAGAAAGTGTAAATATAAAATCAAGTACATAGATAAGATTTATTTTAAGTTATATTATAATTTATAGAAGACAAGTCAATTTTGAACGTGTTAAATTTTGTATTGTTTTATTTTTTCATATACTTTTATGGTTACGTTTTGTAATAATATTATATATTATTTATAAATGTTCATTAGCTTAAAATAAGTACACATTTATTTACTTTCCTAAAAAATTTAATTACTAATTTATCTAATATTTGTTAGTATTGAGTATGTACAATGTATAATAATTGCCATTACAGTGTAACATAATTTATTTACATGACTTGAAGTAACACAAGTTAAGGTCAAAAAGCTTAAACACCAATTATTCTTGTCCTGATGATGATAAGTGATATCTATTTTACTTTTAATAACTAAAAACTTGTTTCTATTTTTCTTTTGTGTCCAGTTAATATTTACTCAATTTATCAGACTCAATTATCAAGAAGGTATTCTGAATGTTATTAGTGCAACCAGATAAAGTTTTATTGATCTCATAGTAAAGAAAATCCCCAATGTTCAATTTCTTGTTAGACACTATAAATAACATCTACTTTGATTTATTCTTACATAGTGATAGAACGTAGCTATATATAATAATTATCTTAATAACAATAATATTTTCTTTTGTATTGTAAATTAAAGCAGAAGACCAGTAACTTTAGTTGTCTGGCGTTTTTCGTTCCATAAGAACGACGATTTATCAATAAGAATGTAGATTTTTTTAGAAACTGTTTTTGTCGTATGGGTTGTGTAGTAAAGTATGGTGTTTGAAGTTTACGGAACGGTTTTACACGTCTATTAGGACCTTTTTAAATAGTTCCAATGAACAATATTGTTACGTCAGACCAAATAAAAAACTTAATTTATTATTAAAAAAATATTTGGTCTGATATTGTTACATACTAGTCAATTGTACTATAGTATCTATCTAGTATTAATAAGTAGAGTTAAACGTTAGTATTTGAATTTAAAATGGCTGTAAGGTCCCTCGCCCACGGCGAATTTTTGTAGTGATGCATCGCTACTAACGCGTGTTAGTCGCATTTGCAACGCGCTTCTGCATTGCGACTGTATCGATGCAAACGCGCGACCGGGTCAGACGACATCAGGCGAAGAACGAAGGGAGTTTGGCGCGTGAGTGGAGAACCAAGCGACAGTATCGCGTTTGTATCGCGTCCTGTGTGCCTCTATAGCGTTTAGCAAACGCGCGACAGCATCGCTACAAAAAGTCGCCGTGGGCGAGGGCCCTAAGGTGCCTATGGACAAACGAAATGATTATAATTATTGTGTGTGCTTATAATGGTGTTCACAACTGAACTATTTTATAAAGTTTGTGTTGTGATCAACAATCCACATTCCGCTGGCGTGGTAATTAGCCATTTTCATAAATATGGCTAACATTATTCCACTGTAGTGGATGTATGTCTGTACAACGTGTTATGTTAAATGCGCAAAACCTCAGACACCCCAAATGATTTTTAATTCAATTGACCTAACTGTGAAGGAAAAAACAACATTAAAAAAAATTCAAAGTTTTTATGAGCTGTTTTAGTTTCATTGGCAATTCAAATCGTTTCTTGCGTCTGCGACGACGCTTTGTCGATGGAGGAGTCGGGTAGGCATGGTTTGCGCACGTGATTGCTTGACCTATTAATAAATAGACAGGGCAACATTTCTAACAAATATTTTTTGAAAAATGTGACCTCTTAATAAAAAGTGGTTTAATAGATTCTACTCGTCATTCTGATCAAACAAAATTTCAGATTTTGCGCATTTAACTTAACAAGTTGTATGTAAGTAGTTGACAGTAGGTATAATCATCTTATCGAAATCGGTGAATGGCATTTATAATAAAACGAACACACTTATATATTTTTTTATTTCTGAACTAAGTAGAATGGCGGGCTTTACGAACAAAATCTGAAGTTTGTGTTAATACACGCATTTGGGCTGGGGATAGTGATGTACAAGCCTCGAGGCGTTCAGTTTATTTTTGAAGCCTCGAGGCGGAATGGCAAGACTCAGTGAGCTCGCGAGGCTCGAAGTCCCGAGCCTAGCCGAGCCGCGCACTCTTTGAGCCATGCCTTGAGCCTTCAAAAGAGCTCAAGCCTTAAGGCTGGTTTTAGAGTCACGCTGACAAGCAAGCCGTCAGCGCGCGTATCAGAAAGCATCGCTGTTCTTGTAAGATAGCGACGATTTGAACTGCAAAGAAAACCGGCAGTGTATAACGCTACGCGCGCCCGTCGGCGTGACTCTAAAACCAGCCTAAAAAGGGCTCGAGGTCGAGCCTTCAAAAAGGGCTCGAGAGACTCCCAAGTCGTCGAGCGCCATACAAACGAGGCGATCTCTAGGGAAAAGGACGCGGACGCCTCGAGGCTTATACATCACTGGTTGGGGAGCCTGAGCCGACGTAGGTATGTGGCTACCTTACTTTCACGCTAGAAGATTACCTTGCAGAATGATGTAAGGTCTGGCTTGAAACACATCTGGCTAAAGGAATTAAACTTTCCGATTCTATCTTTTTCTGTTAGCTATCTCAAAACAATCGTTTTAGAGTGAGAGAGATAAAGAGAGAGAGCTGCGGGTGTTATTCGATTTCGTAAAACCAGGAACTCTCCTGTTCAACCCATAAAAATAAAAAAATAAATAATTATCTCTGAACACTATTTACACAGCGCTATCTAGCCCCAAACTAAGCATTAGCTTGTGCTATGGGTGCCAGACAACGGATAAACATTACTTATATACTTTTTTTTGTAAATACATACATAATATACATAGAAACACCCAGACCGATACAAACACAACAAACAGACATGTTTATGCACACAAATGTTTGTACCGTACGGGGATCGAACCCGCGACCTCTGGTGTAATAGCTAACTTCTCGACCATTACACCAAATGGCTCGTCATAACATAACCATCTATAGATAGCGTAGGTACTTGTACCTACCTACCTAGCTTATTTTGCTACCAGTACGCAGGTTAATTATTTCAAATTTCAAAAGCAGTGAGGTACATTTTCAAGAATCTAAACACAGCTAAGAAACTAGTATTCTGAAGGCATTGAAATGCTTTCTAATTAAGTGTTCCTCAATGGAAGTGGTTGAAGTTGGCAATTAGAATCAAGTGGACTGTGTAAAATACATACCTTTATTCTCCGTGGTCCCTGTGATAGTCCCTGGAAGGTACCACGGGGAATCATTCTACCCGTGGTCCCTGAATTTAGTATAGGCCAACTAATTTTAAAAGGTTTAATAACTTCAGGCACCACGTGTGGAATAATTCCCCGTGGTACCTTCCGGGGACTATCACAGGGACCACGGGGAATAAAGGAATATTTGGTAGATACAATTTAAAGATGACCACAAATGGCAATAGACTGCGCATGAAAATTTATGAAGAAAGGACAAAATACCAAATACATAATTGTTTAATGTTAGTAAGATAATACATATCCGCTTCGGTCTTGACTTGACCATTCTGCCTGTGCCTTACCCCACATCTCCAAAGTAGGTAACCCTAAAATGCCTTCTGTATCCTAGTCATCTTTCGTAAATCGTATTACCTATATTTACTCACATAGGTCCACGTACCGGGAAACGCAGCCGTGGTAGGCCTCCCACAAGGTGGACCGATGATCTCATTAAGATCGCCGGAATCCACTGGATGCGGGTGGCACAGGACCGATCGGTTTGGAAATCCTTGGGGGAGGCCTATGTCCAGCAGTGGACGTCGTTTGGCTGATTTATGATGATGATGATGACGACTCACATAGGTACTACATTATATTATCAGTGGTACTACTTACCTAGGTACATACCACAAATGAAGTAGGTAACTAGCATAAATAGAAAAATCGGTACGGTGCGACTGTTGGTTCGAAGACTTCGAGGTTGTCACAGGGGCGTGAAATAAAACAAAATTTAATTTCGTTGTTGTCATATTTTCATTGTACCGTACCAAAATATTTCACGGCAGGCGGCTGCATTTACACTTTCCTACCTACGACTACGCCTTGAATAAATATGATGATATTTTTTCCCAGATTTACATTTCCTTTTACGTATTATAATGTGACTTGAGTATTTAAATCTGTCATTGAATTATGGCTCTAACCACACTAATTACTAGCTTACAAACTATATTGCACCATTTTGACTAGACAGTGATATATCGGCAGTTTCCAATGCATGTTGCCCCGAATAGTCTAATCGAAGCGTAAATAATACATTAAAATATATTAAATTAAAGTTAATACATACCTAATTTAATTTCAATAACTTACTTTAACAACATAAATAATTTCAGTTACGAAAACATTTTCGGAAACTGCTATTTGTACCACATATTCGAGACTTAATTGACTATTGATATTTTATAATATTGCTTTCAGTACATAATATGCTTACCGTGTTCATTTTGCATTACATAAGTAAAATGGAGAGAGAAAACATTGAGATTATTGGGCACAGGGAATACTGAAAGGGTGAACTTTGTAGGTAATTTTAAATTTGGAATTGTTTAAAAATAACTAAGAATTATTTAAACACATTACAAAGTAATACACTACGAGTATAAATAAATTATTGACATTACCGATGTGCCAATAGTTATTTATGTGACTGCTGCATAATGAGGGTCATTAAAATACGAATGTGGTTTTATGAAACGAACGAAGTGAGTTTCATAAAAGAATCACATGAGTATTTTAATGACTAATTATGTACAGTCACATACATAACTTTATCTTCATTCATACGATAATATGTCTATTTTATAGTCAGGATTGATGAGCAAACGCCCTAGTTACCAACTTAATCTGTATGTAAAAGTTAGTACTGACATAATGACTGACGTTTGTAGTTTTTAAAATCCATAAACAATCTAGACTCGAGTTGATTTCGATTCTCAAATCGATTGTTATAATTTCAGCATCGAATTAAATGTATAGGAATGGAACATAAAATTACTAATCGACTAATTTGATAATCGAAAAAACCTATTAATTTTTACTTTTAAAGAAGACGTTCGAAATTTGAACGAAATTAAGTATTGGTTACCGACACTAAAATGTAAACATTTCAATGCAGCCACAGATACTTATATCTAAATGTAGGGCGTTTGCTCATCGCTCCTGAATATAAAATAGACATATTATGGTATGGATGTAGATAAAAGTAATTAACATTATCATAATTATCAAGAGATTATCTTTATTTTTATTTAATTGAAATAGAATATATTAGGTGGGGTAGAAGAAAAAATATATATTTGATTTTATAACCAAGTACGTTTGTATTTACAACCTACTCGGGAACCATGGGATAACAAACAGCAGCTGCATTGTTCTTGGTAAAACGGGACATAGTTTTGAAATTATTTCCTTGACCAACGGTTTTATAAAGATAATTAATTCCTTGCTGCTGACATCCTAAGATGAAACAATTTTAAACAAGGCTTTAAACCTTTCCCCGCCACGCTTTTTTCCGAAAATGGTGCCACTAACGCCACCACGACCATTAAAAAAAATTTCAAAAAATTATTAAGTTTTACTCAACTCATTCAGGCAAGTAAAAATACAACGTTTCTTGATCCTGTTTTTTTGTCTGAAATATCAGTCATTGGCGTGGTGGGCACGAAAATGGTTTGTCTGATATATCAGACATTGGCGTTGAAAGGGTTAATAGAAAACGATTCCCATATTGCATTCTATATACCGTTCCTACTCAACTGCATGACCTATTTACGAGCGTCATCTACATATTTGCAGTGATAACCATGACCGTAAGGCCGTGTCCAGAACGGCGATTTTAACGCGCGAATCGCCCCGATCTTGCCGCTCAACACTCGCGATGCTGGTGGACTCGCCCCGATCTTGCCGCTCAACACTCGCGATGCTGGTGGACGCAAATGTCGGAAATGTATTGAGCCACAGTACCTCACCAACGCGCTTTGTGTTCGCGCGTAAAGATTTGCGACAGATTAGCTTTTCTGGACAAGGCCTAATGAGTGGGTGAAAAAATATTCCTTCTTATCTACGATATCCTGAGGTTACTTTGGTCAAACTACATTACGTTGGGGCTCGATCAGTTGTGTGTGTATTGCAGGTTGTCCGAGCTCAGAGCGAGGGAGGTCAGCACGCTGCGTCTTTGCGGGTTCACGCCAAGGTTCTCCCAGTTTATCCAGGACAATCGGGCTGTTAGATCTAGAAAAATAGTAGAATTTTACTTAACTTGTACCTAACATTCAACGGGATGATAGAAAAGACAACATTTACTATCGTACTAGCAGATTTAATGCAAAAGAGAGAGGCATGTTACAACAAAGAGATGAATATAGGATAGGGTGGTAGAAGACAGTCAAAAAGAAAAGAAAAATTATATAAGATAAAGCTATGACGACTTACTTGTCCTGAGAACAAAGAAATTAATATTAAAGGGCAAAGATTTAAGTCGAAGTATAAGTAATAAAAAGTAAAGGGTAAAAAATATAACCCCTAAGTTGATACTCTGCCAAAAAATGGGGACGAATGAAAGTAGAATACCGTTTCATGCTACAAAACTATAGTTAGATACGGGCAGAAAAATGGAATCACCCGTTAGGTTTAATTTTAACATTATAATTAACTTAGGTTTAAAATTGACATTGTTATCATATAATTATAACGAATAACAAAAGACCTTAAAAATTATGCCGAAATTGTTGAATTACATAGATATTCATTGTATTGTAAGAAACAGTGTGATTCCAGAGTTTTCCCCGTAAGGTAGTCCAGAGTATGTTTATCATATTTTATAAATAATGTCTTACTTACCACTAGTATTCCAGTGAGCCCGGTCTGCTTTGATTTCGCCTCGAAGGCATTTTTCCACGTAAGTGAGGGGATCATAATCGGCATCTAATACCTAAGAGACATATTACACATTAGCAAATCCGCTGGTAAAATAATTTCACAACTGTAATATTAATAAATTATTCTCCAATATTCATCCAGCCTCGTTTTCTGTATCACAGCTACTTAGTACCTATAGATTGTTACCTTCTACTGAGAAACTTACGTGGTAGATTAAACGCTGCCAAACTGTATAGTGGGGGCAGACGGAACCTAAACTAGTTCCGTCTGCCCCCAGTAGGGCAGATGCGTTTAAAAAGTTTCGACTTCCCTACTGCCCTGGGGGCAGATTTGGTAGGGGCAGTCGGGAATAATCCTATTTTTATAAACTAATTACATTCCTCCATCATTATACAGGGTGGAATTTTGTAATGCCACCTGAAAGGGAATTACTCTTAATACTATAGATAGAAAATTTTACTTAAAGAAAACATTCCTTTATTTTTTAAAAGAAAGAAAACTGCATTCAAAGATTTTTGAAAATTCGCTTGCTGCACCCGGTAATCGAACCGACTAAAATCTGTAAAAGTTGCACCCTGTACTTTTATTGCATCGATCGTTAGGGTCAATAATAAGGATGAAATCTCTCTAACAAACTTCATAAATTAAATGAAAGGATAACAATGAAATCCTAAATTATTGATTCAATGGGTCAAGTTAAAGCACTTTTTTCATTGTTTTCCTTTCATTTAATTTATGTACTTTGTTGGAGAGATTTTATCCTTATAATTGTCCCTCACGATCGATGCAATAAAAGTACAAGGTGCAACTTTTACAGATTTTAGTCGGTTCTAGGGGTCACAAAACCGGAGATATTTTAGAAAACCGGTTTTTCGGTTTTGATTCAGTGGCAAAACCGGTTAACCGGTTTTTTCGGTGATTTCGATTTTTTTTTATCATGCAATAAAACTATATTTCAAAGAACTCTACTTTAATAATGCAGTCTTTATAAACAGTCTTACTGTAAACAGTAACATTTAGGGATTGCTCCCGGGAATTCTCGGTTCTGAAAATAGCGGGAATTCCCAGGAAATTAAGAAATCTATGGTACCGGAAAATTTTAACTATGTCTTGGGAATTCCCGGTACTGCACTAACACTAAAACTTTAGTACTTACAAAATTTTGATTTATGACTGCTTGTGAGGCGCGCAAACGTAACCACCACGACAAAGTACATGCGACTCGTACTCGAAAGGAATCGGCCGCTACTTTTTGACTGGTCCACAAGTTCAAAGTCGCTGGGCAGACTATAGAAAGAGTTATGATCGAATCCAAAATGTGGTGATCTGGCAGAGAACTGATGTCGCAGGCTTTGCAAGCTAAAGTGGCAGTGGGATGGCCATATCAACCGGAGAACCGATAACCGTTGGGGCAAACAGATTCTAGAGTGGATACCGCGTCTCGGTACACGTAGTGTAGGATGCCCTAATGCCGGGTGGAGTGTCGATTTGCGCAAGATGGCTGACAAGAGCTAAATGCGAGTAGCCGAGGATCCAACAAAGGGGCGAGTCTTTGGAGAGGCCCATATCCAGCAGTAGACTTAGGTCCACATCCATCTTTTTGCCTGCAATTCACACCTAAATGCTCCTAACCATGTGCCACCAAATCTTTTTCGTGATCTGAATGAATCAACATTTCAGTTCACCAAAATTCGTCAACGAGAGTTGCTTAGTTTCTGCGCAGTCTTGGTGTGAACAAGGCGACTGGTCCAAATGGGATATTAGCGAGAGTATTACAGAGTAAGCAGACAAGCTGTCTCCAGTTTTGACACGTTTGTACCTCTCTCTCTCTCTGAGGGAGGGATTAGTTTCAAAGTCGTGGAAACTTGCTACCGACCCCTCGAATTACCGACCAATAACCATAACCTCCATTCTATGTAAGATAATAAAGCCTACAATTAATAACCACTTAATTGCGTATTTAGTCTACTAAGCGATCTCCTCAGAGGCTCACAATTCTGGTTTCAAAAAGATAGGTCTACTGGGGGACCTTCTTATTTGCCCAACGCATTTATGGAGCATAGCACCTGGGTCTAGCTAGCCTGCGGTTATGGTGCATAAACGCATTCTCCTCCGAAAAAAAAAAAAAAAAAAGGCTATCGAAAATCACGTTGAGGCCATTGCTGTGTCCTTGGACATAAAAATGCTTTTGACAAAATCTGGCACGATGCCCTTATTGGCAAGCTTCCCGACGAAGACGTCGAATCAGCCCCCCTAGACAAGCGGCATTTATGACGTTCGTTATAGCTCAATTTGCGATAGCGAATGTCAAATCCCATATTTTCAACACGTGACTTTTCTATGGCATCTGTCAAATCCATACAATGTAAAGTTTTCGCTATCGCTGTCAAAATGTTACTTTGTCTAGGCCCCCAGAGTAGATGTTGATGGGTTTAACTCCGACTTATTTGAAATAAATGCTGGCTTTCCTCAGGAATCTGTGCTCTCGGCATTTTTTCTGCTGCACGTTAATGATCAGTTGGCTACTCCCGAAATTCTGGGGTACCTATGAATTTAATGTTATGAATTTATTTTTAGTTTTACTTTTACGGCCCTGGATCCTGGTCATTTTGAGACAT
The DNA here is from genome assembly GCA_949319885.1 of Mecyna flavalis. Classification (NCBI taxonomy): domain Eukaryota; kingdom Metazoa; phylum Arthropoda; class Insecta; order Lepidoptera; family Crambidae; genus Mecyna; species Mecyna flavalis. The sequence goes on along the minus strand of OX439425.1, from coordinate 19,042,637 downwards.
TCGTATAAAAACTGTTTAGTAACATAAGAAAACCATGATTTTAATATCTACTAAATAGTATGATAAATCAAAACCGAAAATACCGAAAAACCCGGTTTTGTAAAATTTCTAAACCGGTTTTCAAAAATAGCTTCAAAACCGGTTTAGCCGGTTTTTTCGGTTTCGGTGAAACCGGTTTTGTGACCCCTAGTCGGTTCGATTACCGGGAGCGGCAAGCGAATTTTTAAAAATCTTTGAATGCAGTTATCTTTCTTTTCAAAAACAAAGGAATGTTTTCTTTGAGTAAAATTTTCTATCTACAGTATTAAGAGTACTTCCCCTTCAGGTGGTATTACAAAGTTGCGGCAAGCAAATTTTTAAAAAAATTTTGAATGCAGTTTTTTTTCTTATCAAAAATAAAGGAATGTTTTCTTTGAGTAAAACTTTCTATCTTCAGTATTAAGAGTACTTCCCCTTCAGGTGGCATTACAAAATTCCACCCTGTATAGGTACCTACTTATTCTTATTTTAAAAAATGTCAGTTTTAATTATTGAGTAAAATTTGAAGTAAATTGACAGCAATAAAACAATTCTGCACTGTACCTACCATAGAAAAGAAAAAGTACCTACAGTGAGATTATAGTTTTCATATTTGCCCCTATGCAAATAATAAAACTATAATCTCACTGTTACAGAATTAATAGAACGTTGTAATTTTGCTAGTTGTGGTTGATTAACTATTCTCTTCGAAGAGAACAGGCGCGCACTCAGTTCGTTAAACATAAGGGTATCGCTATCGATAGCTTCGATGGGCAACTGTGAATGATTGAGAGGAGCAAATAAGAAAAGTTTTACGAGTGTACGTTGTTTGCAGTGGCTAGCTGTAGTGTTGTTTTTGCTTAGTTTTGTTGCGAAAGCGAGCACGCGCTTGCCTCGTCGAATATCGTGTATCGACAGAGGAGCGGAGGAGGATGATTGGAACTTAAAAATAAGAAAAATTTGATACACACCTCCCTGAGTAGAGCGATGTAGGCTATAGCCAGGCGGAGCGTGTCGATCTTGCTGAGGCGCTTTTCATAGGGGAACGTGGGCACGTGTACGCGCAGTTCGTCGAACGCCGAGTTTATACTGCTAAAATCGGAATATCACACACACATTATAGATAATGTCAACGAGGAGGTCAATGTTATTTGGAAATTGCATTTGTTGCGAACGTAATAACTAGTGCGGTAATAGTTCGTTCTTTGTGTTGATTGGCTGGGATTCGAACCCACAATCTATCACAAATTAAAGCGCCATAGAAAACAGCAGTATGCCGTAAGAGTACAGTCACGAGCATGGACATGTATTGTATATGAACACCGTATTGTCGTCCGTCGCATAAGACCTCAGTACACACACATATCACATTTACTGGTCGTGGCTGTACAGCAAGCCTAAGATATTTTATTTTAATATCATTGGGCGTAAAAGCATTCTCATCCGAGAAAAAAAAGGCTAGAGAGCAACATGTGCAACAATAAACGGGTACCCATTGGGGCCGGACCTCAGCATGCGCCTGCGCTCGCGCACGTTGGCCGCGGCGCGCTGCACGCGGTACGGCGAGCCCGCGCACTGGTACTCCGGCTCCGTTGACGCCTCCAGCAGCGCTTCTGTCAAATAATAATTTCATATACAATGATATTATATTATAATAAAAAATAGGTAAATAGGTTACTAAAGCTAAAAAAGTGGCACCCGAAAACTGAGCTAATTAGCACACCCGAGCTCAGTCTCGCGAAAGTATTGACAGTTTGATAGGTATAGACCGAAAAACTTATATACCGGTGCTGGCGTCGCTACTGTCATTTTAGTACTGTCATTAATTATCGATTTTGCATTGCAAAAACTGACCAGATTTTGTCAGTCTATTCTATACGTACGCCGTTGACAATTTTTGCTAGTCAAATAATATTAAATAAAACCATGTCCTTTTATGACGCACACGATGGAAACGTATTTAGGTAATTGCGCTCAACTTTCCGTTTGCGCGCGCCGCAAAAATTATTACACACAGAAATTAAACCGTATTTCTAGTTTACGCTGACCTCCTCGTATTTTGAGCTGTCGTAGCATTTGAGCTCTCGTAGCAGTCTCGTAGCTCTACTTTCTTATTAAAAAATCTGTGAACTCTATGGCCGTTTATCCACCGCCACCGTCACCGGACCGTCACCGTGAAAGAGATGTCGGCGCCGAGGTAGCGGTACATACATTTACTAGAGTCGTCTGTCCACCGCACGCCCGTCACCCGAGCGCCGTCATCTTGAAATTGGTCAGAAATAAACTCGGTTCTCGGTGACGGCCCGGTGACGGCGGCGGTGGACAAACGCTCTCTCTGGTTCTGTGTTGTCGTTGACTGCCAACTGCAGGTGTTAATAATAGATTACCGGAGCTGTGTAAGGATCTGTGGCTTTGTGACTCGTTCGGCCTGAAGCGAGCCGCCCTCGTCGTCCGCCCCGTCGCCGTACGAGAACTGTGTCTGTGCAGAAGCAGTTACCTGTGTGCAGCTGCCTGGTGTGCTGGTGCACGTAGGCGGCGAGGGGCAGCTGCAGGCGGCCGCGCGCCGCTGCGTACACGCAGGACGGCAGCTCGGCATGTAGCGAGCCGCCCTCGTCGTCCGACCCGTCGCCGTACGAGAACTGTGTCTGTGCAGAAGCAGTTACCTGTGTGCCGCTGCCTGGTGTGCTGGTGCACGTAGGCGGCGAGGGGCAGCTGCAGGCGGCCGCGCGCCGCTGCGTACACGCAGGACGGCAGCTCGGCATGTAGCGAGCCGCCCTCGTCGTCCGCCCCGTCGCCGTACGAGAACTGTGTCTGTGCAGAAGCAGTTACCTGTGTGCAGCTGCCTGGTGTGCTGGTGCACGTAGGCGGCGAGGGGCAGCTGCAGGCGGCCGCGCGCCGCTGCGTACACGCAGGACGGCAGCTCGGCATGTAGCGAGCCGCCCTCGTCGTCCGCCCCGTCGCCGTACGAGAACTGTGTCTGTGCAGAAGCAGTTACCTGTGTGCAGCTGCCTGGTGTGCTGGTGCACGTAGGCGGCGAGGGGCAGCTGCAGGCGGCCGCGCGCCGCTGCGTACACGCAGGACGGCAGCTCGGCATGTAGCGAGCCGCCCTCGTCGTCCGACCCGTCGCCGTACGAGAACTTCAGCCCGGGGTAGTCCAGACGGCGGTTTTCACTGCACGATAATACGACGTCAATATCACTTCAGGTGTTTTTTACTAAATAGGACGCACACCGTTGCAGCGGTAGGCCGCGGTTCCCCTGATGGTAAGACTCCCGTGCCCAAAGAAACGTGCTCCCGCGCTCACGCCCATAAGATATCAAATAAATGTGAAGTTGGTGAGGGTATTATGGAAGTCAGTCATTCATGTAGTATTTAAGTTTATTATAATACAGGATCAATTCTGTAATTCACGCGGATGAAGTCGCGGGTAAGGGGGGTAATTTAAGGGCAGGAGGAAACAAGCGAAATTAGTGGAAACCCCCCGTGCTGATTCTAGTAACAGGAATAAAAATAAGTAGTTACCTATGTACTCATCTCAATAACTTAAATATCAATTCCTGTCATTTCATGTTTCTCTACCAAGAATATTACGTACAAATTCCTAGATTTGCAACAGTCTTACATTTTTTAAATCTGTAATTTGTGCTGAAGGGTGGTTTGTTACTTTTTCGCGCAATAACTACAAAACAGTTTTAGATGCAACGCAGAGAGCTGAAAAGCTAGACTAAAATATTTACTTTATTATTTATCATACATTTTTGACGACCGATTTGGTGAGAAGTCAGTCATAACTGCATCCATGACGTCTGGTGTAATAACACCACAGTCCCCACACGGCACTACAACCTGGATGTTTCTATGCATGAGTGTAGCCAGCCATTGGCTCAGGGTGGGGCAGTCATAGGCCAAGGGTGGGTCAGCCCTGGGCCCAGGGTGGGGCAACCATGAGCCCGGGGTGAGGCAGCAGTCTTAATCATTATGTAACTAGCACAAAACTTGGGGCAAGTGCCCCACCCTTTTTTTTTTTTTTTTTTTTTTTTTTGTTTCGCTGTGGAAATGCCGCCTTCACCAGTCGTTTCTGATGAAGACGCGTACCGGCCTCACCGCGAGTTGCACGGTACCCTAAAGCACACCTTCCGACGGGGGTTCGGAAGGTAGTGTTGGGCTCTCCCCCAGGATTCGAACCTGGCGGGCCTACCAACTAAAACCACAGCGGCTCTCCCATCCGCATTAGTGGAGAGGAATCCCGGAATCTACCTAGTTATGTCCCGGAAAACCTCTCCGCGCGAGGCCCCCTACGTAGGGGGCGCGGCTACACCCCTCCCGTTACCGAGAGGGGGAGTGAGGATAGCCGGAAGAGCCGAGCCATCCCCACCAGGCAGAGGAGGAGCCGTGTGCAATGCCGGTGGTGGAGCCCCCGCTCCACCGACCGACCGGCCACCTCCTCGGAGAGGAGGGAGACGTCTGGTCTGTCGACGTCTCCTCGCCCTCCTCACCCTGAGTGCGCTAGCGAGAGGGTCGTTCTCCCGCGCGCGCTCTGCCGCTTCCTTCTCTACCATCACTTCCTCACAGAAGTGTGAGAAGGCCGCCCAGGCCTCCTCCCTGTCCAGCATAGACTTGACTACGCTGGGCAAGGACAGGTCCCGGCCGATCTCCGCTGTGAGGGTGCTACGCTGCGGAGCCCACGCTAGGCACACCGCGAGTGTGTGGTGTGCCGTGTCCTCCGCAGCACCGCAGTGATGGCAGACAGGAGTGTCCTCCCGGCGTATGCGGTGCAGGAAAGCGCCAAACGACCCATGGCCCGTCATTATTTGCGCCATCCGGAAGGACACTACGCCATGCTGGCGCTCCAGCCACCGGTCTAGTTCCGGAGCGAGCGCCTCCAGAGTACGACGCCCATAGGGAGAGACAGAGAGGTCGTCTTGCCATTTGAGGACCAGCACTTCCCTGCTCTCCCGCCGCACGGCCGCCCTTTCTGTGGGACAAAAGGGGTCGCCTCTAGCCTTTTTGTCCGCCGTCCATTCGTAGACAGCGGCAAGGACCTCCGCCTCAAACTCCCACGGAGGGGTGCCGGCCAGGGCGCAGGCCGCCGAGAAGCCTACTGTGCGGTAGGCTCTCGCGACTCTTTGCGCGATCACACGTTGCGGCCTGCGAAGTAAGGCGACGTTGTCCCTCCTCGCAAGGGCGTTGGCCCAGATGGGAGCGCCATAAAGGGCCATCGAGCGCAAAATGCCGGCGTAAAGTTGCCGACACCTAGCACTCGGCCCTCCCAGGTTCGGCAGCAGCCACGATAGTGAGTCTGCTGCCTTCAGGAGCCGCGGCAGCATCCCCCGGAAGTGGGAGCCAAAATGCCAACGCGGATCCAACACGAGGCCGAGGTATTTCATCTCGGACCCAACCGCCACATGCACGCCGCCGACGCAGATGTGAGCGCCAGCGGGTGCCCGCTGTCTGGGAGCTGGAAAAAAGATGGCCTCCGTTTTATGGAAGGCCACCTCCAGACCCAGACGTCGAATCCGATCGGCAACTAAATCGCCACCGATCCCGGCAAGACGCGCCGCGTGTGCAAAGGTTTTCCCCCGGGCAGTGACTAAAGTATCATCTGCATAGCAAATGATATCCATGCCCGGGAGAAGCGCGCCCCGCAACACCCAGTCATATGCGAGGTTCCACAACAAAGGGCCAAGAACCGAGCCCTGCGGAAAGTGCCCCACCCTGCCCCAACGTGGCTATGCCCATGTTTCTAATGTAGAAATGTATGTTTTAACAGAAAAAGTGAACAAGTCAAATTATCTTTTTAACAATTAGGTAAGTACTTATATTATTTCGATATTCATTTCATTTAACGAATATTTGCGAAGTCATAACGCCGTTGAAGAGTTTTTATTTCGCAGTAAAACCACAGTAGGTATTACAAATAAAAACTGACGGAACTACCTACTACAAACATGTCAAATTAAAATAAAACAGCATAAAAGAAATTTTATTGGCCAAAATCATGTTTTACTATATAGTAATATAAAGTAGGAAATGGTAATAACATTAAGTTTAAAGTACAATTAATTAATAATAATATTATTATACTCGTAATATCATAAAACCGCAATACAATATTTCAATAGCAACAGTTTAATTTGAATTTAACCCTGTGGGAGGATTCCGGGAAATCAACTGAAAAGAACACATTAATTTTTAAAAACTTGTTCATCGGAACCGCATGTCATAGCGGATGATCTCGGATGATTTTGACGCGAGTTTTATCAAAGACACGGTAAGCACGTAAAAGTTAGTATTTTATTTACTATGGAAGATAAATTGTTAAAGCTGATATAAGATGTATTTGTTTTTATTGCATTCCTTAAGATCCACCAGCGAATATTTTTTTGGAAAAGGACAATTTTAAACTTAAAGCCATAAAATGATGATGGCAAATTTTATTGAAAATAAAAACAAGGTTAAAAATACATAGCCACAAATCACTCTGAAAACAAGAACTAATACTGGATAAATAAACTAGCGTGTTAAAAAATATAAATATACAATAATGTAAATTATAATTCATTTATATTTAGTCGACCGATGTAAGATAAAATAATTGCGAATTAGCTACAATCAAAAATATAAACTCTTTATTTGCAAAAAGTATTCTGTAGTTCAATAAATAAAACCTGTGTTTCATATTATATTAATAATTTTTTGAGCACACCGTGTACATATTTCATGTTCAATTTATTATTTTCTTGCGTAAAATTCAATTTGCGGATTGAAATAATATTTCTCGTAAAAAGAAAATTGGTAGCATTGCGCCAGATAATTCGCTAAGCAAAACGTCTAAGGTGGTAACAACACCCATAGCGCATAAAAAATTAAAAGCATGTTTTTTAAATGTAAGTTTAATTGTTATTAATGTTACCTTAGAGGAGGAGACGTTGAAGAGTCGGCCAGCTGGGTTCTGGCCCCAGACATCTTATCTCGTAAGAGAGCTAACACTAGAGCACTTTTAATATAGTATCACGATCACTGATTATTGCAACAGTACTGAGCCCCTCGTGGGCATGTAAAATAAATTTATACTGCCAGGGGTGTCCATTTTAGCGGGGACTTACTGTTACGCTCGCAAACTGTCACATTGACGTATAATTTGAGCTGTAATAAACGCAGCATAAAGTTCGGATTGGGGTGTTTACCATGTCAAGTCCCGCGCTTGTGTGGGAACCAACCCCTGTGAAAGGGGAGGTGCTTCGGGAATATAACAAAAAGGGGGCGGGGCCTGTTAGTCCAGGGATAAAACGCTGAAACTGAAATTATAATTATGTGTGTTTAAAAGGAAATCGGTTTCAATATTTATACTATTTGAAAGCTTGTGCGTTATTAAAATTGGTACGAATCTTGACAAGGATTGATTCTATACTTTTTAGGTACCTACTACGACACGTCATCTCTTGCTTGTCATTGCTATTTAGGACATTGGTTATATGGTTATACTTATTATTTAAAAGGACAGACATTGACTGAAGAATCGATTGGACTCTATACTCGTCGCCAACAAAGTTGGCACCGTTAGTATCAGCCATTGTTAATTACATTCGTATATAGTCTTAAAGCTATATTTTTGTACATCAATATTCTTAAGTACTGTATTCTTTTAAATTAGTATCCTATTTCTTTAATCGCCTTCTCTTTATTTCAAGAACTTTTCTTATAAAAGGTTATTTTCCTCCCGGAATATTTGAATTTGTCAGAATAAAAAAGCACCACTAGCTCGGTGGTGGTGAAAAACATCGAGAGGCAACTGTATATCCGTCTGGTTCCCATGTCAAGGGTTACAGATGTTAGATAGCAGTCGCTCCAACGTAATAACTGGACTTGCCAAATCCTGAATCAAGGTGCAAGCGTACCCTGAATAATAATAATAAACATTTTATTTCAGACCAGTAGTCCATACAAAGTTGTTAGTAAAGATACATACATAATAGTTCAGTACAGAAAGCTTCGATTGGTGGGGACAAGTGGACAAAAAAGTGGACTTGTCTCTACTGGTGGATACACTGGTAGAGACAAGTGGACAAACCGGAAGGAACGGACATTCCGTACGTTTTATTTTTGTAAAGCGCATGGAATGTCCTTTAATCACAATACATTTTATACTAGCTTTCCGCTCGCGGCTTCGCCCGCGTGGACTACACGACGTTATTCCGCGGGAATGTGATACTTTCAATTCAATCAGTCGAAAATCTAAGAAGATTTATACTTAAACTTTCATCCCCTATTTTATCCCCTTAGGGGTGGAATTTATCAAAATCCTTTTCTTCCAAATCTTCTTAGGTGCTGCCTACGTCATAGTAGCTTTATGCATGCAAAGTCTCAGCCCGATCGGTTTAAAATTGACAAAATTTCATACAGACATTCATCCCCTATTTTATCCCCTTGGGGGTAGAATTGATCAAAATCCTTTTTTCAGCCCGATCCGTCCAGTGGTTTCGGCTGTGCGTTGATAGATCACTATGTCAGTCAGTCACCTTTGAGTTATATATTTTAGATTTAGACTACTTTTAGTCTAAAGATGGAATAGATCTTTGTTGAAAAATTCGCAAGTTACCATCTTTTCGCACCGCATCGACGTAACCCGGCACTCCCCCACCGACGGATCGATGCGGACTCTCTCTCTTATTGGCGAGTGGGGGTCTGTAACTGACAGCTCCATAAAACGCAGGCGCCTGCCTAAGAGGCCATCGTCTCTGAAGAATGTTCATGCGGGAAATAAGACATAGAAAATTTCCAGACCCTATTTTTATCATTGATCCAAGCAAAACTAGGGTATGGATACATGTATAATTTTGTTGTTTTTTTTCACCTTCGAGTTGATTTGTTCTTAATCAGAACAAATGTTCAAAAAAAGAATGTTCAATGTGTATTATGTGTATAATTAGGTAATTTTTTTTGTGTATAATTTGGTAACATTAAATGTAAATAATTCGAATAGAAATGTAAGCAATTAAATTAGGTTTATGTTGTCTAATTTAATTTTTTTCAGCATTTCATGACTTTTGCATGCTTTGACAAAAGGCTAAATAGGCATAAGGACAATTATTTCTATAACACCAATTTAAACCCTATTTAATGCAAATAAAAAAAAAGATTTTGATTTTGACTGTGTGTAAGTTTAAATTGAACCATGTTTAAAATTTATGAGCGAAACATTGAGACCGGGTTGTACTTTCAAGCAATATACATTTAGATAAACAGCTTTGCATGAAGTAAGTGAGATCTTCAGGCGATTTGTAGACAGGTACGTGACGTGGTCTGGAACCTGCTTAGCTTATAATGAATTTTATCTACATCCATACCATAATATGTCTATTTTATAGTCAGGAGCGATGAGCAAACGCCCTACATTTAGATATAAGTATCTGTGGCTGCATCGTAATGTTTACATTTTAGTATCGGTAACCGATACTTTAATTACGTTCAAATTTCGAACGTCTTTTTAAAAAGTAAAAATTAATGGATTTGAAGCTAACATATGTAAGCAAAACATCTTGATGTATTTTCAAAGGTACCAGGAGAGCATAACCGCAGCGTAACTATTCATTAAATCAAAGAGTTTGAAAGACGCGTGCTAGCCTAGCTTCTTGTTCTTCTCTGCTCTCCTGGTACTACGGATTATATTCCACGCGGTTTCACATCGATCCTGACTTTAAAATAGACATTTATCGTATGAATGAAGATAAAGTTATGTATGTGACTGTACATAATTAGGCATTAAAATACTCATGTGATCCTTTTATGAAACTCACTTCGTTCGTTTCATAAAACCACATTCGTATTTTAATGACCCTCATTATGCAACAGTCACATAAATAACTATAGATGAAGACTCTTCCTAATTATGCGCCAGAAAAATAAGGCAATGAAAAAATAACAAATGAACAGACAGCAAGATTCTAAATCTGTTTTGTTTTAGTTCAGGAATAAATTAAGCTTTTAGATACTAAAATGTTACAGGTAGAAAAAGTAAGTGGAAAATGCCTCTACTTTTGACAGCAGAAGCAAAAAAAAACAGGTATTGTTTTTCCACGAGTGAATAACTCCGCGTTGTAAACCATACCGAAACTTTTTAGTGTCCATTTGAGTTCGGCAGTTTTATGGCGTAACTGCAACGTAACTGCGTTAAAAATTTTGCTTTATTTGAAAAAGCCGTGAGTTTTATATTCTCGCTGTTTGTTGATCGGTGATTTGAAAAATAAATTAAATTTTGAATTGAAAAGTAAATTGTTAAAAAATATTTTTATTATTATTGCATATTCTGTTTCGTATTGCAGTTTTTTTTTATATCTCACGTATACAATTTTCAAATGATGTTTCCATACGTTCCGAAAGTCATACGTTTTCAGAAAGATTCCTATTCTTTACTCATTGCATGTAAAAATAACTTATATGTTTGTACTTTTAATTTAAATCTAATTACAGCAAATCTGCGTCCTTATCCGACATATCAGCCAGACAGCCTGCAAAGCGACACCGCGTGAAGCTAAACATACTTATTTATAGGCAATATTGGACAGATAAATAAATAAATAATAATCTCTGGACAATATCCACACAGCGCCGTCGCCATCTAGCCCCAAACTAAGCATTAGCTTGTGCTATGGGTGCCAGACAACGGATAAACATTACTTATATACTTTTTTTTTATAAATACATACATATTATACATAGAAACTCCCAGACCGATACAAACAGACATGTTCATGCACACAAATGTTTGTACCGTGCGGGGATCGAACCCGCGACCTCTGGTGTAATAGCTGACTTCTCGACCATTAGGTACACCAAATGGCTCGTCTGGGACAGAGGATGGGATTCTCTCTTAATATAGGATCATACATTTAGGCGCTTCTGATTAGGCTTCTACCTGTGAACATCCACGCACTGGCCAGGGTAGCTCATTAAACTTATCTAAAGGATTTTCTATTAGAGGACAAAGAACAAACTGTGCCATAGTACTGTTTGATGATTACCTACTACTCTTACTTTTGAATCATACGGTAAACGCTCAATATTGTTGGTGTTACCACATCTCTATGTGTTACCACATAACAAAAGCAAGTACAAGTACAGACATCGTGTTTGATTTACGTTAAACACTTGCACCTCCTTCAATGCAAGCGGACTAGCGGAGCAGCAGTCTCACGCGCACGCAACAAAGGTCGCGATGGGCGGGGCCGCAGCGCGCGCGTCGCGTGGCGTTTGTCGCCGCGTGTCGCGCGTCGGGCCGCTTCACCCGCGACAAATCAATTACGGGCTCTCCACTTCCGAGCAGCATTAGCGCCAAATTATACAGCCGGCAAATCACTTGTTTACAGAGGGTGACTCGCTAATTTATAACATGACAAATGTAGATTGCCCGGCTGCAAATACTTAATAGCAGGCGTTGGTTAGTTCACACGGGTCAGGCGACGTTGGGATAAAGGTCGGCTGTCCGCCTTCGCAGCGAGTTCAGATTTTGCTTCTCTCCCTATTTTATTTTAATAGTCAACCAAATTAACCAGAATACAACTATAACATAAACCACGAAAATGGGTCACAATTAGTTATTTCCTGTACATTAAAGAGAATGTAATACCTACTTACTAAAGGCAAAGTCGATGCACTCGTAGATTTAAAATAACTGTTCTGTTAGAGTGTGCAGAGTGTATTAAAAACATAAAAAATATTTGTCGAATAACATTTCTGTTGATTAATTTTTTTGGCTTTTACTTTACATTCCTACTCATTAATGAAGGCATTCATGATATTTTGAACAGTCGAAAATCGCTAAAGCGATCGTATGAAATTACTTCCACTCAGCAAACAGATATTTATGTTTATCGGAAGTATCGGAACCAACTCAATTGCACAAAAACAATTTTGGATATGATAATTTTCGTTCGTTCGATCGTTTTAATGTGGTGTGAAATTGACATGGCATTACAATGATGACGGTTTTATTGCTTTTCGAAGTAAAACTAAAATGGTAAAGAAAATATTATAGACTGTTTTATGAGCTAATTGTGAGCTATAGTTATTATGACCGACTTCTACAGTAACTACCTAAAGCAATTATTTTAATAAAAATAAGACATGATTCTCAATTCTCGTAAGAACTTTAATTTTTTATCGACCTACCTACAATAAAAATAAATTTTTGAATTAACCTTATTAACTAATCAATAGCCTTCCTCTGCGAAGAAGCTAAGGCGTAATTCAATCAAACTTTCCTGGGGTGTTTCGCAGTTGGTTTTTCACATAGCATTAATTAAAATGCAAACTCGTGGTTTTAACTGCAAACCGCGCCGTTGGTTTGGATTTGGTTAATTTATTTATTTGTGTGCATATGCTCGACAGAGATTATCCGTCCAGGGTGGATGGCTGTGTCGGACGCCCCTGTGCAGGTCACGTGACCGCTCGTGGGGCCACGTGTTGCGCACGCGGCGCTCCAAGTGCCGGCGACAGGGCCGCCTTCTCCAAGACTGTTTTTCTGACTGCACTTAATTAATCCGTTCCACTGGTCGTAATCGCTGTTATTGAAATTGGTGTTGCTCTGCAATTTCGAATCGACATTACTGACTTTGGCGCTTTGAAGTCCGCTATAATTTTGCCGGGGTGATTAGTAGGTACACTCTTACTGAATATGTTATTTGGAATGTTTATTTTAGGCATTGTATTATCCCGTGTGTCTTAATTAATTACATTTCGTTTTTGTTTCTTACAATTATTCGCTCTCTTACTACCTACTTAGTGTGATAAAATGACATACGGCTGTAATGTGTCTGTGTTTCCTATTAATATGTCCTATGCACATATTATTATGTTTCAAGCAATTAAAAGTTACTTGAACTTAAGACACATTTTAATTTAAAGTTAAGAAGTATTAATATTTCAATGTATTTTGGTTCATTAGACCCTGTTATATCGCATCAAGATCTGTTTCACTATGGCAAGGTACTAACCTTAGTTCCTAGTCGTGTACAAATAATAATTTCCAGTGTTTTCGTAACTGCATTGTATTCTGCAAAATGCAAACCATACAAAAAAAAAAAACAATAGCACGAGCCACAAAGTGTGATCTATATCTAAACACTAGATAGGTAGTCCATCCCGTTGTTTGAAGTAGGGACGCGCGTTCAATAGAGTGGAAACTAAATCGGCCCTTTTGACAGAACCCCAGCCCGTATTTGTGTGTCTGTTTGTTGTGTTTAAGCATTTACGCAATTATTAACAAGTCGTCTGCAGGCTTGGTACTTCACGAGCACTCGTGTGGTTCTCAAACTTTGCTTTGCTTAGATCTGCTTTATTCAAACTCGATGGGCTTAAAGACTAAGAAGTTTTAGGATAAGATTAAAAGTGTTAATTTAAATATGTACAGTTGGCAAAAACATGTCTTAAATAACAAAAAAATAGCGTACCTATTTTGAAAAAGTTAAAAATTGTTGTAATTTAAAAATATCGGAAGAAATTTATTAAATAATTGTTAGATAATTAAAGGAGGTTATGCAAAATAATAACTAAAAAAGTGTAATCTATCAGTATTATCTTCGAAGAATTCAAAAAATATCTTGCTAACCTCGTAAATTGCATCTAAACCACTAGACTTATGACGCGATGACGTGTTTAATAGGTACAATATACAGCGTGTTAGGTAACTCGAGGGACATATTTAAGGAGAGTGTTCAGAATCCGATTTAGAGTCCATTTCGCTATAAAAAATATATCCTTAATTTTTTTCATAATTATCCTAATAATTGATGACACGAACTATCTAAAAATCCCGTGTGCTGAGTGGCCGGTTACGCCCCAAACTCAAATTGTACGCGAGTACAATAATTTGAGTAATGAACGAGTGCACGAAATAGGTACTGTGAAGGGAAGAGTGCCCGCACGTTACGCGGATTTTCAGGTTTCGACTAAGGTTATTGACAGATATTTACCAGATACTTATTTTATTATATGGAAGCATGAACTATTTAGGGTTTAAATATGTCCCTCGCATTTCCTGTCATACTGTATAACAAGCGGCAAATGTTTGAGAGTCTTTACAAAAACTACCCCAATGGCGAGCACCGCGAGGGTTAACCGCCGTCACACGCCGGCCGCGGCCTGGGAACTACACACAAATTGCCCAAAACCAATTGTCTAATGTTTTCACGCCATTTAACTAAACAGATTGTACGAGTAACATCCACTTTTTACCACTATTTGTGTTGTATTGGTCAATATTTGATGTTTGTTGTTTAATGTTCTTATTGTTTTTATATTGATATTAATGCATAGTTTAGGTATGTAGATAATATTATAATTCTATTCAAAGCGCGTTACTGATAATCAAAAAGTTATTAAGTAAAATAAACTCGCGATATATTTCTACATTTTAATGAAGAGTGCTGAAAAGTAGTCGAAACGTCGGGTATATATAATGTAGAAATACATCTAACGAGTTTATCCGCTTTAGCCTGTTTTATTTAATGAGTGCTAATCGCGTAAACATCAGAAACCACTATAATATAGTGTCAGTGTTGCTAAAACTATTGAAACTAAGAAACTGAAGTTAGACTTAGTAGAAAGTAAGATTACTGAAAAATTACTGCATACATTTGATAATTAGTTACAGAATAGAATTTTTTTTCAAAATCACCATAAACTCGTATCAAAAAGTTAGTTACCTACCATTTTGATGTTTTGCTTGTTAAGATAAATAATCTAAGTTTGTGATTCGAGTTCATGTTGATTTTGAAAACATTTTCTATTCTGTAACTAATTACCAAATGTATGAAGTAATTTTTCAGTAGGTAATCTTACTTTCTACTAAGTCTTAAATTTCAGTTTCTTAGTTTCAATAGTTTAAGCAACACTGACAGTAAATCCGAACAAGCGATTTTATTAGACTTTGAATTTCCCTATAAATATGTTCTTTTTTAGGAAAGTTTTCTTTACCTTGTTAATGATAACAAAACAATGCCCTTACGGCTTCCTGAATTTTATGTTCGAACGTAGTTTCCCTAAATATGGGGTTTATCACCGATGTCGACTGAACTGAGACGAATATAAACTAGGAATAAAAAGTTTATTTATAACATATTATCATAACATTAGGTTTAGTCTTATTATTGTTGGCTCGGCTTATCTGGCAGTCTGATCTCTTCGACGGGCGGCAGGTTTTCTGTGCTCGACTGAATATTCACATACTTGTATCGGAACGCCATCGCAGTGAATATTAGCATGTCGGCCATCATCAGACCCGCGAACAAGAAGAATTCCTTCCACTGAAAGATAAAAGAAAAGTTTACCATCAAGGTTAATACTCTAATACAGAGCTCTATTTATTGTTGGTAGCGGGAAGAATTTAATATTTGCTTCCATGGCATGTTTTTCTTTTAATTTCGAGGGTGTATGGCGCGTGAGAATGCTCTCAAAGCTTCAAGCAGAACACATGCTACCCTTTTAGTATAAAAAAATTGATGATTCGTCTAGACTTATGACAACAAAATTAAATATGTATGTAGAAACAAGGGGTTTCGATATTATCCTTCAAACTTAAACTGAAAAGTGTTTCTTAGAGTACTTGAGAACTATGATAATTATTCCTATAGTAGTCAATTATTTCAATTTTGCTGCGGACTAAAATGATCCGAAACGAATATTTCTAAAATAGTAACACTTACTTTGTTAATAGATCATTAAAATCACAAAAAAAATCTTTACCTGCGCATCCATAAAGTTTCCTTCCACAATAAGTACTACAATTAGGTTCCCGAAGGCCACCGTGAGCAGCCAGACCGACTGCAACACGGACTTCATGCTAGCCGGGGCTTGAGTAAAGGAGAACTCTAGGCCCGTCACGGAGAACATGACTTCGCCCATCGTCATCACTACGTACTGAGGAATCAGCCACAGGATGTGCACGGTGTTCGGCGGAGTCACCGTTAACACGTTGGCACTCTGGAAAAGATAATCATTATTATCCTAGGCATTTTACAAATAAAGCACCACGTCTAATAGACTTTCTGGAATAAAATTATCAGATACAAATAAAACTGAAAAAAAACACTGTAAAAACATAATTTGTGTTGACAGCTAACATGTTACATTTAACTTATTACTTAAGAAACTAGAACTTAAGAAATTGCATACAATTATCGATTCAAATAGAAGTAACTGTGAAATGAAAATACTTACATAGACTCCATTTTCATCTTCGTCTAAGATTATGGTGTACACAGCGCCGGTTTGGAAATTGAAATCACTTATTACTGTTTGGCCGCCAATAACGACATTACTATTAACTTTCTCGATAATATTTTGTCCATTTTGGTCACTGCCAATACTAATTACTGTATTATTTCTTCTTGTGTCCCATAACCATACCCTCTGAATATTTCTGAGGTTTGATAAGAATCTGAAACAAATAATAATTTTCAATGCTAGTCACCCATTAATCAACAAAGTTCACGCCCGAATAATTTTTAATATTTTCTGCGGGAATTCTAATGTTGTTTGCATTCTGTATAAAATGAATAATGTTTCTAAAAAGTTGTTGCATGCTCGTTTTATTCTTGTCGAAAATTAGTTGTTACAATATAGAGATAAAATTATCACAAGGCAAGATAATCGGAACAAGAGAAGAAACAATTTTCGGGGGCCGATTATACTACGCATTTTATGGAGTTCCCTACGCTCAGCCTCCAGTTGGGAAATTGCGATTTAAGAATCCAAAACCGCCAAAGAAATGGAAGAAGCCATTTGATGCAACTGTCGATTATCACGGCGCATGTGCTCAAGCGCATATTGTCCATAAGCAAGCTTTACACGGAGTTGAAGATTGTCTTTATTTGAACATTAATACACCTATGCTGCCGAAATATTCAGATTTCAAACTAAAACCAGTACTAGTGTTCATTCATGGATATACGTTTGCGTCAAGTTTGAGTCATATTTATGGAGGAGACTTTATGATAGATCAGGACATTATTTATATCAGTATGACACATCGGATTGGTGTTTTTGGATTTTTGAAGGTGAATGACTCCAATACTGATATTAATATGGGTTTGAAAGATATAGTGATGGCTCTTAAATGGATTAGAAAACATATCCACAATTTCGGAGGAGACAAAAATATGATAACAGTGATGGGAAGTGATTCTGGTGCCACTTTTTTATCATTGTTGCTTATGACGAAGCATAAGAAATTGTTTTCGAAGATAATACTGCAAAGTGGTGCAAGTTTTTCACCGTCTTTATTTCAAACCAATCACAAAATCGAAAGACAGAGACTAAAACAAAATCTTCGGAAAATGGGATTAAAAGATATACTGTCAGCGTCAACCAAAGACATAGTTACTGCATCCCAGAAAATATACAACAGTAAGGAGATTATAAATTTTCAAAAACCTGTTGTGCCATTTACTCCAATATTAGAAAAGAAATCAAATAAGTCATTATTAGTGAATACTCCAGACGAATTTAATAAAAAAATTAAAGAACAAAATATGACCATGCGCATGTTGGTAGGTTTCAACAGCCGTGAAAGTATATCCGAGCTAATACCGTTTATACACAACCGACAGTACCTTAAATCCTTTTCAACATATTTTAAATTTATGATTCCGTTTTCCGATGGATGCATGTATAATTACACAACAAGCTCATATAAAAAAATTGCTGATAAAATAAAAGGTTATTATTTTAACCATGAAATTAATGAAAACTCGCTGGATAATTTTTTACAGTACACTACGGACTTAAGAATATTTCCAATATGGAAATTTGTGCAAAGTCATTTCAATTCGAATGAAATGTATGTATATAAGTTTAACTATATTGGTAAATTTAATGCTGTAAAAGCTACCTCCACCACTGGAAGTAATATTAAAGTAAAAGGAGCTTCAAATGGAGATGAGTTATGTTATATATTAAAATGTGAACCGCTGTGGGAAAGTTATGTTAAAATAAACAACAATACAAGCAACCGAGACAGAATATTCATATCAAAAATTACTAACTTATGGGCTGATTTCGTAAAAACAGGAAATCCTACACCAAATTCACAATCTAGTAGCATTTTGTGGCAACCGATGTCTACAAAACAGACCAAATTGTTATATTTAGGAAATAATATTAAATTAGTCAATACTAACATAGAAGCTAAAATGTTCCAATTTTGGAATGAAATTTACAAAACTCTATATTCAAAAGGTCACTGTAAGAGTATTAATAAAAACCGCGAAGAATTGTAAATCAGTTATTCTTGCTTACCTTACTCTTACACTGTCGATAGCCTTGTCTATATTATCGGTGAAATCGTAAGTACCAAATCTGTTAATAAAGTACGAGTTGGCAGTTTCTTCCCTCAAATTGAAAAAGCCACTATCACTCACATTTGCGCATTCACCCCCTTGTCCTTGTAATCTGTACGGTAACTCTATAGAACCGTGAGCTTCAATATTGAAATTCTCATAAACAGAAAGAGGTGCAATAACTTCAGTATTATTCTGTAGTTCAAGTGTGAAATTGCAACTATAACCGTTGAACACTCTCAACTGAGCCAAGTCTGGAGCTACGGGTGTACCGTATGATGGCTGCAAGGGAAAATATAATTAATTTGGCGTCGTTCTAAGTAAATATTTGTATTGTAAATAAATATGATCTAATACTTACTAATAATCGAAGTTCTACAATCCCTGAAATAACAAAAGCAGCAGCGGCGAGTATTCCTCCCCAGACCATTTTGTGCAACGGTTTCCTTACTAATTTGCACCAGTACAAGAATGGATATATTGCCTGAAAAATAATGATTTAATTTTTGTCATATGCAATTTTTTTTTAATAAGTATTGGTGACGTGGGTTGAGATATCGGGATTCTATTTTTGCTTCATTGAAGCAGACTATTTATAGTATTTTATTTGGTTACCTGCATCAGGCTAATTCAGGTTACATCAAGTGATGTGATGCTGTGAGGCATTAATTATGAACAAAGATTTTATTCTTTCCCTTTGTTGATGAAATTATATACAAGGTTAATAGAAACCTACCACTTCGAAGAGAGGAATAAACAACAAAATGAGCAGCGGATTTAGCACTTGCATTTGGTCAGCCTTCAATTGCCAACCTCCTATGTCTTGCCGCATCCTGTCGGCTTGGAATGTCCATCTCGAGCCCTAGAAAAGATGCAACATTATTTAATCTCCAGATCACTGTTGGTAATGAAATATTGAGATTTATAGAAGCGTTTGTCTAACCGTAATTTTAAAAAGAATATTATTCAGGTTTGCCGCGTTTCTTAGCGAGGTTTGAAATAATAATTACACATATGATAACTTGATTGAAAGTATGGGGGAGGCCTTTGCCCAGCAGTGTGACAGTTTATAGGCTATATAAAAAAATGATAACTTAGCACAAAACCTTGGAGTGATTTTCACGGACAAAGGTAAATGTCTAAATATTGGTGTCTAAATAATTGTGACTGAAATCTGGATACAGACCGCGCAGAAATTTCTTATTAAGTACTTACTTGCTGATCAAACAGTGCCCAAAAGACTGGCAGAGGTATGTAGAGGACCAACACACGCAGCAGAGATTTAATGTCCTCAATCAGACTGCGGTCATACTTGTCATCTGCGTGGTCCAGCCAGTGTTCCCTCTTATCCTTGTTCTTTCTAGACTGCACAATGGCATGCTGAAAGTTTGTAAACATAAATAAGAACTAATGTTTTATACTACTTAAATCAAAGTATTTTTTGGCGGAAAAGAAAGTAATAATGCTCCGTAACTGCAGGCTCGGGGGAGGCTATGCTCGCTTCTCCTGAGGAGCGCTGCACTAAAGCAGCAGAGCTCAGCTGGTAGGGGGCAATTGTGTGAATCTCTGCATAGAGAGACCCGGCCCCCCAGCCTGTGCTTGAGAGGCCACAGTGGAGTTTTAGTCAGTACCTCCTAACATAGGGCAACTCTGACATAACCTCAGCTGCTCCCCCAAGCGGCTGGGGTATCCATAAAGGTTTTCTCCACTTTAAAAAAAAGGCTAGCGATGCCAGCGACCTTCAGTTAAGGACTAAAGGGTTTCCTCCCATTACCCACTAAACTCCCCCAGTTTCCCCTTTCCATCCGAAACGGGACTGAGCTGTCTACCTGACGGTGGACCATTCCATCCCGGTTGTTTGGATGTCATGCATTACTCTTAATCTACTATCCGGTTCAGATGCTATTAGGATAATACCTTTTGGATTGGAGCGAAAAATTAGGTCAACTGGCACTTGTTTGTCCGTAACGTTAGACGCAAAATAATATCTGTTCTGGTGGCGGCGTCGCTACTGTCGTTTTAGTACTGTCATTAAATATCTTTTTTGTATTTCAAAAATTGACATTTCACGTAGTTCCAATTTTGGCCACCGGAACAGATAAGTTTGTCGGTCTATAAGTGAAAGTCATCGTTGACGTAATTTTTCGCTCAATTCCAAAAGGTATTATTCTAATAGCATTTGAATCTGATAGTACATTATTTCCGATATTATTATGTCATACATCAACATAACATGAATTAGGTTTACCTATGTGTACATTACAAAACATTAAGGTTTAATCAAGCCTGTAAAATTAATTCCTCTAAGCCGTGTAGTACCCAAACAGCCTGCTTTTTGTATTTAAACTTCGCACAAAGACCTGAATTTAAAATAATTAATTTGCCCTGCTACCAAAGAATCACAGTGTTTTTGTTCACTTTGTAATCTCTCCAAACCACCCAAAAAACAGGATACTAGCGAGTTAATTACATCTCGGCAAATTTTTGGAAAGTGCTTTTTTGTAGTAACAAAAAACCATGCATGTTGTTTGTATTTTCAGATACGTACCTATACCTACATTCGCGGTTACCACTTAACTATTGAGATAAAATGATTAAAACATAAGAACAAAGTGATTTGATATAGGTATTATATGTGAACGAACATTGGAGCAAAATATAAATAATTTTTTGACGAGCCATTTGGTGTAATGGTCGAAAAGTCGGCTTTACACCAGAGGTCGCGGGTTCGATCCCCGCACGGTACAAACATTTGTGTGCATGAACATGTCTGTTTGTATCGGTCTGGGTGTTTCTATGTATAATATGTATGTATTTACAAAAAAAAGTATATAAGTAATGTTTATCCGTTGTCTGGCACCCATAGCACAAGCTAATGCTTAGTATGGGGCTAGATGGCGCTGTGTGAATAATGTCCAGAGATATTTAGTTATTTATAATACAATAATATGCGTGTGAGTTACGTCTTCTAAAATGGTAATCGTTGACCCGAATAACCCGACTCTCCCGCATAGAAGTAATTAATTCAATTTGATACTTACTCCGATACAAGTTGACACTTTTCCCAGAACATTCCCTGCTGGATTTTTGATGATGTAAAACCGTTTTCCCAACAAAAAGAACACTGCAAATTAAAAAAAAATTGGTAGTGATCTTGTTTATACAATTATTCATTAAAATATGTTGACAATAATGTAGTAATTTCTTGCGACTTACAAACAGAAATAATCATCAATACTCCAGGAACGCCAAAGGCGAGGGAGTAGCAGTCGTTTTCTCCGAAGCAGTGGACGTCTGCCCTCAGGATCGGTGTGATGAAAGTGGAGATGAGGCTGCCTGCGTTGATGGAGAAGTAGAATAACGAGAAGAAGTAGCCCAGGTACTTGACCTGCTCGGGCAGCTTGAACTGGTCTCCTCCGAAGGCAGAAACGCAAGGCTTAATTCCTCCCGTACCGAAGGCTATGAGGAGCAGCGCTACTATGGTGATTGATCTGAAAATACATGATGTAAATATAAATATCAATGACAAAAAATACTCGAATACAAAGTCTCAATCAGCCTATAGCACAGATTATTAAATAGTTACTAACGTAACCTATACAAATATAATAATGACAAAATCACCTAAGTAATATATTAATCTGACCTCGAAGTAACGTACAGTCAAAAGCACGTCAGACGTAATACTTTGGACTTTGTACCGCTCTTATGTCCGGGGCATAAGCGCTATTATCGAACTGCACGTGTATACCGTGATGTGCTGTCGACCGTACCTTGAGCACTGCTAAAGGTATCGCAAATAACGAAGAACCCACAAATTAAATACAAGTAATTTCCTAGGTTGGATTCGAACCCACGTATAAACGTTGGGTTATAAATCATTGTTCAGACCGTATAGAGATTAAACTATATCACGAAAACGAAACGTGTCCTAATATTCAGGCCTAAATTAATCTAGCATCCGTAATGATCAATTTTCCAATATTGCAGTGACTAGAAGCGTTCTCTCAATAGGGCCGGCTGCAGTTTCTATGGTGAGTTATAGGCAACTAAATTTCGATCAAGAAAGCATAGTTGGTAACAAAGCGGAAGCACACCGTATCAAGCCGATGAAACTAAACGGCCAAGCTAATTCAGAAGAGTCTAATTTACTTAATTGTCGCAAAATGCTCCCTGATAGCGTAGTCATTTTCAAATGAGTACTTATAAGAACGCTAGCATGACTGAAATCGATGAGCATTTGTATGCGCTATAAAATAACAAATGGCTTACTCTGAACTTAGTCTATCCTGCAAGCTAATGTAGCAACAATAGTATTGACTAATAGCATGAAAAGTTAACAGTTCGATACTATTGTTGAAAAAGGAAGGAAAACAATCATTTGACCAACTTGATTGATGCGCTTTAGGAGTAACTATTAATAGTACCACAGATAATATAATGATAGTACCTACTACTACTGTGCTTACTACATTAATGAAGATGCCTCTAGGGCTATTAATCTATATAAATAAAAATGAATTGCTGTTCGTTAGTCTAAATGCTAAAACTCAAGAACGGCTGAACCGATTTGACTTATTTTAGTCTTGAAATATTCGTGAAAGTCCAGGGAAGGTAAACGATGAGAAAATATGGAAATATTGCGAGGAAAATACTTAAAACGACAATTTTATTTTCCTATAGGTACCAATTACTGTTCTCCAGTCAAACGTTTGATGTTCGTTAGGGTTAAATATATTATGGTTTATATTTAAGAGGTAAGTAAGTGATACGAAGTTCACAGGGTCCGCTAGTATTATACAGCGTGGAATTTTAGTCGTTGTTTTCCCGCAGTAAAATGATTCTATCTTAGTAGTAAAATAAACTAATAAAGTTCTTTTTTTAGTCAAATCAAAAGTTTTACGATTATGATAGACGAAACTCGAACCAATAGTACTAGCTGCGTCACGGACGGTCACTGGCCGGGGTCATTGCCCTTCGCGTTTATCAAAAAAATGATTATTTCCTATTTACTCACATTTGGTTTCCATTTCCCCATCAAACTTTTTAAAAAAATTCAAAAAAAGTTTAAAAAAAAAAATTCAAAAAAAAAAAATTCAAATAAAAATTACTTGCAAAAATCGATAGTTCTACTGAAGGTGAAGCGTTCTGCTGCGGGAAAACAACGACTAAAAAAACACGCAGTATAAATACTCACAGTGGTGGCAGGTTGACTGGCGGCATGGCAGCTAGGGAGATCAGCACGCTCCCTGTCGCATACACCAGCGACAAATACACGATTGTTCTGAAAAGATAAACATGAAAATTAATCTTTTATGCTGCAACAACATTCAAACAATCAAATTCAACAGTCAAATCTCATATCGAATCTGTATTAAACTAGATGAACATTTTATGAGATAAGAGAGAGACACAAAGCAAATACTAAGAAAAGACCTTCTGCGTAATGTAGTTCACGTAGCTTCAAGTGGTTCTGATGTCTTTCGGAGATTTTTTGGACATGGACATGTGTATATCTTCTAGGATATGTATGAATTAAAGAATTTTTAAAACAATATTTTATACATTTCCTAAATAGCTTCGGAATTGTATACATTTTCTAGGAAATGTACACAATTCCTGGATTTCATACATTTCCGATAACATATATATAAAAAAGTAAAGAAAATATGCTTTACATGCTAATTGAACATTTATCTACGTAATTATTTTAAAACACTGGCATTCGGGTGGCTTCAGTATTTGTTATGTGGAGAGAAAACTTTGATCTGTCTGTGTTTGGAACTACAAGCTGTGTCCAACTAGACCATACATAAATATCCCTAAATAAATCAAAAGTATTTTATGATAGAGGCTAAAGCAAGCAACATCTCAGTATCTAATACATTTTGGATCAATTGTCTTTAACATACTGTTTAGGTTCATTCTAAGCTTGCTTTATTCTGAGATGATACCTATTGTGCAAAACAAACTTACCAAATATAAACCATAGCTGAAATAAATGGTAGAACAGAGATTACCAAATACTAGTTTAAACTGTTGTGGGTTGTTTAAATTTTTTGCTCTGCAACATTTGGCAAGAATTTATTCCGATGTTGTGGGTGTGGGCATTATTAACCGTATGACGCAACGAAGAGACAGCAGGATAATCATGACATAATATTATTGTATACAATCTAAATAGGTACTAATTATTTATGTTACTAGTTTTCCGATAGACTTGCGACCACAGATTATTGAACAACATCACACACATTGATCTGACCCCAAAGTAAGTAGCGTAAGCACTAGTGTTATAGGTGACAAAAACAACGAAGTATATAAGTACTTGCTTTATATTTATTATAGAAACAAATAAACACCCAGACTCAGAACAAACACAAATGTTCATCACTTAAGTGTTTGTCCTGGGTGGGATTCAAACCCATGACCTCTGGCGCATAGGGCAGGGTCACTACCAAATGCCTTTTCATCGCACACTAGCGCTATCAATCGCACTAAATCGATAAGCCTCAAACTCAGTCTGCCGCTAGCAGTTTGCCTACTGAGGACGCAGCCTTATAGTCATCATAATGTAACCTCCACAGAAATCTAAATAATAAATTTCTGTGGTAACCTCAAATGGTGGTTTACCTCCATAGAAAAGAAGAACAAATTTTTTTGTTCTGTGGTTTACCTAAACCGGCCGAGCCATCCGTCGGCGATCATTGCGCCGACGAGCGGGAAGAAGTAGGCGAACATGGTGAAGGTGTGGTAGACGACCGTGGCGCCGTCCTGGCTGTAACCCAGCTTGTCGCGCAGGTACAGCGACAGGATCGCTACAACAAACACGAACAATATAACTACATACATATTTATACAGCATGTTAGGTAACCCGAGGGACATATTTAAGGAGAGTGTTCAGAATCCGATTTAGAGTCCAATTCGCTATAAAAAATATATCCTCAATTTTTTTCATAATTATCCTAATAATTTATGTATGCATGAACTACCTAGGAAACCTGTGTGCTGAGTGGCCGGTTACGCCCAAGACTCAAATTGTACGCGAGTACAATTTGAGTCGTACTTGAACGATTGCACGAAATAGGCACTGTGAAGGGAAGAGTGCCCGCACGTTACGCGGATTTTCAGGTTTCGACTAAGGTTATTGACAGATATTTACCAGAGTTTTTATTGATTTATACTTATTTTGTTATATGGAAGCATGAACTATTTGGGGTTTAAATATGTCCTTCGCATTTCTTGTCATACTGTATATCTCTGGGCATTATTCACACAGCGCCATCTAGCCCCAAACTAAGCATTAGCTTGTACTATGGGTGCCAGACAACGGATAAATATTACTTATGGGTGAATTGCCCAAGCAAAAAAAAACACGGCTCAGCTGAGAACGGTAGTGCAATGTGCTGATTTTTAATTTTATATATTTTTTTTCAACAAAGTAAGTACTTCTCTACTTTGGCAAAAAAAATCATTGATTTATACCCTCTAATACAACAAAAAAAATAAATACAAAGTGTCATTTTATCATCACGGTGCCTTGTCCCCAACCCCATTCCGCTCATAAAATACCTTCCCCTGCAAATACATTCGTATTAAGGATATAAATCGATTTAGTTATCATTACATTATAAAATGTTCGATCAAATAAAACTATTTTTGTTTGTTTAACTTCTATCTCATGGATTTGACAGGCAGTCAACTTTTGTCCCGAAAAAAGTTATCATTTCAGAGGACAGTAAGTTTTAGTAGAATAGCAACGACAACACTGCGTTATTACGCCCCTCTCACCTTTCCTCACTTCGGATCAGCCCAGCTCAAGCTGTTGGTGCGATCGCACGGGTCCCAGCGTCTTGCGGTTTCCCGCCAAAAAAGTAAGTTTATCATTTCAGTGTTATGGGGACAAAAATATTATCATTTCGGTGATTGTTATAACTCGTGCTAGATTCGTTCGATTTGTTTCAAAAGTATGTATTCATTTCGCCGTAAGTACTATTTTGTTTGAGTAGTGTTAATATTTTTAAATAATTTTATTTCGGAGTTTAATGTAGAAATAACCTCTATTTTATCATCTCGGTGTTATCATTTCGGTGGATTCGGTGGACAGTTATACCAATTACAGTCCACTGAAATGATATTTATCACCGAAATGATAAAACCGTAAAGTTTTAGAGTTCCTTGGGTCAAATATAAAGTAATGGTTTTTCAATGTACTTTGTAATTTTACCTAGAGTGATTATTCGGGTGTATTTGTTGTGTAACAATTATCACATTAAGATATAATATACATAATTATATCTATGTATGTATGTGTTAGTACTAGTGATGTTACGAATATTCGTATTCGCATTGGCATATTATCGCAAATTTTTGCATTATCGCGAATGCGAATCATTCGCAAAATCCTGCGAATGTTTTACGAATTTGATGTAATGGCAGAGAAGTCGGCTATTACACCAGAGGTCGCGGGTTCGATCCCCGCACGGTAAAAACATTTTGTGTACATGAACATGTCTGTTTGTATCGGTCCGGGTCTTTCTATTATACATTATGTATTAACAAAAAAAAAAGCATATCCTACTTATATTATAAACGCGAAAGTTTGTAAGTATGGATGGATGTTTGAAAGCTAATAATATGTTTAGTTATGGCTAGAGGACGCTGTGTGAATAATGTTCAGAGATATTTCTTATTTATTTCGTAATGGTATTCAATAAGTTAAGAAGTTAAGAAACCGGGGAAGTTAAGTGGGTAGTGGACGCTTTATTCTCGATTCCCACACACGGCCGCAGGTCTAGCTAGACCCCGACTTGAGAGGTCTCAAGTCGGGGTAGCACCTAGGGAGGGCCACCCGAGAAACAAGGTGACCTCCAGACTTGGCTCGGGCGACCTGTGCAATGCGGACGTTGGGGAGCTACCCCCGCCCGCAGGTCAACCCTCAGACCAGAGGAGGCGTGCTAAGTGAGCTCGCCTTTTCCGGTCCGGCCGTCTACGCCGGAGGGGAGCAGCGAGGGGGTTCCTCCTCACGCTCCCGCTCCGCTTCCTCTGCTATAAAACTTCCTCGCAGAAGGAGGCGGCCGCCTCCCACGCACTCCTGTTGGCGACCATGGCACGAACCATGGTCGCCAACGGGAGGCGTCCACTGCCTAGCGCCGCGACGAGTTCGCGGCGCTCGTGTTGCCAGGCTGGGCGCTCGACGAGTGTGTGCTCGGCCGTGTCGGGTGCGTCGGGTGCGTACAGGTAGTGTCCGAAACGTCCGTGTGCGGACAAAACCTGCGACAGGCGGTAGGTGAGGCAGCCGTGCCGGCGTTCCACCCACTCCCTCTACACTGGACCAATGGCCTCAATCGTCCAGTGGCCGGCACATGGGGCTTGGAGAGCTTCCGCCCATTTGGCCAGAGCCTCTTCCCTGGCCTGGACTGCTACCTTCTGCAAGCTGGGTCGTTCCTCCCCCCCCCTCCTCCTTGCCGCGACCCGGATTCGATGCACCTGAACTAAATTATACCTAGCATTGTTCTCTTAGTACAATAGGTAGATATTACCACCAAAAACATTTTCAATAAAATGTTGGCAAGAAAAGACCATAATATGACTCGCACTCTCAAAAAGTTAACAGATCTCATGAAGAGCCAAGCTTCTTACTCTACGCGCCCTAATTCTACAAGGCCTTACTTCACAAACTCTACCTTAGGCAAAATAAGTAAAATGACAATTCATTCATATCATAATAAACATTATATTACACTAGCGGGCGCCCGCGGTTTCACCCACGTGGTTCCTGTTCCCGTGGGAATTGATCAAAATCCTTTCTTAGCGGATGCCTACGTCATAACATCTACCTGCATGCCATATTTCAGCCCGATCCGTCCAGTGGTTTGGGCTGTGCGTTGATATCTATCTATTTCAGTCAGTCATCTTTGAGTTTTATATAATTATTAAGATTTATATAATTTTTTGAGGTTATTGTAACCTGAAAGTATGCTAAATGTAATATCTAACTATAATTTAAAATAACTGTGTACTGTCCTGTCTCAGTATTTATCTGAAATTTGTGGAAATCAAACCTAACAAAGTACAGAACCCTGGCTGCTCGGCACGGTTGTTCTTAGCTGTATCATTTCGGTGGATTTATTTCATTTCTATCATTTCAGTGGTTATTTATATCATATCGGTGGACACTTATCATTTCAGTGGACTCTTAAAAATTCATCCTTAAATATTTATATAAGTATTGATGATATTGGATGACCACTCACGCACAATGTTAAAAATAGGCTAAAGTTTTATTTGTCACTAAAAATAAGAAGATAGCATTGAAACAAAAAAAGTCCGCGGAAATGATAAAAAATTTTCTGTTGTTGAAATTCACCCTTATATACTTTTTTTTTGTAAAAACATACATATTAATACATAGAAACACCCAGACCGATACAAACAGACATGTTCATGCACACAAATGTTTGTACCGTGCGGGGATCGAACCCGCGACCTCTTGTGTAATAGCCGACTTCTCGACCATTAAACCAAATGGCTCGTCAAACTATGGCACTTCTTTTTTATTAAATCTCTCTAGGACTCCTCACACTAAAATCAATAAGAAAATGTTTCCGTAAACAACCTATTCTTTTTTGACGTAGTTAAGTATACTCTCAACCGCAAAAACACACTCTTCGATCAGGTCGTATTTCGGCAAAGCCGACGCTTCCTATAAAGAACACCAATGTTAAATTTGAATCTGTATCTATAGTAGTGTGTATAGACGATGTGTATGTAACTATATTAGCAAAAAGCCTTTATTTTTAAGTACTAACCTACCATTATGTCTCTGAGCGCGGAGCAACATCTAACGAAACACGAACCCAAAATGTCAACCCAACAAAGGCACGGAACCACAGAAATCTAAATAATAAGACAAGTCTGTGCCAAAAACTGTTTTGTATATAAAAAAATTAAACTCTTAGCACTTGTAGTTTCTGAGATTTCGTGAAGAGTGAGTGACCTTTTGCTTTTATTTATAGATACTCCTGGTTACGAGGAAATTACGGAATGCAACTGATATTTTACTTGTTACAGCAATTGGTGTATCGGTGATATTAATGACTCCTTTATTCAAGTCTGAAAAATCCTCTGAACGTCCTTTTAAAACTAAAAGTCCAACTCAAGTAAGTCAGAACCCCAAACTATTCTAACTTTTCTTTTTATCCTTCCCACGATGACTATAATGTACTCGTATATTGAATTTGAGTCAGATATGTAAAATTATAGAGCAACTTTTTGCTCGCCTGTCGGTTAACCACTCAAAGCCGAACCGGCACTCGCGTGCCGCTTATCAATAGATTTTCTATTGTGTCTGGTTTTCCGGGGCTAGATGGATTAAATGAGTTTAAGTCTTCGAAAACATATTTCATTGTGAAACTTCATTAACTTTGATCGGTATTAATCTACCTCCCCTCTGCTTGATGATAAACATCTTCTTCATAATGTTGTCACCTTCACAGAGACCAAATCTATCGCCGTAATAGGTCTGGCTTTGTTCCGGCAATATTAATCAGGCGGGCTTTATACTGGCAAGTATATTGGCTTTTTCATATTGACTTTACCTTAAGTAGAAGAAGATGTTATTAAAAACTTTGTCGACTGCAGTTGCTCGAAAAATCTGTGAGACTTTACTTACGTGGAGCACCGGAGCACGTAAGTTTGATATGTTTGATAAATTATTTATCCAAAGGAGTTTGACCGGAGCTTTTTTGTTTCTTGACGATCAAATTGGAGTATCGCAAATAAAAGTTCCATAAGTCTTTGATAACATATTAATTACAAATTCCAATTATTTTTTATCTTTTTGGAATTTAAACAGAAGAAACTCCATTATATTGGTAAATAGACTCTAGATTGTGTGGGTGGAATAAATGTCTGATTGGTATCTTTTTTTATCCTTATCCCACGCTATGCTTGAGAACAATCACATTTTAACTTATGTCCAATAGTCAAAACATTAATGTTACGTTTTGAATTGTATCAGTATTTGATGTATTTGCAAAATTAAAAATGATATCTACAACTAGGTATGTTTATCTTTCTGAGCTTAAGTAAATGTGCTTTGCTTAAATAATAACTTGTTATTTAAGATTCAAAAACAAATGTTACAGTCTCAAGGTTCATGACTGAGAAATCAACAGCAATAAATACGTTAGTTACTCATTGAAACGGTCAGTAGTTGCGGTTAAATATAAAAAGTCGGTGAAAAAGTTCAATGTGGGTGAGATCATTATAATAATTATATTATGACTATTACATCATATGTATTGGTTTGTTTAATTTTATTATAAGCTTAGTAAGCTAAGTAAGCTGTCACTGCGGCCTATTCCATTGAGGGACATTTCACCAAGACACCTCGCTCAATGTGCTGCCACCCTGTAGGCGCTCTGATATTCGAGCCTTAGATTTCAAGTGAACTGGCTCCCTTATGAATATGGCCGGCACATAGTCAGAGCTGTTATAGGGTGGTAGCTACTAAGTCAGACTTTGAAAAGGTTCGATCATTAACCGATGCAACTCACAGCAGTGGACGATTCTCGATATGAAAAAGTCGGCTACGTTTTAACTGTAAAAAGGGTACTATCGATTTGATTAACTGAAGTCCGATTCGAATTTCGTCATCCGATTAAATGAGCACGTCAATTGCAAAGAATTCTTCAGTACTTCTGGCCTTTGTCAACGCGATGGTTTCGATTTGCAAGACTGTCGACTGTCATCTCGTATTTTCACTTCCCTGCCTGCACAGCCGGGCTGCAAAAGCTCGGAACTTGTAAAGTACACCTGTTCGTGATTGAGATAATTGAACTCCATTTTATTCTGAGACCTTTTAAAAGTGAGTTGTGTATTTATTTCATATCGTGGAAAATCTTTATCAAAATAGTGCAGAGTCAGATACCGTGCCCTATAGCGTCTTGACATACGGTAGTAGATAAAATTTCAGGGAAAGACCACTAGGTATGGTGACTACACTATACTGCTAATATTACCATGTCGATGTTATCCCAATATTATATCAACGAGTACGATAGTAAATTTTTTAAATTGTAACTCCGGATAGCAAATCTCTGTCAATTTTATTTTTGACAGCCTCCATGACAAAAGGTACAGGCTCCAGCAAACTTCTAGAGAAGAAGAGGGAGAAAGATCGCGCATGTGCACTTGCGTTGCGCATGACCAATAGCGCGCCCGAATCTCCCGACGCCCGCGTGCGGTTTTGGTCAGAGATATGGTTCTGACCAATAGCGCGCAGGCATGTCAAAATTCGTGTTCTGCGTGACCCCACCCGATAGTCAAGAAGTATGCTGGGGCCTGTACTTTCTATCCCGTCATGTGGTAATGCCGCATGATAGAACGCCTTTTGTACAAATAAGATAGTTGTCAATTTGAAAGTAATATCACAAACGTAATGAAATAATAGAAAAGCGTATTGATATCGAATCCAAACCACATAATTATAGAAATGGTATAAATCAATTAATTCACTTACTTCGCATTCCATAGTAAGAAAATCTTTCGCAGAACTCATTTGTGACTATAAATCCGACCGATTTGGGATACGGCAATTTCTGAAAAGAGAAAATGAATTATACAGTTTTATGTTATAATAGTATGTGCAAGCCTGTGCCGGAAAATACGATAGTCTTTATTCTTCGATAGATCAATAAATTCGCGCAGAGGACTTCAATTGCGTAATATTTTATCAAAAGTAGTTTAATTTGTTTCTAAAATGATATTAGTGCTTAGGATTTATTTCCGTTTTCATAAAGCCCAGGATTTTATAAATAGATGGTCGTCATGAATCAAGTCATTAGTTTTTGGTAATACAAAATTTATTTCTAACGTCACTCACACCCAGTCACACCAATACATTATTTTCGAATTCATTATGTTTATCCTACTCATTTTTAAAATATTTTTTGGGTACTTTACTAAAATATGAGCAAATACGTACAATTAAAAAGTTTAAGAATTTTAAATTAACCGATGAAAGTGATTACAGTTTCTGTATGATTTCAAAAAATTTATCAATCACATCACTCATAGAAAAATTATGAATCAAACACTTTTAAAAATGTGTCTATCATTTTCGTCTAAG
Source organism: Mecyna flavalis (assembly GCA_949319885.1). Lineage (NCBI taxonomy): Eukaryota > Metazoa > Arthropoda > Insecta > Lepidoptera > Crambidae > Mecyna > Mecyna flavalis. The sequence goes on along the minus strand of OX439425.1, from coordinate 19,010,149 downwards.
AAGATTATCGTTTTTAAATCTTGAGGTATCATGTTTAACCAAGTATCTACTGGAGTCACTACATAAATCTCGGGAATCGTCGATTTATTTACTTTGCAGTCATGTCACAATTAATATGTTTTTGTGTCCCATTTTCTATCTACATAATATTCTACATATTATTCTATCTGCGATGTCGATTTAAAAAACGCATGTTTTGCCGAAAGACAGACGAAAATTTCGTACATGTGTAAAAAGTCATGGGCGCCAGCTACTCGTAGATAAAATTAAAAAGCGGTAAGTCACGAACGAATCGCGGACGGTTCCCCGAAGAATATCTCAAAAAGGGTTAATGAGGGTTAAGTGGTACGGTCCCAATTATATTGCTAAATTCGGTTCAGCCGGTCCCGTGGCCAGTTTCTTCATAACCCGAGCGTACGTGGCGACTGCGGTACTGGTAATAACTGGATTGGAACTTTGTCGGGGCCGCAAAGCAATTAGACTCATTCCGTTTGGCAGCTTGATGATGATGGATCCCGGGGACCACCTACAGTAAATTGGGAAGGATATGGCGTGCAGAGGATCCGAGGCCCTTAATTGCTAATCGTAATTGTTTGTACAAGTAACCTGCTCACTACTTTAATTCTATAGTATTACATAATTTTTCCCATTTACTACATTTATAGCAAAAAGCCTTGACTTCATGTCATATCAGTGTCAAAAAAAAAATACAACTGACCAGAGATGTAGGTATTTGTAGATAATAACAATATTAAAAAAAAAAATCTATAATGTCAGAAACATTGTTTTAAATAAAAACAAAGGGATTTAAATTTTACGATGTTAAATAAAAATGTCAAACACGTCCAAAACATGGCTCACCCGTTAAATGCAACTGTTAAAATATTATGTTCTAAACGTTTTTACTCTTTGGCGTCACTGAATAGATAAATTACCTGTGATTGAAATATTTTGCCAAGTATGGGGCCGATCAGTCAAACTACCGACTTAGCAAAAAGTCTACTATACTAATATTATAAATGGAAAAGATTTTGATTGTTTATTTGTATTGAATAGGCTCCGTTTTTACTGTTGAAAAGCTACACTACCCCCGGTAAACATAGGGTACGTTTGATCCCGGAAATGTGGGGGGAAAGGGAGGATATTTGAAAAAAGAAATTACGCGGCGTGAAACCGCGGGCGGAAGGCTAATATTAAATAAATCGAATACATTTGCTAAATCAACATAAGTAGATAATTCCGAACATTTACAGTATCGTATTGATTTTAAATATAATAAAATAGTGTAGGTATGTTATGTTTTTCGAGAACAATTACTACGTGCTGTAAGTATGATACCATCCATTTAATTGACTTGTTACAGTGACAGATAAGTTTCTTTTGTTGGGTATTTTCCAACAATTAAATGTAGAGCATTAGTAAAATGGCCAGTTATTTTTACTTGCATTTGCCGTTACCACATTGGTGAACAAAAATCAGAATACATGTTTATACGTAAGAAAAAACATAATACAATGATGACCAGAGAAAAATTCGGTAAATATTTTAAGATAGCTTAAGACTTGGATAACCATGACAATAACTTATTTTTTACCTTTTATTAAAAAGCCTTTATGTCGCAGTGGTCAGTAATTACCCTATTTGCTCTGTGATGCCTTCATATTCAGATACAAAGTGCATATGCTTACTTTGCACATGACTCTTAGCATATACTTTATGGTTCGATATTTATTACACACAGGAAGTCCTAATATGTAATAACAACTTGGTTACTAATTCCATGTAAATTCCCACATTAAACACAGTATTACCGAAAAATACCATGCATATTATACGATAGTTCTAGCCTGGGTTCTAATGCCAATATCAAAAGTAACTGTTAGTTGTTGAAGAAAATACCGTAAAAAAAGCTGTCAAGGCAATCACTAGAACTGCTCTTTCAAATTCGTGACAATTGATTTTCATCATTTCAGCTAAACGACATCCACTGCTGGACATAGGCTTCCCCATCTCCAAACCGACTGTGCCACCTGCATCCAGTGGATTTCGGCGATCTTGATGAGTTGATTTATTAATTAAACGAAAATATCTTTTCGAACTCTACAGTCAAATAACTACATGGTTACAGGAAAGAACAAAAAATAATCATGAACGCCTTTGGACAGTAATGGATGGGTGCAAACAGACAAAGGAAGTCTTCCCGTCCCTGGACAAACGACTGACGCGTAGTCTGCTGAAACTGTCTAAGGTGAACCTACGACACGCAGTAGGCATTATAACAGCATAGCACAACATCGGCATGACGGACAGCCCGCTATGCAGAGGCTGCATGGACGCTGAAGAAACACTGGCCCACGTACTACTGCAGTGCAAGAGTGTGGACCATCATCGAGCGCGCCTGCTTCCCAACAGCGGCACCCTGCGGGAGGTGCTCCGAAACATCACAGCAGTGCTGGAGCTCTGGACCGAGCTCAGTTGGTTTGAGTGACGGTGATGGTAACGTATTTCACGTACAATGGCCCATTTTAGAGGCTAAGTGCGGAAATTCCCCAGAATACCTAAACCTAAACCATCTTTTCGAAATCGCAATCAAACAAATCGCAAAGAATGAATAAAAATAAAAATTACAAAACATTGAGCTGAAATATATCGGTCATTGCTACGAGTACGAGTACTATACGTCCCTGCTCGCAACAAATTAAATGCATTCACTACAGTTCACTACATTATATTATTGCATTCACTTGTATCAGTACTATGTATAAGTTAGACGATAAAGCAAATGGATCATTTCTTTATTTAAAAAATCGTTAAAAAGCAAATCTTGAATTGCTCAATTGCTCATAGCAAGTTCTCTTTATTACAAAACATCTTTAGTTTTACCTTTTTACCCAGTCGGTTTTATGCGTATTTAAATGTATTTTTGTTTATTCATCTTTTATTAATACGAATACGGCACATGTCAATTACACTTTTACTCACGATGTTTTTTCCACCTATCTTCTGCAGCCGAGAGTTAAACCGATGTAGATTAGTACAGAAATACTCCGGCGAGTGGAGATAAATATAGGATAAGATGTTTATTATCTTGAAAAACGCCGCCACACGTGATTGTAATAGTTGTAAAAAATATAATATCCGCGTTGCGCACGACTTGAAAATGCAAGTTATGTAGTTAAACTTTGTAAGTCTATATAATATTATATTATCTGATGAATATAAAACAGGAATACCTACCACTGACTCTGTTCTGTAGTGAGTGGTATTTCGCTTCCAGGGGTATTTTTACAAAATCTCAGAAAATATAACACCTACAAACGGAGCTAAAGCAGATTTTACGAAACTCCACCCCTTAGGGGCTAAAACAATGGTTCACGCGTACGAAGTCGCAGGCGGCCGCTAGTATCATTAATTATGCAGTATATTAAGTATTAAAACAATCGGTGACAAAATTTTAATAAGTACCTACCAGCGTATTGATTGATATGAGTTAGGTAAAATAGGATGTAGTGTTTCAATATCTAATTAACTTAATGGAGTCTAGGTACTATAATTTCAACCATAGACTTAACACATGTGAAACGGCGCTTCAAGCTGATAGATGTACCTATATCTACGCGTATATACGGAGAGAGTTTTTGTTTAACTTTCATATTTTCATACTAAAGCTACTAGTATTATTATCTGTGCTAAAGCTTGAACAAGAAAATAAAAAACCTGGCATAAGGTCATGTTGCCCTTGTACATCTGTAAATTATTGCCTTAATTATTTTATGAGTTATTCATATTCTTGATGACTGTACTTTAGACAATATTTCTGATTCACATTTTGATAAGTGTGCGAATCGCCTACAAGTAATTCTTAGAGAGGGCCAATTCGCACTCGTTCAAAATTCGTTCGGGCGAATCGACTACTAAAAATAATATTATTTTTGAAAGTGGACGATTCGCACTTTCGTGCGTATTTTTTTAATATAACTATAATAACCCCAATAATGAATGACATCTTATTGTTTTTTATTTTGATTATTTTGATTTTTCCGCAGTAGGTATGGCGAGGTGTAGGATTTATTTTAGTGGTCGGGCTAAACTTCAGTTGCAAACAGACACAATAGAAAAATACAGCAATTACCTACTACTTATTTACCTAGCGTTGAGATTAGGAAACGCAATGTGGCCTTTACCTTGAATGAAACAAATTAGAAATGCTGCTTGCGTCCCACCGAGGTACTTAACTACGATACATTGACGATACAATGAAAGTGGAATGCTAATCAAAAAATAACTGCCGGGTGCCGTATGGTCATGGAGGAAATGAGTGCTTATTTGAAGCGTGACAATATTTTTTCATAAGTTACCTTTTCAGGCGATGCTTCACAATAAATAATGATATCTTTGAACATTATTCGCATAACGCCGTCTATCCCAACTAAGCAAAAAAAAATACATTTAATACGTTTACTTAATCTCGAAGTAAGTAGCTTAAAAGCAAGATGCGGAAAAAAGGAAACCCCTAGCGAAAAGGACCATAACCAAATGCGCGATCAGAACAGCCAAAAATAGATACCTAGTACCTATAAAGGTAAAAATATCTTAAAAGTAAGAAGTGAACGGGCGGATTGGTAGCTGTCGGTCAGTTCCCGGATAAGACGCTTTAATTTAGACAGAGCCATTTGTCTCCCTAAAATTTAAGTTAACTTTAAAGTTGCAATAGAATTTCTAATATTTATAAATGAAGTGAAAACCAATTGATTTATTAATATATTTTTTTAATAAAACTTTATTTATTATTCATTAATAAAACTTCATCGAACCCAACACTCAGTAGATTGGAAACTTATTAAAATTCATCTTAAAAAAAATACCGTAAAAATGGCTATATTATAAAAAAACGTTAAGAGAGCATAGTTATTACTTTTACTCCCGTTATTCATAAACAAGTTTTTTATCGCGTTCTTTTGTATAAGTATTTTACGCATATTTACACCATTATTTGAATGCCAAATGAGTAAATTAGTATAAATGAAACATAAACAAATAGCCCAGTTTTGGTAAAAAATAACGTGATTATTATATTTGGAAGAAGTTTAAATTACAATAACATAAAAGTAAAGAAGCAAATTAATAAGTGTACTTAAATGTATTAAGAAGTCATATTTTCAAGTCAAACTAATAAAAGTATCACATCTTGTAACAGTTGTAACTAACTACTCTTTAGAAGCAATGAAACTATTATTAGTTAAATAAACCAGCATCCGACAATGGCTTTCATGCGAGTAAATAGTACCCTGTACATAAGATATTTGGGAGAAAGAGTAACAACAACAATCCCTCCTCACAAACTCTCGCAAATACAACATTAGCAAAAGCATTCTCCAGGAGGAGAATGCTTTTATGCACCATAACCACAGAATATATACTAAAGTCCATAACCGCAGGCTATCTAGACCTGCGGCCATGTGTGGGACTCGAGACTAAAGCGTCCACTACCCACTACTTCCCCAGTTTCTCCTTCACACTCGATTGGGACGAGCCGGTGCCAGCCTTGTGGCTATTGACTAGCCCAAGGATCATTCAGCCTAATATTATAAATGCGGAGTTAGGTTTAGTTTGTTACCTGAGTTTAGCGTAAACTTTAAAACAGAATTTTAGCGTAACCTTGTGCATAAAAAATTGCTATATACATATATCTGCTTTTACTATTTATTTTAATTGCTATATATAACTTTAGGCTCGATCCAGTCCCCTACACTTTGGTAAAGCTACTAAGACCCAGATCCTGCGATAGATGTACCTATTCAACCTACGACGAGGAGCCTTATCCACTAACCACATCTATCACGGGATGTCAAACACAATACTGTAAACCACACCAAATAATTATAATACCTCTGAACGGATAAAATCGCGGTTTGTTAACACATTCTAAACCGGTTTTAAACTAATTAGTTTAGACCAGTTTATACCAATCCTAGGCTCGTGATACGAATTAACCCACGTCACATTTGTGTACCTACATAAATTAATTTGATCAACTTATTCTAAATCAACCAACTAACACCTCTTTTGGAAACTATTAAACAAATACGTAGTACATAGTTAACACTCCACAAACATAAATATTTGACAACTATTAAACAAATATATAGTTGGTGACGTCATGATATGTACAAAGTTTTCGAAAAAAAAATCTTATATATCTCAAATTATTATACTCTAAATCTAACGGCTTTAATCAAATAACTGATTCATAATCATTGGCATCTTAAAAAATGAAGCATTTATTACACTCTGATACATTTTCTCGAATTTAATCACCAGAGGTCAAAAAAACCTACTCACGTTATCTATACTACTTAATATTATATAACAAATACATAGAAACACCCAGACCGATACAAACAGACATGTTCATGCACACAAATGTTTGTGCCGTGCGGGGATCGAACCCGCGACCTCTGGTGTACACCTAATAGCCGACTCCTCGACCATTACACCAAACAATGATCAAGTCAAGTACATTTACAACATAAGAAGTCGCGTGTAAGATAAAGAGCATATTAAACTTATCTAGTACTATAATAAGACTGTAATACTGTGACACTACGTAATTGTCAGGGTTCCTGTCACGTTCCTGTGCAGACGGCGTCATTAAACACAACTTTTTTGATGATATTATATCATAAAGTAAAGAATATTTAACTGTAATTAAGTTCAATTGTACTTGCGTTGTAATTTAAAATACCTCGCATGAAAAGCGTTTTTTAATGGCTTACTTTGGTAGCCCTAAATACACATCCTTTATCGGAATATCGTAAGATGATGATAAATGATTTAAGATCGAAAGATCCGAAACATCATGCAACAGAAAAAGATAGCATTCTTGAGCTTGTGTGTTAGATAATATTGGATAATCTTTATATCATCTACTATGCGACTTTACTCCTCGCGAACGTGATATTATTCCGGGATAAATACTTAGTAGTCTATGTTACTCTCCAGCTCTCAAATTACTCCTTTTCCAAAAATCACGTCGATCCGTTGCTCCGCCGCGACGTGAAAAAAGGACAAACATTTATTTATTTATTTTTATTTATTTATTTATTTACAAAACTAGAACTATCTATATGTTATTCCATGGGATCTGAGCAATATCCCGCAACAAATAGCCTATATCCTGTCCTAAGATCTAGACTACGTCTGCACTAATCAACATCGGAAAACGTGACAAAGAGACAGACAAAGTTACTTTGGAATTTACAATACATATTAGTAAGGATAATGACATTGCAAAACGGAACATTTGGTCCGTTTTCACGTCTTGATGTTTTTTAATTAAGTAAAATTGGTTATTACCATATAGGTAGGCCATAGCACGCACTCATATAGGGGACCCAATGTCAGTACGGCTTAAAATGTTCTGTGGATTATATTTTCTGTAAGGGATTTGTGCAATAACTGCTTTTAGATTTAGCAATATTATTCCACGATTGTGTCTCCAAGGACAACCATTTTTTTGTAATCATATTCAAAGAGCGCTGGCCATATTTAGAATTACTGTGGAGTGGACGTTCCTATTTTAGTTATGTGTTCTAGATTGAAGGTCGTTATTCTAATTGCCCAATTGTGTTATTTATCTATGAAATAGTAAAATGGCTCTTCTCCAATCGTCCATGAAACACGCATGGACGGGTTTTGGAAATATGGCGCTTTTGGTAGTGACAATGATTAACGCATATACAGGACGCATGTATGTACTTCATTAGAGGTATATAATATAGAATAAACATAATACGCAATGGGGATTTACCTATGAGTAAACCCAAATTTATTTATATAGAAATGAGTACCTACATCAAAAACAACAAAAGCACGCAACCGGATACTGATTGATCTATTTATAAATAATTTATTTAGCAATTAACCTATTTAAAACGTGAAGCCATTTATATAATTTACGACCGATTTACACCTGAGATCGATGTAGGTACATAGATGTCATACATAGATGAAAATATCGGTATATACTGTTAACAATTCTTTAACAGCTTTGCTAGATGGACGCTGTGTGAAATTTTGAAGAACGTGGAATTTATCTATTGAAGTCAAGATGAAAAAACGATTATTTCAGTATTTAAAAAACAGAAAATAAACGAGTAAAATAAATAAACCACTACTTCAAAATTTGATGGATTGAAGATACATCAATACATCTACATCAATATTAAATTTCATTTCATATCCATGTGACTATAGGTATGCAGAAGATAAGATGAATTAGTCATTGTATCACTATGACAAAAATACCTACACGGCGAGATTCTGCAACATAACTCCGTTTGAATTATGATCTTAAGGAAGTTACAGTGTAGGTATGTACGATACAAACTGCCAATCATTCATTCTGTACGGATTCAACCCGTGCAAAGGCTTGTTTGTATGTAATTCCGATGCTTCACGGAGATATTTTACATAATCTCGAGTGAGAGTGTTTGTTTATTTAGTAGTACTTACTTGATTCTTTTGTACTTCCGTAATGAAATCTTCTTCATCTACATTAATATCACATGCCGTCTTTGATTGAAGTTTTTCATCAATACAATATCTTTTGCAAGCATAATAGAGACATTTTATTAAACAAATTTTTATTTCTTTATTTATTTGGTTTTGCGAAAAAGATAACAAGTTTTATAGCTCACATATTTATATTGATGACTAATTGCGCTATTCACAACAAAAAATTACCGTGCTTGGATTTTTTTATATTTCGAAATAAATCGAAATATAAAAATCAAAAAATATATTAGTTACCCATCATTGTATATGTACCAGTTTTTTCTATTTCCCAAAAACATTTACTACACAAATATGTAGGTTGTTTTACTTATAAAAGTTCATAATAAAAGTTCGATAAGTAAATAATGAATTTTACTTTCTACTTTTGAGATGAAATCTTAAAGATGGCGGATTATTTTGTACTACTAAACACGTAGGATTCAAGTTTGACGTAATTCCATGCAACATGCCCGAGTCCTAATTCCAGAGTGGAATCGAATTAGCAATTTTTCGTCGTCGCGCAGACTGTGTCAAGGAGAGGCGCTTGTGAACGTGACGCTGCGAGGCAGATACTAGCAAAAACTCGTCCGGTAACTAGGCTAAGACAATTGTAAAATATTTATGACAATTATTACAAACTATTTTAACGCGATCTGGTCACGGTGATCTGTTTCAGTGAACTAAATAAACGAATCCTCCGGTGGACGGAACGTCCGTCCGTATCGGTGTATTAATTTTATTTTTACGGTTGTGTTATTTATAAATATTTCATGCGGATAGAAACAGATTACATTTAGTCCTCGTTCAGAGAACAAAAACCCGGCGTACAAAATATTAACATTATTTTTAATCGGGGAAATCAAGAATTTATTTTATTAATGTTATCAAATAATGACAACTTTAGGTTAATAAAGCTTCTTTACATATTAAGTTTGATAATATTATTATTGTCATCATTATGAATATAAACCAAAGAAAAATTGCAGTGTGTCTTAAACATATTGTAGTAGGTACCTGTTTCGCGATTATTTATCAACATCAACCACATAAACCACAGAATTAATAACTAATAGGTACTATGATATTAACATCTTTCTCTGTCGGGGAAAACCCATTCAGCCTGAAAAATTACACATACCTACTATGTTTAGTTTGAATTACAGGTTATTTATTATCTACTCAGAAAAACAATGCCATTGTGATTATTTCTAATTGTCATTTGTGAATTTTTTTTTATAGTAAACTCATAAGGTATATGTTTGATTGTTAAGAAAACGGTCATTTATAAAATAATTATTATTGTTGCCTCGTACGGAAGTATTATACACGAAACGTGAGGAACAAAGCATAGGTTTAATAAAAGTTTAGATATGTACGGCAAAAATATTATACAAAGATTTAATTTATTATCACTTCAGTCACTTTTCACACTGTACCTCAGTGATGAGGCGTGAACCCTGTTGGCCTCTGTTTGTCTAGTTATTGTTTGTCATGTTATCTTCTTCTGTATCAATGTATTGTCTATCCATTATGTTATTTTCTTATTTGGCCCATAAATGTTTTTCTTTCTTTCTTTTCACAGGGGAACTGTAGATTAAATGGATCATGGCTACTTCGTCATTCGACTGTGCAGGTTTCCTCAATTTGTTTTCCGTCAGTGTAATGCTCGAGGTAAATCACGGTAGCCAACTTAGGGGTTTTCCCCCCAGATTTAGGGGGTAAATAAGTGAGATGGGATTTTTTAGGGGTGTTATATTTTTAGGGGTATTTTTAGGGATTTTTATAACTTTAAATATATTTTTTTTCAATTCCAAATTCAGCAAAATAAAGGTGAGTATAGTCTCCATAGCCTTGGGATTTTTGTTTTTTTTACGAGGAGATTTTTGTTTATGAGGCACTTGTCAGTTGACGGGATTATAGAAGAGTAAAAACAAATTATATTACTGCAGATTTTTTATTAAATTAATTGTAATTATTTTTATTAAATATTTTTGGGAGGATTTTCAAGCAATTGAGGTGATTTTAGGGGGTTTTGACTTTGGTTTAGGGATAAATATTTTTTAGAGTTGGCAACCCTGAGGTAAATAAATACATAGAAATATTTGTAGATGCGCGCAAAGATTCAAACCCATTGTCGTCCTCACGAATATGAGGCGCGGTTTAATAACTTATTCGAACAGATGAAACACGGCTAAGGGACCGAAATATAGGACTTATTCCTTAATGATATTTGAAGGTTATGACTATTTTAAAATATCAATGAAATTCAACTTGAACCTTAAAACACAAAAGTCACTCCTGGTAAGGTAATACAATCCGAATTTGTAATGAATATGAATACCTATATAGGCGAAATTCGTACAACCTCTAAACACTTCTACAGTAGGTATAATAAACGTTTGGGACTATTACAGATGACCTTTATTAAGACATAATAAGAAGATAGTAATTCATTTACTCGAAGCCACAGCGTGAATGACGCATAATCAGGCATGCAAATTATAAATTCTAAGTTTCTGCTGTTTTTAACCATTATAATTTCATAATAAAATCGCGATGCTTTCTGCTATCACAGCCTCTTATTTTCTAAATTAAGGGAATAATCATCACATTGTACGAAACATTCTAATAAAAAGAAATATCCATAGGACTAAGCTACAAACAACACTTTTAAAAGCAACAAATAAAAGAAGCCCAAATTCATAAAAAAATATATTTAAATAGCAATTACAGCTTTCCGTTAGCTGAACAATGACCAGGGAAAATAGACAGTAGTACTACATTTTTCGTTGTTTTGGATCCAAAGTGTTCATAGTAAAATCAAAAACATATTATTTAAACTAAACTGTGTTTAACCCATGCCCGGGCAAGCGGTGCTTGCGCACGCTACCAAACAAAGTAAAACTTACAATTCAAGTTTGGTTTGGTTAATCGATTTATAAATTAATTAATTTTATAGACTCATTTAAAACTGACTCCTGCCATCGGTCTTTATTTGCTTATTACCAATGCTGGTCTCCACTGCATTGCTTCATAACTTTTTCATATAACTATATTAAACTATAAGACGCAAAGGTGTGATTTTTCCCAAGGTTCCAAGTCTTTATACTTATCTCTGGCTTGAGCCAGAGTCTGCTAGTATTCGGAAAAACGGAACAGATCACACCATACTTTTATGGAAGATTACATTTAAAAAATCCACTGGACTGAGCTTTCTCTGTTAATTGCTATATTACTATCTCATGGCCAACGGCAAATTATAATAGAAAAATAAATCTTTATTTAAAAGATAATGACGGTGTAATCTGTCTGAACAAACACTTATATTCACATTACATACTCAGAAGTTTAACAAACGATTAGGGGATTATATTTCCAAGAGCTTGTTTACAAACCCATTCAACACCGGTTTATTAACAACTAAATACATTTACCAGACAACCAATAGCTAAAACCTTGGATTAAGTTTTTCAAGAGCTATTCAGCTATCTAGCCAACAAAGAACGAAATGAACCAAGACACTTGAGCCTGGCTCGCGATTTACTTATCAGAATTTCAAATAATACTTATTAGATATCAATGAAACTAGTTTAAGGATAAACGACTTGTATTATTTTTTCTTAACTGTAAGATATTTTAGAGATAATCGTAATTCAAATATTGTACAACATATCACTGCGCACCAATATTACTTGTTATTAGAAGTTTTATCGATATTCCTGATTGCGCGTCACTTGCATAAGCTTGGTTTGCCTTTGTTGTCTTTGGTTACTTTTAGTCTAAGATCCGACCCTATATCGACCTACACCGAGTTGATAATAGAATGAAACATATTTTATCATGAAATAAGTATATTAGAAAACATATTAAAAATGGGTTTGCTAAAAAACGTGTTACGTGTTTGACCTGGCAACCCAGTGTCCGCCCAGGTAAATCATAGACAACCCAACGGCGGCACATTCTATACGTTCTCTACGTTAAGCCAGGACAATTTTTTTTTATTATCTTGATAATGCAATATTCTGTTTAAAATATTTTTAAAAAACTAATTTTAAAATAAGTCAGTCCAGGATTTTTTTTAGCAAACCCATTTTTAATATGTTTTCTAATATACTTATTTCATGATAAAATATGTTTCATTCTATTATCAACTCGGTGAAGGTCGTTAAAGGGTCGGATCTTCTACTATTTCTTGTAGGTTCTTCATGATAATAGATAATTTTCAATATACTACTAACTACAGGCTATATTATAGCATTGTACGAGCTTTTCAGCTCAATTTGCTGATTTCGCCGATAATTCAGGTCTCAATAAAAGGGTCATTACAAATGACGCCATTGATGACATTGGCTTAAACTATGTAGTTATTATTCTCCGACTGTTTTAATCGTCCCTAATTTCAATTAATGACATTGTAATGATAATAGAATTAATATTGTTCTTCATAAACTAGCAAAGGTAAACAAACATTAATACACGAATACGAAATAATTCACGAATCTATAAAAATAAAAATGAATTGCTGTTCGTTAGTCTCGCTAAAACTCGAGAACGGCTGAACCGATTTGACTAATTTTAGATTTGAAATATTTTTTGAAGTCCAGGGAAGGTTCAAACGATGAGAAAATATGGAAATATTGCGAGGAAAATACTAAAAACGACAATTTTATTTTCCCATGCAAACTGTCTTACCTGTCAAAGGTTTAATTTAATATGGTTTATTTTTAAAATCGGTTAAAAAAAGCATTTTCATTACAAACTAGTGTTATACATAAATACATAGAAATATTATGTACTGACGTACCATAAATAATGGAAAACGAAAGTCTAAACTACCAATACCTAAAACTAAGATATCTCTGCAATATCGCAATGTCGATGGAACGTCGAGTAATAACAGTATCAAGACAATTTAAAAATATCATTATGTTTTATGGGAGGTGTGCTGTACCTACATACGAGTACTTTTAGTCGGTCGACGCGCTCTGATAGGCAGCCATTATTCGAGATTCGAGACTGTCCACTGCTCATGCATAATTTGTGAATTTATGAACACTTTCAAGAGATGCGGCACGACGATTATTACGTTGCCAATTAGGTGTATTGTTGATTCATGTGCAACCGATCGATCGACTCCGAAGAGAAAATGCAATACCAACTTTTATACTTATTGGCAATAAAAATAATGATGAGAAGTAACGAAAGAATTAAATGAATAGTGATATTTTCGGAATGATGGAAGAAAGTTCTACAGAATACTATTCAATTATCTATCACAAAACATTGTTTTGATAATTACATATACAATAAAAAATAATTATCAAATTTTGTGCTGTAGGTAGTCATTATTAGGTATGCGTTCACCAATATTGGAGCTATTTTTATTAAACTAACTTCTAATATTATAAGTTATTATGTTTTAATAAATATACATTTTCCTATACATTGATTGGACTTTCTATCCAAGAGAAGCTGCTTAGTTTACCTTCTTTGTATAACTCGTCCGGGTTAAGTGTATGGAGTCAGCAACTAAAACTTGGTACCTATAAAAGTTTACCAAACTCACACAAGGATGGATTCCACAAAGGTTGACTGTAAAACATTAACTTCGCCGGTGCACTTACAAGTCTCACAACGCATAAGGCTATCTTAAAAATATTGAAACTTATATTAATAATATGTTGTTGAATTACGTCAACCTGTAATTTTAATACGTTGAGCTAACGGTACAACAAAAATGCTGTTCGATTTTTTGCTTATTTCAGATGCCTGCACTTGAAAAGATAAGTGCCGTCTCGGAAAATTACGCAAGAGAAGATAAAACACTTAGTTTATGACAGGTATAGACGATAAAATGTAGCAAAGTAATAAGTATAGTTCGAAACGACCGGGCCGGAGAGAGAGCTCTTGTCACATTCACTTTCCACAAACCCCACGTTGATGCAATCTCGCGGACCAGTTTCATTAGCTTTAGTTCTCCGCCACGTGGCATGGGTCGTTTTGTTTCTGTGGGTCGACCGGACGCTACAGCAAACAACAAAATAGATGAAACAACCAGTGTTCTGCCCTTGATTACTGTGGCCTTTCTGCTTAATAAGATCGATCATAAATAAAGAACCTTATAAGAAACCTTACCTTAAAAGAAAAAAAATATGCGATATCATGATGGAGCGTAGTTCAATTTTCCTGCTAAGTAGGTATTTTTGTGGAGGTGATAACAATAGTTACATTAATGCAACCGTTAATGGTAACCGCAAAAACCGTTGATAACTGATTTAATACTGAAAACTTTGAATATGAATGAACCATTTTTGTCTACTTAATATTAGTACAAGGAAAGTTATAGATAATTTGGAAAAACGATTAAAACTAGCAGTTTAGATGCACATTGCACATAATATGTTAGGTATAGGTATTTGCAAGAAATATGATTCAGATGTGCATTATAATTAAATATTTAAAGGTAAAACACTATTCCCAATTTAGTAGGTATGTCAAACTATTCAAGTATTTACTTTTTTATTTGGAAACGATATTTATACCAAATCTGAATTCTGGAATGTAATAATAATGGTAAGTTCCTAACGAAGGTCATGCAGCTTACATAAATTTTTTAATCAGTGCAAATAACAATTCATAATGATATAACATTATACCTATATATACGGAATCACAAGTCCTCTGTAGGATTAAAAGAGGCAAAATTTAAATAAGATAGAGTGTAGTGATCATATTAAAATTTATTACTATTAAGTAGTACAATTAAAAAAATAACGAAATTTGATAAAAATAAATTAATAGCGCTTTCGGGGTTTTAGTACAGTAAGCAGCAGTTCAATTTACCCAGATCTGGCAAAAAGACTAAATTGAAATAGATCTTTATGCTATGGACTTTATTCAATTTAATATTGGGAACTGATTACAGGAATTAGAGAGGTAAGTTGATGTGAGCTGACTGTACTATCGGTGACCGAGGTAAATTAGCCCTTACATTCCAATCATTGGTATGTGATACAAAACACAGTAATAAAATTCGCATAGCAAATTCACACAAATTTGAAGTCTGGCAATGCGGGATGGGCCGATGGTAGGGTTTTATAATCGTCATCATTTCGCGAGTGCTTTTGGTAATGGTAACACAGTCCAATGTCAAAGATTGGTCCATGTTATCTATACTTACCTATATTTTAAAGAGAAAAGATTTGATTGTTTGTTTGTTAGTGTGTTTGTATTGAATAGGCTACAAAACTACTGAACCGGTTTGAATAATTCTTTTACCGTTGGAAAGCTACACTATCCCCAATGACACTCGGGGATAGTGTAGCTTTCCAACATCTTTCCAATCGGGGATAGTGTATATTATACATACCTACATACTTCTTATCCCGGAAATATGGGGGGAAAGGGGGATATTTTGAAAAGAAATTACTCGCTGGTGAAACCGCGGACGGAATGCTAGTCTCTGAATAGGTATAATTGTAGATTATTTGCGTTAATCGAATCTAAGTTACTACTTATTTAAGTTACATTTTAGATATTAGACAACATCACTTACAAATGTGACCTCAATGTAATCGAGCTCGAGCAAAACAACGTGATTGATGAAGAATAATGTCAGTATTCGCTTTAGTTACACGGTTATTACTATAAAAAAACGAGGTGCATGTTTGACGTTATGTATGAAGTGAATTATGTTTTGCCCGTACAAAATAATAATGTTTCTTTTTGCATTTTTTTTTCGGATTATGTTTTTCTTAAGCTAACCTTTTACTCGGCTCACGTAACTAGACAATTAAGTCATTGACTTCCAAGCAATAACTAATAAACGAACTGGCTTAGATTTAATCATGAAGGTTATGTAACTTATCAATTATCCAATTATTTTAACTTATAGATGTCATATTAGTGTAACTACGGAGTTGAATCGTCAGGAATCGTTAGCGCAACCAGTCATTGTCTTTTGCGTTACCTATGTTAACGAGTGAGATAAAACACGAGTCATTATGTCTTTACCTCCATGTCTCAGTATTGTAACTTTTTTTATTTACATATTCTGTTTATGAGAATAAGATTTTGCCTTCAAATTGATCATTATTAAGCCTTTCGGCCCGTACTTCGCGTTTTGAATAGGTTCTTCTACTCGGTAAACTCAAATAACTATTATCCTAAGAGATACCTATATCTAAGATCATTTTTGCTGCCAGTAGTACGAGATAAATATTTAATGAAATGCATTTAAGATATACTTAATTAGTTAATTCACATTAATGTCACGGGTGCAAGTGAGTAACTTCTATTAACGTTCTTGGATTAGGGCTTTATTTACCCAATGCGCATTCCGTATTTTATCGAGATCGTATACTAGTATTATATTATCTGTGTCATAGGCCGTAGCCCAAGTGGATACCTCCAAAAAAGAAGGATAGGTAACTAATAATAATATACTAATTTTGTCACAAAATAGATGTCAGGAATACATAATTTTTTTATGAGAGGTTGGCACCATAGATGAGCGATCAAAAAACTTTATCAACGGAAATTATTTTATAAGTACATAACTCTTAAGGCAATACAAAACATTTTGCACATTAAGTTGTTTATCATCAAATAACTATGGAATAAATTACGATTCTAACACATAAAGCTGAATAAATAAATAGGTACCTTTAGCACAATCTGTAAAGTGTAAAATAAAATGTGATGCGAGTGTGCATTTTGTTCATTTAGACGACTTATTCGGTTTCGCTCTAACCATTGCATGTTCTGATGAGAAACATAATGACTATCGGTCGTTGCATCTCAGTCGCCAATTAAACAAACGCTTCGTCAATGTAAATACTGGCGTACCTACTTTCCTGAAATGTATTAGACAACTGCATTATTTTGTAGGTACGAGAAGTAAACATTTTAAATACACTATACGTTACGAGTTTGGGATGGTTGTGACGCGAAACGTCACTTTCGCAAAATGTCATCTCAAAAAAATTGGTCACTTTCGCAGAAAGTCATTTTCGCAAAATGTCATTTTCTCAGAATGTCATATTTTTTGCGTTACAGAAGCTGCCATGGAAATTGCTAAATGCTACTATGAATTAGTACTTATTTGAGTATGCATGTAATTTTATTTTAAACATTTTATGGCGTTACTTTATTATTAACTTATAAAACAATATTTCTTTAATCTAAACTAGTTATCACCTATTATGCATGCAATGGTATACACTTTTATAAATTAAATAAGTAAGTCGCATAAACTGACGCTTCGCAAAAATTCGACGTGAAATAAATAATGAATATACAAACCGCGGTTCCTTTTTCCTCCATGATGTTAGGTTGTAAATAAATCACATGCGACGTTGAATAGTGTTGTGGTTACGACAGCATAGTTGTCGAAAGCGGTGCGCGCGAGCAGAGCGCGTCCGGCGTGCGCGCGCTGCTTGTGACCGACTGACAGCGCGGCGCGTCTTTCAGACCGCTTGCGATGATCGACACACGTCAAAAACGACGATATACCTACAACTGGTCGCTTAGTTTTGACAGGCGATATAGATTTCTTTTAACATATCTATCTGTATATCAAGATAAAAAATACTTTTATCGTATATGTGTTTTGACAACCCTCGTAAGAAAGATTAAACGAGATTAAAAAAATAAGATCCGCGTTGCCTACGGACTACGGAGTATTATGATGTAGTCTGTGTACGGAATGGTTCATTCAGTAAAATTATTCCTGGTGACGTTTTCCTCAAAATTGACGCTTACCATCAGCACGTCAGACTGTCTAAAATACTGAAAATAACGATGTGACGAATTTACAATAATCTAAATTAATATAATGTACAATTTTATAAATGTGACGAATTTACACATACTATTTTCTGTGACGAATATACAACAACCCAAGCAGCGTAAGCACACAATTATGGTAAAATTGCACAATAGGTATCTACCTTAACAATGTAGAGTGCATATATTTCTTGAACAAGATGAATGTTTAATCATCTATTAAAATCCATTTATTCTGTATTAACGGCATTACATTAAAAAAAATAAAAACCAGACTTCTTGTTGGTTGAAGAACAAGAAATACTAACCCTTAAAAATATTTTTTTACAATATTATAATTAACAATTAAAACTTTATAACTAAGAACTATCCAAGACAGTATGATCGCTCCATGCCTACTGCTACATACTACTGGTTTAACCTATACATTTTTATTAATGTCGATCAAGGCACTCTTTTGGTAATGGTAAAAGTATATATTATTATGTTCTGTGTAACAAAACTAAACCACATAAGTTTCAAGTCAGTCACGCAATGGTTACAGCATCTCTCTGCGAGAACACAAACAAAATAATTAGCAAAACATGACTAAAATAATAAATGATTAAGTTATTTTACCTAAGTTAGCAGCAAGTTTTTATTTTAATTAAACAACAACACCAGCGTTCAAACAATAAAGAAAAGCATCCAACAAAGTTTCTGTGCTGCTCTAGCAAAGATGTGAAACATCTGAATTTGCAGTGTTGATGGATTATTTGCTTGTAAAAAGAAACGATAGATCTGTAGACAAAACAGTACAAAATCTTAATTAAAAAAATATCAGTTTTGTCTTACTTTTTATAAGGAAAAAACCATGTGGATCTTACAGTTGCTACCTGAATTTTATTTATCGCATGTTTCCTGTGACTAAAATATATAAAAAAATTACATTTACATGGTGAAAGTGAGAAAACATTTTAATTTTAACTGTTTTGAATAAATGGTCTCTCCCTCAACTAAATATGTACCTAGTGTTTGCGGTCCTTTAGGACTAAAATAACAGAACTACCGTTTAACTCATATTTCCATTATATGTAATACTTATCACAAAACCAGAAAACAAGCATTTGAAAAAACGACTAAGTAATTTTTTCCTCGCTGCGTATTTAGTAAGTGTGATTGTTATGTGAAGAATTTATCTGTTTCATTAATCTGTTTCTCTAGGTGACAGACCGACTTTTATACTTTTTTATATTTTTGATGCTTTTTTATTATAATTATTACTGTCAAGTAGGTTCACTCTACGGCGACGATATTATGTGTGTAGTGGTTAGTATCAATAGTGGTTAATACGCTACGTCGCGGGTAGCACGTACATAAATATGGAAGAGGTCATGGTTCCTTGGATATTTAAAATAAGATACTATTGAAGTACTGCTGGTAACTTAAGGCTTCGTCAATGCTACGAGTATTATACTGAAACCTGTTTTGATCTCGGTTAGTTGGTCAATAATGATGCAGATTTAAGCATATTATGTAAAGGTCTGCGAATACACGGGTAAAACTTTACCTATTGAGTAATTCAAAACCATTATTCATGCACGTGTAGTGCACAGATCACAGATTTCGCATATACCTACTAGCGTATAAATTGTATAATGTACATAGTTTATTAGGTACATATTTAAAAATGTTTACGAGGGGATCGTAGCTCCAACTTGGACGGTGCTAAGGTGCTAATTTCTAGGCAGGCAGGGAAACATACTGACGCCCAAGACCTCAGGACATAACCTTACCATTGTATGTATACTAGATTTTTACGGTTTATAAATGCTTTTTATAAGTACGTTTTTGATTTTGTTATTTATTTGAGAATTTGTCAATTCGCAGGCTATACCGTTCTTTCGCAAATCGTGTGGGGCGGAAGGTTTTTTTGTGAAAGTTGTTTTCATTGATTTATAATTATGCAAATTTAATATCTGGAAAAGGTCGATGACTTATATTGTGTTGTTAATGTAAACACATACCAGGGTCATTTGATGATCAATGATTGGTTTCATCATGATAGATTACAATGCATGGTTTGATATTATTTAAGTAACCTATTAAAAGTAATCAAATACTCATTAAAATAAAACAACTTTAAACGGATGAAAACTCGCGTATATTTTACATTTTAAAATTTTAACCCGACGTTTCGACTAATTTTCAGCAGCCGTGATCACGGTATGACTCAGGTATTATGCGTCAAACAGTTATTTAAATTGTTATTTCTACCTTCACTTTAATAATTATTTTAGAAATAATCAGCAACCGTCGTCTTCACTATCATTCAATACGTTCCTATCCACGCAGTAGGAGCTGATGGTGTCTTGAAGCTGCACAGTATTGTGATGTCCATTGGAACCCATTAGATGTAATACTGGGTCCCAAGTGGGTGGTACATTCCAACCATCTTCCCTATTGAAATTAGGATGTTTTTTAATTTCAATGGCCTCGCGTAGCATCCTGGGTATATAGCGATTTTCTCTGGCAAGGACATGGGGTTTATCAAAGCGAATGTAATGGTTGGGCTTATCCAGTACATGTTCACACACTGCTGACTTCGTTGACCTCCGGTGTTTCATATCCGCGATATGTTCTTTAATTCGCGTACTGATACTCCTTTTGGTTTGTCCAATGTAAGAGAGCCCACAGTCACAATCAAGCTTGTATACTCCTGCTGTTTGTAGGGGAACATTACACTTAACTGGTCTTAAAAATTGGCTAATCTTCCTAGGCGGCTTGGTCTTATTAGGCAGAAACTGTTATTGTTATTTTAATTTTGAATATATGCCAAAATTATTGTGATATAAAGAATACCGGGGAAGACCGGGGAAGTATTTCAAAATGTCTTTTGAAGAATAAAATTTACAAAAAATTGCTAAGAAAAAAGGTGTTACGTTGAAATGCTTGTTAGATACAGTAAACTGACTTAATTTTTCATATTTTTTTTATTAATCAATAGATTCTTACCTGAATTATAGGAATCCATTGCATTCACTACACAAAAGTACGCCGAATTTTTTTGTTGCAATTTATAACACCACTTAAACTGAAGGCACCGAGAACCGATACGTACACTGCATGCGACGACCTAATTTCGATTACCTGTAGATTTGCACAGTCGTTAGCTAAAAGTTTAAAATTATCAGGGTAGGTGCCCTGGAATGTTAGGTACATAATGGTGTCAATTGTTTATTTGTGTGGTGATTTTCAATATTTCGACTTTTGGCCGCCTAAATCGGTCAAATCTACCTATGTGCGACGGTTGCTGATTTATTTCTAAAATAATTATTAAAGTGAAGGTAGAAATAACAATTTAAATAACTGTTTGACGCATAACACCTGAGTCATACCGTGATCACGGCTGCTGAAAAGTAGTCGAAAGTCGGGTTTAAATTTTAAAATGTAGAATAACTATACGCGAGTTTTCATCCGTTTAAAGTTGTTTTATTTTAATGAGTAGTAACCGTGTAAATATTAGAAATCATTAATCAAATAGGTACTTTTGGTGTTGTTTTGATATTATTTAAGTAACCTATTAAAAGTAATCAAATACTTTTGGTGTTGTTTCACGGAAAAATGGGATTCCGCTAGTACTTACGGCCAGTTTCACCACTGTTCCTGATGATTTATCTATTAGATAACTAGATACTTTTTTTTTTCGTAAGAGAACGCATTTACGCAGGCTAGCGACGCCTGCGGTCGTATGTGGGGCTCGAGACCAAGTCGCACTAACCACTTAACTCCCCCGGTTTCCCCTTCACACCCGATTGGGACGAGCCGATGACAGCCTTGTGGCTATTGACCAGCCCATAAATATATCTTTTACCTTAATACTCCTATTGTATATTTCGATGTTGTAAAAAACAAATCGATCGATTTCGTTGAGTTGAAACAGAGTCAACAAAGTAATAACGACAGTCTAAAAATATTCGTATGCATTTTTCATAATGTCGTTTTTATTGACAATGCGTCGTGGAGATGTCGTTGAAAGGTTTTCAAAGAAACAAAATTCGATGAAACATTTTTCGCACTGCAGTAGTATCCCTATTATGACATGTAGTTTGTAATAAGAATGAGGTTTTCTTTTTCAATTTAATATTTTAGCTGACTTGTTAATATTTTAGTGTATTTAATTCTACTCGTATAAAAAATTGCGTCTTGAAAATAAGGTTGTAAAAATATTGCCAGTCGAAAAAAATATAAATATTATTTTCAATATTATAATCAAGTTTTCTGTGCCAATACACCATTTACTCAAAAATCAATAAAAAATTGTCTTTATGTGGACAAACAGTTCATGGGCGAAACGTTCTTTGGGTCAAACGTTTATGGGGGAATAATACCTACATTGGGCAAATCGTTATTGAGAGAAACGTTGTTTGGGCTAAACGATAGTGGATTAAAAATTCTGTGGAGGTACCACAGAACAAGAAAATAAGAAAATGTTCTCTGGAGGAACCGTTTATGAATCAGACATTTTTGGGCGAACCGTTTCAGAATCATTTTATACTAGTTAATTATTTACTTGGTTACTAATTCAATCAATTTTGTCCGTGTGGTAAAATAACATTTAGATAGCTATTATAATTATATTGAGAATGTAAATATCCATGGTTATGAGAACTAAAATATGGTAAAAAACTGAACAAACGCATGTAGTAGGTCGTTTATACGTAATCCCTATTTATAGATGACAGTTAACTCACAACACTGCTAATTTAGATTCGGTACTACAGCATTGATTGGTTTGATTGGTCTCAACTGTAATAAACTGTTTTAAGTGACTTTAGTCATTACAGTCCACTACGCAATCAGGGAAAAACATCTTTGAGAACAATGGCAAACATCACTTACAAAAATATTGCATCATTATCAACGTCATACGTACTATGCCTATAAATCTATGGTCTACACTCTACAGCATGAACGTAGGTACCTCTCGCGTCGCACCATACGTTTCACGTTATCTTTCCGCACAGAACCAAATATAATACGATAAACTGCTGTGTATGTATAGTGTTATCCTAATTTAAATAAAACAAACAACAAGAAATATCTAGCGATTTGACAACATATTATATTAATGTGGCCTTTGGTAAAGAAAACAGTTTTTTTTTTATCTAAATTGCGAATAAAAACTGTATGATCATTAAAAGAGAAATAAGTTTATTTTAAAATACCGACATTACATATTATGATACTGCTAGCTATTATTTTTAGATATTGTTTAAATAATTCATAACATATTATAATATAAAAGAAATATTGGTTATTGGCAATAATGTAATCACCGAAACAGGTAAAACAACATGAAAGATAACCTAAATCTCATACTTAATGGTGTAATTCTATCGCCTTTATCTACCAAATCAGAACACATTTTATCAAGTACATAATTTTGGTGTAGATTTCGTATTGATTTTTTCAGAAACTAACGACGGACAGCAATAATTAATTTAAAAAAAGAAACACTTTAAAATTAGGAATCGTCTTACAATTAGAATCTGATGATACTTTTACATAAAATCTATTAGAAATATGAAGACAAACAGACTAACAAATTACAAATCACAAATCATAAATCACTGAAGCAAAATAGATAGTTTTTTTATAATAATGCCTCGACATACCTTTCCAGCACGTGGCCTTCCCAGAAGGCCGCTGTTTTCTCTCAGCTCAGATTCGTTCAGATCCATTGCGTCGCGTCCGTTGTATTAATTTAATGAGCAATTATTTGTGCATATCTGTGCGGCCCGTTTTGACTATGGAGCTGCAGAAACGCCTAAGATAAACGTGATAATTACTTTGATAAAGTACGTTCGAAGGCCCTTACATACTCGTATCTGTACTATCGGTAGCCCTAGTTTTCAGTTTCTATTCAAGGAATATTAACTAGTGCCTTTTCCCGAGATTGAACGAACCTGAAGGAAAAACTTTTCTAAAGTGATTTTAATCGGATATCTCGTGTAAAATAGGCAAAAGTAACGTTAACGTTCACGTGCAAAGCGTATAAACATACGATAGCTACTGTTGAACATTACACACACAAACTCAATGTAAAACATTAGCTAGATTTTTTTCACATAAACGATCAAAATTGGTGACACAAAGAACTTCCGTGACGGGACGGTCTGCTTCCTCTTTATTATACACACAAGCACATACTTTGATGTTTTGATTGAATGTTGAGTAACAAGATAAAAATGAGTCTACTACTAGTGACAAATGCCTCTGTATATTATTGTAGTTGATGACACGGCATGATTCTGCGGAATCGATTCTGATCTACGCTTCGCATGCGTTTTCATGCCTTCTATTATTACCAATGATCTTATAATACTCGGAAATGCCTGCTTTATTGTTTTTCCAGCAACTACTCTTAATGGAATATTTTAATGAATGGTGTGGTTTTAATTCATTATCTGTCAAGGACGACCATGGCGCGTGATTTCATGTTATAGATTCTATGTAGTTTGCTATTGTCTGATATTTTCATTACGACTTCCATACGGAGTCAAAACTCAATAATGTCAATACTGAATGCTGTAACGTAGTAAACGGAAAACAAACATAAATATAGTTTCTGTAATATTATATTTCTTTTATTTTTCGTCTCGATGATCTGGTAGTTTGAAATTCTCGGGGACAGAGTGAGTATTTTCGAACACAGTTCGAGTTTGCGATCGCATCATTGATCGCATCCGTATTTAATAATAATAATAGTACTTCTTTGTTCAGACAACATACAGTCCATGGGTTAGTAGAATTACAAAATTAAAATAAAATTAAAATTATTGTTAGTAAAGAAAAGAAAAGTGATGTACAAAATAACATATTATTGTATCATGTACCTTAGGGGCACCCGCTGCGAACTCAACCCGGAGGAGATGCTGGTTCCAACTTCAGTCATCGTTCGCACCAAGTGCCTTACCACGGGTGCATGCGGATCATTTGCCACTATTCCCAGGATACCGTTGCCACTTCCACGCACTCTCACAAGAGCCTGAAAACCATCTATTCCAGCTTGCGCAAACATTTCAGACGCACTGCAGTCGAGGAAGTCCCAACAGCATCCTAAAGATATTGTTGTATTGAATGCGGAGAGCATTAAGCGATCTTTTTGTACAATTCATCCACAGACCACCCGTGTACAGATTTTGGCAGTAAGCTTTGAAGAGTGTTACCTTGACTTGGTCTGTACAACGAGCGAATCTGCGAGCCAGCATGTTACCACGGACCGCCAATGCTCTTCGCTCCCTTTCTACGTCAATATCATCTCTAAGGTCGTCGGTGAGTATGTGTCCAAGATATTTAAATTGTGTTACTCTGTTCAGCTCCACTCCACCAAGGTGAATTGGAGGTATATATTCCGGACACCTACCGGCGGCCTTAAAGACCATATATTCGCTTTTTTTGACATTATACGCCAAACCATGTGACTTGGCGTATTTTTCACATACTTATACATACTTACTTGGCGTATTTGGAAAGCTTAACGATGACTTGATTTCAAAAATTGAAAGGCCTTTTCCCTGCGCAGTGGGACATGAAATTGGTTAAATGTTACTTCAATTAAAGGATGCACTCGTATTTTAAAAATCCAAGCTAATTTTCACTTGCAATCACTGGTATAAAAGAAAATCTTGGCATAGTAGGTACAACAATATCTAAATATGATAAACGCGGATCTAACGAGAAAATAAATTGAGTATTGAATTTAAAAAAAAATCATGCACTGCTGGATTGAAGTGGGAATCGAAACCACGACCTCCGGATATTTGATTGATTTTGTTTAAACAATAGTTATTAGTTACTAAGTGTATTTCGTGCGTCAATGTAAAAGTGAAATATCTCGCTAAAGATAAAGCAGATAATATGAGAAATATCTTAAGTAAGTAGGTACTGCGGGTAAGAATAGTGAAATATGTATAAGCCGCCGTCAACATACATTTCTAAAAATCTTATCTTGTTAAATGATCGCGAGATATCTGTTAAAATAACACATCGGCTCAAACGCTTACTTACCGATTTATCTGTATCGTCTGAAACGGAAATACTCAATAGGGCTTGTGCTAAATCTCCACTCAAACAGCGATCAGTGTTTTAAAATTGTGTCATAGTATCTAATAAGTTTGAAAATTTTAAAAATAATTTGTGTGAGGAAATTGCCCATCATTTCAAGACACGATTTAAAATAAAAATATTAACTAACTAATATTAGTTATTCGTAAATGTTTTAAGGTACCTATGCCATCTATGTATTCAGGTATCGATCCAATTCAATCCGTTATAATGTTGTTGTTGTTTCAACGATTTATTAATACAAAAGGAGATGAATTATTTATAAAAGATAAATGATATAGGTAGGTACATAGAAACAAAATCATTTTTAAGTATAATATATATTTATTTTCCAAAAATTCTCAAGCCGCATGTCGACATCAATTTGTGAAGTTTGTCCATCTAAATCAAACTAATATGTCTGTTACCAACAACATATCAGCACGCTCTCAACAAATTTCTAAAAGGTATTAACTTCTTTGACAGCATGTAATCAATTGATCAACTATAAATATCCAACAGTTTCAAGCGCATAGGCATTATCACATTTAGAGCATTCAACATTATCCAAATCCAAAAGATCTACAGATAAGTATTCTGACAGATGCCTGTACAATTGTAGCCAAAATATATAAACGTTAGTGGACATTTTATGGCAACACAAAATTCTCATGGATGTACCCAGAGCAGGGCCGAAAGCCCGTGCCCATACAATACACACTAAATTTTTAAGAGCTCTTCTTTTCCTCCTCATTCCCTCTATTGACCTTCTTTGAACTTTATGCATAATGAGATAATCTGTGGCACGTTAGGAGCAGTAGTAGCAGCAAGCTTTCCTCGGAGCGGCCGGTATCAGGCGGGTGGGATAGGTCTGTGTGTAAACAGTCTTCTTAGTAAATGGGTTGATCGGCTCGCAGATACTTCGGTGCTTGAGTTCCATGTTCATTCGGGCAAACTTATCGCCTTTTTCTTCCTCCTTTCTAACGAGTATGTAGTATGGGCGAAAATCGTTTGAATACTGCATTTTGACGTTTTACTATTTTTACTGTAATTTTATAATAAATTATCAAGAACGCATAGAACGTTCTTGATTTCCTTTTATTATCGTGAATTTTGACATGAACTAGTAATCAAAATCTGACAGTTTGCTAATGTTCTTCTCTGTCCTTATTCTGAGGTTCTTCTTAGAAGCAATCATTTTTATGCTCATTAAAAGAAGTCTTTACTAATTAGGTGATGGCAGCAAAGAGGATGGTAGTACAGAAATAAAAAAATATATAAATTCAAAGTTTATTTTCCTCTGCATCGTGAACATACTGTAGTTGAAGTTGTGTCGAAAACTCTTCTCATTTGCTTAATTAATTCTTTGTAGTTTTCTTTGTTGCGCATGAATTTACTATTCTTTATCTGGGATATAATCTTTTGGACTTTTGGCGACAACGTTGTAATCCCACTCTGGCGCCCCTGCGCCACTGGGCTTTTCTCAACAGAACGATGCTCCTGTTAGACCAACATTGTTTTCTTTTAATATCAAATACTCAGAATTTCTTTAGTAATATGGTTTAAATTACGAGGTTTTTTTTCTGATACTACGGCTATATTCAACTTTAATAATAATCAATATGGAGATGTTGAGTTGCGTAGACGGTGCAGTATGAACTTTCTGCCGGGCATAAATACTTTGACAAACTGTTGGTTTTGAAGATCTTTTGGACCGTGTGCGGCGCACACAGTACACTGAAAAGGAAAATCTAGTGGGATAAATCCGTTGCATTAAGTAAAAAACCTAACTATAACAAGAAGTTACAACGCCAGCTTAACACTAAATTCTGCATTAACACGAAGAACTGAAATCGAATTCATCGTTTAATGTGTATAATTTGGTTTGATTTGAATCGTAAGCTGATTTAAATAAGTTAACAGTTTTCCTAAATATTTTCTGAA
Source organism: Mecyna flavalis (assembly GCA_949319885.1). Taxonomy (NCBI): domain Eukaryota; kingdom Metazoa; phylum Arthropoda; class Insecta; order Lepidoptera; family Crambidae; genus Mecyna; species Mecyna flavalis. Next base: position 18,981,775 of record OX439425.1, on the reverse strand, counting down.
ATCTCGTTAATTCACGTAAGGTGCGGCTTTGGGAAGATTCTACCATTTTCTTCAGTGTTTGACGCACGGGGTAGATTGGTTTGCGGCATGGAAGCTAAACAATGAGAAATAATATTATTTAATACCTTTATTATCCTTAGAAAAGAACCCAAATTTTTACCGTATTTCTTAATGGTTAAACCGAAATCTTACGTCTGTACAGCTCAAATGGCAGTAAAAGATCCATTGTAAAGACAATACCTACAATGATAACGTTTAAAACGATCTGACCCTAAAATAATGTGTAGTATACTTACGGCATGAACAACGTAAATAACAAAAAGAATCAAAGCAAAAATGTATAGCGAGGGCCTAAAAATTAAAGTCATTTTGGTAAGTGTTTACTATTCAAAATTTAATACCAAAGTACCTAGAGTGTGGGTACTTGTTTTTACGGTCGATAAAGTTAACGTGCCTCACAGGTTTATTATCAGGTGATAAACTACGCTTGCGAAATTTAATAGCCGTGTGGCAATAATTGAATTGTTATATAGTACTGGCTTTGTGAATTTCCACTTCAGACTTTATCAGAAAGACCTGTTCAATGACAATTCGCTAACAATTCGCTCTTGTCATCTATAGCCGTTTTTCTGATATGCTCAAAACAATGTCTCTAAATTGTGTCAAGGAAGCGCAAACGAAATGTTTGTACTTATAAATAATTCTTCTGGAATGTCATGCTTTTTTTGGGACAAAAATATTTGTATAGCTTATTTTGAACGCTTTTATTATAGTAGAACCCTAAAAGACTATTAATTAATTATTGTCATAAATTAAAACTATGAAAAAAGCTAGCACACTACTAATTAGAAATTATCTAGAAAATAGGTGTGAAATAATTTCTTAATAGCATGAATACTTAAGGAGCTACAGGATGTTTTTAATCTTGGAATATATTTCTGTCACAACTTTAAATGCTTCATAATAATAATAATTGACTTTTCGATATAGTTTATTAACAGTCTTTTTCGCTACAACGTCATTCGAAACTACGTACGGGACCAGTCTTTTACCGATCTCCACGTTAATTAAATTCTAGTCAGTAGTCGTCTAGTGGTTAAAGCCTTCCAGTATAATTGGATTTTCTGTCTCCGCTCGTAGAACGATTTTATTTATCTATTTTATTGAAAATAGTTCGTGTTGTGACCGTTATTTTTAGCCATCACAGTAGTTGATTAGATTCATTGACGTAATTGTAGCGATGGATTGATCTTAAATGGGTCAGGATAATGCTAATATTATAAAGAGGAAATACAATTAAATGTATAATAGGAGGTATTGAATAGGCTCCGACACTGCTGAACCGATTTAACTAATTCTTTCACTGTTGATATAGGGTACTTTTGATCCCGAAAATGTCGGGAGAAGGAGGAAATATTTTATTAAAAAAATTACGCTAGGGTGAAACTGCACAGGCGACCGCTAGTTAGTTTGACAATTGAATACTTGATTAATTTAGATAATATTAATTAAATAATATGCGTTTTATGCTATACTGGACGCAACAAAAAAGTGTAGCTTAAGAGAACACACGCTTGTTTTAATTGTATCTATCCTTGAAAATGGCTTTTTATTACAAACTGCCAATTAAACAAGTTATCGGGGGTGCTTAATAACGCAACACTGCATCACTAATAAGTGCTGTTACGTATTTATAAATTCTACGGCAATAGTAGTGCACTTTGCATAAAGAGTTTCCGTTCTAGATTCGTGGAATTTTCCCGTATTTCCATTCATTCCAGTAATAATATGATAGTGCCACGAAATTTTACGAGTAATTAAACTCGTAAAATTTCGAGGCACTATCATATTATTTTAATTTAAGTATATCAAATTATCATCCATTACGTTGATTTTCATTCGACCTTTTCTCAGAACATATTTATAGATATCTGCCAGATAATGTTTAAATTGCCCTGTTGTAAAATGATTTATTACTCGTTCTAAAACGTTGGTCAAATAAAAAAGTATCCGCATAAAGAAAAGTGTTCGAACAAATATAAACCTATCAATCTCATTTAGAGTACAAAACATAAAGGCCTAAATATGAAGATTTTAAGTGATGGTAGTGACCTTGAGTAAGTATTTTTATATTTTTCAAATTGTATTTTTTGCAATAATCAATCACCGATAAGTGAAGCAATTAAAAATTCTTAATGATACTTACATATTACACTTGGTTACCTTTGTATGAGAATATATGGCAGAAGAGTGTAGAACTTTATCTGTTTCTTTTGTATAGTCTCTGACGCTGACAAATATTCAAGATATTATTATTTAATGTACTGACATCCTGAACCATAGACAACGCTATGGATCATTGAACAGTACGTGAGGCAAGTGTTTAAACGACGCGACATCCCGCATAAAGGATGATTGACGACCTAATAAGATCTCATTAAAGTGTTTCATTTTGTTAAGATGTTAAGATGGTGTAGTGTGTGGTCACGTCCACCGTATGGATGACTGTTTTCTACTCGGAATTAGCGAGTGGAAAGCGCAAACGCGGGGGCATCTCCACTGAACGCTGGGAAGAGCTTGCGGTTCTCATACCCGAGTGGCGTCATTCTGTGAAAAAGGGGGTAGTCAACTTTGAAGAGTGTCGTCTAAAGGAACTCGACGAAAAGCGCCAAGCACGCAAGAATCGTCCTAAACCCAGCTACAACTACACCTTTAACGCGGATAGACAGCTACACTCACCGGCAATGAAACTTGGCCACTGGGATTTTTTCATACGAACATGTTCACTTTAGCGTCTCATAGATAGAAAACTATTTGCATGTGCAATGATTATTACGTCAATGGAGAGGCCAAACGCCCAATTTTTGAATCACAGTTTCAAAAATTGCCAAAAACCGTTCAATTTTCTCAAAAAGAAAAACAATAAACCGAACTCAACGCTCCATACATCGTAGTATATATATGGATAAAATTGGGCGTTTGGCCTCTCCATTGACGTAATAATCATTGCACAGCTGCAAATAGTTTTCTATCTATGAGACGCTAAAGTGACCATGTTTGTATGAAAAAAGCCCAGTTGCCAAGTTTCATTGCCGCGCCGGTGAGTATATTTTGCCCCGAATGTGACCGGGTGTTCAAAACAAAATTAGGCTTCGCCAGCCACATTTGTGCTCACGATAGAAGAGTCTGAGGTCGCCGTTGTCGGACACGACAAGGAGGACTTTAAATATTAATTTTGTGTAGATCAAAGTAGCTAAATCATAGTAGCATACAAGAGACATTATCATTTGTTCTCATGCCTTTAACCATATTTGTGGGAAGCAGTTAACAGGTCGTGTCAGGAAATCCTTCTATTTTTCCTGTAACTTTATCAGTTTTACCGTATTCTACTATTGCGCATGCGATTTCATAGTGTTTTATAATAATGCACAGGAAATAAACAGGACAAATAGCCGCTTATTGTCAATCGGCTGATCTCAGTGGGATTTAGTCTCGATTCCCTTACATGGCCGTAATCTTTTTTTTTGTTTTTGTGGAGGGGAATGCTTTTACGCACCATAACCACCCACGTGGGGTAGGCGAGCCGTGTGTGGGACTTAGTGCAGCTCCATGCCCCAGTCTTAAGCAAGACTGGTGCACGGAGAATACTAAACCCCCCCGCGCTCCTACATCGCCGTCGGCAGCGTCCCTGGGCTTGATATGACTACCAGAAACTACATGTTAAATCGCACGTAAGGTGCACTTTCTTGCCTGAAAATAAGGCGAAAATTGCGAGCGGTTTCAGCGTAACTTTCCCCATTTTGTAATGTTTTCACAATTATAACGCGTTGTTCTTTCGAAAAGCGCTCCTTTATTAAAAATCGAAATAAACAGAGATCACACCTGTTACAGAGTTGCCAATTGCATGAAAAAAAAATTATTACAGTTTTTAAAAGTGCACTCTTACTGAGACACCCATATGGAAAGGCGTACTAAATCAGAAAGTTGCATCAGAAAATTTTGTTACCAAAATACAGCGTCTGTGGAACGAATCCCGGACCTTGAGGGAAATATTAAAAACTATACAGCTCCCAAACAAATTGAATTCATCACATTTATTATTAACAAAGCAAATGATCTTCATTCTTTAGAGGTGTAACGAGGGTGCAAGACATGAAATACATCAAACTGATACGTCTTTCGCTGAGCCTTATACGCGCGTGGCCGGCGAAGTACGTGGGTGAAAAGGGCTCGAACTACGAGACGCTGTGGCGCTGGTACATCCTCATGGCCGAGGTGATCTGCGTTCTGCCAGGCTTCTTCTACATCAAGAACAACATGGGGAAACTCAGCTTCTTCGACCTCGGACATAATTACATTACTTGGTTCATGAATTTGGTTGCTGTTGTGAGTTGATATAATGTCACCCTAATATTATTAGCAAAAGAAACTACCTAAGTATTTCTAACTATACGTAACGTATTCCTTGCTTTAAAAAAGTCTACACAAACTATAGAACATGTGTTGTTATGTAATGTTCCTATTTAATGGAATATGTTTTTTTTTCCAGTCAAGAGTAATGTTGATTTTCACGGACAAGTATCACCGGCTGGTTGCAGATTTTATACTTAAAATACATCTGTTTCACTACAAAGACAAATCGGAGTATGCTATGAAAGTGAGATATTATGGAATATGAGTAGATTTGTTTTGACAAGGTTATGGCAGTCATTTTTAAACTTTTTTTTGTTTTCAGATGCATATAAAAGTACACAAACTATCTCACTTTGGAACCTTGTACATGCTTTTCATGTGTATACTGGGTGTTGTATTATTCAACTTGATTCCACTATATAATAACTACGTTTCTGGTGGATTCCAAAGCGAGAATTTAGGAAATGTTACCTTGCAACCCTCAGTTTACTACGCCCTTCCTTTCGACTCCAGGACAGACTACAAAGGATATGTGGTTATATTTATCTTCAACTGGTACATCGCTTACATTTGTTCGACGTATTTCTGCACGATTGATGCTTTACTTTCCTTATTAGTAATCCACGTTTGGGGTCATTTAAAAATCCTCTGTCACAGTCTAGACAGCTTTGAAATATCCGGAGAAGCGAGAGAAAATAAAACCTCTTACACCCCTGAAGAAAACAGGAAAGCGTTTTTAATGTTAAGAGAAGTGATTATTCACCATCAGGAAATTTTAACGTAAGTTACATCAATTTTTGTTTACTTTTACTGGCACATTTATCAAAAAAAGCTTTGAAATTACTAATTTAACTCCTTGCCTTTTAGATTTCTAAAAAGGATGTCCGATACTTTTGGATATGTATTATTAATTTACTACGGTTTCCATCAATTGAGTGGATGTTTGTTACTATTAGAATGCTCACAACTGGTAGGTATTGAGTAGAATACATTTCCTATAAATTGCAATAAGTATTAACTAATCAAGACCATTTGTTTCAGAGTGTTGAAGCCCTGCTAAAGTTTGGTCCTCTGACAGTAGTTTTGTTCCAACAGTTGATCCAGATGTCAATTATTTTTGAACTCCTGGGGTCGATGGTGAGATGCTTTATTTCATTTAAAACAACTTTATTGTAAAAAAATGAACTTAATAATTTTTGTAGGCTTTTAATAATTTTTGTAGGCTTTTTAATTTTCTTCAAAACTTCGCTTCGCGCCTTTCCTGAATATAGGTATTCTAATTTCGTGGAAAACGCAGGATGCGTCTAATTTGAGAGAAATGTTCAAAGCCAAGTCAGTTTAAATTTTACTCACCCGATTTATAATTTATAGATGGATCCGAACAAGATATTTTGTGATTTTATATTTTAAAAATCAGATAAGTAGCTTATTCATTTCATTACATTTGAAGGGAGAAAAACTAGCAGACTCCGTGTACGGCGTCCCCTGGGAGCTTATGGACATCAGTAACCAGAAGATAGTCTTCACAATGCTGCGGCAGACCAACCTGTCACTCAACGTGAAGGCGCTGGGTATGATCGAAGTAGGCCAACGAACAATGGTCGCAGTAAGTCTCCAGTAATGATAAGTGAGCTAGTGGAACCTGCGTCTATGTGTGGAACTCGGGACTTCGATCCCCGTACAATACAAAGTTTGTGTGCTTGCATAAACATGTTTTGATAGTGCACATGTGCACTATATGGAGCTCAAAATGATAGCACAAGCATTCACTTGAGCACCATAATATAATTCTACACATAGTTGGTGAATGAAACCCGGCTTGGGAACGTTATTATGATTTAAAAGCCTTAATTTGCATATCGTATGTGAAGGAAAAGCGACCGGAAATCGGGAGGTGAACCAAGAAGTTTAGTGGGACAAACGTTTCTATTAACGGAAGCCTTCTTGTGCGATCAAGAGTTCTTCGTGGGTCCTTTTTAAACCTGCATGAGAATACATAATAGTACTTTGATACTTTCTAAAACGGGACTGGCTAAAACAGTGTCGGTTTTGAAATTATGTTCAAATTTATTAAGAAGAAGTAATACCTTCAAATGCGTACAAACCGTGTCGTGTACATACATACATCATCACAGGTAAATTATAGTAAGACACAATAATGTTTTAGAAGATGCTGCGGTTCATAAGCCAGTGATTGCTAAACAAAACAGTATGTTTGCGTACGCATATAGGGGAGCGAGGGGTAATGAGAGCGGTCGGGTAATGAGAGCGATAGTGTTTTTGCCAACGAGTGCACTGTGACTGCTTGGGCGTGTTGGCCAACCGAAGGAAATGATAGTCCACGTGGCCGGTTCGCGCCAGGGTGCACCGTCTAGTTGCGATGCGCTGTCGTTTGTTTTTTGGTTATAGCTTGTAAAAATGTACACTTGTCATCGACGAGGTAAGCATGGAAAAATTTTAATATTTTATTTTGTTTATGCTGTTTGTATACCTTAATTAGCCTTCTTTTAAGTGCCATTCAATAAATAATCATTAAGAATAAAATAAAATATCTGTGTTTAAAAATTTCAAAATGGAGAAAAGCGTGTAATGGGAGCCTAGGATGGCTCTCATTACCCGACGTGTCTCCTATTCCATCCATCAGTCCATTATAAGATTCTGATGTGGATACATCACAGTAACCAGCCACTGATGCCACAAATATGTAGATCTAATAGAGGAAACAAGCACACCGATGAAAAAAACCGTCTTTAGGGAAAAAAGAAGAAACAAAGAAAAAAAGATTGAGAAAACCTTGGAAAAATATATAAGAAATGTTCCAAACATAATAAAGTTATACAAAGACAAAGTAAAACTAGAAGTCAAAGAGTCAAAATAGCAAAAATTAATATATTTAAAAGTGACGATGAAGAATCGTCCCTAGAAGAGTTAAATGATAATTTGATTTGTGATGATGAGTCAGAATAATAGAGAGAGGAAACTTTGTGTGAGATTTGTTTGGAGATGCTCAAAAGCGGAAAGATGCAGAAGTTGCGGAATCTGGGCACATAAAGAAAGAATGCTCCAGGAATGATAAGGCATCTTCATTATATTTGCATATTCTGTCTAGATCCCTAATTTTTAAAATGTTTAGCTTTTTCCCCATAATTGTTGGATACTAAGATTTCTTTATTAACCTAATAAAACATGTACAAAATGTATTTCGTTGATTTGTTATGATAAAAGTTGTTTTTGTGGAAGAATTTATAATTATGGCTCCCATTTCCCGGATAGGCTCTCATTTCCCGAAGTGTGGGGTAATGAGAGCGAAACACTTTTTCTACATTTTGCTCTTTTTTCTCTAAATGCGTATTTCCAGTTGGTTTTAACTGTGATTATCTGATACTCAAATAAACAAGGTTTATGTTCCTAATTAAAATATAATGCAATTTTCACTGATGTCGATTATATCAACAATTTACCTTAGTAGGCTCCCATTTCCCCCTGCTCCCCTACAGTAGAACGCCGATTATCCGTTGCCAATTCGGATAATCGAAAATTCGGATAATCGGCCATAGACTGGTAATAAAGAAAAACGAACAGTCACATATAGAATAAACTTTATTAAGTTTAACAAACAGTTCTACATTGTAAGTAGTGAACTAGAGAAAGAGAGAGCCGCGGCAGATAATATACGAAACCCCATGCGCTTGCTTGACCTTTTTTATATTACGCTTAGGACCGATTCGGATAATTTAATTGGCGATTCGGTTAATCGGCGTTCGGAAAATCGGCGTTCTACTGTACCTATATGCGAAAGAAGGGAAAAGTGATGTAGCTGTCACCAATGCCGGGAGGCGTGGCTGGAGAAAAACAGAAAAGGTGGTATTGCAACAGCAACCACGCTATACTCAGATCTATAACTAACATAGATGCCGCGCTAAAATAGCAATTAATAAAGTACAAAGTAAAGGCCCATTTTTTAAGCATACTTTATCTTCAAGGTAGCTTACACTGTGCTTAACTAGCATTGAAAATAGGGTTGTATTTAACTGTGCATCAAAAAATACTGAATTGCTAACTTAACCTAATTGAAAATATACCTAACCATTTAAATATTAAAACGTGATTATATCTTGTATCTGATAGGGAATTTTGCTTCAAAATTTGATGTATCGTTGTGTAGGTAGCAAGTGGTAGCTTAATTGTCACGAACCACAGTGGTTTCAGTACCTACCTAAGTACTTATTTTTTGTAGGGTGTTATCATAATTTGTGTTTTTTATTAAATAAAGGAAAACGAAATATCGGCCAAATGGTTTTGATTGAATATTAGAGTAAAAGTGTTGACGAATAAACCAAAAAATTACTGGTCTAAATTCATTGATTCTTTCAACATAAGAATACTTATTATCTGAGTAGCAGTGGCTGTCTAAAAATTTGATTCGATTTCCTCTGATAATGATGTGTGAAACGATGGCTGACAAATACGGCACAATTGTAATCAAACCAAGGACCCAAAAAATTGTATGATGTATTTATAATTGTAAAAACATTTTGGTCATTGAAAGAGTAACTACTAGGTATCTCTAATTACTCGTCGGTTCTTCCTATCAACTTAACGTCTCAAAACATAGTGTCATCGACAAACAGTGCGCAGTTAAAAGTGCCGCTTAAACCTTAACTCGAATCATTCCTCCAACTCGTATTCTAATCGATACCACTGGTGAATCCCTGCGTCACTTTCCCTTTTTACTAGACCGGCGCAGACGATGCGGGCAAACCGCGCAAGTGCACAGCTAGATGCAGATGATAGAACTGCCAGCTTTTATCTGCTTTAATGTCATGGCGATAGAGTCTTCGGAATCTCCAGATAGCTCAAAATTTATGTGCTGCAACTTTTGTGGTTGACTGCACACGCTCCGCTGTTGTGGAGGGCTTTTGAATGTTACTTCTGAACTGAAAAGTGTGACTATACTACTAACTATACTTGTATGCATAAAAGTGTTTACGAATAAACTGCGTGGCTTTCCACTAGACCAAAGAAGCAGACAATAACATGATCAAATGTGGATATCTTCATGTAGATATGAAGACATTTTAACGTACCATTGTTGGACTTTGTTAAAGAAATACACTGGTACTTTTTAAATGTGAAGCGAGGTCGAGTGCAATGTCTGGTGAGCATTTATCAATGACAGTTATTGTATACAGCAGCGTCAATTGAACCTCAGCGTTGCATCGTAACCTCTCAATCCTCTCATTCAACGGATGCACTCGTCTGATGTGACACTTAGAGTTGATGTTATCTATTGATTAAACGCCATGTATCACAGGGCACATAAATGATGGATTCTTAGGTACAGTCAAAAGCACTTCAGACTATACACTTTGGACTTTGTACCACTCTTGTGTCGGGGGCATAAGTGCTATTATCGAACTGCAAGTGTTTACCGTGATGTGCTTGACCGTACTTAAGTTTCATTGTGAAAAAAAAAATATAGTGGTTTAGTAACTGGGCGTAGCAGCAACTGCGGCCGTGTAGTAGATGCAGGGCCAACTACCCACAAGACTCCCCCTGATACTCCCACAAGGAACGAGCATGTGCCAGCCCTGTGGCAAATGAACCCTTACGAATTCAAGATCCTGGGTCGAGAAAACTTTGTGACGGTTTTACCTCGGGCTTGTGAATAAGATAATCACACATTTGGCTAACGTTCACTACGTTAAGCCAATACCCATCGTTGTAACGTGACTTGATTTCAATGAAGAAGACCTTTGTCCTGTACTGGGACATTAACAAGCTGATACTTTACGTGAGAGCCCATTTTAATAAATAAGTCATTAAAAATTTCTGACTATTTAGTTGTGATATATTGTGCCAGCAAACTAAACAACTTTTATGCAATAATAACTTAAGTGTAAATATGTTAAAGTTTATATTTCAATGGGTCTTCCTACATGTCATAAATCTGGTGACCGTACACAATACTTTTTTGATGACGATTTATTTTTTAAGATTTCACTGAAATAATATTAACAATATTTTACAAAATGAAGCCAATTTAGTCTAAGATCCGAACTAAGGTCGAATTGCACCGAGTTGGTAATAGAATGAAACTTATTTTATTATGAATTTAGCATATTAGAAAACATATTAAAAATGGGTTGCCTAAAAAAATCCTGGACAGACCAATTTTTTTTTTGTTATGATTTTTAACAAATTTTGCAATAACAAGATAATAAGAAAATTATGTCCTGAAACGTATAGAATGTGCAGCCTTTGGGTTTTCTATTATTTACGTGGGGGGACTACTGGCTTGTCAGGTATAAACACGTATGCGTCGATACCAGTTCATTTCACCTACTTAATTGGATAATATATTTTTTTTTATATCATCTTATGCGCTGTTTTATTATGAACACGTTGATATAGGGTTGTCTGCAAAAAAATTAAACATACTCGGTCCAGGATTTTTTTAGGCAACCCATTTTTAATTTGTTTTCTAATATGCTAAATTCATAATAAAATAAGTTTCATTCTATTATCAACTCGGTGCAATTCGACCTTAGTTCGGATCTTCTACTAATTAGAGACAGAGAACCAAGAACCCATAAATATAAAACCAGAAAATTATTACTGAAGAACACAGATTTTGTCCCTCCTTCAAAACCTAATAGCACCATCTACCGAGCTTTCTCTAAATGAATTAGCTTCATATTAACCCTAGAAGGTTGGGATTTGAAATACATAGATGCCCTAGATGAAATTACTTTAAGCTAATGCGCCAGCTCCACGACAGATGGAGTCACAATGCAATTTAATTGAAATGTAAGCAACTTACTACGTTACTTTGTACTTTAACGTAATCATTTATTCTTGTTATACTTCGTGCCCTCAGCTTTGGTTAGCTTTCTGTTTTTAGTGGCCAATTGTTAAAATAATTTGTCAAAGTGCAGCGAATTTTATATTTACGAAAACATGTTTTTCTGCGAAAGTATGGGAGGCCATGACAATATGAGATGTCTTGGCCCCCTCGTCACCTCTCGGCGCCACCCCACACACTGCCGACATACTCAGGGATGCTTGAAACGTGCTTAGGTTTCCCACCTTTCGCACCAACATTCCTGGGGTTGTTACCCCACGCTGGGGAGTACGGTTGAGGAATTCTGAGGCCCTCTACCACAGATCAGATTTCATTCGTCCCTTGCGGCACCGTCAAAGTTCAAAGAACTTTAGTCATCAGTTAAAGACTTCTTACATATTTCGCTCAGCTAGTACGTACAGTCATGTCAGCGCCAAAACGATCGAGCGTTCAAACCTATTAAAAATATTTGAACTTTGACAAAAATAACTCTTAGTACAATAATTTTAGGTGTAAATATCGTTTGTTGTCATTTGTTCTATCAAACAACATACGTCTTGAGGTAAGGTTGATTTTTGTCAAAAGTTCAGATATTTATGTTGGTTTTGAAAGCTCAGATCATTTTCACGCTGACTGTACAAGCAAATAATAATTTGTAAAAGGTAGGAAACTTATAATATGAATTGTAAAGTTGAATTAAACCTTACCAACCTAACCATTTAAAAACGTGAAGATTGATTTCAAATCGGATTTTCATGCTTTTCACTGTATATTGTTTGTGTTTAGAACTATTTAGGTATGTTAGATACTTGGTGGTCTAAATTCGTGATAAAGCAGTGTACAATTAGTAAACTGTGCCTTGTTAATCGGGCTTTTGGCCTCTCCATTGACGTAATAATCATTGCACAGCTGCAAATAGTTTTCTATCTATGAGACGCTAAAATGACCACGTTTGTATGAAAAAAGCTCTGTGGTCAGGTTTTATTGCCGGTGAGTTTAGTTGGTTATAAGGAAGCGCACACGTCAAAAAACGGAAAATCGTGTCAAAGTCGAATGCATAGAGGAGGATGGAGGCTTAAGATACAAATCTACTGGAGTAAAGATCCCTGAAGATATTTTGTAAAAGGGGTATCTTTATAAGGAATATAAATCAATACTGCCTACAATGACTAGTTACTTTCCTTTTCAATGAGAGGCGTGCCAGATGCAGAACCAATCGCATAAATGCACTACAAATCTTATCACACAGAATGGAAGGATATTTGAAAGTCCTGAAAAACTTCTGTTCATTTACTTTCACTTAATACAGTTTAAAATAATTTTATTTATCGTTAAATTATTATAGTTATTAATTTAAAAATTTAAAATATATCAATTTGTTTCAGATTTTGAAGACAACTATCTCCTACTTTCTCATGCTGCGGACAGTTGCAGTTGAAAACTGAAAATCTCTTTAAAACATCTATATTGCAATTATTTATGGTCACAAGATTTCGATTTTCTTAAGTTACCTAATGCCACTTCTTTCCTAGACAATGCACGATCTGCACTAAATGTTTCTACTTAATACAATCAATGCGATAAACATGACTTATTTTGATCGGATTCGTTTTTATTGATAAATATGCTTAAAGTGTTTAAGAGGAAATAAATAACACAGAAACGTTGTTGATACTCTTTATTCCATAAATATGTAAATATGCATAGTATTTTTTGGGACGAAAAACACAGAATAAACCACAAGATTTATGATCTTTTATTGCATAGACTAAAGTGATTCCAGATACATAAATATATTATGTATTAGTGATGTAACGAATGTCATATTTCGGACATTCGCGAATACGAATGCGATTATCTGCTGCCAACATTCGCGAATACGAATGCGAATATTCAGTATTTTTTTTAAATATGACGCCATTTGTCTGGCTTGGTGACCTTGGCGGCAGGCCTGTTCGAACAAAGTGCGTTCCGTTTGTTTTTTTTTCGAGAATATCCCAGTTATATAGTTTTTAAAATTTAGGATGATACCTGCGACAGTTATCATAATGACATTTCTAGAAACGTAGTTTTATCTTAAATCAAATGGTAAAAAATCGATATGTAAGTAATCTACGTCATTGCAAGATTCTGATTTTTGAATCTCATAACCATTTAGAACCCAAGATGACATTTTTAATCAAATTGATTGAGTTTTTAGTATACAATTTTGCGTTTAAAGTGATAAAACTATTTTATCGATATTTTACACCTTCTCAATCGATTATTAAACAATGACCATCTCTAAGTGGGTGGGGTCAGCCAAACAATTGTGAAACTTTATTGCAGGTATCATCCTCAATAAAATTATTTCTATACTAATATTATAAAAAAGAAAGATTTGATTGTTTGTTTGTATTGAATAGGCTCCGAAACTACTAAATCGATTTGAATAATTCTTTCACTGTTGGAAAGCTACACTATCCCCGGGTGACATAGGGTACTTTTGATCCCGGAAATGTGGGGGGAAGGGGGGCGGGTATTTGAAAAAAGAAATTACGCGCGGGTGAAACCGCGTGCAAAAGGCTAGAATAAATTATAAAGATGGGTCATACTCATTCGGTACAAAAAAAATTATCATCATCAATAATATAAAGAGAAAAGATTTGATTGTTTGTTTGTAATGAATAGGCTCCGAAACTACTGAACCGATTTGAATAATTCTTTCACTGTAGGAAAGCTACACTATCCCCGGTGAACATAGGGTACTTTTGATGCCAGAAATGTGGGTGGAAGGGATATTTGAAAAAAGAAATTACGCGCGGGTGAAACCGCGGGCGAAAGGCTAGTATAGGTATATGATCAGATCAGTCATTGATCATCTTACATTTTGCGAACTATAATACGAACTCATCCGATTTTAAGGTGACACAAACAAAACAAGTGAATTTCGAGGTAAAAAAACAAAAGAAATTAATGGATTTTGTTTTATGAACCAACTATTACATCAAAATTTTGTTTTTGGAATATTCGCAAAACATTCGCAGTATTTTTGCGAATGCGAATACGAATGCGAATGTGTAAAAAATATGCGAATATTCGCAAATGCGAATGCGAATACGAATATTCGTTACATCACTATTATGTATCCTTGGAAACACTTGGAAATTATTCACACAACCCAAACCCCAAATTATATTATTTATGCCCAAACTAAAATAAATAACAGATTGATTGAAAGTGCTAAATCGTTTCTGATATTAATTTAAGACACGATGCCACTCTCATAATAATTATAATTTATACATACACGTTATAATATTTTTTTTATACCATGTCAGTTGGCAGACCAGACACTCAGCCCACCTGATGATAAGCGGTCACTGCGGCCTGTAGGCTCATCTGATTTTCGAGCCTTTAATTTCAAGTGTACGGTCAACAGCACATCACGGTTAACACCTTGCAGTTCGATAATAGCACTTATGCCCCCGACATAAGAGTGGTAGAAAGTCCAAAGTGTTACGTCTGACGTGCTTTTGACTGTACTATAAATTAATTTGGGATAAATTCTGCATAAAATATACATAATTCTAGAGGTACTCATACAAGTAACAAAAGCCTTCATAGTAGTAAAAAAATGATAAGTTGAAATTTTGTCTCCCTGGCCTACCATTTTGAGCTGTTCACACAACTCATCATGGTAGGCCAGGGAGAACTTTGATATTATAGATTAATTGATTTTGAAGATCTCCACATTAATTGATGAGATATACAAGGGGCCCGTTAAATTTCTAAAAAGTGTATAAGATAGCGTATGAAATCTGGAGGGTACAAGGATAATAATATAGGAGATAGGTCAAACAGCGAGCTGGTACAACAGCAGGTGGAGCCACTGCGAACGGAGTGGAGGTGTTGGAGTTAATAAAAATGACACAAACATACCATTATAACTTCTTATATTTATTTGCCTATCGTGTTTGTATTTACACTTACTTAAAGTATACAAATATTTGTTCAGATAATGTGAATCTTACATTTTTATCCCTGGTAAGTACAATGTTTTTGCTAGGTATCATTTGGCATCGCTTAAAAATCAATACTATCCACCAATCACTGTTGATAAATCACATAAAAAGAGCGCAGACTCAATAAAAAATATCAGCGTTCGCGCCAAATATTAAATGCCAATAAATCTATACATACTTACTAATATTTTAAAGAGGAAAGATTTAATTGATCGAAGAGATGTAACTAAAGCCCAAAAGCTAACATAAACATTATGATGCCCTGAGATTAAAGTTGGTCTACCAGAAACCAGCCTGATGGCAGACAGTTACTTAAACTTTTTATTATATAAAATATAATTGTTATTAATGAGTATTTTATTCGTTCATATGTTTTTTTAATATCCATATCGAAGTAAATATTTATTCTAGTAACATATCTTTGAGCTGGCATCATTCGGTTTAGTAGAAAAATCAATACTTTTAACTTATCACGTCTGGCGCACTCACAACTCAAATAAAAAAGGGGCGCAATGGCGTATTTTGATAAACCCAACACAATATTATAAAATATGGTATACACCACCCAAAGAAGTGTAGAGAATTTATCGATAAAACTAGGGGACAAGTTATGGTGAACAGACTGTAGCAAGTTGACTCAAAATTAAATGCCTTCCTTTTAAGTCTAGTGGGATGAGCAACGATATTTAAATTCGTTGAGACCTAGGTAATATTCTTAAGAGCTGGTGCTACAGCCAAGCAGAAGGTGGAGCCTCTGCAGATGGAGTGGTAATGTCAGAGCCCTACCATAGATGGAGTTACTATAGGTTCAATAATTGCTTTTACAACAATACAACTTTACTTTAACCTTCTAAGATTTTAATCATTTGTGCAAAAGTTGAATTTTTTATCTCATTTTTTTTCCGGTCACATTATTTTTACCTGGCATCATTACGTGTCTTTTAAAATCAATACTTTTTAAGCCAATCACTGCAGAATTTCTATTCCTATTTCTATTACTTCCATGATTCATTAATTCTAAAGTTAAGTAGGTACTTATGTCTTTAATTAATAATAATAGTAAAAAATATTTATAAATTATGATCAAGCTTCATATTTATTATTTACTATCACCTATTATACTTAATGCAAAGTCCTACATTGTTGTATGTTATTAAATAATATTAGGATTAGGTCTGATTAATACATGGAACCGCAATTTCTTTTGATGATCAATGAAACAGAACAATGGAAAAAACTATTCTCCCATTCAAGCAAAATATGACCCTTGACCGCCTCCGTGGAACAGTGGCTAAGCCGCTCGGGTATAAAAACACGGAGGTCGTGGGTTCGATCCCGCCTTAGGTCTGGTTGGTGGTAGGGCTTTTTCAGAGTCCGACTGGCTAGCTACCACCCCCTCAGGTGAAATCTGCCGCTATAACAGTTCTGGCTGTGTTCCGGCAATATTAATGTGGGAGCCAGCATACTTGAAATCAGAGGCTCGAAGATCAGATGAGCCTACAGTCTGGCAGCACATTGAGTGACGCTTCCAGTCGAAGTGTACCTCAATGGAATAGGCCGCAGTAGCGGTTGCCGCTTACCATCAGGTGGGCTGCGTGTCTGTCTGCCAACTGACCTAGTAATAAAAAAAAACCTTAAAAAAAAGAACAACCATCTTCGTAGCTGATAATAAAAAATAGTGCCTTATTAAGTCTAGGGTGTCTAAAGGAAAATAAAAAGCAAACCTA
Source organism: Mecyna flavalis (assembly GCA_949319885.1). Lineage (NCBI taxonomy): Eukaryota > Metazoa > Arthropoda > Insecta > Lepidoptera > Crambidae > Mecyna > Mecyna flavalis. Next base: position 18,964,787 of record OX439425.1, on the reverse strand, counting down.
ACAACTTTCTATGTATGTAGGTACTCTTTCCCGCGTAATTTTTTTTTATAATCAATGTGAAATCTTTTTTTGTTGTCAAAATAATTATTCAACAATAACATAACTGATCCTCTTTTATTATATTTTATGGGGGAAAAGTGTGTCATCACCGCCGCCCATAAGCACCCGAGACCCCCTTGGGGTCGCAGGCGCGTTGCCCGCCTTTAAATAACCTCTATGTAACAAGTTAATAAGATTTTTCGAACTTATATTACATTGTATGCTATAGTTAATATCATTTTTATTCGACGAGGGCGCCACAGCTGTTTCGGAGTAAAACCAGTAACTATTTAATAATCTGTGGTAAAACTGACAACTGTTTTTATTAGTTTTTGGGGGTAGTTGCTTGCGACTAATGCTGTATAAATAAGCCTTGCGAGCTGAGGAGTCCTGGTCCTCTCATTTGAAGCGGGGCGGCCGCGGCCGGCGTGGTGCAGCGGAAGGTCAGGTCAGTAGGCATTTTCCTAAAATTTTCACATCTGTCTTTAGTCTTCTTTTTGGTTTGGTATCCTTTTGTTATACATATAATTATAGTAGCGTTGTTCACGATCGGTTTTTGCGTATTCTAGTCTAGCTCCAAATTTCGAATAAACGTTGATACAATTTGACCATGTGGCGGCGTGCAGTGTTGAGTGCAATGTCTTTTCTCTTAGTTTTTTTCTGTCAGAAAGGTATTTAAGCTTTTATTTTAGGCAGTTTTACTAGATAATAATAATAGAAGATCTTTTTATTATTTCTTTCTTCTTTTCTTTTTTCATTTGAAAATTCCGGTGAACACGTGGCGTGAAGAAAACTACGAACAATATTTTTAATCTATCTTAATTTAAACGTACCTAATTATTTTGTGTGTGTATTTCACTATTTCGAATCATTCGTTGATACAATATGGCCATGTGGTGTGAACTGTGCAGTGATTAAGTGCAATGTCCCTTCTCTTAGTTATTCTGCCACAGAGGATACTTGACACATTGAACATTTTCCGTTTCTATCTTCGCAGTTGTCCGCTGCCGAGCCCCGAGGACGAGCCCGCGCCGGCCGCCATTTTGTAGCCATGCGCACGCGCCACTCGCCGGACCACGCGCTTGCAGAGGAGCTGCATTATGCCCTCGGAACTGCATCATAGTGCCTGCGTGGTACAACAGGCGTCTCCTTATCACTTCTGAAGGTGAGTAGGTAGTCGTTTTTTATACTAGATTAGTTGATTAGCTAGCAGACAGTCAAGTAGGCCACCTAGATTGCGCTGTGTTAATGTCCAGGGATATTTATTTATTCACTAACTTTCCGCCCGCAGTTTTCCCCGCGCATAATTTCTTTTTTCAAATATCCCTCGGGAAAGTCGGGAATGAGACGTTTCCCGGAGGAATTTTATAGCCTTTGTCCTAATCCGGGTTATAAACTATGCGTGTGCCAAATTTCATCTAAATCTGTTCAGCCGTTCAGGCGTTTGAGTAACAATCGTCAAAACATCCAGACTTTCGCATTTATAATTTTTATTATGACATATTATTAGTAGGATTTTTGAAAAAATGGTCTTACATACACAAACCTAAAGAAATAAGACCTGTAGTGATTGGTCAAATTGGTTATGAATAAATATATTTTTTTTTCTGAAATATAATATGACTGTTTTATTTTTCCTCAGCTCGTGGACCTGCGGATAGGTCAGCCGGCGGTGTCCGCTGGAGAGTGCCCCCGCGCTGGCGGGCCGACCCTGCTGCCGTGGCCATAATAGAAAGAGAGAAGATCTTCATAAAAATAAAAGAGGCACCGCGAGTGCGCCATAGTATCTATACGTCACTCAACCAAATGTCGACCCGATTGCACTAAAACCGGTTCGAGATTTGGTTTGAGTATGCGTGCTGCGACGCATATTAGATGCTCGTCGGCGCCTGCGGCTGAGAAGCTTACCTTGCTGCAGGATGGAGATCCTGGGAAACCGCCCGCAGCCCACCGCTGGACAAGCCGACCACAATTGTAAGTGGCACTGGTGGCCGCCGTGTACAGCTGTGGGCTTTTAAAGTAACCGCTTTAGAATTATCTTTACTCTCATCTTACAATGTACCTAATATTTACTTTTTTTGGCAATTGTCATGTGCCATTGTCAGTTATTGGAATTTGATTATTTTTTAGCTTAGTTCTGTACCTAAGAGATAACTGTTCTTTTGGTTTATTTCTTACTAACACTTGGGATTGTGACTCTTAATCCTTAATTTTTTTGTTGATTTGATTTATATTATTGTACTCTGAGAAGTATGAAGATTGGTCTAACACAATAATACTCGTAATATTATAAGTTAAGCCCCTTTTGTATTTAGGTTACTATTCAATATCTCTGGCAAACTTCTAACACTTTATTATTATTATTAGTATATTAGGTAAGTATTTAACTTTATTTGCAAAGATACTGTTTTGTTATTTTTCGTTGCAGTTTTTGTACTCAGTGTTTGCTGAATATAATATTAGTATTTAAAGTTATATCTCATTAGATACATAACTAGTATTACTCTAGTTAAATTTAATTTAGCATGCTGTCCCAACATTTCCTATACACACACAAATAAATTATTATTAAGCGACTTTTTGTTTTATTTTTTAAAGAAATAATAAATTGATCTACAAAAAAATAGTAGGCTAGCACCTAAAATAATAGTTTAGGTGCTAATTTTGCATTTTTTAAGTACTAACTTAGTTATTTTTGTGGGTTAGGTTAGGTTAGATTCCCGGTCATTAGGCTTAGTGTCTGGTACCGGGCGGCGCTACCAATGCGACCCTGAGGGACCCGACGGGTTTTAGTGGGTAGGACGCAGTTCTGTCTTTAAATGTGTTTCCCGTCTCTAAAAAAAAAAGGTTAAGTTAGATTGGTGATCGATTAATTACAACCCTTTTTAAAATTAACCTTTATAATCAAATATAGCGTAATTGATTGGCTTCGAGTCCCATCGAGGCATCGAGGAAAAACTTTTGTGTTGACTATTTGAAAGCTGATTTGATATTTATAATCAACATCTTAAAATCCTTCCTGATCCGATGCATCGCAATACTTTTTTGGCAGCAAGATATTTTCTTCCTCTTTAGACAATATTATGATATATAAACAAAAGCTTTCACTGTTCCTTATAAGGCTTTATAAGACTGGTAGATATTATTTTATAGGATTAAGCATGAATGAATATATTTATTTAAAGTAAGCAAGTATTTATACTAAGGATTCAAAGTTCAAAAAGCTATTTGTGTTCATGACTTAAAATATGTCCCCAGTATTATTTAAAATCGAGTTTCGCTTTTAAAATTACCAAGTATAATCGTACATACTGCAGCACAATCAGAAAAAAAATATTAGTACAAACTACAATGGTAAAAGGAGTCAAAGTGGCCACCATAGTCTATCCTGTTTTTTTTTATTATTTTTTATTATTTTTTGGCTCCCCTCTGGTGCGACTTTTTACATCGCGCCTTCCTAGGTGGCTTAGGACCAACGATATTAATTCGTTGCTTAGGACTCCCGAAAGCTCTACGGCGTCGATCGTATATATACTGACCTGTGAAGCAAACTTTGATAGCGCGATTCAGGGTTACTACCTATTCTGTCTTGACCAGTGCATCACATAGTGCATTGTATTTTTTCTAATGCGCATGTGCAGATGAAAGTGAAAGCAAAGAGGAGGAGCTTGGTCCTTCGGTAGTGTGGGTCTGGGAAAATAACAGGTGCCTTTAGAATCTCCGATTTGTATGCATCATTCGAAGCATCACGCAGTTCGGCACGACAATTGAGTCATAGGCTAAGAACTCACGCACGACGCAGTTTCCGCACGCGCCCGCCGCAAAATGTGCTCTTTTTTCATAATTATCAACATTCTACAGAAGCTACGGGCAATGCATATGTAGCTGATGATAGTCAATTTCCAGATTGAATGAAACACAGTAAAATTATTCCATTGTCCAAATCAGGAGAAAAAGGGACCCATCTAATTTTAGACCGATTTCTATTTTGCCTACACTAAATAAAATATTTGAAAAAATATATATTTACTAAATTACTCTTGCATTTCAATGTAAATAAATTAAAGTAGTTAAGGCGACTACAAACGCCGGGGTTGCGCTCAACAGGCAAGTATTTGATGGATCGGAGAATAAGCAAGATGTTATAGGCATATTCTGTGATCTATCGAAAGCCTTCGATTATGTTCATCATGTAATATGGCGAAAGCTGCACGAAACCTTACTCCTCTCGAACTACTGAGCTCTTTCAGCCCCCCAGGAAACCTATAGAGTGGGCAATCATTAACAACGTGTGCTAGTCTGATCCGCGAGTCCACACTCACATGCCGTAGATTCCCTCAGTCCCCACCTGTGCAGGTGGTGGTTGGACCGCCCGTATCCTGCCCTAAACCGATTCAGACCCATATTTCCGTGCAGTAGGGGAGAGCGGGGCTGAAAGTGCCGATTTTGACAAATCCTTATATGATTCTGATAAAACAAGTACTATGTCTGAAAGTAGTGGTTCATCCTAAGCCAAATTTAGTCTATAATTCGAATTTACCAACTGATTTCGCACATTTTTAATAGTTTTTTAGAAGAAGTGATTTTTTTATACAGCGGCGGCAAGGCACTTCCAGCCCCACATTGGGGCAAGTTGTGCCGTAGCTGAGGTCGGTTGTGCCGTTGATAATGCTAGGTGATTTACATGAATGAAAATTAATTTAAAGTTTTAAAGACATCAATTTTATAATAATATATTTATTCGTTATACATTTTACTATAAATCAACAGTTTTCGCCATCAGAACGGTCTCAACGGTCGTCATCTTGCAAAACTCTTCTTTTAGCGGAGTTCTTAGTCGGCTTTTTTGTTTGTTTAACTTTTCCCTTGCCTTTTCCTTTGCCTTTTCCCTTCCTTTTTCCCTTAACCTTCATTTTAGTTTCACTTTCTTTCTTTTTCTTTTTATTAGCCTGTTCTTCAGCCAAAAAATTTCTTCCCTGGAGTGTCCGTAAGAACAGCTGTCATCCTTTTACGTCCTTTATTGTGTCCAATTAATCAGGAAGGTGCCTTAGGCAGTGGTCTTATTAGCTCTGGTGAGAAAATTGCTGTATTTTTATCTCCTCTAGCTGATTGAGGAAGCTGGAAGCTGCAGCAAGGAATAGGCTCCTGAGAGTACTGACAGTTGTTCTTGATTACCCAAATGGTTCATTTGTACAGTCAACGCTGCAGTTGCTTTGCGCAGAAACATGCTGTAGTATTGATGGACCGGCACAACCAGCCCCCCATGACCGGCACATTTTACCCCGCTTATTAGAGTGTAATATTTTGTCTCACATATAAAAATCACTATGCTCAAAGCATTAAAATTACACTGCATAACAAACTAGGATAAATAACAAATATTTTACTAAAACTCTCATGTTAAACGCACGAAAAATGCTACCTTGCGACCAAAAAGTATCGAAACGAAAATATTTACTTTCGTGGCGTTGAGGACCCTCACATACACTGCCACTTGGTCCGCGTTGCTGACGCAACTAAAATGGCAGCCATTTGTGCCCGACTGTTAGGCATTACGCGACACAATACGATCGTATATCTATCTCTTTCTGTTTTCGAGATATTCGCGTCGGAACAATTTACCCCCGGCACTTCCAGCCCCGGTCTCCCCTATCAAAACCAGCGGGTTTTAAGGTTGGGTCTGAAATAAGGGTTTTCTGCGGATCGTCGAATGCCTCCCAAGATCGCTGCCACCCCGATTTTAGGCTGAAGTTGACGATCCGGCCTGTATCTGTCCATTTGGGGATCTCGAAGGGAGTCGGTAAGGGCCAAAACTGGTAGCCATGGGAGAGCAGGGTAGGTTTTATCAAACCCGAAATTATGCGCATTTGATTATAATTAGATTATGTTGATCATCATACGTTGCTGATGAAACTGCGGCAGTATGGTATTGGTATCTCTGCCAACTCACTGAGCCTGATAGAATCGTATCTATAAAACAGAATTCAAAAAGTAATTAGGTAGTTATAAATGGAATAGACTCCTCCAGCGGCCAGCGCTCCCCTTATTATGGGAGTACCCCAAGGATCAATTTGAGGGCCACTGCTATTCCTGATCTATATAAATGATATCCCGTACTATACAAAAGACTTATGTGAGAGAGTGAGATTCGCAGATGACACCTCGTTGATTTTCAAAGTTGACAGATTTATACAATCATTTTACGACGTGAACAATTTTAAATGTCTCACAAATTTTACACTGACTTACTATTAACAACTTGTTATTGAATACCAAAAAAACAAAACGTGTAAAATTAACCATGCCAAATGAGAAGCAAGTTGTTCCCAATATCACTGTGAATGGTGAACCTATTGAAATGGTCATTTCAACAGTTTTCTTGGGTATAACTCTAGGCTCAAAATTGCAATGCGGTCGGAATATCACTGCTCTTGCGGGTAGGCTTAGCTCAGCCGCATTTAGAAAAATAAGATGTCTTACAGAAACGGCGAGGCTAGTTTATTTCAGCTATTTTCATAGGGTAATGTCATATGGGAAACTTCTGTGGGAATCTGCTGCTGACTTACAATCTATGTATTTTTGTACTTCAGAAAAGGGCAATCTCTGCTACTACGGCCTTAAAGTGCGTGATTTCCTAAGAAATTTTTTAAGCCTTTGACGAGCCATTTGGTGTAATGGTCGAGAAGTCGGCTATTACACCAGAGGTCGCGGGTTCGATCCCCGCACGGTACAAACATTTGTGTGCATGAACATGTCTGTTTGTATCGGTCTGGGTGTTTCTATGTATAATAAGTATGTATTTACAAAAAAAAAAGTATATAAGTAATGTTTATATCCGTTGTCTGGCACCCATAGCACAAGCTAATGCTTAGTTTGGGGCTAGATGGCGCTGTGTGAATAATGTCCAGAGATATTTATTTATTTATTTAAATGTGTTTAGGGCAATTGGTGTATTAACCGCGTACTATTTCAATACATCTTAGATTTTATTAAGGTAAGTAGGTATGTACGGAGAAACCTACATCATCATCATCATCCCAGCGTATTCCCGATTGCATCCAGTATGCAGGGCCTGATTTACCCATAGGCTAATTAGGCTGCAGCCTAGGGCGCGAGGATCGAGGGGGGCGCTGAAATCGTGTCTTCGTATGCACTAATCTAGCATCATTGCATCTACCCTATTTATTTCAACTAGACAAAACATTAATGACTACCACCCGGCTTCAGACAGTTGAGAAGAACCGACAAGAATCTCAAAGAATCCCTGTACAAAATTTCATTTTCTTAGGTCTTGTAGTTTAGGCTGGCGTTGATTGTCAATCAGTCAGTCAGTCAGTCAGTCCATTTCCTGTTTTGTATATGTATATAGATTGGTACCGAGTACGACATTAGATAGGGTATTATTTATTTATTTAACTAAGTTATAGTTTTCGTGTATATATTTCAAGAACAGATTTGGTTCAGCAGACCAATTCCTAAAGGTAGCACCTATTCACAAGTATGACTCTCAAGATAACCTTAATTAATAGTCACGAAACGTCGAAGAAGAAATCGCGCGTGTGAACATTCTTTGTTAATATTGGAGGTGCTGAATAATATTGTAATACATTATATACTATAAATTTTGCCGAATAGTCGGCGAATTTTGCCGACTAGTCGGCATTGCCGAATAGTCGGCGAATGGTGCCGAATAGTCGGCTTTCCCGACTAGTCGGCGAATAGTCGACCCATCTCTAATTAGTACGACAATATGGGCCGGTTTCACCACCTCCTGTTATGCAGATAGTTTATCTGACAGATTTTTGACATGATATTTTTGTGAAAAACTTGTTATATATCTGACGGATCGGCTATTTGCCACTTATCAGAAGGTAGTGAAAATGGCCCTACCGTATTTTGGTTCTGAATAATCATTACAATTTTTTAAAATAAATAACAAGACGTAACTAACAAACTTACACGATTTTGAAATAAAAAAAAACTGCAACTTCATATGTATTTTATGATCTTCCTTTGTTATTAAAAAAATCCCAAAAAAAATGATTTTAAGAATTTTCCAGACGCATTTATAATTGTTATTAGTAGGATTAATTTAATTTAAAAAAACAAACAAAAAAAATCCTATAAACCATCACTACTTTCTTTCTTATGTTTTTATAATATTAATTTGTTTTAAAAAAATACATGACTAAAAAAATACTTTTTACTTTCTTTTGTCTTTATAATATTAATTTAAATAAAAGAACAAATTTTTACTACTTGCTTTCTTTTGTTTTTACAATCTTCTGTTATTTCACGATCTTAAAATGAATTTTAAAAAAATAACGAAGACCAATATCGTTGCCCGATCAATCGATTTAACAGGAAAAAAAACGACCTAATTGTTCGATCAATCGGTCTATAAGGAAATGAATAGTCCTAGTAATTCGATAATCGGACCACGAGAACTTTAGAGTTCGATCAATCGAACCAACAGAAAATAAAAAACATGGTGGTCCGATCGATCGGACAAGCCGATCGGACCACGCGGCCTAAGGGGTCTATAGAAACTAAGCCAATACAAGTCATGCTGCCAAACACGAGATGGATTTGGTTTACTACTTGGTAGCCTGCAGTCCTTGTCATGGTTTTGGTCTTATAATGCGTGAGGTTGCAGATCGATTTGAAAACTTTTATAGGTAGTATGAACCATGTTAAAATTTTCATAATACTACTCAGTTCCTACTTTTAGACCCGTCCGTAACACACCTGGAGGGGGGGCGCGTCCTCATAATTAGCCTAGGGCGGTCAGAACTCTTAATCAGGGCCTGCCAGTATGGAGCTCAGGGTCCGCTTCGACTATGATCCTAGATTTGACAAGCCTGGTTATTACAATGAGCGATTGCCATCTGACCTCCGTAACCCTTACAAGGGAAACCAGACCTACTTGGAACATAGTCGGGACCAACTGCTTAACGTGCCTTCCGAAGCACGGAATCATCATTCTTTTCAGACATTCAGGTGATTCAAGCCTGCAATGTCCTAACCAAACTGGAAACAATCACACAAAGTGATGTTCCCCGTGGGATTCGAACCCACGACCTCCGGGTATTAGAGCCGAACGCTCTAACCACTGTACCACGGAGGCAGTTGGAGTACGGAGTACGGAGAAACCTACATGAATTTCCTAAAAAATCTCATTGTCATGATTTCAATAATAGAAATGAAAATAAGCTAGCCGTTCCTAAAACAAGACTTTGAGATTGGTAGGTTAGTAATCCGTTTCGTTCCGCTTCTGTTTCGCAAAATTCATTTGTCCAGGTATCAAGCGGGGCTCGAACCCCTATATAGTTCTCTGGGAATTTTCCACTGCCAGCAGTTACTACAAAGGGCCTTGATACAAATACGACAAGGCTTCAACGTACTGATAATAATATTCGTTTTTACCTTAACGATATTGCTAACAATGACCTTTATTAGTTTTTTGGATTAAGTGTTACGTTATTTAACAAATTACCTCAAGATGTTGTTGACTTACCAATACACAAGTTTAAGTCACACATCGAATGCCAACTCATAAAGAAGAGTTATTATAAAGTGGACGATTATTTAAATGATAAAAGTCTTTAGATGTGAGTAGTATTGTTGCCGCTCTCCTTTGCCTGCGCTTTTGTATTGTATTTCTTTACTTAAACGAGTATTATATTGACATTTCTTTCTGGTCCGTGATTGACAAGTTACTTTGTTATTGACTGATCCTTTATGCCTTTATATTAGCATTATTGTTTACAGTAACATAAAATTAATTTCGTAATGTTAAATGACTAAATGTTTGAATTTGTTATTTATATTTAAAAAAAGGCAAATTGTTGAATTTCTTGCGGCACTTCTTCTCAGCAGGCCATCATTGACGCATAGATTAAAGAAATCCTACTTCTATGCATTGACGTCAAAGTGCTGGTAGGAAAAAATTTTATTACCTAAATCTATTTGCAGAATTAACTATGTATTTCATTTTATATATTTTTTTGGATCTGGTTGGTGGTTGATCTTTGTCCGACTGGCTAACTACTAGCTTTGGCTGTGTAATGTGTTCCAAACCTGGTGATAACAATATATGGGAACCCGGAGAATTAAAATGAATGGTTCGAAGATCAGAGGAGCCCACAGTAGGTATGGCAGCAAATGATCGATGCTTTCTGGTTAAATAACCCTCAATGAAACGTAATGCAGTGTTTGCGTGCCAGACTGCCAAATGAAGTGACATGAAAAAAAATGCTACAAAAACAAAACGCATTATCGTCTCGGAGTCGAATGCATGACACGAATCGTCTGTAGTAAAGGTCCTGTATATATTTATTTATTAATAAACCTATAAATCAATACTGTCGACCAATGATTCGTTACTTTCCCTCTCAATAGTAATGGCGTGTGGACGATTTTAGACCAATTACATTAATGTATTACGGTTATCATCCTTCTGCACAAAATGGAGGGCTTTTTGAAACTCCTGAAATATTTTAGTTCATGAAATAGACGTGTAGGTTAATGCGTTTTTGTCATTTGCTTTCGTTTAATTGCTTAAGGTAGGTATTTAATTTAGAATAAAATCAAAGGTTAACAATCATCTTGAAATTAAACCATATTGTATTTGCATTTTTTTCCAAATACATAGCCTTTAGCCGCCAACTAAGGCCGCCAAGGACATTTTAACCCTTTCACCGCCACGCTTTTTTCCGAAAATGGTGCCCCACACGCCACGAACATTAAAAAAAAAAAATTCCAAAAAATTATTAGGTTATACTCAACTCATTCAGGCAAGTAAAAATACAACGTTTCTTGATCATGTTTTTTTGTCTGATATATCAGACATTGGCGTGGTGGGCACGAAAATGGTTTGTCTGATATATCCATGAAGTTAAAGAAAAACTGGAGGCCACACTCTTCATACCTACTTGAAGCAAAATTGACAGCATTTTGTCGCGCTCCTTAGGTCCCCCTCCTCTCTTTCTAATATATAAAGTTAGAAAGAGAGGAGGGGGACCTAAGGAGCGAGAAAGAATACATACCTACTTGACTTCACTTTTATGTACTGAGTTTGGCCTCCAGTTTTTTCTTTAACTTCATGGATATATCAGACATTGGCGTGGAAAAGGTTAAAAACGAAAAACTTTTAGCTGTGTATTAGTTTGACAGTTTCCACGTAAAATAAGTGTTCTGAGATAAGTAAAAGCATTTGCATTTAGACCTGTTTGTATTGATATAAATAAGATACACATTTTTGAATGAAAGAATTCTAAGTGAACGCTATCTTGAAAAAAACTCAAAATGGCGGACCAGTTGAAGGCCAAAATCTTCAATGCCTTTATTGATACTGTTAATTAATATCATTGTGTACTGTAATTAATTTATGAGTGTTATAATCTAATTAAATAAATGAGTGTTCTTACGGGTCTTTCGTCTTATTAGCATTTTCATAGATCAAGAATTACTCATTTAAAGTATTATTGTAGATCCCATCTTTTAAAAATATTATGGTTATACCAGGATATACCAACAAATAACAAGAAATAACAAGGCATGGTTGACAATTGACATCAGATTTTGACAGACAGCAATATCACATTAATGACATCTTATTGTTTTTTATAAAGTCGGGCTCGGGCTATCTAACACATATTTCAAACATATGCATTTAGTTCCGATTTTGAAAACATCACCCATCATCAACTGTTGCAGGCAGTGATAGAACTGACAAAATGTTTTTAATAAAACAACAAAATACAGATTTATAATCTTTTATTGAAAAAACCGTACAATCATTCAAGATATATTGAGAAGACATGTTTTGATACAACCGCCTCAGAAAAATAAATGACAGATTTATCAATTAACTGCAAAAATATAATATTGACCACTCCCATTGTCTTCTTCGCACATAGCAGATGCAGCAATATTATCAAATAAATTACTATTCCAAATCTACATTCAAAAATGAACGGAATACATAAATCCAATTGAATAATTGTGAAGAGGTAAGCTACGTTAATTTTAAGACACTGAAGTAAAAACGTAAGAGAAATATATGCTCCAGATAATTGCATACGTATTAGAAAAAAAAATCAACATAAGATTACCAGGTTACACTTGATAAACTAAAGTCTCAAATTAAACACATACTTTTCTTTATGGAGATCTTTTCCTGAAGGTTGACTCGCTGTTACATATTTACTCCAGTTTCAGATTCTATTATTGCAAATCGAAGAATCAAATAAGGAATCAATAAAATTTTAAAACAAAACATAAAATAAAAATTTTAACAAAAAATCTAATAATAGAAAGTAGTCATGTAGGTATTTGCAAAACCAAACTAAATCGACTTAGTACAATGCGTAATGTAATGAGTATCGGCTTTTACATTTCAAGTTTACGTAGTAAGTAGTTACAAAACTTTACCAACTAGTTATTTATGTCTAGTTTGCAAATATGCAGAATGCGTCCAAGCTTCAATGTAATAAACAATAATCGATCACAGCGAGTATATCAGCTTTGTTGAACTTTTTATTTAAACATACAATTTTTTTTCCGTATAAATGAAACTTGGACACACTTTTCAGTTAAAAATTCTTACGTCTAAACATTGAAATGAGATTATTCATAAAACGATCCGACGAATAATGAGATCATAATTATATAACGTGTTCTCTTACGGAATGATTAATAGGACAATACCATTAAGTTGAGAAATAATCATAACTATGTTAAAAACGGGGATGTACACACACCCGATGGGGCTAATTCTCAGTCTTTGTATAGAGATATAATGCATCTACCGTCTATTGAAATGTTACTTGCATGATATGACTCGAGTACCCTATTAAAGATTTTTTAATGGTTAACTAACCGAATATGGCATTGTCAAAAGCACTGTGTCATAATAACTATTAACTAAGAAATACTACGAATACAATTTAAAATCACTAATCATGTTCCGCCTCAAAATTATTCAGAAACTCTCAAACCGGACCACAAATAATTGTACCCGTTATTTTTTCCTTTGTTTGAAGTAAATGTGTAATAATTAGAAGAAGCTGTTTCTGACCAGCAACATTAATGCGCGTCTAATAATCTATAATAATACAAAAATCAGCTGATATTCTTGTCAAACCCCCAATAAAAAACCCACAAATGCATATACTGTATCGTCACCCGCCTTAAATAATACGTCAACTACTGCATGAAAAAACTACAATAACAAATACTAAGTATTGAAATGTAAGTGATATTTGAGCGTAAAGTTACATCTATGACATGACCTTAGACTTTGTCACAAAGTGAGCTATGTATACTCATATTGTTACAAGTGTCCTATATGTGGAGGCGAGCGAATCGTCAAGGAAGAATAGAAGGCGCCATCCCGATTGCTGTCATAGCTAACGGACGGGACAACTCGACTCATTATAAATATTAGGACCGCAAAGGGATGGCCGCAAACAGGACTATACATGGACCGCTTAAAGCATATTGCGAATGTTACATTACGATAAAACTTCGTTTTCGGTCAAGCAATCCTTATATCCTTATATAGAGGATCTTTGTTAGAGTAAAATTGTTAATTCTTATCGCGTATACGTGTCTTGCCCGCCCAGAAATAATACAATGTTTGACCTCACAGACAAGCCGCGCATACCAATAAGGCAATGAACTGAGAATTAGTCCGCTGTAAATTATTCCCAATTACACGTATATGACGATGGTATTGATTCTTTCTCACGAGACCACCCATATATATTTTAGTGAAAAATATCATAAGCCTACCGTATAGGTAACTAACATAGAAATACTATGACGTTTGCATATTACTTCACTACCATGTATTTAACCTATGTAATTAAACCTATTTTTATTAATGATTACACTTATACCATATGACTTATCTTATATAACGACATTAAATGAAATTCTAATTAATACACAATAATATTAAACTATAAAAGTAAACTTTAAATGCATTAAAAACGAGCAGGTAATAACAAAGATAATTATTATAAAATTATTGTTGATCAAATCAAACGAAAAATATAGAAAATTGTTTTAACCTGCCTTTGAAAAGCAACCATTTTAGTTAATAGTGCTGTTTGAACGAGCGAAAAGGGCTTATTTGAAAAATCTTACACTGCTCTAGTCATGATTAATCACACATTTTGTAGTATTGTTTAAAGAAGAAATACTTGTTATCGACTAATTAATACCCAAAACAAATCATCATAATGTTAAAAAAAAAGGAACAGTGGAGGATCGGAATGGCTTTAGAGAAATACTATTGTAATTATTATTCTGAAATTATTTTTGGAACTTTACGCGTAACATTTAAACCCTTGAGTCTGGTATAAACCAGTACTGAGCCACAGTATGCCTTTATTTATTTAATTGTACATGTATGTTTGGCACGCGATTTCTCACGAATCTACGAGTACAAAGTATTATTATTCTATTGAAATTATTTAAGCTATTTTTTAACTCAAGAGGTAATTATGGAAAGTATCACTAAGTCCCTAGTCTTTTCGTCTTGTACGACTATTTCGGGAATAAAAATGTATCTTAAATATTCCATACTATAGATAAACCGTAACCCTTTTGAAGATGTATTTCTATTTAACCTTTATGGAAATGGTTACGATCACGTTATTTTAGTCCATATTGAGTGTTTAGTCAAAGGCCAAGCACTAATAGAAGTTGAGAGTGCAACTCCTAGGCAAAGACATCTTCAGAGGGGTAAAACGTTAAGGCTTATCTATAATAATATTTAGACCCAGTATCGTAGCCAATATAATAAAAAAATTCTCCCCAGACAATCTCGAAAATCGAACAATTAATACTTCGTTTCATTTACCCACTCCATAACAACAATGACCCGGGATCTATATTATTTTTATTTATTTTAATTTAACTATTGCCCATTTCATATTAAAGTGTAGGCATTAACTTACAGACTTAGTTTAATCCAGATATTACTTTGGTAAAACAGTTGTTTTATTGAGAAAAGGAACTTGTATATTCTATTGCGAGTTCAATCACACTCAAACATTCGTATCAAAAGTTTGTTAGAGCGAGACTATACAAGAGTGTCGCATCTAGATTTTTATAAATATTGATTACATAAATTTACGGCTACGTATATCCTAACATTTATGTTTCATATAAATGTTCCCTCATTTAAATTCGTATCGTGGTACGAATCAAAACTAATTTCCCTAAGTCATGGGTATTAGTAAGCATCCTACCCGAAACTAGCCTACTACTTTAGTGTTCTAGAGACTGTTCCTATACAAAATGAAAGTGGCTCTAAGAGACATGATAGTGCATTTTCGAAACACTACTAACAATCACAAAGGAGACCCTGCAGTTAATTAGATCAACTCAGTTAAGAGTTAGCGTAGAAGACGTATAAAAGTGAAAGATGTATAGGATAAATACCACATGTTTCGGTACGCAAGAACGAACAAAATCATAAGTGTATTGTCGTGGACGCTTCGTGACGACAATCAAATGTTAGGAAATAGCAAATATGATCGCTGCGAGCACATGTTGTCAAGTGCTCGGCGAGCGTTTTACTCGTGCATTTAGGACCGTCCCACATTGGCGTAACTAGACGGACTTCTTACAATACACACCTACCGCTCTATTGGTTCATGATGTGTCGAGATACGTTGTCTTGACTACAATCTTCAATCACGGATAAATTATTTGATTGCGTCTTATTTACTCGGTATCAGAAAGAAGAGTATCGATATAGAAATGAATAGAGTACATAAAATTACACCACTAGTAGAAAATTACTTACTTTTCACATTGTTAGATCAACTATGGAACAAGTAGGCTTGCGTTAACATGTACGTAACGTAACAATAATTTTCTAAAGAGAGGCTAGCCTCAATTTATCTGTGATTTTTTTTGTTCCCCAAGACCAAATATAATAATTATTTACATTATCACATAAAACCGACTTTGAAGTTTAATAATAATATCGGTTTCGTGTCATTAATGTACGTTAAATCGACAATACTGAGGTATATTACCCAAACATTTATGTACCATGGTACACTACAACATCAAACTATGTTAGAGCTTAAAGGTCTACAACCCTCCGACTGAGTACAAAACAAAAAAATATTCTAACATTATCGAATCGACATTAATAAAAAATATATTGCCACGTCTACTTATGCCAATGGGTTGTATGCAATGATATAATAATAAAAAATAGGTAGATAGGTTACTTGAGCTAAAAAAGTGGCACCCGAAAACTGAGCTATATAGCAAACCCGAGCTCAGTCTTACGAAAGCATTGACAGTTTGATAGGTATAGACCGACAAACTTATATACCGGTGGCGGCGTCGCTACTATCGTTTTAGTACTGTCATTAAATATCGTTCTGGACATAACTGACATTTCACATAGTTCCAATTTTGGCCACCGGAACAGATAAGTTTGTCGGTCTATACGTACGCCGTGGACAATTTTTGACTTCACTTCAGTACTGACATAACCTATCTACCTCTTTTTTATTATAATATCATTGGTAGTATAAGCGATTTGTTCGATGCTGTGTACCAGCTTAAGTTAGATGGTCCCGTCTAGTCGGGCATCCTGCCTATATCGGCTAAATGCAGCTGTAGTCAGGAGCCTCTCTCGAGCCATTCGTCGGCGTTGGTCAGGGCGCTGCGGATTTCACACTCGGATGTAGCCGTCGTGGTGATGGCGGCTTGGTCAATAGCCTCTAGTGTGCGGGACACCGCCATCATGCGTTTGATGAGGTTTTTGGTAGAGAGAATCAGTACCTGAAAATATTGTAGAAAAATATAGGGTAAACTTTACTAATGTTGGTCCCCCTCCAGTTGTTGGCACTCTGGGTTTTAAACTTAAATATTAAGCTTTTCGCGGCAAAAATCCATAAACTAAAGATTTAGAATAAAAGTTCAATTATTCATTTACAACACTAAATAGTAGTTTTTAAATAATTACAACTGACAACACTAGAAAAAATTCTTTTCGGTCATGGTCCCGAGAGAAACCAGTTTGTGCGTGATTCCTTAAGAAAATTTGTGAATGCAGGGTAAGTTTAACGACTTATTACTTTTTATTTTGTAGATAATTTCTGGTCAGTGAATGTTTTTTAGTTAAATAGATGTTAAATAGTGAGTTTTGCAGCAAATACAATCGTAAATCTTGTTGGAAAAAACTTTTAGGGGGTGTCAATAATTGTAATTTTGTTTGTATGGAGAACTAGTTCGTTGACAACCCCTGCCAATTATTGAAATACGGTTTTGCAAAATCGCTGTTAATGTTATGATTGTGTTTTAACCAGTCTCGAAAGTTCTATTAATAAAATGCCTACTTGTCTTCTTATCTATTGTGGTTTCAAATTTTAGCAGTGCCAATAATTGTACTTTTTTTACGATTGGCACTGCCAATAATTATTGTACCTCGAAGGGTGCCAATGATTGTATCAGCTTTTATGAAATTCTAATAGTGATGTGCCACTGTTTTGTAAAATTTATTTATTAAAGCATTATAAGTCCTACTAATAGGTAGATTTTTACACGGCGATTTAAAATGACTGTATATTTACTCAGCTAATAAAAAGTGAGCTACCTATCTACATATATCATGGGAAACCCTTGGTACCTTCGGCGCTCCCACTGAATTCCCCCTCCCAGTCGCGTTTGGGCCCTTTGGGTACCCTCAGATGAGGGTCCCGTGACGGCCTTAGGTTTCGGAGGGGGAGGCTTTAAGCATTGGGAGCCTTTGGAGGCTCCCGAGGGTTTCAACGCTCTCCTCTTCGATTCCTTTACGCTGCTGGTGGTGGGCGGTAGATTCGCCACTTTTGGGGGTTCCGTCTCCTGGCCTCCTTTGATTTTGAAGACAACTGTCCTCGCACCAAATTTGGCCTCTCCACGGTGGTTTTTGAGGGCTTCCACAGACTGGTCATCGAGAGAGAAGGTCACAATAGATCCTGTCGCTTCCTCCTTCGTGTGGAGAACCCTCCAAACTTTTGGGTTGAGATCTTCATTCTGCACCCATAGCATAAATTGCTCCGGGGCAGAATGCGGTCCCAACTTTTGGCTTGGGCAGTTCGCTCTCTGGTATAATAGAGAGCTTTGCACCGGGCCATGGTTCCGTTTCTCGGATTAAGCCCTTAAGTCAGTCCTTGGTTCCCTGGTATGTGCAGTCGCCAATATCCAGCCTGTCTTGTAGGCAAAACCCAAGAGTTTCGGTACCCCCCTGAGGCTAGCATCTACCACCTTGTTGAAGCCTTGATAGCCTCCTGTATCAGCCGCCTTTGCTCCTCGGTCATCGGCTTCAAGTGGCTAATACCGACTATATAAGAGCCAGCAATGTCGCTGTACTTGGGGGGTTGAGTTTGTCCACTTACGTCCATTCGGGATGTTTTCCTCGGTTGGACTTGAGTACCACGGCCGCCTACGGAGATACCAAATTGGATATATTTATGATCCGAAAAGGTCCCCGCGTCGGCCACCCGCCACTGGGTGACGCGGCCCGCCAAATGTGAGGTGGCCAGGGTGATGTCGACGACCTCACACAGGTCGGCGTGCTCCCCCTGTTGAGGATCACTAGTCCCAAGCTGAGTGCCCAGGACATTAGGTCCTCGCCGAACGGATTGTTCGAGGGGGAGCCCCACATGGTGTGCTTGGCGTTCCAATTACCGCCAAGCAAGACCTACGTCTAATTCCTCTATTTTCTCACATTTTTAAATATTTTCTGGACTTTCACGAACATTTCAAAACCAAAATTAGCCAAATCGGTTCAGCCGTTCTCTAGTTTTAACGCCTATAACGAAAGGCAAATTATTTGTATAGGTACTCGTAAGTATATAGATTTAACTTTTCCCATCACTATCAGGCGACCCGATTAGTTATTGGCACGGTCACGTGTACAATTATTGGCACTGCCAACAATTGTACATTTTTCTATGCCAATATTTGTACTTTAGGGTGCCAACAATAGTGACTTTCGGTGTTTTTTCATATTTTGCGGAAATTTTCGTATTTCTAACACATTTCTTAACTATCAACCCGTTTAAATCTATTCTCAAATAAATAAAGAATCATACGAAATCAAATTTAAGTCGATATTTAAATTGGCTGATTTTCTACAGGCCTTTAAAGTTGCGAAATTCCTTAAAGTGCCAATAATTGTACCTCTTACCCTATTAGATTTACATCATTATCTGACAAAATTGTGTATCCCATCTGGTCCGGAATGAGATGGGGTGGACAGCTGGAATGAATCGGCGTACCCTCTTTTTTCCCCTAACCGGGGACGATGGCACTTGGTTTGTGTCATCTGGCCCGGTAAACATATCACCGGGCCGGTTAAATCATTTTTTTCCATCTGGCCCGGCGCCGGGCCAAGTCACCGGGCCAGATGGGATACACTCTGACAAAGAGTGATGTCTAAAATCAGTTAACAGTATTATTTTACTATTGAATACTGGCTGGCTCGTGAAACCAATATAATCATATCAAACATAACTGAGTTTCAGCTATTAGTTTTTAGAAAGCATTTCATTGAAGCCAATAAACATAATTTTGTCTATTTGTATTAAAGTAATAATATGTAAACATGTGCATCTAAATGAGTGAATAAGTACGTTAATGACTGAGCTAACTTACTTAATTATTTACGAACTAACTCAATCGAGCTAGTTCGTGAATGATTGAGTTAGTACGTGAATGTCTCAGTGGGTAAGTACTCGAATGCCTGAGTAAGTTTATGAGTAAGTGATAGATTCTTCTGACCGCCTCCGTGGAATAATGGCTAAGCCGCTCGGGTATAACAACCCGGAGGTCGTGGGTTCGATTCCCACCTAGGGTCTGGTTGTGGTTGGGCTTTTTCCGAGTCCGACTGGCTAGCTACCACCCCCACAGGTGAAATCTGCCGCCATAATAGCTCTGGCTGTGTTCCGGCAGTATTAATGTGGGAGCTAGTACACTTGAAATCAGAGGCTCGAAGATCAGATGAGTCTACAATCTGGCAGCACATTGAGCGACACTTCCTGGTGAAGTGTCCCTCAATGGAATAGGCCGCAGTGGCCGCTTACCATCAGGTAGGCTGCGTGTCTGTCTGCCAACTGACTTAGTATAAAAAAAAAAGATTATGCCATTACCTTGATCTCAGAGCGCAATGGAAGAATGGCGATGAGCCACCACAACCAAGATGGGCCGTCAGGGCTGTCCAACCACCCGCCGTTACTGTCATCAAAGCTCGGAATCTCCCCGAAGGCGTTTTCGATCTCCGTGCGAACGGTTTTGTTCATCCCGTTCAACCAGAGCAGAGCCCTGTACAGTATCTGCGAGCCGAAGCACCGCAGCTCCAGGTTTGACATGCCTTCCGTGGGCATGATGTCTGTTAATGGCTGGATACGAGCCACGTCACATCTGTAAATAATATTAAAGCTATAAGACTTTTTTTTTAGCTCTGGCTATTGCCGCCCAGAGTACGGCCGGCGAATTAGTTTTTTTTTTTTTTTTGAAGATGCGTTGTGTTTTTTTTTAAGATTAATTGGGGATAGCCGTTCGCTAATGAATACGAATGCTATAAAAGACTATATTTTAAAATTACACATCTCTTTGACCATTGGAAAAGTAAAATGTATTTCAAATCAACATATTATGACCGACCGTTGATAAAGTAATATTGGATTGCCTTAAAAGTAAGACTATATTTGTCATATAATCTACAAAAAAAAAACAAATAATTCATTCCGACCTAATTGGTCTAATTATAACTGGTAACTAATCTTGCCAAATTGTGAATGATGAATCAATCCCCTGCCGCCAGAAGTCGATTTATATTTGAATAAACTAAATTTTACTCACCCGTCTCTTACGTCGCGTTCGATTACTCTAAATCGAGATAATCCGACTGTGGAGAGGAAGGAACGACCGTCTTCTAAATGGACGCAGTCGCGAACTTCCAAAACCTGCGATTAAAATACAGAATTTCACTGTAAGTACAAAATAAACACGTTTATGTCCAAAATAAGATTTGTGGTTCACAAAAATTATCTACAGTAGCATTACAAGTTTCAAGTCATTTTTCTTCCTCGGTCGTCAACTTGAACTGGCTAGTTTAGTCACTACTAAACTCCCACTAAACTACTAAAGGCAAGACCATTCATCTGCCTTCTGCTTGTGGTTTCAATGCCAGCACTTAGCTATAGATATAATCAATGGTGGTTTTAGAAGATATTAAACTAATTTAATCATTAGAAAAATCGTTAGCTCTAGACTACTCACCGTGCCGTAATCAGAGTAATTTCGATCCCGTTCATAGGCCACCATGCCGAACTTGCGAGAGCCTGATTCTAGCACTCGTCGAATCATCAGCCAGTAGCGAGGGTCGAAGATGAACAGAGGGCACGGGATCCTAAAACAAATGCGAAGAAAATTTTGTTATACCTTTGCGTTTATTACGATCGAGAAAAGTTACTCATTTGTTTGTGGGAAATTTTTATGTTTACGTCAAAAAAATACTGAAATGTACGGTCAACAGCACATCACGGTTAACACTTGCAGTTCGATAATAGCACTTATGCCCACGACATAAGAGTGGTACAAAGTCCAAAGTGTTACGTCTGACGTCCTTTTGACTGTACATCAAAATAATTGATTGCACACCAAAGGTTAGGTTAGCAATTCAGTATTTGTTTGATACACAATCAGTATTTTTTGATGTGCAGTTAATACCCTTTGTTTGTCACGTCATGGTTCCAAGTGACGTTTACGAATAGTTATTAGTAAACGTCAGTTTTAGGTGTCAATTGTACTTTTCCTTTAAATGTGCATGCCAAGAAATCGTATAATAATTAAGAATGACTTTATCGAGTGTGGTAATCATTTGTACGATTCGGAGCAGATGCGGCTTTGGGACGAAAGGTCTTCTATAGCTTTACAAACACCGTGGTATGCCCTAGGTATGCGAGCTATAATTGAAGTATTCTTTTTTCAATTTGCAGAACACACAACTTGAGCAGATAGGTACCGTTTACATACGGTGGTCACTGATTGTCTCAATTCTTGTTTACAAACAGGCTGAACCAAATCACAATGATCACAAAATTGTCCCACGCCATGCAAGCAACATCTAATTCCAAAAGATCTGCTGTTATATTGTAAACATCAGAAGTGGAATCGTAATATTCATTATGTATAACGAACGCGCATGTTTGAGCGAAACCAATTAACAAGTGTGAGAAGTAATGACAGAAAAACAGTCCTTGAGTTGAAATTAAAACCAAAATTATTTATTCGTGGTCGCTAAATTTACATAATTTCCTAACTCAGAAGAATCTGTTGTATAAGTCTGGACAAACTTCGCTGTAAGGGTACACTTACAAGTACACTCCCTCAACCAACTTCGCAATGAAAGAAATAATGAGGCAACTTATGAAAATAAAAATGAAAACAAACTGGTAAATTTGCATACCTACTAAGTATTTTTCTAAGTTTTCGTGAAGTTTGAATCAAGTTGCGTAAGTAAGAAAAGCCCATGAAAGTAAAAAAAACACAACAAAAAACTTTCAGAAGTTAATTTTCATATGCTTCAATGGAATTTCACGCCATTTATTCGTACAAACCGTTCAATGATTGCAAAATTTCTAGATAAAGACCAATATTGTTAGTTACGTAACGAGAAAACTGTTATACCTAAAGGTAGTCCCAAGGGCGACCGCTTGTTTTCGCACTAAAATAAAAAGACTTTTGATAAGAGTGCGCTCAATATTTGTAATTTACAATGTCTATTATTAAGTGACACGTGTACCAATAACTTTATTTATAGACGATTGCGCTTCTGTTTGCGACTTGTATGCATCATGCTTTGTTTGATAATATACGTGAATTCATCAGTACTGTTATTCAATGTAGTACCTATCAAATGTTTTACAGAATGTTCCAATAGTTTCTGTGGCTCGTCATCACTGCGAATTACATGTCTCTTATTGTTTTCAATATTACGCAATGTTACGTAGAACTTAATTAATATACATTACTATAATAACATCGTTGCATAACCATTCAATTAACATATCATGACCTCGATTATTTAAAATTATATGTTTTCATCCAAATACAGTTAGTACTGCTTGGATAACAATTTATATTCGCTTCATTGTTTGCCATTTTTTTTTTTAAATAAAGATTCAATGTAAATGAAAGTACATTTAGTTTATTTATGACAGACGTCGTAGTTTCTTCGGGAAATGGCGGAAAGATATCTCTCAACCAGATTGACATTGTCTAGGGGCACCTCAGAGATTCCAGACAAAGGCATGAACTTATGAAGCTAAGTCATCGGCGTACATAATAATGTCCTCCAAGCCTTCGGATACGGCGGCAACTATTTACGATCGACCAACTACGCAGGATATATTATTAGTACACTAATCTGCACGCAAAAACAGGTGCACTTCCTATTCCTTCACTCTTTAAACAAGGTGGGAAAGCAATTTGACGATAATGTATGTTCGCAAATTAATGTACTCAACTCTTTTACTCGTAGGTATTACAAAAAAATTGGTCGGATCAAAATGAAAATGTAGCAATAATTTACATAATTTGGCAAAACTAATGAAACTCAATAAGATTGTTGAAAAAAATCGAGATCACTGTTAGCATAGCACATAGTTAGCAATGAGAAACGGGTCGAGAATTTATAAGTTTGCGTGACACATAGGTACTATGGCGCACACATACAAGCCGCGCGTATGATACGTAGAGCGTTTGTACTGTGGACTTTTTTAATGATGTTACTCAGAAAGTAAAAATATAATTACGAGGGATATGCGACGGTGCAGACGAATATCGGGATGACGTCGGGCTCGGGAGGAAGCAGCGGCTGCGACGCGTCGATCGACTCCAAAGCAGCCGATACGAACTCAGTCTCATGCGCCTGCAAATAGAACAAAACATACTTCTAATTCAAAATTAAATTTTTCCACGAACATTGGCAGCAATGCAGACATTTAAAAATTATTAAAAGTTTATCACTGGTCTAGCATTCATTGTTCAAGCGTTGCTTAGTTTGGCGCCAGATGGCGCTGTGTGGTCTCAAGACATTTATGACAATTAATAATATTATCCTCAGAGACTCCTTGGGGCCTATCTATCTTTCGACTGAAATTATGACTCAGGGCTGTCATCTAACATTGATATCTTTCCTATGCGAACGAGCTCACTGCTACACAATGCTAAACTCCGTAGAAGTGGCTGGACTTAAAGAGCAGAATGAGCGTCCAGGATCTCATATACTCGAGTCGCGAGTACATGTGGTAGCGTAGTACGCAATCCAAGTCACTAGGCCACAGCCAGTTGAGAGTAAGAGTTCAGGATATGTCTCATATACTCACTGAGGCGAGATCGAAGTCCTCCAAAGGCCGCAGGCATAGCGCGCAGACCTTCCTATAGTCTAGTGCGCGCTCGATGCAAGTTCGGCAGTAGGTGTGGCCGCACGGGGTCGTCACGGGCCGGGAGTACGTGTGGTAGCACAGAACGCACTCCAAGTCACTAGGCCGCAGCCAACTGGCCGCCGCCTGGAGACGCACCGACCGGAACAGGTCGCGGGCTACGCGTCTTCCGTCGCTGTCTTCCTCAAGGACCATTATAAGCTGCCACAAAGAATAATATTCATTAATACCTACTCTAACTAAAACTTAACGTGAGTTGTGTTTGGGGATATTTCAGCCATGGTTAGACCACGATAGACCGTGGTCATGGGCGTTGCGTGATCAAGATCGCGAGTATAGTTTGCTTTTTACATATTATTGTTTGAGGCTGCTGCCCCACCCTGGCTGCCCGACTCTGAGCTTATGGCTGGCTACACCCATGACGGTAATGGCCGCTCGAACTTAACGTGAACTGTGTGCTTAACATAAAAAATACCGCGTTGCTCATGAACCAAAATTAGGATCAGGAACAATATTTGCGAACTCTAAAGCCTCAAATGAGTATTACAAGTGTGTTATTAAAGATAACACACAACCATATCGGGAACACAACCGTATCGGACAACGACCTTAACATCTTTAATTATATACAGATAACGGAATACCTAAGATTTATTAATCTGCCCTTACTTTACAATACAAGTAAAGGTCACATAAACAGTATTGATTTTTACACACATTAACTATAAGTATTAATTGTAAATTAGCTTATAGTGGAACTGTAATAACACCAGATTAATTTTATACAAACTTGTATTTTCGATGTGTCACTTAGCCAGGTCTAATTTTTACGTGTCATCATGTGCCTGCAATCGGGACCAATACCAGGGGAGGACGTGTCCTTCGAAGAACAGAAAACTGTCAGATATTATCTTACTTTATCGGTCAAATATCAAGGATGTTGTCTCTTTTGGATGATAATAAAAAAGTCTTATCTAACAGCAGAGTAAAGATCTTTAAAAGGTTACTAGTTTGTACGATCGCTGCCAAGAAAACACAACCGCGGCGCAAAATATTCATGATTAATACTTTCGATGAAATACAAGGGCACTTTTCAACGCAGGGAAGACTTCCAATGACAAAACATGTCCGCGGTCAGAATCCTCATAGTAAATAATGGTTATTATTAAATCGGGCGAGTGAACCTGCGCCTACGCTTTGCGAACGGACGTGACCGTCCGGAATAGCTCGGTGGGAATAAGTGGGCGTCTTCCTAAAATTGCTCATCTGTTCCGAGACGTGATTAAACTATTGCAATGTACATTCGTGGAAGATTACGAAGTGCACTCTTATATTTAATGACGAATGAAATGAATCTAGTTTTTTGTAATAGGTGATTTAATAAACTTGACTCAATAATCTTAGTCAACATTCAGTACGAATATGTTCCATTTGTATTTTTATATAGGAAATAATACCAAAATCCGAATTTTAAATTACAGTTTGATTACTATAGCTTGTGGGTGTAGAATAACTACGCAAAAGTAAATATGCATTCTATTGGAGCAAACGCACTTTGGTCGTACTAAAGCAGAATTGAAATCTCGTCATGGGCCACGTCACCCGTTTCAATCTATCACCAATCTAAGATTTTTTTCATCTCAAATAAGTATATCGACATTTTTAATGATAGTATGGGTCTTATTGTGTTATGTCTCAGAGTGTTTTTATAAAATTTTTTAAATAGTTGGCGTTTTGGTACCACACTGTAAGCCAACTATTTGTTTGTCAATAAATAAATAAATAAATAAATAAATAAATAAATAGAAAAAGTGTCAATCTGTAAAAATATTTCTTTGGTGATACACACTTGTGCGAGCAAGAAGCGTGCGGATCGCGCCCTCGGGGCCGACGATGCGGCCACGCGAGCGAAATGCGGCGCTGCATCGCGGTAGCGGCCCACTGACATCAGCCTGCGGGCATATTCGAACTGCACCTGGTGATAAAAAACGTAATAATAAATATCTCTGGATACTATTCACATAGCGTCGTCCAACCATAAACTAAGTATAGCTTGTACTATGGGTGCGATTCCACGGATAAACATAACTTGTATACTTACTACAATATTATGTTATGATGCCCCACCCACCCTTCTATTATTATGATGATGATCGCGTCGTTGTGTCCACCTAGCTAGACCTGATTCGATTACAGCGCTAAGCTAATGCGCCCGAGTACTAGTATTGCAAATCTTAAAATCTTATTAGTAAATATAAAAGCGCTTTAAACACACGTCGATTGTCGATTTAAATCTATAATCAATCGGAATATGACATGAGTGATATACTGATTTCTTTTGACGGAATATAAAATACCTACTAATGATGGCGAAGGACAATTTTACATGTGCATGTGTGAGTACGTCTGATTTTTCTACAACCATAATATTATTTTAAATGGAAAGTCTTCTTAATTATATCCTAACATAATAATCATCTTTTCTGT
This sequence comes from Mecyna flavalis, assembly GCA_949319885.1. Lineage (NCBI taxonomy): Eukaryota > Metazoa > Arthropoda > Insecta > Lepidoptera > Crambidae > Mecyna > Mecyna flavalis. The sequence goes on along the minus strand of OX439425.1, from coordinate 18,937,791 downwards.
CATCTAGTTTCAATATACTTAATTTCGCTATAAACGGGTCTATAAACACCAATGCTTATTAATTAGTCCGCCACTTCCCAATAAAACTAGGCAAGTTTTATTCATGTTTCTGAGAACACAAGCGAGCACCTAAAACCAGCGAATGTCCAAGAGGAAAGAAAAGACTGTTGTTACAAAACGTTTCTAATTACGTGAGCAAATTCATTCATAAACTCGCTGCTCGATTTCATTTCAGATATGATTTAGCGATAGCACTTAAGTCCAAAAAGTTTTTAATTACAAATTACAACACACTTTATTAAATTGCGAATTTAGGATAAAACACCTGAATGATTTGTCAGGGCTCTTGTACACGCTAAGAAAAGTTGCCGGGCCTACGCAAGAATTCGTGTCGTTTCTACACACGAACCGTGTACTTGCTCCGGCGCAAACCAAGAAATAATTCTTGTCTGCGCTAGACACGATACGGCGGATGTGCACTGTGTGTGTTGGTAGTTTGATATGTTATGATAGGGTTATTTTCTCGCATTTTAGAAGTTATCTTCGTGTTTTATATTATGGAATACTTTCTCGCATTTTAGTATCTTATTGATTTGTTTTATTTTCTTTAGTACTTAACAATTTGTCAAACGTGGAGATTTTCATATAAAAAATAGTTCACAAATTTTTCTTCATATTTCCGCATTAGGTACGTGATATGAATGAGACGTGAGAGGAATGAACCCAGCAAACTGCTTTTTGTTTTATAATTGGATGAACCCAGTAGTCTCTAGCATTTTCGTAGCTAGGTCCGACGAAATTCTTGTCGTGTACATGACGGATAATTTTATTTGATGTACATTACCGCATGGTACGTCGTGGTGGCATGTCGTTCAAACTGATTTTCGCTGGTAGCTTGCATAAGCTACCAGCGAAAATCAGTTTGAACGAGATCAAGTAATAAGTATTTTTTAATACGTCATAAATCGTAAAAGTATAAAAAATACGATATTATTAAAACATCGCGATCGATCAAACTTACAAAGAACTACAAGAACTTTTATAATATTATGATGGTACTTGCTGCTACGGAACTCTTCATGGGCGAGACCGACTCGCACTTGGCCGCTTTTTTTAAACATTATAAAACCGATTTCGGAATGTTGATATCCACTCTGAAGAAAATAGTTACTCTTTTCAATCGCTTAAGTTTTAAAATGTCCACTAGTCTTTTTGTCAATAGTCCTTTACCTGCGGTGTCATAGGCATTCGCATATTCACATCCAAGCTGGAACGCCGACTGGCTGAGGAGTTGCGGGAGGCTCTCGTCTGTCGGCGCGAGCGCACCACCGCCCCGCCTTCCAATGGCAGATCTGTTAAAGATACAACTTACTATAAAGTGACTATTAAACTCAAAAAAAAATTAGTTAAATGAAGTACAGTCGACAGCACATCAGACTACCCTAATCTGTCAAATTTCTACAACAAATTTTCAGCTTTATTCACTTCACATAGAGTTCTCTTACAATTGAGAATTTTTGAAACATTACAGTAGGTTGGTCTGCTGCCGTCCGTACATAAAAACAGTTACATAGTCATTTAATCATATTTGTCTCATTTAATTATTTGTAAAACCGACAGTGTTATCCACGATTGATACAAAAACACTATATTATGTATGTCTATCGAAGGAATTTTATACTAGCTGCCGGCCTAAGCCTAGCCCAGCTTTCGAACCTAATAATAACAAAAACAAAAAAAGGGTCACCTATCTCACCAGTCATAAGTCTTACACATTCGTTGATTCATTTTTACTAATATACATTTAAGATTAAATCAAAAATAATCTTAACTGAAAACAAAAAATTCAGTTTTTTTTAACTTAAAATTATTTACAAACACAATTGCTGCCCACTGACTTTTTAATCCTGGTGAGGTCTACCAACAGTGGGATAATAGTCAATACGATTTCGAAACCTCTGCGCACCGCCCGCGCCCTTAGCAGTATTTGCGCAATCTATTGTTGTGAAATAGCCGTACTCCAAACAGACAGAAAAGGCAACATCTTTTGCTCTTGTGAATGTATCTTGGATCACAAGTTGTTTAGTTAAACACATTGCAATTTCCTCGTCCTATCAAAATAGTAGCAATAATTTCCCAATGCATATTAAAACATACGAGTAAGGTGCCATAAAATCCTTTTTGTTTTATATCCTTTCATAGCTGTTTATAAAATAATGAATTAGGCAACAAACTAAAAACCTAGAACCTGTTTAATACAAAATCGCAAAACCAGCATAAAAACTTTTATATAAAAGATTTTTAGATATAATACAGTCGTAAATGCAAACATGATCGTATTATGTATACGTGAACAATGCATGGTTTCAATGCCCTGTTTAATTTTACAGTGTAAACAGTTATGATCATGAGTTGCATCGACTTTCATATTATCTTATCGTCAAAATCTGTGTGGATACCCTTCAATGTTTCAATAACATCTGTGAGCGAAATAAACAATTGCATTATCATAGTGAAAATCTTGAAGCTTAGCTTTGACACATGCAACATAAAAAAGGATTCTCCTGTATTTGCAAAGTGTACTGTATTAATCACTGCATAGTCGCACGCACGCCTCGGCTTTTTACGGGTGATGAGATGAGACACTAATAAATATAGTATAGAATGACAGACAGCAAAAAAAAAAGAATTGGCTAATTGGACAACGTCACAACATTAATCTGAACCCCCAAGGTAAGTAGCTTGATCACTTCACACTTGTGCTATGGGTATCAGACAACAAAGACACCATAAATATATACTTAAATACACAATGACTTCTGTTCTAGATGGGATAAATAGACTGAAGATATTTAAGAATATAATTTAAAAAACAAACACGTCCTGCCTGACTATGAAAATGGAGGAATAATTAGTTATCTGACTATGTACGATTACGCGATCGCTTTCCTACGTACCTATAGTAATGCTAGCATAATTGGTAAGCCGTTGAGCTTATCCGCTATACGCAAAGTAACGCTACCTTTATTATTTACCAGTAAAAAGACATTTGAAACCGTATGATAACCGTACTTAGACGATCTAGCGAAAAATAGTTGAGCGTCCAGATTGCATCAGGCTTGCTAACCGCGTGCCTCAGAGTTACGGAATCATCCTTGGAGATCTATTTACGGTATACAATAATCTTGACCGTAATGAGCTACCTTTATAAAAGGCACATTTCTTAAAACATAAAAAAATTTAGTGTTTACACTAGCGGTTTATAATTACAATAACGATTATTTAATTGGGAAGGTCGTGTTTTATAGATGTTATGTAGGTACATATTATGTAACTTTGTGACATACGAACTTGCGTAAATACGTATTTCAATTTATTTGAATTTATTCGCCAGTGTATGAGTGTACATAGATGTGTAGTGAAACTGCTCCATTTCACACATATGGTGGACATGAAACACAACGCAATGCGGATTGGAACATTGCATTGTTTTATTGTAATACAATAATTGCAAAACGGATGCTAAGCCGTTTACGCGAGTGCCGCTTTCCTACCGCCGGCCTTGACTCCGATACCGCCGCTGGCCACGCACTGGGCTTACCGTAATGTATTTTAATACTGTTCTAACATCATCTCTCAGCATAATTACCTAATAACTCAATCCGCCCTAACACTGACCGATTAACAGCTTAAACTTGACTCGTAATTAATGGTTTATGATTCCGTTAGAGATCCAAACGACTTTCTTATTAGATCCATAATAACATTATAAATATATTGTTGAAAACACTATTACAGTTCAAAAATACACATGACTTTACTAATATTTAATACATGAACGCTAACATTTTCGTTTGCACTTCTAAATTAATTCACAAGCGTATACTGCGTGTTTTTTTAGTCGTTGATTTCCCGCAGCAGAATGCTTTACCTTCAGTAGTACTATCGATTAATGCTAGTAATTTTTTTTTTTAATTCTTTTTTGGAAATTTTTTTAAAACTTTTTTTGAAATTTTTTCTTAAATTATGATGGGAAAATGGAAACTAAATGTGAGTAAATAGTAAATAATCATTTTTTTGATAAACGCGAAGGGCAATGACCCCGGCCGGTGACCGTTTGTGACGCAGCTAGTACTATTGGTTCGAGTTTCGTCTATCATAATCGTAAAACTTTTGATTTAACTAAAAAAAGAACTTTATTAATGTATTTTACTACTAAGATAGAATCATTTTACTGCGGGAAAACAACGACTAAAATTCCACGCTGTATAGGTATGGGTTACAAGTGGGTATCGTCTTAACCGGCCGCCGTGTAAAATAAAGGCCCCTTATTTGACTGAATGATTCCTAGAATTTGTAGGACATTGTAAGATTAAACTATTTTCTCCGGCAATTCACAAAGTATCTTATGAAATCAGAGATTTGGTATATGCTGACATTTGTTATGTCAAGATAAACCAACAAATAAAAATTTGTTAAAAATTTGCAAGCTCAGACGAGCTTATGCATAGGTATAGACATGCAGATAGCAATACTCGTAATAGACGGTCGCAAACTCGTAATTCAAAAAGAGGCGTGCAATTGTGTCAAAAAGGATTTAGGTTACTAAATCCCTTAATACATAATATATAGACCGTGTCGTTACTAATACACTTATTTTGGTGAATATTGACAAGGAATCCCAATGAGTCTCTGACATTTGCACGCGGTGCTACATAATGCAGTGTTACATAACTCAGAATGAAGTCAGAGTCTGCGTTACATTATGTAATAAAAATGGCGCGAGAGACAGACTCCTAGCGATCTGAACCTATTCAAGCGTGATCTTAACCTTCAAAGCAAACAGGTAATTAAATCTACATTCATGAGAATAACAAACGACGAAAACAAAGTTATCTGTTTCCTACACATTTGGATCTACGTACAGATGTACTTACGTAGCAGGCTTAGATTCATATTAGAGTAGGTAATTAATTAAAATCAATTTTGGTTTAGTAAGCGTAAAGATTCATTTGTCTTCATGCAATTTTTCCATACTATGAGGTAAATTCTAAAAAAATAGTAGGCGGTCAGAATGAGGATGATTATAATGTAGGTATATTAATTAAAAAGAACGCAAAAATAAAATAAAAAAATGTACGGGCGTATTAGCGTGCGTTGTTGATTTGATTTTGGACAATGTAAACAAGATCCTAACTTAGCAGAAAAAAAATATAAACGTTATCCTAAGATACTTCTGCTTTCAGATAATTTTATCCCATCACAAGTTTTGGTTACAAATTATACTTATGTACATTAGATTAGTTCTAAAACTCAAAATGGCTCTTAATCGCGTGTCTTGTATAAGTACTAACTTTGCCCAGTTCCATTTCCGCTCGTCGCTCATGTCTTGACTAACTTGAGTCACACAATTATTCAAGTTCGCTATCGACGGTTGACAACGACCTAAGCCTTTCATGATCAACGAAGTACCCCAAAAGAAACCAGTTTTATCGACAAAGATAAAAGTCCTGTTACAAAATCTGCCTAATTAATTTTATCGTGTGGCACTTTGAACTTGGAATCGCATTTTCGACAAATGTGTTAATTTGTCGAAGAAAAGTAATAAAATAATAGTTGTTTGATCTAAATGTATTTTCCAAACCATATGCTATTATAACATGGTATCGTGTATTTTTTACAGTTACCTGTTAGCACCGACTGTTATATAATCGAGAACAAAGAAATAAAAATAAAAACCAGCAAGGTCGTGGAAAACGGGAAACCAAATGTTTCAAATGGGACAATTAAACAGACGAATAATGTGGTTCAGTGATCTCGACGAATGACGTCATCTTTATACAATCAAAGGTTTTGGGCCGAGTAAAGTGCGACGCAGAATTCATTCCACTTGTGATTTGAGAGACGTTTATAGATTGGTTAAGAGGAACTTGAAAATAGGTTAATACATTATATTATTATTTGAAATATTGGTGCGCAACAACAACTAAGCGACTTTATAATAGGGCCAAATAAAGTCAGCGCGCCATAATCACATTTTAATAGTTGCGAATTCTCTTTGTTATTTTTAAATATACAGATTTATAATTCAAACCTTTGATAAGGGCCAATATTTTCTATAATTAACTTATAAATATACATTTATTTATTTATATGTTTTATAGGGTTAAACAGTTACATGTATAACGCTGATTGCAATAAATATTTATTTATTGTAGTCAACGTTATGTAACTGTCATCTACATGTAAGTGGGAATAGATAAAACCGTAATGATTCATAGGGCATTATGTTATTATGCAGTAAGACTTATTTACAGATTCCGTTGTGCATACTCTTAAATATGTTTCCCTTCGTTTGTTGACGTACGTCTGTTCTATAAACAACAACAAAGGGCACTAAGCAGACGTAATATTTATGCAACATTTCAGGGTAATTAGTACTTGTATTTAATGATATAATTAGCGTCTGGTAATACAAATCGCTTTAGGTTGGAGGGCAGACAGATTTGACGGTTGGGTGCACACGACCCACGTCGCTCAATGTATGAAATACTAGTAGTAGGTATCGCTTATGTAAGTATGCCTAGCCGAAGCCGAGAGCAAAGTCCTCGAGTGCGCTCCAGATCCGCGAGCCGGGCAAAAGTTAAACGTTGGCTCAATTATTGTTGACAAACTCCTATTGTATTGTAACTTGTTGCGTGCTCAACCACTCCTGCAAGCCAAACGCATTTACGAACATTGGAACTTGTTCTTACACTGTCTGCAGCTAGTAGTTGGAACTTAAGTAAATGGTTTTGGTTTCAATTAGAGACTTGTACGCTAAGCAAGCAAGTACCTTTTGTCTAAAAGAAGCCATCCTCAATTATGTCACTAGTTGATAGAGGGCACGGGGATAGCGCTTACACGATAAGCCCCTTCGTACACAAGGCGACGCAAGTCTCCGATACTCGGCGACTTGCGTCGCCTTGCGACTACCGCCATACAAATCCATTGAGGCTCGTACACTAGTCGACGCGACTCGCGTCGCCGACATTCGTCGCGCGACTTGCGTCGCGCGACTTGCGTCGCGCCACTCCTACGATACCTGCCTGCCGAAGTCGTCGCTACTTAAGGCGATTAGATTTCTCAATTCCTGAAAATGGGCAATTGGTAAAGCCTACTCCTCATTAAATACTGGTCAGAAAGAATTGAAAAAAATATATGTTAAACTTCAGTTCTTACACTACATTTGGAACACTGGATATTTCTTTAAGTTTTTATTTTGTACACTAAAAAAAATATCTACGAAACGTCGATTTTTATATTGAAATGCCTACTGCTCCTAAACGGCTATGTTATTTGGAAATATTTTTACACAATCATATAAAAAATTTCTTAATCTTAAAATGCAACAATGCTTTTGTAAATCGAATAAATATTTTCTGTATAAATATCAAAATAAAGCAATTCCGAAAGAGTGGTTGCAGAGGGTGGCCTGTGCGGGCGCGGGCGGCAGTCGTCCGCTGGCGTTCAGACGGGAAGGCTGTGTCGCTCGCTGCAATTTTTTTATGACTGCTCAGGCGTGTTTGTCCTTTGTTTGTGTGCGTATTTTTCGTGTCAGTGTGTTCAAAGAATAGTGCAGTCAGAGATAGGCAATACGATTGCGTTGTGATTTGGTGCGTGCGGGGACGGTGTATAATTATTAGTGTAAAAATATTTATAAACCTTGTTTTTAATACTACATGTTCGTAATATTTTATAATTTAGAAGTAATAAACAAGCAAAAACAAAATTAAAAACCACAGAGGAAGAAAATAAAAATGAAGAGATATTCAAAACATAAAAACATACAAATCTCAACATAATATCAAAAAGAAAGCACGACGAAGCTGAAGGACAAAATAAAAAGCAGAAGATAATATATTATGTGCTATAGAAAATTTTAATAGTTAGTGTTTGAGAATTAAAGTTTACATAATTTTTAATTTACGTGTTTTACTTATTGATATCGGGACCTCTTAGTAATTTTAGTTCAGTCAGCACCCTCAGAAACCTAGAAATCACATCAAACTTCCCAAACTTTGTTACCTTCTTTTTTTAAGCGGTGAATGCATGTATTTAGGTTTAGGGGCCAGACGGAACTAATTTAGATTCCGTCTGCCCCCACTAGGGGCAGACGAAACGAAAAAGTTTCGACTGCCCTTACTGGTTATTTAGATGAGTAGGTAGGTAGCCTGTCCAATTACCATTGAATGCAAATATCTGAAGAGCGATGTTTTTAATTTGTATAATTGTATTTCAAAAAAGAGCAAATACATTTAATAAAATGTGTGAAAATTTCGGAAAACAAATGAATGTCGGGAAGACACTGTTTATTGATCTGAAGTTAAAAAGACAGGTGTAAACGATTTTCGACCTTATCACATTCATCAAAATAACGGATTTTAATGAACCAGCAAAGATAGTCAACAAGCGTTTGCGGAAAAGCAACAAAATTTTGAATGTCAATAAGGTTGAAAATCGCTTGCACCTGTTTTTTTTTCGTTCGAATCAATAGACAAACAATAAAAACAGGTGCAAGCGATTTTCGACCTTATCGACATTTACCAAAATAACGGATTTTACGAAAAAGCAACAAAATTTTGAATGTCAATAAGGTTGAAAATCGCTTGCACCTGTTTTTTTTCGTTCAAATCAATAGACAAACAATAAAAACAGGTGCAAGCGATTTTCGACCTTATCGACATTTACCAAAATAACGGATTTTAATGAACCAGCAAAGATAGTCAACAAGCGTTTGCGAAAAAGCAACAAAATTTTGAATGTCAATAAGGTTGAAAATCGCTAGCACCTGTTTTTTTTTCGTTCAAATCAATAGACAAACAATAAAAACAGGTGCAAGCGATTTTCGACCTTATCGACATTTACCAAAATAACGGATTTTAATTAACCAGCAAAGTTAATCAACGAGCGTTTGCTATATTTTTTTTTATTGAACGAGGACAAGGAAAGTATTGTGCGTTCAATGGTTCACACGGTACTATAGGCATCTACTGGGGTAGCTAGTAGCTACCTACCTACCTATCCAAATAACCAGTAGGGGCAGTCGAAATCTTTTAGTTACGTCTGCCCCTAGTCATCCGAGCAACTCATGTCATCCCAGTGTCCACCAGTGGGGGCCAACGAGAAGATTTCAGTAGCGTTGGTGTCCCCACTGGTGGACAAGTAGTTACAAGTTTAAATGTATTGGCTAAAATACATTATCTGCATACGTACGTACTCGTATATATTTATATAATTATATATATTTTTATGCATAATTATTCCATAGACATCCTGTTATAATCACAATCACATCTTATGATGCATTTTAAAAGTAGAACCAATCACATTATTCTATTAGGCTCTGATAATATAGTAGTGTACAAAAGTGCGCTTCTGTACGCTACGCCCGTGCATTCTTTGATAAGTGTTTTCGTGCGGGGTGCGCGGTCACGGCGCGGGGAGATAGACTCAAACGTCCAAGGTCGTTGAGAACTATAATCGCCTTAAGTCGCGGCGATTTTCAAGATGGCGGAGCAGTTATTGAATATTAAATTTGTTTCTGAGGTGGAGAAATATCCTTGTTTATATAACTATACTGAACTAGCTTACCCAGTGAACTTCGTATCACATACCTCTTAATATAAACCATATTTATTTCAACCCTATCTTTTTTCCATATTTTCTCATCGTTTAAACCTTCCCTGGACTTCCACGAATATTTCAAGACTAAAATTACTCAAATCGGTTCAGCCGTTCTCGAGTTTTAGCGAGACTAAAAAACAGCAATTCATTTATAAATATATAGATAGGCAATTCACGTCGCCGTGTGTACGGACCGTGCGCTACTCGATACTCGCGACTGGATACTAAAGTAGTATACAACATTAGTATCGGAGACTTGCGTAGCGTTGTGTACGAAGGGCCTAAGACTTCGCTGTTATATCACAAAATTGATATTCAAGACATTGAAATTTATTGTGAAACAAGTTTGGAATATAACTGACGTCAAGGAGAAGTCAGCCAATTTGAATTGACAATGACAACATTATTTTTACCTCAACGCAACAGTGCCTATTACAATACGTCGTGTATCTGAATATGCTTTAATCGGCTATAAGAAATAAATCTTTCTTTCATTTTATAAGAGCGGTCTGTACTGAGTTTAATAATGTTCTTCGATCTTAATATAGATCATATATGTAACAAGAGACGATTTTATCCATTATAGAGAGAGACGAATTCGGAATGTTTTTGAATTGGATTTTTATAATCCTTAAGGATCCTGAAAACATTGCCACTCCGAAAGACATTGCACTATTATTAATATTTATTTAGTCATTTCATTATCATTACCAAGATTCTTACCTAATAAATCATAATGTCTTGTTGATATCACAATGGACACTTATTGCATAGAGGCATCTCTTTCGCAAAATCATAATCCTGAATACTGACCGTTAAATATGTACTAATAATGATGTCTGAGTAATAAGATTCTAAGAAGTTTTTTATTTATTTATAGTAAGTATTTAAGTTTCTTTGCTGATTCTTTGATTTAAAGGCCAGTGAGTCATGTACTGTATTGGATTAAAACTAAAACTGAATAGCGGCTGCGAAACAAGAGACATACAGCCGCAGCTGTCTCTTTCACATACTTAATATCTCAATGAACCACCGCTAGTACGGGCCGGGCGTAGCGCCCACTCACTACTCCGAGTCTCCGACACAGAATATTACGATACGATCACTATAGACCGTCAACGTCGTGCTGGCCGCTCCTGCGGGGTACAGGGGTAGGCAGGGACGCGGTAAGAGGGTCTCAGAGGGGAAGCGACAAGTGTGGCGGGAGGGGAGCGAGCACGACGCGTGCAACGGAGCGCCAGTCGCCCCTGTGGTCGCTTGTCTCGGTCACTTGAATCTTAGGAGCAGACGAGGTTACGATCGAAGATGAATCCGAAGATAAAACCAATTGGACGTCAAGCAAAGGAATTTTTTTATACGCTATAAGTATTTAGTATATGTATTTTGCACTATGTAGGTACTCACTGAAATGTTGTTTGTTTGCAGGATGATTATTAACTTAGATGAAGACACGGACACAGATTATGATTGCAACGATGAGGAAACAGATATGGATTGCGATGATAATTAAAGTTGTTGTTAATCGTGTGACATTCAGTTTAGGACGATTATGTAAAATATGTTCTTTAAAATTTCTTTTACTAATACACTTTCTTATTTACTTGTTTTTACACCACAAAGATCTAAATTTGTATTTCGTATCATTTAAAATCTTAAGATTTATCTAAATCGCAAATCGTTACATGTGTAGCGGTGGGCGTGGCCTTGCGCACGAGCCGCGTGCTGCCCCGTCCCTGCCTTCCCCTGTACCCCGCAGGAGCGGCCAGCACGACGTTGACGGTCTATAACCCAAAGGTTGTTGCGCCCGGGCGACTCGTCTGTCTGTGACAATAACGTACCAATTTCAGTGGATACTGTCTCATGTGTTAATCGTCACAGTTTAATAACTGTGCTAAATTTAGCCTGTAACTAATTTAAAAAGACGCCAGTCTCTCCGGATCTGTCACTTATTCAATTTAGGTAGGCAGTGAAGGCTCTTTACCAGCCTGTATCTACGTAACAAGAATGTCCTGGAGCTTTGAGCTTCCAGTTTGCGTAAAAGCATTACCCGGCGTGAATAATAAATAAAGGGTGTGCCCTTTGCATTTTATTTTAACCAATATTACGGAGCAATAACAGCATTCAATTTTCCTACACTTTGGTAAGCGACCGCGATTAAGTGTCTTATCTTCAACAATTATTTATAAATTTAAAAAACTCTTTTGTTATTGTATAGTATTTTAATTTGACGTATCCACAGTTAGCGTTTTGTTAAAGCGCGCTTCATTCGCGTGCACCGACCTATATTTCGCCGGTAACGTAACCTGCGACCCAGCGCTCTCCGTTGCACCGACAATGTACTTACATAACCGCAATGTAACAAACAAACGGCCGATTTACATAATAGCCTTGTCGATGCGCGATTACACCCGCTGACGCCCACGAGACCGGCGACAAGCTGTTCATTATTTAATATTATAATTATTTAATTAGCTAAGCCTCGTCTAAATTCAGATTACTTGCTGATATCGTAGCTCGTCAATTGTCACCGTGTAAATATGTAGTATTGGATTAATATAACTAATAAATTTGTGCTTTATTTCTCACACCAACTTCTACCACCTTTAGACAAGGCCTATATCCCCGTGGAAACGCCCATGCGTAGATGTTACGTATAATATGTATAGATATTTCATTCGTCGTGTTTCCTAAGCAACGCATACCGATCTAATTGGGGCACTATTGGAAAATGATCTGAGAACTGGAAAATCCAGTTTATATCTTTTGAGTTTATTGACAAGGGGTTTATTTATGTTATACGAGTAGTTGCTTTTGTTCCTATACCATAACAACGTTTAAGACCTCCTTCGAAACTACTTGAGCGTCATAATAATAATATAGTCTACGACGATTATGTAGCTATTATACATATAATATGCTCATTTAATATTTTTAATTTATTTTATTAGATAGTTATTTTTGCGTTAGATTAATGACTAAAATCTCGGACAAGCAGGTTTTAAGTAAAATCCAATCCCGAAATAATAAATAAATATGCAGACGTTTGTTGTTACATTATAAGACGCATCTTTACAGTTTTAGTTAAACTAATTTGCGCTACCAGTGTTTTGTAAAAACGATATACGTATTTGAAACCAAATAATAATGAATAAGAATCCTGCTGACAAGATTGTATGCTGACCAAAATAGTGTGTTTGCGACAAAAACATTGCGTACTTAGTTAGATATGCATCAGGTCGTGTAGGTGCGCTTTGAACTTGTTTACGGGAATCCTATAACTAATAGAAAGCAGCTATTTTAACGCAAAACATTTAAAGGACCATGCAAAAAAACGTCCCCACCCACCAACATATTTCAAACGTATCTCTGTCAATACCTCTTGCCGTACTGATCTATTTTTTTTTGTATGACGACATCCGCCGTATAGGAATGAAGATTTCACGCAAATCGATATTGAATGTTGTATTTTTTTAATATTTTTAAGTATTTTTTTGACACAGTTAATTGTGAAAATAATGTGCAGGCGATCAAGCAAGAGTAACCCTCCTGGTCTAAATAAAAGTCTACAATTAAAATGTAACCTTAAAAAATATTGTACAGTCGAGTCTACTTGAAGCTAGACACTAACAGCGCAATTCTGCATCTTAGGCGTGCGGCATAAGCACGGTTTTTTTTTAATACATACTCCTTCATTTTTGGATTAAAAATGGTTATTTGTCTTTTTATGGAATGTCATAATAATATTGAAACTGGTGCCAGGTCTGTTGGTGGGTGGAGACAGAGCCTATACATTTTTTTGCATGGTCCTTTAGCGATGCTATTTATGGAATTTCAATGGCTTTATTTTTAAAACAATAAACCCTTTTCACATCGACATTTTTGAGCGTACAATAAGCAGAAATTGTAAAGGTTTGGAGTAATAGAAATAGCTCGTTTTTTTATCGCCACCACCGTACATAAACATCTGTAATTCTAATTATAAACCTTGTTATGCTAGCTATTATTGTTGACATGAGACGCCAAATAAATATTTAAAAGAGATACAGAATTATTTCTTATTAGTCCAACGTATCCAGTAGAACCCTACTGATCAAATAACATCAAAGACACTGATTAACGATTTTACAAATATGTTTTAAATCTGGTACCTCTATGTAAAATATTTTTTAGACAACATCGTGCATCGGTGCCATTGTTGCATAATAAAATTGTACGTAATGTCTGTGCAAAATAAATGTGAATTAAAGTCGTTATCATTATCATCATCAGCCTAAAAGTCATTATGATAATTATTAAATGATACACTCAATTATTCGACAAAACTCAGTTATACGGTTGAGAAATATGAGAAGTGTAATATAGTTACTGGAACATACTTTAACAAACTATTATCAAGTTAGAAGCATTCAGGACCTTGATCGCAAACTTCGTCATACAAGCGCAGGTCAACGACTTTTTTCTCGCGTTCATTAGCATCAAATACTTATAAGTAAAATACTTCACACAGGCCCATTTCCACGGGTCATTCTGCATAATATTCATACACACACTAATAAAACACAATACATGACAAACATTTTGGTTTCGACAACAAGAACAAATCGCAGAGCAAATAATGATTATCACTACATAGTATAAAACAAAGTCGCTTTTCTGTCCCTATGTCCCTTTGTATGCTTAAATCTTTGAAACTACGCAACGGATTTTGATGCGGTTTTTTTTATTAGATAGACTTATTCAAGAGGAAGGTTTATATGTATAATACATGCATAATATAGTAGAGAAACACTGATAATTTTAGAGGTTTTTAATTTAAGGTCGTAAATAATCACATTTTTTTGCGCTTACATTGCAAACGCTGGCTGAACCCTACGAGATAGATCAAAATAATGTACTACAATATTGTACACCTTAAAAAGTTTTACAAAAAAGTCCGCGATGGTATATGTCTATCTCTTAGGGATAACCCACAATAACCATTTTCCTTTACTTATTACCATAAAATAATGGCTTATTTACGAAAAAGTGGTTTTAAGCAAAACAGTATTAATCCTTATCCAATAAAGTACCATAAATAAATTGTGCATGTAATATAGATCAATATGGCCCTTTACGTCATGTAATTTAAATGAATAGTTTCGAAGATATTACAGATTTAAAATGCAGGGACATAGCGGTTGCGGCGGTACCGGCCGGGGAGCGGATGGATGAACGTTTGTTATTCTTTCACGTAAAAACTACTGAATTGATTTTAATGAAACTTTACAATAATATAGCTTATACATCAGAATAACACATAGGCTACAATTTACAAGATATTCCCGCGGGATAACGTCCTATAGTTCACGCGGGCGAAGCCGCGGGCGAAAGGCTAGTCTTAAATAAATAGCTTAAATTAATATGATAAGCCTATTTAATGAAATGACATGAAATGTATCAATTTAACAACAAAGTCAAATTAATTTAAGCTACAATGACATGAGTGACACAAAAAAAATCGCTGGCACTAATTATGATTAACAACAACTAAGATATAACGACGTAACTAATAAACGTCATTGCGCAGAAGCATGGTGAAATGTTTACATGAATGATCCTTGACAAAATGTAATAAAAAATGTAAATAAATGTAATTTTAATGTAATCAGCGAAATAAAATATTAATAAACCACATGACAAAATATAATTTCTAAAACAACAAAGATGCACAATTGCATATGCAGACAGAACACATTATGATCGTCGCCACCATGAAAAAAGGAAAGCGAGAAGTATCATTCAGACCAGGTACACAGTGACACAAACGTCAAATGGCAGGTAATTCGCTTACTTGTCAGTATTTCATTAGAGAAAATATACACGACAACTTTAATGGCAAACGCTGCTTGCACCGTTAACGGGTAAGTATAATACAATCTCAATTCTTATAGCAATAAAAACACAACTAACCTGATTTGGTATTCGGCGACGTAAACAGCATCTCATCGGCCAACTTGGAATGACGCTCTGGGTTTGATTCTCCTCTGTGAAAAACAAAAAATGTTAGTTTACTTTTAAAAAGTGACCTTCGCAAAAGACAAAGTAAGTAAAAAAATATGAATTACCTCAAACAAGAATCATCAGGAAACATTTTTCCCATCAAATATTGGATAACAGTATTAACATGAAGATTTTTGGGTGGTGCAGACCCGCAAGGACAGTTTCCATGACGTTCAATACATCTGCAAGCAAAAAAATTTATAAATATTGCGAAGCGCAAATTAACACATTCCATTAGTAACAAATAAAGTACTACGTACTTGAAACATCTTGTATGGCCACAAAGTCCAGTAACAGGCAATATAGGGAAAAGTTGGCAGTTGAGGCAATAAAGCGCTTTTTCATTGATAGTTTTGTTGTTGCGGGCGTGTTTGATTACGCTGTTAGCGACCTGTCGCGCTTTGAACGTGGGCGTCGGGAGCTCGGGCATCGAGTGGGGTTGTAACTTGAAAGGCACCATTGATGCCGTCGTTAATACTTTCAGCGACTTGTTAAATGAACTCTGGTTATCGCTGTCTATAGATTCCTTGCTATTTGGACTAGAATAACTTTCTGGAACTTCTGACTCAACACTTTCGTTATGTTCTGTGATATGATTTTGATCAATATCGTTAGGCGGATAATTTTCTGTTTCTACATCAATATACGCGGCAATATCAGGAATATTTTCCGAAACAGTGATGTCTAAATCAGTTTGAGCTGAAGATGATTCTGTAAACGTCGTAGGTGATTCAGGTATACCGGGAGAACTAGACTGTCTCAGTCTTGATAAATCACTTGAATTATAACCGGTTTCATTATCATCAGTCTGCAATTGAACATCAGAAGTTATTATAATTTCTGGCTCGTCCGGTTGCTGCCAATGGCTTTGTCTCGTCCGTGTCCAATCGTTGGGCGGAATCCTTTGCATGACAGGAGTCTGGCTAAGTCGCCTCGCATCCCCGGTGTTCTCTATGATCTGAACACCAGACGGGAACGGGGTGAAATAAATGCGATTTTGACGCTTCCTCGCGGTTCGCGATGGTATCTCTTGGACCTCTATATTGGATCTCTGGTCGGGAGTTTCCTCCTCCTGTAGAGAAGGCAGCACAGGTCTGTACCTATGCATTCGTTCACTTAACGAGACAAGCCTATATGGTTGTTGTATTCTTCGGAACATCCGTTGATAACTTCGCCTCGGCGAATTGCGTGGCTCTAGAGGCATTTGGAGAGGTTGCTGATACTGCAGCAGCGGACACGTGAAAGGCGGCGTCAGCGTGAAGATATAACTCGTCAGAACACACGACGAGCCTATATACGGCGGACTCGAGCTTTGCTGCTGATTGCGCGAATTCAACACCTGCAGACAAAGCACAATACTGTAACTAGAATCCGTACTATTACAACAAATATTTATTTAAACAAGTTCCTCTACACCTCATCTCTAAATGTAATATAAACAATAGGTACAGTCGCATCTTATATAAAACATGACCTCTCCCACGAATGTGATAGCATGACTTTAAATGTTGTCAAATAGTGTTTATCTGTTACGTTGGCTTGTGGATATCGTAGCACTAGTATTATTTTAAATGAGGACGTCGCCCTATTACCTCTAGTCTGTAATCACGATGATAATGTATTTATTAACATAAAATTTTACACAATCAGTTAGTTTTAAAAAGAGATTAATATTTAAATCTGTAGTAACGAGAGTAAGTTCGATAGCTAAAGTTGAATCATGGCGCGCGGACGTTAATTATCACAAACCAAATGGACATACAAATCAATTGGAGAGTGCGGTTGTTGCCCGGGCTCATTAAGCCCTGGGAATATTGCACCGATGCATCCGCTGAATCGAAGCGGGAGCGATATAGACGCCATATCAAAATCTGTCTAGTTATCTCTTTCATGCCAGACATGTACCAATCGATGCGAAACGTATTGAACGTAGACCACGCGTCTTTGTCCTAGGTAATATAATGTAATATGTTTATAATAAAGTGAAATTTATGTCTAATGGTTTTCATTAAAAATTTAAAAGTAAATTATTTACTAAAACTGTCAGTGTTATGATGCACTGAGGAGTAAATCAGGTACGGAATCAACGTACCTGAGTGTTTTAGTGTTAAAAAATGGAAGGGACGGTCTATTTACTGTCGGCTATTGCAGCAGCAGGCAGTTGCCGGTTGCGATATCAGCAGAGTGGGTAGACGTGAACTTGGCCTAGTGAACGCGGTAACCGGTTGAAAGGCGGGGCTTGCCGGCAAGCGGCGGGTGACGACGGCTGGCGGGCGGAGGCGGAGCGGGCAACCACGGCCAGGGCACGGGTGCAACGAGCGGCGACACGACCGACCGCCTCGGGGATTTGTGCTGCACTGCGCCGGCTCCACCGTACCGTTATACCACACAGACACTGCTCAGACTAGACTACATCTAGGTCGTGAAACTTCAGACGTCCTCCCGTTCGTTTATTGTTTTAACAAGGACAAAACTCCAGTTAATGCACTATTTACATTTAAGGCCCCAAGCCCGATTTGTGTGTAACGAGTGCCTACACATGTCGATATATTTGTAATACAAAAACTAGCTCATGCCAACAAAAACAAAAAAAAAAAAATCTTTGTAATGTGTCTGACATTTTGTTGTGTACAAAAATGGCTTGTGAAAACATTGCATACGTGTTAGGCCTTAAATCTTGGCAAAATAATCTAGTAGGTGATAAAGACGAATACTTATAATTACAACAAAACTATGTGAAATGACACAGAACTCGCTGTCGTGTAAATGCAATGTCGATGACCACGTTCTCCAGCGTTACATGCAGTTGCATGCACCAATTATCACAGACGGCGTATTGTTTTTGATGCAAATTCAACGTGGATTTGCAAAAAATACATAATTTGTCGCAGAGATATGATAAAAACAGGGATTTTGTCAATTCCCTTAGAGATTTGATCAAATCACGGAGAACGTTAAAATAACAACACGATTTTATCATTTCCCTAAACAATTGACAATATTTTTGGCTTTGATACCTAACTAATTATATTTTTACGGCTTATTTTGTAACAAGTTGTATTAATCTATTAAGCACTTGCATGATAGTCAAAATATACACAATTAATTAAAAAATAAATTAATGAAAGATCTATGTTTAGACACAAAAACCACAATATAGCAGACATACCACAATATAAAATGAATATTCTATTTGATAACGTCGACCACAAAACTGCCGCCTACGCGATACCTATGATATTTTCAATAATTGGGAACATATTTTTGTCAATTAGACTACATATTAAGAAATTGCATGCTTTTAAATATGTTTTGATCAACATCATCATAAATAAAGATTTTTTTTATATTTTTGAATTTACTTAAAGATTTCCTATATTTTACTAACGGTAACTATATCATACTGATGGTCAACCCCGACTTCTCAATAGATCAATAAACAAGTAATTCAGAAAAGGGCATTGAAGATTTGGCCTTTCTACTGGTACGCCATGTTTTTTTTTCAAAACAGCGTTCACTTAAAACGGCGATGAATATGAATGTGGAACAGATATGTAAGCAAAAAAAAAGTCGAAAAAGAGATGGATGGATTGCGTGAAGTATGATATGGAAATTAAAGATGTGAATGTAGAATTGACGTTTTATATGAATATGTGGAAGGGGAAAACATGTTGCGCCGACCCTACTTAGCGTGGGATAAGGGCAGGAAAATGATGATGATGATATTTTACTAACGGTAACTAGGGTGGGTGCACCAGTGCCAAACCAGGTACCAGTAGTAAACCATTTCTAATTTCACATCAAAATATTAACCTTCTGTCAGATTTCCCGCCACTATTTTTACGTTTGGTAGCACTGCCGTACTTCTATGAATCATATAGTCATAGATAAAAGCGACAAACACGCCATTTACATCAGTTTTAGAAGCAAAATTCGAAACGACAATCGTGCACTTCGTTTCGGGCGGCCATTATATAGTAAGCGACACGTCGACGGTAAGTTTTTTAAATTCGTTTAAATCTTTGTTTATATCAATTGTTGTAACTGTTTTTTTAATTAATCGAGTAATATGGTTTGTAAAGCAATAATATTACGTCTTATTTTATCAGAAAATGCTAATTTTAACCAAAAGTTGTCATTGGTCAACTAATGGAACACGAATTTAATGATTTTCCAGTAATAAACCATTTGGTCTACTACTGGTGATTTAGCTATTTGAAATTATTTTTACTTTTTCTTTTACATTTATGTTTACTTAATATGGCAATAAATTATTATAAGACAAACAATTACAATATCCACAATGTTCCAGTTGTAGACCAGTGGTTTATTACTGGTAATATCTATACTAAGAGTTTGTTCCAGTAATTGACCACCTACATTTTTTTTTATAGAAAATGCAAGATTGAAGATGCACGTTGATCAAGAAAATCCTTCTACAAGAAAACACCATCAATCAATAAGCCCTGCATTTGCATCAGCATTTGTGTGGTCCTCTGAATCTCCAATTATAGGCAACCAGAAAAGGCGTAAAAAAGTTCGCCTGCCGGATGTAGGATTAAGTATTACTTGAAACTTGTAGCCTGATGACAATCTGTAATGATTACTATGTACAAAACATTTAAGTAATTAAAATTTAAATATTCTTCATTAAGAGAAATTATTTTATTTATTGGTTTACTATTGGCTCAACGTCTGGTCTACTGCTGGTACAATCTGGTCAACCTTAGGCACATTGCGACTTTCCACATTGATTGTAAAATAAAAAGAAACCTAACAGCTATTAAGAAAACTTGATTAAGCTACATGATTCTATGGTAAACAAGGAGTACTTAATTCATTTTTTGCAATGATTGTTCTAATAATTGAGTCACAATATCAAAATAACTTTCAAAATGTCGCTTAATCGGTTTGTTACTGGTACACTCACCCTATATCATACTAGTGAGTAGTGGTCAACCCCGACTTTTCAATAGTTCAATTAACAAGTAATTCAGAAAAGGGCATTGAAGATTTTGGCCTTCCTACTGTTCACTATAATTCTTTCAAAAATGGATATTTAGTATTAATACAAACATATAATGTACAAACATTTGTGTGCATGATGTTTGTATCTGTGATGACCATGTCTGTTTGTATCTGTCTGGGTGTTTCTATGTATAATATGTATGTAAAAAAAAGTATATAAGTAATCCATTGTCTAGCACCCATAGTACAAGCTAATGCTTAGTTTGGGGCTAGATAGCGCTGTGTGAATAATATCCAGGGATATTTAATTAAGAAATGTCTAAGTTCAAGTTCAATTCGTCATAATTAAGATACAAAAACAGCAGACTTTTCAATATGCGCCAAATCGATCTTAAAATTAGAGTAACATTTAATTTAACTAATACCTATATAAAGAGGAAAGATTTCATAGTTTGTTTGTTTGAATTGAATAGGCTCTGAAACTACTGAACCGATTTGATCAACTCTTTCACTGTTGGAAAGCTACACTAATTCCGGTGAACATAGGGTACTTTTAATCCCGGAAATGTGGGGGAAGGGGGCATATTTAAAAAAAGAAAGAACGCGCGGGTAAAACCGCGGGCGGAAGGCTATTGTCCATATTTCTAAATGTTTAATTATGCCCTCGTACCTACTGGTGGACAAAGTTTTTTGGTGCTTTTATAGTTATAAACCTACTGGACTAGTAATTCATTAATTAAATTATATTCAGTACGTAGGTAAACGGTTACATAACTGGAAACAACATCGTGTGTGACACATCATTCAGTTTTTTTATTAATGACAATCGATTCTGTAGAAGGCCAGCTATCGTTGCCAAAGGCAGTGATGACTGATACTTATATTCTAGTCATATATTTACGTTAAAATATTTGAGTTAGGGTGATTCATTAGTTTAAGAAACGACTGGCATGAAGCTCGCAATATGATTTGTTTGATAATAATAATTATACTCTGACTAGCTCTATGCAATAATACAATGTGTCAGGAATACTGAAAGAGAGTAATCCCAATAATGATAAAATATCCTCTTTGCCTTCAAAAGAAGATTAAGTAGGTAGCTAGTGTATTTATTTTGTTCTACCAAATTATTTTAAAACCCATATTCTATATTTTTGGTTGATTTTTGGTTAATTTTTATTTTTTAACGCTTGTTCCTTATTATTAGGATTAAATGGGGACAAGAGTTTGTCTTTTAAACTAACACTAACTACAAATTATTCTGTCCCCCAAAGCAATAATAAAAGGGATTTGGTTGGAAACGCGCCACGCACCATAATCATCTTGTTAGTGAGTAACTGAGTTGTAAAAACATCTTCAATACTACATAACAAACTCAATGCTCTCGGAAAGCTTGTGAATACTTTAACTTCACCTTTAACCCATGTATGAATAACACTTATTATATTAATTTAAACTCAAAGTAGATTAAACAAGTCCTATCACAAGCATCATAATCAACAAAGGCAACAGATTCCGAACAAGACAAATATCTGTTTCATGGACAATTAATATAGGTACCTACCTACCTACATAATAAACGTCTGCGGCGCGGGCACCCGTGGGCCGCCGTGACCCTTGTCTGCAAAGCGTATCACATCGATACAGAAAGTAGGCTATATGTGAACCCAGGGATCAACTATGACCTGTCAGTGTTCATAAATAATCTATTTTTTGACAAAAAAAATCCTTTTTACACTACACTCTTTATTACTGTCAGGAATAGTCGGCATGTTTTGTGCACAAAACGATTTACTGAGTGTACGAGATCAAAACGTTTAAGGACCTTGGTTTCAACCAAATGGGCTGCCATACAAGTAAAAAATATAAGGTCAAGTTTTAAGCGGGAAGAGTTGACCAAAGACTCAATTATCCACTATAAACATACAATAAATATTTTGAAGCAGCTATCGGTTTTCTTCCGTTATGAATAAACATTTTAGTGTGTTAGGATCATTGATTTGCATGGGCAGTACGTTTTATACGGTAACGGACCGATTAACGATTGCCATAGTGAGAAGACATATACGGAACCTTTCTCAAAAAATCAAAGGCAATAGGGACGCAAAATTACCTTTGCATTTACGATCGATGCTTACACACCATCAGCTATAACTAGAGACCTTTTAAGTCCAATTTAGTAAAACCAACAACGTCTCAAACAATAACAACGATAAACAATAAATAGGTAAACAAGAGTTTTTACTTCGCAAATGACCTCAAAAGTCATTGGATTGATTTTACGGTCACTAATTGGGTAAATTGCCGGCCGCTCTCCTAACAGTGAAAAAAGGTCTAACACTGTATAACTTCGGAACGCAGGACAATAAATACTTTTAAATTTTAAATGTGTATAATAAAATAACCGTAGTGAACTCAACGAGCTTTTTATACATATTTACTCGATACTTCCTCTAATCAATACGCAAAAGCTCAATAAGCAATTAATAAAATTGCTTAACATTTTTAATCCTTATTAAAAATGTAAATGTTTTCTACATTGATCATTATTAATGTAGAAAACATTTAGCGGTAGTGTTGCAAATATTTTGTCGTGTTATAATTATTAAGTGCCAAACCAAAAGATAAGATCCACTCCTATTACTTTTTTGGGCTTTATCAAGTCCGCACTATACAAACGATTTACCATTACCACAGTTTAACAAATTTTTGTAATACTGTGCCATTAGGTACTATAGTCAATGACGGCCGGCCGGTTTCTTTGTGTGCTGAATAGGTGATATTTTATCACTGTATAACTGTATAAGAATTGGCCCGTGCAGTTCTAGTATTAAAGTATGTAGGGACGTTATCATTCTAATCATTTTTCTTGTTCTGTGGTGCCTGTGAACCAAAATAACCTAGGTACTAGATTTTGAGACTATTGTAATATGTCAAAACGGCCATCATAACGTTCGTCCCTAGAAGAGCAGCACACTTGACAATACCACAGATGTAAAAACGCGTAAGAACATCATTTATTACGTAAAGAAACGAGAAATAATGAATTGGATTTCTATAAGACGATAGTTACTGTATACGTAACAATACTAATGCCAAGTAACGATTTACGACATCCTATTATTATGCAAAATCTAATCAAGTTTGCTAACACTTTTTATCTGCTACAAATATTTTGAGACGATCTTATAAGAGATTTGTTGGCTTAATTGTTGAGCTTGAAATTCTTGAAAATTAAATCGTTTTCGGAATTAAATAAATTCTTCTGAGCTGAATTAATGATTTAACTTTAAACTCGATGCTTTAGTTAAGGGAAACCACTTAAATCTAGTAATTATAAGATCACAATATTTTTTTATATTTGTTGCAAAAACCAAGGTATAATTCTAATTTAAGTTTGTTGCACAATGTAATAATTATTATTCTTAAGTATTTGAAAAACATTTAGGACATTAAATTAAAATGATACTATTTTCTATTATAAGTCTACAGTATGAAAGAATTTGACTTACATGTGTAAGAGCGTTTGCCGTTCGGCCTTCATCGGGCGGCGAAGATGACCTCCACGGCATCAGTTCAAAACGGTCTACCTGTTAAAGATATCATTCTAGTTAGTAAAGATTCATCATCATGATCTCCAAACCGATCGGTCCTGCACCACCCGCATCCAGTGGATTCCGGCGATCTTTATGAGATCATCGGTCCACCTAGTAAAGATTACAAAAATAAAAACATTTGTATATACAGGGTGTTCGGAAGAACGTTGAACATACGATAATGGGGGGTAGTTGGGGTGGTCTGTTAACTAACTAGCTCAAAAGATTTCACCTAGGTCTCAAGATTTTTTTTTAATTATTTTTTTTATAAATTTCTATAATTTTTCGGTTTTGTACCTTTAAACCCGTCTAACTTTTTTTTTTTATGACCAGATCCAAATAATTTTTTCATTATTGGAATCTTAATGATTGGTAGGTCCCTTTAAATAAACAGTTGTAAATTGCACATTGCTAGAAACAAAGTTATGGGCCCTCAAACATAAAATAAGAGTTGAAACAAATTTTGAATCTCAACTTCGCGTAGCATTTAAAAAATAAATAAAAGGGATGGATGACTTCTGATTTGTTAAAAACATCTCCAAAGTGTGAGCTTTATAACGATATGTCGTTTGTTTTGATATCTTTTTTGTAATCAAAATTATTCGATGTTTTCTACCCAGGCGGACCATTTCGACGAAAATCTATTTAAATAAATAAATAAATAAATATCTCTGGACATTATTCACACATCGCCATCTAGCCCCAAACTAAGCATTAAGCTTGTGCTATGGGTGCTAAACAACGGTTTTTTTTTTCTTTGTGATATCATGCAATCAGTCCCAGGACTATAAGCAGATGTTTTTTAGGAAAAATTGGCATTGTGGAGCTCGTTCCACATCTGAAACCACTCCAAAGGACATTGGCTGCTCAGTCCGGATCAGCCAGTTTTATAATGTTACGTCTTTAGACAACGGATAAACATTACTTATATACTTTTTTTTGTAAATACATACATATTATACATAGAAACACCCAGACCGATACAAACAGACATGTTCAAGCACACAAATGTTTGTACCGTGCGGGGATCGAACCCGCGACCTCTGGTGTAATAGCCGACTTCTCGACCATTACACCAAATGGCTCGTCTTATGGGAAGATACGATGTAAGTGTACTAGAGTGAAACATTATTATTATTACCTTCTTGGACAGTTAAGTTTCGACTAAGAGTTCTGACACTTACACTGAGTTGCCTGTTCCGAAAGCGAAAGAGAGGAAAGATACGATGTAAGTGTACTAGAGTAAAACATTATTATTATTACCTTCGGGAAGCGTCACTCGCCGCGCATTCCACACAGAGTGAAAAAAGAGAAAAGATAGCCGTTACTTGTGCAAGAGTGAGAAAAAATCTACCTGCTTTATGTCACTATCGCAGTAATTCGTTATTTTGACCTTTGCATTGATAAATTTCGCAAAACATTTAAGTTTTCACGTATGTAGATTTTCGTCGGAATGGTCCGCCTGGGTAGAAAACATCGAATAATTTTGGTTACAAAAAAGATATCAAAACAAACGACATATCGTTAGAAAGCTCACACTTTGGAGATGTTTTTAACAAATCAGAAGTCATCCATCCCTTTTATTTATTTTTTAAATGCTACGCGAAGTTGAGATTCAAAATTTGTTTCAACTCCTATTTTATGTTTGAGGGCCCATAACTTTGTTTCTAGCAATGTGCAATTTACAACTTTTTATTTAAAGGGACCTACCAATCACTAAGATTCCAATAATGAAAAAATTATTTGGACCTGGTCATTAAAAAAAAAGTTAGACGGGTTTAAAGGTACGAAACCGAAAAATTATAGAAATTTATAAAAAAATAATTTAAAAAAAAAATCTTGAGACCTAGGTGAAATCTTTTGAGCTAGTTAGTTAACAGACCACCCCAACTACCCCCCATTATCGTATGTTCAACGTTCTTCCGAACACCCTGTATACAATTTTCAAAACTATCGAGTTTTTTTTCTTTTTTCATTCCAGTTAGATACAGTTAAAAAACAGCAAGTAGTGTGGAACCATGCTGCAGTCAGTTTCTGTCAGAGTCGAAATAGTTTGGCTCGATGGGGGAAGTTCGACCTTATCACAAAAGTCAAAAACAAGTCGGCGACGTGTGATAAGTAGTAGCTTTGCTATTGGGCTTCATTATGTTAGTGAGGTTGCCGGTCAAACAAACCGAAATGAACAAATACCTAAATGGAAAGCGTGATCCTCTGACCACCTTATTTATTTGACATTGACATCACTGCGGCATTCCTGCTATAAATTATACTCGTACGAAAAGAACAATAATATCAGATATTTTTAATAACTTAAATCTACACTGAAGTTTTAACGGCGTCTTCCCAATTGTGTCATTGTCCTAATTCCTAGGTCCAATCTTTCAATGTGATATACATAAATAGTATTTTTCTTTCGTTGATTGATGATGGCAATTGTTGGAACTATACTTTGATTATTCATTCTTTTTTATATGGAAGCAATCAAGATGACCTCACTTCACCTGATGGTAATCGGATGTAAGGTCCAAATAAAAATTGACAGGCTCAATAGAACAAAGTACCCATTGAGCCAGTCACCTTCACCCTGAAGGCCTGCTGTGATGCCGCTTCACGCCCCGCATAAAATGCCCAGGATTGTAAGAGGAAGGAAACACATTAGCCGGAAGGGCATTCCATGTCTTAATGGCACGGGGTAAAAAAAAAGAAACTATACCTTTTGCTACGGGCCATCAGTGTCTGAAATCTGAATGGTACGCGGATGGCAACGCAGTCCGGCGCGTGTTGTTCGGAAGTGGAAAGTAGAGGACGGGATGAGTTGGAATAACTCTTCAAAGCATTCCCCATTATAGAGACGGTAGAGAAGACTTAGACTGGCAACGTCTCTACGTAGCTGAAGAGGTTTTAGGGTCTTAGTCACCTCTTGATCACCGACAATACGGATAGCACGTCGCTGCAATCTGTCGAGGGCTTTGCGGAACCATCCTAGAGATGAGAGCAATATTCCACACACAGGCGAACCTGTGCCTTGTATAAGAGACAAAGCTTCACCGGAGTGAAAAATTGTCTCACTCTGTTCAGGATTCCGAGTTTACGGGAAGCTGTTCTGTTTAAGCTCTCGATATATTCCCGTTGGTTCAGGTTGCTACGAACATCGATGCCAAAAATGCTAAGGCTATCTTGTATTGGTAAGGGCGTGCTCTGAAGAGTGAGATAAGAAAGCATAGGAGAAGCCTTTGCAGAAAACACACACACCTGTGTTTTCTTCTTTATTTTTATAAATAAAGGTGTTATAGAGATATTTGCCATCCAAATAAGCGAATAAATATCGCTAGGTAAATGTAGCGCAAATTAAGCATCCCTAAAAGCCCTTCCAGTGGAAGGCTTCCGCACGAGCAGCACATTGACGACAGCAAAAGCGATCGCAGTCGCCGTCACTTGTCGGAAGCTAGCAGTCGACGTACCCGCAGCAAGCTGCCGACACGTCGAAGGCAGACGTTGAGCTTGCTGCGACAACCGTGTCGGCTTACGTCTTAGTACAGGAGCCGGTTGAAAATGGATTTCATTGGAGAAACACTGCTTATGCCTTTTTGACGACAACGGAGTAAAAACATCGTCGTCGTCGACGAAAGAGAAAGAAGAAATGTTATTAAACAGAGAACGAGACGGCCCTTTTTTCACTCTTTATCTAATATTTTCGTACGCTGATGACACGGCAATCCTTTTTACTGGTAGCAGTTGGTCAAATGTAAAAACATGTGCGGAGCAGGGTATGGCACAAATCGCTTCTTGGCTGAGCAATAATCTTCTCACCCTAAATACTGATAAAACTAAATACATATGCTTTAGTATTTATAATAGTTCTCAACCTCGTCAAGATCTCAACGTGAAAATACACACTTGTAAATGTTTTGAAGGTACTTGTAATTGCCCTACAATAGGTAAAGTACAGTGTGTTAAGTATCTAGGGGTAATGTTGGACCAGAGACTTTCATGGTATCCTCAAATAGAACAAATCACAACACGTATACGAAAATTTAACTGGATATTTAAAACATTGAGATATATAGCCCCAAAAGAAGCAACCAGCAACACAGGTGTTCCCAAAAACCTACTGAACGAAATCTACGTCTCTTTAGTCCAATCCATAATATCATATTGTATCCCCATTTGGGGTGGAGCACTCAAAACGCGTTTCTTAGACGTGGAGAGGGCACAACGTACTTTACTTAAAGTAATGTATTTTAAAAAAAGGACATTTCCAACACAAAGTCTATACCAAATAAGTAAACTACTTACGGTACGTAAACTGTATATTATACAAACCATTTTAAAAAGACACAAAACATTAATTTACACCCCTTGCATAGTTGATAGGAGAAGGAGGCACAACATAGTACATGTTCCACGCAGGAAAACACAGTTTGCTATGGTGCAATTTGAATCACGCTCAGCTTTTTTATATAATAAAGTAAATAAAGAAACAGGAATATACAATAAAACTTTTCAAGAGTGTAAATCAATAATAAGAAATTGGGTAAAGGACTTAAGCTACGATGAAATAGAAACTTTCATTGATTGTAACAGGTAAAAACAAATAAAATAAATTAATAATAATAATATAATTATATCTAAATACATACGCACAAAAAAAACTCACAAATATATTTAATATGTACACATATTCATATACAGACATCATACACATACACAGACAAATAGACACTGACACGTACACGGACATATACACATCCACTCATACACAGACACAGCATATACACAGACATAGTCATATACACTGACACATACACAGGAACGTATACATAAGCACTTTAAAATAAAAAAAAAAATAAAAAACACGGTGAACTTTAGATTAGAGTATAAATTATGTAGATTATAAATTACATTATATTAGCGTCCTAGTAAAACAATATGTAACGGTGCGTACGGATGGAGTAGCGTGTTGTATGGCATGTGTTTTATAACACGTCAAAATTATCTGACATTATTTTTCAACAAAACATTTAGTATGAAAATGTTGTATGGCATTGTTTTATAGCATGTTATGTTGTATAATCTGTACGCACCTTAATACACATTAAGATTACCTACTGTACTAAAATGTAAATGGTATTGTTAGCACTGAATGTTTCGTTTATCACTAGGCATAAATAATTTTTGTAGACAAAAACACCCTAAGAAAGAGCGGAGTCTCCTGGTACAAGGCATTAATATGCTTAAAAGGAGGCTTCGACAACTGCTGTAAACAACTAAAATTGAGTTATTAAACGAAATTTTTATTTATTTATTTTTATTTTATATTAAAAGTGAACAAAAGTTATTAGCCATATGCGATAGTAACTATAATTAAAGATTTTGGCCTTTCTACTGGTCTACCATTTTGAGATTTTTTTCAAAATAGCATTCACAATTCTTTCAAATTATGAATACGAACATAACGTGTCACATTTCCAAGATTTAGAGCACCAAAAGTTTTACTGTTTTCTGTTTTACTTGAATATCTTTAAAACGTGACCCTGTACGGAATTTCGTAAGGATATTTTATGTTTGTATTGATATCAGGTATCCATTTTTGAAAGAATTTTAAGTAAACGCTATTTTGAAAAGTATAATTAACATGGAGACGTAAAACTTTGGTTGCTAATATTTTGGAAATGTGACACTTTACGGGTTTTTCGTGTAATGACATATTATGTTTGTATTAATACTAATTAAATTATCCATTATTGAAAGAATTTCGGGTGAACGCTGTTTTGCACTAATTAGCAATTCCGAATCAATTTCTTAGGAACTCATTACGTGCGCGGGCGTGTTCTTTGCTCCTGGAATACTGTCATGACAATTAACCTTCAAAATGGCGGAGGCGGCTGGCTTTTTTTTTGCGTCAGGAAATGCTGTTACGCACTGGCCCGGCGTCCCTGACTAAACGTACGCCGGACCCCCCCGGCTTAAGCCAGGGGTCACTCAGGAGACGGAAGTTCGTCCTGAGCTGTGTGTCGGACTCGCACATCGGCCCTACCGACTAAAACCTGAGAACCCCCATGCGAAGATAACGCCACGGAACCCCTTCTCGCGCGAGCCGCTGCTGCAGCCCGCCTCAGGCGCGTCAGGCGCCCTGCGCCGCCGCGGCGGGTGCGGCGCATTACGAACCCCACACGGGCCATGGTGTGGCCGTCTTCTCCGAACCCGTTGCCGGTTACGAGCATAGAGTAACCACAGGGATGTTACGGAGCTTCGATTCCGATTAGTCAGAACTTCCGATTATTATTACACTTTCGGTTCCGATTTCGGTTCTGAAACTTTTAAACCGGAGGTTTTAATCGGAGGTCGAAGCATAGCAAATAGCGAGGTATTCCTCGAAGCGCAACAATTTTGAGGCGCACCCAATGAGGTTCATTCATACCCGTCGCACGTCGAAGCTTTTGTTTGAAGACTTTGAAGTATAATGCACTACTTTTCGAGTCCATCATCTGTATACCTACTGAAACCTTAATTAATATTGGTATGATAATATTTGTAATCCATATGCAGTTAGTTACTTAGGTTCTACGGTACTACACCATTTTTATATAAATGTCACAAAATATTGAATATAAAATAAGTTGTTTAAATGTTTGTTTTAGATTCGAGTGGTTGTACTTGTAAGTTTATTAAAACTAAAGCTCCCAGATTATAAATTCACCCCATGTGACTTTGACTAACGCAATTTAGAATAAAAGATGTAGGTATTTAGAAGGGACTTTACAGGCTTGTCCACCGATAGGGATTTTGTTACAAATGGTTTCAACAGAATTATATTACAAACTCAAGAACACAACGTACATCTTAGCACAATTAGTAATTTATTGTTACTGACCTACGATAAGAAGAACTCCGCCGTGTCTGAATTTAATAGATCGGGGAGTGACCTCCCCGACACTTTGACACCAACGACTTTACAACGCCCTCTCTCTATCATAAGAACACCCTTTTTGTCTTCGTGCCAGACTAAAATGCTTCGTAAGCTTTGGAAACAATGTATACTGTAATAGATAATAAATTCTGAACATCGCCAGTTTCTGAAACTACCCCAGCTTATTTTAAACTATGTCGTAATGTTTATTTAGCTTTCTGCTTTAAATTGTATGCCACGAAATTTAAAAGATAAATATCCCAAAAAAGCTTTCGTACGTTATAAAATAAAGTACGTAAGTAATATAGGTAAGTATGGATGTTGAATAAGTTCAAAACCTGCTTACATATTTTTTTAATTTCAAGATCAATATACCTACATAGCAGTACGCCACTTCTCAAAGATTCAAGATGCCTATTGCCATTCGCGTTTTATTGGCAACCGAGTACCATAGGAGTTAGAACACATAAATCATCTTGTTGCAGTGCTATTGCTTACAACGGTTCTTACGCAAAACGAAGTAAGCGGTGGGGTTATATAATGCGACCTACTGGCACACTGACTCTGTGGCTCATGCCTCGCTTGCACTGTGTACCACCTACTTACATTGCTCGGTTACCGTAATCAAAGTATTGCAGTGCGATGCGATTATTTAAAAGTCGTACAGCATTGTGACGTGAACTGTTTAACTCGACAACGATAAGGACCAATAACAGCTTTTTAAATATATCATTTTACTAAATAACAATTTCTTTATTTTTTACTTATATGGATACTTATTCTTGCACTTTATATGAATAAATGACTTACGTAGGCATTTAAGCATAAAAGTAATTATTTTGCCTAAATAATAATACCGTATGTAATTTTAGCTATAGTAAATAGGTACTACGATACATACAAAAAAATACTTTAAAAAGATTTCGTTTAAAAATTACATAATCGTTGGCTTAGTTCAAGTGGGACATAACTATAGAATTTGGAATTTAGTACCGATAGGTATAACGAGTTGTTTCACAGCTGCAAGATCTTTTTCCATTAGCAAACAACTACACTTGGACAGATCCAATCCATATAGCATAGATGCCGAACAATGTATGTGGGTCGTTCTTCTTTTTAACCTACAAAAAGGTGTCTTCACCGCTCAGTGAAAAAAAAAACAAGGAAATTATCATAAGTTTTTTCTTAATTGTATTTTTACAGGCACTGTACTAAACATTAATGACTGTGCACGATTAAATAATAAATGTTTTCAATAATTTCACTGTAAAAAGTACGTTACAGAGTCGTAAATCCGCGTGACAGAAGTGTATTTCATACAAATCACAGTTGTCTCCCGCAGCCTAGGCTAGCGTATAATCCATAATAAAACTAAAAAAATATATGATGACACAAAATGTAAAAATTTCCTTTAACTCCTAAATATATTACCTTTAATGTAATACCAACCATTATTTTCTGTCACCTTTAATGAAATATTTAAAAAATATCAAGTTCTTGTCTTCCACTACCTAAAGTTTTAGTTCGTAAATTCTGTCACGTGGGTTGTCCTTCGAAATTCGCTTATGAGTTGCTCGTCTTTGTTGCCTGCGATTAGAGGTTTCAACCTCACTCTCCCCTTGCTACGATTTTCCCTCTGTGATGTAGCCACAGCGTGTCATTCGCCCGAACGCTGTGGTGGGAGGTGCGTGTGTTTATTCGGCTACCGCTTTGTCACGTAAGTAATTGATTTAAAATATAATTATTATTGTTACTTTTTGTTGTCTGCTCTTACGTTATAACAAATATTTTATTACCAACGTGAAAAATATATATTCTATGTAAACCTTTAAGTGTTATAGACTTTGCAAAACTTTATTACCACTCCGTCACATGAACACTCTGTCACATGGTTTATGGTGACGCTTCACCCCAGCACCACCCGATCGAGGGTTTGCATGCATAATGCATTGGTGACAATAAAAAATCGTGCGTTTTTTCAAATACTTGTGATTCAGTCGACCCATGCCCATCTTCAATCTTTGGGTCTGCTGCAGTTCCATCGGAGCCAGAGCCTGATGCAGAAAACTCTACAGGTGCTCTAAGCAAACTCGGAGTAATTCGCAAATTATTTATTTTTCAGCACCTTTTTCGCCTGAATTGACATCAGCTACAGTGTACCCTATTATCTACAAATAAATAACACATTTTGTAACAAAATATAAAATTTTCCTTCTTGAAGAAATTGACAATATTTTTTGGTTCCGTTCCGCGCATATTAGAAGATATTATCAAATTATCTTAGAAAAAACGCACTTGAAAAACTTATAACCTAAAGAAAACAATCCAAACTTAATTTTACATTTAAAATAAATACGAATTATTACGTAGGTAAGTTAATAGAATTTTTTAAAGTCACTGTACCACATGTGGTACGGTACCTAGGTCCAAATGGGTTAATTTAATTTATCTTAGTTGGATCTCATGTTATTTTATATGACAATGTTGAAGACTGATAAAGATTTATAAGAAAAATTAATGATTTTAGATAAATAAACTTGTTTCATTCCGAAATGCAGTCTGATATCTCTAGAATAATTACTCTGTCACGGTATTGTCTCCTGCTAGGAAAATGGTTTTGGTCGTTTATTTATTTTGCTACAACAAGTGCAGCGTAGGATTTTTTTCTTTTTAATAGTTGATGATATTTCCATCAGTGATATTAATATTTACTTGTAAATGATAGTAAAAATTGATTTACAGCAAAAACATACTTTATAATAGCAGAAAATGTGACAGAACGGCAAGAGATCATGAATAAAACATGTTTTTTAAATACAAATGTATTACTTTAATACGGTTTCTAAGAGTTCTTTTAGCTAATTAGTGTATTACAAAACAACAAGTCATTTGACGAAGAGGATTCGAGAGAATAAAATAAAAGATTTCGTGACGAAGTTGTAATTTTTTTCGTCGCGTCTATCTTTCAAGTCCTGAAAATTGTACAAATATCTGTAAACTTCGTGGCCAACAACTTTTTCAGATAGAATAGGAATTCTGCTATCTGAAAATATATATATACCCCCCAGAAAGATTAATATTTTATTTTTCGAAATTGAGATAAAGTTATATCAAATTGTAGGTTAAAAAGAAGAACGACCCATGTACAAAACGATTTGCCTTAAACCTATATTTTGATAGGTACTGTGCGGGAGTGGAACTAGATTTGTTTTTCCAGAACTAACTAAATAACTTAGGGCTCTTCAAGTATAGCATCGACGGATTTTTTCTAAGCAAGCGCGGTGTTTTACATCAGGCAACTTGTTTTTATATACTAGGTAGATCAGATAGGCACGCATCCCCGCGCCTGATAGTAAGCAGCAAAGCATTTTGGATTAATCGGTAACAGACAAGCCATAATGAATGTATGATGGTATATGTTCTTATGTAAACATATCAACAAAAAATTTGACTAAGACGTTATCCTACCTATCAGAAAATTACCCTCATCAGAGGAAATTATCACTATCAAAAGTACCTAAATGAGTATGAAACAAGAGCTAATTAGATTAAATTAAAGTGAAACCACCAGACATGTTTTTATTTTAGTTTACATTTTGTGGACTAGCTTTTAATTTAAAGAAAAACTATCTTAAAAAATTTATTAGTTCTTCATATTTTCATGGTACCAAATGCATGTTAAAAGCAATCTAAAGAGAAGTGATCTCATTTATTTATATTAAATTATATCTGTATGATTGATTACACAAGTTAACATTCATGTTACTATTTCATTTTGCATAAGTTGTTTTAAAACTTTGACTGAATCATCTTTTTAACTCGCTCAATAATGCATTTAAATAAATAATAAATATCTCTGGACATTATTCACACAGCGCCATCTAGCCCCAAACTAAGCATTAGCTTGTGCTATGGGTGCCAGACAACGGATAAACATTACTTATATACTTTTTTTTGTAAATACATACATATTATACATAGAAACACCCAGACCGATACAAACAGACATGTTCATGTACACAAATGTTTGTACCGTGCGGGGATCGAACCCGCGACCTTTGGTGTAATAGCCGACTTCTCGACCATTACACCAAATGGCTCATCATATGGATGTGAACATGCCAAATCTAGAACAAACCAAATCTAGAACAAACATTTGAATTTGTTTTGTGACTGCGTGTTAATAGTATTTAAGAATGTATTTTCAGCAGCTCCATAGATTCTGAAACCCACCCCACAAACACTAGTTGTAAGCTACTTTTTTTATTTCCATTGGGATCAGATCAATGTATGAAATATTGATAGTTAAAAATCTGGTCATCCAGTTCCATAATCTAGGTTCTAAAGTGCACTTCTGTGTTTGTTTAGTTGATTGCACCACTTCTAGCATTCTATTTATTCTACTGTCTACTTCTATGTGTAGACTGTGGACCCATTAATAGAAAATACCATAATTATGCTAACTTAAACATCCACATGTATAACAATAAAATCTATGAAAATAATATGATCAGATGCAAATTAGCCAGCACATCAATGTGTGGTTAGGTGTTATGTATTGGCATTGGTATGGTTGCACTGTATAAAATAACCTTCTCTGATCATCAATGTTATATCATGGATTTGTAAATGGCTTGTACTTTATAATCATCTGCTGGTTTTTCTACCCAGATATTAAAAGTAATATTTGATAATAGTAGGAATACCCAATTAATAGTACTAAAGAAATGGTTTCCTATCTTTCATTCTATACAAAAATAGATAATTCCACAGTACTTAATGCTAAACAAGAATTTCTTTTGGAAAAGTTAATAACTAATAAGTAAGCAAAGGTAAAGCAATAAAATTATTGTTATCATGTCAAACATTAACAAAATTAAAAATGAAATTCTGAATTTAACAATGATTATAGCAATTTAATTCTTCTATTCATTGATGTAATTTTTGCCTTAAGGTAGTTTCATATATAAGACTTACTGAATGATATCTTAAAAATAAGGTAAATATATAATGTATATTATATTGAACCTACTTGTTATAATAAGTATGGGCACCAAATATTTATCTAACATTTTTTAAATTTAATTTTTTAGCTGTCAATTTGTAACCCAGTTTTAGTTGCCATGGTCAAGGCTAACTAAAGCATCACTAATTGGTAATAAACAATATTTTTAGAATTGAAATACACATCTCACCTTTACACATTACACTAAGATGTAAATAATAAAAATTAAAAACTCATATTACACAACTCGTAAAAGACTATCTAGTTACTGTGTATTAATTTCTTGACGGTTAGAGTAATACCTAAAACTTATTATGTTACATAATGCTTACAATAATATTAAATTTTAATTCCATTAGACATCAAGATGATTTGACTAGTTCAAGGCTAATTTTAACAGTTTTGTAACATTAGCATATTATGTAAAGGGTGTTATGTAGTATCTAAACGTAATGTGTGGTAATCCAAACTAAACCAGCTAGAACTGTGGCAAATTGTATTGATTGCAAACCATGACTTAATGTAGCTCTCTTTAAGTGAGCCAGAATTTGTCAGTAACACATAAAAGTGATAATAATTATATAATATAATTATGCAACAGTGCAATTGAATATGAACAAAGGTCTTTGTTATTTCACTGTCATCGCGGCGGCAGACGCAGCGCCGGTGGCCGCCCTGCGTGTGTTTACATAGGTACCACGCGTGTTTACGCTGGCCACCAGCGTGCTCCGCGCGGGCTTGCGCGGATCTCCTCACTTCCAATTACGAGGCCCGCCCACTGGCTCATCCCTGTGCATTACACCCTTACATAATTTCCTTACGTAATAACCGCGTGGCAAGGATAGCCACCCATTGACATGTACAGCAGGACCCCTGGTCACATCGTTACGTAATGCTAAATATGATTTGCAAAAGTCATCTTTGGTAAACACATAACAATAAACGAAGCCGCCGGCTTTGCTGGTAAAGACATTGAAAACAAAGTAAAAAATTATGGTTAATTACCTCAGGTGTGAGTGGTGTTGGCGGGCCCACATGCCCGCCTACACGTGGCCACATTATTTAATCTTCTTTGAAATCTACAAACTAAATTGTAAATACACTAAAACTTATTGGAAGATCGTCCCAAAAAACAAAATTTGACACAACCACCGCGGTAAGTGCAAAATCGGATACTAAAATCCATAGACAAAATTTGCTGTCAAAATGATGGATGCTAATGTCATTGTAGTGTTGTTGTGACATTCACAAATAACGGTTTACAATACCAAAAATAAAACCGGTATACTTTGTCTCTGACCGATAGCGCGAGCGGGCGACGACGGGTGGGTGATTGACATAATACGAAGCTTTCTAAAATATCGATATCGATAAAACTGAAATCCTATCATACATCACTAACTAAGTAGCAAAGAAGCACTGCGATGCCAACGGATAGAACGCCACGGTGTTGCGTCCGTTGTCATGGTAATTTGGGTTCCCTTTTTGTTTACCATCGCTAAGAGCCAATGTACTGAGCTGAGCTACTATAAAAAAAAAAGAATATTTCAAAAAAATATATATAACTCAAAGGTGACTGACTGACTGACTGACATAGTGATCTATCAATGCACAGCCCAAACCACTGGACGGACGATCGGGCTGAAATTTGGCATGCAGGTAGATGTTATAACGTAAGAAAGGCTTTGATCCATTCTACCCGCACAAGGGGATAAAATAGGGGATGAAAGTTTGTATTAAACTTTGTCAATTTTAAACCGATCGGGCTGAGACTTTGCAGCATAAAGCTACTATGACGTAGGCATCCCTTAAGAAAGGATTTTGATAAATTCCACCCTAAGGGGATAAAATAGGGGATGAAAGTTTGGAATAACATCGTGTGGTCGACGCGGGCGAAGCCGCGGGTGGAAAGCTAGTTTGAAATAAGCTTTATTATAATATAGAAATCAAGATGATTTCAGGTTCAGACTGAATTACATAATAAGGTTTATTTAAATTATTTCTTAGAAAACATTATATTTAATTTTATACTGTGTGGCTGTGACACGCGCCTGCCCTGCACACTTCGCACTTCTATGTTTTTTTCTGTTCCATGGAACAAACGATTACTTCGTTACGTACGTATCGGTTTTTACCTTAGAGTAGAACATATGGAGATGCCCTATTGATCTATACAAAAAATTGCTTATATGAATATACATCGAATCGACACTTGCCTTACAAATATATACTTATCTCTTTTCATCTAAGTGATTGTTGCGTATGAAAAAAGAGACAGATATCTTTGCATTGTACCCATTTTGGCAACACTTTTTAGTGACGTCACACAGTTTTTGACGCGTGCCGGTTTCGCCTTATTGTGTTCCAGCTAGTGATGTGTGTGGCACAATATTTTTATGTATCGATACGTTTTAGATAGTTATATTCTGCAATGGTATATTTCTGCAGATTTCCTGTAAGTGAAACATAAAGAAGAAATAGATAGAGTTAATAGGTGGTAAAATAAGGCACGTTTGCTCGCTACACTTCAACGAAAACTGGTTTTACAGAACTCTCGAGTACTCTCGACATAACAAGATTACGTGATGGTAGTATGAAACAGTACAGTATCTTCACTTTATCTTCTGTTTAGGATTTTTGGAAAAATGTAATAGGTTTTTTTTTTTTATATTATAGGGGGGCAAACGAGCAAGTGGGTCACCTGATGATAAGTGATCACCGCCGCCCATAAGCACCCGGGACCCCCTTGGGGTCTCAGGCGCGTTGCCCGCCTTAAGAGACGACAGTTATTAGGTCTCATATACCCAGTAATTTCACTAGTTTATTAACCATGTTTATTAACCATGTGAAGTTGAAATTTCCATAATAATATATATAACTAACCTATTGTTATTTCAAGGCACTGCATCATCATTATTTTGTGATAGGAAAATAAGAAACTATTTATAGATTTCTAACAAAATATGTGCATTTATGATCGACACGTAAACTTGTGTCGATAACTAAATCGATATACAATATTGGTTGCACTACGGTCGGACGCTATCATTGGTGGCGCCATTTTGTGTTCCAACTTTAGGTATACACGTTTTGTACCTACTTAGGGCATCTCCATGTGTTCTACTCTAAGGTTTTTACTTTACGGTTTAATATTTGAGATAAAACAACGTTTAACTTTAAATATTGATTTGAACATGTAACAGCTAGGAGGTTATAATCTACCTAGTGGCCGCACGTTGTATGTACCACTGAGCAAGTAAAGTACCAAAAAGTTCTGCTGCTGTGCTGTGAGCTCAGAAACGGTAGTCCCATAAACAAACAACATCTGCACGAAATGGCAATCCATTCCCTCCCTCCCTATTTTATTTATTTCATACATACAAGGAACATTTTTACTAGATTTCATAATTGAAAGGTTTAGGCTACCAAAGTTTTGGTGGGTGGGCTACATTTAAAGCTGAACATTTCTTTTTTCTCGTGTAAAAGCAAAAGATAACGTTTCTTCTTTACCGTGTGTGTATCCATGGACATAATATTATTTAAGGAGTGGACTGATAACTGGGTTTAATAATAAACAAAATACTCTGTGTTAATAACGTCATTGGTATTAATAAGTAGGTGCCAAGCATGGATAACTAGAATTAATGTTACATAGATAATACATAGATTTAGAGCATGGAAATAATAATTACGTTTATGATTTAGAGATAATAT
The DNA here is from genome assembly GCA_949319885.1 of Mecyna flavalis. Lineage (NCBI taxonomy): Eukaryota > Metazoa > Arthropoda > Insecta > Lepidoptera > Crambidae > Mecyna > Mecyna flavalis. The sequence goes on along the minus strand of OX439425.1, from coordinate 18,897,893 downwards.
AATATTAATGGGCGATTTTCTGACAGCCCGTTTTGTTAGTTCTCAATAGATGGCGCCGTTCCACCTATGCAATCACAAGGAACGAAACGTTATAAAGTTTACTTTGTTATGTCTGTTTTTGATAAAACGTTACGAAACGTTTTGTTTATGTCAGATGTCATTTTCATTTCCGAAAAAAATACTTATTGGCGGAATTGTTAATAAAAAACACAAAGCAAGCTATTAATTATGAAGAAGAAGAAGAATGAGTAAATATTATGGCTCCTAGTTAAAAAACCAGATTATTATATTATCTGTGCCAGAGGTAAAAAGCTGTAAAAAGGTAAAAATAGATCATAGACAAATACTACACTTATACATACTTCGTTCAACGCCATCTAGATAAGCTTTTGGAAACTTTTTTTTTTAAATGGCCTGTCAGAAAATCTCTCATTCCATGGAATTCATATATTAGTCTATGGCATGGAATTAATCTGAATTAATATGGAATTAATATGTCTATGGTGCCAAGTTGACAACATTATCTATGAATGAAATTGACGATTGTTTGATTATCTGTGGGCGTCCCTGCACGGCCGTTTGACTCAAAGTAATAAAATTGGTGCGTTTGTTATATCTGTGGTACAGGGGGCCAACCTCAGATGACATTTCGTAATCTGTGGTCGTAACCCCTCTCCCCCGCCAGCTCGCTTAAGGGTCTGCTGACATGCTTTGACAGAGTGAGATAGTCTTATTGAGATTCCTGTAAGAGGAAATAGAATAGAGAAGAGTTCAAACTTCAAATCAAACTGAATCAAACTGAGCAAAAAAATCATTAAAGTGCCAAAGAAATTAAAGGTTTTGTGGATAACTACCTAAATTAATATGATTTAATCGAATGTGGAACGTTTGTGTCTAGCATACAAAATGGTAGAGTGTTCAATATTTGGCTTCAAAAGCAACAATCAAAGAGAAAAAGCGGGTGTTACATTTCATACGTAAGTACACTGTTTTATAAATTTTGATCACGTATTTCTTTCTCAAATCTCACAGGAACCAAGTTTCTGCGCTAAATCATTAGTTATATCATCAAAAACTTGATAAATGGGAAATATCTAAAAATTATTTCTAAATATAACCTCTAAAACATCTGACATGCAAACCGGTAAAATAATTGCTTATTATTACAAATTTACATCAGAAGCCAGCATAATAATTATCATAGATGTCTATGTACATACTGAAATTTTATTAATAATTAGTAGATTCATAATTCGATTTCCGGATGCCTAATGAAAGGAAAAATTTCCCCAAAATTACCCCATATTTCAGGGAATTTCAAGCGATTTGTTGTTTCCAGATTTCCGACTGATGATAAAACTCGTGAGAAATGGATTTATGCAACAGGAATACTATTAATAACATTTTGAAAGGGACTGACGTGTTTACAAAGGAGAAAATTACCAAATAATATGCAACAGAAGGATTAATTATTACAAAAAGAAATTGAAAAATAAATCAATTAATAAGTAATTAACTTGTTTTATTTTGTTTTTCACCTAAATAGTCTTCTTAAAATGATCTTTTTTGGCTCAAATTTGAAATAAAAGGGAATTCATGTATCGGGTATATGAAATTATGAATTCCCTTTTATTTCAAATAGGGTAATCCTGCAAATAATACACCAAAATAAATAAAGTGGCTGTTTGAATAGAATGCCTTTGCATTTGACACCACCACAATTTAAAAAAAAAAGAGCTGTCATATATCACTGGCCCCCTTTTCCGTAAAGCCCATGTTTACAGTACGTGAGTCGGTTGTCTGATTTAGGCTTGTTCTTACTCGGTCACTGAACGGAACGCTCCGAACTAGGACAATCGTTCAAATGTACTAGTTCGGTCTTTTAGTACTATTAGTTCATTTAGTTCAATGATCACTATGACATCAGTCGGACCGGGAGGCTCGGATCATATTTGTTTCCCTTCATACTTTGCAGGCTTAGGACTGTCATTTTAATATATCACACACACACATCTACTTAACATTTATATAAAGTAGAATAAACGCTTAAAATGAATACATACACTTACATTAATTAATTCACTTTCGCTAAAGAAAACGAACAAAATTATCCTGATCTGATCTGAACAGACTAATTTTCAAATCAGTCGTACTCGTACATCGTCCATCACGCTCACACGCACGCGTCTCTGATCTTTCAACTCTCTCTCTCTCACCCACCGCTCAGTCACCCGTAATCGGTCGGTCGGTCATTTGATCCCGTTGTCGCTTAACTATGGTGAATGAAATGTACTAGAAGACCGATTTGAACGATCAGAAGAGAATAGTTCGTACTCGTTCAGTTGAACGAACTATTCCCTTAATCGGACATGAACGAGTAGGACACAAGCCTAGTCTGATTCACGGCCGTTTGACTCAAAGTAATAAAATTGGTGCGTTTGTTATATCTGTGGTACAGGGGGCCAACCTCAGATGACATTTCGTAATCTGTGGTCGTAACCCCTCTCCCCCGCCAGCTCGCTTAAGGGTCTGCTGACATGCTTTGACAGAGTGAGATAGTCTTATTGAGATTCCTGTAAGAGGAAATAGAATAGAGAAGAGTTCAAACTTCAAATCAAACTGAATCAAACTGAGCAAAAAAATCATTAAAGTGCCAAAGAAATTAAAGGTTTTGTGGATAACTACCTAAATTAATATGATTTAATCGAATGTGGAACGTTTGTGTCTAGCATACAAAATGGTAGAGTGTTCAATATTTGGCTTCAAAAGCAACAATCAAAGAGAAAAAGCGGGTGTTACATTTCATACGTAAGTACACTGTTTTATAAATTTTGATCACGTATTTCTTTCTCAAATCTCACAGGAACCAAGTTTCTGCGCTAAATCATTAGTTATATCATCAAAAACTTGATAATAATAATAATAATAAATGGGAAATATCTAAAAATTATTTCTAAATATAACCTCTAAAACATCTGACATGCAAACCGGTAAAATAATTGCTTATTATTACAAATTTACATCAGAAGCCAGCATAATAATTATTATCATAGATGTCTATGTACTGAAATTTTATTAATAATTAGTAGATTCATAATTCGATTTCCGGATGCCTAATGAAAGGAAAAATTTCCCCAAAATTACCCCATATTTCAGGGAATTTCAAGCGATTTGTTGTTTCCAGATTTCCGACTGATGATAAAACTCGTGAGAAATGGATTTATGCAACAGGAATACTATTAATAACATTTTGAAAGGGACTGACGTGTTTACAAAGGAGAAAATTACCAAATAATAAATGCAACAGAAGGATTAATTATTACAAAAAGAAATTGAAAAATAAATCAATTAATAAGTAATTAACTTGTTTTATTTTGTTTTTCACCTAAATAGTCTTCTTAAAATGATCTTTTTTGGCTCGAATTTGAAATAAAAGGGAATTCATGTATCGGGTATATGAAATTATGAATTCCCTTTTATTTCAAATAGGGTAATCCTGCAAATAATACACCAAAATAAATAAAGTGGCTGTTTGAATAGAATGCCTTTGCATTTGACACCACCACAATTTAAAAAAAAAAGAGCTGTCATATATCACTGGCCCCCTTTTCCGTAAAGCCCATGTTTACAGTACGTGAGTCGGTTGTCTGATTTATCTTCTATCTAGTCTGTGCACGGTGGTCCCGTTTCTTAAGAAGAGCGGTCATTCGCGTTTCGGGTCGGATTAAAACTAAAAGAGTTACTTTTTACCCAATAACTTCTTGTTTTAAGGTTCTTGGACTATTAACAAGTAAAAATATATATATAATTTCAATATAAAAGATAGATATTTTTAAAAAATAAGCATTTATCTAAAACTTAAAAATGTAGGTATATGGGTAACAAAAATGAAATTGTTTTATTTATTTATTTCTTAAAATAATAGTTTAATTGACATATAAATAATAAAAAACACTAGATAATACATAGCTGAATACATTATTTTATAAAAAACACAGGCTTTTTACATAGTAGGAAAACATAGTAATTAATAATATTTACATTATTGAAAATTGCAATATCGTCCAACTACATAATAAATACAATACTTATATTGCTAATGTTGACTTCTTCTTACTCGTTAACGTCCTCATACTAGAAATAAGTAGGTCTGAATCAAGAGGAAGCAATTCTATTTTAAAAAAATCAATGTAAGTCACTTCTCGGGAAAATTTTCTAGTGTTACAGCCTCCAGATAATTAAACTAATGTATTACAAGATCAGGCGGCCTCTTCAGACAATATAGAACTCTCAATCACCTTTAATCCGTTTATTAAAACCTTGCATGTATGTATGAAGGAATTTTATACCAAGGATTTTCCTCAGTAAGAATTTTGGCCTTATCAATAGCATGTATCTTATGTTTGTGAATTTTTATTTTGTACCCTGTCACTCTGATGATAAGGTCGGCAGAAAATGACGACACCTGTCTATTAAGTATTTTCTAATACCTGTAATTTCATCAGAAAATTCAGAACTAAGGCGAAATTTTCATGTAAAGTTTCTTTCATTGAATCAACCACTACCGCTACATCGGGGCTTATATTTCGAGGTTTTTGACCTCCCTAGTTTCTTCTTAGCCCTTAACTGGTATTTTAAGTTAAATATCTCAAGTAATCGATCTGGATATTTTCAGTATCCGGTTGAGAGTCTGCCAGGTGCCGAACACTTCACCGAGATCGATCTACCTAATTTTTTCAATCTTCACAGATAATCAGGTGTTAAGAACAATCATTCGAAGAAAATAACACTTGATGGTGGCCCCTGCAGGATAAAAAAGAAGCAAAATTACAAAAATACCTGAAGTATCAAATTTGCTTACATATGACCTAGTCTTTTCTATGACCTATGGCAGTCCTCGGCGCACTTTGGCGCACCTAGACATTACAGATTTTGAAACTAGACAAACTTGAGATTATTTTGATATATGTTTCAACTTTGGCGATTCGTTCCTTCCTAAGTAAAAGTCTAATTGAAAATAGAAAAGCGGCAAAAATCAAATAAATCGGTAGGTCCTCCTTGAGGGCACTGGTTTCCGATAGTGACAGGGATAAAATTAACAAAACATGGCTTCAAATATTGTATACACCTTCCTTTCAAATATACAGGGCACAACAATATCCTAAACAATCGATTTCATAGAAAAACTACACTTTGAAAATAATGAAAATTTATGCCAAACGATAACGCCAATGAGCACAAATGAAATGTTTCCACTTCGGGTGCACAAAATTAAATGTTCGTTGTATGTTATTGCAATTTATGTTATACCTGGGGGTAGAAGGGTTATTTGTCTATCCTGTAAGTGACCAATAACATAATAATGTGACCATCGACATTTCAACTCTATGACCTACGGCGGGACCACCGTGCTGTGGTCTGATTTATCTTCTAACTAGGGATGTTCCGATACCATCAAAGTATCGATACCTACTCATATGAGTAGTACTCAAATAGTCTTTCGATACTACTCATATAAATACTCCTAAAGTATCGATACCTACTCATATCGATACTTTTCGATTTTTTTAATGAAATCAAGGAAATACTTCTAAAGTATCGATACTTTTCGATACATACTCATATCGATACTTTTCGATACCTACTGATATAGATACTTTTTGATTTTTCCTAATGAAATCAAGGAAATACTCCTAAAGTATCGATACCTACTGATATCGATACTTTTCGATTTTTTTAATGAAATCAAGGATAGTAATTTTATGAGGGCAAAAATTAAACTAAGTCATTAGGTATAATTATTTTTTATTTAAGAAAAATCACCTTTTACTTATTAAGTGTATTAAACAAAAAACTCTCTGGCATCTAAATTGCCCAAAAACAGTAATTGTTCTAAGTATTTTGCAGACAATCTGTTCCTTGTCTGCGACACTGTGGCTCATTGAACACTGGCTGGACGCAACGCAAAGCAAACAAATTGAACATTACAAAATAAAATGGCGGCACGACACACATTCCGCTTTACGACAAACTTAACTGTTCCGATGGCCAAAATTGGAACTACGTGAAATGTCAGTTTTTGCAATACAAAACGAAATTTAATGACAATACTAAAACGACAGTAGCGACGCCGCCACCGGAATAGATAAGTTTGTCGGTCCGGCAATGCCAACCGAGCGAAAGAAAAGCTGTCGCTCTCGTTCTCTCTGATGCGTTAGGAAATTTTAAATAAGATACCTAATAATATGGTCATTTTTGTTTGATTCGATTCGATACCAACTACTTTTGTTTCGATACCGAGTAAGTATCGAAAGATTGATTCGATGCTAAAAGTACTTGGTATCGAATAAAAAGTATCGAGTACATACTCGTATTTACTTGTATCGGAAGATCCCTACTTCTAACTAGTCTGTGCGTCCCTGTTTTTTTGCGGAATACTCAATAATTTTCGCATATTTTTACATTATTTTATGCTCGAATTTAGTGGAAAATTCGTCTAAATTACGTGGCTAGTCAGAACTCTTTAAGGTAAACTGTTAATAAATGTAAATCTTTTCTGTAATATCCTATATAACGGGTCTAGTGGCGCGGACAGTCATACGCAGCTTCGCATCTTTTCTCAGTGATCAATTACTAGATCTCAACGTTGTGACCTGTTTTATTGCTAGGACGGTTATCATACCAGTAGTGACGGTGTATGATTGTAGTGTTATGCAATTTAAGTTTTGAGTAAGGAGTTCGTTTACTTGCGGATCAGTGTTACTTGGGCGTAGGGTCCCTACGATGTACATACATGCATAAGTGATTGCATTCTAGGACTAAGTCATGGATGACGACGGGGACGACAAAGATGATTCAAAGAGGTAAATACTCCTGTTTTATGCATAATGCATGGATATTGTTAGTAGATCAGTACATTAAATTTATAATTGGTAATATTTGTTAAGCAAACAAGACTCTATAATGCTATAAACATGCTTTATATTTTGAGTTTTGCTTCAATTAATGAACCAATATTTGCTGTTTAACTGCTACTTTCTTATGTATAAATACTTAAACTATTACTCTATTTATGTTAGGAGAACCCGGAACCTCAGTGAGAAGAAACGCCGGGATCAGTTCAACATGTTGGTCAATGAGCTCAGTGCAATGGTGTCAACCAACAATAGAAAAATGGATAAGTCTACTGTCCTTAAGTCAACAATATCATTCTTGAAGAATCATAATGGTGAGTTTATTTATACGTATTATGTCAAACAAACTACATCACTACTTTTTGGGAACAATGCCTTTTAGATAAATAGCCATCAGTCGCAGCTTATAATATTGTGTACTTACTCGATCGAGATAAACATGATTTTCGGACAAAGCATATTAATGTTTAGCCAATTTTAAAATAATGAACCAGAACTAGAAAGTCATTGTGGTTTATTACTTGATATAATCATAACCCTCAATAAATAATATTAATAAGAATATGTATATGTACAAATTAATTAACAATATTGTTTACATTTTGTATACTGCAGTAAACTTATAATAATAAAACATTTTTTTATGCTCTTATCAGTTGGCAGACAGGCATGCAGTTCACATGATGGTAAGCAGCCACTGCAGCCTATCCCATTTAGGGACACTTAGCCAGGAAGCATCACTCAATATACTGCCACACTGTAGAATGATTCTATGATCTTCGAAACTTTGAATTTCTATGTACTGGCTACCATATTAATGTTGCTGGAACACACAGCCAGAGCTATTATGTCAGAAGATTTCACCTGTGAGGGATCTAAGGTGGTAACCACAACCTGCAGCTCTGAGCAGCTTAGCAACCGATTTATGGATATGTGTAAACATTCAGACTTGTTAGTCTCTTTTATGGTAATTTAAAGTTAGCGCTGTATATCCGACCAATAAAATAAAAAACCTCGCTATATTGTGAAAAAATATTGGAACTAGGTAACTTCTTTAGGTGGCAACAATCAAATAAAAAATAAAAAAACAATAAGATGTCATTCATTATTATTCTGTCAAAGTGTGATGTCAATTGCCAAACATGCCTTGTTCCTATTGGATATTGTAAGTTATTTGTGAGTATAACCATAGCAACCGAGTGTTGCTATAACCATAGCAAATGTGGCGCCTCAAGAGCAGGTTTTTTTATTTTCCTGGTCAGGCTATACTAGCAGGTTTCTTAAAAAAATTGTAAAGAGGCAAACTACTAACATACAAAGTAAACTTATGTGTGTGTCAAAATTAAAATGTAACATGTCTTGCATTATTCACTTTGACTCTAAAATAAAAATTTAACTGTTATTTGTTTTAGAAATAACAGTCAGATCACGGGCACATGATGTGCAAGAGGATTGGAAGCCGTCCTTTCTGTCCAATGAAGAATTTACTTACCTGATCTTGGAAGCATTAGAAGGTTTTATGATGGTATTCTCTGCAACAGGGAGAATTTATTATGTTTCGGAGAGTATCACTTCATTACTTGGGCATAATCCGGTAAATCTTTTAACTATGTATTTCTTGTAATTGTAATTTTTTTTGTGATTTCGAGATGTCTGTTGGTATCTAAAATATATTATAATTTTTAGGCTGACATAGTAAACAAAAGCATTTTCGACTTATCCTTTGAGGATGATAGACCCCGATTATATAGTCTTCTACAAAATCCAGGAGCAGCTATAGATCCTATGCAGCCTGTAGGAAAAGGTATGTATAGTTATGGCTTTATTTTATTTATCCATAGCGCTGGCAAGATTATAATACCTATTTTTATAAATTTTACTTACAAAAGAAAAACAAAAATAATATTTTACTACTTGATTAACAAGAAAGAGAACTTTTGTGTGTTGATATCTTTTATCCAACTAGAAATTTTATGCATTGCGAATTTGATATAATAAAAATAAATATTTGTCAATGTCTTTAATATTATTATAAATGTTATTTATTTATAACAATTAACAAATATTAATATGTGCAGAAGCGGATGACGGATATAAACAATTTCAATATCCTCTTGTTGTAAGTAATATCAAAATTGGACAACATATTTAGCCGACCACGAACTAAATAGCTTAGGAACTTACATTATGGGGGTCAGAAACGTAGTAAAAATACATACTTAATTACAATAAAACATCCAGACACGAGAAAAAAAAAGTTCATCACATAAAGGTTCGTCCTGGGTGAGATTCGAACCCACGACATCTTGCGCATAGAGAAGGGCACTACCAAATGCGCTATCGGGCCAGTCGAATATGTTCTTACCTACAGGTATGATAAGCCATTTGTTATTAAATTATCCATTATGTTCGAAAAAATTTACAATTATGCAAGTTTATAATAATGCTGTGCAATGTATATTTTATCCTGTTGATTCCTTTATTTACTTTTATAGTCCAGCTTAACTTAGCCCTAGTGAAACTTCGTTCAGCTTTATAAAAAGCACAAATACTAGATTTTAAACAAGGTACGGTCAACAGCACATCACGGTAAACACTTGCAGTTCGATAATAGCACTTATGCCCCCGACATAAGAGTGGTACAAAGTCCAAAGTGTTACGTCTGACGTGCTTTTGACTGTACTGTAATAGTTCAAACTATTTATTTTATTTGCATCTGTACATAGGGAAGCGACTGTACTGGATGCCTTTTTGATAGAGTACCCAAGCATGGGGTCAGTGTAAATTGCGACGGCGCGGCGCGAAAATCGATGTCAGCGAAATTTAGTGCAACAGCATGCGAAATCAATACGGCGCCGGGTGAATCTGACGCGCTTGCTATATGCTGATGCTTATGTCTGCGAATACGAATGAAAATTTTATTTATACCTCTTTGAAAATAACACTGCTGAGCGTCACGTTACGGCCACACACAAATTAATTTATCAAGTTTTTCTACTCTGTCGAAATTGTTTTTTATTATTATTGTATCCCTATTTCATCGGTCAGTAATTATATCTGTCACGGAATTGGTAACTTTTTAATGAAATGAAATAGTTTATTTTTGCACGTCAACCTTACCGTATGAGCGAAACTTGTCATCATCCCTATTGAAAGAGTAGCTTTCGTGAAGTGGTTTCTCCCACAACTTATGTTTTAATGAGAACCAAAAACAACTGAATATCGCAGTTACGGTTATCTGTCGGGGTCATATCGCTGAATTGCTCACTTCATGAAATGGTCGCATTTCATGATGTGGGCAACTCAATTTGACCAGATCATTAAATCGTCGATTTTTCACGGTCATATGCCGTCATGTGAATGCTCCAATCGCGCGGCGACGCGCGGCTTCGCGCGGTCATATGAATTTAGCCTTACATTACAAAACAAGTTTGTATGTAATTGTCCAATATAATCTGCACTTCAAGATTAGTCTCCAATAGGATAGATTGGTTATTTCCTTTTTATGTCCACTTGTCCCTTGCGGAGAATTGCAGTTATCTGCACCTCTTTATGACAAATAAGTCTAGAGGGTATACCACAATTGGATAAATGCAAGCGGCTCCTGTGACCTGTGCCGCATGAGTGCATAAAGATGCATAATACATATTATATGATGTTAAGTGACATTGAAGTTTGAATTGAAGTACCTTCAGCTTTTCTTCATCTGCTTCTGCTTACAGCAGAAGATAATTTGTATAGTTTTATTGTTTCTTCATGTAAAGGCGTTAAATTTATTTTTGAAATCATTCATATAAAGCTATTGTTTCAATGGATATGTTTTTTCTTTTACCATAATACAACAAATAAAATATAATGTCTGCAAATCACGTAATTATTCCTTTCTAAACCTAGCAACGCCGTTATTCCTAAATGTCAACAGAAACGCTGTCGAATAGTTTAAATATCTAAGCTTATCCTTACTATTTAATGCTGGGTTATTATTTATAGCCCGATCAATAAAATAAAAAACCTCGCCATATTGCGGAAAAATATTGGAACTAATTCCTTCAAGTAGCAACAATCAAATAAAAAAAAACAATAAGATCTGTCTAAGTATGATGTCAATAAATTTTCAAACGTGTATTGTTACTATTGGATATTGTAAGTTATTTGTGAATGTAACCATAGCAACCAAGTGTTGCTATAACCATAGCTAATGTGGCCTCTCCAGAGCAGGTTTTTAATTTTCCTGATCAGGCTATACATACACTGTGATATGGCGTATATTCCCGTGAAGTTTTCTTCATCATAATAAGGAAAGCTCGTGATCTTAATTGTTGTTAATATGTTGATTATTAAAATTGCATGTGATGTTTCTGGATAGAATATGTACTTTACATTGTGAAAATTGTCTTTTCAGATAATGAAATCCGGTTCCAGTGCCATTTGCGGCGCGGAAACTTAGACTTCAGAGAGGAGGCCATGTACGAATTAGTACAATTCAACGGACATTTTAGTAAGTAGTCGTAATTATTGTCTCTGAGCCTCTAGGTTACCATATTAGGATATTTGGTGTTGGTGGGTTCTAAATTGTTATTATCATTGATAAAATATGTCGTAATAATTATTTTAATAATAATAAAAACTATTTAATGCCTTTCCGAACACGCTTAGCTTCTGATTTGAACACGCGTCGATTTTTATGAATCAACATGGATAATTATTCCGAACTCTGTTACTAAAATAGATGATGAATAAAATAATAAATTAAGGGAATATTTGTTTGCAGGGACCAACATGGAGCATTTGGAGAGCGATGAAATGGGATACCAACAAGACCATGAGTCGAGGTTTGCTCTACTATAACTAAAAATAAACACTCAGAAAAGCTTTAAGTTTGAAATAACTTGCAGTCTTTAGAGACTTCTTTGCATTCAAAAAAATGAAGCAATTTTGCGTTACTTATATTATTCTGCAGCTCTCCTATGTTTATACTCTTTTGCTATTACTGGGTTCGTATTAAAACAGCCGCCAGTGCTTACCCAACTCACATAAAAAGCTAAGGAAAAGCCACACAAAAGTGCGTGGTAACAACAATGCTACAATAATTTAAATATTTTCTTGTTTGATTTCGAAATACATTTTGAAGCCACTTTATTTATTTCTGCTCTAAGTTTAATTTATCAACAATACCGTACATGTTGCTTCATTTATTACGTCATCATCAAACAATCGTGTACTATTTGATCAGCATGTTATTATGCATTTATGTATTGTCATAGGTTCTAAGTTCAAATGTAATTAATCGATCTTTGTTGCACTATATTTAAAGGTGTATATTATGTAAACTTGCAATGTACTTGAAGTCAGTATGGTAAATTTCTTGTAAGCTGTTCTGTACAAACGTTCGGGATACAGTATCTTGCTCACACATCGGATGATATGTGCGCTGTACATTATTTGCATATTTCACTTATTTAAATAGGCAATAGAATGATAGATTGCCTGTTTAACAGCAGTTGAAAAGGGTTCAATAAGCTGACAACAGTGACAACAAATTATTGCAGCGTTGATTCAATGGGTGCATCGCTTGTCCACAGGTTATTATTCGTATGCACGGGTCGTCTGTATACCCCTCAGTTGATTCGCGACGTTTCTCTCGTCGACTCGAACCGGAGTGAGTTCACGTCTCGCCACAGTTTGGAGTGGAAGTTCCTCTTCCTAGATCACCGTGCGCCTCCAATTATTGGCTATTTGCCGTTCGAGGTGTTGGGCACGTCGGGCTATGATTATTATCATTTTGACGATTTGGAAAAAGTTGTGACCTGCCATGAGGCTTGTAAGTATTCCACATTTAATTTTATTTACCATATTTCATAAATATTGTCGTCAATTTTGCTTAGAATCGGTTTATAAGATTTTGTTTCTATGTAAAGTGTCACTACGACAATTCGGAATTTGTTTATTAATAAAGTATAATCAAAGTGTGTAAAGAAATAGATGGTAAGTATTATTTTTCTTGTGTATAGTAATGCAAAAGGGTGAGCTGACGTCGTGCTACTATCGGTTCTTGACAAAAGGACAGCAGTGGATTTGGCTACAAACTCGTTTCTACATCACGTACCATCAGTGGAACTCCAAGCCGGAATTCGTTGTGTGTACGCATCGTGTTGTTAGGTAAGTTTTATATTAGTCTCTTTATTAAATTAATTTCTCAGGACCCTTTTTATTTTAAGAAACAATGCATTTAAACGATAGTTAATTTTAAAGTTACAATTCAATTATGTTTAAAAGAAAAATATTTTTTTTTTCATGGGTGTATGATGAAGATTCGAAAAAGACCGAGATGACTTTTGACATAAATAAAAATAGTAACATTTTCCCTTTTGTGTATTATATAAATTGTACCAGTTTAATTGCTACTGCAATTTCATCCTGATTTCTACGAACCCTTAGTCCAGATCCAGGGTATGCTTGCACTATAATCCTGAATTTGGCGAGCCCAGTTACTATAACATTTGCGCGACTGCTATCCGCAATCCAAATTCCACTACAATTCTGTACAAAAGTGTTTAAAACATCGAATACGGACATTAATCAATATCTTATGTTATTAAAACGTCGAATAAGGCCCACAGATTAATATCGTGTGCTATTCCAGTTACGCTGATATCGCTAAGTCGACGAAACAAGAAGGTGCAGAAGCAGATACAGTAAGTGAGGCTGAAGTGAACCGAGGAGGCATGAAGGAAGCCCCCACTGAAGACGCGATGGTGGCCATGTCGCCTTCATACATGTCCGATGCCAGCGACGCCTTTGGGAACTCTTATCAGACTTTATCACAGGTAAAGATAAATGTTTAATGATATCGATTTTGTGTATCTTAAAAATAAATGCTGTAATTTCTACACTGAGATTGCAAATGGAAACGTTTACATCGTTTGTGATAATGAAATGTCCTGCAGAGAGGGCGAATGAGTAGATAACTAGAAACTAGTATTCTGTTTTTCGTATTAGTAATAGTGAAGGAGTAATTCGTTAGCAAAATTATTTATAAAATCTTTATGCTTCAGTATATTTTGTATATACGTTTAAATACCTGGTGCCCTCGGGCAGTGTATTAAATATTATGAAAATTATTGTTCATTTCATACTTTACCTAGGTAATGTATACAAATCCTAGGGATTGTATAGAGTATCTGCTGTTCCACTGGCAATGTGTAATATAAATAGATCTTGGTCTTTATTTAGTAACTACCTACAAAATGACGGTCAAATGAAACCGGTTCTATTACCAAAATAAACTTTAGTTAAATTATCATTAATGGTGCTACTAAAAAAAAATTTATTAACATTTGGTTTTTACTGATTCGACCATCGGAGGCGGAAAACGACTCTGATGGATATAGGTTAGAATGGTTATTTTTTTTATATTTCATAACGAAATTAGTAGCAGAAAAAATCTTACCGTTCGACGATCGAAGTAATGATAACTGTGTAATTGGCGAGTCATAAATACTAACAAGTTTACATGAATAAAGAATACTTTGATTTTGATTCAAACTAGTGAAAACAATCATTTTATTTTCCGAACCATCCTTGTCGACTGCCTGCTCGCACGTCCTCCCTTACCTTGCTCTCGTCATAACATACATTACCTGCTGCGTATTGGGTATTGTATAGAATACCTAGGCAAAGTATAAAATAAATATTATTTCATACATTACCTGCACGTTTTAGGTATTCAATACATTACCTAGGTATTGTATAGAATACTGGATCAGATTGCCGGTAACATATATTGCGCGGCTTTGACCGCACGATATTATCCCGCGGGAATGTAACATTTTAACAGGAAAAAAGTTACCTATTTCAATGTCAAGATCCTAAACTTAAAAAAAAAACACGTCGATTTGTTGCGAAGTGAAAGAATGTGTAACAAAAACACTTCTATTTCTATTATACCAAACCGAACGTCGGTTCCCAAACCGAACGTCGGTTCCCAAACCGAGCAATATCTTTTAAATGTGGCTTATATCCTTTCTATAAATAAACATACATAATACACATAAACGATTTAAAAGTGCTTCTTTGAAGCCTACGTGAATAAAGTATATTTTTAATTTGAATCTGACAGTTCGAGAGCGACCTAAGGAAGGGAGAGGGCTTCAAAAATATAAAAAAAAACGTCATCTGTACATTCTTGAGCGTGTCCAATTCTTTTTTATTTTAAGTTCAAGGATTACGAAAAATGTATAATCTGACGATTTCCACAAGCCAAAGTAAGTTTTTTTTAATTGTCAGAATAGGCGAATCCCGCTAGACTATGAGACTGCAACTTCTAGGGCATAAAGATGAATAAAATCGTACCGCGAACGCTCGACAACAAGACGTCAACCACACTGTTGCCGCACCGCGTGTTTTGTATGGAAACTAACGACCGTCTGTACGCGGTGCGACAAACGCGCGGCTACCGTATCGCAGCCGTCCGACACAAAACGTCTAATTTGAAAGAGCCCTAAATCAAATTTCACAACAAATAATGTCGAAAGAACCAGTGAGTAAAAGGAAAAATGTCCAGACCTGTTGGCACGTTTTAACCAGCTTCGGGAAAACGTGCTCTCAACATTTGAATTACAACATTTGCAGAGACGCAACATTAATATTTGTCGAGCAAGAAAATGTTTTAAAGTAAGTAAAAGAAGCCATACAGCAGTGGTTAATTTAGGACTCGGCGATAAAAGGAAAAGTTACCTTTTTCCTTTATAAAACATAACTCGGTGGCCGTTGGCTCCAGTCTACCCACGGCTGTCGTGATTTGCACATGGCTTTTTATAAATTGTAGTGAGGCTAGGATACCAATCGTTGTATAACAAAAACTCTATTACACCAAACCAAGAAATTAAAAACAAATAATATCTACGAGAGTCACATGTTATGTCTGATTCCGAGAAAACAGTGGAGGTGCGAGAGTCACACGTTATGTCTGATACCGAGAAAACAGTAAAGGTGCGTAAAATTTAATTGAAATACAAATGTTTTCTCTTTCTCTCTTTCACTTACAATAAAGGTACTGGAAAATCTATCTTTGTGTGAAGTTTCTAGTGAATAGGGAGTGGACATAATATTTGCGTTAACGGTTAATGGTCAGCAAGCTAGCTTGACTGCCTCCGTCGTAGCACAGCGGCGCTCTTTAAAATGACTCCTGTGTTCAAAAATCCTAGGTTGGACCGACAATTTCTGATGGTGGTGATTACGCCAGTACCCATCAGTGTAACGATAACTTGAATTCAAGAATGGAGGCTGTTTCCCTGTTATGGGACATTAATAGGCTGATACTTTGTGCACTGTTCGGTGTAGTCAGTTGTTCGTAAAGATAAGCCGCCGTAGCTAAACCTTATAATGGTCAGCCGCTGCTGCTAAAACCCGAAGGGGAGCATTATTAACAGGGTATTTGATATTGCAGCCTGCATCAGTGAAGTCGGTGTCGGCAGGCAGTACCGCCGGCACCGTGGCCACCACGCGCACGGCTGCCACGGCGGGCGCCTCGTGGCCGCGGACGACGCACGCGCGGTACACCACCGGTGGGTCCGACACCGCCTCGCTCTCGGGCGAGTCGCGCTCGTCGCAGCAGAGGAACGGCTCTCGTGAGGTGAGTGATAAATTATTTATTTATCCCTGAACACTATATTACCTGGTATTATCCGGTTCAAATACTATTAGAATAATACCTTGAAAAATGCCGTCAACTTCGCTTGTCCGTAACGTTAGCAACGCATTAGAAAGAAAGAAGATACAAAAATGAACCAGACAGTACAACGGCTGCCAGGCAACGAAAAAAAGAAATAATATGAAATTTCTGTTTTTTTTTTTAATATAATGTCATTGGCTCATCTGGGCAAGTGAGTGCTCTCTCTTCATCTCCGTTGCGTACGGCATAGTACAAAGAGTACAGCAGGCTATCTCCGGCCCAATCCGTGATATAATTGCTACCATGCTTGACTGTCTCAGGGTTGTCACTTTTAGCTAAGTATTAGTTTAGGGCCACGTAAGCCCCAACTGGCGCACAGAGAAAGGGGTCGAGACTTGTTTTGATGCGTGCGGTGACGGAAAAACACTTTAGCGCACGCGTACAAGCCGCGCGTGGTGCGTTTGTATGAAGATACATACTTTCCACTCTTTTTACTACGCCTACAATGTGGCCCCACACGGTCACTCACGAGAGTCCAATTTGCCATTAAAGTGTCGGACCCGGTTCGTCGTGGCGTTCGGACTTATATAAATTATTGCGTATTTGTGCCTTAAATTATTTTTCATTATTCATTATAGATTGAAATATATTTTATTTACTTATTTTGCATTATCGGCCTAAATATTTTACTTGTGAAGTATTTTTTTTTAATAAAGCCTATTAAATAAACAATGGAAAGTATAGGAAGGACGGAGGATAATAAAGTAGCACAAACGGTTGATAAAAGGCCATTTTCTTCTTCGAATTCTGAACTCGAGGGCCGATACTCAGAAGCACCAGCTAAGAGGGTTCGTCAAGTAAGTAATTTCAGTTAAAATAAATCGTTAAAATAATGAGCTTAATTTAGGAGTCAAAAAAAATAAAAATAGACAAACGGTTGTCGTTAATTATAATTTTATGAAGTTTCTCGCATGATGACAATCTTCCTTTACACTTGATCGAATGTTCTTCATTGAACCAAAATTTTGAATATTTTTAAAGCGATTCAAACATATATCTTTGTGTGGCTGAAGATTACCAATTTGTTTGAATGAGAGAGCCTCAAATGTACGTCAGCAATGATCGAAGAAATCCACTATTACTACTATCCTATTAATATTATAAATGCGATGGTCTGGATGTTTGTTACTCAATCACGCCTAAACGGCTGAACGTATTTAGATGAAATTTGGCACACGTATAGTTACCCGGATTCGGACGGGCTATAAAATTCCTACGCGAAACGTCTCATTCCCGCGGGATATTTGAAAAAAGAAATTACGCGCAGGTGAAACCCCGGGCGGTAAGCTAGTATACAATAAATTCACTTCAAGGAGACTGTCCGAATTCCTGTAATGGCAAAACTTTCCTCTTCTATCGTACCAGTTGGGACGTCGATGGCTGCATTTATCAGATAATTACTACTCGATTGCAAACAATAACACAAACCTACCGTAGAAGAAGGACGAGAATAAAACGACTGTCACGCCGGATGAATATTGCATTCTGTATTATTTACATTTTGAATTAATAATAAGAAAAGCTGTACCATTTATAATTTTAGTGAATAAGAAATAAAAATCATCATTATCTCAGCATATTCATGATTTCATCCAGTATCGAGTCCACACGGTCCGCTTCGACTATGATCCTAGATTACAATAAGAAATAAAATTACAATGTTAAAATAAAATCTAAGTGCTGGCTAATATTATATAATGAATAAAAATAAATTGCTTTTACGTAGGCGTGTATAAAAAGTAGTTGCTTTGCACATAATTGTTTTGTGACATATCAGCAAAACTTAGTCAGGAGATCATTTTTAGCATATGAGTGCAATCAATCTGGGGACATCGGATTTCTATTCGAATAAAAGATTCCATTCAAGTGTAGCTCGTGTAATAAAAACGCTTGTTCAGCAATTTGGCCACATTTCTAGTTAAAGTGATTATGCTACATACTTGGTTCTAAGAATACAGAGGTCGTGGCTTGAATTCCCACTTAGTTTAATTAATGATTGGATAGCTACCACCGCTGAAATATGATATTAGCTCTAGCTCTCTGTTTCCGCATAATTTAAGATTATAAAGATTCAGTCCTTTTATAAAATGTTCGAAGATAAAAGGAGTACCTCATAACAGCACTTTAAACTACGCTACCTGATGTTAAGCCCGATAATGGAATAATAGGTCCTGGTGTCCACCATCAGGTGTCACCATGCGTCTACCCGTTGAACATTGAGCCAAAAATAAAAGCGAAAGGATTTTTTTTATGAAATAGCAGGCAGACTAACATGTTCCACACCTGATAGTAAGTGGTTACTGCCCCTCATAGACATCTGCTACACAGGAGAAATCACAAATGCGCTGCTCGCCTTTGAGGCAGGAATTCGCTCTGTTCTTGAAGATTTTCTGTTCTTTTTTATTGCAATGTGTAACAAGACTAGCAGATCGTATGCTCCTGATGGTAAGCGCCAGTGTTGGGCGTAATTAATTACTTTTGTAATTTAATTAATAATTGAACCAAAAGTAATTCAATTACTTTAATTGCAATTACATGTAATTGAAATTACTGTAATTGAATTACATAAGTAATTGGTAATTATAATTACATTAATTTGTAATTGTAATTACTCAATTACTTTAACAAATCTTTTTGTTTTTTGACCGTGTAACCTCTATAACCCGACCAAAATAAATGTTACTTCCCAACTATGGTTATAAGGTCGGTTTAAAACGAATCAAACCATGCCGTATAAACCAAAATTTTGGTTTAAAACCGTTTAAAACAGTGTTTTACGGTTTTTATGGTTAGAAACAGTTTTTTTTAATATGAACTCAGAATGCATTAGATTATCGAATTCGCCATGCAACGGAGTACCAAACTGTGTATTTTCATGTTTGTCAGATTTTTTCAATGATTTTTTACTATGATACTATTACTGATATTTAGAGATGGGCAAAGTGTTTCTGCCCGGCAGGTAGGATTGGGAAGACCCTTTGATGATACTTCCTGGAGAACACTCATGATGTTATTACCCTGAAAACACCCCCTGGTAATACTACCCGGAGAACACCCCCTGATGTGATTACCCTGGAAACAACCCCCGATGCAACAACCCGGTGAACACCCCTTTGATGATACTTCCTGGAGAACACCCATTATGTTAATACCCTTAAAACACCCCCTGGTAATACTACCCGTAGAACACCCTCTGATGTGACTACCCTGAAAACAAACCCCGATGCAATAACCAGGTGAACACCCCTGATGTGACTACCCTGAAAACCCCCCGATGCAACAACCCGGTGAACACCCTTTGATGATATTTCCTAGAGAACACCTATGATGTTAATACCCTGAAAACACCCGCTGGTAATACTACCCGGTGAACACCCCTGATGTGACTACCCTGAAAACCCCCCGATGCAACAACCCGGTGAACACCCTTTGATGATACTTCCTACAGAACACCTATGATGTTAATACCCTAAAAACACCCCCTGGTAATACTTCCCGGAGAACACCCCCTGATGTGACTACCCTGAAAACAACCCCTGTTGCAACTACCCGGTGAACACCCCTGATGTGACTACCCTAAAAACCCCCCGACGCAACAACCCGGTGAACACCCTTTGATGATATTTCCTGGAGAACACCCATGATGTTAATACCCTGAAAACACCCCTGGTAATACTACCCGGAGAACACCCCCTGATGTGACTACCCTGAAAACAACCCCTGTTGCAACTACCCGGTGAACACCCCTGATGTGACTACCCTGAAAACCCCCCGATGCAACAACCCGGTGAACACCCCTTTGATGATACTTCCTGGAGAACACCCATTACGTTAATACCCTGAAAACACCCCCTGGTAATACTACCCGGAAAACATCCCCTGATAAATACCCAAAAAACACCCTCTTTTGTTGGTACCCTGAACACCTCCTACGGCTACTATTATCTACCTATTGAATAATGTATTTTGCACGTTATTTTATGCCTTTACAATTCTAAATACAAATAACTCTTTTTTGATCTGTTTTCCGTAAATATACTTTTGATGAATCATTACCTAATTATTTTATTTTTAAACTAACTAAACTTAAAAAACCGGCCAAGTGCGAGTCGGACTCGCTCATGCAGGGTTCCGTAGCAGCAAGTATCATCATAATATAAAAGTTCTAGTAGTTCTTTGTAAGTTTGATCGACGTTTTTATATTTGAGTTGATTGAATGAGAGGAAAATGGCGGTTTACGATTTATGACGTTTTAAAAAAAAACTAATTACTTGATCTCGTTCAAACCAATTTTCAATGGACGTTTGCATAATAATGTACATCATATATTTTCTTTAGATTTATCGTTCTCTTATTTTAGAAGTTACAGGGGGGGGGGACCAACATTTTATCACTTTGGAAGTGTCTCTCGCGCAAACTATTCAGTTTAGAAAAAAATGATATAAGAAACCTATTTATCATTTTTAAAGACCTATCCATAGATACCCCAGACGTAAGGGTTGGATGAAAAAAAAATTTTTGAGTTTCAGTTCTAAGTATGGAGAGCCCCAAAAATTTATTATTATTTTTCTATTTTTGTATGAAAATCTTAATGCGGTTCACAGAATACATCTACTTACTAATTTTCAACAGTATAGCTCTTATAGTTTCGGTAAAAAGTGGCTGTGACATACGGACGGACCACAGACTAATGGGACGGACAGACAGACAGACAGACAGACAGACAGACAGACAGACATGACGAATCCATAAGGGTTTCGTTTTTGCCATTTGGCTACGGAACCCTAAAAAGTACCGAAAAAGTAATTGAGTAATTGCAATTACCAATTACAATTACAAATTTGTAATTGTTAATTGAATTACTTTAAACAATTACCAGTAATTTGTAAATTGAAGTTTTCAATTACATTTTGTAATTGTAATTAGTAATTAATTACATTTTGCCCAACACTGGTAAGCGCCACGTCTGCCCTTAGACAGTGCAATGCCAAACAGTAACTAAGCAGTTACTGTCTGGCACCGCCCTGCGCCCGCTACACCGAGACGAAAGTTATTAGTTCTCATATACCCAGTAATTTCACTAGTGCATCGGTTTGAAAACATCGCCGATGACAATGAATTCCATATTTTGCAATGTTGTGGACAATTAATCCCCAATTAATGTTTAAACATTAATTTAAGATCGTGGAGCCAGCTCTGGCACCGCAACACGGCATCGGAGCGCAGTACCTCGACCCGGCCCCGTACGTGGGCGCCGTGGGCGTTCCCGGAGTGTTGCCGCTCCCGCTGCCGCCGCTGCCCGTCATCGTGTCGCCCGATCAGGCTCAGATGCAGGTGAGGTTCCCGACCTTTGGATCTTATGAGGTCTGGCTACCTGATAAGAATGACCTAGAGAGCTCTGCCTCATTATGACGCTGTGGCAACGTCGCCGGCTAAGTTTCTAAGCAGTTAATATTGAAATGTGTGTATGTGGTATCAAACATTGAAACAGTCGTTATGTGAGTTAAGTATCATATATTTTAATATTAACTGCTTGGAAACGTAGCCAGCGACGTTGCCATGGCGTATTAAAACGAGGCAAATTTAGACACTGCCATAGAGGCGTATGACACATTTGGAGAAACAGGGTATAGTAAATCAATCATCTTTGCGATCCTAAGAGCCAGAAAGATCATCAACATTGATAAAAAAAAATCTTTTTTGTTCTAAATTAAATAAAGCACTGTTTTATGCCAACTAAGTATGTATATCTTAAATCTGTTTAATCTGTTGACTGCTAACGATCGCTATATACGGATGGTTGACCTAATACTCTTGACAAACCTGTGTCATTCACTAAAAATATCGACGAAAATAGTTCCTACCTGACATAATATGTTAGATAAACCAATAAGATAAAGTATTTACTGTAGTACTAGCGCCATAATTGCATTAAATTATAAAACATCTAGACTTTAAAAACAACTATGTGAGTCTTCTTTAAACTAATATTAAATAAAACAATAATAATATATATTGCTACTATTTAAAAATGATTACTATAAACATTATTGGGTATTAGCACAGATTATTAAATAGTTACTAACGTAACAGATGCTTCACTCAAATAATTGCTTTATTGGTGAAGGGTTTTGGATATTAGTAAATCCAAGACCTGTGACGGTCTCGTGAAGTGACTCGTGAATTTTCATTATCATTAGCAAATCCAGCAGATATTAGCTTGAGAATACCTTTTCAACTAAAATAAGAGAACTTAATTTGCTTCGACTTATTATGTAGTAGAAAATATGATGTATAAAGTGTTAAAGCAGGAAAAATATCGATCACATCACAAAACGGCGATTTTTTATAAGACCTAACAATTCTTTGAATTTTTTCACATAGAATTTTTCTTTAGAGGTCGATGATCCTAACGAATAAAATGAATTTCCCTTTATTTTTAAAGGATCCCGGAACAGTACTATTGGTAATAAAGTTTGAGGCGAAATTGCCTCTTATACTTCATTTTTATTAAGCAAATAATCATATTTATTGGTGAGTTCAGATCAACTCCCATTAATTGATGTCTTGTTGTTATCATTGTTTTGCTATGGTAGCTTTCTTGCAAGACGGGTCAATTCAGATCATACAAAATGCGCATTCAAAATTTTGTAGGCATTGGACTGTTCAAAGTGTTTGTCCATTACAGTTAAAACAAAATGAAGAGAATAAGTTTAACCCGTATAAAACAATAAATAATGTTAAGACGTATAGTTTGGTATCATTTTTATTAGACTATTATCACCGTGATTAAAACACATTTTTCGTTGTAACGTTACATCCGTAATAATCATTTACTAGAAGTGACACTTTCGTGACAATTTGGTTGGTCATTTTGTTATTGCATACTTATATAATTATAGATATACTGAAGAATAGTAGGGATTAATAATTTGATAATATTAAAATAAATTATTTGAATATTAAACCAATTGGCTAATCGTCACGAAAATGAATTGGCCCTGTTTATTGTGCACGAAGTGATCTTCAATTTCTCTATCTCTATAATATGTCATAATAGTCGCAAACGTTGCGTTTATTTCAATATTAGATATGTTAAGCAAAATAACTTTTTTTTTATCAGGATCTAAGTTTCATTGTCCGATTACTATTTAGATGGTCCTATTTTTTTTCTTATTTGAATTAGTTTCAGTGTTGAGTATAACAGCACATACATATAATTATTATAGTAGACTTATAATTACGGTAAGCTTGATATTATCGAGTTATCTAAATAACACAATAATATTATCTACAACTGTTTTCTTAATAACAATGCTGACGTCTTTCATAATTAGTGTTAAACTTTAATATACAAATTACTTACAAATTCATTAAACATTTCCCTGAAGAATAGTAGGGATTAATAATTTGATAATATTAAAATAAATTACTTGAATATTAAACCAATTGGCTAATCGTCGCGAAAATGAATTGGCCCTGTTTATTGTGCACGAAGTGATCTTCAATTTCTCTATCTCTATATTCATAATAGTCGCAAACGTTGCGTTTATTTCAATATTAGATATGTTAAGTAAAATATTTTTTTTTTATCAGGTATCTAAGTTTCATTGTCCGATTACTATTTATATGGTCCTATTTTTTTTCATATTTGAATTAGTTTCTGGAAGCCTTTTCAGTGTTGAGTATAAGAGCACATATAAGCATCTGTAGTTTCTTTTTGTTGAGATCTTGTTGGATGTGCAATGGAAAATTTTGTAGACTAGATATTTCCCCTACTGATTTCCTTTTTATCACTCCTTTATATTTGTTGTAGATTGGATTCATATTACCTCGTTGGACTTGTATTTTTGAGTGCTACCGGGTCCCGGTTCCCATACCCGGGTCTAGGAGATTATACGTTATAAAGTACTAGATATATGTTATAAAGTCAGTTGCTTATTTTGATAACTTTTATTTCGTCGGTGGACGCCTTTGCTTTATTAGAAAACTTAAATCGATTGAATTATTTTGTGAATGTTTCCTATTATAAATAAAATGGTTTGAATATGAGACAGTTCTTGAAAAAGAAATCCCTTATTAAAATAAAAACAGGCTATTTTTGTCAGGTATTATTATTTTCAAAAAGTTAATCATTGATCGTTATTGTACTTTCAATCACACTTAGCATAAATAGCTGAGTGTGATTGAAAGTACTTTATGTGCTCTGATTATAATCCGGCATTGGTTTTACAAAGCAAATATACTATTCGACCTACCAGTGATGTTAAACAAATACAAAAAATATGGGTATTGAATGTGCCTTGATGATCCGTTGCTGACCTTTATGTAATATTGATCGTAAATGACTACGAAAGAAAAGAAATGTTCTTTCTGTTTCTTTCTAAATGACTGCGAAGATTTTTGTATGGAGGCTGGCTTCTGATCCGCCTTTTTTTTTAAAACAGCGTTTATTTGCAATTTATCCAAAATCGATACCTATCATTAAAACCAACACAAAATTATAATTAGAGGAAAACCCGTAAAGGGACGTTTAGTAAAGTAAAACTTTGGCTGAGCTTTATGTTTGTGTTGATATTAGGTATCCATATAAAGAATATAACTTGAACGCCATTTTGAATAAAAAAAACAATGTCGGCCCAGTAGGAAGGCCAAAGTCTTTATTGCCCTAAAATGATATGTGCCTCTATTGCGAGGAGTGGTGTATTTATTACGTGATGCGAGTTAGTTGCCGTGGCAGGAGCAGTTGCAACGGAAGCACGAGGAGCTGCAGCAGATGATCGTGCGCCAGCAGGAAGAGCTGCGGCAGGTGAAGGAGCAGTTGCTGCTGGCGAGGCTCGGGATACTGCAGCCTCTTATCAATGTGAGTAGTGCTCGGGAAACATCTTGAAATCGGACGGGGATTGCGCAGAACGCGAAAGTGATACGTGCAGGCTTTTGATCAGAAGCATACTTCTGACCAATAGCGCGCGTGAATCTCCCGTCGCCCGCGCGCGCTATTGGTTATGCGCAAGTGCACATGCGTGAACTTTCCCCCATTCCGTCGACCGAGTGTCAAGAAGTTTGCCGGCAGCTATAGTTATTTTTAATAGTCAGACATTCAGCCGCAATCGCACCTGATGGTAATTGGTGATGCGGCCGAGGAGGGATCATGTCTGGCTTATAACAGCCGCAGCCTATTCAGTAATTTTTTTAAGACATCCAATCATAGTGTTCGGGGAACATTTCAGCCGGCAGTGAATGGAATAACTAAGGAAAGAAACCACGCGTGGAGAAATTATGTGATCCATGTGAAGGGGTCCGATTTAAATTAGAACGAGATCAGACGAGTAGCTTTTTTATTTCTTCTATTAATCTCCATTTCATTGACTTATGTCGCTGATGTTTTAGTTTTTAACTGCCTTCAATATTTTGTAAACGTTGGTTTTTGGTGCAAAACAATTTCCGCTTTAATATTGAACCATGACTAATAGGCTACATCGTTCTCTAGGTTCCGAATCCGTACATGAGTCCGGATGAAATGCAACATAACCAGCGTGTCCCTGCACAAATAGTGTACGAAGGCAACGTGCCGCGAGCGCTGCCCGGATACCCGCCGCAGCAGCAGCTTCCCGCTCCCCCGCAACAACAACCCCCGCAGCCCCCGCAACAACCCCCACCCAGCGGTGGACACCATCAACACATGCCTCAGTGAATCACCAACATTGCCTCTCCACTGACAGCATACTCCGGTGGGGGCGTGGTTTGTATGCTTGTAGGTGGCGCTATTTGGATTAAAGGTCTTGTAACTATGTTCATTTTTTGAAATTGAACTGCCACAATGCCTCTAAGTTGCATTTTGCTCTGCTCTTTCTGGATATAAGTTTTTAGAAAGATTGATTTATTATTGACTATAAATAAATTATCTTTCTATAAAATCTTTTTCCTATTTATTTTTTCAGTTAAATTTTGCTATATTATACTCGGTAGCAAAAAGCTTGTTTTACCTCCAAGTCCTCTAGCGCCTCCTAGCGGAAGCAAAAACATACATCGCCTCCATTTCGTAACGTTTAAAAATGTACTTCAACGGACCAAATACATTTTGTTACTTGTATTGTAAGTCCGATTTTGGCATTCTAGACTAAATTGTATACGAGATCCAACAATGTAGGAAGATTTCTATATTTATAAATATTTAATAATGTTATGAATAAGGTACAGTCGTATAGGGTTGGAAGACTAGGCCTGTAATCGGGAATTATGGTGCTGTCTGCACTCTCGTGCCAAGTTGCGACGTGAACTGGGAAGGAACGAGGTGTACCCGTTCAGTAATCGCGTTTATATTATAATTGTACTATCAGATTCTAATGCTATTAGGATAATACCTTTTGGAATTGAGCGAAAAATTACGTCAACTGCGTGATGACTTACACACACACAGATAATATTTTGCGTTGCAGTTGACGTCATTTTTCGCCCCATTCTAAAAGGTATTTTCCTAATAGCATCTGAACCGGATAGTACACCTTTTTATGTGGGTGGTTCCATTGCCATGTCACATGGAGAAGGACTTATTGTGATAGAGGAAATTACTATTTTCAATAATTAATTATATCCTCATGATAAGTACATTCGAAGAGCATTTAACATTTTTACGTGTTCGGCTTGTGTGTATGGAAAGCACCAATATGTCTTAGAATACATGCGTATTGGGAGCCAGTACACTTGAAATTCACACAGTCTGGCAGCACATTGAGCGACGCTTTCTGATGAAGTGTCCCTCAATGGAATAGGCCGCAGTACCCGCTTACCATCAGGTGGGCTGCGTGTCTGTCTGCCAACTGAAATGGCATAAAAAAATTTGGTGAACAAGTAAGAAGTTATTGTGACATGTGACATAGCAATGAGGAACCTTTTTTATGAGTCTTGTCACTTTATGACAAACGGATAAGTAGCAATTTTACTATTTCAAGCTTCATTCATATTTAGCCAAACCTAATTAGTGTTAGTGAAATTTATATATTATGGATCTAATCCGTAATGCAGCTATATTGTATTTGTTTGAAAACCAAAGCGCTGTTGTGAGTTTGGATAGTAAAACGAGCACATTCAAATAATATAATATTTAAAATGTCTAGTTAATCACTTCGTTAGTACGATGGTAGTGAATAAGTAGTATAATTTAATTTGTGGAACGGTAAGCAGTGATATTTCTTGGAATGTGCGTAAATTTCGTTGTATCATTATGTCTTATAGATTTTCATGGTTTAAGTAAGCTAGAACTTAAGGAACGTTGGTTACTTTTTGTTTAAGGCTGTGTAATCTCTATGGGACTTTACGATTTACTGCTAAATATGTACGTCTACTAATTTAGTTAGAATTTTGTTATGTGCAAGTTTGTCTCGTTTAAGTTAAAGTATACATTGATTTTATTGTATCATTATTCAGATGAATTTTATTTACATTGGTTAAGGCCTGTCATTCACGAAATGCGCTGGTTGTTTAAACTTTTAAGGTTCGAAATGTTCGTGCCATTGATATGTTAAATTTAACACAATTATAAAATAGCTAACCATTTCTCTGATCTCGCAGTAAACGAACATAAGCAAGTACTTTTCAAGCAAGATACGGGCAGGTAATATCTGTGAGAGAAATTGCTGTTTTGGTTTTATTTAGTACTGTAAATTTTGTAAATTAGTTATTTGTAAATTAATTATTCATATTTAGTACGATCTAGTACGTTATTGTTATTGTTTATAGATTACTTTATCTGATATATTTTATTTTGTTTTTTTCCTGTGGCCGTGTAAATAGGTGTCACAATAGAAGTTTTATTGATATTCTTTTGTTTATTAAATTGTTTATAAATCTTATGAATAAGTTACATGATTATTTTTCCAACTTTCGTTTTCTTTGATGACTTATTTTATAAATTATTCTTAGGTACGAATTTAACGAATTGATAAATATATATTTTTATATTTTAGTTCGAATATATTATCCAAAAAGAGACAAATAATTTCCTATTTCCGTCTTCTACAATTTATAATTCAAGTGGTTATTTGCATATTGATTTGGTTACAAAATTCGATACTTATGCAAGTTTGTCTTACGATAAAAATTATAATAGTTTGTTAAAATAAAAAAGCGGTGCCGGTGGCTTGCCATCATTAACGTGCTAATGACATTGATGTCACTAGTGTGAGTTCGTTAATATTAGTTGAAATCATTAATTAATATTTTTTATATTCAGTGTAATGGTTTTTTTGAATGCTTCATGTGTTGAAAGCGTGTCAGTAATGAGCTAGGATAGAACGGTACGGGCCAATTCACTTCAGCTTTTAAAAAACATTTACATATTTTATATGTGGGCTTGATCACCGTTCTGTTGTTCACAAGATATATACAAATGTTAGACGATAAATTACAGCAAACAGGAAGTCTTCTGTTTATGGATGAATTATTTTCAATTAATTATCTTGTTCTACACACTGTTTTGCTATTTTATTACAAAAAAATTAAATTAATAGAAAAAGTGATTCAGTAAATTGATAATAATTATATTAAATCCATAAATGAAAGACTGGTCACAAGACTTTTTATTTTAATTCAAAGTACCTGATGTCTGCTTGCTTAGTTTTTTTAGAGTTAATTTAAGTACAATCGCCCTTTGTAACGACAGGTTGGCAGGAACGTGTGGTCGATTTTTTTATAGTGACGGGTGTTTGTTGATTGTGTAAGCATTTTATTCCGTCGCTATGCGAAAAGATCGATCAGAAAGTAAAAGGCAGGCCGTTATCTCGTGGCCCATTTCGTAAATTGGGTATTAGGATCATTCTTCAGCCGTGACATTTCGACGAAATAGACTACAGTACTCGCGATCTTACTTGACCGGTCTGAAGCTAGGTTTAGCAAAAACAAATATTAATTGAGGATCTCCTCTTCCCGACCCCTGTCATAATTTAGGGTCCGCGCAAACGAGCTATAAGTGGTGATCACCGGTGGCTAGCAACAAACAGTTTACAAGATTCTTATTATCACGAAATTCCACCTTTGGCGTATTTCCTGAAGTTTTCATAATTTTCATATAGACTTACCACACACGGCTGACGCCGGTGGCCGTCACACGCTACAAGTTTTTAGCTTCAGGTAGTAGCACTTATAGCTGTGGCGTGAGGCCTGTGTATATGGCTATATTTAGTGTCAACTACACACCGACTGATTGGTCGCGACTCGCCGCTGGTAGGTGCAACTACAGCAA
The DNA here is from genome assembly GCA_949319885.1 of Mecyna flavalis. NCBI lineage: Eukaryota > Metazoa > Arthropoda > Insecta > Lepidoptera > Crambidae > Mecyna > Mecyna flavalis. The sequence goes on along the minus strand of OX439425.1, from coordinate 18,868,006 downwards.
AATTGCTACCAGTTTTAGCGTCCACTGGTCACTTTCATTTGAGCGGTTCCTAATTCTAAGCCACAGTGACTGTAGTCGGAGGCCTTATCGCGCGAAACCATAGTTTAAAAAAATTCGTAGCCACTCGTCGCGAGCTACTGATCGGTCAACTTACAGCGCGTCTACTGTATGTACGATCGCGGTCTCCCGCGCGTGATCACTTTTGGAAAAATATACTGTGCACGCGCATCGTGACTTCTTAGGAGCGGCGCTTGTAAACGTGAAAATACTGCACAGGATTTTAGCCTTAAGGGTGATCACGCGCGGGTGTCCCCGATAGTACCATAGGATGAGTGGATAGTTAGTGCTGTTAAGGGTAATATAAGGGACAGCGTGCAATCGCAAACATATTGTATGTATCGTTAAAAGTAAGCTAGTGATAGTTCTATGTCGCAGTCTAAGAAGTGTTTGGATTGGAAATCATTGTACATATTTACTTACTGCACGTAAAATATTGATTTTGCGTGCAGTAAGTAGAGTTCTATAAACGATGTTTTAATTTCATATATAATTTAAAAAAGAAGGGTATCTCTGGCAGTTTGTTTATCATAACTTGGTTGCATCGTCTTTACCTATGATCAACATTGAGTAGGTGATATAATTCATTCCAGAGATTTATCTATCTGTCTCAATTGTATTATCAAAAGAAAAACTAGGTACCTGTTATAAACCGTGATTTTTTTTCAGAGTTTTTGTTTCAAGTATTTCTGATTTTATATATTTTATTTAAAAATAAATAAATAATACCAATAAATGAATGTTTATTTATTATTCATACATACTCGTAGATAGGCGTTACTTATTTCACTGGTTAGTGCAGTGCAATGACGTTCAATTAAAAAACTAGAATCCCAATCACGCTCAAATATTGTCCGAAGCAAAAGTCTGCCCACCCGACTATTGGGCAGAGTTTTCGTTAGGTTGTATACAATTGACATTAAACACTAACTGCCACGAGATAAGGTGTTAATTTGAACGAATGTGTTATTGTCATTTGTGTCAACGCCGCTCGGACGTTTTTTGAGGAATTTTTCTTAGAGATTGGATGTCTAGTTGTATATTGAACGTCATTGGGTTCGTGGTATAAATATGCCAGTATTATAATTAACAATTGTCTCATATAGAAGAGAGTGGCTGTGCTAGTGTTTCAATTAACTGGTTAACTGCTAGTTCACTAGTTCATATTGTAACATAATACTTTTTGGAAATATTTGTAAACAGTCAAGCAATATAAGGATTGATAGTAACATCAGAGGCAAAATTAACGTAAATTTTATAACTACATGACTATAATTAATTATAATTAATGATTTTTGTACAAAGTATTGGGACAAAATCATTTATTCAAATATTCTTAGAGATGTGTTAAGAGTAGAAGATGGATTGTTCCTAACGGACCACCCAATCCAACCACCTAGGTGGTCGGTTAGGAATTTTATTTGTTGGGGGCAAAATATTGCAGAAGCCTGTCCATTTAAATATTATAATACGATTTCCTTGTTTATTTCTGAATTGTAGCGGGTTTTAAGAAAGCTTCATAAGTACAGGAACGTAATGTTTTTTAAGTTAGATATGCGTTATAATTTGATATAATTTTTAATTGTGTCTGGTAAGAGCGCATACATAACACATGTCGCCGCTGTTAATGGTGCACAGGAGTTGCAGGTTTGGAATTATTGTAGAGTTAAGTGACATTAGTGGGTAATTAGATTGTCTCAGTTTGCCATATTGTACACGTGTATTCTATAGAGCATCGTATGCATTCTTCATTGTGACATTTATCGATAAATCATATTGATATCATAGGCATAAGATTTATTACTTTGTTAAATAATACCGATAATTTTATGATTGTTTATAACTATGTATATTATTTATTGTTGTTTACTTGCCATAATAGCCTGGGAAAATTAGCTAAGTGAGCCAGAATGACACTTGAACTTATTTCATCACTTTACACATGCATCATAAGTGACTGAAGGATTGTGTACTTATCAACAAAGAACTCGGACTCATTGGTAGCCATTTTGAGTCTTCATTTGCTCATAATAGTCAAATCTTGTCAATTTTCTTGGGCTAATTTTCTTAGATTATAGGACAATGTTTGCAGAATGGATGATGTGTAGTAAATAGTAATAAGAATGAACGGGTTACTCTTAAATTCATTACATTTTTTAGATAAAAAGAGAAAAAACGTCCCAAACAGAATGCATGAAATGATCCAAACGCGTACCTTCAGATAATCAATATTTACATTACGAGTACTTATCACTATTTATTTGTCGTAACTCCAGTTCCTTAATTTCCGGAATAAACCCAAAACTTTTGCGCAATATTAAAGATATTTTTTTTGTTTTGAAGTTTTTTTTTAATTTACAAATTAAACAAAACAAAAACTTACATTATAAGGTTCTTTAAATTAAGATTGCACATAGCAAAAAAAATCCAATAAGACTATACCTAGCAAAAAAGAACTTACTTAAATTAAATTATAACAGGTGACAAGGTGTACTACAATGGAAAATTACGAAAAAGTGAGTTCTGTGATTCGTGACGATAAGTTCTGTTGTTACGATCTTACCTTACCTTACCTGAGTAAAGGCGCGGCTACCGTACCGCAGTCGTCCGACAAGCAACGTCTAAAATTAAATTGAAAGCGCCCTAACAGATATATACCTAAGTAAGCTGTCCTGATTTAGTAATGAATAATATGTTTGTAGCAACTAACATTCAGGAAACTAAACCATACGGACACCTCCCGACCGACGGCATTTCGTAACTTTAAAACTAAAATGAGATTATTCCATCTGCATCAAAAGAATCTTAGTTACATCGTGTAATATTCGTTTACCAGTTCTTGTAAGGGCGCTTTACCTGAAATTAAACTGGAATAGATTCCCTCCAGTGCATTCTTCATTTTACGGATCGTCCATAACGCACATTGTCTTTTGGATATTTTATTAATTAAAATGCCAAATAGGTTACCATTGATATTATATTGTAAAATACTTTCATTTATACATTATATTCCACTTTTCAACTATGGATTTTTGATAGTAAAATAGCCTGTGTAATTTTCGGGTAATTTTTATATATTAATTATTATAAAAGGTGGTACTGCGCATGTCGTCTGATTAAGATGAATACTCTTATGCCGTATTTTAATAGACATGATCTGACTTAGGTCTTCACGGCTAATTATTAGGTATCTAGTTAGACGATATGCGCAGTTGTTTTTAAATTTCCATCTAGATGTTGTGTTGTGCACTGTTGTAGCTGTCATTCACTACCCATCTCTTTATATGGGAATACAATAGATTCCGAAGTTAAATCATACATAAATAAAGATTCATGATCTTTCAGGACGTCAAAAGCAATATCACAGTAAAGCACGACACATCATGAATCTAGCTTTATTAATGTATGTCATTTACGCTATAAGCAAGTTAGTAGTATTTAATGTATGTGGAAGGGTACAGGGTAATGCCAAATTCGGAAGTTGCAGACGTGATATTGTCAATAGATTCGTTATATTCGGCCATGTAAAGAGGTTTTGTGGAATGATGTGGAAATAAAACGATAGTACCACATTTATTTGCTATTTATTTTGACAATTATCTTAAACTTGTCGTATTTATAATTCGCATTATTTATTTTTCGTAACAAACACTAATAGCAATAAAAAGTTACAAAAACTACTACGTACTAGAACTTAAAAGGTAATTTTGACATAATTATGGTACAAGATTTTTTAACTATTGAGATATAGGTAGGTACCCTTATAGCTGGAAAATTCAGAATGTCTAATAACCAAACCAGAAATTATTTTATTAGTCGGTATAGTGATATGTCAGGTAGAGCATCAAAACCAGCAAATAAACAAAACGTGATGGACCAAATTCATAGAAACTTGTGAAGTTAATATATCCAACTAGATATAAAAAAGAAAGTTACGTGTACCTACATACATTTATCTATTATCTACAAATATGTAATAAACTGTAAAATTAAATACAAGTAGAAAAAGGATCTTTTCCCTTTGAAAATACAGCTTTGGTTACCTGTATTTATGCTGTAAGTTTGTATGCTGTGTACGGAATATAAAAAAAATAAAAATTAAAAAGAAAACTGCTGCATTCTAAAAATAAAGTAGAAATTGAACTAAAAGAAACATAAATGGTGCCTTCAAAGAAATAAAACTTGATCATTCCTTGAATTCTATCACTGGGGGTATGTTAATAAACTTAAAAATACAAAATACCTTATAGACGTCTCATCTTTTCTCAATTAATTCGAAAGATGACATGACGTGCTCTTTTGCCAGACCATTTAAATGGAATGCATTATCATATTGTAATATCAAAACTTATAATAATACCATAAAATACATTTACTTAGATTCACAGCTTCTTTCCAGAATAAACGTAGAACTATTGCTATTGGTACGTTTGCATGAGCTACAGTTAAGTACTCTGGGTAAGTCGGCACTGAGCGTTTGACCGCTAGGTTGCATTATTCCCGTCTGCCCCTGTCAGTTCTCCCGCCACTGGGGGCGGATAGGCCAGGCTTAGGCCACGTTCTGTCCTTTGCCCATGCGCCAGTAGATACCTTTTGCGGCCAACAGCTCAGTGTGCGTGCCTCGTTCCACTATTTTACCTGTTTGAACAAAATTTTAAACGATGTTAACAACGACTAATGTCAGATCTTTTATGAATTTACTGGCTTACTATGTTTTAGAATTCGAGATTATTGATTTTTGTACCGACGGGAATAAGTTTTTAAATGATTTTGTATTTTACATTTAAGATATGCCGTCGTAAATTAATTCAAGTACCGGAAAATTGTTGATTAATTCGTAAAGAATTATATAAATAAAATACCTTTATCCACAACGCAGATGAGATCGGCGTCTTTGATTGTAGAGAGGCGGTGGGCAATTGTGACGCAGGTGCGTCCCTTGGCCGCCTTCTCTAGGGCTTCAGTGACGGCCTGTGATAAACAAAAAACATGAAGAAATAATTGCCCTTGGTACACCTGGGTGAACTATGAAGGTGGACCATGGGCAATGACTGAATAAAACGTTAAACAATTTGGCAAAGAGTTCCTTGATCAGACAAGCTGCTTTTGTGTTTTGTCCCAAACGATCTCTTACTGTCTCCATAAAACGTTTCTTTGTAAGTAAAGTCTGCAACAAAATAAGTTGATATAAAGCTGACTTTAGTCTTGTTGTTTCTGACTTTCTCCTGTATTTTCGTGTGAACTATGTCTACAGTTTTATGCTAGAGGATAGTAACCAGATATATACGATTTACCATTTTTTTTGGATATAAAAAAATAACTTTTAGAAATGAAAACAGTTTAATGTTATTGCAAATCGGTCATACATTTATTCGTATTAATTAAAAGTCTTTTATCAAAAATCCTAAATCTATATATATAAAGAACTCGAGAACGGATGAACCGCTTTGGCTGAAAATTGGTGGAGAGGTAGCCTAGAACCAGGAGACGGACATAGGATACTTTGATGGGACAAGGGAGGGGGGGATAGTTGAAAAAGGAAATTACGCGCGAGTGAAACCACATAGTAGGACTAAAATGGTTATTTTCTCCGTTTATTCCTACTAGTAGGACTGAGCGGTAGAACTAAACGGACTACATCAAAACCACAAGGGCGACCGCTAGGAACAAATAAAATAGAACACACTATAAGATACCCTGCACTACGCCTGTCTGTGAACTGATCTAGCATAAGAAATATATAAAAAAGTTACCCTCTCGCTGTTTGCATCGAGTGCAGACGTGGCCTCATCCAAGAGGAGAAGACGCGGAGAACGAATGATCGCTCTAGCAATGCAAACTCTCTGCTTTTGTCCTCCCGACAGCTGGGCTCCGCTTGAACCAAGGTTCGTGTTGTACCCCTGATAAAGATAATAATATGAATATTAGTCACACTAAATATGTACCATACCCTTATCATGCTTCGTGTGTTTATGTTTTGATAGAAAATGTTTTACGGCGAAAAAAAAGAAAAGAATCGTGAGCATACTACCTCTGGCAAGGAAACGATGAAGCTGTGTATGTTGGCAGCCTTCGCCGCAGCCACGATCTCGTGCATGGTGACCTTGCGGTTGTTGTCTCCGTACGCGATGTTTTCGGCCAGGGAGCGGTCGAACAGCACCGGCTCCTGTTGCACCACTCCGAGCTGACGCCGCAAGCGAGGCAGCGTGACAGCCTTGGTGTCTAGGCCGTCCAGCTCCTGACATAATTTGACAGTTTGTGTAGTATTATCCGGTTCGAATGCTGTTATAAAGGCGTCGGGAGTTCCAAGTTCCACACATAATAAAATCATGGATGAAGTCGGTTTGGTTTTGAGATAGATTTTTAAAGCTTGGTATATTTTTTTATTTTCTTTGTAACTTTTTACTGTAATATTATTAATATGTATCATGTGGCTGTACTTATTAAATAAATAAATAAATATTTGTTATTCCATAAGAACTAACTTTGTTTGAATGAGCTGCGACTACTAAAATTTGAAATTTGTGCTCAGAATGCTGAGGAAATCTGTTATTTATTTGAAGTACATGAAAAAAACACTGTTGTATCAATATTCTCCAGTTTACTGCAATAAAATACAAATGTACAGTAAATTCATGATCTCTTCAACTCTTATCGAGAATAAAAACGCGACACTAAAACGTAAAAGTACTTGGTATAATTTTATAGTACGCAGACCACCCTGAGCTTCTATTTGGGCGTTCCTTGTTTTAACCTCTGTTCCCTTTCTCGTAACCGTTTCTCTCTTTCGAACTCCTTCATCCGAATTATGTAGTCTTCGTGTTCGCAGTTCAAATAAGCGTGTTTCTCGTGGGCACATCGGTACAGGAAAGGCATGTTTTTGTACCGGCACACGAGGTAGTTCATTAATAGGTGAGCACAGTAGTCCCGGTATTTTGGTGGCACTCTCGCTGACATCAAGTCTTCTTCACACGCGACCATCTTTCGCTGACCCCTTCTATACGAGAATCCGACGGAAGTGTCGAAGGTTGGCTTATCGTTCATTTTTAGATCCACCCCTCGGGTACGCCACGTACCTAGTACTTGTCCCATTTCTATTTACAGATTATTTATCAAAATTCAAAAGAATTTTATATAGTTTTACTTCGAACATTTATTTCTCCACCATTTAATAGCCATTGGTTCCGAAATGACATTTGACACGGTTTGACATTCACCAAAAATCCTCGTACTGTCAATTCAAGAAAAGAGGTTCAATACACAAGACACGAGCGGTTCTTTTTTCGTCTGTACAAATAAATAAGTTGATGAGGCGTTTTTATTACTCTATGGTTGATACTTACAATACTTCCAGATTCAGGATCATAGAATCGTTGCAACAGCTGAAGTACTGTAGACTTGCCACTGCCTGAGGAGCCGACCAGAGCGACTGTCTTCCCTGCTTCCACCTTCAAGTCGATTCCTTTGAGGACGCGCTGATTCGGGCGCGTGTGGTAGCAGAACTCCACTTCTTTCAGTGCGAAGTTGCCAGTTGCGGTCTTAAAAAAGAAATTATGTTATGAAAAAATTAAATACATTTGATTTGTACATAGGTGTAAGTTACAAAGACCTTACCAAATTTTTTATACCGAAAGTGCCTATGAAGATTACCTAAATAATTCTTCGTTACCAGTTAATCATAATCGAAGTGATTTCGAAGGTTTTAGTGGGGCTTTGAGTATTAAGCTCGGTCGCGACATTAATGCGACGTTCAGAAACCCCCCCAACTTCTAAGGATAAGTATAAAAATGTTAACAACATACCCAGTCCCGCTTGTCTTTCACACCATCCTCAGTCCTAACTTTAGGCTTTCGGTTGATGATTGCGAGAATCCTGGCTCCACACGCCTTGGCCGAGTTGAAGCTAGGCGCGTATACCAGCGATTGACCCAACATGTACGCGCCGTACATCACGGCTTCGTTGACACTGTAGAAGAGAAACACTGGTCTCACTTTTTAAAATTTTATTTACAGAAATGCACGTGAATTATTAAAATTAGATACTTATTGCTAATTAATTTCAAACCGTATTTTAATTTTACAGACAGCAGCACATTAAGCCTAGCGCTACACTTGACGGAAACTCCGTTGCGGATCTTCCGCGACGGAACGCCAACACATGTTATTGCATATAAATTACAAACAGCGGGCACACTACGTGGAAGATCGGTCGCTCCGTCTTGGACGGTTTTATATGAAATTATTTCCGTCGCGGACGATCCGCGGCGGAATTTCCGTCAAGTGTGGCCAAGGTCTAACAGTCCATCGCATAGACTTCGATTTTAAGACTTTTTGACAAAGGGTAGGCTGGTCTGCTGCCTGTCCATGGTTCGTACTCACAGGAGCACAATCTTGTAGTCCAGCCTCTCGCGGGCCACCAGGTAGGTGCCGTAGACCGTGGCGCTGCAGTAGGACAGGAAGGGCACGTAGATGCCTAGACCGAGCACCAAACCTCGCCAGCGGGTCTTCTTGGCAACCGCGCGGCACGAGTCGACCAATGCCAACTTGAATTTGTCGAGGAATATGCTTTCAACACCTGGGAAGAAAATATTGGATACATCAACTCTCGACTGCCATCAAAAACTGTAAGGTAAGATGTGTTCTCTCAATTAAAGTCACTCGATGCCTCGTGGCTTAGTTGGCTTACCTAAGAACCTAGCCTTCGGTAGCCTAGATATCGTATTCGTATGTCATTTTATTATAAAAAAAATAGTGATAGAGAACTTTACTTTGAAGGCATAATCAGCATCTCTGAAAGATTAGGATTAAAGTAATAACTGAATTCTATCTTTATCTAGACTTGTATGAAAGAGAGGGAGAGAAATGGTGGGCAAAAATAAATTGCTTCGTTTCCAATGTTCGTTTCGTTCATAAACAATACGTCAAATATATGTTACAGTCAAAACTCATAGCCGGTCAAAACCACTTTTAACTATAAAAATTAGGCAAAAGTGGTTTTGACCGATGTCTTTAGTCAAAAACAGTTTTGACTGATTTTCGCAGTCAAAAGTGGTTTTGACCGGCTATGAGTTTTGACTGTAACATACATATATTTCCAATTAAATTAAGTGGTAGGTACCTAGTAGAGTCCGACCGAAACTGGTTTTCCGGCCGAAACCGAAACCGAAACCGAATGTTCGGCCGTGGCTTCAGTTTCGGCCGAAACCGAAACCGAAACCGAAACTCGCGTGGTCAGGTATAAAATTCCTTAAAATACTGATATTTTGTGCATTTTACAAATTATCCTGCAATAATTGGGACATGAAATGGAATCACAGTATTATTAATTTTGTTGTAATCATAAATTTAATACTAGACTTCCGCCCGTGGCTTCGCTCGCGTAAACTACATTCTATAAACCACTATGAACCCATTCTTAGTGGAAACTTACACATTATAAAGCTCGCTTTTTGAAAATTTAAAGTAAAAATTGACCCCTTGAAGGGTGAAATATTCAAAGACCCTTTCTTAGTGGGAACTTACACATTATAAAGAACCGATGTACAAAATTTGAAAATTTAATTTTTAACCCCTAATTAACCCCCTTGGGGAGTGTAATATCCAAAACCCTTTTTGATGGGAACTTAAACATTATAAAGAACCCCTGTACAATTTTTTTTAAACACCTTTTTAACACCTTCTATGCGGATGACAGTACGAGTGATACTTCTTACACCGATCGTGCAAATGTTTCTAACGCACATGTGACAGAATGTCAGAACAGACTTGTGTCTCAGATGGTGACTTTCTTAAAAGAGGTCTTGTCTTGGGGATGTCTTAACCTGGTCCAATTTAACCCGAAAAGACAGAAATTTGTGCGGTTACCACAAAAAAAACCGAATTTGTCGTTTCCCTCGATTTTGAGAGCTTTCGTCTAGTTATACAACCGAACATTGGGATTCTCGGCGTCGATATCTCGAGCGACGTTCAATTTCGCGGTTATCTGGAAGAAAAATCTAAGCTTGCCTTAAAAAAACTGGGTGTCCTAGGTAAAGCAATGTGGTATTTTACTCCGACTCATCGCTTCCAACTCTATAAAGCCCAAGTTCGGCCTCACATGGAGTACTGCTGTCATCTCTGGGCCTGAGCACCACAGTACCAACTTCTTCCTTTTGACCGTGTCCAACGTCGAGGAACCCGAATTGTCAGTGCCGAAATTCTGGCCGGTTGCTTAGATTCTCTGGCATTGCGTAGAGATATTGCGTCCCTGTGCGTCTTTTACCGCCTATAATCTTAGGAAGTGTACCGAGGAATTATTTGATTTGATTCCTGCTGCTAAATTTCATCACCGTGATGTGCAGCAGTGTTTTTAAACCAATGCGAAATAAAGAAGCGAGCACATTCCACCCTTAAAGGCGGGCAACTCAACTGCGACCCCACGGAGGTCTCGGGTGCTTATGGGCGGCGGTGATAACTTACCATCAGGTGACCCACTTGCTCGTTTGCCCCCCCCCCTTTTGGTGTCAGTTGCCTTGAAACTGACACCAAACTAAAAATATACTTCCCAAATTTCAAGATTGTAACTTTTAAAATGACAAAGTTTCATACAAACTTCCAATCCTCTTTTTACCCCCTTGGGGGTGAATTGCCAAAAACCCCTTATTAGTGGGATCTTACGCATTATAAAGAATCCTTGAACAAAATTTCAAGTTCCTGGGTCTTGTAGGCTTAGGCTTAGGCTGGACGTTGACTGTCAGTCAGTCAGTCAGTCAGTCCATTCCCTCTTTTGTATATATATGTAGAAGACAATATAAAAAAATATTATTAATGTTTTTATTATTTTTTCAAATGAGAACTTATCATAGCAAAATGTTTATCAGTTATAATCGAATCACTAATTGTTACTATTTAACGCACTGACTATGTTGTATTGCTAAAGAGATATCCGAACGGCGTACAACAATTCCCAAACAGGTTCGCGAGCGTCCGCCAAAGCGTTGCCGCGAGAAACGAAGTTAGGCGAGCGTGCAAGACAACTTCCGAAATCAGTTTCGGTTTCGGCAAAAGTTTCGGCCATTTTTGGCCGAAACCGAAACTGCAGCCGAAACTTGATTTTTGGCCGAAACTCGGCCGAAACCGAAACCGAAACCGAACCTTCGGTCGGACTCTAGTACCTAGCTTCAACAAGAATCTACGAGTACTTATAAAATTTAAAGAAGTAATAACAAAATTATGATTGCTTACCTAAGCTTTGAACTGTTCTGATGCTGATGACAGCCTCCGTGGCGACTGTTGTGGCGGTTTCCATAGCCTCGCGTTCATCTGATTGAGATTTCTGCGAGATGATACCCTCTAGCCATATACTTCCAACCATCTGTTAGACAAAAAGGTTGAATATAAAACGGACTGATTGAGTTAAGCTCCTAAAATCTAGAAAATTAAGCTTTTTTTACCGGTTGAATTTTAAATCGTTCGTCGTTCCCTGAGAAACGGCCACGGCCATCTTTTACCTTTGTAGGTTTATAGATTTAGACTCTAATCTAAATTTTAGAGCATATTATATTGCTCGAAGTTAATAGGTGTTAAAAACAAGTTTTTTAGTATTCTGTATAATATAGTTCTTGTTTTTGTAATACCCAATGACCGTTCTAAAGACAATGAAAGAATAAGTGTGGTAAAGGTGGTAAATATAGGTTTATGTTCAGTGGCATGTAAACATTAAATTGTTGAAATAATGTATGACGCTTCACCGCGCAGAAATATAGCCATGATTGCTATTATGAGCATAAGAAATATTATCTAAGTATTAAGATAAGATGCTACACGCAATACATGGTAAAAGTATTATCTTTTTACAACCTACATCACTACATTAACTCATTGTCGGGTTTATTCATTGTTTATTTTGACATAAGATAAACCCTCAATAACGTACCTACTTAAAGAAGAATAATTAAAATTAGTCTTCTCTAAGTAGTTAAGCCTTGAATAAATAACTAAGTAGTTTTATCCGTTAATTCACCATTTTTCTTTTACGTAAGGCTAATAACGTTACCATATTTATCTATCGGTAAAACGTGATAGATAAAAATACGATAACAGATTTCAGGGATTTCGTCGTCTTTCTCTTATACTCCGACTAGATGATGACCATGATCCAGGATTTGGCAAATCCAGATACATTGGAGCGCTGACCATGGGCGTACCCAGCTTCTGGCCTAGGGGGGGGCAAGTACCCTTGACGGGGGGGGGGGGGGGGGGGGTCGTCCGCGGCCTTTTTACTAGCACCAGAAAAAATGTGCAATTAACGAAGATTCTACCAGTGAAAAAGTTATCGAAGTGCTTGAAAAGGTGGTAGGCGGTTGACGAGAGGTCTGAAGAGTAGGTATGGTGGGTGAGCAGGATCAGAATTCAGTTGGGTTGGGCAGCGTTTGGAAAACTACGTCGAGTCTTCTCATCGCCAATTCCACAATGCCTAAAGACGAAAGTCTACAATCAGTGCGTCCTACCCGTCATGTCATACGGAGCCGAAAAGTGGACACATATTCTGTGCTTACGGCACGGCTGGTCCACAAGTTTAAATTCCCTCAGCGGGCTATGCAAAGAGCTATGCTCGGCATTTCTCTGCGGGATCGCATCCGAAATGAGATGATCTGGCAGAGAACCAAAGTCACCGACATAGCTCGCCGGATTAGCCTGCTGAAGTGGCAATGGACTGGCCATATCAGCCGTAGAACCGATAACCGTTGGGGCAAACGGGTTCTAGAGTCCGCGTCTCGGTAAACGTAGTGTAGGACGCCCTCAGGCCAGGTGGAACGATGATCTGCGCAAGATGGCTGGCAGGAGCTGGATGGGAGTGGCCAGCAGCGGACTGTTACGAGCTGATAATGATGATGATGATGGGGATCGGATCTCTTCTGTTGACCAGTGCCGGCTGCTTTGATGCAAGTTGCGGTGATTGTCTGACCAAAGTCGTTTTTTGGTGGGTTTTTGCCTTTGGAAAATGTATGGGAGGCTCGTCGGCGTTTAACTACTGTCATGAACGTTTCCGGTTATCGTACATAATCCATTTTTCATCGAACATCATGATTCGAACCAAAAAATCCAAAAAAGGTCGTTTTGATTTCACAGAATCAAAGAAGAACACACCTCAAAACGTGATAATTTATGTCGATCGTTCAAACCGTGGAGCAACCACATTTTGAGGTTTTTCACCTTTCCAATGCGTTTTAAACCATTTAAGACCGCATGGTGACTGTCTCATAGTACTTGTGCAATCCCTCGAGCCGTTTGCGATGGGTCAGCTTCCATCAGGGTCCTCAATTCGTCGTCCTGGATTACCACTAGGTCGACCACTACGAAGCGCAGTTTCAACGCTGATACATCCAGAACGAAATTTCATTGTTGAACGATGCTTTCTTCAACGCTATTATCGCCCCACACTAGGTTTAAGTATATGGCGAGCTGTCTGCAGCGGATTGTCCCAATTTGAAGTTAAAATAAAAAATCGTACGAAATTGTTCCTTATGACATGCATGAATTCAGCCCTCAAAAGTCACAAAATAATACACATAGAAAATAAACAAATTACACTACTTATCAGATAGAGTGAAAAATCATTTTTGTAAGAAAAGATGTCAAAACGCGAAATACGTTGAAAGTGGGAGCATAAGGCTCCGTTTACACTTTGATTAGTAGTTATTAGGCGACTTCATACATGTCCCGCGAGATTTCCAGGGGGGGGCAGCTGCCCCCCCCTGCCCCCCCCTGGGTACGCCCATGGCGCTGACTCTGACCTTCGTAACCTTAAACAGGGGAACTGCTTGACCAACTAGGTCATCGCTACACAGCCATTTAACTGTGACGGTTTCTCCACGATAAAAGAACCACGCAGACATTTACGACAGACGATAATATTATAGCAAAACTTTGTATTTACCATTATTTAAAATAAACCAATAACTGTAAAAAAATCCCTCATTAAATTTCACAACCTCAAGTAAACATAAGCGGGCTGAATTTTGAAAATTTTATTTAAACCTCGGTTTTACGTACACAGTCTATCTAAGGACAGTACTGACCAGTGGCAAGAAAGCCGTGCCTACGAGGGTTAGCTTCCAGTCGAAGCAGATGGCCATGATAAACCCGACGACCACGGAGCTGGTGCCCTGCAGGATGAGTCCCACGCGGAGCCCAGTAGCGCCCTGGACTTCGGCAGCATCGCCACTCAATCGGGCACAGAGGGCGCCCACTGCGTTCGTGTCTCGGTCGAAGAAACCGATTTCCTGGAGATGTCGAAAGTCTGGTTGAAGTTTTAAATTTTTCTTCGAAGTAACTCTCACATCAGTAATTCTTTCGGGAACTTCCAGAGTTACGGAGGCTAGGACACACATAGTAAGAAAATATTTTGTAACTTGCTATTGAATATTTACTTAAGTTTTCTTTACTAACCTGTCTTAGCAGAGCTTCAAAATATTGATGTCTCAACCTGGAAGTCATTTTCAGCCCAGCGTTGGTAAAGGTTGTGCTTTGTAAACACATTGAGATTCCAGCAACAGCCGCTACTATGATGAACATCCCTGAGTAAAGATCCGCTAGATATATGATTTGGTCGGCATTATGTAGCACGAAGATCTGCAAGGCAAAACACGTTCGGTTAATAGTTCTAACGGCTACCCAAAATAAGACAGTTACATGGGTATCTTTTAAACTTATTGCAAAAACTTACCCCACTAGCATAACCGAATAGCAAGGCGAAGACTGGGAAGCAAGCACCTTGGAGGAAAGCTGCTATTGATCCGATAACCAGTAACGGCCACTCCGGGGCATTCAGCTTCAAAAGTTGCCAATCACTAACTGGCTTAACTTCCTGTAAACAAGCATTAACGTATTTGTCTTCGGTCGTATAAAGATATTGGGACCTACGTCACAATACATTATCTAATTTCAAAAAAATATTTCTTGGGAGCTCCTTGTCATAAACTATTAAAAAGTGACAAATAATAAAAAATTTAATTATATAAACCTCATCATCCTCATTCTCTGCTTCGGATTCGAAATCCGCATTATACACGAAGTTCTGTAAGCCAGTAGACATCACCGAGCTGATAGAACCACGGGGCGTCATCCAGTCATGCGATTCTAAAACCCACACAAATGTACTTTTACCAAGTTGTCATTGGAATGGATTAGCAGTCACACCAGCAGTTGTACTCTATTAAGCTACAAGTTTTGTTGAATAATATTCTGTTCTTACCTCTCTTCGTCGAATGGTGACGGTATATTCTCCTATTAGATCTTCTTTTCACGTCCAATCTGGGCGCAAGGGCTAATTCATTGCTCGGTTCCTCTTCGGTAGTTTCTTCTGGCAATGTTTCTATTACGTCTGGTTCCTGATTTTCTTTACCGGTTGTGACTAATTTGTGGTAGAATCCTAAATCGAAAATCCGGTTTAGTAACAAATAACAAGACAGCTATAGTTTTTTCATCGGAGTTGATTACCTTTGGCCTTCATCAATTCTTCATGAGTTCCTTGTTCAACAATAGCGCCTTGGTCCATACATACTATCCGGTCAGCATTTACAATGGTCGATAATCTGCAAGTATAGTTAAATATTTTTGTAGGTACGAATAATTATTACTAACTTATACTATAAGATTTTCAACAAGACCAATAATACCTGTGGGAAACAGTGACAGTAGTGCGGCCAAGACTGGCCCTGTCCAGAGCCGCTTGTACCTGCCTCTCGGAGTGCGGATCAAGTGCAGAAGTAGCCTCGTCCAGCAACAAAACAGCTGGTTCTCGTATCAGCGACCGAGCAATTGCTATGCGTTGCTTTTGTCCTCCTGACAAGGAGGCTCCACGTTCACCAATCATGGTATCGTAACCCTGAATTTTAAATAGTTGATGAAAGAATTTGTATTAAATTATGCAAGGGAGAAAGAGTTATTTTTTGCTGCTATAAAGATAGAGAGTAAAGAGTCACCATTGCAGACAAGTTTTTAGGTAGGCTTCTCAGTAACAACTTAGAAGTCTGGTTGACTTTTAAGTTGTTACTGAGAAGTACTACACTCTAATTAGAACCATGAAATAAACAAAAACACAGTGCCACCTATAAGTACTAAGTACAACAAATCGGCAGTCGATGGAATGTACTCACGTTTGGAAGACTTGTAATAAAATCATGCGCATAGGCCATTTCAGCGACCCTTTGTATCTCTTCTCTTGTAGCCTCCGGGCAGCCTATCGCAATGTTCTCATGGATAGTGCCGCGGAAAAGCACTGGTTCTTGTCCTACCACACCTGTAATATATTTTAGGTCATAATGTACGGAAGAAGACGAAGACTTAACTTATCGCGGAAGGACTTGGACGTAAACAGGTTTCTTAAAATTTGCTTAATCTCTTATAACATAAGACTTATTCTTTTTCTTTTTTTAATGGTTAATCCAAAACTACATTTATTTACGAGTATATACCGTACCTAATGAAGATCTAAGCCAGCTCAAGTTGAGATTCTTTAAATCCTTTCCATCTAGTTTCACTGATCCCGAATGGGGGTCATATAACCGTTGCAATAGCTGCAGAATAGTAGATTTTCCACAACCAGATGAGCCCACTAAGGCTACACATTCACCAGGTTTTATGTGAATTGATAGTCCTTTTAGAACCTGTTAAGAAAAAAACCTTTAGAGTCAGTTGAAATATTTTTATTGCGATTGTACACAATTTTGTGACATACTTAGTCAAGATCAGGTAGTAGTAAGATTTTTACCAGAGACAAAATATTGGGCCACTTAGGCTTTACTATCAATGTAATTTATCCGCTGGTTTAGTCTAATACTTACTCCTGGAATCAATTACATACAAGATGATATTGTCACTGATCCTGGCCATAACTTTTTAGAACTTTATAATTGATTTCATCCGTACGTTTCCGCAGACATTTTCTGCCGCGCACGGCTGTTCTATGGAACCAGCTTCCCGCAGCGGTGTTCCCAAACCAATACAATATGAAAACCTTCAAGAAGCGAGCATTTCCACCCTCTTAAAGGCGGGCAACGCGCCTTCGACCCCAAGGGGGTCTCGGGTGCTTATGGGCGGCGGTGATCACTTATCATCAGGTGACCCACTTGCTCGTTTGCCCCCCTATATATAAAAAAAACACTTTCTACTAGTTTACTAAGTACTTCCACCCTGGTATATTCATATTTTTTTTATTTCGTTAAAGAAAAATATTACCTTAACATCCGGACGGGCAGGGTAGCTGAAATGCACATCTTCAATTTTGATTTCTCCTATGACCCTGCGCGGGGACACGCCGGTCTTCGCCAAGCTGTCTATCTTCGGCTCCCGGTCGACCAGTTGGAAGACGCTCGCGGCTGCGCCCCGGGCCGCAGCGAATGTCTCCATGTGGGGCACGCAGAATGTTATGGACTGAGTGGCCATGTACACGCTGAAAAGGATCTGAGAAAGTGTTCATAAATAATATATGCTTTATTACAACTTTCCTTTCGGTTATGAAGACGCGTAAACGTAGTGTACGACGCGCTTAGGAGTGAAGTGACGATTCGCGCAGGACAGCTTGATCAAGCAAAGTAGCGAGCATTAGGAGAGGCCTATGTCCAGCAGTGGACTAGGACATGCTGAGGATGTTGATGATGATTTTTTTCTTTCTTTACTAAATGAAAAAAGGGTAATAAGAATTAATAATTTATATTTAATCCCCACGATCCTTTTATATTTCATGCATTTCTTCGACTTCGACGTGCGTTTAACCCTTTCAACGCCAATGTCTGATATATCAGACAAACCATTTTAGTGCCCACCACGCCAATGTCTGATATATCAGACAAAAAAACATGATCAAGAAACGTTGTATTTTTACTTGCCTGAATGAGTTGAGTATAGCCTAATAATTTTTTGGATTTTTTTTTTAATGGTCGTGGCGTGTGGGGCACCATTTTCGGAAAAAAGCGTGGCGGGGAAAGGGTTAAGCATGTTCACGTTTCACGCTTGTTTTCTTATTTTTAGAACTTCGCCCCTTTTGTTATATGTGCGACATCACTGCGACATTGATCAACTAAAATTGTAAGTGTTATCTTCATTGCATTATTGCACTAGGTAGGTATATAAGTAAATAGTTTTATCAGTGTTTGCTTCAGTGTAGAAGTACTGAACAAATACTGTATAGTAAACTTGACCAAGAGTGTTACGAAGTCATATATAATGTCCGCTGCCTTCAAATAATAATACATACTACACCCGTGCGGAAAATAGGTTTACTACATATTACAACCATCCCTACCGATAGGGTTAAATAGAATTAGATTATACTTAGATACATTATTACATTTTATTTTCTTACGGTGGAAAAATGCCTAAGAGGACCGTAAAGAAATTTTTAAACCATTCCTATTTATTTCCACAATACATTGTTGTGTCAAAATATCTTTATCACCATCTTTCCTTCGGTTTCGACTGTTGTTTTTTGATGTGAAATGTTAAAGAGACGGTTCCAATTACATCCATTGAATTTGACATTCCATGTACTTACACTAAATACAACTCCCACGAGATATTTCTTCTCATCTGTCGGTTTATCGAAGTCCTGCATGACAAGCCTAGTGCCGTATGTGAGCCCGATGGCGTTGAGCGAGTACGTGAGGACCCAGTTAAAGCCTGTGCCCAATCCGGTGTACAGGCCTCGCTTGCGACCGTACCGCTCGGCTGGCTCTAAGAAACGCTTGTACCTTGAAAGCAAACACGTAAGTCTTAGCTAATAATAAATTACAAAAAAAAATGTTCCCGGACACTCTTCACACAGCGTCGTCCGGCCTCGAACTAAGTATGGGTGCCAGAAAACGGATATAGGTAATTACTTAATAATGTCCAGAGATATTTATTATTTACTAGCGATCGCCCTCGCGGTTTCACCGTCGCGTAGTTCGCTTTTTTAACTATCCCCCCCATCCCCCATTATATCCCCCTATTTTTTTCGTCACAAAGCCTTTTTTTAATATATATACAATATTTTGTACATTTATTATATTCAAAAATAATTTTTTTACATACAACCAACATGTGGATCAAACAAAGCAAGAAAATGGAAATAACATGCATCATCAAGCATATCGTCAAATCGGCTTGAAGTGATCGAGTTGTCAAGCCAATCCATGCCCACACACGGTCAAATTGGTTTGATCAAATCGATCGCTTCAAGCCGATTTGACGATAGGCTTGATGGTGTATGGCCAGCATTATACATGCTGGCGTCAATATTGATATGCATAAGCATATATAAACATATCACCGTGAAATTGCAAAACCGGTCGATTGTAATAAATCATGCAAAATCTTCACTATTTGACGCATTATTTTTCGTTGGATGTGTGACATGTATCGGACTGAAACCGTTTGATTTTAATCTGGCGCTCATTAGATTGTCAACTGTCCAAAACTACAAAATGTTTTTTTTAAAGAATTTACCTTTCTATTTCTTTATGTTCACCTCCAAAAGCTATCACAGTTCGGACGGACTTCAGAACTTCTTCAGCTTGCTTGCCAGCTTGACTGTAACAGTCCAGTTCCCTTATCGACGAGTTAGTTTGATACTGAAATAATGCAATAGTAACAAAAAATTGATTATTTTCACAATAACATTGATTATTAGTTCTTAAGTCAGATTTCATGTTATACCTATAGTTACGTTATATGTAATAACTAGCGGCCGCCCGCGGTTTCTCCAGCGTGGTTCCCGTTCCCGTGGGAATTGATTAAAATCCTTTCTTAGCGGATGCCTACGTCATAACATCTAACTGCATGCTTAATTTTAAGCCCGATCCGTCCAGTGGTTTGGGCTGTGCGTTGATAGATCAGTCAGTCACCTTTGAGTTTTATATAGACTTTATATATTATAGATATGTATAGTTCGACGTTCAAATATAGCTGATATATTCTTTCGGTTCCTCAACCTGGAATGACTCCTTTTTCGAGAACGAAAGTTTTATGGGTAATCCGGTACCACACAGATAAATTGAACAACTGAGTTTCCCATCTCTTCAGTAGAACTAAGAATTTGAACACGGATAAGGCCAAAACAGAATTACCCATCACTCTACTCATAGAACTAAGAATTAGAACACATAAAGTTATGCTAGATCTGTTCCTTATGTGGCATAAGTCGCAGTACTTATGCAATTGAGAGACTCCTAGCTAGGTAGAGTCGCTCAATTTGTTGCTACTCTGTAGGCTCATCTGATCTCCGAGCTTTTAACTTTAAAGGTACTGGCTCCAACTTTTCCTTTTGTATAATAAAACTCAAAGGTGACTGACTGACTGACATAGATATCTATCAACGCACAGCCCAAACCACTGGACGGATCGGGCTGAAATTTGGCATGCAGGTAGATGTTATGAAGTAGGCATCCGCTAAGAAAGGATTTTGATCAATTCCCACGGAAACGGGAACCAAGCGGGTAAAACCGCGGGCGGCCGCTAGTATTAAAATATAAGTGTTCACCTTTGTGAGGATATAGGAAGCAATAGTGGAGAAGGGCACGACGGTGATGCAGGCGAGCGTCAGCTCCCAGCCGAGCGGGAAGGCGGTGCACAGGCAGATGATGAACGTGCCCACCAGGTTGGCCACCACTGACAGCTTCTCACCCATGCCCTCTTTCAGTTTCATCATGTTGCTGTAACATAATTATTCGTTATGAGGCATTTTCCACTCGTACGCGCCAATAGAGAGTAAATCATACTCTAGATACAAGTGAAGGCGGATTGAAGTGAGACTGCGGTATGATTGCTCATAAGTTTAACTAAATTAAGCATTTGTTTTAACTAAGAAACTTGTGGAACCTATAATTTAGGGTCCTTAGTTAAGCCTTCTCCATCTCTTTTAAATTAATATTTATGAACGCGTTTTTGAGAACCAATCAATGCCAAAAGTCATATTGTACTCGTATTTTTCCCATTGGTAACTTTGTAGCTGTTTCTCGGAGAGGAAGTGGGTTCTAGGAAACGTTTAATATTTTTATAGTTCTATCAAGGATGGAAATAATTCTTAGTTATTTTAATATGTATTTATCACAGTTACTAAGAACACTTGTTTTTTATTATAGAGTGCTTTTGAGACAAAGTTTTTTGATGAATTTAGTACCTACTACTTACTCTGTCATTTTTGTGGCCAAATTGAAGCCTGAATCCGTGTCGTACCACTCCATGTCTTGTCGCAGCACAGCGGTTAGGAAAAGTGTTCGTATCCTTGTTATCTAAATAAATAAATAGTTGTTTATTAAAAACCCAAAATGGCATGAAATATTTGCTAGGAAGCAGACATTGAAACATGCTTGTGGGGGCAATTATTTGAATCGCTACACCTGTATTTACTTGAGGTGGCCACAGTGAAGTTTTAGGCAGTACCATTACATAGTAGAAAGAGTACACAGTACACTGCGCGGCTTTCATGTGTGCGCCGTAACTATGCGTCGTCGCCCACCACCATGCACCAGTGGCGTAGCGTGGGTGTCAGCCGCCTAGGGAGGAAAACAAGTCTGCCGCCCTTTTTTTTGCTTCTCCAGTTGGCAAAGCAGCCCACCCGCCCGGAGCGGAAGACAATTTTGCCGTCCTTTTTTTTTGCTCCTCCAGTTAGCCCACTTTTTTTTTGCTCCTCCAGGAGATTTTGCCGCCCCCTAAAAAGTGCCGCCCGGGGCGGACCGCCCCCAAGCCCCCCCATAGCTACGCTACTGCCCGCCACACGTTCAAACAAAATCTCGTCCCGTTTCTTGGGCGCGCTTATCATGGTACACACATACAAGCCGCACGCAATGCGTTTGTATGAAGATAACGTATTGTATACACTTTTTACTTCGTCAGTGTCTCCGGTAGACGACTGTAATTATCTCAGCTCTCCACTAAGCGGCTGGGGAAGCCGTAAAGGATATCTCTACTAAAAAGATATTGAAACATGTCTGCTCATAATATGAGATCGAGAAATATATCTTTTAAGTACATACGAGTACCTATAAGTTATTGACAATTGTTTCGTTTTAATTCATCTTTATTAGTAGTGTTTATTAGTAGTGTCGAATATTGCACAGTTTTCTCACTTGTACATACCAAAAAGCTTTTCCTTTTATTTATTTTTTAAACTGACGTAATGCTTGTGAATTGGCTTGTAGCATTTGATTGATTTAAAATAACTTTTTGCACTAATAGTATGATTCTATCTGTCTAGGAACCCATGTGACCAGTTGGGAGAAGTAATAAGAAAGTTTGGAAATTACAGAAGGGTATCTCGTCACTCATTCAAACTTTAATATCCGAATGTGGACTGGACTGGTGTATTTCCCCCTTCCTATGACATGAGTTCCTTTAAACGAAGCGTGAAGAAGCACCTTGTGAGCCAGTACTGCGATGCCAACGGATAGAACGCTACGGTGTTGCGTCCGTTGTCATGGTAATTTGGGTTCCCCTTTTGCTTACCATCAGGCTAAGTGGAGTCAATGTACCTACTGAGCTACTATAAAAAAAAAGAAAGACTGATCTAAGGACTTGTCATATACTTCAATATTTCAAGATTAGCACACATACTTTGTCAAGTCAAAGGCCAATAAAGTCTTCTAATACAAACCTTGGGCCCGAATTGATTCGTGATTATTTATATAATATAAATCATTATGTGTTTCCTATATATAGAATCAGATTGAGTCAATAAGATACAAGGTCTTCAATTAAGCCAATTGCTTTTGCTCGTGGCTAGGTGAAATCTATCAGCACTATTGTCTTTTGTTTAGATATGTTATTAATAAACGCAACGAGTTAGCAATAAACACTTCTTTTTACTATTTTATCAATACGTCCCTTGGGATCCAAGTGAGTTCCGAGGCTCCGTGTTTTTCATCGCCAACAGTTGAGTATAAAAAAAAATTGCAAGCTTTTAAGTTTGTAAAATCGCGTGCAGTTTTACAATGCGACTACTCACAGTTGTGTCCCAAAGGTGGTTTCAGGATGGTCTAGCCAGTCGGACTGATAGCAAAGACCTTGCACCTTCTTGCATTTCCGTGATTATTTTCATAAATCATAACATGTATTGCATCATGTTGGGAGATACAGGTGTTAGGTGTTAGTTATATGTACAACATGAACCCGGTTAGGGCACGGCAATCTTATACTAATAAACTATGATAAAAATTTAACTGTACAAAAAAACAAATTATTCAACTTATTATCTAAGAATTGTATATGTATTACATTTTAATTACATCATTATATGCATACATTTCAATGCGAAAAAAACTCTGACAGCGTGTAGTATGTTTTTTGTGGGTAATACGGAATTATTTTTACGGTGTTCACTTTCAGTCATTGCCCATGGTCCACCTTCGTAGTTCACCCAGGTGTACCAAGGGCAATTATTTCTTCTCTTAGTTCACCCTAAGATATCTGGGTGTACTAGGGGCTTTTCTTTTTTTCCTTGGTTCACCCTAGTTCACCTGGCTGTACCAGGGGTAATTTTATATAATTTGGAATACTATTGTAGATTTTTACACAGTTTTTCTGTTATAGTAATTGTCAGACAGGCACACAGTCCACCTGATGGTAAGCGGCCACTGCGGTCTATTCCATTGCGGAACACTTTAACAGGCAGCGTCGCTGAATGTGCTGCCACACTGCAGGTTACGATAGTAACTATTTAATAATCTGTGCTGCAGGCTCCTCTGATCTCCAAACCTTTGAAGTGCTAAATGATCATATTTCCAAACACTCACCTGATCAGGGCTCTTCAACCCTTGTATCGCGTGTCAAATGAAGGACCATACCTGTTTCAATGCACTCCAGCTGACCAGGGCAGTGGACAGCATGCAGAAGACCAGCGAGATCCCGATGCTTAGGAACATGCCAGCAGCCATCGCCTTACCGTCTTCCACCAGGGCATCCATGTTCTCTTGGTAAGACGCGTTGACGCTGTTTAAAAAATAACAAATCGTTTTATTTATATCTGCTAGTTACTCCAGTTGGCAGGGGCACGTGATGTTAAGTGGTTGTCACGGCCTATTATTTATAATGTTGGTGAAAATTAATACTGTTCAAAGAGCAAAATCAAAGTGGCGATTCTTTTCAAAATCAAAATATCCTACCACAACTTAGTACTTTGAGGTTGCTACCGTAAGACTCGGACAGAGACCCTATACTTTTACAGTGGAGATATCACGTAACGCGTACGTACTAATCGATTTGCTTTGTTTTTTTTATACTTACATAGGTATGGATAGCGCGGGAGTGAGTCTCTGTCTGGGTCTGTCTTTCTTGACTATTATAACTTGGGGCTATTCAAGGCCAAAATTAACGGCCTTTTTTAAAACTAGCTTAGAACAAAAAAAAAACAGAAATTAATTGTGACTAAATTCGTCTCGTAAAGGCGCTCGTGGCGCAGCTATAACAGTGGTTCCTTAGCGATAACGAAAGTCAAGCTACCCACGCCGTGGTCGGTTAATGGTTGGGTGAACATTCTGACCACATTAAGTGACATTTATTTTGAGCGTCTCCGTGCTTCGGAAGGCACGTTAAGCTGTTGGTCCCGGCTGATATTTACCATAATGTAGATATTAGTCGTCAAGCCTAGTCAGAGACATCTGACATTAAAGTTGGTCACTTGCCTTACGCACCCCTCCACCAACCCGCACTAGGCCAGCGTGGTGGAGTATGGCCCACACAATCTCACAATTGAGATAAGGCCTGTGTCCCAGCAGTGGGAACGTATATAGCCGATGATGATGAAATTCGTCTCTATAAAGCAGACTTTGACTTACAGTCTCCGTCCTCCTCCGAAGAGTGACGTTAAGGGCATCCGGCTGGACATCCTGTCAGGGAATGTGGTCCTCTCCACGAAGGCTGTGCTGAGCTCCCCGAACTGCACCAGGTTGTAGCAGACGCCGAACCCGCTGAGAAGCCCGAACAAGACGCCAAGAATGGTCGCCATGATTTCCAGGCATGTGCCATATCGGAACTGGGGAAGAAAGTGATAAAGGATATCTTTGGACTGAACTAAGACTGAAAAATAAGTTGTAAAAATCGTTGTCTTCTCGGCAAAAATAACGCTTCGTACCAGGGGTATAAAGTCATTAAAATGTACATTAATTAGTTTATCGTAGATATCTATAGTATAAATCAAAGTCGCTTCCCGCTGTCTGTCCCTATGTATGCTTAGATCTTTAAAACTACGCAACGGATTTTGGTGCGGTTTTTATAATAGATAATAGTGATTCAAGGGGAAGGTTTATAATGTATAATACATGCATAATATAGTAGAGAAACACCATTGCATCCGTGTGAAGCCGGGGCGGGTCGCTAGTGAAAATATATAATGCGTATATGAATATATAAATATATAATACTATCAAAAGTAAGGCTAGTGCAATAAACACGTTAATTCGTGCCTACATTTATTTATTATGGAAAAGTCGTTAAATCATCCCATTAGTGGGTAACCTATTTATTTAGTAGACTCAAGAGTCAAGGTACCTACGTCAGTAGTCTTCAAGCATCGTGTGGTGAACCTCTTGATTAAGAAAACTCTGTCATCAGATGATGACAGAGTTTTCTTAAGCCACATCAATCTAGCATTAATCAGTTCTGATTGTTCTGTTAACATTTAACTGCCTTGATAAAACCTCAGGCAATTGATGAGATAATGTTTAAAAACTTTCTTCCATGAAGTAACTCTTAGTACTAATGGCCTGTAATGAAGTTGGTTCATAAAAGGATGACGTCAAAATTGCGACCAAATACTATGCATCATGTGCAAAAATTGCATTTGATATGTTTTTTGTTGAACTCAATTTTATAATACACTAGCCTTCCGCCCGCGGTTTCACCCGCGTGTAATCTCTTTTTTCAAATATCCCCCCTTCCCCCACATTTCCGGGATCAAAGTACCCTATGTTCACCGGGGTTAGTGTAGCTTTCCAACAGTGAAAAAATTATTCAAATCGGTTCAGTAGTTTCAAAATTGTTATTCCCGCGGGAATGAGACGTTTCCCGTAGGTATTTTATAGCCTATGTCCTAATCCGGGTTATAAACTATACGTATGCCAAATTTCATCTAAATCCGTTCAGCCGCTTAGGCGTGATTGAGTAACAAACATCCAAACATCTAAACATCCAAACATCCAAACATCCAAACATCTAAACATCCAAACATCTAAACATCCAAACATCCAAACATCCAGACTTTCACATTTATAATATTAGTAGGATACATTGCTAGCGTAGGTATTGGTCTACACCACGATATCATCATTATCACCGTCCTGCCTTTGTCCTACACTAAGTAGGGTCGGCGCAACTTTTTTTTTAACTCATTCCTATCAGCCGACAATAATATCCATCCATCTCTTTTTTGACCTCCTTCGTTTTTGTCCCCATTGCGCAATCTCAGCCCAGACACGTGAAGTCTGAGAACATAAACAAAATGTGGTAAAATATTATGTCATAACAAAATTCAAAACTCTTCTAATTATTCCCAAAATATTGCTAAATGAACTCTTTACTGGCCCAATGGTGCATTTTGTATTGACCCTGCTCTATGCACCAGGGGCCGTGGATTCGAATCCTACCCAGGACAATCATTTCCGTGATGAACAATTGTGTTTGTCCAGTGTCTGGACCTACAGATACTTAAATAAATAAACATTTGAATTAAGTATATTTTAGTGGTATCTTTGTTTTTTTCTGTAGTGTTTTGTCCAATAATAATTAAATAAATTAAACACAATGCCACATATTTCCTTATAATGCAAGTTTGCAAAATGCATTTAATACGCGTTTGATTTACATTAGTTAGAATAGCATTATTGTGTAATGTAAATTACACAATATTTGTGCACCATAATGCAATATTCTGTGACTATAACAGTTGATTCGTTTCTTTGCTGTAATTAGATAAAACTATAAAAATATCAAATGTTTATAATGGAATTAAATGTGCCCTACACGAGTATACAAAGATATTGTACCTATCATAAGGGACAGATAAATAACGTACGTCAGAACTTGTTATACTTTGTGCTGGGTATATAAAAGTGTGCGATCTATACCTCTGTATGTATCTTGCGAATGCGTAATACAGTACTACGGAATACTTACAATTTGAAAAAAAGATATTCTCGGTTCCTCAGCAACCACTTTTGTTTTCCTGAAAACAAAATAATTTATTTAATCAAAGATTTCTTACGCTCTATCCATATTGAAAGTTATCTGGTTGGATCAAGAAAACAGAGCTTGTAGTAAATACGCACGAAAAGGAAAAAATTTCTTCAGATAGCACAGCTATTATTCCTTTTTCTTCATAAAATACCTAGGTAAAATAAATAAATATTCTAAACTATCAATCTCATATGATGAAAATGCCGACTTGAACTACTATGCACTACTTCTACATGTTCAGTTCATACTTCTTGCCTCGTTGTGTAAATAACAACAGGTTAAACCTATATAAAAATTAATTTAAAAGCTCCTTGTTGAAACTCCTGCGTTGAGCTTTGAAAATAGCACACCAGGAACCAAAAATCCATAAGTATTTTTATTCCTTGCTTAGTTTTGGTGGTTTTGGGCTAGACAGCGATTTGTGAATAATGACCGTCGATATTTTTTTTATTCCACCATATTTTTTTTTTATTATTATTGGTTTCTCCCGGCAAATAAAGTGACTCCAAAGGAATCGCTTTCAGCTAGTTTATAAGATTATCTAAGGTGGCGGCGAAATTACGTAGGTAAAATATAAACGTATGAGTTAAAACATATAAAAATTGTACATACATAAATAAAATAGGGACTTCGGTTTGACGCTTACTTTCGTAGATAGGTAATATATCACCCTATCGAGACAGATCTAAATATAATATCCAAGTATTAAGTTGGATGCCAGTTACATAAGTAGGTGCGACGCTGTTTTAATTCAAACCACATTCAAAGCCATAAACACCATCTATTTGAGGCTGTCAATTTTAATCAACACAATTGAAACTCGCCAGGGAAAAGTCAAAACAAAAGAAACAACACTCGCTATGCGTAAAAATGATAAAGTTGATATTTCACTGAATGATTAATCAAAAAGCAATAATTACCACAAAACTGACTGCTTACGGACGTATAGGTTTCATAAATAGTTCAGATACGGTAAATGTCGACGGTAATAAATTTATAATTTGCTCTGCTTTGGTAAATCTTGTATTAACGGCTACTTTAATATTAATGCACGTTTATGTACATTTAATAAACACGACTCTTTGTGATAACAGATGATGAATTTACTACTTATCCCATTAACTTAGTTATAATTTATGAATTTGGAAGAATCATAAGCTCGCTTCGTGGATTTGAATAACTGACGATTTGTTTAATTATTATTGTTCTGAAAGCAATAGAAAGAATTTTGAAAAATGGCACAAATGTGATTTTTTAAGTAACTGTGTTATTTAAGGAAAGTCAATAAAATACACGTGTTTAAGGAAACAATTTAAGGTAAATAAATCATGGTAACTAATTAGTAATTACTTTTGTCCAGACTTTCTGCATTAGAATTAAATGACGAAAATCTTCGCTTGGCAATTCGTTTTATACTTTAACCACTCAACGCCGAACCGGCACTCGGGTGCCGCATAACAATAGATTTTCTATTGTGTCTAGTAATCCGGGGCTAGAAGGATTAAAGAGAAGTACTCACTTTTTCGTTTCCTTCTTCTTTGTTCCCATTTTGTCCCGCAAATAGGATTTGATACGATGTTAGAGCCGCTAGTGTTCCGGAGTGCGAGCAGTGCGCCTCAGAGTGAGGCGCGCGGTCAACTGTCAAAGTTTTCAGTCGCTTCAGTCAGATGAAGTCAGATTACTTTTGGCACGAAGCCATTTATTTACGTTCAAGGAACACTGATTACATGCGTGTGTGTTCGCCTGCAGATAGTGGGATATTCTTATTTGCTCAGTCTTAGAAAGACCGTAAAAGAACGGATTGAAGTTGTTGTGTGGCGTAGGTAGCTAAATGTTGTTTAAACTTTCCTTATATAGCCAAAATTGAACCAAGATGTAAGATTTGGCAAAACTAGTTATTAGGTACAATACGACTACATCTCTGCCCTTGACAGCTAAACCAGACCAATTGAATCATGATTGAACTACTAATTATGTAAAATATATTTTTGACCATCATAAGCTTTTATTGAAGCCACTTTGCTGCCACTTAGATACAAGACAGCAATATAATCTAGTAAATCAAGAATATTGTACGTAATCAAAACGCATCTGTATTTTTTATAAAAGGCGGGATGTGAAATAAGGATTGTATTTAATGTTGCAATACAATGCAAAAAAATCTGTTCGCGAAATAGCGCAACCGGAAATCAAAGAAAATCGGCTATTACTTGTTCTAGTAGAGTACATAACTTTAACTTAATCTTTATTATTTTGTAAAGGGCCTATTTAATCTTTTGTTTCCTGTTACGCCACGCAGAATGTTTCTTTGAATGCATTACACAACATTTTGTCAATTAACTAAACGCATCTCATCTTTGGATACTGGTTTTGCAAAGCTCTCAGGTCCTTGGGGTGACACTACAAGTAATATAGTAGCAATTTGTTTATTTTTTATTCTAATTCTATTCACATATTATAACTTAGAAGTATAAGTCGTTGAAATTAAATTTCAATTAATAGATACAAGTATGTTATGTACTTCCATAGTAATTTATTGCCTAATTTGTTACGACCTTAAAACTGCGTATACGTTAACAAAGAAACACAGACCACACGCAAGAAAAAAGATAGCTAGGTGTATAATTTTAAAGATTGGTTAAAAAAGTGTTAAATCTTGAGTAGGTATAGAGCGACATTGAAAATATAACCAACTTGTTTATGTATCATAAATACGAGTATGATCTTATTAAACTTTTGCTACACTTTGGGAAGTAGGGACAGGCTACCTATTATCTCGGGAAAATTATCTGCTCCCATGGGATAAAAGAGACAGAAGTGTTATTATTTATGTTCTTCTGTCACGTCGCAAAGGTTCAACATGTTTTTTGTCGTGGGGATTAGCTTGGGAGCTGGATCGTGATAGGTATAATCTACGGTTTATCCTGGGAAAATATCTCATTTAGATGCGTTCCTACACAGTCAGCCCGTCATTCGGGAAGCTGGTCAGAATCCCTGACGCCTTAAGTAACCCTTAACACGTCTTTCTATAATGTGTTCATAAATCTACATTGCTTCGCGATAACGTAATATACTCACGCGAGGGAAGCTGCAACATACATAACATGTATAACATGTTATTAAAAACGACTGAATAAAAAAAAATCCTTGGAAATAAAACACACAGCGCCATCTAGCCCCAAACTAAGCGTAGCTTGTACTTTAGGTACCAGACAACTGGTAAACATCACATGAATCCTTTATTTTGTAAATACAATAATTAAAGAGAGATAAAATACAAAGAGACATGATAATGTACACAAAAGTTTTTGCCGGTCGGGGATCGAACCTGCAACCTCTTAGTCTAATAGCTGACTTCTCAAGCATTAGGTACACCAAATGGGTCCAGCCGCTATGCCCCCATTCCGGTTTGCCCCCGGCCGGTATGCCCCCACAATTTTAGGTAAATTTGTTCCAGTTTGCCGTTAAACTGTAGGGGCATACCGGCCGGGGGCACACCGGAATGGGGGCATAACGGCCGGACCCCACCAAATCGGTTATCAAATTATAATATTAATGATATGTTTGATATAATTATAATGTATCTATTATCTTTTGTTGTGTTTTCTTTAAAGTTTTTTTAGTTAAAGTTAACTAGTTAATGCCCCAATGCGGGGAGGATTCAGGCGACTGGGACCACTACATAGCTGGGACCGCGGTCCCAGTTGCCTGATTAGTATTTATTTATTTATTTCGTCAGGGGAGTGGGACCACCCGTAATTTTAACCACAAATCCATTGTTGAAATACAAGATTTAGTACAGTTAGCAGAAAAGGTGTCATTAATAAAACAAAGGTATGGTCCCAGTCGACCGATTCAAAAATGTTAACGGGTTACTGGGACCGCGGTCCCAGTTTCATATGGTCCCAGTCGCCTGAATCCTCATGCGGGGCAGATGCCTCCATTATTTATTAAACCAAGTCATCATTACAATAATAGCTGTACTGGCTTCATCGCCTCGCTTGCGAATAATAACAATAAAAAACCAAGCGTCTTTAATCTCATCTGTAAAATGTATTTATTTAATTAGACGATAGTCGAGTATCTAAAACATATATTGGTTGCAATAAAATAAACAGTGAAGTTTATTGATAATATGGACTTTGATGATAAAACGCTGCTCTGTATTCAGGCATCATTATCGTCAGTACCTACTTAGCCTACGAAGATCTATGTCAATATTGAATTAAAATCATAAAGCGAGGCTGTTTGTACGTTACGTTTCCTTATCGCCGCTACATAATAATGTGAAATACCAGAAATGATATTATGTTTCATCAAGACGATTTTATTACTGATGCCATTTCCGAGACAACTAATTTCCAGTGACAGTTTTGTTTCATGCTGAAGCATGAAGGGTAAAGCTTAAAGGTTCATCTAAAAGTGAAGTTGGACATTTTATCCTTCCACTTAATTTCAATACCTGCAATTTGCTTCATAATTTGAAGAAAAAAAAACTTCATTTAGACTGCTGGCTTCTGAGATATGATAATGTTTAAGTATAATAAGTATGTGTTTATTCATCAATAAATTCAAGGCTTTTACAAAAACTGTATTTGTAAAATGTATTCGTTCTGGCAATCATAGTAGTAGGGATGCTCAGTTTGGGCATAGGTAGTTAAATAATTAATTTTTCTACTTTGCTTTGGGGCTATAGTCTAGACGGCACTGTCTTTATAATTGCCATCTTATTATACCTACATGTTATTAATTTATAAATATCACTGAAGAAAATCCATTCGTTAAATGATAAACTTTATAGTTTCACAAACAAAAGCGGATTATCTCATACACCAGAAATCGTTGATTTCTGCCACAGAGGCTAATTTGCTGTATCTAATTTATTAAATGAACGGTTTTTGGTGACACACTTAAAGGCTGGAATGGGTTAAGAGAGGAGGAAACAATTTGCTTGCTTAGCTTACTGCTAACCTGCAAGAGGCTGAAGAGGTGTTACAAGGCAAACAAAAAACATTTTAAATAAATTTAGTTTAGGGAAGGGGTATGGTATTAGTAACTGTCTTGCAGCATTAGTGGGCGGACAGTCAGCACGTGGTCAGTAACAAAGGATCTGTCTGCAACACAGGGGGAGCAGATAGTGTGGTTGACACCATCTGTAGAAAAAATCTAGTTTTAGATCTCTTATTTCAAAATTAACATAGCTTTCAGTTATCCTAATTTATTTAATTATGTACTACACTAAGCTTTAACTTAATAATAAATAATCAAATTGAAGTATGTTGTAGTTTTCTATACAAATATTATAAAGAGAAAAGATTTGATTGTTAGCTTATACATCAGAACAACACATAGGCTACAATTTATAAAGATATTCCCGCGAGATTACATCCTATAGTTCACGCGGGCGAAGACGCGGGCGGAAGGCTAGTTTAAAATAAATTTTAAAGGAAGAGACTCCCTAATAAAAATATTAAAAAAAAGTAAATATATCTCATGTTGGTCAATTGTTAGCTTGGGACCTCCTCTACATTCCATTAAAAGGATTGTTACACATTACTATGTTGTAACCCTATACATATATCTTCGACAATGCTATTTAATTGCCATTATGGTGAGATAAGAACTAACTATTTAACTCTTCAACTTCAAAAATACTAAACAAGAGAATCTATATATTTAAATATATATATAAAAAACTCAAAGGTGACTGACTGACATAGATAGATATCAACGCACAGCCCAAACCACTGGACGGATCGGGCTGAAATTTGGCATGCAGGTAGATGTTATGACGTAGGCATCCGCTAAGAAAGGATTTTGAGCAATTCCCACGGAAACGGGAACCACGCGGGTGAAACCGCGGGCGGCCGCTATAGTTTTATATATATTTATTTACATAACTCGCCTCCGGCTAATCCTTTTAAGTAATCCCAATTAAATTTCGCGTTTTCGGCAAGCTCATCTGAATAGATCCTTTCTTATTAACCGCATGGCATTGGTCACTATATTAAAAGCATCGCATGACAAAATTCGTTTGAATTGGGGGCATAGTCTGCGTGTCAAATTGTGAGTATGACTGTATCAGTAGGCAGCTATTCACAAGTACATAAACGTATGTAGTTACGTCTATGTTTTAATAAAGTCTTCAGTTATATGGATATGTTTGTTATGACACTGGATACTATCTTTATAATATAAAAATGAATCGCAAAATGTGTTGGTAAGCGCATAACTCAACAACGCCTGGACCAATTCGGCCAAATTTTTTTTTAAATGTTCGTTGGAGGTCAAGGATGGTTTTTACGGCGAGAAAAATTGAATTGATTGATTGATCAATTCCCACGGGAACGGGAACCACGCGGGTGAAACCGCGGGCGCCCGCTAGTTTATAATATTTTTGTTCGACAAAACCAATAACATTAATATTTTATGGGTATGTAACCTAGTTCCCCGTTCTTTGTAGATTCTTCTTTACAAACACATGGCCATCGGGGACTGAATACCTAAGAAAAGCGTATATGAAACGAATAGCTGACTTACTAAAAAGTTGCATAAAATATGGGATAGATATGGTTGACCTAATAGGTAATAATACCTATCGAAATCGATCAGAAATCGAAATCAAGCTCTGCTTTACTTCCATCTCGATGCTGTATCTCCCGCAGATTGCTGACATCATAATTAAACGTTCCCTCAGGAACTTCTGGCCGCTCTTAACAGAGCAGGCAGCAGGTCAAGTTCACACGAACAAGTGCTAAGTGCCGCCAGCAAACTGTTTGTTGCTGCTCTACGGAAAGCAATTATAGCTCATTGCAAATCATTGCCATATTGCTGAGGAGACGGCATCAATGAACATTGAATTGACACACTGAGGTCTACGATAATAGTAATGTAACGCATGTAATCTTTCAGCCATTCGCGAATACGAATGCCAATGCAAATATTAAGTTTTTTTTTATTGGGTGAACTTGGAGGCAGTCCCGTTCGAACGAAGTGCGTTCTGTTTTTTTTTTCGAGAATGGCTGAGATATATTAGTTTGTAAAATCTAGGTGCATGTACCTGCGACAGCTGGTGCCACAATGACATTTAATTTTCTAGGGACGTTGATTTTTTTTAATCCAATGGTATAAATCATACATTTTACGAACTTTATTAAGAACGCATCAGATTTTAAAGTGTCACAAAAAAAAAGACGTGAATTTTGGGATAAAAAAATTGAAACTTTACGTCAATTTTTAGGGTCCGGCCGTTATGCCCCCATTCCGGGTTGCCCCCGGCCGGTATGCCCCCACGGTTTAACGGCAAACTGGAACAATTTCTTTTAAATGTGGGGGCATACCGGCCGGGGTCAACTCGGAATGGGGGCATAACGACCGGACCCAATTTTTATTTTTTGTCATAATATTCGCAAAACATTCGCAGTATTTTGCGAATGATTCGCATTCGCGAATGAAGAATGTGCGAATATTCGTTTAAGCAAATGCGAATACGAATATTTGTTACATCACTAATGTATATATTAGCTCAATGTGTATATACAAATTATACAATCAGTTGAAAGGCACACTTACGCCAGCTCCAATTGACCCGTCATGAATAAGAAACAAGTAACAATCAGAACGAATGTAATATAAACAAACATGGGGTTCAGTTATTGTGGATTCGTATTCCGCAATGGAAGGTAAAAATATTGGAGAAGGTATTCGTTATGGTTTAGATTACCTCCATATATGTATAGATTATCAATTATGAAGGTAGTTTCAGTCGGTAGAAAAGTGGCTAAGCCGCTTGGTTATACAGGGTGGAAAGTTTCAATGGGGCAGCCAAGGGAGGTACCTTAATCGTTGCAGCTACAAGAAATTGGTCTTAGGAGACTATCCATAATTTTTCAAAAAAATTACATTTCCATTCACAGATTTAAAAAAAAATGTACGGTTAGCAAGAAAATTACCATTTTTCACAAAAAAACTTTTTGATGCTAATCGGTCCAATTTGTACGCTGATCAAAATCTTGTATGGGACCAACTGAGGTTTCAGTACTAGAAAAGTCACAAATCAAAAAAAACTTTTCCCATACATCAGTCAATTAATTTTGTTTCAATTGGAACTTACGTAACCTCGATAGTTTTCTGAAAAATTTTTCTGATTTAGTTACCTACCTAGTTCAAATTCAAATAAGATTTAAATTTCGAACTTTGTTTTCTTTTTATAATGCGTAGGTACTTCTTTTGCTGCTTATATCAAAATCTGATTGCGTGTGGTGTGCTTTTGCGAGTAGATGCTTTTAGTTATTCTTTTTTTGCAAAAATGAGCTTGATTTCTTTATGTGGGGCTATTTAAAAAATGAAATTTATGAAAAGAAATATGACAGTGTCGAAAAATTAAAAATCTCGCTCTGTACAATTTTATATGAAATTAATCCAAATAATTATTGGCCGCCACGCGGTCAGTACAAAAACGAATACA
Organism: Mecyna flavalis; assembly: GCA_949319885.1. Taxonomy (NCBI): domain Eukaryota; kingdom Metazoa; phylum Arthropoda; class Insecta; order Lepidoptera; family Crambidae; genus Mecyna; species Mecyna flavalis. Next base: position 18,832,297 of record OX439425.1, on the reverse strand, counting down.
TTTATGCATTAATCAAAATGGAGAACATTTTGAGCACCTTATATCATAAAGTAAAATTACGTAATAAAAATAATTATTATTTTTTAAATAATTTTATTGTTTGGTTGCATATGCATCTTCTTAATTATTTTTTTGTAGGTACAACAAAAATTTACCTCTTCTTATGGCCTCACAAAAAATCTAAGTACTATAAAATGTATGGGAAACGTTTTTTTTGAATTGTGACTTTTCTAGTACTGAAACCTCAGTTGGTCCCATAGAAGATTTTGATCAGCGTACAAAATTGGACCGATTAGCATCAAAAAGTTTTTTTGTGAAAAATGGTAATTTTCTTGCTCACCGTACATTTTTTTTTAAAATCTGTGAATGGGAATGTAATTTTTTTGAAAAGTTATGGATAGTCTCCTAAGACCAATTTCTTGTAGCTGCAACGATTAAGGTACCTCCCTTGGCTGCCCCATTGAAACTTTCCGCCCTGTATAGCCCAGAGGACGCAAGCAAGTTCCATTCCCACCGTGGGTATGATTGCTGGCAGCACTTTTTTAGAGGCCGACTGATCAGCTACTAGCCCACAGTCACTAGTCAGTCTACCCATAAAGCTTTTGCTATCCCTATGCTGGCAAAATGCTTCTTCACGATTATTTCCACTTATTACACTCACGTCTTGCATATAAATCCTCCTAAACCTTAGCTCAGTTTATAAAATGGAGGTCGTGGGTTCGATTTCTACCTTCGGTCTGGATGGTGTTTAGCTCTTTCAGAGTTCGCGTGTCGGTTCAAAGTACAAGTAGTTTATGTTTTATTTAAAATGAATTTAAGTAGTACAAAAAAGATTCATATTGGACTAAATAGTTATCTGATGAAGAGATGACACGTCTATTTTTAGCGTGATTCGTCTTAATTTTGATTTGCCAAATGCGGAAAGTCTTATTTGTTCCATAATCTTCTTAGGCCTAGGGTTTCATCACAAGGAGTTATAAATAGATTACATTTTACACTATCTCCCGCTTATTAGCTAATCTGATATAACAATGCATACACAAGTGACAATCAGGTTTTGAACATGTTTTGAAGAACGAGTATTGTGTACGAAAGATGATTGTTAAACGAATACTATTGCCAAGAATTTAAAACGCATATTAGAATTTGTCGAAGTACCTATCCTATGGCTATAGAATATCTTAAAATGATATCTATACCTAATCTCAATTTTGTTAGAGGAGAAACATGTTTGAAATTATTTTTAGATAGAATGTTGACGTAATATTCTTGTAATAGCGTTCAAAATTTAAGACATTCATTCAGTCAGTGCATTCGATTTCGTATGCATGGTTTAAGGACTTTGTCACCAAGTAGTGCCCTCATTGAATATAACCATAAGAATTTCTCCATTTGGTTCATCTTTCTTTGAACGCAAATTATAAATCTGCTATGCAATGGTCTGTTATTATAAGGGCGTCACTTGACGACACGGGCCTTAATATTTTTTTAGCAATAACCTATGCTATGGTCCATGTATGAAATAAATTAGTACAATATTAGGCTATCGGTGAGGGAGGAGTCCATAATAATTTGTCACAAAAGTAACAATTTGGTAACTAAGTCGATAATACTTTCAAAAGTTATTCTGTGCTAAATCTTTTTTAATATTGTATTGTCTATACTATAGGTACTAGAAGAAATTAAACATATAATTTTTTTTATCTACATCCATACCATAATAAACTGTAACAATTTACGTATATCATTACCTTTTTCTAAACATTAATTTTAGAATCTCAATTAAACATTTTGAGCATCGTACTTAAATACCTAATACCTTAGGATCACAGAAATCTAAATATTATTTAGATTTCTGTGCTTAGGATAGTGTTATATTTATGAATAGGTAAGTACCGTTACTTTGAGTCACGTTTATCGGTAATTAATGTCATTAGTGCTTGGTTTTACGCGTTCGTTTAACACACGCAAGCTTATCAGGTCTCGTATTTTCTCGCACAAAACAGAGAAACAAGCTAAATATTATAGTTTCATTTAACTGCGTGATGTAGGTATGTCATTAATCCACAGAGATGTTTATTTTAGTTGATAAGACTTGAATGAATGTGATAATGTAGTTAATGGTGCCTTAAGAGTAGGTATGATTGGAAATATACTATGCAGCTCAATCAAGTCATTTAGGCAAAAAAAAAAAAAAAAAAATAAGTGTGGTAGAGTCTATTGAAGTACTGCAGACAGTTCATTTTGACCGCCTCCGGCCGGGGAACAGTGGCTAAGCCGCTCGGGTATAAAAACCCGGAGGTCGTGGGATCGATTCCCGCCTTGGGTCTGGTTGGTGGTAGGGCTTTTTCACAGTCCGCGGCTAGCTACCTCAGGAGAAATCTGCCGCCATAACAGCTCTGGCTGTGTTCCGGCAGTATTAATGTGGGAGCCAGTACACTTGAAATCAAAGGCTCGAAGATCCTACAGTCTAGTCAGTCTAGTCAGTCTAGTCAGTCTAGTCAGTTACAGCCTACATAACAGTCTGACAGCACATTGAGCGACTCTTCCTGGTGAAGTGTCCCTCAATGGAATAGACCGCAGTGGCCGCTTCTCATAAGGTGGGCTGCGTGTCTGTCTGCCAACTGATGTGGTATAAAAAAAACAACCGTTCTTGTCTGTCAGTCGAAATTGCCTGTTTTAAACAGTAAAGGAAGGACCACCCTCTTAAAGAAGACCGACTTACTCGTATGAGTAAGCTTTGCTATCACTGCACTCCGTTTTAGTTAGTGTGGATGCCGGCAGCACTAAGACCAATTTCAGATTTTTAAAAATCCCACTTACGGTTCGGCGTTAAAAGGTCACTGTTTGAACTCGCCATCATGTCTGCGTCCCCCTCGTTCCTCGCAGAACGTAACAGTAAACAGTTGGTTCCTAGCTGCTGCTGGAAGAGGTAGATTGTGTAACAGAATGTGGCTCCGTCTGCCCATAATAGCATCTTTTTTGTTTAGCTCTCTTGTAAAGTAGTGTGTGTGTAGGTATTTCAAATTATAATTTTTAAGTGCAGAACACAACTTCGAACTTTGTCTTTTTTGTCTCTATAATAGAAAAAAATACTTCCTCAAATAAGGATTTGAATGCTCGAAACGTAAAATTGTTTTTTAACGATATCACAACACGTTACAATTTTATCAACTGTTTCATAAATTCATAACGGTCTAGGTCAAATCAATTCGCAGACAGAACATGACGTCGCATCTCGTCAATTACTGCGCCAGAGTAGATCTGTTTTATTAATTGTTACCAAACACAAGATACGTGCCTTTTGCCTATATCTTGTATCGTCACAGATTTATATTCACTCTACAACAACTGGACTGAAAATCTCTAATTCTGCGGCCAATCAGATTTCTCCAGGTTTCTTATTCATGAAACGGCATGAATGTAACAAGCTTGTCAAATTGTCTATTGTAGTTTTTTATTTATTGGTACTTAACTACTTACTATTGCTTTCATGTTACCTCGCGTAAAGGAATAAGAGTGTATGTGATACCTACCCGTCTTTGGCGTAAGAAGAAATCTTCAAAGGATATTTCAAAGAAAAATGAATTGAAGAACGTATACATTAAATGAAAGCAGTTTCGATTAAACACACAAGATTCCAAAGCATGCACAGAAAACGGCATCATTTTTGGGAAATTAAACTTTTGTGACACAAGTCAAAATATGACTGTATTATAAAGCACGAGTATAGGGGTTAGTTTTGGTTGTAATAAAAATGATAAAGCGCAACAAAATAGTAATTATTTTGTTCTCAAACATTTTCTTGCTGAATTGGCTGTAAATTGTGCACATGGTCTTGATAAGTAAAACGCCTGTGAAAAACAGTCCGCAATTTCTGTTCATGAGGAAATATGAAAGGACTAGGCGTTGTTTCCTAATGCAATGCCATTCGATGTAGGAAGCAAGAACATTAATTGAATAACTATAACATTGTACCTATAATGTATGTACTTAGAATCTTGCAATGTAAAATGATTTAGTTTTTGTGAGAGTATCTAGGTACTCATAATGAAACAAGAAGTTCTTTTGTAGTTACGTGGTGTTTCGTTTATACAACGCGACATAGATGGCGCTAGGTGGATTATTGGGAAGACATGTTTGGGAACTTTACATAACTGAAGAATAAAGCTGATCAGTATATATCTTTATTATACTTATCGAGATCCATTTAGGCGCGAAAACCTATCAGACGAAGTTGCTTTTGCATTTATCATATTAGTATGGCTTTTCTTGTTTTGGCTTTAAAAAAATCGCCCGTTACATGTCAGAATGTTACTGATCTCGAGAAACTACGAGTATTATACTTTCTTCATGAATGAGTGTCATAGCCGATCCATACTTATAAATGCGGATGTTACACTACCTGTCGTCTGTATATAACACTTTCACCCCTCAACCCATGAACTGATTTTGAAGAAAAGGTACAGACATAAGTACAAATTACCTTAACCTTGGGAAATAAACAACGTTTTATCCTGGGATAATGCTCATGACCCCATGGGCTAATAAGAGTTGTTTTATTTTTTATATCACTTCATAGCAGCGAAACAGCATGACTGTATTTTTTTTTATTGCAATGTGTAACAAGACGAGCAGATGGTAAGCACCCTTAGACAGTTCACCGAGGCGACAGTTATTAGGTCTCATATACCCAGTAATTTCACTAGCTTCAGTGCCCTTTCCCCGAAACACAGAAGTGCTTGACACACTTCTATTTCACGGGAAAACATCTGGCACTTCGGTGGTACCCACCTAGATGGCCCGGTACAGGAACCTACCAACAGTAATTATTTTTATAATATGGATATTTCGGGAGCTGGAGCTGGCTACTTTTGTCCCGATTTGTGCGGGATAACGTCGTATAGTAAAATAGAGCGAAGCCGCGGGCGGGAAGTCTAGAAGTTTTACAATCGCTATATGCGCTTTGTGACATTTCGGCACTAGGAGCAACTCTCCAGCTCCACGGGTGGCCTGTGCCGAGTTCAAAGGTGCGACTTGTTCAAAGAGAATGCAGATAGCTTGACCATTGTGTAACGGACTTGAGAAACAGAGAAGGCAACGGATATTACCTATTCTGGTGCAGTTCTTGGACGCGATACTGAAAAGTAGGTGTCGATTGTATTACTCGTGCATTAAACAGGATTTTGTGTAACAGACATCAGGAGTAGTGAAACGACACGACCCTTTGGTAGGATTACTGCTGTGAGCTGGCTAAAGGAATCAATTTGGTTATTAGCTTCAAAAACGTCTTGTAAAACGGATTTGTACTTTATGAAATTAATATATGCACACCTATCGATCTGATTCCAGAGTAAATAAATTATTAAATAACGTGGCTTATTAACAAAGAAGAGTTGCGACTAAAGGTGTTTTATCCCACTGCCTACTACCCCTAAACTCCCTTGGTTTCCACCGAGAAAGGGACGCATGGCGGGTCACTACCAGATACGCCGTTGAACGTGTAATAAATATTTTGATACCACAGAGATGTTTCATCCATGTGGATGTAGCATCCCCGTCGCATAAAAATATTAAATTATCTGTAAGCTATGCCTGTATAGCTATGCTGTAGATATGCTTTATCGCCATGCACAAAATACATAGTTAGAGCTTAGAAATCTTGTATCCTCGTCGAAACCGCGTTAATTCCCGCAGATCGCTGTAAGATAAAACACATTTATGTAACTCCTGATTGTTAGTACAAGGTTTGAACAACATTAATATTGTTTAATAAGCATTTAATGAATGAGGTGTGCGTGCTCGGGCATGGTGCGCGTGCGGTCGGCGGCGTGGCTTGGAGAAAAACTGCAGTGATCAGTGAAAGTAGGCCCGGGTACAGGTCTCCGGCCGGTCCATCTGTGCCGCATTACTGCACCGAGAGACTCGCGAGCTCTCCCATTCACGACAATAAAAAGTACGCTTGAAATCAAAGGCTCGAAGATCAGATGAATGTGACAAAAAGTACACTTGAAATGTAAGGCTCGAAGATCAGAAGAGCCTACACTGTCTGCCTAACAGCACTCGATCAACGCTTCTTGGTTTCTAAATGGAATAGCAGCAATGGCCACTTACCATTAGGTGGGCTACGCGATTGTCTGCCAGCTGAAGCATAAAAAAAAAGTTTAAAAATATCCCCCGTCATCGTCTTAACAAAGTGTTTGTAGCTTTTAAATTCATCCGATTTCCGATCCGCGATGAACAGAATTAATCTTTTGATTAAAAAAACCGCACTCAAATCGAATCATTCATTTAAAAGCTATGGTGCCACACACAGGGGCATAATCAGAATGATACGAGTATATGATTATAATTTTATGTCGGAAAAATTACATTTTCAGTAGAATGGCATTGCAATAATAATTACCGATTGCCGACTCTTCGAGTCTTCATAATACGTGCATGTTACATATTTACATATCTGGTTTGTTACCTACCATACAGAAAATATAAATGCACTTCATATTAATAATACAAAAATAGACACCACAATTCCACCCAACCTACCTACGTCTAGTATTTTGACATTGCCAATAGGCTCACTTTCATTCCACCCTAGAGATATCGATCGATTCCGTCGTCAGTCCCAGCAATACAGTACGTATCGCGGACCTGTTCCCAACGAGGCACACTGATAAGCGGCGATAGTTCAAACTCGAAAGCTATTTAGGTATTATACAATAGTTTATTACGAGCGCTCACTGCCCACTCTCTACCTCCCTAATACAGGGTCATTTTAGTACAAGCTAAGTCTCTAAGCCAGAAACTCTATAGACCCTTTAAAATTTTGTAGACTTAAATCCGACTAAATTATATACTATATTCGAATACAATTTTAAATATAAACTGAAAACATTTTCATCACGTCGTGTTTAATTCCCTACTTAACAAGCCTGTAACCATTATACTCGTAATTTAAATAAAAAAGTCCGACCATAACATAACACACAATGGCTTGTCAATAATAATATTTATAATTGTCCAGTAATAGAAAACAGAAGTCATCGGACAAGAAATAGTATTAGGGAACATTAATTATAAGAAAACTACCAGTTTTAGTTAAGGGACAAAATTCTAATTATTAGATTGTAACTGAACTAACAAATGGCAACATTTTTCGCATTAGAAAATATCACATTAATATTTCATTATGTTGCCAACAAATAATGTTTTTGCAAAGGCTAAATAACTCAACTAAGAAGAAGAAACAAAGAATATTAAGATGTGTGGAAAATGAAAGCCTTCAATAGTCATGATGTACATATTTATATTTCTTATGTAATACCAAAACATTTATTACGAATAATTACGGCCCCCCCGAATAAACGTGCAAGAGTTATAGCACAAAAAATTTTTTTTGCTTCTTTGCTCTTCTTAAATTTTTTGGTAATTTTTTAACAATAAACACCGAAGATATAGCTTCAAATATGGTTATTCTAGGGAAAAAACATGTAAAAACATTACCCGATTATTGGTGTATTAAACCTTGCAGTCAAGTTTTATACACGATTATTAATGTTATGTTGTTTACACGTTTCTTCGTGTGAAAAGCAAAACTAAAAACTATCGCAATTATTCATTACACGTTATGGAGGGGTGCGGGGAGTTTTGCGAATTGACATTGCACATTCAAACAGCTGGTCAGGCGTGCGGTGTACAGTGCACTTCCACTTATATATTTCTTACCTATTCACACGAATAAACGTGCAAAGGACTATTACTCGATCAGGAATGTTTCTACTATACTAGAATATAATTTTAAAAGGATTTTTTCCGAATTACATGAAAACTATAAATATTTTCTATATTGTTATGACTTATACTAATACCTAATTTTTTTTCTTTGATTTCGTCATACATTGTACAGGCATATTTAAATACCACGTTGAAATATTCACATTTTTACGTTTTTAATTTCTCCTGAAAAGTTGATGAATTTCCTTTGCACGTTTATTCGGGGGGGCCGTCGATATATGAACTGACGTAAAACAAACATTACTTACTTACGAGTAACGAGTTTACGATTGACACCAAAAATGTTTAATCATAAAACAATGCATTACTATGCATTCGTACCAATTTAGATAGTCAACAATAAATAGCTTTGATAATAAAAAATTGGAACTACAATATAATTACTAAAATATCTTGTACAGAATCCTCAAATACTCAATTTAATAGTTATCAATTGCACATAATTCGAACCAAATTATTGGTAAGACATTGGAAAAATTTTTTAGTTACTAAATCGTTATATTTTAATATCTTTTAATTTATAAAACTTGTGTTTTGATTGACAATAGATACCACCACTTATACAATAATTTAATGAGTAAGGGAAGTAAAATAATAGGTGATTCTGATAAAAGTTAGTCGTACGAGGGTTTAACTAACAAAAAGTGATCCAAGTGAAGGTAGTGTTATGTTGGGGAGGGAACGAGAAAAATATAGGTATTGCAGTTTATTTTCCGAATGACAAAGTCAAAGCTGACAAAGCTTATTTTTCTTAAGTAATGGAACCTACATTACAGGTAGTTCTTACGAGGGTCTGTCGTCTCTGCTGCGCGACACTACAGCAGAGCAGCAACGCAGCAGAGCAGCAGAGCAGCATACAGCATTAACGGAAACTAGCCCTCGTTATCGGTCGCGCAACAGCCTAATCACTTTCATTGCAACCCCGCGAAGGAGGTCGCGCGCCCGCTATCACGCAGTCAGCGCCGCGCATTGGGAGCGCGCAGGCGTGCGCGATGAGCCCGCTCGAGTAGCGCAGTGCCCGCACCGACCCGGCGCGCCGGGAATGGAGACCTGCTGCGCACGCCGAGCCGAGGACCTTGTGGGCGACCAGGTGATGCTGTGATTTTTTAGTGACCAGTGATACGTGGACAGTGAAAATCGAAAAACATCGTAAGGAAAGGGTGTACATTTTTTTTCGACTACCGATTCGAAGGAAACTGGGGTGTTAATTTTTTTCGATGATGAATTGTTTGTGCTGTTATTCGTCGATATTCATTTTAAAATAAGTATATCAAATAAAACAAATATAGGTAATATATCTACTAGAAGGAAACGTCACAATATAACTAATTTGCGAGAGTACCTATTTTCTCTTTATGAAAAACATAAGAAAATGGTGTTCATTTTGTTTGACTTTATGTGCTAGTAGTCGTCGATTTTCATTTAAAAAGATATTAAATAATAAAAATATATCAACTAGAAGGAAATCACACGAAATTACTAATTTGCGAGAGTGTTTTCTCTTTTGTTCGACGGTTTTTAAACTATTGAACTCATTTGTTTAATTTACGTAATTATGTGACAAAAGTGCAGAAATGGATTAAGTTTCTAAATCAAAAAGGTAAATGGAACGGAATAAGTGCCTCTCTACATTTGTAAAAGTTAAAAGTTAATGCATACAGTAACTGCATCCTGAACACTGCAAAGTTTCATACCGCTTACTGAAACCTGCGCCGCCGCCCCGTCGGCAATCACACGGCGCTACTAAGTTTTCAGGAGTTTTAAATACTCATTATTGCATATTTATGAATGGAAATATCGATCGGATTTTTGACTTCAATTATTAAACAATGTTCCTTAACTTATGTTAAGGAACATTCTTAACTTTCTGGTATTATATAGACACATTCAGATTGCTCACAAATTGACATATATTATTTATTATTCATTGCACAATTCGTTTCAAAACCACTTAAATTCTGCAATCTAAATTTTTTTAATATTTTTACAGTGAAAAGATAATTGATAAAAGAACTGTACAAAATGAGTAGGCAACTAGCAAAACAAAAATTACAACTAAATAAAATATAGCATTGCGAAAATATCGATTAATACAATTAAAAATAAAGATAAGTTAGTCGCATTGGTTTTGATTATCATCAAAATTTGATAAAATTTTGTTAATAAATCCCATATTAATTATTCTAACACGTTCTAAAGTCGTATTGTTCCAAATAATATATCTTTGTGTTGTAACGTACGTGGAATAACATTTTCATCGCAATTTCATGAGATAAATAAATATCTAATTGTAGGTATATTTATGAAATCCTGCAAAACTCACCTTGCAGAAAGGATCTTTTACATTTTGAAGGGTTTCGTGAAATGGTGTCATGCAAATACCTTAGTCTATTTTATTAGCGAAAATCATAATTTTGCAACGGAAAAAATATTGTTCCGTCGGTCTTTATTTCAGTCTGCAACTGCAAATAAAACAATTTCAGATTATATTCATGCACATTAAACAATCGCTTTAAATATGTTTACATTATATAGATATGGGTTTAGGACATTTTCCTTACTTACGATGTTTTTTAATCGCTCTTAGATAAAAATATCAAAAAAATTTCAATACAATATAGATTCATTGAAAGGTTTTACCAATCGGTGTTTGTTTTGTTGGAATCATATATTTTTAACGATTCATTACACTACATACTATGTAATGTGCCTTTTTCTGTTCGCCTGTCCGTGCGTTCAAAAGACATCAACGCTTTTCTTCAACCAAAGTCGGACTCACCAAAAACTTAATTAAATTGATAAAAACAAGGTTAAGGATTATAATTTTGTTTCTATCTTAATGCCTAAAACGACAGGATCGATAAGACTTCATCATCATCATCATCAGCCGGTATAATAGTCCACTGCAAGACATAGGCCTCTCCAAATGCTCGCCACGCTGATCGATCGATAAGACTTATTTTCGGTATACTGTGTTCAATCCAAGTCAAGCATTTAAAAATTCAGCATTTGCCGGCTTTCTTAATGATTAGTTTAGGATAATAAGTGTCCTGATGTAACGTAACCAAGAATATTATCTTTTTATTAAAATAAAAAGCTTGCTTCGAATCGTTGTCAAATAAAAGTGTTAGTAGTAAATAATTTTGAAATTCCGGTACACTGAAAAATAGAATATATATTTTTTGGCAACAGAACAACATTTAATTACTAGCTTATTAAATGTGAAATTGGTTTCTATTGTTATTGTGAATAATGTCCGCGGCCGATATTCACGATCCGTATATTATTGACTTTCCGCAGACTTTCGTGGCCATTGAATTAGCGGACATATTCAATAAGTTTCGATTATTTGACGGCAGTTCATAACCAATATAAATAATTGCTTCAACAAGCTGTTTTACGTAACAAACATTTAATGTATTTGACTCAATATCACGAGTTTATTTTAGCAGTTTGTTTTACAAGTTTTACTGTGTACCTGTGTTTATGTATCGGACAAAACAAGTAGGTTATGACATGACTTTATGTTGGACATGACGTACTTAAATATTAAAATAATTACTAATTGAGGCATTACTTGTTTTTATCTATATTTGGGGTTAAAAGAAACCTCGCAACCGGCAAGAAAACGCCGACCAGTTTTAGCGGTCCTGACATAATTCATAACATGCTAATTTGCACTCAAACCACTTTGAATATTATTGCAAATTACAATATTGTGAGTTAAATCAAACAACGTATCTTTATCTATACGCTGTTGTAATCATGAGTTTAATGGCCCCACTAATAAGCAGATATGTCGAAAACATAACAATGTTTTGGACAGTTCCATTGAGAGAGTACAGTTATTATTGTTTGTCTACAACATGAGAAGCATATAAAACGTTTTCTGATACTTTATTAGCATTTCAACTCGAAGGTTTTGAATAAAGCGGCTTGTTTATTACAGCGACTCGATGTTAATTGACTTTGAATCATTCTCAAATCTTTCTTATAAAAGTGACATTATACAAAAACGTGCTAGTTTCCTACTTTCCGACTGAAGTTAATAATAATGATCCATTGGGTTACAAATCTATCTATTCATTTGGTTTTATGTTTCTGAACGGTAAATTGTAATTTTGTAAATTATGATATTACTTAAAATCTCTTGAGCATGTTTGGCCATTATGAATTATGTCAAAGGTTAATTTATACTAATACAAATGTGTAATAAATGTATGGAGATATATTGGGACTGAGTTGCAAAGACTATTTATATAAATTCGAGTAGAAGTAAAGAATATTTAAAAAAGAAAGAGTATCTACAATTTCTTTTTAAACCAAAGTGGACTTTATATTTTTTTAAAGTACATTATATTTATACCTTATAGTCACATCTCTAAAGCTGCTGCTGTTGATTGCTTTACCTAAAATATATTGAGGAATGAAATTTGGCACTTGCTTAGAAAACTAGTACCCCTTCATTAGATTGTGTAAGCTTTGTTATATAGATGTTACCGGAAAAGTATGAAATCCAGGAATTGTGTACATTTCCTAGGAAATGTAGGTATACAATTCCGAACCTATTTAGGAAATGTATTAAATATTGTTTTATAAATTCTTTAATTCATACATATCCTAGGACTTAGGAGCACATTATTCCAATATTGTATTAGGAAATGTGAAAAGAAGGCTTTCTTTACAAAATTTTTATTACTAAATCTTGTGTTAGATGAGGTGTAATAAATAATAACTTGGCGACTAATATTATTAGTGAGATAACAAACATTGTACCTATAAACGATCAGAGGCGGAAATCGACTGCATGGAAATAGGTAAGAAAGCCTTCGTGGTTATTTTTTAACACCTCTTCCCCAAATTAACGATTTACCATTCATTTCAGTTACCAAAACACTGACATCATAGATGATTTCCGATTGCTATTTAGAAAATGTATAGATTTCCTAGGCAATGTGTGTAATATAATTTATTTCACACATTTCCGAGTGATTTAAGGAATTACATACAATTTCTAGGAATTGTATACAATGACGGATTACATACATTTCCGTTAACAGATATAAAAATATATAATTATTTTATACCTAAATTCCCTTGTAAAACCGTCCATTTAGTGTGTGTACCTCGGGATTTATTTCACTTGATATTTTTAAGAGCTCGTTCCTTCATATACTAAGCTAGTATTATAATATGTGCTTCAAGTGACACTTGTAGTACCTGTGTGTGTGTCTAGCCCCTGGGCTAGGACAAGAAGGCACCGGCTTGTGCTAATGCAGTTTGTACAGGAAGAGTTGGTTTTAAGGATATAGTATGATCAAATAATCGATTACTGAAATGCGCTTTTAAATCATACTTAGAGATTTATTTCACTTGATACTTTTTAACGATCGGTCATTCTCTTTTTTACATTCCCAATATTCCCAGTATCACTTAAACTGGTAGTACGGAGCTAAGAGACTTCACAGATAATCAATATTTGAAGTTTGTTTAAGACAACGTTGCCTTCAAGTGAAACTTGTAGTACAGGAGCAAGGAGACGAGAATGCACTAGTGCTAATGCAGTTTGTACACGTGTTTCAGATAGTCCCGGGGGGCGGCCGCTGGGGCGCCTCGCACGCCTCCGAGCTCTTCGACTCGTGGTTTCAGATGCAGGTCAGTGACCCACTACTTTTTCAAAGCATATCAGTTGGCAGAGGCACGCAGCTCACTTGATGAGAAGCGGCTACTGCGGCATATTTCATTAAGGGATGGTTAACCAGGAAGCGTCGATCAATTTTCTGCCACATTTGGTCTTCGAGCCTTGGATTACAAGTACACAAAGAACATTTTTATGTCCATTTTAAACACGTTTTATGCAAAATATCAATGATATGGTACTACATATATGTCACAAATGCGCTTTAAGACACAAAAAGACACCAATTGGTGGCTTGTGTAACGCCATTTTTAATACTGAAGACGACATTTGAACAATAGCAATATTTTTCTCTTATTATTATCTTATCTACGACTCCTTTCTTAATCAAAGTTCATTTCATTCATTCGCGATACATGTCGAAATAGTTTATGTTAGTTTTAAGCTCGACTCAGATTTCGACACAATTACTCTAAACATACATAACATTATATTATATTGTTTAAAATATTGCAAAACAATGTCAAAATGGCTGTCAGCCAATCTGATGAGCCTTTTAGCCATTTCTAGCTGTGTGCGTAAAAAAATGAAATGTTTAAAATTTTACACAACTCGGAAAGCAACTTGTGCTGCGTCCGTATAATTCGTAGATAGACAGAATCAAACCCAAAGAGCTTCCAGTTATTTCAATACTTATATTGAAATAACTGGAAGCTCTTATGAATTAACCTTTGAAATTAGGACTTCTATGAAAATCAATCATTTATAGTCTGCACTAAACCGAATATAAAATTTTGATTAACTTATTGCTCTTATATTCTGTTTTACTCTCACATTCCCTATTTGGAGGTTTCGACTTTTAACCGTTATCAAGATCAATGTATGTTATATTACTATGTCACAAAATCTCAGAAAAATAGAAATCGATCGAATTGTATAAGTTATGTTTAGTTACAAACTGTTTTTTGTGTCTCTATACTACTGAGTACATACGAATACATAGGTTAAGTATGTGCAATCATGTGAATCCAATTCCTAAAGAGTGCTTTAATAACCAATGCGAAATCAAGTGACGTACCTGTGATCAATGGGAACCCCTTTTTTCTGCGAGATCACTATTATAAACATCAAACATTTTCATTGAAAAAAAAAAATATTAACTATCATGACATAAATGCTGAAACATTGGGATAGTCTTATTCAATTACATACAATTCGATAGAGATTAGTGAAAAAGACCTTTAAATCCCCATATCCTATGTGCCTAGGGCGTCCCATAATATAAACGGCCTTGACCGAACTGTCGCCGTTTTGTGCGGTTACCGTGCCCGTACATATACGTTACCATTTTTTAAATGTATAAATCGAAATAACTGATATATCGAGCAGCAATCTAGTGTCACCATTTCATTGATTAATTTCATTTGTAAATTATATAGTGCCATATTTCATTATTTTATTGTTCATGAGTTTTAACTCAAACATTTTAATGCCCAATATTGGCATCTTAATGTCAATACGAGTAATGTAGCAATTAATGTAAATGTTCCCAAACCATAAACAATAATTTTAGTATAGTCAAGTCAATTTGCTTTATAAAGGTGACTTTCATAGTTGTCTAAATGAATTAGGATAATTACAAATCTAAGAAACTGTTTCGAACGCGTATAAGGCCTACTGCTTGCCTGCTTGCAGCTTACATACAAAACTATGTAACTCTGTCGACGGAGCGTCAAAGCCAGCATGCAGCGACGCGAGCGTAACGTTGACGCTCCGTCGACAGAGTTACAAAGTTTTGTAACTCTGTCGACGGAGTCTGTGTCTGTGTTTTGTAGGCGTACACCAAGCGTATAATGACGAATACGCGTCTATGAAGCTACGCCGCCGTGGACAGCTAAGGTTTCGTTACGTCGGCCTTTGTCGAGATGGTTCCAAGGTTTAACTCTTGTAATGTGAAAAGTAACAAGAGTTTTGCCTGTCACTATGGGATACAACGTGGCGTAGAAGGAAGTACTACCTTAAATAAGAACATATTGAATGGAGTTCATAAAATCGAAAAGCGCATGTACGGTGGTCGATGAGTGAAGAGTGCAGTAGCGTACTTTTTTAGAGTGCAATGCCCTTATCTGACTATAAGACATATTAAACCTCTTAACCCTTGGCGGGTTATAATTATTATGCAAAGGACATCAACTAGAAAAAAATCTCCCGTGCAAATAAACAGTTCCCAAGATTTCTTAAATTTTTATTTTTATTTTGACACCATTTTAAAATATCGTACTAAGCGCTCTAAGTTTCATCGAATTCGGAAACATAAAATACCTCCAGGGATTACGAGGTTAAATCGATATCCATAAAAGCAATTGAAAAAAGGCAAAATTATCTTTATCCATAGAATTTATATTAAACACTTAACGTGTCAGATGCCGCATTTGGTTTGGTAGTGATCGCTCCCTACGCGCCACGGATCGTTGGTTCGTATTCCACCCAAGACAAACATAAAATGCGTTATAAAAGTAAGTTTGTGAACATTTTTTTTGTTTGTCATATATCTAGTCATTTTGTGTGAGTGTGAGTGTGTTGTCGAGTAAACAAAACTAATACTATTAATTATATACATATAACTTTTACTATTTTAATCCACAAAAATGGCTCCTTAGACTGCTTTTACTAAGATGCATTCCTCAGTTCCGCCACCGAACATTGACAGGTTCACAAACTTACTTTTATTCTTCCCATGAATATTTCGCAGGGTTTTGCTATAGGTAGAGACACTTTTCTTGTGATTTTAGTACCTTGGTCTACCATTTACCTACTGACTCAGTGCTAACCTCCGGACTATTATTGGTTTCACTAGTTTATGAGCTATAAATATGAGTTCCGTAATTATACTCCAATTGTAAAGTATACACCTCTTATTAGAAATTCGTCTGGACCATAAATTAGAGACATTAGAAGTTGATGAGAATGTTTGCGATACAATGGATAAACTGAATGTTAAATTTATTAAAATGATTACTTTGAAGTGAACACCTGGTGTTAATAAACCTCTTTATGCATCTATAGATCATGAGAATGCTTTTACAAAAGTACTATGATTCTGCCTGTCCTATACATACAACGTCTTATGTTAAATGCGCAAAACCTCAGACACCCCGAATTATTTTAATTCAATTGACCTAATTGTGAAGGAAAAAACAACATTAAAGAATAATAAAAGGTTTTATGAGCTGTTTTAGTTTTACTGGCAATTCTGATCGATTCTTGCGTGTGCGACTACGCTATGTCGAGGGACGAGTCGGTATGTATGATTTGCGCACGTGATGGCTTGACTTGACATATCAATAAATAGATAGACAGGGCAACATTTTTAATAAATATTTTTTGAAAAATGTGGCCTACATTAAAAAGTGATTTAGTAGATTCTTCTCGTTATTCTGATCAAACTATTTTCAGGTTTTGCGCATTTAAAGTAACACGTTGTATACGAATACATGGAGATAATTAAATGAATTTTATCATAAGTTGTAGTGCACGGTAGTAGATACCAATACTAGGGTAATTTTTCTATTAGTTAGATAAAAAACAAAATTATGAATTAAATTAGTTAATTTAAAATGAATACTTGAGTCAATTTTAAACACTTTTTCAATATCCTTATAGGCTCTAGTTAACTTCTTTTAGGTTTGGTAAGACTTAATCAGAGTCCCACTGGCTAGCTACCAACGTCAGGTGAAAAAAAAAATTCAGTTTTTCGTCCCAGTGGGACGAACGTGTTGTGGGAAGAATCACCGAATGAGTCAAATTAACTTGGAAGCCAGTACCTACACTGGAAATGAAAGACTCAAAGATCATACGAACCTTCTGTGTCACAGCACATTGAGTAATGCTTCATTACAAGGTACATATCTCTAAATGGAATAGGCCGCAGTATGAGCTTACCATCAGGTGAACTGCCTGTCTGTCTGGTACCTAACCCATACTTTGAAAAAAAGTAAAGTGATGTGAAAAATATCCACAACAACTAATATCACGCGAGTGAAGTCCTTGGCGGAAAGCTAGTATAACCTAACAAAAGCTTTAGATCAGACAACGTAATCAAATCTTCGGTTGTCCCGTTTGAAGATCACGTTTGGAGATATTTAATCGCAGTATAAACCCAAACTTCGCACCAAGCATGTTATCTCGTAAAAATATTCAGAACATGTGTGTAAAACTGACAGGTGTACATGGGCAGAATTATAACATCATCACCAAAGCTCACGCGCTGATTTAAAAACATCAAGTATTAAACTTTGCTGAGCCAATATCGACCTTATTTGGTAGAAATAAACCTATTAACGGTATCGATATGGTGCACTGTTATCGGCGGTGTAATAATTCGGTATTCTGTCTACAATATTGACATTGTCACGTAGAAACGACATGAGTGCGTATAGATATACTATTACAATAATAATAGTGAAATATTTTAAGTTAATGGTCATGTGAAGATAGACGCTTGATGTATAAAGTAGTTTTACACAGCACAAGGTTAAATAAATAATAAATATAAATATTGACCTCATTACGTACATACATAAATCTGACCCCAAAGTAAGTAGCTTTAGCTTTTATGTGTACCTGCCAAATGCGCCATCGGGCGAGTAAATTTTAATGTTACTCGTACTATTTCTTAATATGTTCCAGTCCAAAATTATTTCACGGTTGAAAAGTCCAGGCCATCGTGGCTTATAAGTAGGATACTGGCGTGTAATGCGCGCGCGCAACGATTTACACGGGACATCGGCTATGCCGCCATTGTGGCGGCGCAGGCACCGTGGCGCCATGGGAAGCGATCATGCCTTCATCATAGATCATTGCGCTGCAACTACATATAATATAATAATAATAATAAATAATAATAAGTTATCACAGCTTATATACCCCCAAAGTAAGTAGCATAAGCACTTGTATTATTGTTAACAGAAATAACTAAGGTACCACACTAATACTTTTAAACACATTAACGTTCAGACGCATGGCAAACACAAATATTCATCACATAAATGTAGGATTCGACCACACGATTCCTGGCGAATAGAGCAGGGCATACCAAATGCGCCATCGGGCTAATTATTTTCAGTACCATCAATGGGGGATACTTAAGACTACAGTATTGCCACAGAATATACAGCCTTCCTTTAAATAAAAGGAAATTATGCAATGTAATTCACACATTGCATAAACCGACCATTGTTGACCGCCTCCGTGGAACAGTGGCTAAGCCGCTCGGGTATAAAACCCGGAGGTCGTGGGTTCGATTCCCACCACAGAAATCTAAATATTATTATTTAGATTTCTGTGATTCCCACCTAGGGTCTGGTTGGTGGTAGGGCTTTCTCAGAGTCCGACTGGCTAGCTACCACCCTCATAGGTGAAATCTGCCGCCATAATAGCTCTGGCTGTGTTCCGGCTGTACCTATTAATGTGGGTGCCAGTACACTTGAAATCAAAGGCTCGAAGATCAGATGAGTTTACAGTCTGGCAGCACATTAAGCGACGCTTTCTGGTGAAGGTCCCTCAATGGAATAGGCCGCAGTGGCCGCTTACCATCAGGTGGGCTGCGTGTCTGTCTGCCAACTGACTTAGTATAAAAAAACCGACTTAGGACATCGAAAAATACTAACGTTTCACGTACCATTTTCAAACTTTATCTTTTCCGTGTTATTGACAGCAACTTTCTGCTCCAGCACTCCGTAAAAGTTGCCATAATGATGAGTCAAAAATTATCATGCGAAATGTCCTAAACTGCGTAGTCTCAAGTATCCCCCATTGACTGTAATCAATTTCCCGCCTCGTGGTAAATCAGAACCACGGCCAGTTTCATTCGTAGACTTTATGAGTACTTTCCATTTTATTAGCTTTTTCGTTAATATTGCTGAGGCACAGTTTGTGGCGGATCTTAAAATTTGAAATAGTTGTCTGACCTCCGACTCTGAAAACAGTACCAAGTCGGCATTCTAACCCGTTATATTTCGAAGATTCTAGTAAAATAGAGTCCTAAATCATATCGTACTTACTCTCTTTCATGGAATGAAATGTTTAAGAGAATATTTTATGT
This sequence comes from Mecyna flavalis, assembly GCA_949319885.1. Classification (NCBI taxonomy): domain Eukaryota; kingdom Metazoa; phylum Arthropoda; class Insecta; order Lepidoptera; family Crambidae; genus Mecyna; species Mecyna flavalis. The sequence continues at coordinate 18,812,762 of OX439425.1, read as the reverse complement.
CCATCTTCAGTGGCACCGCATTGTGTGGTGTAATAACTTCAAGATACCATCAGTTTTACTGCACGGATGAATATTTCTCATGATAGTAAAACGACGGTTGTTGACTCTACCTGATTTGTGTGAGTGGAACGTAGAAATGCATAATTTTAAATATCCTTTGTCGCATATTACGTTATTAATTCCGAAATCTTGATTTCCGGAAAGTAATCGAAACCGGTCATAAAAAGTAGATTCAATTAAGTCGTGAGGTTATTAATTTGCTAGTTTATTCTGTACAAATTACTAAAATCATGTACAAATTCATTACTTAATTTCATTTTCTTTGTCTATATCGGGACTTGTAGCAATGCAAGAAAGCTTATAAACCTTATTGGCCTATATAATATATTATGGGCTTTAAACCTTATTTGGCCTATATGGGCTTTAGGGATGATATTTTTATGTGGTTATTGAAAATAAATCAACTTCAATGCATAATTTTATATTCCACATACATACAGCTATTAAACACATTTATGAAATAAACAAATTTGCCCTTATAAATGTATTGTTTGCGCTGCTAACACAGTATTTAACACAATGATGATGCAAATTACGCCTGTTTCCCGGCCATGAGGCAATCTTGATGAAAAAAGGAATTGATAACGCACGCCATCGCGCAAACCGATCACTTTTACTAGTGCTGGCCTATAACAGATAAATACGTCTTTATTGGTATACAGAATATTGTATTGTTTGTTTTATATTTCTATAGTCCTAAGTATGTAGAGTCCGTTAAAAATATTTCAGTTCATAATAGTTATCAATAATAGCTTCATTATAAATATTTCATTTTTAGAAACTTCTTTATCATCCCTATACGCCTTTGAGTGCGTGCGTTCATATCTTGTTCTAATCTGCTTTTGTGTTTTTATGTTAAGTATCGTTAATAACAATGTTTGATTCATGTTTTGTCTACCGTCAATAAAATACTAGTAGTTAGTATTTCTCATAGATTGAATATAATTATATATGTTACGGGCCATTTGATAAGTCCGGGCATTATTCATAAGGGCCGGTCTGTATCAATAATGCCCGACTCAATTGGGCCATGTGATTAAAACAGCAGGATTTATCACTTTTCCCGGCCATTATGAATAATGCCCACCCTATCTTGGGCCAAGTAATAAAATAGGTGAACAGTAGTGTTTTTGTTTATTAAAAGACAAAAAACTTACAATTTTTTCATGAAAAGTTACCAAAAAATAAGCGGCATGTATATATTACCTGCCAAAGCCGATTTCAGGACAAACTAGTTTGGCCTAGGCTAAACTAGTTCTTACTAAGGGGGAAATCGACTCGGATGGATATAGGTTAGAGAGGTTAGTTAGCGGAGCTCCTGCCTTAGCCTTCGTGATTATTTTTTTTTACCCTGAAAACCTTTTTGTTTTTACTGTAATAATATATTCTATGTTGACTTAAATTAGTTTAGCCTAGGCCAAACTAGTTTCGTCGTTAAGTCGTTAAATCGTAATTAGGGGAATAGGTGTTAAAAAAAAATAACCACGAAGGCTAAGGCAGGAGCTCCGCTACGCTCCCGCCTTAGCCTTCTAACCTATATCCATCCGAGTCGCTTTCCGCCGCACGTAAGGCACGGCCGCAGTCCAATTTATCACATTGCCCGGCTACAAGTAGGGAATTATTCATACTGCCCGGTCCAAGTGATAAATTCAAGCTATCTTAAACACTGATTTATTACATGGACCACGGGCCGTCGGGCATTATTAATAAGGGCCGGTCAAAGTGATAAATTAATCACTTTGCCCGTCACTCTCGGGCATTATTAATAATGGCCGGTCCTTATTAATAATGCCCAGTTAATCACGTTGCCCGTAACATATATATTCTGATACGATAAATTATTCGAAAGATCTGTCGTATGACTAATAATGAACATTATTGCATAAAGTCAGAATCACTTTATAACTTACAAGACGTACGTCAAGATCTGTGTATTACATCGATAATAGTTACAACCATACAATTGAGGGAATTATCACATAAATGAAGTTCCTTATTTCAAAATATAATACATATTTATATTAACCATTTACAATAGGTATTAGTTAATTATGTGTTTAAGTACAATTTAATACTTATAAAGTGGTAGCAGAAAATCATTACACCTGGGCTGTTAGCAACTCTGAGAAATAAAAGGACTGTTATGTCGTTATGTTATTTTATTAAAATAATTGAAATATACGCGTAATACAAAATCAAACGTTAACTTGAAAGGGCAAAAGTAATTAGCAGTTAAATATTGGTAGCGCTTTAATTGCTATAGGAAAACCCTCTAACAGTCTTTTAGTAGGTATCTTTCCTTTGCAATTTCTTAAACTTAATATTTACTCTTTGTAAAGCTTGTTTGTATGTTTGTGACTATCAAAGGATATAACTGACACATCAGATACGAAAAAAATATTTAATCACTTTTTAATTTACAATTAAAATTTCTCTGTGATTGAGAAGTCGGCTAGGTATTACACCAAGAGGTGGCGTGTTCGATCCCCGCACGATACAAACATTTGTGTGCATGAACATGTCTGTTTCAATCGGTCTAGGTGTTTCTATGATAAGTTATTTAAGAAAAGTATATAATTTATGTTTATCTGTTGTCACGCACCCATAGTACAAGCTATTATGCTTTGTTTGGGTCTGGACGGGCTGTCTAAATATTAAATATCCAATAGTTTTTTTTTTTTATATTCAAGTTTCCGTATTATCTTGTGAATTTTCGCACAGTTACCCTCACTAGGCCCGACACGGGACCGGGCGAGCAGTCGATAGACCGTTCCGCGGCGCATACGGCACAGTGATAATGCGCGCGCATCCACGCGCTCCGTAACTCTTATCAGCTGCACGCGATGGGAGCGTAATGCTCGACGCTCACTGCGCCGCGCGCCGCGTAACTTCTGGACATTAATTTCTGGACATTATTTATACAGCGCCATCTAGCCCCAAACTAAGCATTAGCTTGTGCTATGTATGGGTGCCAGACAACGGATAAACATTACTTTTTTACTTTTTTTTTTGTAAATATATTACATAGAGACCTCCAGACCGATACAAACAGACATGTTCATGCACACAAATGTTTGTACCGTGCGGGGATCATTACACCAAATGGCTCGTCACTGCAAACTGCTGCGATGTGTTGCATATAATTATGTGTATTATGAGTACATATACGATTTCCCGTTTTATACGGGGTCCGGCCGTTATGCCCCCATTCCGGTTTGCCCCCGGCCGGTATGCCCCCACAATTTAAAGTAATTTTGTTCCAATTTGCCGTTAAACCGTGGGGGCACACCGGCCGGGGGCAAACCGGAATGGGGGCATAACGGCCGGACCCTTTATACGATTTTATGACATGTTAACATCTCGTCGATTTTGTGGTTCAAAAGACTGGCCTTAATGTCGAGGTGCTGGGTTCAATTTATAATAGAACAGCAAAAAGAAAAAGAACAAACTCTGTCTCGGTTTTTTCGAACACTGCTTGGGTTTCTGAACAATCAACGAGGCGCTCAAATATAGAAATTCAAAAAAGTATCAGTATTTATACGAGTATTTGTATCCTTATCTATTACACAGCGCCAGTTTATTCTTTAAGCTTTTGCAACTTTTTTGTAAATACGTTTATAATATTATTGTAAAAATACAAATCGTTTCTTTGCGATAACAACGTGACATTTCTAAAATCCCAATTATTCAGGAGGCCAATTTTTAACATTCAAATGTTTATAAAATCTCTAATATGCTGTTTTTTACTGTCGGCTTACAATTATTTTTAATGAAAATAGGTCAATATAATTCACTTGACATTTGTATGTTAAAACAGTTTTTATGAAATGTTACGTTGTTATTGCAAAGGAGCGAAATAAACAAAGCGTTTTCTGGCGTTTTTCACGACTAGTGACTGTTCACGGTCTAAGCCTACAAATGCACTCGGTTCTACCCGCATGGATTCCGGTCATGTAATGTGATGTTGCGTCGAGTCTACTAACTATATTCTACAACTTACTGCATATGCAAATCTCTTAAATCCGATCTGTATTTATGTAAACATATATTTATGATATAGCTGATAATTTATCTCCCAGATATCTTAAACGCTGTGTCTTGTCACTTTTGTCAATTTTAAAATAGACTGCGTAATAGAATGTTAAAACTAGTCAGTAACAGAATAAATAATAAAAACTATTTAGATTGTTTTTATACGTTTTTGGTCATTGGTAATTTTCCTATATTTAGCCTTCAGCCTTGTGAGCGTCTGCGATAACTAAAACTTTGCGTCTTATGAGACCTTTTCTCGGCTAACGCTCCAGAAAGAAATAAACTGTTTGACTTCACAGTAAAGTTTATTTGTACAACCGGCCAATAAATGTAAACACGCGAAACCTTTTGCATATACCATAGGGTTCATATTTGACTGAGTTTTCATGCATGTCTTTGCTGTGGCATTCGCGCGCGCATCCGCAGGCGAATAGCTTGTATATTTCTAATAAATCCACTGAGGTGCCAGTCGGCTCTCCGCGTTTATACACTTCACAAATTACTAGATAATTGAAGCATACAGTCCAATTACAGAAAACTAGACGTGGTACTCTTAATGAGGAACGAGCCGTGTCTTCTGCGGATGTGTCGAATTATGCAATTACTGCTGCAGGCTCACTTCGCCTCTATCATACATAATGAGTTTTAATTACGAACATTGTTTAGAAACTTTAACGTCTTTATGAGAAGCTGAAGTACGGATATGAACCCTATAAGCATTCATTCGACCCTAAACAATAAATGAATAGCGGTTGTTGTAGTGTAGCTAAAATAAGACACTGTTATTTATGCTTTTATCGATTTCCGCAAGGTTGCGATTATATTGGTCATGTGAGGGAAAGACGGAAGCGTCCCGCTACCTACTAAACTCCCCAAACCCTTCACACCTGAAGAGGGACTAGCTGGTGACCATTGGTGACCACGTTGTGGCGATTGCCCATCGATACATTTACTAATAGTCGTATAAAATGGGTTCACTATTCCATTTCGAAATACGTTTCGTCCAAAATACTCTTTGTCTTAAGGGTCCACCGGATTATCAACTAAATGTAAAAAGCGGGAAATATCATTATCATCATTTTCTTGCCCTTGTTCCTCGCTAAGTAGGGTCGGCGCAACATGTTTTTCCTTCCACACACTCCTATCAGCCGTCAATTCAACATTATTTAAGATAATATAAGATTGCGACCGACTCATTTTGTTCGTTTGTAATTTGAAAAATCGTCCAATGTTTCAACCGAGATTGGGACTTGATTCCAATGTGTAGGTCTATCGGCATCGCCGTCCGACAACAGAGGAAGTCACATGTTTTTCCATTATTAGGCCGAGATCACTCATGTGTGTAACGCTACAGAATCAAATTAGATATACAGTATGAAAAAAAAATTAAATGTTTCGGTTTTTTAAATACTAATCGTATTTTTTCTAATTCTGAGGTAATAATTGCAATATCTTACTAGATGAAATAATTATTGTTGTATTTGATGTAGTTAATCATTGATATAAGAAATAAAAAGTGAGCAGATTTTTAAAGATATATCTGTATATATTTTTTCAATAACGGCTATTACAATATAAGTCATATTTGTTATGAAAAATATGTTATTCCATCACATAATAAATGTCACGGAGTAAGTAAAAACATGAAGAATAGCACGTTAAGTTTCTTTAATAACTATTAGTGTTTATTATGTGACGATAGGGACTTACTAAAGTATTATGCTATAGTTGCAAATCCCTACTAACAGGTTGCTAACTGTAGTCATATAAATGGGAGGAAGCTACTTTGACCCTACTCTTATTTTATTCGTTAACTCCCTATTCCACATTAAATCCTGTAGTTATAAACAGCCTTTAAGCTTGTTATACTATTGGAAAAAAAACACGGTCTAATTTATAACGATGTTAGGTTATAAATCTACTTGCAGTGGGTATGTACCCAATATAATATTTTATATGACGTGACAAGGCATCGCGAGTTAGTGCCATGTTTTCTCGTGTATCAGAACATGTTATCCATGTATCAGAAATGGGTCTCATATGCTTCAAATTACCATTCAATTCAATCTCTCTCTCATCGCGTGATCAATCACTTAGTTAATCTAGTGTCAAAGTATCCAAGTCGCGTGGTCAGTTCTGCGACATGATTTATTTTTACCATCCTACCTGGTGAGGCAATCGGGGCCAATGTTATGTTTATGACATTTGGCTTATGTAGGATTTGAACTTCCGAAATATAGGCTCCGACTTCGTAGTAATCTAGGGTTTAACACATGCCGTGGTAACCTTTTATTATTGACGAAGATGCTTTTTTCATGCTGACGGTACCTTGCGACGTGTAAAATAATATTAAACGCACCATTAGACCCGCGCGCACTGTGACATCGTCCATTGTTCTGTTTCCTAGTTCGGTTAATCGATGAGTGCCGATATGCTCATACGCACGCCGCCATGGACGCAATATTACGACTTTAAGAAACGTACCTATAAAATCGAGAATAACGTTTAGGATTCTATCTCACGGGCAACATTAGACGATTTACGAGAATCTTAGTTACTTAAAGATTTCAAAATGTAATTAAATGTCTAAGCACCGATCAATTCATTACGATACGCAATAAAATATTAAGCGAAGTCGTATTTTATTACATACAATCAGTTTACATTGAACTATGTATAGAAGTAAATTATTATAAATTTTAACGTCATTTTATATGCTTGACTTTGGGAGAACAAGCAAAATATTGTATATTTATTTCTTTGACAATGTTCAATAATCCATTAAGTAATTTAAAGGTGTATAAGATTAACAATCATAAATAAAATTTGATAAATAAAATAAATTTGGTTTTTAACAAAAATATTGTCGATTTTTGATTCGGCATAAGGTAATTATGATTAGAAATATGTATGTATATATACTTAAGTGGTTGGCGTTGTTTTTTGAATATTAGACAATCTGTAAGTATTACGATAATGTTGGATTCAACAATAAAAAACACATCACAGTCATACATACAACATAGGTATTAAGATCTTTACTAAGCTTAGGCCATTGAGCTATTTCTATGGCTTAGGCAAAAAAAATCCGAAGACATTTTGATCTGAGGTCTGTTCCGTGATAATTCATTTTCGTCATGCCCCTTTCACAATACTGCATGTACGATGGATTGATTGGCTTTCAATGAAGAACCAGAGTCAAGCGGTCCGTCACAGTAGCGGACCGACAGCTAATCGAATTTGACCGAATAACTCCAGATCACCCTCGCCAATGAGTCCGCCACACTCCAATGGGCTTACTCAGTTGCGTAAGCGCTACGTAAATGAGATTCATATGAGGGGGTCCAGTGGGTCGCGGGGCCGGGGTGCAGTGACAGGATTCACGGTCCACCTGGCGAGCACAATGATCGCGCTCAATAGTGATCGATTATGCCATTATCCGCTGCGTTTGTGTGTACGTACCATGTTCGGTTCGCTACTGACGACTATTTGACTAATTCTATAAATATAAGGTTGTAAATTAGTGCCGCTAGACGGTATTCTGAGACTTTGGTCACGTAAAGCTTTCTCGACTTGAGTGAAACTCCTATAAACAGTTTAACTACATTTGGACGCACATAACTCAGGCCTGATGATAGTTCTGGGGAACACATTTAAAATTAATTATTGAATAGCAATTTGGTTCAATTTTCTACGCCATTTATATTACTGTTTTTCTAGTAACTTCAGAATTGACTGTGAAAATCTATATATCGAAACTGGGAAAGGAATGGAAGTTCCGGAATAAGTATAATATTTATATGTGGTTATTGATTGCATTTCTGCTATTGGCGAGAGCATTTTAACACTCTGCCGCCATAACAGCTCTGGCTGAGTTCTGGCAGTATTAATGTGGGATCCAGTACACTTGAAATCAAAGGCTCGAAGATCAGATGAGCCTACAGTCTGGCAGCATATTGAGCGACGCTTCCTGGTGAAGTGTCCCTCAATGGAATAGGCCGCAGTGGCCGCTTACCATCAGGTGGGTTACGTGTCTATCTGCCAACTGATGTGGTATAAAAAAAAGTTGGGAAAGATATTATGTATTAGGATTCCATTGTATAATAAACCTATTATCAGATTTGAATTGATCGTAGCCTCGAGACAGTCAGATATGTACTCTTAGATATTGATGAAGGAGTCATTTATGCATTAGTGCAGATAATATGACGTTTAGTTGATCCATTAGATGGCTGTAGGCCATCTGTGTAATTTAATGGCTTAAATGACTAACGTTGATCAGTTGATCTTGCAGACTTGTAAGTCGAATGATTCATAGGTGTAATAGTAGTCTGTACCCTTGCTTGGGCCTGTTTAGAAAAGTAAAATGAAATCTAATCGTTTCCATGTTCTATATAGTCTAAAACAAGGATTTACAACTTACAACTTTGCATATTTATAAGAAGAAAGCATGGTTTACAGACACGCTTGACGTTTAAATCAGCTTTGGATCACAAGTTGTTTTTGTACACATAAAATACTTTGTCATACTTAGCGGAGATAAAGTGCGGGTTTGCTCCGTGATCGAGGCTGTCATTATTTAGTTGTGGATTTTATGTACACCTATCAAAAATTGTGAGAGACAATCTCAGGTAATAACAATTTTGTAGAATCGGCCCGGACCCTATCATTTCATTTTTGTAGTTTCAAACAAATATTGAGCCGTTCATAGTTAGACGTAAGTTTTAAAAAAAATCTTCCTAGTCCTTATATTATCTGCTAGGTACATTATTCAGACAAGCACAGTTTCATAAGTATATTTTGAAATTTAAACAATAACAATAAAACATTGCCTCTAAAGGATTACGTAATAAGTCCTTCTTGTGTGTCTACAAAACTTTTATTGGGTTTAAGTTTCATGTGAGTTATCGCGGTTTTGGGTCGTTTTGTCACAGTTTGTAAAGATGTATAAATATGTTGTAAGCACGACGCTGACGCTTTATTTATTGTGTTTTGCCTTCTCCTAAATTCGATCAAACCAAGTTTTAACTTAAACATAATCTGGAATATCTACATAAGATCTGGCATAAGATTCGTGCATTGAAGTGTTTGTAACTTTACCATTCCATTTTTTAATAGCATTCTAAGAAACATTTGCGAATGTAAATCACACTTTTTATCACAGGTACAGTTGAGCTTAACAAAGTAGTGTCAAAATTAAACCTGTGATAGAGCTTTAATAGTAAAATTCTTCTGTAATCTATTTCCAGACGTAATCTATTTGACCAAAATAGGCTTGTACCATTCCTGCGTGTTTCTGACAAACTAATGAATCAAACAGCAAACACGCGGTCGCGTTGGTTTTACAACGTATTCGGCGACAAATATTCTAAGTAACCGGGGCTTAGCTTCAGTTTACTTATTGATACGTAACGATAAGTCTCGGTGACATACTTTAGGTCCATATAGTATACTGGCCGTGTTTGAACACGCTTATGTCCGTAGCGTTCGCGGATTTTATCAATATCCATGAATGTTGTCTCGGGAAAATGTGGTAATAATAACGAGTAGTTACACGTACTTTGACGTATTTTTAAAATAATGTGAATGTTAAAAGGATCAAGCGATCGATATTAATTTTTTTTAGCGACACTTCATATAGATAACTTAGGATAATATCTCTTTCATTATTAAAAAGAAGATACCATCGTAAATAAATGAATACTTAACCTTGGACATTATTGCAAACGAACTACAGAAAATAAAAGGCTCGAAGATCATGGTTTATGGAGACACATGGCGGCTCTGAAGTAGTATGCAAGAGTTCTTATATGGGAAATCTTTAACTCTGTTTCTACGAATTCTGTTACTTGATATGAAAACCTCGTAATTATTTTCCTGCTAGACAAGCGAGGAAAAATGTTAACGTTTTTTCCAAATTACTAAGACAGAAAGGTTTCACAATGTGTGCTTAAGCGAGCATTTAAAATGAGCTGTAGTGTCTAATGAGGTAGTAAAATAAAAACTTGTCAGAAGCGATGCATAGGTATAACAACGTGAGGCAGCGCTAACGAGGGGGCGTCATGCGGCAGAATAACCGCCTCTCATAAGCAACATTTTAAAACTCGAACTGATTTTAACAAACCATTATTTTTGTAACAACTTTTTGTCTAGCAGCGATGCGCATTTTTCATCTATTTTCACGCTTTAGAACGTTGCGTTTATAGGTACAACTATTTCTTTTTCTACTCTACATTTGGTTTTTTTATATAATTTTTTCCGGTGAGTGCGGCAGATATTGCTCAACGGAGACAATCAATGTTATATGTTGTTACAATGCGGTTTTGTGGTTACGTATTGACTGATTTTGTTTTCGGGTTATGTTTTGCACTGGTTATTTTTCCGGGATAAACAACTTTATTATCTCTCTCTACTTCTATTTCATAGTAATTTCCCATTTTACCCTTAGTTTGGAAAGGAATAACGAGTTGTAATTAAATTTCATTGCTCTCTTTGTTACGTGCGTTTCATCCCTTCTCATTTCATTACAGGAAGTAAAGAAAGCAATGAACTTAAATTTTCTCTTCACTTAAATTTTCTCTTCACTTTAAAAAATTAAGTTTTAATTTTTTAAATAAAACACTTTAAAAAATTAAAACTTAATTTTTTAAAGTGTGCGGCGCGGGAATGATCCCAAAAAAAGATATGTTGATTACTCGTAACATGATTTGAGAGAATGAATACCTTGTCGACGAGTAACCGAATGAAAGAGGAAAACATATATATCGACGACCCCATAGATACTGGGAAAAGGGCAAGGAGAAGAAGATATTGAAGGCACAGGCATCCATTGCCTCCGATATTATCTATTGAATACTGTTTCTCGTCAAATAACTATTCTAAGTATCTAAATCGATCTTTCATTCATGAGTCAACGTTTTTTTTATCACTGTTTAAAACCGATTAATTCCGAAGCTTATTTAAAGTATGTCAATAAAAGTTAAGTCGAATAAGGGCGCGCCATTCCAGTACAATTGGTTTGGTAATTAGATCTGTCTGGTGCATTCCCAAGTGATTTACATAAGACGTGATCATACACTGACGCGGCGGTTTGTAGTTCCATGCAAATTGTCAATTACCATATTTTAAAATGCATGAAATTGCCGGCTATTGAAATAACAATTTCATTACGTTTCGTCCTAATAGGGTTTACGTACTATTGAAAAAACAGGAGTCTATATTCTACAAAGAGTACCGCGACAATCTAGGTTAGGGCGACACGACCCCAAATCGATCGTTCTTTCTCTGTCGTGCCGCGTACGAGCGAGTGAGACGGCGCACGCTGACCTAGAGTAGCAGGTTGGGAATCCGGAAGGGTATGGGCAAACCGGCTCCAGTGCATTTTTCCATTCAATGGAAAGCTCTTCGTTCACTTCGCGAACCGTTGGCATGCCGGCGTTTTTTGGCGGATTCTTGATTTTGTTTTCTCTGACGTGCTAAGGGTTATTTGTGTCAATTGTTAAATACCTACAATTTGTTATTTTAGCGACATAATTGCCTTTTTCCTTGTACTTTTATTTTGTGCATTCCATTTTTATTTGTGAATTACTACAGCTTACAACTTCTTACCTAATGAAATAAAAAAATACCTAATATTAATAATACTCGAGCACTTTATAGACTCCTATATTTCCTAGATACTTACCTTTTAATATTTAGTTTTATTCTGACATACCTAGTTTTAATGTTAAACAATATAGGTCGGTCGCGTAGCTGTCACACTGCCATGTCACAAGATTGTATCATAAAAATAGTAAAGAATCCACTTTATATCTGTAAATTAATTTGCATGGTTCTCGATTTAAGTACTCTTTTTCAAATTGCCAAGTCAAGTTATCATATAGAAGCGAAACGAATTGATATTGATTAATTCAATAGCCCTTCATTACAAAATCGCCAAATTCGTGTTATACGAAACCCGAACTCTACTTTAGTAAGAAATAAAATTACCAGACACAAAAGTCACACTTTCCGTGTTAAGATTTACAATGATTGTGTTCTTAATAATTACAGTAAATCTTCATATATCAAATATAACTTGTACGGCTCTCATAATAGAAATAAAACATAAAAGTAATTTAATGTAGGTACCTATCTGATTAAGTTTTTGATTGCGTAGGTTTTATTTAGTAATATAGTTTAAACTACTTTCTACTAATTTATTTTAGTTTGCAATAAATAATATATTAATTAATATATAGTAGTTTAAATTAGAGAAGTCGTAATTTAATTAAACTTGCTAAAGTTTATTAAGCTTTTTAACACCAGGAATTTATCTAATCTGTGCCAGAATACCAATTTTTATAACATTTGCTACAAATGTCGTATTAGTATCTAATATCGATGTTATTAATCTAATATTTAGTAATAATATGTATCTAAGGATCACAGCCAACAGAATCTGAGCTATTTATGAGAGTTATTATCTATCTTGAATTCTGAAATAGTACTTCTACCTAGTGTTGCCCAAATTCAGTCTTGGTCTTGCAGTCTTGGTCTTGTTCTTGCGTTTTTGCAAGACCAAGACCAAGAACAAGACCGCGTATTTTTAGCAAGACCAAGACCAAGACTGACCGTGCAAGACTTGAGCAAGAACAAGACATAGCCTGCAAGACTCTTGCGTCTTGCAGCTAGGATTTAGCGCTATTTCACTGAGTAGTTAGGTGTAACAGTTCGGTGTATAGGTAGGTACGCTTAGGAATTCTATGAGACGCAAAAAACTGTATCAAAGAATATGAAAAACTGGACCTATGCGCATTACGACTAATACCATAAACATAGCGAATAAAAAAATATCTATAAAATCAAACTGAGTGCATGCATAGTTATGTTTTAACCATCGGCACTTTGATAATGCGGCATCAAAGGTTTTGTACTTACTTCTCAAAGAAATTTGCCGCTTTTCGGAAGTACATGGTTATGATACATGCGCACGTGTTTATTAAGAAACAGTTACTTCCATGGAAAACGACATATAGGTCAGTTGATTTTTCGAATTTCTTATCAAATCTTCAGTTATTTATTAATCTGCTTGATCTTTACTATGGCTATGTTAATTCAAGCTCACAATGTTCCAATTCTAATACGTTTTTCTAAGATTTAAAGTAAACTTTAATAAATAGTAATAGACTAATAGGTAATTGCAAGACTTGCAAGACTCTTGCTGCAAGACCAAGACCAAGACCAAGACTGGGAGCGCAAGACCAAGACCAAGACCAAGACCAGGTGTATTGGCGCAAGACCAAGACCAAGACCAAGACCAGGTGTATTGGCGCAAGACCAAGACCAAGACTGGCTAAGTCTCGTCTTGTTCTTGCATTTGGGCAACACTACTTCTACCACAGAACAAGAAAAATGGTAGGTACTACGAGTACTACTACGCAATCAGAGGGGTCCCACCCTGCTCTGTTGATCATTTAATTTCTTCCTTTTGACGTACCTACCTACAGAAAGGCCCTTTTCAATAAATGATTTCATTCCATATATGTATATATAAATTGACTCATTGAAAATAGACGAAAACGTAAGAACAGCATCCATAATAGATATGAACTCCGTTATATTGATTACTTGGTTGATTATCTTGTACCATGAATTACGTTGTAATAAACGTCATAAACTATGGTATCCTCATGAGCCGTATTTCATTTCGTTTAATTATTCAAAAGCACTATTGACCATGTTACCACTTACACACATAAAACTTTTATGGATTTTAATGTCTTTCGTACTTTAGTACGTATCTTTCAAAGTTTTTAATTGATGTGCTGTTAGATATTTCTATAGGTATTTTTTATAACCGATTTTTATAATATTATTGTAGTTGCAGGCTTTAAATGTCTGGAATGAAAAGAAATAGAAAATGTGGTCCAGAATCTAATTTAGGTGATGTTGACAAAAAGCAATGAGACAAAAGCTAGAAAGTCTAGTGCTGCAAATGCCATTGAATTTCTATACCAAACGCGCTCATCAACTACCTACATTCTATAATTACCACCGCGAATGACAGCAATGCGTTCTACTGCTTCATCGCTCCCTGCGGTAGTTGGACCTTGAGGAAATACCAAGTTACGTATCCGCGACATTTCGCAGAAACGCACGCTGAATGATTACACGCGTAGCGAGTGCTGAGAAGCCGGAGGCTGTAGTCATAGTAGCAAGAGCACAAAGTACGTTATCTTATCTTCATACAAATGTACCGCGCGCGGCTTGTATTTATGAACAGTCAAAAGCACGTCAGACTATACACTTTGGACTTTGTACCACTCTTATGTCGGGGGCATAAGTGCTATTATCGAACTGCAAGTGTTTACCGTGATGTGCCGTTAACCGTACCATAGTATATATGCGTCACCGCACGCACAATCAAACAAATACTCGACTCGTTTCTCAGTGCACCAGTCGAGGCTTACACTGCACAGCACAAGCCACACGCGTTCGCGGACTTTCCGTGTCGATTGGGCGGCACTGAATTATAAATAAAAAAATTATTCTTAGCCGAGATACATTAGCTATGACTCCCACACTAGGCTAAGCCTGTCTTGTAGGGGTCAAATCAAATTGGATCTCAAAGTGACAATTAAAAAGCTACAAGTGATAACCCTGCCGGCTTTACCGCACCTGTAGCAAACTGCAGCGAATGCGAAGGGTTCCGTTTTGTTTCGCTTCCGCTTTGCTTTCGCTGCAGTGAGATAACGCCTTGAGAGTTGAGACAGGCCGGTATAGTAGTATATTATATCGCGGGCCGGAGATAGCCTACTGTGTACTCTTTCTACTATGGTGGAGCGTTCGCAAATCGCACCAGTGTGCAGTGTCGCGGCACGTCTCCGCGACTTGCGAGCCCTCGGGGTAGAAAGTGCCCGCCAATTAAGCCCACGGGCCCTAACCCACTGCTACTGTTATGATAAAATTGAATTTTTAAAATGTTTTAGGATGTCAATTATCTCAAACGGAGATAAAACAGGTGATGGTTTTTGAGAAAGATTGGGGATGTATGTTAGAATATAATCCACATTGTAAAAGGTTACCAATTCGTGGTCTTTCTTTTTTCAGCCAAGAATATCTTAATCTATAGTGATATGGATGAAGTAGAATGAGTTCAAGGACTTCATTTTGACGAACTCAAATATTTCCCGCGTGTTCGTAACTGTGTAAAGTCCAAAATACGACCTACGTCACTTCAAATACTTAAAATTCATACATTTTTGAAGTAATGTTGAAATAAATTTTTGGTGTAAGTAAACTTTGATGCATGTGAGATTTTGAGCGCCATTTGCCTCAGGATCCATCACAAAAGTAATTGCAAAGTAAGCAAGAACTGGTTGTGTGGTATCCGACGTTTGTTTATTATCTGGGTTCTGGCAAGACCGAATAAATTTCGCGGGCACCGCCGCAGGGCAGAAAGTGGCAGAGGAATGACTCCAGGGCCCCCTGGAGTCATTCCTCTGCCACTTTCTGCCCTCTACGATCTACTACATATTGACCAGTAATAACAAGTCTACATATTATTTTATACCACATAGGTAATCGCTAAGGCCTACAGCCCGTCTAAAGACGAAATAGACATGTGTATGTTTAACGGTCGAAAGTATACAGAAAGCACAAGTATCTAAATATTAATGAACTAATCTTTATCATTGCATATATGCTTTGGTTATAAAATAATAATAATAATAATAACATAATAATATTTATTTCGCAAGAATGTGGTACATTTGATGGTACATGTTATTATAAATTATCTTGCAAGACACATTCACCCGGTAGGGTATGCAAAACATATGGTATCAATTTAATATAAGATTAGGAAAGAAGAATATCTCTACTATAAAAAAGTATTTAAATTTAAAATTCAAGTTAATAATATTACTTTTCACTTGTCCTTTAGCAAATCAGCGTAGAACCCTTTCCTTTAAAATTCTTTTTAAAATTAAGTCTATACCACCTTTTTTGGTATATGGCACAGACAATAATAACTTGGCCCCCGGACGTGATAAAACAAATACAAATATGAGCGGATTACACAAAAAAACACAATATTCTAGACTCCTAATAAATTCAACATTCCCAATATCAAGCAATAATATATCCAACGACAAGTTTATCTAATATATAAGATTTTTACTTTATAGGTATTTATGATCGTTTTTGCCCTACGCAACCTAGTTACTATATCCGTTAAAAGAATCGATTTCACTAAGTACATTATGCCAGTAGGTACCTACAGTTAGTTACGCAGAGAATCGATACGAGATTTAGCTAATTAACTAGCGTTTACAAAGACTAGAAAGTGGTCAGCAAAGGTGTCTGTTTGTCCCGTGGTGTTAATAGCCGCTTCCTGTGTGGATATCGCACCAGCACCCGCATACCAAATCTAGTGTTGCCCAAATGCAAGAACAAGACGAGACTTAGCCAGTCTTGGTCTTGGTCTTGCGCCAATACACCTGGTCTTGGTCTTGGTCTTGGTCTTGCGCTCCCAGTCTTGGTCTTGGTCTTGGTCTTGCAGCAAGAGTCTTGCAAGTCTTGCAATTACCTATTAGTCTATTACTATTTGTTAAAGTTTACTTTAAATCTTAGAAAAACGTATTAGAATTGGAACATTGTGAGCTTGAATTAACATAGCCATAGTAAAGATCAAGCAGATTAATAAATAACTGAAGATTTGATAAGAAATTCGAAAAATCAACTGACCTATAATACTACTTGCGTGATCAGTATAATGTATTCATTTTCATTCTAAGCACTCTGAAACTTATTTATTCTTTGGAACACATGTAGGTACTCTTAAAATTCGAAATTATTTTGCATGAGTATACCTACGCCCTATGGCGGCAATCAAATAGTGTCAAATGTTATGATTTCGGCGTGGCGGCAACGATTGTTTTAGATTTCAAAAGAAGCCGCCGGCGCGTGTATCATAACCATATACTTCCGAAAAGCGGCAAATTTCTTTGAGAAGTAAGTACAAAACCTTTGATGCCGCATTATCAAAGTGCCGATGGTTAAAACATAACTATGCATGCACTCAGTTTGATTTTAATAGATATTTTTTTATTCGCTATGTTTATGGTATTAGTCGTAATGCGCATAGGTCCAGTTTTTCATATTCTTTGATACAGTTTTTTGCGTCTCATAGAATTCCTAAGCGTACCTACCTATACACCGAACTGTTACACCTAACTACTCAGTGAAATAGCGCTAAGTCCTAGCTGCAAGACGCAAGAGTCTTGCAGGCTATGTCTTGTTCTTGCTCAAGTCTTGCACGGTCAGTCTTGGTCTTGGTCTTGCTAAAAATACGCGGTCTTGTTCTTGGTCTTGGTCTTGCAAAAACGCAAGAACAAGACCAAGACTGCAAGACCAAGACTGAATTTGGGCAACACTAACCAAATCTGACGAGGGATCTTTATATTATGTGAAGATCTAACTAACTAGTACTTTATCCTCTGTAAAAAATAAATTGTTGTTACAATTCATTATCGATACTTTTTGCCAATTAGTGTTTTATAGTAGCAGGGAAGTTTATTGGTTGCCTGATCAATTAAAGCTCATTACACATTTCTTTTTGCCGAATTCATGACAAATAAAATAAAATATGTACGATGTTTTTTTTTCTTCATGCAATAGGCACGTACTCTCACATTTACTTTAGTAGTTTAAAGTCGATATTCATCTTTTGCATTTCAGAACCAACAACAGCTATTGGTGCTGAAATTATATAAGTATTTATTTAAGTTGTTGTAGCTTTACAACTTCTATTTACTGTTTTTCAACCATCTTAATTAGGTACCTACCACAATATTTTTTTCTTCGGAAATAATTGAGTGTCAAACTTAGCTCAGATGAAGACTGACAGATAATTCTCCCTTCGTTTGGATCTTCATCAGATAACTAATAAAAATACATATGCTTTATATTACTTAACATATTATATAACCGTAAGCAGTGTTCAAAGACAAATGTTATAGTTTTCCTAATGGGAACATGGAGACGGCGGTCAGCGCGCCATCCCATGTCATCGACTCTGCGTCTACTCCGTTATTTGCCTACTTTGTTATCTCTTATTGACACGTTTAAACGACTTATCGGTCGAATTGACTTTTGAAAATGTAAAACCATGTTTTTAGGACTTTTCTTGGTAACTTATGAGTTTCAAAGGCCATCAGCATTTTTAAACATTTATCCATTTAGGTCCAGTTTATAATTAAGTCTTCCTATCACGAGCATAATGTCCTATTACTCCTATTAGACAACGAATTTGGCTTAGTCACAAAATATGGCTACTACACATAACACACGTAGTAGCAGTAATATGAGTGCATAATTATAACTATTTCATTAGTCTGTCGTGTTGTCTTTGTACAATATTTTTGTAACCTTTTGTAAATGGGAGGAGGTGTATCTCAGATGGTAGTTATTTTTTGCTATTGGAAAACTCTGCATTATGCCACTGTTGTGCGGCGGTATCGTATTATATAATAATTCTATTTACATGGTTAAGTATCCAAGGTAATTAAATTTTTTGTACTAAACATTGTGAAAATCTTAAGAAAAACTCATTACAGTAGATAAAAAATAACTGTATTATTTTCTAAGTTAATCTAAATTCATGTACCAGGTGAGTAGGGCACAAAAAGGTAGTAGTAATAATAGTTAGGAATTAAAGTTCAGTGGCGGGGCAAGACCAAATTTTGATGTGGGCAAGATATATTTTGCGAGGCCCCCTGATGGATGACACAAGAGGATGGATTTATTTTTATTTCTAAGTTCTCATACAATGAAACGCAACACTTATTCTCACATCGAAATCTGTTGGAAATACACTGGGCTTTTTTCATACAAACATGGTCATTAGCGTCTCATAGATAGAAAACTATTTGCAGCTGTGCAATGATTATTACGTCAATGAAGAGGCGAAACGCCCAATTTTTGAATCACAGTTTCAAAAATTGCCAAAAACCGCTCAATTTTCGCTGACGCTAAAGTGACCATGTTTGTATGAAAAAAGCCCAATTGCCAAGTTTCATTGCCGGTGAGTACACATTAAAATATTAGGCACATGCGTCGTCGCATGATTGCATGACTGCATGTGCTTAAAAGCGCGAACATAGATGGAGCAAACAGAATGGGAAATCCCCAGCTAGTATCGTCAATGAATGCTCACAAGGGGAGTGTGGATGGAAAAGTCGAAAGCAAAAACTTTGACTTAGGAACTTCGTTTGGACTAGTTAATAGATAAACATACTAAAAGTCCTTTCCCCTCCGACGTGGGGTGGGGCACGAAGAAGGTCCCATTGTTTGGTTTTTTGCTTACTTCTCGAAAACGGTGTTTCGTACGAAATTTTACTGTACTACATAATAAAAGCTAATTAAATTCTCTACAACTTTGTCTTTTACACTTTGTATCTTTCTCCAATCATTGCCTAGCTATGAATTTCTAAAAGTGGTCGATTTTGAAAAATGTGTTCTACACTTACATTTTCTGGCATTTAATTGTTCTCAGCTGCTACCGTAGATTTCAAGATTCTTAACTAACTAAAAAATATTCCTCCTATGCATGAATAAATGGATTACTTAACCACTCGCCTCCTCTTTGGGCATGACGGGCCTGGTTGTGGTTCCTTAACTTTTGCCTCTTCTTTCTCGTCATCGGTCAAATCGTTAGCAGATGATGGAACGTAAGCTACTTCTGCTTCATCATCCCCATCATCGTTGTCCTCCAACATGAAAATGCTATTCGTGCAGCTTCCGTTGCAATTGTGGCAAATGGTAGAGCACAGCATAGAATGGAAGCCTTCCTACACCCACATCTAGCACTACTACAATCAGTAGTGCACCGGCAAAATATCAGCTTCAATATTTCTTTCGGTGCAGCTGGTTCTTTAGTTGGAACAGGAACCAAGAGGTTGCTTTCATTCCGTTTCCATCCCCATAGTTCAGGACAAAGGTCTTGTCCAAGCCAAGCCTTTACCTGATGGTTCGGAAAGAGTGCTCCAACGCTGCTCCCTCAGTTGGTGGAAGGGAGGAAATGTCTGGTTTGGACATTTGATACTGACTGGATGGTTTCGCTCCATACAAACTTAAAAAGCATAAGTTTCCATTTTTTTCTTATGTCAGCATGCGATGAAGTGGGGTTCGAAAACACCTCTGCGGCTTGACGGATCTCAGGTTTTTTCAAGTACCTACCTACAGTTTACAAAAACCAACTTTGCTTCTCCGAACTGCAGCAGAAGTGGTGTCGCATCCCGTGAGGGCGTGTAGAAATATGTCTTTCAGGCCTAGCTGTTGCAATTCCTGACTTGTATAATAGGTGGTAGGTACTTTACCTCTACTAGGCTTGACAAAGATAATATCATGGTCAGGTGGAGTCCTTGCTATAAGCAGAACTACCAAGTCAACATCTTTTCCAATGATCGTTTTGTCATTTGGCACTTGCCCTGATACTGCAGCCCGCAATTCTGTAATGGAGAACTGACAGTCACTGTTAGTCTCCATGTGCTTATAAATTTCATTCATGTGACATCCGAGCGGTCTGAGTCCTCCAGAAAAAAAAAACACACTTTTGAAAATTTACTACTTTTAGAAGCTCATAGCTAGGCAACGATTGGCGATAGGATAGATACAAAGTGCAAAAGACAAAGTTGTAGAGAATTTAATTAGCTTTTATTATGTAGTACAACAAAATTTCGTACAAAGCACCGTTTTCGAGAAGTAAGCAAAAAACATGTGCCCCCTCCCCTCGGGCTCATCTCGGAGGGGTAAGGACTTTTAGTATGTTTATCTCCTAACTACTTAGTCCAAAGAAAGTTCCTAAGTCAAAGTTTCTGCTTTCGACTTTTCTGTCCACACTCCCCTTGTGAGCATTCATTGACCAAACTAGCTGGGGATTTCCCATTCTGTTTGCCCCATCTATGTTCGCGCTTTCGACTTTTCCATCCACAAATTATTCTTTGACTAGGCTAAGCGGGCGAAGCAAGGATTCCCCGCGTCATTCACCACCCGAAACGCC
Source organism: Mecyna flavalis (assembly GCA_949319885.1). Taxonomy (NCBI): domain Eukaryota; kingdom Metazoa; phylum Arthropoda; class Insecta; order Lepidoptera; family Crambidae; genus Mecyna; species Mecyna flavalis. Next base: position 18,791,626 of record OX439425.1, on the reverse strand, counting down.
AGCAAATTTTGCCAGATTAGATTTTTTTTAAACGAATGTGGTAGGTTAGTATTGCCAGATACTTGCTAGCCGGTTTTTTTTATTATTTATTGCTAGATGCTAGATTTGCGTTCACGGGCTTTCGAGGCGCGAGGCCCCTTGGACCGCGAGGCCGTGGGCGGTGGCCCACGTCGCCCACGCCTTCCGCCGCCTCTAATAAAGTTATTGTAAATTTTCAGCAAGTTAGTAGCTGTTCTGACCTCAGCCTGGTGCCTGGAGGTTCAAGTGCCGATTAAAATTATAAGCTACGATTCGCTTACTAATATAATGAGTATATCTTAACTAATATAATTTTCTGGGACAACCTGTAGTCTAGAGCAGGTTTGTTGTTACTGGCCGAAGTTAACTGGATGATAAAATGGATACAAGACATTTAACACTTGCTCAAACTACGAGTATGGTACCTTTATTCCTTTCTGTTATAAGTTTAGGTAATTAGTTCTACATTTAGCGTAGTTATGTCCAGTGTGTACAATGATATGATTACTAATTGGTAATCGTGCAATATGCAATCGAGGTCACCGAGGTTGTAAGTTACCAACATATTAATATATTTCTTTGTACGGTGCGCACTCGGATGTAGTGACAAACGGTTCTGGCCTTTATTTAAGACTGATTTTACGTTAAAGAGTAACAAACATCCAGTCATTATTTAAAACATTATTTTTTTATTTTTCTAAGATCGACGATGGAAATGCATTGTTCGGTCATTTGATTTTAAAGATGATAACTATTTACACACCTTTAGAGCGACTGTAGTAGTAATAATGATACGTGCCTTTAACCAATCGGCGAGAATCTCACACAATTTCTGAACTCATATGGAAGAAATGTTTTGGTTTTAAAAAAAATATTTTTCTTTTGTGCTGCAAATGCTGGCTTTATGTATGCGAATTTAGAGAATGGGATTAATCTTTATCATTAATGCAGGAGAACTCGCGCAAGTCCACTTGTTCGACAGACTTAACGACCTCTTAGGCGGCCGAGCCAATAACTTATCGAGCTGATACCGACTTTTCCCAAAAGCACCTAAACAAATTGTGCAATTGCGGAATGCCGGCTAAGTGTAGGTGTCGCCGGGAGATAGCGGTAGACGAACGGTATGGCTTTTTTTTATACTACGAGTACATCAGTTGGCAGACAGACACGCAGCCCACCTGATGGTAAGTGGCCACTGCGGCCTATTCCATTCACTAGAAAGCGTCGCTCAATGTGCTGCCAGACTGTAGGCTCATCTAATCTTCGAGTTTTTTATTTCAAATGTACTGGCTCCCACATCAATACTGCCAGAACACAGCCGAAACTTTTAAGCAGATTTCACCTGTGGCTGAAAAAGTCCTGCCACCAACCAGACCCAAGGCGGGAATCGAACCTACGACCCCCGGGTTTTATGCCCGAGCGGCTTAGTTCTACGGAGTTCTACGGACTTTTCTCAAAAGCACCTAAACCAATTGTGCAATTGCGGGATGCCCGCTAAGTGTAGGTGTCAGCGGGAGATAGCGGTAGACGAACGCTGACGGCATTCTCCAATCTCGAGTGTATTCGGTAATTACTGATTACGAAACACCGTTAAACTTATTAATCTGCTTCCAGCGGTGACAACGCTGACAACAGAACATTACTCTATTACTGTAATCAATTTAATGTGATTAATATAACGGTTTGTGGAATTTCTGCATTAGAATTTACAAGCGAGAATTATAGGAAGCTTTACGACTTTATTGATATTGTTTCAAAAAGAAAATTTTGTGTTAAAATCCAAATAGCCTACTACAGGTTACAAATGCTAAATCATTGTAATCAATAACCGTCCTCTTAATTTTGAATTTTATTCCAAACTAGCCTTCCGCCCGCGGTTTCACCCGCGCGTAATTTTTTTTTTTCAAATATCCCCCCTTCCCCCCACATTCCCAGGATCAAAAGTACCCTATGTTCACCGGGGATAGTGTAGCATTCCAACAGTGAAAGAATTATTCAAATCGGTTCAGTAGTTTCAAAATTGTTATTCCCGCGGGAATGAGACGTTTCCCGTAGGAATTTTATAGCCTATGTCCTATTCCGGGTTATAAACTATACGTGTGCCAAATTTCATCTAAATCCATTCAGCCGTTTAGGCGTGATTGAGTAACAAACATCCAAACTTCTAAACATCGAAACATCTAAACATCCAAACATCCAAACATCTAAACATCCAAACATCCAGACTTTCGCATTTATAATATTATAATTAAGTAGGATTAAGTAGGATAACAAATATTTATACGCTTATCTTCTATAATGCATACGTCCTCAATATTTACTTACACAAGGGAAATATACGAGCTTTAGCAATTAGGCAACCTTCACTGCAATGTATTTCTTTTAAACAAACTCCAAAGTAGATAAAATAAAAAGCAAATTGATAGCGAAGCCTTTTGGGTCGCAAACGAAACCGAAATGTTGAGGTTTCACAACAGCGAGATTAAGTGACAAACAAGTGGTTGTGCAGCTTTTGAGTTTAATGTAATGCCTCGCTTCGAGTGGATAATGGATAGGTGTAACGCCGTGACAAAGGTGGAATTCGCGCGGAGTCGTCGACACTTTACGCATGGGGACAGTACAGAAATTCTGGAATTGTATCCTTCCTCCTATAATCCTGGTCTTTTTAGGCGGGGCGTGAAGCGGCATCTAAGCAGGCCTTCAGGGTGAGGGTGACTGACTCAATGGGTACTATGTTCTATTGAGCTAGTCAACCTTATATTTGGACCTCACTTCCGCTTACCATCAGGTGGAGTGAGGTCATCCTGACTGCATATAAAAAAAAATTAACCTCAGGCAGACGAGACGCCGCAATAGTCTAGTGGTTTGAGTACCGGGCCGGTACTATGATCTTAGGGTCCTGGGTGCAAATTTCCGGACACAGCGTGGTTAATAACCCATCATTGTGACGCCCTTGATGGAGGCCTTTGCCTTACAGTAGAGCATTAAACAGGCTGGTACTTTACTTTAGACAAACCGACTGAGCGGTCATGTCAGCAATTAACACTGTTCATGTACGCATCTAAGAAACGTCTGCTACGTCTGCTAAGAAAATAAGAAGTGTATGCCGATACGTGCGAAGATGGCTTGATCGTCCGTCTTATTATCACAGATTAACTGACAGTGTGACAGGCTACCGTTTTTGTATGACGTTGGCTATTAAGAAGAGTGTATACAGATATAAGTAGAGAATGTGTATGCCAAAGTGTGCACTGATTGGTTAATCTGTGTGGCAGTAAACCAGCCTAAGAGCAATTACCATATAGATAAAGATGCAAGTGTAACTTCACAAGAGTTCACAGCGTCATTTAATTTTAAGTGTATGGAGTTGGCGCTTGGAGCCTACTTTGCTTTAGAGCTAGTAGAGCTGAAATGTAGGCACAGAGGCTGAAATTTGAACGTAATAACTTGCACTTACATTAACAAAAAGATGTTTACTACTGTGACCGTAGAGGTGCCAATGGTCTTGTGTAAATAATGGAGTGATCAATACTCCTAAGAACCTCTATATACTTATGGATTAAACTTCTCATTATTTAAGGAACAAAAGAGAAAGAGAAAACGGAAATGAGAAGTATGCAAACTTGCGATCTGATAAACTTGATGATCCCAGGCTAACAAATAGAATTTATATTTGCTTTTCTTGTCTGTTTTAGGTGTGCTAGGTTCAAAGAGAAAAGGAAATAAAAGATACCGCGGTTTAGTATGAACTGTTGTTGTTCTGGCCACGTGTGATTGTTAACAGCACGTCAGGAAGACATGGCTTACTGTTATATAAGCGCATTGTGTCTGCGGCCCGCGCTCGCGCTTGACGCGGCGTGCGCGCGGGTCAAACATTCTAAATGTTTCATTTGTATGACGCAATGTGCCTCGAACTGGATTTGCACTCGTCTCAACGACACTTGCGTATGTGTGCTGTCGCATGCCTTAATTGAAATTGCTATTTCATCTAAACAGCCGTTGCCCTCCAAAGTACAGACTCAAGTTTAATTATTGCAATGATTAATAATCGTAATTGTGTACCTGTGCTTGACCTAAATGTTCTTAGTTTTTAATGAGCGGCGATGTGTGTTTAATATCTACCGTTAATTAAAAATTATATAAATGTATTAAAGACATTACGCGATACAATCGAAATATTGCTTAGTATGGTATTTGTTAACCATAAATAGTGCGATCAAGTACTTTTCTTATTGCCGGAGGTATTTACTAAGCTTGTAAAGATAAGCGATGCTAAAAAGTTTCCACTCGCTTAAAGCGTAGCATTAACAGACTTATACTGTGTATTAGTGATTTAAGCATATCGACGGTGGAAAGGCAAAACTTACCAAACGCCATTAACCTAACTTTACAGTAGAGCTGTTTAAAGTTTTGAAATTTGGAAAAAAAATCATAGAAAATCCCGTATTAATCAGAAAAAGATTTGAGTCACTACATTGAAAAGGTATTTAATTTATCTATACAACTGTTTCAATATTATAGCGATAACTCTTTTGATTTAGAATTTAGTGTCGTTTGGTAAAAAACTACCTAAAATCATGTGCAGGTAAAAATTACTAAACGACAACTAAAATAAATATGACGTAGGGTAAAACCTACTAAATATAAAATGTTTTATAACTGGATACGGGAACAAAGCACTAAAGAAAAAAAAATCAGTTTTCCGGTTCGGGCAAAAATTACCAAGCTCATCTGTCAAGTTAGCAATGGACCATGATTTTTTACCATATCCGTAATATGACATAACGTTGACCCATATTTCCTCAAAACTTTGTGAATTAAAAGTTGTAATAAGTAGTATTCCCTTGATTATTTTCAATTTTATTATATTAATCCTACTTCACCTTAATAATGCTAAAGCATCCTTTTGTGTTTCATAATAATATAAATAAAAGAATAATGTTCTTAGTTATTGTATATTTGGTTTCATTTAGCACACCATACAGTCATAATATTATAGATACGTACTGTTAAGGATTGTGAAATCAGTCTTGTAGGTAAGTCTTAAAAGTTTTTCTCAATAGGTAATTAGGTCACAATCGTAATCGTAACATAACAAATTCAACTTAACAACATTATGAATAAACCTAGCCTCGATAATGAAACCTTAGACAGTCTTTTTAATTAGGTAATATCTGTGTAATTAGATAATAGCCTCCAACGCAAAAGTGGGAGTACAAAATTGCAGTGAATCGATATTAGGATCCCAGGGGGACTTCAACGCTAAACTGAGAGTTCCAAATTGCAGCGAATCGGTAGAAGAATCCCACGAATTTTGAGCCAGGAATCATAAGAGGCAGATGCTCGTCAACTTTCTCGAACGGGAGGGGCTCTTCTTGATGAACTGTTCCTTCAAAAAGCAGCCCTAAAGGAAGTGGACGTGGCAGAGCCCCGACACTATGACGAAAAACGAGATCGGCTTCAACTTGGCGGACAGGCGGCACATATGCAGATATGTCTTCTTGATCAACAGGTTTAATACCAGCAGCGATCACAGACTTGTCCGAGGCACTCCGAATATCGACTTTAAAGCCGGACGCGTCCGTTTGATTGAAGTCCAGACTCTGGCGAACCCTGCTCCAAACCATGATAGGATTTGAAACGTTCCAGACGAACCTGGAGAACCAATTTGCTGCCTTGAAAACCACAATTGATGTTGACCGAAACCATGAAAATGTGGTTCGAGTCCTCAGGCGCAAAGGCAGGAACTCGAAAATTTCCGTAGGGACTCTAGGGCTAATGAGGCAACAACGTGAAGACCCACCCGCTTCTTCGTTCGGAAGAAGAGCTCTTAACCGGGAGATAAATAAACGTGTGCGTCACGATCTCCGGTGCTTTCGATCTAAAGTGCTATAGAGCAAAATCAGCGGTATAAGCTGTTCGTACAATCTCTCGGAAGAAACCACCTGACGAAGCTGACCACAGCGAGTGGAGAAGTTGTTGCCTCAAAGCCGGCAGTCCTTTCGGAGGTACAGGACTTCTATTGCCGGTTATACGCTTCGCATGCATCTCGACCTGATACCGAAAATGAGGAGTCTAGGGCCACGTTAACTCGCTATTACACTGAAGACATGCCAGAAGTCAGCGTTGGCGAAATCGAAATTGCTCATGGGCAGCTTAAAAATGGAAAAGAGGACGGCGTTCCTACAGAGCTGCTAAAGGCTGGAGGTAAACTAGTACGGAGGAAGCTCCAAAAGTGTGGTAGTCCTGGTCTTCAAAAAAAGTGACAAAAGCCTGTTGAAGAACTATCGACTATTATACCCTTCTAAGCCACGTCATAAGCTATTCTCAAGAGTGATCACGAACCGTCTTGCGCGAAGACTCGACGAGTTTCGGAGCGGATACGGCACCATAGACCACATCCACACTGTGCGGCAGATTATACAGAAGACCGAAGTGTATAATCAGCCCCTGTGTCTAGCATTCGTGAACTATGAGAAGGCCTTCGACTCGGTTGAAATCTGGTCCGTTCTGGAGTCCCTGCAGCGTTGCCAAGTAGACTGGCGATATATCCGAGTGATGAGATGTCTGTACAAAGCAGCCACCATGTCCGTCCAAGTACATAATCAGCAGAAAAATTCTAGACCATTGCATCGAGGAGTGAGACAAGGGGACGTCATCTCCCCGAAATTGTTCACAAATGCAATGGAGGATAGGAAGTGGCATCAACATAAATGGCGAATCTCACTTACGATTTGCAGATGACCAACAACAGATGCTGAATGACCGGGCTGATTCTTCTTTACGCATCGGCATACGGACGAACTTGGACAAAACCAAGGTCATGTTCAATGAACAAGTTCTACCAGAACCGATTGCTATTCACGGCGCCGTCCTTGCAGTTGTTCAAAAATATGTGTGGGTACGTTGGGCAGTCGTTGCAGTTGTGTCAAAACAACTTTGAGGACGAGATGAATAGAAGAATACAGTTGGCTTGAGCAGCGTTTGGAAAACAACGTCGAGTCTTCTCATCGTCGATTCCACAATGCCTAAAGGTAGGTTTTTAGTGCGTCCTACCCGTCATGACATACGAAGCTGAAACGTGGACACTTACGGCACGGCTAGTTAACAAGTTTAAAGTCGCTCAGCGGAAAGAGCTATGCTCGGCGTTTCTCTGCGGGACTGCATCCGAATGAGTTGATTCGGCAGAGAACCAAAGTCACCGACATAGCTCGCCGGATAAGCCAGCTGAAGTGGCAGTGGGCTGGCCATATCAGCCGTAGAACCGATAACCGTTAGGGTAAACGGGTTCAAGAGTGGAGACCGCGTCTCGGTAAACGTAGTGTCAGACGCCCTCAGGCCAAGTGGAGCGATGATCTGCGCAAGATGGCTGGCAGGAGCTGGATGTGAGTGGCCGAGGATAGATCAGCGTGGCAAGCATTTAGAGAGGCCTATGTCTAGCAGTGGACTATCACAGGCTGATGATGATGATGAGGTGATAGCCATATTGAACAGTCATTTTTAAACATAACTAATTTTTCTATCAAAAGATAAAATTAAAATCTTATATAAATGAAACGCGTTTTACATAAACAGTGGTCAACAACAGTGGTAATAGTCACCAACAATGGTTGCACTGAAGTCTCTGACCCAGGACTAGCAATTCCAGCAGCGGTCAACGCTTGACCGATAATGTTATCAATACGCTTTCTTCTATCCATTGTTATCTAAAACAAAAAGCAATGTTAACAGACAAACAGAACCAAATTACTTAACAAAATACGTGATCTAAATATCAGCAACACAAAATTAGTACTTACCTCGCCATTCCCTGAATGCGCGTGCGTCCTAACCGACGACTTGTCGGGCACTCGACGCTTTGTTTTTTACCAAGCAACGACGCCGGAGCAATTCTTGGTTCGGACAACCGACAAAACTAAGACATCGTGAGTTATCTAAACGCCAATCAGCACTTGATTATTTTCGTGTAAACTTATCCAAATGCCAATAAATTTCATGATTTGGGCAGGTAAAATTTTACCATACGCCACTCGAGCGTATTTTTATGGTAGGGTAAAAATGTCCAAATCACAAACGTTCAGAAAACTCGTCGGGGAATAACATACTAAATCAAACTGTTTATAGAAATTTTGGCTGGCAAAGATAACCAAATAATTTCGAGCAAGTTTTTAGAGGAAAGCAAAAACTACTTAATACTGATTGTGTGAAAAAGACGGTAAGGTAAAATTTACTTAGTCTGCGGTGTAATCTGAAAGTGCTTCCTAAGTACAAAATTTTCATAAACTGCCCAAAATGATGTCGCTAGGTTTTGGAAAAACACACGAATGGAGGGAATTTTGAATTTACCAAGCGCCAAAAAGTTGATCCTAGAAGGATGAAAGTGAGACCAATCGACGCAGAAAAAAAAGACGAATCCAACGGTATATATAACTCTATATGGGCCATTTTGGCGTTTGGTAAGTTTTGCCTTTCCACCGTCGATATACAGTTTCCGTTATATTGACATCCATCGCTGCGTGAGTAGAGGCCGGTGCGGCGTGGGCGCGCGGCGACGGCTTCTCGGACGGGCGACGATCCCGCCTGCCCGCTGCTTGCGACACCGCGCTGCAAGTGCAGACAGCTTGGCGCGCCACTTTTTTTAAATAATGTTTCTTTCACAAAGTCGGACATCAGAGGTGGGGGGGGGAGCTGAAGTCGCGACCGCTGACTTTCTTTTTTATAGCCTCCGAGAATGTAATAAATTTGATGACTGTACCTGTGATATGTCTAACTTTAGCGTCCAGTGTCGTAGACAGCATTTTAGGTCAAAGACATCACCGGAACTTCGAAATGTTAAAGCGTTTACCATTTGTACAAACGGCTCAAATTTTCGTTCACTATTCTTTCTACTTTAAACTGGTCTAATACAATGACTCACGAATACCCGTTTCGGAAATAAATTAATACAAATTAAAGCAACAGTTTATAAATACAGACAGATCAGTACGTATATTTTAATATTTTCGGAGGTGACTCATAGAAATCTTAGTCTATTACGTAATAGCCGATACATGTTTAATATAATAGCCATAGGCGATAATATACAATGAGTCATAATAAATAACACACGTGGCATAACAAAAACTGTCCATCAATGTGATATGGCAGAAAAACTTCAAACTTTTTCACTGGTTTTTTAATTTAGTACATATTAACTTTCTATGATTTAAAGATCTCGTTGCACCATTCTACAGTTGGAAGTCCTCTGGCGCGCTAAGATTCCCGCTTGCAGGTGGTATTGGCGGTACAAGTACTCCTTGGTCATTGCCTGCGCTGTGAACATGGCTCGACTACGTTGCAAAACCTCACTCTTCGGGCCCCATGTCAAATCCAAACAAAACATATCTTTTAATCTCTTCCTGCTAGCCGCTACTATCAACTTCAATATGAATATCAAAACGATTACTGCTACGGTGACCAATAACATATACCAACTCACAATGTCACTGGTTCGGCTTTTGTTGGTCAGTCTCCGTTCGTATGTTTCAGCGACGAATGCGTAACTTAGAAATACGACCGATAGCATCCAACAGATTTTCATGTAATTCGTTGGTGGTAATCCTTGCATAAAATGCACGTCTTCGGAAAATTTGTCCAAACCGTATCCGATGACAAACACACTGGTCTCCACAATAGTAATAAACACTGCTAATACAGATGAATTCTTCCTGAGCGCAAATAAAATGGTCAAACCAGTACTACACATTAAGGGCATACTAATGAAGAATATGCTCAGAATAACACAAAAGCACGTCAAGCCTGGATATTGAGCCACTGTATCAATTCTGGTAACGGCCATCTCAATCAAATGCATTATAAGGATTATATTTGTACCGGTGCCAAGCACAGCATGGCAGCTGTAGACCAGGACCACGTGGAAATATCTGTACTGGTACTCGTATAAAAACCTGGGCGTTTTTTCAAACAGTAAGGACATAGGTGTTTTTAGAATTTGGTAAGGGTCGATGCCATACTCGTAAGCATACGGACAGGCCATCATGGCGGACGTGCAGACGGCCAGCGTGGACGCGCTGACGAGGATCACCACGGCAATGACCGTGTCCGCGTAGCACGGCGCGCGGAACGAGCTCGTACACACCAGGTTGAAAGTGACGCCCGTCCCGATTCCGATGTTATACACCATTTGCATTACCATTCCGGACAGCTTAAAATTATCAACGAATACACTGAAGTCGGAGTCTAAAGCATCATGATATTTCACCACAATTCCTTTTTGCAGCATAGATCCCATTAGTAATAAGATGTATCCGACCAGAGGATATACTGTGAAAAATTGTATCACCCATTTAATAGAACGTTTTCTTCTGAAGACACTAAGGAATGTAATGGCGCAAATCAATGATGAGGCCAAACATGCTCGCCAGGCTATGTGGTAATTGCCCGTGTGTGCCACTCCCATTATCCTGTTCCTCCAATACTGATATTCCGGAAAAGTAGTGTATAGACTTGAGCAGTAAGCAGGTGGATTTTTTAATCTTATGCAATCCTCGTTCGTAGTGAAATTAGTACGAAGAATATTGCAATTTTCGGTAGCCCAATGGCCGCAGGTGTAGTACGGAATTGGGTTCTCGAAGCTTATTAGGAGATAGTGGAAAATAAAAGAATTAATGACATGATTGTAAAGGATATTAATGACTTGCCAGATAACAATGATGTAGCCTATGTGTGAGATGCACGGGCGGGCCTCCCAGACGCCTATGGTGTCCCGGGCGGTGAACTGTCCGATGATGAACTCCATGTACAGAAGTGGGATGCCGGCCAGCAGGCACCACAAGATGTAGCCGAGGATGTACCCGGTGGATCCACGAGCGATGGCCGTGTTCGCCAGCTCCACGAACATCGCCGTGCCCATGATCTGACAAAGCAGCACCATTAAGTACGTGCGTCGAGATCCCCAACTAGATTCGTGGACATTACTTGGAGCCATATTAACATTTACATTTAAGACTTTCACAAATTTACAGACATTACTTAGCTTAGCCAACGAGATGATTTTATGTCATGAGGTGCTTTTTTATTACTAGTAACACGACGCGATTACTTACAACCGCTTTTAAAATAATATTACCGTAAAATGAGATTAATTTGAAGAGACATGAGCACGACTTAATTGAACTTCCTAATGGCTATGGTAGTGGGTCTAGCAAGAAAGGTACTAATGGCAGGTACGTGCTGCTCATTATTATTCCAGGAGAGGACAGAAATTGTGACAACGATTTAACCTGCTTTGTTAAGAGAATGCATTTTAGTAGCAGTTAAAATCGCATCGCATAGATAGGCGAGTATAGGCGCGCGAGCAGGTGTCTGCTAGATAATGAAATTGCAATTGATAAACAGCCTGCTGCAGTTTCACTTTATATGTTCCGATAGATAGCAAGCTAGGACCCGTTCTACTTGTACCGTAGGTAATGTTTCCACAAGGCTTTCTTGTTTCACACTCGTCCAGTACGATCATAACACCAGACACACTTATCCTATTTTATATTTAACGATGAAATTTTCAAACGAGGTGCCTTTATTAAGTAGTTGCAAATGCGTAAATTTATTACCAGCTTTGAACGGTAACACTATCATTTACGAGAGTACGTGGTGGTGAAATAAATAGGTGAAAACTCAAGAGCAACTCAACATGACCATAAGTTGAGAGATGATATTGTAAGCGGTTTAACAAAATACACACGACTGAATATTAATACGATTTTGTGCGAAGCTGTTTTTATCAAACAGAAAAAATCCTTGTCCTCAATATCGTTGTTTTATTGGTCACCTGTCGACCTGTTTCGCGAAAGAAATATCCTTTTCGTGAGGAATTTATGAATCAATCTGCAAGCTATTATAACAATAGCTAAGGCCATTAAAAATAATTTGTTGGTGTAATATTTAGTGGTCTTTTTTGTATAATGAAACGATGTCTTTGTACGATAAGAGTATTCTCCCTAAAAGTAGTAAAACTCTTTTTAATAACAATACATTTGACAAGTTTTAAGATCAGACAAATGTTAATGAAAATGCAAATTATTTTAAAGCGCCAATATGAAAACGTATTTATCCATCAGCTACCCACGGCATGTTAACATGACGAATAACTAGTTAAAATTGCTTGCCACGGGCCAGTGATTTAAATCCCTCGTAAAATGCAAAGGAAGTGCAGAAGTGGTCGACAAGTGCCGTAGACGCGTATCAGTGAATAATATGCATCTATTATTTACACAAGTATTTTTTATCTGTGGCGTATCTTATCGATATTTCTGCAATGTACCAAAGCAGAGATAACGTCGAAAAACTAGCTATTTTGCGAACCCCACCTTTGTTTGTTTACACGCTAACCTACATTCAGTTTAGTTTGATTTTTAAACTTAAATTATGGAGTGGGTTTTTGATAAGACACTGGGCGCCATTTAATTTAGCCAAATTATCGCGAAAATAGAAACACGCTAATAGTGTTTAGAAATAACGAAGAAATACATACAGTCTAGTTTTATAGATTACAAACAAACAAATATTTCCTCTTGGAGACAACATCGTCTGTATTTTCTGTAGCGCAATACATCATTGGTGGTAAAATGACGACAATTTAAATCGGAACTTGTGATCAACATGACGATACTTAATTAATTTAATAAGGCCCTTAATATAACATATACATATGTAATTATTTAAAGACTATAAGATTAAAATAAATTAGAGCATATCTGCATAATGTTAACAAAAGTTGCATCATTTATAATATTAAGTATTCTACTACCCGATAACAAAAAATATTTTTGGGATAGGTAAACAATCTATAACCAGTATATAGTTAACTTTTGATTTATAAATGTGTGTTCGAAACACAGGCATGGTCACATCACACTTCCAGCCTTTTATTAAGATGAGTTTGGTTTCTTGCCTTGCCTGCCTCAAAAAAATGAACAATTCTTTATTCTTACTTTTCTTTTCTACTGTACAATATTTATGGGTGAGCCCGTTCAAACGACACGACTACTGAAGCACTGAACTAATTCATTGTTATTACACGTCGGCACTTGTGCCTACATCGCCTAGAATCTAGCATTTAAAGTCAAAGTATTTATTTTGCAATTTGATTTACCTAGAAATTCTTTTGAACGTCATAAACTTTTTTTCCTACCAGCACTTCGACGTGAATGAATGGCCTGTTAAGAAGAAGTGCCGCAATAAACTCAACAGATCTGATATGTAGCCTTTTTTAAATCATTTTGTGTTTTACAATATTAACTTAATAATAATTCGCAATCATTTCAAAGCCACCACACTACCACAGTGCCCAAGCGTGACGTAGCTTCTTCAAACTATTCCTAGTATTCAGCCGTCCACAATAGGTCTTAACAAGTCCTCCTTTTAAGTAAGTACAGTCGCAATGCGTTATCAGGAGTGTATCTTAAGCAAACAGGGCCAGACGGCGGGACCGCAACTCTATTGATTTTGACTGATAGAGACCCGCTGTGCCTTACAAATAGCACCGCAAATACCAGTGGCGTAACTATACCGTTCGGGGCCCGTGGCAAATTCATCGGATGGGCCCCCTTCTCCCAATGTAAAGAAACTGAACCAAAAAAAAAATATTAATTTATAATACTTATTTATACACTTTTACTTGTAAGAGTAATAAATCACAACGTTAAGTAGGTACATTCAAACTTTATATTTATACTTATTTTGGTACGTACTTGATTTTGTAATACATATTTACTTCAAATTAAAAATATGTAGGTAGCATAAGGCAGCATCGATAGACCGACAAACTTATCTGTTCCGGTGGCCAAAATTGGAACTAAGTGAAATTTAAATTTTAAAAACTGCTACAGGATAGTGTTGCCAGTTGTTGCTGTTACAAATAAGCCATTAATTTTATTCAGTTAAACTATAATTATTTTTAATATATAGAAATGGAATTAAACAATAAAAAAGGTGTTTTAATTATTATTCTACGTTTTTGTCAACTACAATAATTATTAAAATATCAAATTAACATTATGATCACTAGGACAATGAAATTACTTTTATTCCCAAAAGGGCAAAAAAGATATTTAATGGCAATGCTAAAACGACAATAGCGACACAACCACCGGAACAGATAAGTTTGTCGGACTATAATAAATTGATATGGTCACATAGAGTAGTCAAAATGATTTACGAAAATGAAATAGAAATCAAAATATAAAATATTTAATTATTACAATTCTTTCCTTCGGACTTTCTGTTCAGCAAAAGTGGTAATAACATCATCAATGTTTAAATTTCGAGCCATAGAATTTTCGATGGATAGAATAGCCAAATTGCTTAACCTGTCTTGTCCCATAAAATTTCTCAAATAAGTTTTAAATAATTTTAGTTTTGAAAAAGATCTCTCGGCACTAGCCGTAGTCACAGGAATAGTCAGAAATAATAGAAATGCAGTGCACACTTCAGGAAAGCTTGAAGATATAAAATGATTTTTTATAATTAATAAGTCAGCAAGTTCTCTTATAGACGATGATGTTTCTATTTCGTTTCTAAAAGAGGATCGAAAGCTGAGAATTTCCTTGGAAAACGAGATGGATATATCTTCTTTATATAGATGGACAAATGCTAAAGCCTTTTCCAATAAATCAGTATCGTTCAAATTTTGCAAAGTGCCAGGTTGCAAGACACTGAAATTGGAAACAATTTCATTCATTCCAAGAAAACGCGATCTCAATTGATTAATTATTATGTCTAAAACACGATAGAATATGTTCACTTTAAAAAAGCTTTCAGGATCTTGGAGACGTTCATCCTCACAAATTTCATCAAAATGACGTTTCACTTTTCTCTGACGAGTTTTAGGAAATTCAGGGTTTATAGACCATTTCACTGCAATACTATTTGCTTCCGTTTTTAAATCTTCAAAGTCATGTCGGTACTTTTCAAGTTCTTCTAGACAGACTTTTAATACAAAAAAAAATGCTAAATTGAAATCGCTTCTATGATGAGCTATGATGCCACAGACAGATAGACAGACAGACACACACACAGACAGACACGTCAAACTTATACCACCTCTCTTTTTGCGTCGGGGGTTAAAAATAGTGATTTGGGCTCTTATAGGTAAATAAAAAATTAAATTTATTGTTATGTTATATCTTATAAATTATTTTAAATATTAAAATAAAATTCTTACCGAGTAGACATTGTCAACCTATTTTCACAATTGATTATTTAAATTTATATCCTCACTTGCAACAAACCCCCAATTCTTACAACAATAAACTGCTTACTGCTTGACTGCTTGAGTGCTTGCGTAATAATAGAATAGTGGAGTCTTTCTTTTAAACAAACTTGAATCGGGGCTTCCCCGTGAGCGTCAAATTAGCGGGACGCGTAGGTAAGTAGACGCAAATTCAAGCGCTGTTGACCGAAACCAACCGAAACTTACAGGGGGAATTCTCCGAACATCCGCAGTATTACCAACACGCGTGGCATCGGATACGTTCTAAAACTGGGCTACAATTTTTTTTAAAAATGCTTTGAATTTTCAATACATTTTAACACGCTTTTTTTACTTGTTTATGCAACTGAGTAGGTAACAAAACATGTACATTATAATGATAATTAATGAATGTTGGGAGTTGGGATTCTTCTCTGACCGGGGGCCCCCACCGGCTGGGGGCCCGTGGCATTTTGCCGATTTGCCACCCTGTAGTTACGCCACTGGCAAATACATACAGATCCTAAACGAGATATGTAAAACGATTATTGGAGTTATACGTACATCTGAATTTTGTATTTTACAAGAATAACAGCACTATTATGTGCTAAAATTGCGGCGATTTCCAAATATTTTTTGACAAGCCATTTTTTGGTGTAATGGTCAAAAAGTCGGCTATAACACCAGAGGTTGCGGGTTCAATCCCCGCACGGTACAACCATTTGTATGCGTGAACATGTCTGTTTGTATCGGTCTGGGGTTTCTATGTATGTATTTATTTACAAAAAATAAGTATATAAGTCATGTTTATCCGTTGTCTGGCACCCTAAGCACAAGCTAATGCTTAGGTTGGGGCTAGATGGCGCTGTGTGAATTATGTGCGATATTTATTATTTATTTACTATTTATAGGTACATGGTTTATTTTATGTTAAATAATTGTATGCCTTTATAATGTATTTCGTAAGATAAATCTACTAAACTCTATAACACCTAATAGAGTTTATTTTTTATTCGATTTATTTTGTATTATTCCTTTCGCGTTCCAATACAGCTTTAATGAACAGTAAATGCACACTGCGTGTTAGGTAAGGGACGACTTAACGTTAGAGGGCGTTGTGGAGCCAATTATACACAGATGAATGACGTGTGTTTGGGTCCCTAGGAGGAATCGGTCTCTGTCGGGGCTACTTAGGTCAGCAGGCCAACAGCGGCTGCAGACTTTCCAAACGATTTTGTAAGGCATTTACCTTCTTTTGTGAGTCGCGAGAACTCTACACGATATGGTTACCTTATTTATAATTGGATTGCATTCATCGCGAATAGAGTTTACGAGGATTTTTGATATTAATTCGCATGCAGGCTGTAACACTGCGTGTACAATTAGATAGGTATGCAAGTACCTACTCATATTGCCACTATAAGGCGTTAATTTCTCTCGAGGTAATGGAGTCATTAAATTAATATTACGCATTTATTACCGACTTCGCAGCTGTTAAGTGTGTGGAAACGTCGATAACAAGTCTTTATATAGGAAAATAATAAGAATATAGTTTAATTGAAATATTGTAAAATTTTTCGTAAGAAGGATGGAATGGTATCATAATAATTAAATTAAAATGCATTAAAGTAATTCAATATACTAATATTCGTAGTTACCCAACGGGTAAAAGAATGGCTAGGATATTCTCTTTCTAAAGCAATGATTATGTTAGCCAGGTTAATGGATCAAGCTCAGATTTCTCATTCTCCATTTCTTCTTTGCCCGCATCGGGAAATGAATAAAGCTCCAGTTATAATAATTTTTTTGTCGCAGTTGTTATGTGTCTTGAAAAATATCCATTAGTTAACTTGATATCAATGATTTTAGCATGCGCCAATCACCTGAAACTAACCGTTTGACTTGCGGGCGGAAAAGTCGATGTGTGACCTAGCGTCTTTGGACCCGGTACTTCGTATAATAATAATTTAATTGCTTTCTTTACAGATGATTTTATACAATTTATTGTTATTATCTTTCGATTGCAATTCTAATGATCCAACCTCTTTTTTAATGATACATAACGCTCTAATAAATCATACTGGTTCTTATACTAGGACTAGGTACTCTCTTCTTATAGGTACAAAATTTAAAGTTAGTTGCGATAATATTTCATAATTTGGCTTGTTTCGTTCAAGAGACATCTCTATTCCAATAAGTATTAATTGTTTCACATTTACATTTATTAATTAAAAGCTCAGTGACGCTGTCAATACATATATCAGATCAAAACCAATTATACTTGTAATGGCGCTAGTCAAGTCTGAAGTGGCGCAGGTTACTAAATCCTTGCGTAAACTCTACAATTAACCAAAGAGAATAGGTACGTATGTTATCGTAAATGATTTAGTGCAAAACCAATAAGTTTGGTATCGAATTAAAATATCTACAGGGCTATCGCCGCGGGTCCGGGCCTATCGTGGCAAGTCTCGGCTTTGCTACTTAAGATAATTAATCGATTCACAAACCAAGTGACCACATTCACCACAATAGATTCTTTGGGTCATAGGTCGCCACTATGTTGAACAGAGACGGCTATAGTTTACGCGGTTGCGTTGCATCATTCCATTTGAAATAGCGAATCACGCCTCCGACGTTGGAAAAGGATAGCATTACCGATAGTGAAATGCTGGCGTCACACACGCGCACCAAATGAGAC
This sequence comes from Mecyna flavalis, assembly GCA_949319885.1. Lineage (NCBI taxonomy): Eukaryota > Metazoa > Arthropoda > Insecta > Lepidoptera > Crambidae > Mecyna > Mecyna flavalis. The sequence goes on along the minus strand of OX439425.1, from coordinate 18,773,663 downwards.
CGTAACTTGTGCAAATAAGGTTTAATTTGACGAAGTCAGGATGCAGTCACGATTTCAATATGCTTAGAGGTATTTTCAACTTCATTGTGTTTGTTATTATCAATATACGTTTACAATGATATTAGAATACCCTGTTCCATAAACTGTTTGCACAACTGGATTTACAATATGACATAACCTCATTGAAATGGATTACTAATTTTTGTCAAGGAAATTTTCTCGAGCTTCCTACACCTGTTTTGAAATATTAGATGAGATATCAGTAGGTACTATCAAGGATAACAAATCAGAAATACTTAAGAAATAAAAGAGTCAAATGTGTATTTGTAAGTCAGCACTAACTATGTAGTCACAATAAATTGATATTAGTTCTAACGTTGGCTTTGGAATGTGAATGGAATGATTTTGCTGAGAAGTATTTTAATTATTCTTTTTTTATCGAAGTTCAGAAAAGCGTGTGCATTGGGTTATTGCTTGCGGTGTGGAATACCAAGAAACTATCACACCGGTTAGATTACTTTATTTACTAGTGAGATAAATATTAAATACCAGAAATAATCACGAATACCAACCTTATTCCATTTTAATTAGCTTAGATAATCAAAAGGACATGTTTGAACCATCATTATCATTTGCCAAAAGACGTCCATTGCTGGACAGAGGCTTTTCTAAGGATCTCCAAACTGGTGGGTCCTTAAACTAAATGTAAGTGTATCACAAACTTGCCCAAGTACACATATAAGGCCCAGTCATCGCGGTTAGGCGGCACTAAACAGGCCCACCTCACCCTCGAGACGGTGAATTACTCGTAACCACATGTTCTATTGCTGACAGAAACAAAAAAGTAAAGAAGATACCACAACTATTAATTATGAATACCAAACATAAAACAGCACGCTTGAAAAGAACGGCCCGAAGATCAGAGGAGCGTATAGTGTGCATTGCAGCATTGCTTCCTTCATCCACTGTTATGTAGGTATTCCTCAATGGATAAGATCTCAGACACCGCTTACTATCAATTTGACTGAGGGCATGCCTGCTTACGTCAGTCAAAATCAATCCCTTGCAAAACAACGCGAATCTCATCTAAAAACAAAAATGTGGTTTTGGATGAGCAACAAAAAAAAATTTCTAATCAGGACATGGTCCTGCCTGTCTTATTACAAGGCCGTTGACCTACGGTTCATTCCCGTTCGGTTTAGATCGGTGCGTCTCCCACACCCCCTATTTTACTTAGGACTGATACGGACTGTATCTCCTTTTAAATTACCGCACCAATCGCTCCTTTCAGTCACGCCCAATGGTTGACTGGTAGAGAATGCCTTATGGCGTTAAGTCCGCCATTTTGTACCATTGTTGTGCAATAAAGTTTAAATAAATAAATAAATAAATACGCACTAAACTCCTTCGATTTCCCCTTTACAACCGAAGAGAGACACGGCAATTCCCGTGTTGTGCAAGTTCTTTGCAAAAAAAGATATATCACATCACAGATGATTCAAATCTTAGTAGTATGGAAAATACATAAATCATCCATATCAGAGTAATGAATCCGACTAGTAAACATTATGTCATGAAATGAATTAATGATACTAATAACGACCATGAAACATATAACCATTGTTCAATTAGAGGACAACTCATTCCACTGTAGCAAAGACCATTGTGGTGAATTACGTCCGTACGTATCATTAATAGTTACCTATGTGTAAAACTAAAGTATCAGCCTATTAATATCCCACTGCAAGGCAAAGGCCTCCATCATTGAAATCAAGTCATTACAATGATTGGATCAGGCTTTAATCACCACCCTTGCCAAATGCGGATTGGTCGCTTGATCGCAAACCCGAGCTGTGTCCGAAACAGACATAAATTCTGCTCAACTCAGGAATCGAACCCAGGACCCAGAGATACTAGACTATCGAGGCGTTACAGGCCCCGGCAAACTTCTTGAATATCAGGTGAAAGTTGCGCAGAACACAAATTTTGACATCCCTGCGCGCTATTGGTCCGGAGCATACCTCTGACCAAAAGCGCGCACGAGCGTTCGGGAGATTCGCGCGCGCTATTGGTCACGCGCAAGTGCACATGCGCGAACTTTCCCCCACTCCGTCGACCGATGTTCAACAAGTTTGCCGATACCTAAACCTATAATATTATGTAAGTCTTGTTTTACTTAAACGCGTAGAAATCCATGTCCAGAATTAACCTTATACGAGCAAAGCTTACTAAATAGCTTTACAGATTCGCATGTAATGAAGCCCAGATACCGATCTTAATTAGAATATCTTTTATTTCACAACCCATCTACATGTCGGGGCGGGTACAGGTTTATTAAAATTTAGAGTTGCAAGAAACAGGCCCAGGCGTCCATGAATAGGGTTGTAAATAGATGTCAAACCGACGCGGAGGTGAACCGGGAGTGGTTTAATAATGTTTATATATTCGACTACGAGAAAGTGACGTTAAGGTGAGTATAGACTACATTTTCTCGAGCGTTTCGGTGTAATGTAACATTCCTGCGAATGCTCGGCGTTGTGTTACGGGTAAATGCTTATAGCGAGTGTGCATTTACCTGTAACATTTCGTTGTACCTACGTTCATTCTTCTTTGAAATGTTCGTCCCTCTTCCTCCGCGTCACGCCGCACCCGCGCATCGTTCAAAGGCTCGACGAAATGTTACACCAATATGCTCGCGTTGGTTTTTAAAAAGGCTGTAACAAAATGGCGAATGCTCGATGTTCTGATACAAGTAAATGTTGTAGTCTATACTCACCTTTAGGTAAGTAGCGTGCAACACGCGGCGCCGCCAGTACTTATGCGCGAGGGATCTGTTTCATCTGTATGGGTGAGACACCAACAATAAACCAAGCTAAATAGAACGCCTCGTTTGGAATTGGTTCTTTATGCTGTGGTCTCGGAGTCCTGGCTTTAGTTCCCGGGTTAAGCAATTTTTTTTTAATTCTGCATCGCGGCTGCGGTTTATGACCAACACACATTTGTCAGGCTTGTTGCTTAATGTACCTACAGATAACTTTAATGAAGGTTTGACTCCAATAATGGAACTCTTTGCCCTGAAGTGGAACATTAGTTGACTGATACTTTTTCTACTATTGGGAATTAAGGACCTTGTTCATTGTACACCTTCCTCAAAAGCACGTGATAATCACCTCAGCAGGTGACTATCACTTGCGCGCTGACTATAATGACATTAATGACCCTATTCTGTGTGTCCTGATTTTTTTTTCTGGGCATGTATATTTATTTGTTTATTCATTATTTCTGTAATGATACGCTTAAACAATAACTTAGACATCAGATCAATTTATTATTCTTAGACATCGGATCAATGTATGTGATTATTATACATCGTTATCGCGCGGGCAGTTTGGGGGCGACGCATAGATGACCGAAGGGCTGTCACACGTATATAACGAGTATTAGAATATTTGCATGTTTTTTTATTCTTTAAATTAAAGCCTTTCATGTTATGTATATTCCTTATGAGGATAAATACCTTATGAGGATAAATAGAATATTATTTCTATTTTGATATTGTATTTAAAATTGGGACAAAGTAGTGTAGAAGCGTTGTTTAAGTTAGCAACACTTTCTCTGAGGGTTGATTCCAGGTTGATTCAGTCCAGTAAGTCAGAAATTGACATAATACAGCTATATATGAGTAATTGGGATAAAAATAACATTTTCATAAAATTGGTTAAGTTATCGAAACCGAAAAAAATCGTAAGGTAACATTGTTGTGTCAGTGGTCGATTTAGGATTACAAATAGATTCAATGCATAATATCGATTTAAAAATCGATATTTTTATTGGTCAAATATAATTTTTAAAAAAGATCCATGCGTGGCAACCCTATTCATCAGTATCCACGCGTCGCCCCGAAACTGCCCGCGCGATAACGATGTATAGTGATTATTTACATTACCGTAGTACTACGGTAATGTAAATTTTCTTTAAAGCAGTATATAATATGTTTTTTATGAAAACTGGTGATTGCTATGATTTATAGCAGACATACTTTTGTATTTTATTTTTGTATTTCTGTCATATTTTTTATTGAGAACTCAAAAAACATCAGATTTAGGTTTTCAAATACTGGGTATAATTCATTCATGCTAAAATAACATTTCCTATCTGGCGTCTGTAGGTATGCATTTTGCAGTGCGAGTAGATATGTATAGTATCATTCGTTATCAATGAATTTGTATTTTCCTTTCGTATCAGTTAATGTTATTTAAAAACTGTTAAGATTACAGAACGCTTATATTTTTTTGGGCAAATGGACAATCATTCATTCCATTACGATCTGAGTATAGAATTTGGACATCGGAATGCCTGATACCTACAAGCCATTCACACTTCTATCTCTAAACATATTGGACTTTTTATTTGACTCAATAAAATTAATTTTTCATCTCATTGATTAAATTAATGAATAGTTATTACACTATGAGCACAAAGTATAGATTGCGGCACACTCAAGCAGATAATCCACTCAAAACAAACCACTTTTCTCGTTCGAAACCTTCAGAGGTGACTTGTAGTCTTGTCAAAATAAAAAAGATAATTAACCAGGAAAAATAAACAATCCGTCAACCATTGTCATTAATTAACATTGTCAAACATTAAAACCACTTACAGTGGCAACCTTAGTGATATAATGAGTCAGGTTTTTTTTTACCTAATATATCACTAACGACAGAAACGGTCTTTCTGTAAATCTTTTTTATTTTGTGCTACAAGTACGAGTATAAACGATTCACGTTTACTAATTTCGCCTATGCCAAGTAACTGTTATCATGTTTTGATTAATGTGGTTTGTTTTATTAGATTGTAGCCAAGGCTCAGTGGCTAGTACGGCACATTTTTTAGAGACGGATATTTTTTGGTGAAGTTTCAAAATTTCATATACGGCGAAGGATTTCTGTAAGCATTTTAGTCGCGTGGCAGACTTGTATCGTAGGAATAGGGATAGCATTCCTATATGCACTCAATTGTACCCAAAGTATTTAGTTTTATTTGTATATATTAAGATTGGTCGCCGTACCTGATACTCTCCCATGAGGTGAAGATTACAACGTAAGTATAACGGACGGAATATATATATTATAACGGAAGTCGGCTACTAAATAAGTAATCCAATTATACATACTTTTACTCAAACGGAAGTCGGCTACTAAATAAGTAATCCAATTGTACATACTTTTACTCAACAATGCAACGCCATCTTATTTTACACAATAAATAATTTTTTGACCAGATTACTTCCCTTAAGTTAATGATTTGACAAAACTTAACGACAAACACACAAGTAATATTTGTTATAAATAGACACAAAATACGAAATCTTCGTGTATATTCCGTAAAAGTCAAATATGAAAGTGGTTTTGGAAAATCTCACGTATAGGTAAGGATATAAATCATAATTCAATGCTTGTACCATTATCTTTTCTTTACTGAAAGGAATAAGGCGCAGACATCTGTTTCTTCAAAAGACTATTCATTTAAATGCCCGTAATGTTATTTATTTAATAATAAACATTCGTTCGTTTATGGAGTTATATTCATAACATAATTAGTACATTGCAAATATTTAAATTATAGCCTTAACTCTCGAAGATTTTAATCTCAGTAAATGTTAATTTACATGAGTATCTGATGACTTGTGTCAACTAACATATAAAGCAAATTACACAAACTGCCATGAAGTTGAGAGAATATCCATGGGAGTTTGATAATAATATATATTTTTTTTGTTCTTTTTTATTTTTTTTTACTTTTTTTGAATTTTTTTTAAAAGTTTGATGGGAAAGTGGAAACCAAATGTGAGTTAATAGTAAATAATCATTTTCTTGATAAACGCGAAGGGCAATGACTGCGGCCGGTGACCATCCGTGACGCAGCTAGTACTATTGGTTCGTTTATTTTACTACTAAGATAGAACCATTTTACTGCGGGAGAACAACGACTAAAATTCCACGCTGTATTTATCGGCATACGATCCAGCTGATCGCCTAATGGTAAGCAATCACCGCCGCCCATGGACATCTGCAACACCAGAGGGATCGCTGATGCGTTGCCGGCCTTTTAAGAGAGAGTAGGCTCGTTTCTTGAAGGTCTTTAAGTCGTAACCGTCAGGAAATACTGCTGCAGTGCATTAATTAATGTTTCCGTACTTCTATACTTCTCTGATACTGTTAATAGCTGAACATCGCCTCCAAAGGATCACCACGTTTACAAATATTGTGCAAAGCAATTTTTCTCAATAATTCAATCATCATCAATTTGGAACTGAAAATATCCAATCTTAAAACCTATTTAACTGGGTTGCTTTTGTTCTCTGTCCACCTCACGATAAACTTGTCTAAAAAAATTAGTTATTAATTTAGGGAGTAATGTCATCATTATACGCTACCGTTGCTACTGGGCCCAAAAAAAATGTCGTCTTTGTTATTTCAAACAGTTAATTAGGTTCCAAATGTCGATTCCACACAATAAGAAGTAGTTGGCTCTTTCAAAGAAAAGGTGGAGCCACAAACCAAATGACATCTACAATTCTTAAGTCTTCACTGAAATATTTAACTCTCATGTTAAAGACTCGTGTCGGAGCGTAAACTTAAGGGTATCTCCAACAATAATCACAATGTGTTTACGCAGGAGTCTTGAAATAGCATCACGCACGCCTCTTATTACCCCCGTATTTATAAACTAGTCAGGGTATTTCTTAAGTCTAAGACATGTCTTCAGTCATGACTCAAGTTATTGTTTTATACAATTAACACTATTTTTTAATAAAGTAAGAACTGTCAAAAGTAAGAATACTTAGGCAAAGAATTATATGTAATATTCTTACTTTTTACAGATCGTTTATTGTATAAAAACGGTTATTTAAGTAATGTCTTAAACTCGAGATATACTTTGATTCGTCTATAGATACGACGCGCGACGGTTAGTGCGATTGCCATGGAATGTAGTTCATTAGGCGTACTCTGCAAGCTTTATTGACCAGCCTGGAAGAAGTCTTCAACTACAAGATGCAGGGCGTTTTTTCCAGGATTGACAGGTTTACGTGAGGTTGAATTGATCTAAGTGAATGCAAGAAATACTTCTGACAATTCGCATTTAGGCATACTCGTACCTTTTTTTTTTTTTTTTTTTTTTTCTCGGAGGAGAATGCGTTTATGCACCATAACCACAGGCTAGCTAGACCCGCGGCCGTGTGTGGGACTCGAGACTGAAGCGTCCACTACCCACTAAACTCCCCCGGTTTCTCCTTCACACCCGATTAGGACGAGCCGGTGCTAGCCTTATGGCTATTGACCAGCCCATCCCCGGGTACCCCGACTTGAGAGGCCTCAAGTCAGGGTGGCGCCTAGGGAGGCATACTCGTACCTGTTGCTTATTAGCTAAATTAAGACATATCTAAGTAAATATCGATGTTTACATTCTTTAATAAAATATCTACCGAAATTATGTAAGACTGGTTATATGTTTATTAAAATCCTATTATATTAATTTAATTATTAGAAACATATTTATGTATTATTGCTTTAGTTGAAATTTTTGCTCAACAATATCTTAGACCGAAGATTAATAATTCCCGTCATGCCTCATGTCAGGTATGAGAAGTAGAACGATATTAAACTTTACAACGTGATTTCATCAACCGCTCGCGGTCACTGTGGCCAGACAATAAAGCCTGGAATTTTATAGGCTTCGCTAAACACTGGTAGCTACATTCCTTTTATGCCCCATAACAATTGACATACGATTATTGCGTATCGTGAATCCAACCGATTTAAACCGATCGCGATTCGTAATTTACAGGAAATGGAAACAATTATTTTGAGCTGTATTTCAACTGCTAATAAAACGTATCTTAACATTCAACAGATTTTAATTCAATTAAATATTTTGGTACGTTATTAACCTCTGTAATAAACTCGTTAATCGCTTTGGTAATTGAGAGTAGTTAAACCGTTTTCGTGCGCACGGAATTTGTAGAATTGTTTCGGGACATTGATTCTTCATGCAGACTACATACCTATTTAGAACAATGGCTACCTCAAATAAATAATCCACCAAACATTTGTGCACAACACAACAAGAAGAAAATATGACCCATTGTCGATCCGGCCAGCATCGACTATTATCTTACCGATGACAAATGAGCTCAAATCTCGGCGTGTCATTGAGTTACACACACGCTTTCAATGAACTGTGGAACTTGTTTCCCGCAATAAAGTACACTGCTTCTTTTTACTACGTGAGTCTTAGAGACCACTGGTCCGGGCGGCAATGGAATGGATGCGGTGGTGCGCGACCGATCGTGATTCTGAGTGAAGGGTTAAGCCGATTAAGATTGAACAGATAGAGGAACGGCGTGGTGCTAATTCTAAATTTAAATTTGTGTGTACATAAACACAATCCGAATTCCTAAAGAATGGAATTCCATAAGTAGACAGATGTTTCCTCGAAGAGAGATTTAATCGGATATGTCATTTTTGTTCTCGGTTGTTGACATTACTATCAAGGTAACAAGTCTAGTTTTACCCATTCTGGCTACTGGAATCGTATCGCATTCATTCAAGCTTTTTTAAACTACTTCAAAGTGATTCTGGACCATATTAGGCTATAGTTTTATATCACCACAACTTTTATAACTCTATAGTATTTTTGTTATTTTAAATGGTAATGGTATGTGATGGTATGATTTGTTACTGCAATTGAAAGAAATATAAATATGAATAATTATGAGGTGCTAGCGACTCTATATCCATTTGTGACTACATAAAAAGATAAAGAATTTTTACTAATGCCTTTCATACAACTTCAATTAATTAAGGAAAGTCAGATTATTTCTAAATATTCATATATTATATTACCACGAGTTTATTGATGAAACTGACTTCTCATTTATCAAGCCCGTGATGTTCCGTAAATATTGCCACACCAGAAATTAATACTACGCGCTCTGCAATATTTTAATAATGTCTCGATTGTCGAGTGTACACTTGTACAGTCAAAAGCACGTCAGACGTAACACTTTGGACTTTGTACCGCTCTTATGTCGGAGGCATAAGTGCTATTATCGAACTGCAAGTGTTTACCGTGATGTGCTGTTGACCGTACAAATATGAGATAACCTTCAAATTATGTATTTTATTCATAGAAAATGCGTGCACGCACACTGTGTTTTCATACAAATTCAGGATAGCGCACGCCATGATTACTATTTAAGAACGAATAAAACATTTTATCTCCCACCAACAGTTCAAATATTCCTGTAAATTATACAATCCATTATGCTGTAATGTTTAAATAATTGACTCAATTAATATAAATATTAATTGAAAATTAAATATTACTGAAGATCGTTTATGTATTATTCCTTGATTTATGGAACCAAGTTGCAACTCTGTATTGATATTATAATTGTTTTCAGTTGTCTGTCTCAGTGTAGACGCCATAAAAATCTGCTTGAAACAAATTAATAATTATTTAACTTCTTTATTTTGGGCCTGGCATCACCAGTCTATTCTTACCAAAATGGCGTCGTAAATACCACACGTGCGGCTGGCTGGTGATGAGTGAAATTGAATTATCCGGGCACATCGATCGCATGTCCGGTGTAGAAAGCGACCCTAGCCGCCGCAGGGCTCCCCGCGGGGCCCGTGGTCGGCGGCCAGGTGTAGGGTTAGTTCATGACCCCCTTAATAATGATGACCTTCATTCATAAACTCCTAGCTCGATCCATGCCCTCAAAATCCTCAAATAGTATTTCACGGCCGATTTCATGGAGTTAGGAGTCAGGTGTTGCACCAATATAGTGCTTATACAAAGATATGTGTACATAAAATCTGATTTGCAAATAGGAACATACATATAACATTATGTATATCAACAGGTACGTATATTTTTCCCGCATTGTCATCTAGCCCTTTACTCAGCAAAGTTCTACTGCTTTTATAAATATATTTTAATTAATAGAAAATACCTACTAGGATATTTGTGATTGTATGAGTAAGGTATTGAATTCTAAGGCTCTTTCGTTCAAACCAGAGAAAAAAGCTAACCCGGTCGATGTCCTCATCCTGCCAGACCATGCGTGTTCTGTGAATATTATTTATTATTATTTTTGTATCCCTCCTGCGGAATATCACAATACATAGGCCGGTCCTTTTGGAAGGCGTACGTGGGGATATAGATCAAACACGCAGAGGTCCCTTTGAGACACAATCATCTAAAGTGGGATACGTACACCATAGCGGGTACTGTCTCTGACTTGTACAGTCAAAAGCACGTCAGACGTAACACTTTGGACTTTGTACCGCTCTTATGTCGGGGGCATAAGTGCTATTATCGAACTGCAAGTATACCGTGATGTGCTGTTGACTGTACTATGGAAAGATACAGCCAAAGACAGCACCGGCTAAGTGCAGGGACTATTGCAGAAAGAAGGGAAACTAATGCGGGTCTATGTTGAGGTAGTTGCTGGACTGGTTGCCGGGATATTGATATTATTAAAGGTAGTTGTAAAATTCATTTCATTCCTCGAAATCCACTATGCCAGATTAACCTAAGACTTTTAGGAACCTAATTTCGGCCGCAGTGACGCGGCGGAGTTAATTTATCATGCCATTTCATATGGCAGACAGTTCATCTGATGCTGAGCGGCCACTTCGGCCGATTATAATACAGAAATACAAATACTTTGTCGATTTGTGTAGAAGAGTATAAGGCTATGCGCGTGTGTCGCTGGTTAGTTTCACTTACTCGTTTATCTACTAGTATGTAGGTGGTAGGTACGCGTAGTACGATTTAGAAAATTGTGTCTCGTCGCTCGAGAACGTTGTTTTAATTTTTTTATCATATCACATTTCTTTCTAAAGTAGAATCGTATTGAAGTCAGTTAATAACAAATCAAGGTTGATGAATTACTAGTCTAGCCTTCCACCCTCGGCTACAACTAAGTGGTTTATACAAAACAAGTCTTCCGCCCGCGGTTTCACCCGCGCGTAATTTCTTTTTTCTAATATCCCCCCCTTCCTCCACATTTCCGGGATCAAAAGTATGTTATATTTCCTATGATCACCGGGGATAGTGTAGCTATTCAACATTAAAAGAAGTATTATTCAAATCGGTTCAGTAGTTTCGGAGCCTATTCAATTCAAACAAACAAATATTCAAATCTTTCTTCTTTATAATATTAGTATAGATATAGATTATCCAACAGGAATGTGATATATTTGTGACAAAAAGTAGCTTCTCTTGCTCCCAAAATAAATAGCACGTACTACATACATTTGTACATTGTACAATATACTCTAATTAACAGATAAATACAAAATTGCAATTTAATTCAATTTCCAATCTTGTCAAGTCGTATAAACTCAATATTTATTATGAAGATTGCAATGTTTAATGGAATGACTTTGACACGTATTCTAGTAATAGAAAGTCAAAATACACATGTAGTACTACAAAGAAGTGGGCCCTTAGTTTAGTTACAGAAGATGCCATGGCTAAGATATACTAAAATAGATACAGTCTCTTGATTTACGTACTTGCAGGTTCAACGGGATAAAGCAAATCTTGGTCTAATAATCATCAAACCAATTATCTTAGAAAGACGGTCTTACTACGAGTTTCTCAATGACAAGTATCGAGGTTTTCTCCAAATCTAGTCCTACTATAATATCTATATCTATATGTATATATAAAAGAAAGTCGTGTTTGTTACAACACTTATAACTCGAGAACGGCTGGACCGATTGCCATGGTTTTTGATTTGTTGGATTTGTTTCCGTCCCGAATAGCAGAATACATCTTAAAAAAGAAAGGATTTTGATCAATTTCCACGGGAACGGGAACCACGCGGGTCAAACCGCGGGCGGCCGCTAGTTATTTATAAATGCGAAAGTCTGGATGTTTAGATGTTTGGATGTTTGTTACTCAATCACGCCTACACGGCTGAACGGATTTAGGTGAAATTTGGCACACGTATAGTTTATAACCTGGATTAGGACATAGGCTGTAAAATTCCTACGGGAAACGTATCATTCCCGCGGAATATTGGTAAAAAGAAATTACGCGCGGGTGAAACCGCGGGCGGAAAGCTAGAATCTAGAATAATAAATAAGAAAGATTAATATCACATGACAGTTGACGGAGCTGCTTTTTATGAAAGAGGCAATGTGCACTAAAAGAAACATCGCTTTATGAGAAAAAGTAAAATGTTCATTTCTATCTATATCGGGCTAATTAAGTCTTGTTTGCCAACTCTTGGATATAGCTTAAAGGGTCTCTCTTTTTATTCTGACGCTTATCACGATTATTTAACAAATGTATCTAGTAGCCTATTATATCAATAAAAGAACTCGATCTTGCTGACATAATAATTATTTCTAAACCAATTTGTTATGTAGAATCTTATTATGTGAAATCAAAACATCAGTGTGCTTCTGATATAAAGATAGGAGTAAAAATTATTGTTTGGAAGTAACCTTCTCAAAACAAACAGATCGACTTAAACAACCAGATTTTTATGTAACAGTATTTCTCATCAGTAGCGTAGCTATGGGGGGCGGGGGGGGGGTCCGCCCCGGGCGGCACTTTTTAGGAGGCGGCAAAATTTTACAAAAGGGCGGCAGAATTGTCTTCCCCCCCCCCCCGCTGCGTGTCTGTTTGCCAACTGGAGGAGCAGAAAAAAAAAGAAAGGGCGGCAGAATTTGTCTTACCCACGCTACGCCACTGTTTCTCATAGGTTTATTTCATTACCCAAGTAATGCTTCCCCAATACTTCTTGTGAATGGGGAATCATCAGCTTAATATACACCCTAGGGCGCCTGAACACCATAAGCGCTCCGCCACCGTTGTTGCTCTCAACATGCATAATATGTTTTTTTTTTATGTTATAGGGGGGCAAACGATTAAGTGGGTCACCTGATGGTAAGTGATCACCGCCGCCCATAAGCACCCGAGACTCCCGTGGGGTCGCAGGCGCGTTGCCCGCCTTTACGGGGTTTTGGGCCTCCGGCTATCTCACTCACCAGACGAAACACAATATCTAGGCTATCGCTATAACGCCGGACTTCTGTCAGACAATGTGGTGCTTCCCCGGTCGAGCCGGCCCATTCATGTTGCAGGCAAAATGTCTGCAACGTGGCTCTACCACATACAAAATGTCGGATCTCTATGGTGTAAAGCGACGCTTGCACACGTTCACGCGTTGAAGTCTTTTACAGGCCTCTTTCTTTCATGCGACCACTCATATTGCACTATCTCGCTCTATTAATAATGCATTGTATCCTTGAAAAGGATATCGAGGAGAGAAATGTAAATCGGGTTCAAAATAAATCCACTCCATTGATTCGTTATTACATCAGTAGCATCTGCATTTCCCAGGAAAAAGGCCCAATACAGTCAAAAGCACGTCAGACGTAACACTTTGGACTTTGTACCACTTTTATGTCGGGGGCATAAGTCCTATTATCAAACTGCAAGTGTTAACCGTGATGTGCTGTTGACCGTACGTACGATTATGTTTTCATAAAGAATGAGCCTATATTGGCCATGTTAATCAGTTTTATTAATATTGATATTCAAATACTTACATAAAAGGTTTACATCGATTTTGTTTGTTGCTTAGACGCAAAATTAAAGTTAGTGCCCGCGTTAACACAATTTTGTCGCCTACTAAGTGTCTGTTCATAGTTGTCTTAGACACGTTTAGCATTTTACTTATAAAGCTGGTCGTTCTAAGTAACAAAGTTCGTATACATAGAACCCTAAGATCAAATCATTTGTGGTCAAATTAAGTCAACTTTACTTCAACATTCTTTGACGTACACAGACGGGTTAGACTAAATCTCCATACGGAGCACACAGCAAATAACTTAACTAGCATTGACATTATTTAACGAGACATCTTAGACCCAAGAACAGCAACTTTAACATTCGTTACAACATCAAAGGAACAAAGATGTAACCATTCCATCGAAGAAAGGTAACGTGCAGTTGAGTCCAGGCTTTTCCCATAAACCCTACGTAAATGTTAAACTAAACACGAATGAGAGCTCACGTCACAACACAATGATACATTGCTACTACACTAGTGCACTAGGTACTTTTACCGCTGGCCACTAAAGCCTTCCTTATTAAGACTAGCTAAATCCTTTTTGGTCACATTTAATGACGTCCGACTGAGCCTACCATGCAACCTGTTTGATGGATAGAAGCTGATGTTTTGTGGAATCGATATCTAGAAAACTAATCTCGTGAAACTTTACATGAGATAGAACTTAATTTTCTCGTTGAAGGAATTCGATTGTGTTATTAACGGCAAAATGTGGAGAATAGAAGACGCCGAACGCACAAATAGAATGGACGCGCACGATTTTATGCTTTTCTAACTTAACAATAAGAGCTTGAATCGTGAGTATGTGCTTTGGCATAATGTTAACATTTAATTACAAGTTGATAGCTGAGTTAGAAGACGTAGTGGAGATTTACGTGAGCTCTCCAATGTACGGTAAATACTTGGTGACTGTTGCGGATATACTTACTAGTGACTGAATAAGTAGGCACACTAGTATAACAGTCCAGACAATATTACGCTAAAGGTTAAGGGTGAAATAATAGTAAACAATGATAATATTAGCATCAACACTAGGACTAGCTGTAATTTAAATATAGGTAAGACTCCTAAATACTTAGTTTATTATCGATGTTAGTGACCGGTAATTGAAATTGAAGCCTTTTCAGTATATTCCTGACAAGCCTGTCAAAGTGTTTTAAGTATCAACTTTGGAATCAGATCGATGTTGATGCGGTCAGATATTTGTTATTTTAATTGGAAACAGTTTAGGCAATCCAGGTAAATGATAAAATCTTAATAAATTGAGATCTAAAACCAGAGTCGAGAATAAGTCTATAAATGTATGCCAATAACTTTAAGACATGCAAACTTCACATATTCAAATATAATTATAAAAAATATTGGTTAATTACATATATGTTTTTATAAGATAAATAATATTTTGTATCTTTATGTTTGAAATATAATTGTAAGCGAATTATTGCAAACGTCTATAGTACACGACAATATATTTAGATATACGTTTATACTCTTATGTTATTGAAGTCGTTTGTATCCATTCGGATGTTCGACTTAAATATTAGTTTGAGTTTAAAAGAGTAAAGGCCAGTTTCAACACTGCCAGAAAAGGTTCTGATAATTCATCTACCAGCCTGCTTTTAAAATAAAATGACATTATTAGTACGATTAGAACTTGTCGATAAAAAAGGCTTTCTTAAATTCATTTTATTTAAAAATGATTTCTAACCTCACCAGAAATTGCATTTGATTTGGTTATAACATTCCGTATTAGCACTATCAAGTCAGACGACGTTCGGCAAGCCGCGTACGCCGAACAGGTGGCCGGAGCGGGGGGGGGGGGGGAACTTCTAGATGGTCCACTTTTCATCAATAGCTATTGTGCGCATTAACTTTGGATTAGAATATCGCTTGACACAGACATAGATTGAACGCGCTTGCTTTTCAAATGACATTGTTATAAAGAACCGAACTCAATACGAGCAAAAAAAAATTAACTCATAATTTTGGAACAAAACATAACTATGTTTTAATAGTATTTGTGAATTGAAATACGTCAGTAAACTTGACTTGTTATGGTAAACCACGACACAAACGTTTATTTTTCGACCATTGAGCGTCTAGGCACACACTTTACAGCAAATAATACTTAGTAAAAAACAATTCATTATACATAATTTTTGTCTTTACACACATCGGGTAAACAATCTGGCCGAAGTGAGTGTGATGTGGTCGGACGGTGGTTTCAATAGATAGAGCCTAAATTCATTTCAATGTGTGATATAGTACGATTGAGTTATAATAATATTGGTCATTATGTTAAGCTGTGCTAACACCACCTGCTTTAAGTAAGGTACTTACTACCTAAAACAGTAAAAAAAAAAAATAGTAGTGTGTGCTTTACTTTTAAATAAAATTTTTAGTCAATCTGAACATGGAAAATGTTAATCAATTCCAAATTTTGCAATTGCCAATAGGAATTTGGCAGTTTTTTCATTTGGTTGGTCCGGTGACCCACATTGCTACAATTAAGAACAGATCGTGAAATATTAGATAAAAAAAATCTCTCCTCAATGAATGAAAGCATATAGAGTATGAATGCATTATTTTATGTAAACACAATCGATGCAACGGCATATCTCGGGCCCATTAAAATATCGATGACGATATTGTATTGTGGAATCGTCATACATATTAATATTGATGGCATGAACTTCTTGATTAAAACACTCGGACGTTTATTGTCCTATTGCTATGGAGATCTGCTTAAAGTGCCGACGAAATGGATGTGTTAATAAGAAGAAGCCGACATGAAAATGTATATCTTTTCACAATTCACTTAAGATTCGTAGGTATATGCTAGTGCTTGTGCTCGTAATAGAATTACAAATATGTGTTTATTGAGAGGTACAATCAATGTTAAATGTTAATACCGCTTATTAAGGGTACTTATCTGACATAATTGGGTGAATTTCAACAACGGAAATTTTTTTATCATTTCCGCGGACTTTTTTTGTTTCAATGCTATCTTCTTATTTTTAGTGACAAATAAAACTTTAGCCTATTTTTAACATTGTGCGTGAGTGGTCATCCAATATCATCAATACTTATATAAATATTTGAGGATGAATTTTTAAGAGTCCACTGAAATGATAAGTGTCCACCGATATGATATAAATAACCACTGAAATGATAGAAATGAAATAAATCCACCGAAATGATACAGCTAAGAACAACCGTGCCGAGCAGCCAGGGTTCTGTACTTTGTTAGGTTTGATTTCCACAAATTTTAGATAAATACTGAGACAGGACAGTACACAGTTATTTTAAATTATAGTTAGATATTACATTTAGCATACTTTCAGGTTACAATAACCTCAAAAAATTATATAAATCTTAATATATAAAACTCAAAGGTGACTGACTGACATAAATAGATATCAACGCACAGCCCAAACCACTGGACGTATCGGGCTGAAATTTGGCATGCAGGTAGATGTTATGACGTAGGCATCCGCTAAGAAAGGATTTTGATCAATTCCCACGGGAACAGGAACCACGTGGGTGAAACCGCGGGCGCCCGCTAGTGTAATATAATGTTTATTATGATATGAATGAATTGGTATTTTACTTATTTTGCCTAAGGTAGAGTTTGTGAAGTAAGGCCTTGTAGAATTAGGGTGCGTAGAGTAAGAAGCTTGGCTCTTCATGAGATCTGTTAACTTTTTGAGAGTGCGAGTCATATTATGGTCTTTTCTTGCCAACATTTTATTGAAAATGTTTTTGGTGGTAATATCTACCTATTGTACTAAGAGAACAATGCTAGGTATAATTTAGTTCAGGTGCATCGAATCCGGGTCGCGGCAAGGAGGAGGTTGGGGGGAACGACCCAGCTTGCAGAAGGTAGCACTGGGTCGTGTCCAGGCCAGGGAAGAGGCTCTGGCCAAATGGGCGGAAGCTCTCCAAGCCCCAAGTGCCGGCCACTGGACGATTGAGGCCATTGGTCCAGTGTAGAGGGAGTGGGTGGAACGCCGGCACGGCTGCCTCACCTACCGCCTGTCGCAGGTTTTGTCCGCACACGGAAGTTTCGGACACTACCTGTACGCACCCGACGCACCCGACACGGCCGAGCACACACTCGTCGAGCGCCCGGCCTGGCAACACGAGCGCCGCGAACTCGTCGCGGCGCTAGGCAGTGGACGCCTCCCGTTGGCGACCATGGTTCGTGCCATGGTCGCCAACAGGAGTGCGTGGGAGGCGGCCGCCTCCTTCTGCGAGGAAGTTTTATAGCAGAGGAAGCGGAGCGGGAGCGCGAGGAGGAACCCCCTTGCTGCTCCACTCCGGCGTAGACGGCCGGAACGGAAAAGGCGAGCTCACGTAGCACGCCTCCTCTGGTCTGAGGGTTGACCTGCGGGCGGGGGTAGCTCCCCAACGTCCGCATTGCACAGGTCGCCCGAGCCAAGTCTGGAGGTCACCTTGTTTCTCGGGTGACCCTCCCTAGGTGCTACCCCGACTTGAGACCTCTCAAGTCGGGGTCTAGCTAGACCTGCGGCCGTGTGTGGGACTCGAGAATAAAGCGTCCACTACCCACTTAACTTCCCCGGTTTCTTAACTTATTGAATACCATTACGAAATAAATAAGAAATACCTCTGAACATTATTCACACAGCGTCCTCTAGCCATAACTAAACATATTATTAGCTTTCAAACATCCATCCATACTTACAAACTTTCGCGTTTATAATATAAGTAGGATATGCTTTTTTTTTGTTAATACATACTGTATAATAGAAACACCCGGACCGATACAAGCAGACATGTTCATGTACACAAAATGTTTGTACCGTGCGGGGATCGAACCCGCGACCTCTGGTGTAATAGCCGACTTCTCTGCCATTACATCAAATTCGTAAAACATTCGCAGGATTTTGCGAATGATTCGCATTCGCGATAATGCAAAAGTTTGCGATAATATGCCAATGCGAATACGAATATTCGTAACATCACTAGTACTAACACATACACACATAGATATAATTATGTATATTATATCTTAATGTGATAATTGTTACACAACAAATACACCCGAATAATCACTCTAGGTAAAATTACAAAGTACATTGAAAAACCATTACTTTATATTTGACCCAAGGAACTCTAAAACTTTACGGTTTTATCATTTCGGTGATAAATATCATTTCAGTGGACTGTAATTGGTATAACTGTCCACCGAATCCACCGAAATGATAACACCGAGATGATAAAATAGAGGTTATTTCTATATTAAACTCCGAAATAAAATTATTTAAAAATATTAACACTACTCAAACAAAACAGTACTTACGGCGAAATGAATACATAATTTTGAAACAAATCAAACGAATCTAGCACGAGTTATAACAATCACCGAAATGGTAATATTTTTGTCCCCATAACACTGAAATGATAAACTTACTTTTTTGGCGGGAAACCGCAAGACGCTGGGACCCGTGCGATCGCACCAACAGCTTGAGCCGGGCTGATCCGAAGTGAGGAAAGGTGAGAGGGGCGTAATAACGCAGTGTTGTCGTTGCTATTCTACTAAAACTTACTGTCCTCTGAAATGATAACTTTTTTCGGGACAAAAGTTGACTGCCTGTCAAATCCATGAGATAGAAGTTAAACAAACAAAAATAGTTTTATTTGATCGAACATTTTATAATGTAATGATAACTAAATCGATTTATATCCTTAATACGAATGTATTTGCAGGGGAAGGTATTTTATGAGCGGAATGGGGTTGGGGACAAGGCACCGTGATGATAAAATGACCCTTTGTATTTATTTTTTTTGCTGTATTAGAGGGTATAAATCAATGATTTTTTTTGCCAAAGTAGAGAAGTACTTACTTTGTTGAAAAAAAATATATAAAATTAAAAATCAGCACATTGCACTACCGTTCTCAGCTGAGCCGTGTATTTTTTTGCTTGGGCAATTCACCCAATTATTCTTCTAAGATCATAATTATGTTTCCGCTGGATTGATTTACTAAATTATTTAACATAATAATAATATGTAGGTTTAAAATACTACAAAAAAATAATTCATGCCTTTAAGCATTTAAACTAGCAACAATTCTATAAGATAATTTTGAGTTATGGTTTTAAATTAGGTTTTAAAAGTTTCTGTTATGTTTCTGTTATACACAATTGAAGTTTATTGTGACGACCGACAACAGCATTATTTCGTCAAAGGGTTTTATTTTGACACGTCGCCGTACAACCAAACTAAACTTGTCAAATTCGAGTGGAATTTCAGCACGTTCCACTTTTTTACATTTGCCATTCGTTAGAGCTTCTATTTTATTGTATTTTATTAGCCCAAAAATATAGATAAACACAAAATAAAAAGTTATATAAACAGGAAACTAGTATTTTAATTTGCACTTATACCCCAGATGATGTCATGTACGCTCGCTAACATAATACAATGAAGACTTTGTGTAAACTTTCTTTGAACTCTCAAGTAGGCGAGTAATATCACTCAGAGATCGGAATGTGAAAATCTAAACAGATAAATAATTAAATTGAAATGGAATTCTTTCCATACTAATAAAATAATCCTTATCATTTAAGTGTTGATGTAACTTATTATAATAGTATAAGATAAGTTAGATCAACTTTTTATTAGTCATTTTGGTAAAAGATGATGCATAGTATTTTTTTTTGTAACCAAAACGTATTCTAGTATACATTCTTGCATATATTAGCTACATGAGAATTGTGCTTTCTTCATAGAAAACAGTATTTTGTGCTATTGACAGTGGATTCGTTATGTTAAAGTACACAACAACGTAACTTTCTAAGAGCATTGTCACTAATCTGACCCGAGGTTATACATCCAACACTCGACTATCAGCAAGCGCTGATCAGTATCGTTTTCCGAACCGTTATCCCCGCCGAGACACCTGCACCCGCCTACGGTGCGTAAACATTTACGTGCGCGGTTGTACCGGTCGTTCGCGTGGGCGGCGCGTCCCGTCCCGACAGTTATACCAACAGCAGCCATCCTCTCAGCTGATCTCACGGTGTCGCAGTCAGGATTAGCCACCGTCGATGACTCATACGTCGTTAACAATCTATTGTATAATGAAGTAAAAAAAAGTGCCAGATTCAACGACGGGGAACCCAATAACTCCGACCGCAAACCCAATAGTAAGTTATACCAACAGCACTCATTGGTCTTTTCAACTGATCCCACAGTGTCGCAGTTAGGATCAGCCACCGTGTTGATGACTGATCAGTTGACACCGAAAACTGAAGCTATTTACAACCTATTGGATAAACAATAAAAATTTAAAAAATACTGCCAGGATCATCTTGTGGATTGCAGAACTGCGGGGAACCCGTACCTCCGTCCGCGACTTCGATAGTTATACCAATAACTGCCGTCGCCCCTATCATCCGATCTCACGGAATCGTAGTTAAGCTTAGCCACTGTTGATGACTCATCCGTCGTTAACAATATATTGTTTAAACAACAAAAATGTAAAAACGTGGTAGGATCATCTTGTAGACCATAGAACTGCGGGGAGCCCAAAAACTCAGGTCGCGACCCTTGTAATTATTCCAATAACATACACCGCTCCTCACAGCTGATCTCACGGTGTTGCAAAGAGGACTGGCCAATGGCCATCGTCGATGACTCATCCGTTGACACCGAACACTGAAGCTGTCAACAATCTATTGTTAAACAATAAAAATTTAAAATAACGTTTTTATTACAAAGTCCCAGATTCCGTCTTAACTCCGTCCGCGACCCCGATAATTATATTATACCTATACCTAGCAGCCATCACTCCAACACAGTTGTTTAGCCGCCATTGATAACACATCATTTGACACCGAATACTCAAGCTGTGAACAAATTGCATAAATCTAAAATTGACAGTAGCTATAATGAAGCTATCACATAAATAGTACACGACTATCTTTACAATTTTGATCTCCAGAATTACGAAAGCTGCTTATCGATTCACTGTCTTTAATCTTAATAGTTATTCTTACAGCGACCAAGACCAGTCTGTAACGCCCCTTTTAGCAGATCCTAGGGAGCCATACAGATAAGCCACCATGGATGACTCATCCTTTCACACCGAATACTAACTAAAGCTATTAACAGTTTACTGTATAAATTACATATTTGGACATATTGTCTTTAAAGTGCTACTTCCAAGTATGTTACTCCGTCATTTTACTACACCGACAGTTCTGAAGCTTTTCATTGAAAGAAAGAAAGAAACATTTATGTAGGCATAACTCTTGCGACGCAGACAAAGTTCATTCATCTACACTGATCTTGCAAATCCACAGACAGGATTTAGCCCCCGTGGATGAATCATCGGTTGACACCGAATACTGATGCTGTTAACACATGCCATAAACAATCTATTGTATAAATTACTAAATTGACAAAACATTTTATCTATAAAAAGTGCTAAATTCAACTTGTTGAACGGTAGGAGTGCGTAACCTAATCGATGATTTTTGAATCAAAATAAATGTTTAGAGATAATTAGGAACTAAATTATGATAAAATTTTAACTGATTTTAACAATAACTGTCCATTCTCGTCATTTGAGAATATAATAAGCCATTATTTGGATGTATAATTATAATTGACATAGACTCATAAGGTGAGAAAGATACTCTATTTGAAGTAACACAGAGGAAAATATTCTTAGTATGAAAAGCTGGAAAATCAGAACTGAAATTTCTCCTCAAGCCTCTTTGATGAGGGTTTTAATTTCATAGGGGGAAGACTTCCTTGGATTCCTCTGATTTTAGAATAAGCTACCCTTGTTAAAAGAAAGCTACATTTTTGCATTAAAGTTTGTGAGTTTGTAAATAATGTATATGTTATATATTTATGATAACCAGCTAATTTCCAAACGAATATCAGAATAAGATATCATAATAAAGACAACGAAGTCTGTTGTCCGCCATGATTTATGCTAAGGCATAATCTATTCTATGAGTAAATTTACATTTTAAATTTTGTGTTATATTTAACTATATGTAAAGAGGTAGTCGTAATCGGCTATAAAGTTCGCGGTAAATATTACGACCATCATTTACATACATCTTAAACAAACAATCGCGATTGTCCTTAAAACATGTTGGGCAGGTGTCACTTCACTTAACGATTGTAGTGCTTAAAACTTAATCTAACTAAAATAATCGATTATAACTTCAAAACTATTGTTTGTTATTGAATATGTTGTGGTATCGGTGTAAAGTTTACATAATATGTAAACTTTACACCGATACCATCATAACTTTCTAGGTATGTAACTGAATCATGAAACTAATTTCTCTGTATGAGCTGTTCCTGTTGGTTGATCGTTCAGGTACAACCACACAAACATCTAAGTCATCTCGGTTTGTACGCGCATAATAAGTTAAAATGGAGCTTACAAAAGCGACAGATTTTAGTTCTAGTGCCCATTGATAACAATCAGTTTGGGACTAGTTGGCCCTTGTGTGCAAATGTTCGAATTACATACTTTTCACTTCACTGATCAAGGGAGTTGTAAAACGATGAATAAGCTCAATTTTCAGTTTATTTGACCGTTTCCTTTGATTGAAACTGATTATTTACAATTATTATACAATCTATGACTTTAATACATCTTACTTTGTATGTAAAACGAAAACCAAATCTACTCACATAAAAACGCTTAATTATTTGCAACCTTTTTTCCACTAACGGTCCCATTGATAGGTCGGATCGTGTATTAAGAGTCCTATCACATCTCGACTGTGATTTTTGCATAAAATGGCCAACTTTGGCGTTCTCGATCTCAGAAACAAAAATACATTAACAATTATGACTTATTAAATAGTGTAGAATATCTATTGGAATAGTTTGTAGCGGCCTTGCTTTTTCGAAATTTTGCTTAACTTTTTAATTGAACCCAAAATTGCAGAGAAAGATTTTCATAAAATGCGCGAATGCACATTTTTAAGCTCCTGGATTAAACTACTGTTCTAAGCAAATTAAATAAAAAAAATAGAATGTTATCTCTTATATAGTCGTATAGTTCGTAGCGGCCTGGGATTATTAAATATCTTTGGTTTTATATAAGAAAAAAAATCTAGTTCTAAAGCAAAAATCTTCGAAAATCGCTTTAAGTTAACAGTGAGTTTCTCTTATCTACGACAATACAATTAAGCAAAATATATATATATCACAATAATTGTTTTATCATGAGGAATGAAGATTTTATAATTTTAAACCATTCATTTATTATCCTTTTTCGATAATAACAATAAATAAAACTGCAAAATTACTACAAAATGGTATTGTGGTCACGTGACCAATGAGTTGTCAGAACGAAGTGGAAATTTGTAATAGGCCTCTTAAGCGTTACTTTTATCAGCGTAACTGTGATGTATACATTAAATATTCCAAATAAGATAATGGACCATCGATTGACAAGTATTATTTTATTTCGTAAACCCACTGAGTCCACTTATCGCATGGTTATCACCGATCAGTCGCCGCGTGAGAATCAGTGCTCTTTTCCACTCGACCCATCATCGAGTGTGCTTCAATGCACTCCACCTCGTATACATATTTACAGAGATGAGAGGTTTTATTCAGAACTAGTTTTCGTTTGTGACTATCCTTGTGAGAATTTAAAACATTTTAGATCGGCGGATACTTTGCTTTATGTATTATGTGGCCTTATTGTTTGATTTTGATTGCCTTATAATTCTGAATCAGATTAATATTGGTCTATTTGTAAAGATTCATAGTCAGTTAGAATGTGTGCTGTTGAGGAAATTACAGATACTAAGTTCGGTATAAATTATCAGAGTCGGATTCTAAATGCAGAATTAGTGAAGATACCACGAATGACATCACAGTTATATACATTCTGACAAAATCTTTAGTCTTTGCTTAGAGTATTAGCTGTGATGCCAACTCTCAAACCCACCATAGTAGAACGGAGAACTTATAAACATTAAAATGTAGCAAAATTCCTATAATATGCATTATACATATTCCTTAATTCAGTTTTATTTTTTATTATTAAGCTTATACTAAACAGAAATTGTTACTTGTTCTTTTTAACGAATTTTAAAATGGCTTAATTTCATTACTGACACCTCAATTTGCGATTTTATGATCAAATCACCAAATTCTGTCAAAATCTACTGCTTAAACACCGTAAACGTTCTTAAACTCCTTTAAAGTCGTCGGTAAAACTCTTTTGCCACTTTGAATTCCATTTAAAGTGCCAGTCGGAAAGTGTCTCGACATTCAAAATCTTCTGAGTTAGATACTAGTCATGTCGCTACGAGCAGGCCAGTCCGTTACCTCAGCCGGTGACATCATCGCGCAGTCACGCTAATTCTGAACTCGATACGATACATTATATACCTGTATTTATTGTTATTACATGCACACTTATGTATAGTAAAGAACGGACAAAAGAACGGAAGAAGCTGTTCGTATTTAAGACAATGTAAAAATTCCTACGTATTTTATTAATAAAGATTTACACAACTGGCCTAGCTTAAGCGTTAGAGACAATTTTCTATTTGAAAACACTTTAAATGCAGAAATGATATCGTATAATACGTTAAGGTTCTAAGTTAATATATTCATTTCATTTTTATTCATTCTTATCAAAGTTTAATTAGGCGTAACAACTGTGATATACGAATAACCAAGAGTTAGGTGTCAGTTTCAACAACTTAAAATGTCAAAGAATTTTTATTTAAATTTTAATGTCATTAAGACAAATTGGATAACACTTCTAAATTAGCTTTTCCCAAAATTTACTGAAAGTTATATTTTTAATTAATCTACTGCTGGTGTACGTTTAACGCCCTTTACTATGAATTGATTATCTGTCTGTTTGTCTCGACAGATCGTCGAACGAAACGATCCACTATTCAATTTTTTTTTAAAAGCCGGTTTTACCGATAACGCTATTAGTTATAGTCTGATGATAAAACCTCGATTCTTCGAGTTCGGAAAGAATTTCATTCATGTCTATATAAGGTGTTAACTATGTTTTAATTTAGAATCTTTGCATTACAAAGGAAGGAAAAAGAATAATTAGAAATATAATACTTATACTAATTAATCATTCTAATCTTTTTTTTTATATTGGAGGATTTCATTTTTGACATAATAGCTTTATTTAGCAATTTAATCTAAAGTAGGTATTTATGTGAAAACTAATATTCTGGTACTTATTACTAAAATCTATCAAAAGTACATGTATAATGACAACTAATGAATTTTAATGAATTCATAATAAAAAACTGCCTGACTGACAAGTCATATACTTGATCCGGAGATTATTTGCTCACATTACCTCTATTTATATTTCCTCTGTACGATGATCCAATTGGTCTGGTTTCACTATTAAAGATTTCAGGTTTCATAGCAATCATCTTTAACAACTGCTGGCATCTCGTTAGATCAAGACAAAGCGCTCCAATAAGAATACTTTTTAATGTCTTGTTTAAATTGCTCCACAAAACATAAAAAACGTTTGCATATCCTATTGATAGATACGGGTTGCGTCTGACCTTTTCGTGGCAACAATAAAAGGCAGTAATCATCCGCGTAATACGACCATAATGGCGAAAATCCACGGCTGTGATATACGGCTGCATACTAATGAGCGGCAGATGTTCCGTTAGGCCCGGGTTCATTCATAAAATTACCTGTTAGAGCCACGAGACCGAAATTTTACATCAAGTCTGGTGGTCGATTCTCGCATACGAGATCGTACGTCGCGTTCGATGCAGGCATTATATTCTGAGCGCTTTTCTTCGATCTGGATTGTTTTGTTAAAACTGATTAGTTGTTTTCAAACGCTGCTGTTGCTTTCAATAAAATATTTTTATACTGTCCCACTGCAGCAGAAGTCTTCAGAACTATTAAACAAAATACTTGTTACAATGAATACTTGGAAACAGAAATAATGTATTGTGATAAAGGTACCACACGATTAAAATTTCGTTCCAATCGATAGCAATATCTCTAAGTCAGGAGAATTGACCCCCTGTGCTTCGATGTTATTTCATCATCTTAACGATATTAATTTCTTGTGTGCAGTGGAAAATTAATTCCAGTGTTCTACCAATTGAAACAAAAAGTGTAGAAGAACTGTGTTCTACAGTTTACATTAGTATACCTACATTAAATATCCAATTGTTCAAAAGTGAGAACTAAATGATACAAGTTTAAATATTGTGCGAGGCTTTACAATGTTGTATTTTAGCGTTAAAGATTTAAGTGTTTCTAATGTTGATAAATTCTTGTCTTTATGACTTTAAAAAATAAGTTTTGTTTAACAAAAAAAAATAACTAAGCCATTTGTTAGTTTTAGTCGTTTTAAAACCAGTTTTCGTAAAAGGTTATGAGGATCCTAGTTAATTTTGAATTATAGATACACTTAGGTGTTAATGTTTTTAGTGATTGCCGTAGAGAGCATGCTCGGTCATATTCAGGCCTGTGTGTCGCCAACACAAATGAGGCACAAATTTTACAACCAGTTATTCTTGATGGGTCCGTAAACGTAGACTTATCGTGACACGAATTGAACGCCTTTGGATAACAAAACTAAGTTGACTGTTACGGCTAGTGCATTCCACTGAAAACATTATAGGTTACTAAATCTAAAAAGGAGGAAACGTTATCTCATTTTCTTCTTGCAATTACCACACCAATTTCGCACTTACTGTTACGCCCAATGGTTGACTGGTAGAGAATGCCTTTCGGCATTAAGTCCGCCAATTGTACTTGTTTTTGTGCAATAAAGTGTAAATAAATAAATAAACGTTAGAAATTGTATTTTTTTATTATTGGCATATGCGGTGTTCCAAAAAGAGTTATTCATTCTGAATGACGGTACTTTCACTAGCATCAAGGTAGTTGATGTTATTAATAATTACTTTTTTGACATCAAGAATCAAATGTGGCGTGCAATGCACCTTTGAATCCGAATACTATAACGCAAAGTAAAATCTTGTTAATAGGCACGGCTATAACACAAAGTAAAATCTTGTTAATAGGTTACAAAAGAATATTATTAAATTGGTGTATCATAAAGTATCTACATAATTACTAGGTATCAAGATAAGTCGATTTAGAGGCTTACGAAAAACTTGAGGAGGTTTTATGCCACCTAAACTATGCAATATAAGTACTATTAGAATAATATGAGACCGAAGCAATTCATTTTAGAATACAAATAATTGCTTTTCGTACTAAATATAGACCATAGTTTTTAAGAGATGAGCACTGAATAAACAAAAAATAAAAAGAATACATCAGACAGTAACTGGTCATATAATCTTAATATATAAAACTCAAAGGTGACTGACTGACATAATGTAGATAGATATCAACGTACAGCCAAAACCACTAGACGGATCGGGCTGAAATTTGGCATGCAGGTAGATGTTATGACGTAGGCATCCGCTAAGAAAGGATTTTGATCAAATCCCACGGGAACGAGAACCACGCGGGTGAAACCGCGGGCGCCCGCTTGTAATTATATAAACATTTGACAGCAAAAATGTTTAGGTTAAACTGGGTAAATCCGGAGAAAACGAACTGTATAACTTGATAATATGTCTATTAACCACTCAATCCCGAACCGGCACTCGGGTGCCGCGTAACAATAGATTTTCTATTGTGTCTGGTGATCCGGGGCTTGAAAGATTAAATCAAGATTACATTAAAAACCCATTCCCAATTTGTTCCGGTAAATAGTTTCTCTCGAGCAGAAAATCGCAATTCATAAAGATACCAGTATCAGCTTACTGAATAGAGATCATACCGAGCGATTCAAATAATGTATGGCACTGATATTTAACAACTTGCCTACATTTGTTCGTATCTCTTTTATTAGTGGAATTGATTTATCGTTATGCTACAATACGAGAGATATACAAAACAGCAGAACGATTGTGGAAAGATTATTATTGCTTGGTTTAAAATGGATGTTAATACTAAAAACAGCAATGCCTCAAATCAATTAAGTTCGGGGTACCCGGGGATGGGCCGGTCAATAGCCATAAGGCTAGCACCGGCTCGTCCAAATCGGGTATGAAGGAGAAACCGGGGTAGTTTAGTGGGTAGTGGACGCTTAAGTCTCGAGTCCCACACACGGCCGCGGGTCTAGCTAGCCTGTGGTTATGGTGCATAAACGCATTCTCCTCCGAAAAACAAAAAAAATCAATTAAGTATATATATATAATCTAAGTACCTCATATTATAAAACTTTAAAAATCGTATAAGTACCTACATATTTACATACAAATTTTAAGTCCATCAGTGAAAATCTTTTGGTTGAAATCAAAATGATTGTTAGTGTCATTTTATTTTGAATCCGCTAGTCGGACCTACCTAGAAACTGCAGCATAATATCTCTAGGTGTTCCAAAAACATTTATTTATGAGACTAATCCCTTAATTCATAAGAGCTAGTTTCATCATTCTTTGTGCAAGCAAAGCTCTATAATAGAGTGTGCCCCAACGGAATAGGCTAGTGACAACACATCGTCAAGACGAATTAAAAATATAGTTTCTACCTTAAAACGGAATTAAAAACATGACCGCAACGGTGGCTATTTAAATACCTTGCAAGAAAATACATTCTTCTCTCTCTTAGTATTACGGTCTAGGCTAGCCAGCTTGAATAAAATAAAATAACCTCTACACTTCTTATAATAAATCATAAGCGCATATGTAATTAAGGAACAGTAATATAAAATTGTAGCGCATAATTGCCCATTACACCACAATGGTCTCGTGATTAAGCGATCAGCTCAGTGGTTCGCGACAGACAGAAAGACTGACAAGCTGAGCACGCGCCTTCATCCTCAGGGTTGTCAGAAAGAAACAAAAGATACTTTATAATAGTTCTCTCTGTCATCCGCTGTTTTTTTTTCTTTTTTACTACTATACTACATCAGTCGGCCGACAGGCACGCTAACCACCTAATGGTAAGTGGCCACTGTAGCCTAATTCCATTAAAGGAATTCTACCAAGGAAGAGACGCTCAATTTGCTGCCACACTGTCTACCTACATCTTTAAATTCAATAGGATAACAGTGTGGAGTTTGGGGATATGTTTGAATAACACCACGTATTCTCTGGACTAACGATTTATTGGGCACGTCACACGTTCTAAGTACATACATGAAAGTCACTTTTATAGAAACAGAGCTCAATCCATAGGTATTCACCATTAGATACGTCTCACGGTTAGATAACAGAAAATTTGTAAAAACCGGTGACAGATGTCGCGGCTGTCACATATAAAACTTTTATTTTTCAGGACAGCTGCCACAACAGAAGTAGGAGTGCTTCTGTTTGTCCTTCTGTCACGTCACAACGGAGCAACGACGGATCATAATATTTTTTGTGGTGGATAGTTTATCCCGGAAAAATTACACATTTCTGTGAGATAACTTCGTTTAGTGGAAAGGCTAGTACATAAAGGCACATACATAAATTTCGACGAGCCATTTGGTGTAATGGTCGAGAAGTCGGTTATTACACCAGAGGTCGCGGGTTCGATCCCCGCACGGTACAAACATTTGTGTGCATGAACATGTCTGTTTGTATCGGTCTGGGTGTTCCTATGTATATTAAATATGTATTTACAAAAAAAAATAAATTATGTAATGTTTATCCGTTGTCTGGCACCCATAGCACAAGCCAATGCTTAGTTTGGGGCTAGATGGCGCTGTGTGAATAATGTCCAGAGATATTTATAAAAGGACACGGATAAAACGTCAAACGTGTTAATTCTAATGCATAGTAGCCCTGGTCACGACTGCTCAGAGTTTTATTAACATCCTTTGTTTGGTAGCTACCGTGGTTGTTTAGCTCAGTACGAGAACCATTGACATACAATTTGTTATTTGTTACTTTAAAAAAGTACGGGCTGTAAGTCAAGGTTCAAATAGACAGAAGCGATAAAGAAGCTGGTTTTGGACCAAACTGTGCAAGCTGATACGTCCAGTTTATTTTAATAATAGCAAAATATTTCTTAGTTCTTAGGTTAAGGCAAGCACGTGATACATAATGTCAAAAAAGAAACAGATTGCTATTATTTGAGCTACTTAGTTTTGCCACTAACAGATAAATTCGTGATAATTTAACTCTTGAACTCTACTTCCCTAACCGCAGGCTAGCTAAACTGCGGCTGTGTGTGGGACTCGAAACTAAAACACCCCACTACCCACTAACCTCCCCCAATATTCCATTCCCACACGAATAAGGACGAGCCAGTGACCGCTTTGTGTCGATTGAAATGGTCTGGTTCCCTGTCAAGAATTTATGGATGCCAGACCGCTATCACTCTAACAATGATCGGTGGGAAAACTAGCTTCACTTAAAACGAACTACACATCTATCCAGTACCACTGAGAATGTTCTAGAGCTAAAGAAAGTCTCTACAAAAGAAATATTCCATGTTGAATGGATCGAGAGGATACGCAACTGCAAATGTTTATTACCAAATTAACTTACACCCACTGACCTACTCAGAACTCACTGCTTAGCTGATAATTTTCAAAGCTAAACACATTTTATACTTACTCTTACTAAAGTGATACAGACATAACGTAGAAAATTTTCCAAGCCAATTCCAATTATTGTTCACTGATTTAAGACAAGCATCTACCTATATAGGTACATAATATTAACACACAAGTATACCCAATAATATAAGTTTAAGTATATTGAATACCTCAAAGACTGTAATTATTACGATGCATAATTTAATCTCCCAGCACAATGGCCTATACGCTTCCACATAATTTTATTCTAGATAGGTCAAAGACCTTCTCACAAACTGTGCGACCTTATCAAATCTAAACTTCCTTTCTTGCGAAGTAAAACGTACAATTCGTACTAATGACGGAATCGTGCGCTGTCTGCTTACTTGAAAAACCTGATAACATCTATACGATATTTCCGGCAGAGCGTAGGCGTCCCAGGTTCGTTTCCCGGCCCGAAACTGTTTGAAAAAGTCACTTCGCACACTCTCGCGCACCTCACTTCCTCTTGACATGGGATCATAATCTTTCAATCTACATAAAATCTGCCTTTTTGTGTTCCACCAGGTTTTGAAAAATGGCTTTTATTTTGTGAGCGGCATGGTTCACGTTTGCGTGGGTCGAGAGAACGTTTAAGGCTTTTTTGGGAATTATCGAGAGAGGCACCATTCATTGAGACAAGTAACGGGCAAATAGTAATCTGGCGTCTCGACAACGCCATTCAAGAGCAGAGTACAGTCGTATTGAAAAAATTTACGAACAATTATGGAGTTTGTTTTATGAGTGAAGTTTGAGCCCTGCGAAGAAGATTTCCTTTGTTTTTTACCAGTGTAGAAACTGCTTGTTAATTATGCATTTATGAAGTTAAGAAAGGTTTTAAATGGTTTTTCCTTCACTTGGGTAGGTATCTCATTTATACACAATATCTGAATGCGCAGATTTTCACCAATGGAACGACTTTAGACAGTGTGCAGGAACACTTGAAAGCTGATGCAGTCTCTTTGTCTTGGTGAACAAGTGTCGCAGCATCAACCACTTTCTGAATATATTTCATAACAGAACGACCACCGGACAACAACGGGTTGCACCTGTGATTTATTGTGTTGTTTTCCCCCTCAGAAAGCAAAGCGAAAAAGATATGTTTACTTATAAAATACAATACTCGACAGTCTACAGTATCTTTCATCCATCTCCAAAAAACCAAAATATATGAAGACGTAACTTAAAAATGGAGAGAAAAATATATTTTCTATATTAATATTTTGACCTAACCAGTTGTAGTGATAAATCTCCGTCGAGTAGTTCGAGGCCTAAACAACGGTTGACGCACGCGTCACGTCTGAACAGGTGCCACTCGTGTGGGCGGACCGATACCCATTTGCTATCAATTAGGAGAACATTTAACATCAATAAATTCAAATGTACCTGCTAATAGTAATACAATAAGGAGACTGGTGCTCCTAGAGTCAAATGTGATCTAGTAATTACAAACTAAATGTTATTCGGTGTAGGTTGTACAATTGTGGTGTTGACAAGAATGAAAAGTTAAAAGAGATGGATATAAATAATGTCTATGGAAAATAAAGAGAAGGCTAACATTCACATAGACCATTTAACTTTGAAGACAGTGGCAATAGCGCAATAGTCCTACCACAAAACAGAATCCAAAAATAGAACTCTTTGTTCCAAGAGTGACCAGTGTACTTGGAGGGAAGCAATTTTATTTCAGATGTTTGGAACAAGTATTAATAAATTATGTGTGTCTTCGCCTTAAAGATATTTTTTTATCGTCTCATACTCGTATATGTATGTGATATTTCTGAGCAACAAACACTCATAGTGGAGTTATAGTATATTCTCGTACTACAGTAGATTAGCCAACCCGAACTGGACCCAGTGACTTTATCTCGCAACATCTTAATAGTATCGCGGGGTTGGTCGATTGACGTAGCCTCACTGCCAATCGTTAATCCTAGCTTGAAGCCATAGTAGGATGACAATATCAATGAGCAAACTATGTCTGCTTCATGTCATGGGCGAGCCCTGTGGCGCGACTGCAGACTGTCATTAACAATAGACATATTGCCGGATTAGGTGATTTCATTTATTAATTATAATTTTATACAGTTATAAAGCCAATTATAAATAGGATGTGGACAAAAGGTTATCTTTCTCTCGGCCTAGAAATTCCTTTTGAACTTTAAATGGTTATAATTTGTTTTCCTTATGTTTAGTTCCAAGTTATTTTATTTAACAAATAGGCAATCAAACGTCTTGTTTGATATGAAATTAAAAATGAGGACAAGACAGGTGGCAATACACACTGTTTTAACTACAGTACACCAAACTATGGTAGAACTTCCACCCGCGTGGAATTGACTTTTACAAAAAGTGTCTACTTCACCGTGTATCACTTTTTACGGAGTATTTTATTCTAATTATTTTTGTATATCTTTTTTTTTGGCTAGCTACTACGGCGTCACCCATTGAGTACCTACTTAAGTAGACTTTTGGATTTATAATATTAGTAAGAATGGTTGATATCAGTGCAATATATTTTTAAAACGGACTATGAATTTTGGTCTCGCTTGTACGTTATGCATGTGTGCGCAAATGCAGACGTCCCGTTTATTTGTGTACAAAATAACTTGTTTTGGCGTATGTGTGCGCGCGCGTGTGTGCGCGGCGCAAGCGCTCGTGTGCGAGGCGCGTGCGACGCATTCCATCGCGTACTCATTCATACATACCTAGCAACCTTCTATTTATCTATAGCTTTTTGTTTTACGTTTTTCTCCTATCTCGCGGAGCGGCTAATGTGTGACTTTGGATTTTCCTTTTTACATTTTCTTGTTTCACAGTGAATGGTACGAATGATTTATGACTGTGCTTTCTACTATTGTTTTAAATTTCTAGGGACTATTAAATTCCATTCAGGGACATTTATACAATATCATAAATATATACAACTTAAAATATCTAGATTCAATTAGAAAGATGGGCTGGTCAATAACAAAGCTGGCACCAGCTTGTCCCAATCGGGTGTGAAGGGGAAACCGGGGGAGTTTAATGGGTAGTGGACGCTTTAGTCTCGAGTCCCACACACGGCCGCGTGTCTAGCTAGATTCAATTAGAAATATATTCACTCCGTTAGAGGCGTGTCAAACTGTCAAATTACAACTCACTAATATTTAAAGCTTATTTTGCGGACAAAAATGTGAACGCCAAAACGCGAATATCAAAAATACCTACTACGCAAAGTTTGATGAATCTCAATTCTGAGCGCGTTTCCTCCGTTATAATTATCCTAAATACCTAACCAAACTAGAAAATACAAATTGAAATGTCTATTAACAGTTGTTTCGCTGATTCTTACGTACATTTACCTATTTATACTCAATATGATTTCTTTTAATTTATATTTGTTTTCTGCTAAAGTTGGCAGACATCCAGCTCTGATGGTAAGTAGGTAGATACTAAGGCCTAATCCATTGAGGGACACTTAACCAATCTTTGTTTAATATGCTGTCACACTTTGTATGCAGCTAATTAAAGTTGAAGCATTATATCTATATAAATAAAAATGAATTGATGTTCGTAAGTCTCGTTAAAACTCCAGAACGGCTGAACTGATTTGACTAATTTTAATCTTGAAATATTCGTGGAAGTACAGGGTAGGTTTAAACGATGAGAAAATATAGAAAAATTGCGAGGAAAATACTAAAATATTTTCGTTCACCGGGTCAGCTAGTTATTCATAAAAAGCATTTTTGATATTTCGCTTTAACAAAAATGAATGACATGAAATAAAAACAATAAAATATACTACAATAGCGCCTATAGTTTTCAAAAAAAGGATCATTATTCGTTATTGATACTTCTTTACTTATATAACTTTAATCACTACAAACTTTTACATTATTACGTTTCTCATCCAAACTAATAACTATTTTTTAATAAACACAATATTGTCAATATTATTACGGAACAAACTGAAATAGAACATGCCTCATGACGTTGACCTTTACGGAACTAAAAAGTAAACTACAAACTACACTGTTTCAGGCAGCTTCCTACACAATACCCACCGCAAGCATAACCGAAGCTACGTATATATGTGCTGGCGATAATATAGGTAAATTATTCTAACGTTTCCTGACGCCCAATGGGCGAGTAGGGCGGGCGGACGACACTGCGCGCGCAGTGTGCGCCCTCGTCCTCGTTCCTCATTACGCATTACACCCACCATTATGGATTTCTGCTATGTACCCTAGCGCATTAGCGGTGTCACACACACACGGAACGTGTGACGTTTAATTCACGCCATCTATGCGCTGATTCTTTGTAAAGCAACGCTAGTGAAGCTTGCAAAGTCTGTGTATGAACTGACACAGAGAAAATAAGTTAAATACAGTTCGTTGTCTAGCTACTGTACTTTTTAGTATTTTCATTTGTAGACTTTTTAAGAGTTTAAATCAGTTTCTAATATACTTTTATTGTGATTAAGCCAGCTAAGGCGATAAGCTTGTCCCTCTTATTTACGTACTACTTATGTACATGTACAGTCAAAAGCACGTCAGACGTAACACTTTGGACTTTGTACCGCTCTTATGTCGGGGGCATAAGTGCTATTATCGAACTGCAAATGTTTACCGTGATGTGCTGTTGACTGTACACAAACAGTCGCTGCCCTACTTGTTGCCAACTATTTGAAGAGTTTTTGTTACTAAATATACTAGCCAGATATTAATTTTTTAAATCACTTAACTAAATGTATTCAAAAATTTTGGTTATTAGTTCGCTGAAAGACACTGATCTTCATGAGTTCTAAAGTTGACGATGACGCTAAATCTGACATAGTCAAGAGAAAGAGAGGTCACAACTCCCAAGCAAGGTCTATAGGTTTTTGCGCGAGCTTAAAGCTTCCGATGAGCAGATCGCCGGTTTTGCGTGACTCATTCTATTACGTCAAGCGAGCTTATTAATATTTATTTCGGTAGGCATAGCGAGCATTTGATCCGTATCTTGATAGCTAATTTGAATTAATAAAATGAAGTACCAACTTTAACGCAAATGTGTTTTCATGACAGCCTAAAGAGTTCGTAAAATGTATAGACTTCAGGTTAAACTCTTAACGGATCTCCTTAAATAATAAGAGATATGTTTAGTCTCAATTTTATTGCTATTTCCTGGAAAAAAAATCTTTTTCTTAAATGAAGTTTGGATTTTGTCGATTTGGTGAGGAAAAGAATTTTCAAATTAATGACCCGCAGTATTAGCCGACAAATGTTAAAACGGATATGCCAAGTAACAATATCGTAACATTTAACAATATCGTAGTATGTTCGACAAAATCCAAGTAGGTATGGTTCAAACCAGTTCAAACAGAGAGAGATTCAAATGTCATTAACAGATAGCCCATAGATATCAAATTTACTAGGAATTGGGAAACGGAAAGTCTTTTAAAATTCTGATTGACGGTTTATAACATAAAACAAAATCCTCATCATTAAGCTAATATTACGACGTACAGTACATAATATTTCTATGATCCACATAGTAAAAATGAAAACTTTATTCTAGGACATAATTTTACTGAAGAGTTTTCCTATTAGTTGAATTATAACAACTGTTCCTTTTAAGAACTAGTTTCATAATCAAAGGTATAGCCTCTCGTTGGTCAATATCAAATTACTACCCATTATAAGGATAAGTTAAGAGAATAAAAACGTTTTTCATCAGCCGTCATTTCCTAGTCACTATTATTGCAGTGCTATCATAACATTCGCCTCTACCTCGAAGTACTCTGCTATATAGTTATCTACTACCCCATAGCGCTTTATAGAGCTGTAGATATCACGCCAAAGTAGACCGAAGTACTCATAGGTTAAGGTGTAATATATCTTGAGCAAGAGAAGCCACCTCTCACCTCCTCCCAGAGCCCATTCAATTTGCGGCGGACAAGTTATGCGTTTTTTATTGCACTCAACTATAAAACTGTCTGTTCGATTATTATGAAGAATTATTTTCGATAATATCTGTACATAGTAGCTAAGTATCTGACACATAAAAAAGCAGTAAAGATTAACTGTATTTAATGCCCCAACGCAGAATAGAAGTTAAAACTATTTTATATCTCCCTTTATAAAACTCGCTATATTAGAAAAATTGGAAAGTTCTTCTGCCTTTCTTGAAGTAAATAAATTATTTTAGAATATTGTACTCTAAACTTATATATTTCCTTTTTCCTACAAAATGAGATCGTAATATTAATTATGCTACAAAAAAAGGCTATCTTCCTTTGTATAGAAGTCAGTTAAAGACATGTACATTTTTTGTATTCCAGTAAAATATTCGTAATTTTTTTATGCCACAAACACATTCGTATATGAATAAAATATTCGAAGATGTTATTTTATAAAGCGGTTATATTAAATTTAAACACAACGTTTTAAATTATACTTGGCTTTATATGTACTCGTATATGAAATATTTTTATGATAAAGCGTGTCACTCATTAATACAATGATGTACTTAATTCTTTGGCCTCGGCCTCGAATTTTGCGGCAGCGGGGCGTTTTGTATGGAATCCCATAGACACGTTTTCAAACACAGCGGGGCGGGAGCGGGAGCGGCGGCGCACCCAGGCGCACTGCGGATGACCGCTTGAACATCGTACCGCTCTTGACGGCCCGCGTCAAGCGGTAACCGCAGTGCGCCTGCGAAATTCGAGGCCGAGGACACATATAATGCAAGATGGGTTTCTGTTTCTCAAAGAAAACTAACAACCATCCTGAGTAATCGCTTTAATTAACTAGCGTTCGGTTTAGTGGTTGCAAATGCCGGATGCCCGAGCTTTTCCAATGTTCTTTCCTCATAAGCGGGCAACGCATCTGCTACTCTAGTCACAGGTACACCTAGTACGGATGTACTAGATAATAATCACATCCCACTAGGCTGTCTTTCATAGAAAAACCACGTAAATCAGTGACATTCAAACCTTCTTATGTCTGTGTCATTGCACACCAATAAGTGTAAAGAGACTGTAAAAAGACTTCAACGCGTTCTTAGAAGTTTGGACACCTTTAATCATTTAAAACACAACTTTCAATTTTCGTTTTAAAATCACTTTTTAAATAATATAAAAAAATATAAACAATAGATTTATTATAAAAAAAACCATTTATTGTTTTTGCTAATTCCTACCTAAACAGTAATGATTCAAACTTCTTATTTTGTAGAAAACTACCCTCTGCGTCTGTAATCCCAATTTTCACGCAGACTATAAATCTCCAATATCCCTAACAAAACTCTCGCTACCATGCTACGAGAACGGACATAAATCTCCACCTATTTTGTCACTGTTCTTGGAACATTATCTCTTTAATGACATCATTGTAAAGAGAAACTATTGGCACACTCCGTGGAATTGATTTTCTTCGATTCCCATTGAGCACGTGTCATCATAAACCTACGGGTAATGTCTCTGCAGGGTTCATCCAAGAAGAGGCAATCGCCGATGACTTTACGATATGAGACCACGATTGCTTGTTATTAGATACTTAACACAACGCCGAAGAGGGAAACAATTGTGTAAGCTTTAAATTACTAGCTTTATTCGCTGTCGCACATGAATGAAAATGTTCTGAGAAATCTAATAAATGTTAGAGATTGCTAGATAAATTAAAACTGTGTTTTTAATCGAGCTGGAAAAGGAATTCTAGTGCCAATGGTGCCATTGTGCATTGTGTTGAGTGACAATCGACAGACGTTGGTCAAAGCTTAGGCGTTTTTTTTTATTTATCTTAAATAAACCGAAACATGTGAAAAGGGCGCCTCCATTTTCACATGGTCCGTTTTTTTCTATAGTAACAAAAATGAAAATTACTTTCGCCTTTCCTTTAAAGTACTTGTAACTAGGGAATGCAATCTCGATCTCACGAGATCTCGTTTTTGCGAGATCTCGGCCTTTTTTTGCGAGATTAAATCTCGGTCGAAAACAGGACGAGATCTCGCGAGATTAACGAGATTGCAGTCATTTTTGAAACGGACTGCCCGGGAGTGGAACTCTCTGCCTGGGTCAGTCTTTCCTATCCATTATAACTTGGGGCTCTTCAAGGCCAGAATTAACGGGCTTTACCTAAACAAGTGCGCTCTATTGTAGACCGCATAGTTGTTTAACATCAGGTAACAAGCGCTGGCTTAGTTCAATCATTAAAAAAACATGTCTTTTCAAATATTCAAATATTGTGATTATTTGCAAAAAAAAAAACACACAAAACTGCTAATCTCGCGAGATCTCGCTTAAGCCCTAATCTCGCGAGATTTGCATTCCCTACTTGTAACGTATTTGGTCGACATGAGCAAAGATAAATCTTAAAACAAAACCATTTATTCTTTATTTTTGTACTTTAAAATTCTTTAGCTAGAAATCGTACACTTACTCCACTCTCGCATCGCTACAAAAATCCACTAGCGACTACTTTGTGCCTAAGTCGGCTCTAATCGACTCTAGTAATAAAATGCCAGAGAGTCCACTTTTTATCGAATTTAAAAGGAAATTGTAAAATTATAAGTAAAATGCTTCTGACGAAATCCGAGATGTGGCGGTGACGAGCGTGTCACAATCCATTACTGGCAGTGGCGGCGGGCGGCGGGGCTAGGGGGCAGACGCTGGGGGCGCTTCCATTAGCTAATTAGCCACCTCGACACCCTTCTTGCCAGATTGTTGCCGTGCAAGTCTTACACCGCTAATTGATTTTACTAATGAACCCTCTTTGGTTTTGGTTTGAAGCAAAGGTTTAAGTTCACGGCCCGGACAACCGTTTTAAATTGAGGCTGTTGCGAACAGCGAACTTAAAAGTTTGCTGGTTGCGAACTTTTTTTTTGTATTGACAACTTTTTATACTCACCCAGATGTATCTCAATTTACGATATAAGTTTAATACAAATAAAAATATATTACATTTGAATATTAAATGACAATATCTCTAATATGATTCCCATAATGCCAACTCTTCTATGAAATATTCTGTTTATAACTAAATAAATAGATGCAAATTACCGAAATTGGTAAAAGTTTTAACTTACATTCAAACATTATATAATTTATTCGTATATATTATTTAACTACTAACAAATAAATACATAATTTAGTATTTAATATATAGAAGGTTATACAAGACTGGTAAATGACTAAAAAGCATTTGGAGAGTCCTATGTCCAGCTTCCAGCAGTTAAAGTGTAGTAAATTATGGTCATATTCATAACATTCATTATTATGTTCATATATGCAAAATAAAAAAAAATCTTATAAATAAAATAAGACTTTAAAGTTTAGTATAATAAAAAGTACTACAATAACAACCGTAAAAATTTCACTAGAAATGGGGTCATAAATCCTACTACCTTGTAAAAATCACACCCTGCCACAACACGAAGATATTCGACCGCACCATCAAATTAAAAAGTCCATGTTACCCCTACGTTTGTACGAGTAGGTATCGTCCGGTAATGAGTTGGCAGCGGGGGCACGCGACCCCTAGTAATAATTTCATTATTATAATAAAACGGAGTCAAACGTGTAAACGATGGCACGTGAACGGCTGACCCCTGCTGGATGATCATCACTTCGATTACAAATTAATAGTGTTGGTTTTTTTGTGCCTCGTTCGCCTGTGTGTAGCGTGCGATGTTTTTAATTGTGTTCGGAGTTCGGTGACGCTACTACAATGTAGTAATAGAATTGTGTTTAAGATTAGGTTTTCACCACTGACAGATAAGATCCCAAAAATTAATTTCGGCGGTAAAAAGTTAGGCTGTCAACTATGAAGACAGATACTTACTTACTACTTACTCCTGTGGCTCAGCGACCCAAAGTGTGTCTTGGCCTCCGATACATGATAGCGCCACCTATCTCGGTCCCCTGCAGTTTCGCGCCAGTCTCCCGGTTCAAGCTCTTGGAGGTCTGCATCTACAGCGTCACTCCACCGGTAGCGAGGGCGACCGACAGGCCGTCGGCGAACAGGTTTTCCGAGATATGCTTTCTTGACACTTCGATCTGAAGCCATTCTCACGATATGACCGAGCCATCGGAGTCTGTGTGCTTTGGTCTCTCCGATAATGTTGGGCTCAGCCATCAGTTCTTCTAGCTCAGCATTTTTATGAAGACAGATAGACTGTGTTTATTTGCTTCCCTTTTCTGTTTCTGCCCTAAAAAGTAGTTGTAATCTAATACTGTAAACACTGTACCGTACAATAAAGCACCAAAATATTCCTATGTAGAAATAAATGTCTTAAACCAAAAAAAATATACAAGTGATCTGACGGATGTTTTATCAGGAACTTAACTGACATTAGTAAAACTGGCCTTCGTTAGAAATTCTCGACTAAATGCATTTTATTTAAAATCATTAGTGCGGTACACTGAAGATGTTTATACTACTTTGATAAACACTCAAGCAGACTTGCTAATGTTAAGCGTATATTGAGGCCTGTTCCACCAAGTGAGAAACATTCTGAATACCACGATACACGATGTTCGAAACTGAAGAAAAACTGTACATGACAAAATCTTTAATGTATTGTATAACCATGACGCTATTGCTTTCGTCACGGTATTAAAAGGGTTGACGTGCAATTGCATCCATCTCATGATGATTTTATCAATGTAAAGTAAACCAAGGTATGTATTTTTAAAGCAAAGGTGGTTTACAAAAGTCATAAAATATTAATTCATAATGCATAAACAAGCCCAAATTTCCCATCTTGCCCTTCCAATGCGAGACTAACTGTCGTTTCGGACACATTTTATTCGGACACAGTGTCCGAATTGACACTTTTTAATTTTAATATTTTTTTACTGTCGATTCGGACACCGCGATATAAATAGCTGTTTTGTACAGTCAGATAAAAAATCTTCCTACGATTTCTTTTCATTATAAAAATAAAGTCTCAACGAAGCCTTCTACACGAAGCTATCGGTAATGTTTCTAAAGATGACTGGGTCAAATGTGTGAGGCATGCAGAGGAATTACAGGATCAGGATCTAGCAAAGGCAATTTTAAAAGATAAGAGAATACAGTCTCTGGTAATAAATTTACACGAAGATGACAGCGCTCCTGACCCGTGGTACAACTGCGATGTCCAACTGGTTGTACCACGGGGAAGTAAAGTTACCCATGGTTCAACCCTTTTTATTGATATTTATGATTATGACCCGTGGTAAAACGGATGAATTATGTCCAACTGGTTGGACCACGGGGATCCGCCCCCGACCCGTGATACAACTGCGATGTTCAATTGGTTGTACCACGGGGAAGTAAAGTTACCCATGGTTCAACTGGTTGTTCTATGATTGTTGTGCATCCCCACGATCCATCTCCCTGATATACATGATATGTATTACAGGGAGTTGGACCAAGGAAAAAACAACTCACCTTTGATTCAGAATTCTCAGCAAAGTGGATTTTTTTGAACTAATGCGTGTCTGAAAATCTATTAAGGAATGGCGGACAAATGCAATCTTCTTTCATCAAACATAACTTTTCTGGATAACGTAAACTTTTTAAATAACTCCACTAAGGTCATGTTGTCCTGGTACCCTTTGCTGAGTATTCTGAATCAAGGATTAAAGGGGGACAACCACAACAATCATAGAACAACCAGTTGAACCATGGGTCACTTTATTTCAGCAGTTGGACCACGGGTCGGGAGCGATTCCCAGTAGTAGGTACAACTAGTTGGACCAAGGAAAGAACAACTCACTCGAGTTGAACTATTGGTAAAGATTTTTCCCCATAGAACAACCAGTTGAACCATGGGTAACTTTACTTCCCCGTGGTACAACTAGTTGGACATCGCAGTTATACCACGGGTGAGGAGCGCTGTCATCTTCGAGTAAATTTATTACCAGAGGCTGTATTCTCTGATCTTTTAAAATTGCCTTGGCTAAATCCTGATCCTGTAATTCCTCTGCATGCATCACACATTTGACCCAGTCATCTTTAGAAACACTACCGATAGCTTCGTGTAGAAGGCTTCGTTGAGACTTTATTTTTATAACGTAAAGAAATCTTAGGAAGATTTTTTATCTGACTGTACAAAACAGCTATTTATATCGCGGTGTCCGAATCGACAGTGAAAAAATGTTAAAATTAAAAAGTGTCAATTCGGACACTGTGTCCGAATAAAATGTGTCCGAAACGACAGTTAGTCCAATGCGAAAGCTACAAAATTTCCATTGCAATATGATAGATATATCCCGAGATAAATGCAACAGATATCTCCCGAGATAAATGCAACAGACATTCACTCGGCGCCCATCGCAATAGACAAGACATTAATTTATAAAACATCGAATTACGCGTATTACCCAAAAAGCAGCTCAGCGGGTATAATCAACATTACAGCCGCATTCATTAATAGCTGACCGCTGACAAACGGTGCCTTTGCCCCCCACGGCCCGCGTTACCCCATTATCCCCATAAACCCTCCACGCTCCCTCCCCCGTGCCCTATCTCCCCATTCGGCCAGGTGTAAAACTGCCCAGTCACGGAAAGACAGACATGCGATGCGGCTAATATGTTTTTATTATTAAAGCTATACGTATTGCTCCGCTAGGGGATGACCCATGAATATTTATGCGGTGATTTGTTTATGGTGCTTACCGTTGCTCTATTAAAATGCGGCGCGCGCATACTTTGTAGTAGACTACATTTTGCAATTTATCCCTACTCTCGATGGATTTTGCTTGCATCAATTTATTTTAATAGAGCGTGCGTTTATTTGATTTCTTTTTTTATTATTTTGTTCTATTCTAGTTTTGTATTTTCTCTCTTCAGATCGGCAGAAAAAAA
The DNA here is from genome assembly GCA_949319885.1 of Mecyna flavalis. NCBI lineage: Eukaryota > Metazoa > Arthropoda > Insecta > Lepidoptera > Crambidae > Mecyna > Mecyna flavalis. The sequence goes on along the minus strand of OX439425.1, from coordinate 18,729,589 downwards.
CTTTTTTGTACTAATAAGATGGCTTTGCTTTGGATGAAATTGCTACAATATGAGTGATCTGTAACACAGAATATATAATAGTACTGACTAAGGTATCTGTAATCAGTAATAACTGTCTGTAGATTTTCCAAACATAAGTTTATTTCTGTATTACACTCTTAAAACTTTTTCCAACCATAAATAAATCATCAGAATCACTATTAATGTACAGTCAACAGCACATCACGGTATACACTTGCAGTTCGATAATAGCGCTTATGCCCCCGACATAAGAGCGGTACAAAGTCCAAAGTGTTACGTCTGACGTGCTGTTGACTGTAGGTAGATACTTTGTAAAATATTGAACTTATCCTGGAGTGATTATTTGTGTTGCTAGAATAGACTGGAAAAGCAACATTATGTTGTTCAATTTGTCACCAAGTACCAATTCAACCTGTAATTCAATACGTGATGGCATCTTATAAACGTTCATAAGAAGGTAAATCATAGCCGGTGTAATGTTCCTCAACTCTCTCAAATTCCATGCGACTGAGTAATCGTCAAAAGTCTATTTTGTTTGTGCTAACACAATGAAAAGACACGTAACGAAGTGATTCTAGTATTTTGGCATCATAGTGGTAGCTTTTAGCACCGCACATATTAACTTACTTCAGCATTAAAAAAGAAAAATAGGAAGTTATAAACCAAGTTTAGCTATTAGTCTCCATACAAACGAATGAGCACAACATCAACAATAGCTCCGTGAAACTTAATGCAAAGTCTGCTATTTCGCTAAAATAACGGCACCTGTAGGTATCTTGTGATGATGTACAATATCCTCATTTCGTATATTTCGCGAATTGTACGAGTTGTCACCGCGGTATTGTTAGTACTTATATATTCTGTGATTGTGACTCAATACACCGAGTCGTGTCATTGGACCGGGGCACACATCTTGAAAGCCCGACGGCACGTAAGAATGCAGGTGTGCAGTGCAATGTCAACTTTAGTGCCACACTAATGTGTCGAGTTATCTTTATGTTGCTATCTGAAAAGTACCGCTTCCTACTGGCGAACTTTGATTGTCGGTGTGATAGCGTCATAAAGTAACGTAGTGCCTAGGTATCTATAAAACAAAAATGGACACTGTTATCGTCTCTCCATAATGGCTAATTGTTACGTTCAAATTGTAATCTATCATATTTCTGTTCTTTAATTTATATTACAAAAGGACTTAATGTTTAGTACCTACGGCTTGAATCTTAAATCGATTATATTGTACTAAGCCTTAGGTATTCGCTTATTTATGTTCGGAAATCTTGAAAATAAACTGTTTAGAATTCTTTGGAATGGACAGAATACACCGCGTAATATTATTAAAGCTACTCTTTAAGGTATAGTCATAAAGTTACACTGAATTGTCCGGTTATAGACAAACATCTATATGATTAGATTGTTTAGTTACGGTAGCTGGTAGAACTTTAATGTGAAAGACAAGAAATTTAGCAGGTTCAGAAAGCAGCCTTACATCACCAGCAAACAAAATATCAGCAAGTTACTAAATCTATTCAAAGACAGAGAAAGATTAATGGTGAAATTAAAAACATATTAAGAAATAAGAGACCTTGTTGTTTTTATATCAAGAACTGGGAAGTAAATAGAAGTATTTCACCATCCAAGATTTTCCCTTTCCCTAAAGTTAAAGTGACCTATCTTTGTGCCTTCAGATTGTAGACTATGCGGGTGTTTGCAACGAATCAAGGTTAATTCTGTATTCCAATGAGTTTGTAGGTGGCATGTGAAGCATGGCGTGCGACGAGTGCCAGCGCTTTGGGAGCATTCGTGACATGACACCTTTTTACTTCCTTCCCTATTAGGTCGAAACATGTTCAGTGCTTCTACTACTACATATAACAATAGTGGTTTTGCGGTGATATATGCGGCTTTTTCATCCGTTTTCTACATCGAATTATGATTACCTTAAAATGTACATACTAAATAAAGGTATTATAAACACAAACGATACAAGCAAGGGACCGGGATGTGTCTGAAGTTCTGAGTTCTAAATCACGCTTTAATTTTTTTATTGCAACTAAAAGATCGTTGAAAACTTTAAAAGTTCTTTTATTTTGTAATGATGAACCAGTTTTTTAAAATGAGTTATTCTTTCCTTGACAAACTAATTGTAGTTAAACTAGCTCAAATGACACTATGCAATATTTCAACAGCTGTTTGTTTATACAATTATTAAACATCCATAAACATTCATCCTAATCTGACCAATAAAATCCGACAAAGTAAAGAAGTCTAGGCATATAATTATGCAGAATTCGTAATTGAAAGTCGGCGGCAGTTCAAATCGAATCCAGTATTAGACGTATTCTTATTACTGCGGGAACGGATCTCGCGACTTCCCACACAGGCCGCCACTGGGTCAAACGGCCCAGTAGGCCACACAGGCATCGGCGAGCTAGCTATGCTGATCACCGTGTACGACGTGTCGAGAATAATGGCCGACCCCTAAAGCTCTTTGTCCACTTATACCTCCACCACAGATTACTAAATAGTTGCCTCCACTATGAAAATTGAACTTTACTGAAAGAAGACGTAAGAAAAATAATACGTGCAACAAAAATCTCTTAAGGTCATTGTTTATAATTAATGGTCTTTAATAAAAAAAAAACGAATTGAATTCCAAAAAACATGCATTTTGTTGTTTTTAACTGTGACTGTCCGATTAAAATTACAATACTTTATAAGATACAAAATAAACCAATATATTGCACGATGTGCTTGATTTCATAGCTAGTAAATTTAGACTATATTCTCAATATTTCGCACACCTAGATAAAGAGTAGCACAACTCGAAATAATCCAAGAGCATTAATGCAAGAGTTATTGCAGAATTGTGAATCAGCGTAATGAACTACGTTAACTCCTAAGACACCTGTGTAAAAATCTTCACAGTTAACATACACAGGTGACTTTGGAGTTAACGTAGTTCATTACGCTGATTCCCAAATTTTACAATAACTCTATTTTGGATTATTTCGAGTTGTGCTACTCTTTATCTAGGTGTGCGATTTATGTGTTTTACAAAAGCTACAAACCAGAAATTACAATTTGTTAATACCGGAAAATAGCCATTTAAAGTATTTGTCACATTGCCATAAATATGAACCGAACAACATCGTATACAACATCTTTAGATAGAGCTGCTACTTACTCGTAACTTTATTTCCCAAACATGGTTCAAAGTAAAATTATAATAAACTTTCTTTGTGCCTGGAATGGCTGTAGAAAGGGTAATTTGTAGATGTAGTTTTATTGCATAGAGTTTTCTCTGTCTGTCTTCAATGTTTTAATCATAACAGTTTAATTTATTATTCCAATTAGTTATTAATTCAAAATCGCCATTTCCGTATTAATGCAAATAAATCTCTACGTTACTAGAAAAACCAACATGATATTCAAATAGTTTACATAGAATTCAATCTGGCGCAAATCTTTAAGTAGACAGGTTTCCTTACTCTTGGACTAATAAAGATTTAAATTGAGTATTCTCGTCGTCCGTAGTACAAATTCCTTCTGGGAGAACATAGCAATGATGCCCCGATACCTATTAATAATAATAATATCTCTGGACATTATCCACACAGCGCCATCTAGCCCCAAACTAAGCATGAGCTTGTGCTATGGGTGCTAGACAACGGATAAACATTACTTAAATCCTTTTTTTTTTTGTAAATACATACATATTATACATAGAAACACCCAGACCGATACAAACAGACATGTTCATGCACACAAATGTTTGTACCGTGCGGGGATTGAACCCGCAACCTCTGGTGTAACATTCGACTTCTCGACCATTACACCAAATGGCTCGTCAAATTAGCCCTTATCTTAGTTATTTCAGTACAATTATTTTTAATAGTGTTAGTGGTGTGTACATTGGCAATTTTCTCATGCCAAATATTTGTATGTGATTTACAGAAGCTATAGTATGTAGTCTTTTCTTGAAACAGACGTCGTACATCGCACACTAAAGCATTAAGCTTAAGTTACATTAGAAGATTGTTACAATGTAAAAGCGATTAACTAACAACACTAACGTGATTGTCAAAACAAAAGATACAATTCACCATAAGCAGGCACCCGTTCGTTCCGTACAAACTCAGAGCCCGGTCACCCCGCAACTCCCCTCAACCAACATTTACCGAAAATTATGGGAAAAGCAAACATTACTCGAATTACGCTGTCTTTTTATTATTCGTCAATTTAGCTCGCCGTGGGAGCTCACGTCAAATTCGTCGTAACAGGGAATTCACGTTCATGGTTCATTAAAGCGTAGGTACTGTCCTTACTGGGTCAATAAACTACGTCATTGCGAATGATAAATTAGGTACCCGCGCGGCAATGGTTTTTGTATTAATTTGTCATAGGCACTTTAGTGTTTAATGAACGATAAATCCCTTGGGATTATTAATTTGATTGACAAACTCGTTTTCGAGCTTGTGATACTTTATATGACTGTAAAAGATTATCTCGTGGTTGGACCATTGTCCAAGATCTGCCAGGGCTTCTTTTGAAATATAGCAGTAAAACCAAGCAGTCTTATTATTTTAAAAATTAATATTTTTATGACGGGAAACAATTTTATTATTAAGTTTTAAATAAAAATATGTCCTATTTCCCATGATTCACTCACACACGTAAATACCAGAATTGCTTTTTTAAAATACAGTCAATGTAACTCCGTTCATAAGTCATTATGTTATTTAGATAGAAAACAACAAATTTTATATAAAGTACGTACTTAAAAAGATATCTTCAAATCACTGAACAAATACAGCATTATTAACTTTAACGCATTGAGTGGTTTCTATATCTACAGTCCCAATCGTAGTTGAGAATGAAATGAAATGAAAAAATATTTATTTACCAACTAATAAACATAGAGTTACAAAATACAGTGACTCTCACACTAGCCAAGCGTTTCGTGAGGGTAGAGCAATTCAATAAAAAATTACCAGGTAATGCGGCCATAAGAATATAACTTTAACATAATAAGCATAAAAAAAAACTATAAACTCTTATTATTATGTGCTACCATTAAGTAATAGATCTAGTCTATTTTATAATATGAATAAACCTAACATGCACTCTATATGCAAAACGAGCAAATAGGTAAAACGTGCAACAGTACCTATGAAATTGCTATGAAAATTAACAAGCGAATGGAAACGAAATTAACGCTGAATTAGAAAACTGGTTTCTTACAGTGCTACATAAAAAGTTTTACTTTATAATACCCTGGCCCCCGCCGGTGGGCGGCGCCCCAGTATCGATCCGCCTAAGCCGCCCCGCCCGCCCAGTCGCCCAACGCGTACGGATGTATGGCCCCCACATTTAGCTTCATTGCGATTATTTATTATGCTCATAAGTTTTAATACTCGATCGTGAAATTTGTTTAAGCCTTACACAGTAGGTTTAATGATATTTTATTTCTATGATAAATATAAACTGAGTAGCACTCAGGGCTTATTGGAGTCTTATTTTAGTGTCACTGAAAGAACGTTGATTTGAATTGCAATATTGTAGCTTTATTATATACTATTTAAACTATTACGAACTAAAATAACTTTTATGTTCTTTTATTTGTGTTGTTTTCCTGGCCAACAATAGAATTGGTTACTATATTGTGTTTTTAATAATTAGCTTTAATTAGGCATTACAAGTAAGTTCGCAAGGTACGTAAAATCCTTACCCTGAAATAGTAATAATGATAGTCAGATACTTAATTAAAAACTATAAAGTAAATCTCCGTATTTCAATTGTAATCCCCATTTCGTCCAACAAGAAAAAATAACAAAATTTGAATATACTGTTAAATGGAAACGTATTGTAAGTCACCACACAACGCAGCATACAGAGATGTTACTACGGATAGGGTAATTATAATCTTAGTATCGTGAATTATGCTGATTACCATAAAGATGAACCGTTAGTTCCGCCATGAGACTTCAAAAGAGCCTCTACGGCCTGGTTTTAAGGTTCATGCGAGAACGCAATGACGGTAACAATACTTGTGTGCGACAACTAGGGTTGCCTAAAACAAAAGTCTAACTAATCGAATTATATTACTATTGTTATATGAATTCTCTACATATTGATAACGAAATCCAAGTTAAAACTAAGTCTCAACTTAAATTTTCAATAATTCATAATTTATAGTTTATAAAATATTTCTTATTGAGTTGCGCTTACTAAAATCATCAAGGTACCTACAGCAAGTACGAGTTACAATCCTATACTAGTTATATCCTGTAGCCTCTTACATTCCACAGGTTAAAAAGCAAATAAAGCGTTTTTATTATTACCACGCTTCACGAAGGAGATAGATACTGACACAAACAAGGTGATCATCTTCGTGTTGGAAATTGGCTTAAAACGGTCGCTTGTAAATCTTGTATGAGTAATGTAACGTTAAAAACGGCTTAGTGGTTTGCATGTTTTGTTGTTATGTGTAAAGATCATAGTTACTTAATTCGGCTTGTTTAAATATATTTGTGGCCCTACTGAGCGAGAGCACCATTACACATGGCTTTCGTGCTTTTTAAATACACTCACCATTATTATCATCAGCCTGTCACAGTCCACTCTTGGACACTCTAGGCTTATGCCTCACCAACAGCACTTTGCTCGTTAGGCTTGTGTCCTACTCGTTCATGTCCGATTAAGGGAATAGTTCGTTCAACTGAACGAGTACGAACTATTCTCTCCTGATCGTTCAAATCGGTCTTCTAGTACATTTCATTCACCATAGTTAAGCGACATCGGGATCAAATGACCGATTACAGGTGACTGAGCGGTGAGAGAGAGAGAGAGTTGAAAGATCAGAGACGCGTACGTGTGAGCGTGATTTTGTTTGTTTTCTTTAGCGAAAGTGATTAATTAATGTAAGTGTATCTATCCATTTTAAGCGTTTATTCTACTTTTTAAAAATGTTAAGTGTTTGATATATTAAAATGACATTCCTAAGCCTGCAAAGTATGAAGGGAAACAAATATGATCCGAGCCTCCCCGGGCCGACTGATATCATAGTGATCATTGAACTAAATGAACTAATAGTACTAAAAGAACGAACTAGTACATTTGAACGATTGTCCTAGTTCGGAGCGTGACCGAGTAAGAACAAGCCTAGTCAGTATGCTCGTTCCTCAGCTACTTGCATCCAGCTCCTGCCAACTATCTTGCGCAAACAGTCACTCCAACTTGTCTGGGAGCGTACACTACGTTTACCAAGAAGCTTACCATAAAAAAGATCAGTGATATTCAGTTTGTCAGCCCTACGATGAAAGAACGTGCCGTGGGCGTACGTCTGAGTTATGGAAATAGAGCGTCGGCACGCGCCGACACGTTGTTCAAACAATACCATAACGGGATGGGACGGTAATTTTAATTCTTTTCATACGATAATGTATTATTGAAAAGGTCGCGTCTAGTGGGGGGTTGTTAAGGCAAAGAATTGCCGAAATTTTGAGCTTTCGTCCTTACTTTACGTTGTTTGTACATTAGATACAGTGTTATTACAACTTTTTTTTATAAAAATAAAACATTCATAATGTTAAGTTAAAAGTAAATATTAAGCTTCTTTCGTAAGATTCTAGTAATTTGAAATTAATAAATGTGAGAGATTAAAATCACAATTTCTGATATCTTGTTTGATTTTTCGATAAAATAATGTACACTTGAAGATATTCATAGATAACGTAACAGTTTAATCTAACATCAATCAATATTGAAGCCTACTTTTGATGAGAATTCATCAGTAAAACCGCAAAAGTAACCTTTAACGCTGCCCCTTAAAAGCTAATTAGCACACAGTCCCTATGGAAAAGACGCTTGCAAACATATTGTATTGACCCCGGTTGACCTTTATTCTTAATATTCAGTGCCATTACCACCGTGTACACCCAAACCGGCGAACCGTATGGCATAATTATATTGTATAACCTGCGAATACTTGTAGTATATTAAAAGTTTTGGCTAAGATACGTAAAATTTGCAAGTGTAGCAAGTTGTATTGTGTAAGTAGGTACAATGACTTATGTTATTTGAATAGATGGATGCACCATGATGATAGATTTGCTAATACTCGTACAACCCAATTTTTGCTTATGCACTTAAACTAACAACACCATTTTACTTAATTTTACTATAGGTATTAAATATAGGTACGTCTTATATAATGTTATATAAGACGGTTTTTCATTTCGTACTCTGTTTGGTAATGATCTTGTTAACCTCTACGAATATTTCCAATGTACTTCTTAATCATGCCATTTCAACTGGCAAGTCTATTCCATTGATTTCTAGTCCACTAGTAGGGAATTGGGTTCTCCTTCAATTCATAATCAACCTCTTATTTAACCTATTAACCTACACCTAAAATATGTCAACCCCTTTTGAACAGCTTTACCAAGTAAATAAACATCTGAGATTGCAGTCACTTTCAAAATCACCTCGAGATAACTCGTAGATAGGCATCATAAACTTGAGACGAAATCGCTTCCGCGCCGTATGGGAGGCCGGCACGCGACAACGAAATAAAGGTTGCAGTATCACAGTTCTCTTTGTTAGGTTGTACGAGGAGAAATAATCCTACGCCAAATTGGACGCCCTAGTAATTCTGAAACTGTTATTGTTAGACAATATATTTCATCCCACTATACCCTCTAACTAAACGCCACCGGTTACTAATTTTTACCCGATTGGGACGAGTTGGTAACAGACTCGTAGCTGTTGACCAGCCCATCCCCGAACAATAGGTATAGATTGCCTAGCGCTGTCCGATGCATTATACTAATTCATGTTTCGATTCTTAGAACATTATTTAGGTGCATATAAGATAAACTAAGTTTCTAATATCGCTTTGCTCTATATGTATCTTTTTTAACATATGTTACTTAGTTCCCATAGCAACGACCGGTTTCTACAGAAGAGACAATTTGTTGAAAAAATATAGTTATTCCTAATTTTGTCTTTCATTCACAGGGTACAATTTAATACACGCGCTTAAAAATCAACATAATCAATCTATTTGAAAGTATTTTTTTGATAATAAATCAGTTGATTATATAGTTATATAAGCGTCATTGGTAGTATACTGCGTATATTGGTAAGTTATATACCTATTTTTTTACAATAGCGCAGTAGATAAGTGTTATTTTCCAACGCAACAGTCATTGGCTGGCAGAACGCCGTGGCGCGTGACGGCCGCGCGTGCCTGCGCTACCACCAACCACCAATCACAGTCAACTTGTCTATGTATATTTCAGATCATTGAAATTTATGTATGTACTCACTGTGTGGAATTGTGGATATTCACAGTTTAATAAATCACTAAAGCGAGAATAAGAAAAGATTTATGGAAAAAATTACCATCCTCAAGTGGAAATTGTATGAATTTTACATGTAATAAGATTGAGATTTTAATAATAATATATTACTCTAATTTATTGAATGAAACGAATCCATTTTATTTCCATGACTGGAAACATACAAATGACTTTATATCGATACTATACCTCAGCTCTATGACTAGCAGTCTTTAAGTACGTTTACGGCAATAAACTTTATGTGATTGGGTAAACGTTTGCAATATATTCAAAGATTAGGCACTTGTACCTATCTACCTATAAGTACATGAAGTATTTGCCTATTGGTCAGATTATTAAAGTGGGCATTTATTGATAGATACTGATTACTTGTATATTATCTCATAACCAATCACAATCGGCCTAGTGTAAAGGACGGCCTACTGTCTAATTTCTTCCAATATAATGAAAGACAATACAACGAAAGGCCTCCATCCTTAGTTTAATTTTGGGAGTCCCATGGGCTATAGCAAAGCAATATGACGAACATATTTTTATATTCCGACCTCGATACAAACGGCCGACTGTGTCAGCATTATCAAACCAGATACAAGAAATACAAGTTAATTGCAAACAACAATATAGATCGGAGATTATATCTAATGCAAGTGCGTCTTTCTTCATCCGAACCTGCGCAGGAGTCGGGTGTTGCACAATAACTGTCTGTTCGCCGCTCGGCTCTGCAGCCCGACTGATTTAGCGGGCTTCGCATTTACGAGCCTCATTTGAGCCATGCTCAGGCGAATAAAGCATGATAACCAAAGAATAGTTAACTTGCATTTCAAATACGTTTTAAAAAAGAAAGCTTTGAAGTAAGGATCTCTTGGCGGGAAATAACAAAGTCAAAGAGTTCGTCATGGTCGTATTTCTCTTTTATATCGAGTAGTACATCATGACTTAGGCCCGTAATCATCGTTATGAGTGCTATCGTAAAATCAATTTGTTTATTTATTGTTGGAAAATATTTGGTACCTACATTGTGACCGACATTAAAAATCTTACATTCTGTGTGAATGATTACGACCCTCTACACCAACAACAGTTATGGCACTCTATTTCTAAAAAAAAAAATATCGGCTATAATTATATTCTGTTACATAAAAATGTGTTGTTTAGTGTTAACAATGAAAACAAGGCGTTTCTAATTTACCTAAAATGGTAGTTATCAGTTTAGGTTAAAGATTTCGAGGCATTATCACCTAGTAAAGAATTTGAAGGCTCTTTAATTACCGACCCGTTACAAGTAACTTTTCGGTGTTATTTATTGGGAGACGGTCTTATTAGACGGCAGTTAAGGAATAAAGATTTAGAAGCATTCATAATTTCAGGTTAGTTAATAGGTAAATGCAATACCTCTAAAGAAAACGAGCAAAGATCACGCGAGCGCAGTTCATGTTGATGTGCCAACACAGAATATGTAACTTGTGCTATACTAAAACAAACAGAAATAAGTATATTACATATTATAAATTAGTCATATTGACACAACAAACTTGTAACTCAGAAGTCTTCGTGCGTTTAGTGGAAGCCCTCAGGTATCTTTTCACATTTACTTGTGAGGCAAATAACCCGTGGCAAAGGTTGCTTGACTTAAACTTAGGACACAAAGCTCAGGAGTACACCCACTAAGAATAACAGAATCCTTTAAGTCTGGGCTTTTTAGGCGGGGCGTGAAGCGGCATCTCAGCAGGCCTTCAGGGTGAGGGTGACTAGCTCAATGGGTACTATGTTCTAATGAGCCAGTCAACTTTATATTTGGACCTCACATCCGCTTACCATCAGGTGGAGTAAGGTCACCCTGACTGCTTCCCTATAAAAAAAAATCTCTAAGGTATAGGCTCTAGCTGAACAATATTTTCCATTGCTTACTTCTCCTTAACTGCTGTTAGTTCAGCGAAACTATGAATGTTTTCGTTTCAGACAAGCAGAAGATTATTATTCTTACAATTTCTTAATACTTAAATTATAGTTTTTATTTATAGTAATTTATTTGTGGAAGCAATATTTCCGCCAGTCGAGTTCATTTCAAATTGATTTGATCGATAGAGTAGTGCTCCTACTACATCGATTCATATTTCTTTGTACTATAATAGTTAAATGAAGCAGTTAAATTATATTTCTTTCCTATAGTCAGATTGCTTTTATTTAGTTAATCAGATTTTTGAGCCATTCAAACAGGCCATAGCCTATACCGCAGGACAAATCTTTTTCAAAGTTTTGCTATTTCATTCAATAATGCACATGATTAAAAGATGCGGCATTATAATAATGCGTAATGGTTCGCTTTTGTTTTCAGAAGCGTTAGTATTTACATAGAATATTTAACGAGTGTTTTATATTGTCTTTTTCCTTGTCCTATAGCTCTGCACCTGTGTTAAGGGTATAAATAAACAAAAAAACACTTGAAAAAGTCCCAGAACAGCTTTTGTTTAATTATTATGGCCAACTATTTTTATTTACGTGAATGGTTCTAGGTACGCTCCTTACTTGCAGACTAACCAGAAATAATTGTCTTAACCATTAATATTTTTTGTTATCTCGTCTTTTACTGAAATATCTTTTACTACGCCGTAGACAAGTAATTGTTTGGCGGCAAAATGTTGCGTTGGTTAATCTGTATCTGTAACACGGTATAATCTGTGGGGCGGTTGCTCAAGCTCGTCTAGCCGCGCGGAGGAGCTCGCTGCGCAATCGTTCGATCCGCAAAGGTCATGGAAGGAATTCGCGCGGTCCAGCTTGGTTGCGACACCAATACTCTATACTCTATTCCAAAGAGGTTCTCGGCGTGCAGTGCGGACGGCAACCGTAGACAATCTCTTTGAACTCCATTTGCTGACACGCGATCGGGTCGTGTATTGAGATCGCTAGTGGTGGGATACTCTTGATAGATTGGTAAACTGGTTTTTCTTTCTGATAGTTTGGTAGTACTGATTATTGATTTTTCTTAGGTTCTGAAAGTTGAAAGAACCTACTTCAACGGAAAGAACCTATTTTATATGAAAGTAGTGTAATACTTTGTTTTTTAAAAGTAGGTACTTATATTTTATACTATTTCTAAAAGTTGCTTAATATTAATGAGCGTCTCAAAATATAAGTACATAAAGTGTAATGTATGTATGATTCACTATACCTACACTTCCAAATACCTATAGCGTTCGTGTAAATGAATACATACAGATAAAGCCCCTCCCCTCAACATTTGACCAAACAATGGCAATGTAAATACAGATAAAACAATAACTCAGCTTATCGATAAGTGCTTATTTACATACATTTTCTTATCCGATACCGATATTACGATGAGAATGAAGAAACCAAATACTTTTAAAATCGGGTGATTCGATCGTAACGAAATATGATTGATTACATTCACATAAATAAGCGTGCGTGCAACGTGTTAAAATTATCTAAAGAAAATGCAGTAATACCATTTCACCAGGCCTGAAAGTTAGGGAAAAGAAAAGTATTTATTTTCTAGTATCAAATATACAAAAGGAGGTTTTATCGAATATTCGATTGTATAATTTATAGTTTAGTGTTCTTTTTCACTCTGTGCTAGTTCGTCATCATTATTTAGTCGTAAAATGATGACGTACCTAGTTATAATAATGCATTCTTAACTTATACATATGTATAATGCAGGTCCACCACCATAAACATTCGGTTAGTTAAAATTATCCTGAGAGTAAATTGAACCCTAAATTTTGATAGAATGACCTAGTACTTAGACCAACAGCTCAACAAGACTTACTATTCAATCATCAATAATAAAATAAGTGGCCGATCTTAATTCGGAAAAGTTAGTGTTATTTATTGACTTGATCAATTAACGTTTTGTTTTACACAACCGATTTAAACAGTTTGGTCAATAATTTTAGATTTATTGCGACAGCCAAGTCTAAGGTAATTTTACACCAATTACAAATGTTAGCGCATTCGTATCTAGTCTGGTCTGGGGGCTTAGACAAGATGACATCGCTTCATAGCTGGCAAAATTCGCTAACTTTAAATTGTATGGATTTGACAGATGCCATAGAAAAGTCACGTGGTAAAAGTATAGGTTTTGACATTCGCTATCGCAAATTGAGCTATATCGAACGTCATAAATGCCGCTTGTCTAGGGGGGCTGAACACCTAGACGTCATGTGTTCAATTTCGTCTTGTTTCCCTTTGTCCTACTTTTTCAGACTCCGACTTCCAGCTGCCATCTCCACAAGTTAAATATATATTTTGGTATAAATACATAATATTTCACTTGTGGAGATAGCAGCTGGTATAAATGTGTTAGCTAATTAAAATAATAGGCTCGAAGCTAACATTGTGTCATTGGCAGCATATTGAATGATGTCCTAACCAAACTGGAAACATTCACACAAAGTGATGCTCCCCGCGGGATTCGAACCCACGACCTCCGGGTATTAGAGCCCAACGCTCTACAGCGCTCTTGCAGGCTTGAATCACCTGAATGTCTGAAAATAATGATGATTCCGTGCTTCGGCAGGCACGTTAAGCCGTTGGTCCTGCGCCTGATCTCTCTTCGGTCGTGTCAGACTGCTGTCCCACCGTGTTATGAGAGTGAGGGAATAGGGAGTGCACCTGTTCTTGCGCACTCACTTGTGCACTATAATAAATATCCTGCGTAGTTGGCTGATCGTAAAAGATTGGCTGCCGTAGCCAAATCGGCTAGGAGGACATTATTATTATTGAATGATAGGTGTTCCTCAATGGAATGGACCTAAGGGCCTACTTATTAGGTGGGCTAGTCTGCGAATTGTAGTTAGCAGTAAAATATTATAATAAATGCTGGTTGAGACCTATTTTACTGTTAGTTTGTATTTTCTTCTGTTATAATTCTCTCTGTGTTCTGGTAAAATAATTGTTTTCTTCTCTCTTTCTTATAAAATCGCTGATCACATAAGACGACAGAGAGCACTTGACATTGTTCGATTCCTGAGGTACGTAGGTAGTGCGTGCCGTGCGGTTCACCGTGGGGTGCACATTATTATTTGACCCTATCTGAACTAGTTTAAGCATACAATAATATTAAAAGGAATAAGCAGGGCTGCCAGGTTCTTGGACTGGATTATCATGACATTACAAAAAATTAATAACATTTACACCTGTAACTCAAATGTGTCACCTGTTGGTCACCTGCACTGACCTCTATTATACAAGGTCACCTGTGACAAATTTCCTGCAAAATGAAAAACGTTTCGTTAATTTTTCTGCTGTCGGTCTGACATTGTTTTTTTTTTTTGACGAGTCGTTTGGTGTATTGTTTGACAAGTCAGCTATTACACTGAGGGTCGCTGGGTCGATTCCCGCACGGTACAAACATTTGTGTGCATGAACATGTTTGTTTGTACCGGTCTGGGTATACAAACAAAGTATATAATATGTATTGTTTATCCGTTGTCTAGTACCCATAGTACAGCTATGCTTAGTTTGGGGCTAGATGGCGCTGCGTGAATAATGTCCAGGGATATTTTATTTTATGTTTTTACGTTCAACACGAAACTTGAAAAGCAATACCTACTCTTGCACATTTGGTTAAAAAATATAGCATTAAATCTTTCTGACGGTTAAAACCAAAATAAATCCGAAGAGGCATTGAATTGAGCTTATGATAGTAAAACGATACACAAGACAGTCTTCGTGACGATACATTTTCCAATCCAGCAACCCTAAATTACACAGCGTGCGCAGCCCAAGCCGAGTCGTCACCTGCGCGCGTGGGCGCTCCCATTGTATGCAAATGTCGTCGAAGCGCACCGTCCGCGCAAGGGAATTATTGGAAGTGACGCTGTATCGTCAACTTCATCTCTCCGAGAGATGATTAATGGCATCCCCAGTATTCCGCCGTGATTGATTGATCTGCTCAGTATTTTCGAATTTGTAACGCGATTTTTGAAAATATACTGGCTGGTTGGAAAGGTTTTTTTTTTGCGTCACGTAAAGTTGTAGTTTCCAGATATTTGCCTAATATTACAGATTGCCTGAGCTGATATTCCAAAAGGCGAATCTGTCCTTTTTCAAATGTTCATCATCACCGAGTCAGTTTAAATAATTATTATAATTACTTCATTCTGCGCCTAATGTCAAAGTTGATCAACTTTCAACATTACGTTAGTTGTCGATAGAAAATTAGTTAACGTCAACCCAATTTAATAGATAGTTAAACTCGCTCTTATACGCACCTAGCAATTTTCAAGAACTAAACGGTGGCTAGCTACATTATAATATGATTTATGAAAACTCCTCTCAAACCGTTTACCGCAATAAATACCTGTCCTAGATATGACCGCACGCTTTGCACCATTAAACTGTAATATGCGTAAAATACGCGCAAAAGGTACGGTAAAATACCTTCTTCACGTCGTACTCTCTTGTTCCAGACATCTGAGCTAGAGTCGCTGCTCTGCAAGCAGGAGGGCGCCTCACTCGCGCCCGCCCACATGGACCTCTTCGACGGCGGAACCTCTTCCCGCGACGATGCGTTCCTCCGGCCCGCGCTGTGGGAGGACATCGCCTCCTCGATCCGGAACATCGACCCCGAGAACGCAAACATGCTCGCGCCACTGGGCGCCACGCACGTTAAGTTGGAGGCGGACGAGCCTCTGCTGGAGGAGTGCGCCACTCCGCTACTCAGCCCGCTGGAGATCAAGACGGAGAGGCTGTGCGCGCCGCCCGCGTACGCGCATCCGCAACCGCCGCACCTCGCGCCGCATCAGCCCCCCGCCTCCTTCGCCAAGTACCCCTCGTCGCGGCTCGGCTACATGTCCCCGCTGACGCCGCCCGGCTCCGACCAGGGCAGCCCGGGGAACTCGATGCAGGTACAACATACAGGTCCTGGCAAACATCTTGAAATCGGGTGGGGATTGCGCAGAACACGAATTTTGAGATAACTGAGCGCCAATGTACAGACAGTCAGAAGCTGCCCAATAGCGCGCGCGGGCGTCGATATTCGAGCGCGCTATTGGTCATGCGCAAGTGCACATGCGCGAACTTTCCCCCACTCGGTCGACCGATGGTCAAGAAGTTTGCCGGCACGTAAACTATGGATACTTTTGTTGCGTGACTGCGCCTTTCACTTTCCGACCCAACAATACCATCTGGGATAATGCATTTTGCAGTATCCTAGCTGAATATTTGTTATTTTTTGTTGCTATGCGAACGCTTGCGACGGATGGTACCATCTTTTGCGTTGCGATTTTAAGTTCTTTTGTTTTGAGTTGTGCCATTGCAGAGGGGAGCGCGTCATGTGGGATTTATGATTATGGTAAGTGATGAGGCGTAATGTTTGTTGATTCCGGGGCAGTTTGGATGAGGCACAGAGGAGTTGTTGTTGTGTGGCAAGGAGTTGTTTGACTGTTGGGTGTTGCAGGGCGGGCCGCGCCGGACGCCACCGCCGCCGTACCACCCGCCGCCGCTGCTGCGCGCGCCACACGTCGCGCCGCATCAGCCACCACATCCACATCACCACCCACAGGTAAACAACGATAACAATCATCATGATTCCTTCTAAAGTTCAAATCTGTATTAAGTATTTTTACCTCTCAACCCCCATCTTTCTCTTTCATTATGTAATTTTTGGCAGAATATTTCAAGTTGGAAAGCTGAGAACCAACAAGGCCTGAACATAAGACATCTCTAGCTTAAAATTTGCCACAATTATTACTTTGTTGTCAAAATTGTGTAAACCCATTTGTTATAACTTATATTATAAGTACCTCCTAAGTATAGTATAAGTACCTCCTATTTTATCTGTCATTTCATCATTTGATAAGATAAGTCAATAAGGTTGTGGGTGACAGCCTATTCCAAACTTACCTATATTTTGTTATTAATAATATGACCCTATCGACCTTAAAAGTCCGGGCCGTACAACTTTAATATCACAAAACTATTAGAGCTGTGCATACCCTGGCTGGGCATATCCATCATGCCTAAAACAACACTTGCAATATTTAGGCCATATGCAATAGGTCGTCAAGTGAACAATGACATATTTGTACCCAGGCGATAGGCCAGCCCATGCAAATGCCGCAGCAGCCACCGGCGCCGGCGCAGCACGCCCACACGCCGCTGCCGCACTCGCGGCTCTCGACTCACCCCGTCAAGTACAACCGGAGGAACAACCCAGAGCTGGAGAAGCGGAGGGTCCACCACTGTGACTTTATCGGTGAGCCCAAACACAGCTTACAACAACTATGAGCCACAGCAAATCCGAAAAAAATAATAAATAAAGAAATTACCTAATACAGCTGCCTGTCTACCGAAGCAGAGCGAAGAAATGGAAAATTATTAATAAATAGGTTTGCAACTCCCTGTCTGAGCGGAGATTTTGTGCATTCCTATTAATATTTCTCTTTCTCTTCCCTGCTACCTCGCTACGCGTAATGCTGAAATGGCTGAGAAGCAGCATTGTGTAAATGCTACACAAACACATCCTTATTTATATATCACTAAAAACAATCAGAAGCAGAAAACCTTCTTAGTTAATCTTGACCAAACCTAATACATGTTGATATCCCCTGCCGCATCTCATCTTTCCTCAACTTGTTCAGGTGACTGTGACCATATTGTAGCGACCTCTTAAACTTGAATTTGACTAATTAGAAAAGAATTAAACATAGTTTCAAATAATAAATAAAATAAAGAGGCGTAGAACAATGGTTACAGTGGTTAAACGAATAATGACAATGTAGATATCGATCGTAGATGACTAGCACGGACAAAAAAGATAGGCAAATTTGAAATAGGGAAATCAGTATGGGAGTTTTAGTAGCGCAACTTCGGCAAGTAGTTTACTGCTCTAAAGTGGCAAGTTATACAATTCCCATTTAAATAACTCCATTCAAATTCCTTTACCCTATTCGATAGTTATCTGTGCTAGCTATTATAATTACATTTGGTTACTGTAATGAATATTCGATCATCCACAGGTTGCACAAAAGTCTACACAAAGAGTTCGCACTTGAAAGCTCACCAGAGAATACATACAGGTAAATATCATTAAGTTTCCACTTATAGTATTACTTATTTCTATATTGCTTTTTAGCAACATGGCCACTGCGAAATTTATTAAATATTACACATATGGCTCATGCGAAAACTCTTAACCGTATAGGATTTAACAGAGTTTATTGTACGTACTGTTCACTCTGAAGGAAAGATTACTAATCGAGACTAATCTATAATTCATAATTAACTGCACAACATAATTTATGTGTATGTATATTTTAACAGCTAGTATTATATTATCTGTGGCTTTGCGAATAAATATAATTAAGTATCCTAAATAAGTATCTGCTAGTGTGATAAAAGTACAAATCACGATATCCTGGCTTGCACAACAGATTCCCGCAAGGGTCCATGTTTAATACCTACGTATCTGCTGTGTAATAAATATATTTGCGGTACCTTCATTGAATCAAATGCTAGCACAGCTCAAGCTTGAGGTATTGGATATTGTCTGAAATGAGCTTTGATCAAATAGCAAACGGCAACACCACGCTTTTATAAACTCCATTACTATTAACATTTCTGGATCTAATGTACCAGACCAAAAAAAAGATACAACATACAAGTATGAATCTACTTTAATTTAAAAAGGATAAAATTGACTGAATTAGTTTAAGTAGTGCACGCAGTACATTGTAATTGCGCTCGGTGCGGTCTGCGATCGCAAACAAGAAACAAGTAGTACGCCGGTGAGAGGCGGTGCGCAAGGCCTAGGACACCGGTAAAGTGCAGAGTGCATGCAGCGCCCACTGCACTGTTCACATCACATACCAACCGACGTTTACCCGACTTTCAAAACCTCTTGTTTTTAAGCCGAAAATAAATATAGATTTAAACTTATATTAAGTATACAACAAATATGTATATTTAGATATTAACGACAAAATGTTGCCTTGTAAGACAAAATAACAAATTGAGTAAAGTGAATTTTATTGTTGCTACAGTATTTCGAATTTTCTACCTTAGGCAATAAAAAAATACAAACTAGCGCACAAACACAGCGCTTCTCGTCAATATCTACAAAGTTTATATTGGCCTTCCCTATCCAAATTCTATGTAGTAGTAGCTTTAGAGGTGACGTGGTAACATAATAACCAGGACAAACTGTAAATGTACTAAATATAGGTACTTACGTAGCCCTACAACCTTCTCATTCTGCTTAAAGCGGCCGTTTTCAATAATTTGCATTATTCAATTTTGTATCCGTTTAATCTAAAATTATAGGATTGCGTGGTCGGCTCCGGCCGTATTCCGACACACGACCCTAGATTCAGTAGCATACAATAAAGCATTAAACTCACGACACAGATTTCAGTACCTACATCAGAACCGGCAACCTGCTTGACCGATTACAACGTAAGATAGGCATCGCATTCCACGCGGCTTCCATGCTCCCATGAAAACGGGACTATCTGTAATCACGTGATGTTTAAGCAAACTGACGTTTCAATAGGCGAGAAACCATACACTTGCCAGTGGCCGGAGTGCGAGTGGCGGTTCGCGAGGTCTGACGAGCTGACGCGCCACTACCGCAAGCACACCGGTGCCAAGCCGTTCAAGTGCGCCGTCTGCGAGCGCTCGTTTGCGCGCTCCGACCACCTCGCGCTGCACATGAAGCGCCACCTGCCCAAGGCGTCCAAATGACACGCGAGGAGGGGCGGCGATCAGCCGCCCGAGGCACACTCCGCTCAGGTAAGCTGCACCATCTACCACACCATTCTAATGCCAAGAGGTACCTAGCACAGGACTTCAACTCCAGTCATCTCAGATTCTTTGAGTGCCCTTTTGACTTCAGACGAAAGATTTGGAGAGAATATTTTTTAGTTTGTGTGTGTGAAAATTGGGGCATAAGATCAATTTAATTGGAGTTCCTTAAAACCGTTGGCCAGTTCTATTCATTATAGAGTTTAATTATCTAGCCAACTAACGAGCTTTGTGAATTGACGTTTCTTACCAGCACTTACCTACATCTTGATCACAAAAAAAAAGACTATTTGTTTTTTTTTAAATACGAACTACTTGTTTTACAAAGGAACTTCTTGCCGAAATGGAACGAATGAGGTTAAAATGCTTAATGCTAGAAGGGCTTGCCTTTCATCTACGTGGTTTTGATGAATGAATATTTGGTTTTCCAGGAGGAATGCAGTGAAAGCATCTTCCTGGAGTGCGACCTGGACGCGAGCCTCATGGACTCGTTCTACGGAGTGCTGTAACCGACGCCATCCTCGACACGAACGGCACGTCATCAGCGTTGTACTATTTTATACTTTGCAAACATTGCAGTAGTCGAATAAGCAATCCTAAAGACGATATTTTTGGTTTCTTGGTGAATCAGAAGCGTAAAAATTCAAAGTATTTGTAACCAGTCAGCGGCTCCAGACTGAGCCGTAACTAGGTTCCGAGCTACAGTGTCTAATAAATCTTTATTCCTCTTAATGTAAGTTTTGCATTTCGAAAGAGAAGGGTCGCGTGAGAGCCTGTCACGGAGTCACCAGTTACCCATAATGTAAATTTTTATATCGTTCGTTGTTATAAAATCGCAATAGGCCCAACGTTCAACAGCATTACCAAGGAGTCGCTTTATATTCTGTTATCGTAAAAAGGCTGAAGCAGTGTCATGTATTGAACAATATAAATAGCGCACGTTTAATACATACATATTTATGTCTCTATGTACATTAAAAATGACAAATATTTTTAACGGGACGGCAAGTTTTGCGACACTGTTGCTAAGAAATACTTGAACGATAAGGCTCGTTGCACGACACGAGTTACTAAAATTTAAAAAAATAAATCATTTCTTTCTTTATTACCCGATTGATTAATATATATTGACGACATACCACATCGTTTTATGATAAACACTTCATTAAACATGAATGCATCGCATAAAAATGCGCGTGTCAGTGCCCTAAATACTCAAATTTACAAATTCAAGTGGTATTTGAAATTCATAAGCTGTCTGCAGTCGTCACTGAGCCCTTATTCACATTCGTATGCGTCTGCGCATATTTGCCTTGACCTCGGAAAACAAATTGATATACATTAAATCCATGTTTTGAAAACATATTTTTTATGATTAAAAGATTTATTCTTAAATTGGACTGTAGTGACGACTTTGCGTGCGAAATACCACGTTATGAAGATTAAGGAATGAAATGTCTTAAAAGCTGTACTTAAACTTCTATTGGGGCAATAATAATAAGTTTATTTAAACTTTGGTGTTGTCAAAGCATTAGTAAGGAATTGCTCACCGCAATAGCAACCGGTGTCGCCGAGTGAACCTCCGTTACTTAAGCTCTAAGTATTCATTAGATATGATTAGTTAATTTATTGTAAGTTAAATTATAAGAGAGCAAGGAATATCCAAGATATTATAGTTATCTTCATAATATAATTAATTAAATAATACATTTAGTCTTAGATGTTAGTTTTAAGCGTAGACACAGGCGCGTTCTCGGATGTGACGACCTTAACTTAAGCTATTTTAATATTTGAAAATCTCATTATAATTTATTAATTTTCTGTTTTATGTTAGCTTATATTCAGGATTTTATAATACTGTTGCAAATATAGAAAGATTATCGATATTACCTTTGTGAAAAGTTATAAAATGGATAGAAGTTTATAAAAGGTTAGGGCGCAGTTCGTGCGTCGTGAATTTTGGTAAAAATCGATAATTTGTCTTCAAGGTTGACTAAATAACACATTAAAAAAATCGAAGTTCTAATTTTTTATGATATTAAATTAGACTAATATAACTATAGGTCGTTATATTCGAAAATGCTAATTACACTTTCTAGTCTCGTTAATACAGATTTTCTAATTCCGAAATATCACATCACTAACAAGCTTTCGCCTGATTATCCTACTTCACAATTTGTTGTAAGTATTTATCTTACCTATACGTACAAACATAGAAGATTAATGTAGGTGCATAATGTTTATTCTTATGAAATATTGTATAGCACAGAAGTCACAAGAAATTTGATAATGACAATAGAATACGTACGTTATCACAAAAAAAAATGCTGTGTAAATATTTCGTGTCAGATTTCAAGTACTACTCGTAATAGGACCGATCTATCATGGCACAAGAATGGGTATAAAATCTATATAACTCGCATGAAATACAGAGAACAAGTCAATACCTATATGCGGTATGGTTTTTTGTTAATTATATTATAGCTAAAAATACTTTTTCTGTGTATTTGGAAATCCGCATTTTATCTAGCCTACATAATTGCAGACTATACCTAGTAAGAAGATATAGGCGATTTCTCTACTCGTTATCGAATATTTTGTGGCTCCTGTCCCATTAGGCAATGTAGAAATGAATATTTGAAACATCCTTATTGCCTCCGTCCAGTGAAATACATGCGTAGGCATGACCACAAGCTGTAACGCAGTGCCTTGTGAACAAGTCTGTCTATGTCTTTTGTAACACGTAATTGTACAGACGTCTTTTATATCATAACATGTATTAAGTAAATTGCCATCGTTGATAGTCATTAGTTTTTGTGCTATAGTAAGTTAGTCTGATTCGCTCTACTATTCTCATATTAAATATTTGTACCTACGAATATTAGGGTGCCTTGACTGTGACTCCCCATTATCTTCTGAGAGAAAACGTTTTGAGAAGAACGCTTGGGATAATCATTATGAGATATGTGTGCCTTATTCATAATACATACAGTACAACTTTTAGGTTCTAGTACTAAGGCTTTAACTATGCAGAAGCTCCTCATTTACGTATACAACTCAAAGGCACTACAAATCTACAAATGCAACTCAAATTGAATGTAATTTATTAAAGACACGTGCGTAAAAAGAAAGAAAAGACGTAATTATGTACGTTTCATGTAAGTATTAGGAATTAAAACGTTCCGAACGTTTAAGTAACACGTTTTTCATGTGTCCTTAAGTATTTTCGTTTTGGTTCATTTATGATGATAATGATACAGAGAGTCAAAGAAAGAAACAAATTCAGCCATTACTCTCGTGTAGGATTTAGATTTCACGCAAAAGATATTTCATATTATTAAATAATCCTGAAAGTCCATTAATTTATAAAAAAAATATAATTATTTACAGAAACCCTTTTTTAAATTATTTATATAAGTAATGAAATGAAAATATTTTAAAAGACCAATCCATTGTAGGCAATGCCTTTATGCCTTGTTATTTGGTCATCATCATGAGTAAAAAAAACTATTGAATCTTGTTCAAAATTCATCCATTACATTTTTTTAACAAGCACCTTAAAAGAGAAACTAAGTTGGTTTTGCTTCTGTGTGTAAAAAGCCTCAAATCATATTCAGATTTACAAAAAAAAAAATATAATTTAGCGTACCTACCATTTCCAAGCTGCGTTAAACGAAGAAAATTTTTTTTTTATTATTTTTTAAATCTTGTTGCAGAATAAATGATTTCTATTTCTAAAAAGAAGTATTGTAAAATATTAACTGACATAATTAATAAACTGTAGAAACTATTTATGTAATCAGTGAGTGTAGTTACTTATAATCTTGCCGCTCTGTCTTGCATTTAGTTATAATAAATCTTACCTACTTTAGCTGTACTTAATGTTATCATAACTGTGAACATGTGAATTAAGCCAAAAGGTATATGAGTGCTAGAATTATTCTCAGAATGACAATTAACTTAGAGTATGAATAAGTGTCAAGAGAGTGTCATAGGATTCGTCTAGTCTGAACCATTTCAGGAAGAACTGAAAACTGGCCCATGAGAACAGTCACAAATACAATAATTATACCACTTCTGTCACTCAGTATTGTGTAAGGACAATCTGCTTTGTGCAATCGTACGTGCATTATGTGCAATAACGTGTACCTAAACTTTTTCAAACATGAACCGTATTGCGTTTGCGATAAGATAACAAGGGTTAACATATTATTGCTCGTGATTGTACGAGTAAGTCAATGGAAATGAAGAAGAAAATTGACAATAGAACAATAGATTTACCGTTGATTAATTGAAATATGGTTTGACACGCTCTGTATGGATAAAAGTCTAGATCAATGAACTGAACGATTTAAATCTTTGGAACTGAAGTGAACATATTTTTAAATTTTTTTAAAAGACATACTTTTTTTCTAGGCTTAATTTTAATTTTATTTCATAAAGTGTAAATGAAAAGTCGTATGACAACATTGTGCATCAGTTGTCTTACGGCCAATATGGTGTGAAATGAAAAGATAAGATACTTATTTTACCATACTGTGTTACATTATTTTACCATGCAAATCCACATCCTTTTGGTAACCCAGGCTTATGATTTATCTCATATCTTTACTTCCATTGACTTACACCTTCAGCGACTGACATTGTAAATGTAAAAAATAGTCATGGTCGTATAATAAAACCGAATCGTCTCGAAATTTACTCGTAAAAACAGTAGTCTTAAGTGATGTTTTATTATTTGAATTGAGTATTTGCCATAACGTGTCTGTAGATGCCATATTTCGTAGTAAAAGATTAAAATGATAATTTAAGTTTCTTGAGAATACAGTAGTCATTAAGTGGTCTTTCTGTATGAAACCAAGTGTTGTACCTCACTATCTCCTATTCTTGCTTATTCCTTGTATGTACGTACTTATTTCGTATTAATTTTATGACATTGTTTTTATTTACATGTAATGTTAATCGTAAGAACCTAGTTAAGTATGTTGACTAAGTCACAAGATAATTTATTACCAATGACATGTTTTTAAATTCTTTTTATATACCTATTTTTTTGTATAGTTGAATGTAAAAAGTTGAGATATATATTTTGATGAAATAGCTATGAACTTAATGTGTTTTAATATAATATAATTGTAGGAGTTGCCAGATGTGTGATTTACTAACATGTGTTATATTTTACCACGGTCTAGTGTTTTCACAATCGTTTAGAGATGTACAGTACCTTATAAACTTGCCTTATCATGAACAAAGCATACCTATGCTTATTGCAACAGAAGCTTGACGATTTATGTTATCCGGCATTGATTGTAGGTACGATACAATTGAAAAGTAGTCGGCCTGTTTTTTTTTTATTTGGTAAATTGTAAAATATTTACTTTTTATTTGAGCTGTTTTTATCTAGGTTTTATAAATAACTAGTCATACATTTTTACAAACACTTGTAGATACATTTACTACTTAATCAAGAAAATTAATTTCATCAATCTTTAATTTTGCGTACGAATACGAAAATAATACATATAATGTGACTTTTGAATTGTATCGTACCGTACGTTATATTATATTGAATTTGAATTGAAACTAATGTGGGTTAATAACTCTTAAGGTGGGTATAGACTACAACATTTCCTCGAGCGTTTCGGTGTAATGTAACATTCCTGCGAATGCTCGGCGTTGTATTACGGGTAAATGCTTACAGCAAGTGTGCATTTACCCGTAACATTTCGTTGTACCTGCGTTCATTCTTCTTTGAAAATTTTTCATCCCTCTTCCTCCGCGTTACCCCGCACCCGCGTATCGCCCGCGCTCGTGCAAAGGCTCGACGAAATGTTACACCAATATGCTCGCGTTGGTTTTAAAAAAGGCTGTAACAAAATGGCGAATGCTCGATGTTCTGATACAAGAAAATGTTGTAGTCTATACTCACCTTAAATGACAAAAAACAAAAATCGTTCGTTTCTCTTATATTATGTGAAATTTTATTGAACTTTCTGACAGAAATCTCCATAACTGTAACGATTATGAAATTGCACATTTGAAAAATCATTTAAGTACTTATTGTAATGAACATTAAAGTCTTCATAAAAATAATGTACAGATATAATTGTATCGTTTAGAGATATCGAGAACCAAGTAAGTGCATATTTATATTCGGTGGTATTATTAAATGTACCCGTATATTGTGCAGTACCTACTACAGAAATATACAGAACAGATACAAACATCAAAAACATCTATTTGCATATTAGCAATAGCAACATGATCTTGTAAATCTATAAACATATTACATTAATTAAAATAACTTTCTGGTAATTTTAGGAGCTCATGCGAAGAACCACAACTCATGTTTTTAAAATTTATTTTTTTTAAATAGGTAGTACTACCATTACCCAGCATTATTATTCGTAGTCGCTACATATTATCCGCTAAATTGAACTAAATGTGAAACATGTGAAAAATTATCCGAATAGATGTTAAAAGTTTGTATTAAAATATTATGCAATAAGTCAAAGATCATGAATATGCTAAGTCTTCTAATTTCGTGCCATCAATTCAGACTCTTCCCACACCACTGTGCCATACCATTCAATAACGATGTACTTTCATAGGCCTATACCAGCTAGTGCCATTTTACCCGCATCAAGTGTAACCACATTGCTGTTCATCCCTTAATAGCTACTTAAACTATCTTTAAATAAAAATTAATATTGAATCCAAAGAATACCTACTCTCCTAAACAGTATTTTATTATTGATATATTGTGAGTTGTGACTCACCAATTTCTTTTTAAGTTCACTGCTATAATCTAATTTTGGCGCATGCTGGTTTAGGTTATACAATTACTATAAAGCGTTTAAATGATAAAGTTTCCCACGAGTACTTAATTATGTCTATGTTACTGCAACTTTCACATTTCAGAACAAATTAAATATAGTCACATTTATAATTTTGTATTTATTTACCCCTAGCCTAAAATCAGAATCCTCAGAAAGACTAATTGCAAGATACGTATTGTATAGGTATCTTATATGACTTAGGTATTTTAAAAACGCACACAGGCTTTCGTTTACGTTTAATATTTTTACAATTATGTTTATTGTAATGCTTGTACAATAATTCCATAATAAAATATATAGGTACAATAATAAAGAAAAGTAAAAAAAGGAACTAAACATACATATAAATAAAAAATTGGTGACAAACTATTAGGTTCTCCTCTGGATCAGCGACCCAAAGTGGATCTTGGCATCCAACACGAGATGACGCCCACTGCTCCCTGTCTTGTGCAACCTCTTGCAAATTTACAGGCCCTAGCAACTCGCACAGGGCCCTCACGACCATATCTCTCCAGCGGTACTTTGGAAGCCCGACCGGCCTTCGCCCACTTGGCACCCCCATCACGCTTCACCGCGCGATCATCATCCATGCGTTCCTCATGGCCCAGCCAGCGGAGTCTGTGAGCTTTAGTTTCTCCCATAATGTTAGGCTGCATTATGAGTTCCTCAAACTCGCAGTTCTTGCGTATTCTCCAGCTGCCATCCTCATTTCTCGTCGGTCCCAAAATCTTCCGCCATATCTTCCTTTTCGTTGCCAGAAGCTTGATTTCTTTCCTCAATGTGAGCGTCTTAATTTCACAGCCATGCATTAAGATTGGACGTATAATCGTCTTGTAAATTCGAATCTTAGTGGTTCTGCTTAAAAGCCGAGAAGTCAGCACGCAGTGCACGCGGTGCATCGCAAGAGTCACGAGGCATTTTGTATACGGATGTCAATCTCCTGCTCTCTTGTATGGGTATCGGTAACCGAGCATACAAGGTACTTCAATGTAGTAATGCCGTTGTAGGTCACATCTCCTACGCGAAGATGCTCTTGGGAACGTCTGGTATTCCTGTATCTCTTCATGTGAAGGTACTCATTTCAGATTCAGATTCATCAGATTCGCTACGCAGACGACTTAGCCTTATTGGGCGAAACAGAAGATCAGGTGCGAACGATGGTAAGAGTGCTGGATGTCCATTATATAATCAAGTTATTAATATTTTTAGCAACTTAATGTCTTATTTACGAACGTTGCCAAAAAGCCTATTGGTGATCATAAACGCTTTATAAAAATCGAAAGCAAACTTTGTTTGACTTAGAAATTGAACTCAAGGCCGCCAGACAACGTAGAACACGCTTTCCAAAGAAGTAAGATCTAAGCCACTGCTGTCCGGAACAGGCATGCAGCCCACCTAACCGAAACCAGCCACTGCGGCCTGTTCCATTGTGAGACACCTAAAAAAAGCTCCGCTCAATCTTCTGACAAATTG
Organism: Mecyna flavalis; assembly: GCA_949319885.1. Taxonomy (NCBI): domain Eukaryota; kingdom Metazoa; phylum Arthropoda; class Insecta; order Lepidoptera; family Crambidae; genus Mecyna; species Mecyna flavalis. The sequence continues at coordinate 18,701,127 of OX439425.1, read as the reverse complement.
TAGCCTCCTATGTTCTTCAAGTTTTTTAAGTGTAGTGACTTCCATGTTGCCGGAATACAGCTGGACGCTGTAAAAGTTCTTTCTCATACCAGAACTGAGACAGGAATCAAACACAGAACCTACTTAGATCCTACCTATTAAAACCTTAAATCGAAGACGTCACTAGCCTTGTAGACAATCCAGGTTCCGGGTCAATTGATATATTAATATACTTATTATAGCACCCTCTAACGAAAAGAGTAAACTAAGAACTAAGGAAAGAGAGTGTTTATTGCCCTTTTTATATTAAGAGTCAATTTGTAGGAAAATCCTCGTAATAAATCATCCATATTAAGTTTAAAAAAAATATTGAATTAAACATTAATTTTCTTTATTACCGTTAAACAATCTAACATTCCAATTATTGTAATCCTGATGTATTCAAAGTGGTAATTTCATTAAGGAGTATTAATCAGATTTTTTTGTAAACAAATCTATGGAATTTAATACCTTCTTCTATCAGGAGCAGGTCAAATAACTATTTAAAAAATGAATGCCCAAATATTTAGTAAACTTAGTTCAAACATGTCACGAAAGGCCCTGAAATATCCGTTACTATTCCACATACGAGTTCCATTATAGGAAATTTAGCAAGTACCGTCACAGCGCTAAACGAAAAACGGTCGCCACCCTAACCATTTACACAAATAAGAAAACCGTTATCACCTACTCTATAAATACATGCCTGACATGACCTTACTCATTTCGAGACTAGACTTTCTCTACTGAACAAGATGACATTTTTCTAGTTAACCCTGTTTATACCAAAGTAAATATTAAAGCTCTAGCCTATTTTTGACAGCTGTTCAATGATGGCTCATAAAACAGTTTGGGTAATTGTGGGAGCAGTTTTAGTGACGGTAGCGGCTATTTCGATTCACAAAGAAGACGAAATAAGTGGTTACGAAGACAATTTTGAAGATGACGATGATGTAGAAAAATATAGTGCATCTATAAACAATGCATCAACGAGTAATAGGCAAGGAAAAATACGTGAGTAGCCATCCTTTTTTATGAATTATGAAAAAATGCTGTGCGTGAAAATATTGGAAAGAAGTAAAAACTTTGTGTAAACAGACCTCAGAAACAGATATTTTAAATGAGTTCATTACATATATGAATAGGCCAAATTGTTCAATTAAAAAAAATGAAATCTCAGACAGATCTTCACTTCGAGAAAGGGAAGGTAAGTAACAATTCAATATACTCTCTGGTAAGTAATGCCATGCGCTTCTAATGAGTAAATTGAGTTACATGTAATTATATTGTAGTTCAATGTGCTCTTCCGCTTCCCGTCTTACCGTGCCCCCTGATAAATTGTTCGAGTTTAAAAATGCTTTGTTGCACATAACACCAAATATGTAGGATTCTATAGTGCTGCGCCTATAGATGTATTTTCTGTTGTCTGCTATTTTAGCTTCAATAGGTACTGACTTTACGAGCTATTTATTTCCCTTACTTGTTTTCACGCTACGTTTTACGTGAATACTAACACAAAGATAATATATACCCTTAAGTTATAATCATGCACTATGTATCATTGAAGCTTCTATTCCACAACGGATAACCTACTTTTTCAACCATGTACGTCGCCTAAATACCATTATGTAACATTATGTAAAATAACCTAACTACTATTCGACGAGCCAATAGTGGTCGAGAAGTCGGTTATTACACCAGAGGTCCCGGGTTCGGTCCCGTCTGTTCGTATCGGTCTGGATGTAGGTATAATATGTACATAGGTATTTACAAAAGAAAGTAATTCGATGGTAGAGCCACTCTGTAACCTTGATAATTGACGATTCTTATGCATAAAGGAGCATACATGAATATAGGAATAAATCTCTAAAGCCTGAACTTTAACTTAAACAACAAATACTGCATATGATTGCAGTGTTCCCGTTCGTGAGCATCGTTCGCTTCGCCAACACGGACTGCACCTCCACCAACACGCTGACTGGGACGTGCCTGGCGCGCAGAGAGTGCAACAATCTCAATGGCATCGTCACCGGCACCTGCGCTTCTAGAAGAGGACGGTGCTGCTTAGGTCAGTTCTTTCTAGCTTTATATGACGGTTTAAGGCAGAGAAAGATATGGGATGGGAAGGTAAGATGTAAACCCCGCCCGCTGTAAAAATAAAACTCCTCGTTTTACATGTCTGGTTTGCAGGGGAAGCTCTACTTTTGGACTTTTTGGGCTGTAGCTCAGGGCCCCGTGGAAATTTAATGATAATTTTTTTTAAACGTCTGCGTGGCTATAGGAAAGGTTTAAAAATGTGACTATATAATGCATTTAGGAAGGCCCTTAAGTAGTTTCAGCGCAGGGCCCCGCATATTCATGATCTGCCCTTGCTGGCTTGGAACAGACCCCGACATGAATGGTTACACCCCGCCTGCTTTGTTTCTGTCAGAGCAGCGCGCTTTTTTAGGCAACAAGAGTCCCACCACCCTGTCCCCAAAATTTTTTTTACTAAAATTCGATTTAAATATTAGATTTATAAACAATTTATTTGCATAAAACAAATGCTTCTTAGTCTGGTATTGGTATATCTACGGCTTTGAAATAAAAGTACTACCTACTCTCGATAGTTTTATTGTAGGTAGTAATCTGTTCTAAGAATTTTTCGATTCATCCTTGTATTTTGTAACTTACCTATTTCAAGATTTAATATGACGTAGACGCTAGAAAATTATCTTCTTACAACGAGACTCAGGGCAAAAAATTCACCATATACGTCACCAAACTGTAATAACGAATTCAATATTGTAATAAGATAAATCTCATCTCATCAAGAACATCTACGACACAGGAGGTGAAGAATTTAATATGTGTATGATATTCTAGTTTCCCGGTCGTGTGGAGCCACGACAAACGTAAACAACACGTACTTTGCAAGCCCCGGCTACCCCGCGGCCTACCCGGGGGGCGCTGCTTGCTCCATTATCGTCAATCGGTGTAACTCCAACATTTGCCAGGTAAGGTTTCTCTTAATGCACTAGAAAACATTTAACTCCCCCAAACCCTAACATTGTAGAATTAAGGTTTAAATAAATTAAAAAACAATGTTTCGTCTTCTTTGTGAAAAAACCTGCAATGAAGTAGTGGTAGTTCTAAGAATTTATTGTCACAGAGGATAGCTGTCTTGCTACTCCACTACTACAAGTAGGTACCTACTCTACTATTCTTTTAATTTTGTCGGATTACCAACTACTTGCAGTACATAATCTAACTTAACTCTAAGGCGTCAGTAATAAAATACTTAACCTTACTGAGTATTATTTAATATTTTGGTTAAATAATAATAACTTTAATAACGCTTGTAGAAAGCTTATACCAATACATTTATCATTTGGTCTTAGACAAACTCTGATGCGCAAAGCATTAATCTTTCTAGCAACCGTACTCCTTGTCCACTTAACGTCCTCAGCTCCGAATCGACTTCTTGGACATGGTGCTCGCCCAGCCGGACGGCGACGGAAACTGCCTCACAGACGCCATCACCATAACCGGGGGCAACGCGATCGTGCCCACCCTCTGCGGCGACAACACGGGACAGACCATCTTCGTGGACTTCAACGGGAACACCGCCATCACCATCACCGTCACCGCCACCAGTTCGACTGCCTTCGCGAGGAGGTGGAACATGCGGATCTTGCAGCTCGGCTGCGATTGTCCAGGAATAGGTTGAATACATTTTATTTTAAATACTATTTCAGTTGACATTCGCGCAACTGCCAGCCAGTGTCGCCTATGTCATTGAAAAATATTATACCCAGGAAGCGCGTAGTTCAATGTGCTGCCTCAATATAGGCTCATCTAATCTTATAGCCTGTGCTTTCAAGTGCACTGCTTTTCGTTGCTAAAAAGTAGGGTTGTAACGGAGGCCTTCTTAACGGAGGCGGAGGCGGATGCGAAGGCGATGAGTTTTACTTCCGCGGATGCGGAGGTTAACGGAGGCGGAGGCGAAGGTGAAAGTGGATGTAAATAAAATATGTACTTAACACTTAAGTTAACATTTAAAACATAAAGTAAAAAAAAATAAGTTAACTTTTTTGTAATCAAAATTAGTAGGTAATCAAAATTAAATTTAAAAAAGGAGAGGTAAATTAAATTTTACAAACAATAGTTTTGCGGCTTTATCACCTTCCAAACGATTTCTAAGGGATTCATAAATAAATGCAGCTGAACTAAATAATTGTTCACTTGGCACTGAACTTGGCGGCGCCGATAAGTACGTGCGAACGATGGGAGAAAAAGCTTCATATTTATTGTTATTTCTCCACCACAATAATGGATCATCGTCTAATTTGAGTCTGTTTTCTATATCATATTCATTAATGTAAACGTAACGTAAATAAAACTCCGTTACAACTCCGCAAAAATTGTGCGGAGGCGGAAGCGGAGGCGAAGGTACGATTTCTTGCGGAACTTCCGCAGTAACGGAGGCGGAGGCGAAGTTCCGTTACAACCCTACTAAAAAGTATCCTGCACCCAAAATAGTTTTATTTGACAACTTTGTAGATTTTACAAACAGGCACACTACACACTACAAAAATCTCAAGAACGCAGCAGCCACTGCCAATTTTATTGCCATTATTTTTAACGAATTAATACCTGCATTTCCTTTATTACCTATATTTGATTTTTTTCTCTAAGAAACAAACACATTAGTAACTAGATATTAATTACCTGTCTACGCTACTGTCGCTACTCAATTTTATAATTATACCAAAATCATATCCTTTATACGATATTATGATGGGCATCACGTGTGCAATGTGCAGACCAGACCAATAGTAAAGTGTAAAATACCGCATAAGATTACCTATGCATGCACGCATGTGCTAACTGAACGAATTATCTTAAACGCATCCGTCAATTGCATCTTTGAATGATACTTGAACTCATTTCGTAGCATGAAAATTGCTTTGCACTTTGATTGTAATTGAACCATTATCGAGTTACATTGACATCCGGTTTAACGATATAATATATTTTCAGTACGTTGACCTAATTGTAAGACCGTATAAGAAGCATTGTGATGTTAAATTTTAACTTAGGGTGCATGATCGATTTATGATCTACGGATTACAAGTGCTCCGTTAAAAAAACCCACAAAAGATAGGATAAAGGCAAGCTACCCCGATTGGGTGTGAAGGGGAACCGGGGGAGTTTAGTGGGTAGTGGACGCTTCAGTCTCGAGTCCTTCACGGCCTTCACGGCCGCAGGTTTAGCTAGCCTGCGGTTATGGTGCATGAATGCATTCTCCTCCGAAAAAAAAAGATAAAGACAAGCTGAATAGCTCAATGGACTGTTAATTTCAGTTTACTGAATTTGTTTTGCGAGTAGCCAAGGATCGTGCGAAGTAGCAAGCATTAGGAGAGGCCTATGTCTAGAATTAGACTGCGGCGGGCTGATGATGATTATGAATTTGTTGCTCGTAGTTTACTGAATTAAAATTTGTTTTGCGAGTAGCCAAGGATCGTGCGAAGTAGCAAGCATTAGGAGAGGCTTTTGTCCAGAAATGAACTGCGACAGGCTGATGATGATTTTGACCTTTATTCCCCGTGGTCCCTGTGATAGTCCCTGGAAGGTACCTTGGGGAATTATTTTCCCCGTGGTTCCTTAATATAAGCCAACTAATTTAAAAAGGTATAATAAACATAAACATGTTTTTTTTAATTTTAATAAACTTAATGTGTGCAAATGCTGGAAAACAAATGAATGTCGGAAAAACAAATGAATTAGAGGAAACAAGTGAATGTCGGGGAAACAAATGAATGTCGGAAAAACCAATGAACGTCGGGGAAACAAGTGAAGGTAGGAAAGCATTGTCTAGTAATCTGTAGTTAGAAAAACAGATGCAAGCGATTTTCGACCTTATCGACATTTACCAAAATAACGGGTTTTAATGAAATAGCGAAGTTAGTGAATTGAGCGTTGGGGAAAAGTAACAAAAATTTATAGGTCAATATAAGGTCGAAAATGGCTTGCATCTGTTTTTTTAACTACAGATTACTAGACAATGCTCTCCTGCCTTCACTTGTTTCCCCGACGTTCATTGGTTTTTCCGACATTCATTTGTTTCCCCGACATTCACTTGTTTCCTCTAATTCATTTGTTTTTCCGACATTCATTTGTTTTCCAGAATTTGCACACATTATTTTTATTAAAATTAAAAAAAAATGTTTATGTTTATTATACCTTTTTAAATTAGTTGGCTTATACTAAATTCAGGGACCACGGGGAAAATGATTGCCCGTGGTACCTTCCAGGGACTATCACAGGGACCACGGCCACGGGGAATAAAGGGATTCTGAATTTGGTTTGCTTTCTGTCAGGAAATGAGTAGTCTCAAAACTGATTCAATATAAACGTTTCCAGCTCCCAACGGCTGCTTGCAATACTACACGGGCACATCTGGCACCATCACCAGTTTCAACTACGGCGCGGCCGCCAACACGCTGCTCAGCGGCTCGCTGGTCACCGGCACGCGCCAGCTGGTCAACCTCAACTACGGCATCTGCATCAGGATGGAGGCTGGCTACTGCGCCATACAGTATGCTCAGGTAAGTGTGCGTGCTGTTTCTTCGTACTGTTAGACGAATAATTGGTTCACTCGATTAACACATCACTATGGTCACCGCGTACGTTGCCCCGCACTAGTCGGGGAGATAGACAGATAGATTTTGCCGCGCTTGCAATGTATAATGCCGAATATTGTAAAAGCATATTAAATTGTAATTATCAAGAGAAATGTATTTTATATCTAACAGTAGGTACTTAGGTCTGAGTAGTGTGCTGTTTATAACCTCGATCGATGCCATTCGATATCTACATAAGCACTTCAGAGCTCATACACCGTATATTCTACTAAGATAGGTATTCCCTTCAATTTAAAGCTTACAATATAATATTATGACAAATTATGCAGAAGCGTCTTTCTCACATCTTTCAATTTAATGCAAAGAAAGATGACGCCTTTCTATAAATTACTTCGGTTGGCAGACAATCTTGAAGCTCACTTAGGGTAGCCATCTCTAAAATTTGGAAAACAGGACAAGACGCGTGAAAACCCCGGATTTTCCCCGTCAACAAGATCTTTTAAACATATTCAATGTAATAAAAAACATCGTGGTGTGCGGGCATAGTGCGTGTCTCGCGGGCGGCCAAATTATTTTTTTTTTTTATTTATCAATGTTACAAATGAAACCTTCCTCGGACGCTCCCCGGATGCTTTCTAAACTAGGACAAATCCGGGGAAACCCGGACGGATGGCAACCCTAAGCTCACTTAATGGTAAGCGATCACAGCGACCTAATCCATATTGAGACAATTTACCAGAAAGCACCAATTTCTTGCAATACTGTAGATAGACTCCTTTGACTTTTCTTGGTATATTATAATGATATGAACATACGCTTTTAAAAAGTGAGATTCAATTGAATGAGCCGTTCACGGAGCCGTTGCAGTCAGCTTGAATACGTGTGTCTGCCAAGAATATGACTCTAAAATCCAAAAATTACTTCTTAAAGTACCTATTCTGATTAACTGGTAAACATTAATTTTCTTCCAGTCTGGTGGCGCATACTCTTTCACAGTGACGGGCGACGTCGAGGGCGCTGACAACACAGTGCTTGGCACAGCAATAGGCGCGGTCAACGGACTGGGCTGCACCACTGACTTCGTGGTCATACCCAACCCTACGGACGTTGCGACTGGCCTCCCGGTGCCTACCGACCGATTCTGCGGACTTGGATTTGTACCCGTTACTTGTAAGCCTATCGCTATCATTATTATCTTTAATACAAAAGTCTCTTTTATTGAAACGCAATTTATTGACCTCATTAAGCATATTCTGGAAATAGCTCACAAGAAACAATAACACAATTATACATTGTTATGTTATTACGCTAAAAGAAATTTGTACCTATGTCAGTACTGTCGGTCTCTTTACATTTTCTATAAATTACTTTTATAGGTAAAATCAAACTTGAAGATAAAATTGTAAATGCTGTACAAAAATCTAAGACTAAAAATGTTCTTTCACAGCTGCATCTAAACCTTTCGTCCTTTACGTGGCGACGAACGCTAACGAAGGCGTCACAGTAAACACACCTCCGGACGTGGCGAACAGAGGATTCTCTCTGGATTATTCCCAAATCGCCTGTTAACATCTTGTAGGTACAGTCAAAAGCACGTCAGACGTAACACTTTGGACTATGTACCACTCTTATGTCGGGGGCATAAGTGCTATTATCAAACTGCAAGTGTTAACCGTGATGTGCTGTTGACTGTACTTAAACTAGCGGCACGCTATGATGGCCGCTTTGACATATTACAATAAATAGTTTTTATAACGCTTTCGGCTTTCGCACTTTTTATATTAACTATCTGCTGTGCAGCAGTTTATATGCCGTTTTAATTTTAGAGCCGTTTTTTACGTTTAGTCGCATAATGCCTAATTCGCAAAATGGCTACCGAGTCTCGAAAGGACTACTTCGCAAAATGCCCACTTAGCTAAAGGACGACTTCGCGTAATGCCTAATTCGCTAAAGGACCAATTCGCATAATGGCTACTTAGCTAAAGGACTAATTCTTGAAAGGACTACTTCGCAAAAGGACTAATTCGCAAAATGGCCAATATTTACCAAATGAATTAAAATTAAAATGAAATCAAATACCAGTTAGATTCATTGGTAATATTTATTGGATTTTTTTATTTATGATTTTTTTTAAAGAAATATACATGCAGATAAAAAATAGACGTATAGATGCTTAAGCGAGACTACGCAGCTAATTTTAGTCTAAATAATAACTTTAAAATTGAATTATTTAAAGACCTATGTACCTACCAGGAAAGCAGAAATTCGTTGGAAGTTGATGGTTATGCCAGATTACTTAGCTCAATATTATGGGTCAAATACATAGTTTAAATTGAACTATCACATTTCAAAAGAAAAAGTACCAGGGCGTCAGAAATGAATTTATCAACTTCCATTGAATTTCTGCTCTCCTAGTATTTTCAAATACAAGAACCTAAGTTTTAACGCACGACGATACACCCCGGTGACAATCTCGAAGGGGACATATAGGAATAAACGATAATAACGATTTTATAATTGTACCTATCCCCTGAACAATTGTAACACATTCGTTTTTTAAAGAAACTAACATCTAGAATGGATATTGTTTGTAAATAAAAAAATCCAATAAATATTACCAATGAATCTAACTGGTATTTGATTTCATTTAAATTTTTAGTCATTTGGTAAATATTGGCCATTTTGCGAATTAGTCCTTTTGCGAAGTAGTCCTTTCAAGAATTAGTCCTTTAGCTAAGTAGCCATTATGCGAATTAGTCCTTTAGCGAATTAGGCATTACGCGAAGTCGTCCTTTAGCTAAGTGGGCATTTTGCGAAGTAGTCCTTTCGAGACTCGGTAGCCATTTTGCGAATTAGGCATTATGCGACTAAACGGGTTTTTTAAACCGTTGTTTTGGGCTTTATTATACTGTAAAACCATGTTTTTTAATATGTCAAAACGGCCATCATAGCGTGCCGCTAATATAAGTACCTACATCTTTATTCGACGGTTTTCGGTATCTAGGTATTGTAATTTTCTCAATTTTGTTGTGATTTGAAAAGCATACATTGACAGCTTTTAGATGGCATGGTATGAGTGGTTATCAATATTTTTCCATGTGTTTGTTGTTTTTGTATCCTTTTTGAAAATATTGAAATAAATATATTAAAAATATGTACCTTTTTATTTTTCCGAGCATTTTGTATCGAACCAGATTTGACAAGTCCAGTTATTAGATTTAAGCGACAACTACAGTCTGTTCACCATAAGTTGTCCTTTAGCCGCTATATTGGCAGTATTGCCTATTGTACGCTTTGTAAACCTGTCAAAAAACAGATTGAAAGTATTGAAAAACAATAGTACCAATATAGCGGCTAAAGGACTTCTTATCGTGAACGACCTGTACCATCTGCCCCCCCCCCCCCCCCCCCCGTAACCCTTAAGAGGTGAAATAAATGAATCGGATCAATTTAATGATATCATTCTCTTTTTGGATGATTTTTGATCATTAATACCTATTTTATATCTCTTTTTTTATGAGTACCTACTCACTATATTTTGAACAATTCAAAGTATGTTAAGTTCTCATATTTCAGATACGTTTCAGTAATATTCACTAAAAATAAAAAGCTCTCGTAAAATATTAACGTTTATTATTAAACAATTACACAGCTAAAAACAATAAAATCACAATTGCAACTAATACTTTTGACTAAAATATGAATGATGTACTGTAGTTAAGTTAAAGCTGGTAGGATTTTTAGATTATTCTATTTGTATAATTATGTAACAATCTCTGTATGTACTATTAAACACAACGTGGTAAATATTATTATGTCGCAATTGAAGGCACAACTATTCCTACATTTCCTCCGATTTACTACTTCTAAAAGAGATAATGTGATATCTAATTAAAATATTTGTAATTTTATTATAATTTAAATTACCATAATAAATAACAGCATTACAATGGTTCCTGTCAAAAAGCTTAATAAAAAAAATAAGGTACTAATCTGTATCTTTTTTTAACATAATTATACCTAGATAGAACAGTTATAATAGATCGAAGTAGTTTATTGCTTTTAGGTTCCTTCTTACATCAATTCCTGCAACTTCTAAGGAGACTGACGTTCACGTCGAATAAAATTTCAGGTTTTTTTTTTAAATAATCACATTTCATTCTGGGCTGCACAGATAATTGTCAAAAGTTCTATTATGCGAAATCAGCTAACGTGAGCTCGTCCAAAATTGGTTACCACAACATGACGTAATTTAACCACGAATTTATCTCGGAGTTACGCCATTTTAGTGATTTCAAATATGTACTGAACTGAACAACACAACACGTTATTCTAGTGTAATCATTGCAAAATTTAGGTCTTCAATACGAAGATTTTATACAAACAAACACACTGAAATACACAGGACATTCGTCTTTCAAGAGTGCCACAAGTGACTCATTGATACGTTCTTTGAATCCGGACATCCGTACTCTTTGGCTCGGCACTCAGTACCGTCGCGTAAAATGACACTAAGACTTTACATTCGAATATTTATAGGACACCTTCAGATTATCCACTACCAAATGCAACCTTTACACATTGCGAACCTTTGCTTCATCGATACCAAAATCATACATTCCATGATTACTATGCTATATAATTATATTTTCAAAATTTTCATGGTTTCTTTAGCACTTAAATATAATTTTCTTCTAAAACCAGACAACGGAGCTAATTAAGTAAATTATGTATCGCCCAAGTACAGTAATAATCGATGATTCATTTTAGTATTCGATGGTCCTATGGTAAACTTCAAAGGCCATGGAACTAACCGTAGACAATCAACGCTACTCTATGCATGAACTGCTTGCACTTGACCCATTCTTCTCTCGATGCTCTTCTTGATGTCGTCGTACCATTTGCCAATGTCGGTGTGATCACGTAAATCTTTGAATGCTTGGCACCCTGGTAAAAGAAATATACTATTCAAACCATGCTCTTTCTACCAGCTTTTTGTCCGATATGGTCAGGGCGCGCTTGCACCATGACTCAAGATTTGACAAGTCTAGTTAGTTATTACTTACTGAGACTACCTTTTTTTTATACTAAGTCAGTTGGCAGACAGACACGCAGCCCACCTGATGGTAAGCGGCCACTGCGGCCTATTCCATTGAGAGACACTTCAGCAGGAAGTGTCGCTCAATGTGCTGCCAGACTGTAGGCTCGTCTGATCTTCAGGCCTTTGATTTCAAGTGTGCTGGCTCCTCCCACATTAATATTGCCGGAACACAGCCAGAGCTGTTATGGCGGCAGATTTCACCTGTGAGGGTGGTAGCTAGCCAGACGGACTCTGAAAAGGCCCTTCCACCAACCAGACCCTAGGCGGGAATCGAACCCACGACCTCCGGGTTTTATACCCGAGCGGCTTTGCCACTGTTCCACGGAGGGGCGGTCAAATTAATCTAAAAATGTAACACATATAACTTTTTTTCAGGAATTTATTGTGAAATTATGCAGGAAGGAATAGCAAAGCATTAATGTGTAGTCGAATCTCCCAGAATAGTTATTTATGTGACTGCTGCATAATGAGGGTCATTAAAATACGAATGTGGTTTTATGAAACGAACGAAGTGAGTTTCATAAAAGAATCACATGAGTATTTTAATGACTAATTATGTACAGTCACATACATAACTTTATCTTCATTCATACGATAATATGTCTATTTTATAGTCAGGATTGATGAGCAAACGCCCTAGTTACCAACATAATCTGTATGTAAAAGTTAGTTTAGTACTGTCATAATTAATGACTGACGTTTGTAGTTTTTAAATCCATAAACAATCTAGACTCGAGTTGATTTCGATTCTCAAATCGATTGTTATAATTTCAGCATCGAATTAAATGTATAGGAATGGAACATAAAATTACTAATCGACTAATTCGATAATCGAAAAAACCTATTAATTTTTACTTTTAAAGAAGACGTTCGAAATTTGGACGTGATTTCGTATCAGTTACCGACACTAAAATGTAAACATTTCAATGCAGCCACAGATACTTATATCTAAATGTAGGGCGTTTGCTCATCGCTCCTGAATATAAAATAGACATATTATGGTATGGATGTAGATAAAGTATATTTATTATTTCAGTGAAAGTAATAAAGCATAGACCAAAAAATCACTCGCAAATACATGATACAGTGCACTTTTCCTTTTGCAGCCCCATAAAAAATAAATACGGATTGAACTGTTTGTTATAGGATCCACATAATAAAATGGCCTACTTTAGAGCCTAAGTACGGAAAATCTCCAGTAAACATAATCTACGACAGTATTTGTAAGTAAAATAATATACCTTCGATGCTACTAAGTACGCCATAGATAGTGATGTCGGCCAGATTAGGCTGATCTCCGCCGTAGAAGCGGCCTTTCTTCTTCACCGCCGCCGTCCAGTGGTTGGCCGCATCGTACAAAGACTGTCTGGCATCGTCTTTGATGTTATGTCTGGAATGTTCCATATAAATTGTTGCTAACGTCTTTTATGTATTTAAATCGAAATGTAAGTACGCACTTAACTTCAGATCGAACACAACCAATTAGACCATTCTTTCCTAACTGCATATGTTGCTGTCAGGTTTGTTAACGATAATATTTTTACCCAAAGAGGTGGGCCGTAAGTTTTAAATATTTATCGATACGTAATGGATATCATAATGAACACAGGTACTATTGGCCGAACAGTGTTGACTGTTGACCCAACACACTATTTGGCCAATAGTGTTGGAATTTAACATGAAATTTATAAATGATACCAATCAGGGCAGTATCACATGATGTTGAATCTATATTAGTAGTAGTGTAGCAGTAGTGTAGCACGTGAACACAACTAAATAATTTTTAACAAGGAAGTATCCATTGAAACACATAACTTATTGAAATGTTAATATAAGTATTTTAACAATACCTTAACCAGTGATGTATCTAGGGTTCTAAATTTAGTCTAGCTAGCTGGTTGAATAAGGTTCAGAACTAGTTCATGGTTAAATTATTTATCTAGATGCAATTGTACAAACGCGAAGAAAAGTCTTGATATTATTTTAAGTCTGAAGTCATAAGATTTATTAAAATATATTAATTAACTAGCTGACCCGGTGAACTTCGTATCACTTAGCGAAAATCAAACGTTTGACAGGTAAGAACAGTTTGTGTGGGAAAATAAAATTGTAGTTTTTAGTATTTTCCTTGCAATTTTTTCATATTTTCTCATCGTATAAACCTTACCTGAACTTCCACGAATATTTCAAGACTAAAATTAGTCAAATCGGTTCAGCCATTTTCGAGTTTTAGCGAGACTAATGAACAGCAATTCGTTTTAATCATTTATATAGATTTTTCTGAGTAATATTTTTTGAGTCACAATAATTGTATAAATTTCATTAATTATTATATAACAATATCTAAATCTTAACTCTGTAACCATTTAGTTATAAACTATACGTAGCTTGTACCATGGGTTCTAGCACTATCACACTACCACAGATAAAATTCCATTGAGGGACACTTAACCAAACATTGCTTAATATGCTGTTACTCTTTATGCATTTCTGACCTAGACTGTATAAAATGTTGTTAGTGACATTAATATTGCCGAAGCACAGCAATTATGGCTGCAGAAGTCATATGTGACGGTGGTAGCAAACCAGTTGTATTCAGAAAAAGCGCGACCACACTGAATGTGGGAATCGAGCCCTGATCTCTGAATGTTAGACCCGAGCGGCATAGCTATTGAAATGAGTCCCAAAATATTCTTAGGGAAATGTTTCGACATAAACTAATAATTACCTTTTCTTAAGTCTCTTCGCAATGACCCACATAGCAGCAGCACCGCCGTAGACCATCAGCGCGCACTCCCAGCCCGGGAACTGCTGCCGCCAGCCGCCGGCCTCCTCGAACCACCGGAAGGTCTCCAGCGCCTCGCCGACCGTCCGGTACACGTTGGGAGACAGCGTGTGTACTAGCACGCGATCTGCCCATTGCCTCCACTCACGCTCCTCCCTACGATGAACCATTTATCGTTTTAGCAACAAGAAGAAGACAAACCTATTTAAATTGACAGAGAACCTACACTTAATTGGCTAATTGGATATATACAAAGATATATAAACAACTACGAAATTCACATAAATTACTTCTAGTGAAGGAAGTCATTCAAATATAAATAAGGTGACGTCAAACTTTTGATTTTAGTAAACAAATTGCTAGCAGAAGAAAGATCAACTGTTGTCTTTACAGGAATTCTTATTCTGAAATAACATAATTTAAAAATTTTATAGTTTTTAAATTAAGTTATTTCAAAAATCTTTTGAATGTCACAGTACTTTGGATGCGTAAAGATAAAGCATTTGAACCTGAACGCTTCGCATGTGACGCAAAGATTGTATATACTTACAACTCAGCCGCTCTTTCACGCTCGTCCGGTACAACGGCATTGTGCATAACAAAATATTTATTGGCGATGTCAGTCGTGCTCTTCCCATCATCATTTTTGTACTTTGTAGTCGGATAAAACTTTACAATATCCCTCAGTTGAGTCGAGTTATCTTGCAAATACGTCTCGAGCACGGATATTATCGCGGTGCTATCCAGCAGTTGCTGAAAAAGAAAGTCGTTATAATTGCAACCATTGAGCCTCAAAGTAAACAATTACAGATTGTAATGAAGAGATTTAATGGCCTTGCAGCATTATTTACAGAATGGACCTATTTTTCAGTGAGTAAATATAACTTTATATTTCACTTTAAACTTTTGCCTATTATTCCTAAAGATGAATTGTTTTAAAAAAATTCCTCAAGTACTGTTGAATTTAAATCTGTCCTAGTAGATTATTGAATTTTACAAAGAGGAGGGATGTGTGGGTGGGCTGCGACAAAATAACTTTGTTTTTAGATTTATTTAAGTAAGTAATTTTAATAGGTATTTATTGGTGATGGCAGTCATGCTCTTTCCATCATCTCGATGATCGATTTGGTGTAATGACTGAGAAATCTGCTATTACACTAGAGGTTGCAGGTTCGATCATTTGTGTGCATAAATGGCACTTAAATTTGTAAAATCTTCCATTTTTTTAAGCTATTGAATTTTTTATTTATAATACCTGATAACCTCCATCAACTTTTGCCAGAACTATTGGTACTTTCTTGTATCCAGACCACTTGATAGCTTGTCGAAGCACTGCATCAACTTCAACTATTTCGTAACTAATACCCCGTGAGTCCAGATATGCACGGACTTTGCAACAAAATGGACATGTTCGGTACTGGAACAGAACTAGCTGCAAATTGCTGGTGTCTGATTCGTTTATTATCTAAAAACAAATTAAAAAAAATAACTTGCTTACTTTTATAGGAATATATTTAATTTATGAATACATATAAACATGTTTAAAAATTAACATAATATTATTATAACAATCCAATTCCAAAAACACAGTAAATATAATATAATAATGTATATTATAAGGACAAATTTTATTTTAACCAATAGAATATAATATGACATAATATCCATATTATTCTGAGTCCAAATCTGTATGTACTGAGTCTTAAACAGTCATACTGACATTGATATGTTTCACTGATGTGTAAATACAAATATCTAAGTACGATCGCAGACACCCGCGCGTGATCACCCTTAAGGCTAAAATCCTGTGCAGTATTTTCACGTTTACAAGCGCCGCTCCTAAGAAGTCACGATGCGTGTGCACGGTATATTTTTCCAAAAGTGATCATGCGTGGGTGTCACAAATTATAATTATGGCTATAGTTTTATTGATAATAATTAATAATTGAACTTTTCAAGTGTCATAATAATAACATTGACAATTTCTTTAATATAAATCATTATAACATTCAAATACAATAATAAATTTGCACAGCAAAGCAAAGCAAGATGGAATCCATTTTCACAAAAAAAGCAATTTCATGATAAAATAACTAAAGACTTGTTTTATTACTTGGGAAGTGATGCATAAACTCAATATCATTAACTAAGTCATAGTTCATACAAGTACATTTGTTAATATCTAATTCTATGGTATCAGAAAAAAAATTGTGATTTTTATTTGTACTCATTTCCTTTTTACTAGACACTACAGAATTTAGTAGATAGGTAAAACAAGTCAATCTTTTTTTTTATAAAATAAATTATTTCGCACTGCCATAAATCACATAACAAACAATTTTTGCACAAAAAGAATATTTTTATATCACTTTAGTAATAATTCTCATCTACTCATTACAAGGGAATGTACAATATCAAAACACAATTTAAGAAAAAAAAATATTTTATCTTTGAAATAACACTGCCTTGCTTTATCATGCAAATAGTAGAAAATAATGCATAAGAAGAAACAAATTTAAATAAATTTTTAACATTTTTTTTAGGCAGAATAATAAGATAAAATTCGTATGTGTAAATATACTAGACATCATAATGGCGTAATATGACCTAATCAAAACAAATTAAAAAAACAATGCTCATAAAATTATCTCTAAAATGGGACTCAAACCCAAATCCTTCTCTTTTTATAAGATATAATAACTAAAACCAAAGGGGAAATTAGTATGTTTAAAATTAAAGCGTTGCAGGACAAAACTTGTATCATTTACACAGAGTAAATAAGCTTTTGATACTTTAAGTATTTTTACTTTCGTTAAGCCAGCAATTGCATGCACATTTAGAGCACACAGAAAATTACAAATCATGGATACAGATAGAATCAGTGTAAAATTGCTAATTTTATATGAATTAACCTCTATGTTTACCAAAATATTTTATGGTGCTTGAGCTATAGATAGAGCATGTAATAGAGCTATGCAACACACAAAAACATAATAATAATAACTATACAAGTATTATGATATTAATATCAGGGTAATAACCATTACTAGGTACATTACTAAAATGAATACTCTTGTGTTACAGAAATTCTTACTTTGAAATGAGGTGTGTACTCTGGAGCTTCCTTTAGAAAAGCAAACTCCTCATTTTCTACAGGCGCTGTGGGCTTCTTTATATTTATTTTGTAATGTGTATAACCTCCATATCCCGCACCGATCAGGATACCAACACTGGCACTGACTAAGGTCAGCTTCGCAGTCGATTTCGGGAGTCGGCTTTTTGTTGAATAAAGTATTTTAGAAATTGACACATTTTCTTTCAGGGAAGGAATCACTACTTTACGCAATATCGTGAAAGTCGGCCGCCACATAATTTCACTGTCAGAAGAAAGTTTATTTCACAGCATTTGAGTCTGAAAAAATTCTGAAGGAAAAAGGAAGGCGCACAGCACAGAATCAATTCATAAATAGTCTATGGCATCTATCCATGAAGTTAAGTTTTTTCTTTAACTTCATGCATCTATCTTTTACCTTGCTCAGTGGTCTATGGCATAGAGTATAGTTTATATAGAGTAGAGTATATGCACTCTATGTCAATCGTCAATCGTAAGAAAAGATTATAAAATAATTATGTCATTATCAATATCATTGATCACGTACTTATAAATAACGTAAAAACTGGAAAATTGGAATAGTAGAAAGTAAAATTCTTATCTAAAATGTGTGAAGAAAGATTTAACGAAAGTTTTTGGTAGATTGAAGATGTTGAAGATAGATATCATAGGTACGGTAAAATATTAAAGAACCACTTGGACATAGACTATAGAATTTATATTTATTGTCTGTCGTCGTCGTAGTCTGCGAGTTTCCCACTTGATTTGTTAAAAATATTCTTGTGAACCTGAAAATGATTTGTCTGTGTTGTCGTTCAGTGATTTGGAACTTAATTCTTACAAAGTTGGAGTGTTAAACTATTTACCATTACCTTGTCCCGGCAAAGTAGGAAGGTGAATCCCTTTTCCCAGCTTGCTATTATCAATTGGCGCCTAATCTTACCAATCACTTTTTATTTTGTTTTACTTTTCATTGTTTGGTGATTAAAGTTTTGTGCGTAGGGGAGCGGGCATGCCCGGAGGATGTTGTCGTCGTCACGGTCGCGGGGCTCCGGACGAGGGCCTGACGGCAGTCCACGGACTCAGGTCATAGCACCCATGTCGGAGCGGCAGCAGCTGGCCCTGGTGATGCAGATATCGTCCCAGGAGGCTCTTCCAGGTCAGCATTATTTCTAAATTATAAACACCTCCCTCGGAAAACAGATAACTAACTTCCCGCCCTTTTTTTATTCAGCCGCTCCGACCTCTCCTTTACCTCCTCCGCCTCCAGAAGAGAAGAAACGTTCCAAAAAGAGCCACGGTGAACGACACCATTCATCAGGAAAAAGTTCTCACCATCATCCTAAGAAGCATATTGAACATGGGCCCCAGCTTCGCATATACTTAGGTAAGTAAAGTAATAACTAACTCTAATAATTTTGCAATGATTAAATTGTATTTAATAAAATACTAGTGGTCGCCCTCGCGGTTTCCCCCATGCCTAATTTCCTTTTTCAACTATCCCCTCTTTCCCCCATATTTCTGGTATAAAAAGTATCCCATGTCCGTCCCCTGGTTCTAAGCTACCTCTTCACCAATTTTCAGCCAAATTGGTTCATCTGTTCTTCTATACTAATATTATAAAGAGGAAAGATTTGATTGTTTGTTTGTTTGTTTGTTTGTATGCTTGTTTGTTTGTTTGAATTGAATAGGCTAAACTACTGAACCGATTTGAATAATTCTTTCACTGTTGGATAGCTACACTATCCCCGGTGAACATAGGGTACTTTTGATCTCGGAAATGTGGGAGGAAGGGGGGGATATTTGAAAAAAGAAATTACGCGCGGGTGAAACCGCGGGCGGAAGGAAAGTTATAAATAGTGTAACTAACACCACTTTCTTTTATACATAAAGAAGCTTTATTATAGATATAAAGATACAAACAAAATATATATTATCTTATTTCTTAAATGTAAATGTACAGTAGAAGTAACAAGAGTCAGGAATGCAGAGAACATTAATTTAAATATAAAAAGAAATAACCCCTTTTATAAAAATGGGTAAAAATAAACATAAATAATTAATTATATCCAATTCATACTAGTATGAATTGGATACAGGAACTAGTTCCTACTACAGAGAGAAATTATTCTTTGTTGTATCTTTGCAATAATAATAATAATATCACTCACACAATAAAATTAAAAAGAGTGGTCATAGGTTTTATATGATTACTTCAACCGATCAATTATTATTTTTGGTGCGTCTCTTTTTACACTTGACATTGAAGGAATCACTGGTTGCACATAAAACACAGGATATAGTCCAGAATAAAAAAAAAGAAAAAGATTCATATTTTGCAAATGAGTATTCATACATCCCCATGAGAATAATAAAAAACAATTTTATTATGTATTAATCAAAAAGGGTGTAGTTAGAAATAATGAGAAGAAAATTCTCACAATTCCTACTGTACGGGAGAGGAAAAATGGCATTTAATATTGTAATAGAATAAAATGGACAATATATACTAAAAATATTGTATTTTTTAACAAAAACACAATGTATTGATCAATATATCTTCTATACATAAATAAAAATGGATTGCAGTTTGCTAGTCTATAAACCACCACATTATGTCAAGCATTCACATTTTTTTTATTATTCAATAATAATTTTAGTCATGTTTTATAAAAAATTTTCTGATTAGGCAAAACAAAATTACCATGTGCTGTTAAGTTAAACAAATTCCTTGTATATATTTGTCAGGTAACAATGATATAAACAATATATATATATATATTAGACAAAATCACATCAATGCACGAGTGTACGTTGATCTAACCACAAAATAAGTAGCGTAAGCACTTGTGGTATTGGTTTTACAAACAATGAATGTATTTGAAATATTATACATTATACTAAAATACATCAAGTCACATAACAAACACAAATTTTCATCACATAAGTGTTTATCCTGGGTGGGATTCGAACCCACAACCCCGGGCACATGGTCACTACCAAATACACCGTCAGTAATGATGCTGTCTTCAAAACCATAAATTATAATTATAATCTAACAATGGCCTAACTGTTATCTTAATATGTAACCAAGGCAAAAATAATTGTAGAATAACAATTAAACATTCTATTTGTGATTTGTGAAATCAGTCTAAAATGTGCAAGCGGCTTGGCTCGCAGAAACTTTGAGGTCACTTATGAAGGAAGGGAATGATACATCTTGTTAAAAATAATTTTTATAGAGCAAAAATACTAATTATCTGGCATAGCCACATAATAGCAGATGTCAGGTCATAATTATTTTTTAAAACTTGAATTTCTTAAAGGGGTTTGAGATTTTTGTATGGAGGCTGGCTTACCTTGTGGTACGCCATTTTAATTTTTTTTTCAAATAGCGTTCACGTAAAATTCTATGAAAAATCGATACCTTACATTAATACAAACATAATAAATGTTATTAGACAAAAACCTGTAAAGTGTCACATTTTAAAGCTACTTCTTTATTTTAAGATTTTTTGTGTCAAGTTATAGTGCACATAAAATTCATTCAAAAATGGATACCTGACATCAATACAAACATAAAATGTCATTAGACTGAAACCCGTGAAGCGTCACGTTTAAAAGATATCAGCAAACTGGGGGAGTTTAGTGGGTAGTGGACTACACAGTGCAGCTTGTGGCGAGCTGTTGGTGTGTGGCGACACCACGGACCCGAGACCTCCCGGGGGAACTTACCATCTTATCCCCCACCTTTGGCTTGCCCTAGTTGGCTGTCCAGAGTGGAGCGCAAGAGCTATATTATGCTCGAAAGGGTGGAAATGCTCAACCTGCGTAATAACGGGGAACGGCTGACCGGATTACTGCGATCCAGAAACCGGTGCACACCTCTCGGCACCCTTAGCCAACCACGCCGGTGTTGCGCCCGTGCTGCCCGCGACCCTAGTGGCCGCTTAGAGTGGTGGCTGTTTTCGGGGGCCCATCTATTGGGAGGCAAGTCACCATCTGCCATAATTATCAAGATGAGACATTTGATATGGCAGACGTCCCGCTGTCTCATCAATATCCCGGCAACCAGTCCAGCAACTACCTCACCATAGTCCCTTCTCTCTGCAATAGTCCCAGCACTTAGCCCGTGCTGTCTTTGGCTGTATCTTTCCCATGGTACAAGTCAGAGACAGTACCCGCTAGGTGTACGTATCCCACTTTAGATAATTGTGTCTCAAAGGGGCCTCTGCGTGTTGGATCTGTATCCCCACGTACGCCTTCCAAAAGGACCGGCCTATGTGCCGTGATATCCCGTAGGAGAGACACAATAATAATAATAAATGACAATCGAACAATATTTTTAGTGTCTGAAAATCATAACGATAATAAAACTATAAAATGTCTACTTGTTTAATCTATTTGCTTCTCAACCGCAAGTGAAAAATGGTGAGTTTGGAAAAAAAATCAACCTTTTGCTTAATCGTTGTACTGCATCAATGTGACCTTATTAGTAGTAATTTCAATGTTTATTTATATAATTATGTTACCGGCCAAACCCGATTTCAGGACAAACTAGTTTGGCTTAGGCCAAACTGTTTTTAAGTCAAAATAGAATAAATATATTATTATAGTGAAAACAAAAAAGGTTTTTAGGGTTTAAAAAAATAACCACGAAAGCTTCTATCTAACCTATATCTATCCGTGTCGATTTCCCCCTTATAAATATGTAGTATTCTGTGACCTAAGTACAAACTAGTTTGGCCTAGGCCGAACTAGTTTATCCTGAAATCGGGTTTGGCCGGTAATATATGTATATCAATGTTTGCTGTAGATGATATTTCGATGTTATTCAATATAATATATCCCGAGCAAGTGTGTTCGTTTGGAATGTCAATAAATACCTATGTTTATACAAAAAGTATTAGCATCTGTGTACTTCAATCATGCTGAGAACCGCAAATATGTTAACCGGACCATTGACCGCCCAGCCCCAAACATGGCGTATTTAACCCTTAGACCAATTTTTGGTCTGACATTTACCTCTTTAATTGCCATCACCGTAATGTGTTAGTGTGGAATATGTGCGCAACACGAAGTTACACGTTAAATATTAAAATTGCTAGTAATGAATGCATTTATACTTCAATATTAGTTGCAATAAACGTGGTTAATTTACAATCCAGTATATTCTTACCAGACCATAGAATATCAATTAAATATATTTATTAAAATCATTTTGTTTATTAAAAATAGCGCTGTTTAAATCAATTTCAGGGGTACTACTAACCACCTGGAAGCGGCGCGTCGAACTAAAAACAAATTTGGCCTTGGAATTATACAACCATAATTATACGCGTGTTAGGTAACCCGAGGGACATATTTAAGGAGAGTGGTCAGAATCCGATTTAGAGTCCATTTCGCTATAAAAAATATATCCTTAATTTTTTTCATAATTATCCTAATAATTGATGTAATTATGCATGAACTACCTAAAAATCCCGTGTGCTGAGTGGCCGGTTATACCCCAAACTCAAATTGTACGCGAGAACAATAATTTGAGTAATGAACGAGTGCACAAAATAGGTTCTGTGAAGGGAAGAATGTCCGCACGTTACGCGGATTTTCAGGTTTCGACTAAGGTTATTGACAGATATTTACCAGATTTTTAAATGATTTATACTTATTTTGATATATGGAAGCATGAACTATTTTGGGTTTAAATATGTCCCTCGCATTTCCTGTCATACTGTATAATTATATTAACATCCCGAGATCTCTTTTAAATTTCCGTGTTGCCATTTAAGATATTAAACGTATCCGAGCACTGGCGTAATCACCGCCCACTAACTCATATGATCATTCCTTGCTATATTCCTCTCTTTTATATAAAAAAAAAATTACTCACACTTGAAAACTTACAAAAATTACGGATGTCGGGCGATGAATAACTGATGACAGTAAAGTTTGCATGCGATCTGGCATGCTGTGAATAATGTTCTTTATATCCACTTGTGGAATTTCATGCCAGGCGGTCACCGGAGCGGTTTTCATTCACGGAGGGTTTTGGAGGGTTAACACTCCGTCTAAGTTTTCTTTTTAGCATGTCCCAGACATGTTCTTTAAGGTCCATGTCCGGTCTTATTGCGGGCCACTGTATAATCCGAAT
This sequence comes from Mecyna flavalis, assembly GCA_949319885.1. Lineage (NCBI taxonomy): Eukaryota > Metazoa > Arthropoda > Insecta > Lepidoptera > Crambidae > Mecyna > Mecyna flavalis. Next base: position 18,677,334 of record OX439425.1, on the reverse strand, counting down.
GTCGACCTCCTTAAGGTCATCAATAACGCAAAGCGCTGTATGAAGTCGGGCATTATCTTGCATTCAAAAAAAATTTACTTCCAACGAACCCCATGCAAGGCACTGCTGAAAGACGACCTTCAACATTCATTAACTCGGTACGACCGACCTGGGCTGTAGCGGCTATCGGAATGCGCTACATACGGCAGACTTACATTTCTCTATGCGGGAGACTAGTGACAACAACGCAAGATTGCAAGTCAGCAAAAAGTGCACGTGTAAACATTGGCTTCGAGACACGTCACTCGCACGTCACTCACTGAGACAGCCAATCAGATATTCGATCCTACGTCGCGCTAGCAGAGTTATTCTCTCAGCTAGCATATACAGCGTGCAATTTTAGTCGTTGTTTTCCCGCAGTAAAATGATTCTATCTTAGTAGTAAAATAGATTAATACAGTTATTTTTTAAGTGAAATCAAAAGTTTTACGATTATGATAGACGAAACTCGAACCAATAGTACTAGCTGCGTCACGGACGGTCACCGGCAGGGGTCATTGCCCTTTGCGTTTATCAAAAAAAAAATGATTATTTACTATTTACTTACATTTGTTTTCCATTTTTCCATCAAACTTTTAAAAAATAATCACTAAAAGTTCAAAAAAAAAAATTCAATCAAAAATTACATGCATAAATCGATAGTACTACTGAAGGTAAAGCGTTCTGCTGCGGGAAAACGACTAAAATAACACGCAGTATACAACACACCAAGACGGTACATTGGGCCGCGGTCCCCGAGCACAGACACCTAGCTTGGAGGAAGATCTTCCCTTTTCGTTGACGTCTTGATACGTGACCTTCATACGTCACATTGGTGACCACCAGACATCGGACAGCAGCAATCTTCTGACGCAAGTATGGTAATTATCACTCCTCGCAAGAAGCGGCAACGCCTCATTGGGTCCACGGACAGCGAAATAAGAACGACTTGGTCCCAGGGCACACGCAGACGCTCCACGGCACACAACGACCGGTCATCATGGATGTCACACCGGCGTGCCACGTGCACCAGCCTCGTCTCAAAGGACGGAGCATCCCGAGCATCACTGTCCACTGGAATGACATTTCCAAAGAAAAGAGGAGGGGGTGTTATGTTCCGGCTATCGGAATGCGCTACATACGGCAGACTGACAACAACAACGCAAGATTGCAAGTCAGCGAAAAGTAGGTACACGTGTAAAACATTGGCTTCGAGACTCGTCACTCGTCACTGAGACAGCCAATCAGATATTCAATCCTGCGTCGCGCTAGCAGAGAACAGTTATTCTCTCGGCTAGCATTATAATAATACAACACACCAAAACGGTTGGGTCGCGGTCCCCGAGCACAGACACCTAGCTCGGAGGAAGATCTTCCCTTTTCGTTGACGTCATGATACGTGAACATCATACGGTGCACACCATTATTTTATCGTTTTTGTATTTTTGGGAATAAAAATAATTTTATTGTCCTATTGATCAAAATGTTAATTTGATATTTTAATAATTGTTGTTGTTGACAAAAACGTAGAATAATAATCAAAACACCTTTTTTATTGTTGAATTCCATTTCTCAATATTAACAATTTGCTTTGGATCAACCAAATAAAATTAATGGGCGTTGTAACAACAACAACTGGCAACACTATCCTGTAGCAGTTTTTAAGATTGACATTTCACGTAGTTCCAATTTTGGCCACCGGAACAAATTAGTTTGTCGGTCGGTCTACTATAGTTACGTTTACTCCGAAAAAGTTACGTTTACTCCGAAAAAAGTTACGTTTACTCCGAAAAAGTTACGTTTATTTCGAAAAAGGAACTGTTTTATACTTAATCCACTTATCAATCGAGTGTTTAGCTTGATGAGCACATCACTTGACATCACTATTCTGACCATAGACTAGCACTCTTTGACTTGACAGATGTCAATTGTCAACTCAAGCCATCGACGATCGACGCCGTCCGTCGTCGATGACATTAAAAAGGTTAAAAAGTCGGCCCCTTTACGTCGTTGAGTCATATAAATTATTGAGAATAATTTCACTTTTGAATTTACATCGTTTTGCTATACAAATGTTTTATAAAAGTGCGTAGTTGTTTTTCCAAAAATATATTTCGTTGCAAGGAATTTTATCGTGAAACGGAGCGTTGGGGCGTGTTGCAAGAACTGTCGACGAATGATGGCCGCTCCGTAACGCTAACTTCGTGGCGGTCTCCTAGACCGAATTTGCGTTGGGGTTTCTTGTGGTAATAAATCGTGCACAGCAAGTAATAATATCAAACAGTGTCCCACGTCGTGAAATGCTAAGGAGGACGCCCTCGCTCAATAAAGGGGAGTCCATTGTTGCTTGTAACTTTTCTTATCGTTGTTACTTACTCGTAAATTGCACGCCGCACTATTTTACGTACATGACCCTTTCTTGATGCTAATAATGACCTGACTGACGCGACAGTGTAATTATCTAAGTCATTATTGTTTACAAAAACCTGACCGATATTCTTCTTTGCCTGATAATGCGTTGTCTAGCTGTATATATGAACGAGAGCTCACAGGTAATAGCCCTTTTAAATGCAGAAAAATTGTTTCTATCATTAAATCTAAGTGCACTCTTCAAAATTGTTCATAGGCACATCAGTTGGAAGATTTCAATTTGTCATAAATTACTTTATAATTCGAAAAATATCAATCTTGATGGTATTTTCCTAAGCTGCATAAACTGGCTCAAGTGTAGCCAAATGTAACTGCAGTCTTGCTTTTTTTATTTGTTACTTATAAATACTTTGAACATTGTATCTTACAGTTGTTTTTGTATAATTTACTATCCATTAATAAATTAAATTTTGTTATTTGAGATAGATAAACAATTGTCTGTGTATGCTTTTCAGTTGTAAAATAAATACAAGCTTTGCTCTGCATGAAAAAGCTAGTAATGTTTGATTATGAAACATTATGTGGAAAAATATACTTTTTGGATGTTAATTTTATGACAACTATGTATTTATATAATCTTGGCAGCTAATTAGGTAATTACAAACTTATAATATGACCTTGTTACTTTAAATGAACTAAATTTAAGGTTAATTAAACAGTTGTAAATGGTGTTTCAAGTCAGAGACATCTTTTTTTCATGACACAGTTGCATATGACAGCATTATATTAGCACATCATGCATGCTTAGGAACTTTTTTTAATCCTATATGGGTAATTGTTTGATTTGAATATAAATAATATAGTCTTTTTTTTTTAAATTTAAACAGCCAGTAGTGTACATTTTATATTCTACCAATTACTTATATCAAATATACAAATATGGAAAAGTGAGGTTATCAAGATATTATTCACTATCATCCATATTCTATCACAGTATAGAGGTTAATAGAATTCTGCATCTTGAAGTTTTCTCATAAATTGACCACTAATGTATGGTTAGTCCCTGAAGACACTTGTGTGGAACAGTATGTATTATTTTGCAGATAGCGTGAGAGCAACACACGGAAGTCGGGCAAGGGATGATAGCAGCAAGAAAGGCAATGCAAGCAGCAGTGACTCAAAGAAACACTACAACATGGATGGCCTAGCGCAGGGCGAACATTTTGATGGCAAGGACTCAAACAATCCAGACAAAAGCAGTGAAGGCAAAAGCGCAGGTAGTAGTAATTTGTATTTTCGGAGAACAATCTTTACATAATAAGGCCTTAGTTAATATTTTTCCTTTTTTATTTTATATTTTAATAAAACCTCCACCTGTAACTTCCTGCATTGTCTTAGTTATGATTTCATATCATTCTATAATTTCTTACGAGGATTGATTTCTTAGAATATTAGAGAACCAAAGACATTCTAAAATCTAAGTATTATGTACATTTTGTTGATATTCATTGCTTTAATTTAATAAACCCATTGAGTTACAAGTACTTCGTATAGAGACGCTATACAGAACAAAAAATGTGTCGCAAAATGATGACGGGGGTAGGTGGGGCGGGCGGGGCGAGCACGCTGGACTAACTGATGTATTTTGCTACAGCGGATGTCGTCTAACCAAACTATAAGACTTGCAGCGCTAGATTACTTACAGAGTATATTTTTCTCGCTGCTTGCTTGCTTACGCGTTTTGTTCGAAATGCCTATCTCAAAGATCTTACACTACAGAAGAAACATAGCTTTTTGTTCATTTAATGCCTAATAGGTAAACAAGAAAAGTAAAAGAAAATAAACTGATGTGCACTTAAGTGTTTTAAAATTAAAATCGCTAACCAGACCTGACACTTTTATCTTGCTTTGCCATAGAATTAAACGAAATGAAATAAAAATCCATCATTGCAATTTCATACTTTATTTTGTTATACAAGCGAAAACCAATTAAAATTTAAATTGCTATACTGGTTGAAGGGGTACACACACACACAATAATAAAGATTCAAATGATTATTTGTATGAGCATCAAACTTACTAAACTAATTATTACTTTAGTAAGTTTTTGACGCGCATACAAATAATCATTTGAATTTTCGCTCGGCAGCCATGTATCTTCTCTTTTGTCGTGATCAGGAGGAGGAAATCTAAAAGTAAACATTCACTTTTATTATTGTAATGGTTACAAAAACCCTATATGCGACGTGCGTGTCCAACACGCCCCTAGCTGTTTTTATAAAATTTTATTATAAGCTTTAACTTAAGATTTTTATTCAGCCAACGGGCAAGGTGAAAAGTTCTCGGCCTGACAATGAAAGACTGCGGTTTTAAAATAAAAAATGATTTTATTTTTCTACATATTCTCCGTTGACTTCAACACACTTAGTCCAGCGTTTCTCTAACATCAGAATTCCTTCCCGGAAGTGAGAGTCTGGGAGGCTGTGAAAGTATTCATCTACGGCCCTCTCAACTTCTTCATTGGATGCAAAGCGCTTCCCAGAAACAAATTTTTTCAAGTTAGGGAATAGATAGAAGTCTGAGGGTGCCAAATCCGGCGAATAAGGAGGATGTTCGAGCAAATCGTACCCCAAATCCCGCAGTTTCCCCATCGCTAAAGCACCTTTGTGAACAGGTGCATTGTCCTGGTGAAAGATGATTTTTTTCTTCTGCAAACCAGGTCTTTTTTCGCGAATTTTTGCATCCAGCTGGTCAAGAAGGTTGGAGTAATATTCTCCTGTTATCGTTTTGCCTTTTTTGAGGTAATCAATCAACAAAATCCCTTTCGCATCCCAAAAGACACTGGCCATGACCTTTCCGGCAGATGCGATCGACTTCGCTTTCTTTGGCGCTGAACCACCGGCTTCCACCCACTGCTTTGACTGCTGTTTTGTTTCTGGCGTGTAGTGGTGGACCCAAGTCTCATCCATGGTGATAAATCGCCGCACAAAATCGGTTGCATCCCTCTTAAATCGGTCCAAACATTGCAGCGAAAGTCGTTTGCGCGTTTGCTTTTGATCAGCATTCAGCAAATGCGGCACCCATCTTGCGCAGAGCTTTCACATTCCTAATTCTTCATGCAAGATGTTCCGCACCCTTTCCTCAGATATCCCCACGGCCTCAGCTATTTCACGCACTTTAACTCGCCTATCATCCAACACGATATTGTGTACCTTTTCGATGATTTCCGGTGTGGTTGCGGTTTTTGGCCGTCCGTCACGTGGGTCATCTTCGAGGGATGTGCGACCACGTTTAAATTCAGCTGCCCATTTTTTAACGGTTGACATTGAAGGAGCAGAGTCCCCGTACACTTTTGTCAACTTTGGATGAATTTCCTTAGGGGTTAACCCATCCAAAACGAAGAATTTTATGACCGCACGATACTCCAGTTTATCCATTTTAAAGAAAAACACGTACGACGTTTGCTTTAAAAAATCGTGTAAACAAAATATATGGAGAAACACCGTGAAACTTGTCATACGAACTAATGATAAGTTTATCTAGACAGGAAAAAAATAAAATTGCGGGTTGTTATGTAATTTCTATGACAGGCCGAGAACTTTTCACCTTACCCTCGTAGGTACGGGCGGTAGTCAAGTCAAGTTATACAATATTCTGTGACCATTTCAACTAGCTATTTCTACATATCTACCTTTTTATACATACAGCACTGTGACAGACAGACAGAGAGACAGGGTAATAATAGAGCTAAAAAATATCAGATAAACTTAAGAAATACCAACCTTTTGGTACCTACCTACTTATACTATCTGTACGGTTCACTTTTCATAATCTATGATTTTCAGACAAAGCGTCAGTGCACTCGAAAATTCTGTACATTAAATAATTTTGGTTGGTTTTAGTTTATATTTTGTTTACTTACCGATGAAAAGTCACTCCACAGTGTTTTATATTTGGTATATAATTGGTTTTTACTCGTTTTTAACACGCAAGACGGCATTTTTAATTGACAGTTTTGACAAGCGGTCGCGATGAGCGTAGGCGAGTGACTAAATGAGTTGTTACATCGTGTCAACAAAGCATCACGCAAAAATTTTGTTTGCGGTGTCGGTTCCATACGCTAGTAATTGTAGTTCAATGAATAAACCTAATTAAAGTGGAGTCATTTTAAGATTGTAAGATTTGACGGTTTGTTAGTCTTCAGTCGGGTAAAATTACTCTTATTGGTCATTATTACAATAAATATGTAATTGTAATTGAAAAAGTTAAGCAATTGTGCAGTTCTAACAAAAAGAAAAATGTATTATTTCATGCCCTCCGTTACAAGGTTATGTTGTTGAATATTGATGAATTGTCAAATGTTACCTATTCAAATGACTCAACTTTAAGGCTTAGTTCAGATGGTCGCGCGTTGACGCGCGTACATCCTTACGCGCGTAAAGAATTTCTAAGTAAGGCTAAGTTCAGATGGTCGCGCGTTGACGCGCGTACATCCTTACGCGCGTAAAGAATTCCTAAGTAAATATATCAGACTGTTCACATGAACGCGCGTCTAAGCGCAGCTACGCGCGATCGTCGCTGCACCATCGCCGGTATCTTGATGCGCGCGTGTACGCGCGTTTGCGCGCGTATTGAGTTTCTTTGTTCATGTATCGACGTGTTCAGTTGACTCGCGCGACTTCTAGCGTGCAGACGTACGGAGCAGTGAAAAATGGAGGAGGATTTCGATGTCGATTTATTCATTGATGAAATAGTTGGTGATATACAATATCTTACAGCATTTTCACTGGTTCGTAAATCATTTTCAATTAAGTTTTCTAAATAGTCAAATGTCGCTATCGACATCCTGAAGTAATTAAAAAACTTTTCTTCATGTCTTCTGAGTTTTGGATAAAGAGTAAAATAAAAGCTTAAAGTAGTTCTATCTCTTAAAATCGGATGTACCCAGTATCTTCTTTGTCTTCGTCGTTTTTTGAGCCTCCGATACAAAATCCACAAACAGATTGCCTCGTCCATTTCCATTCTCGATGAATGAATGAATGATCGCGCCCGACTGACGCTTGTCATGTGAACTCCTTGTCGCGCGTACACGCGCGTCAACGCGCGACCATCTGAACTTAGCCTAAATATATCAGACTGTTCACATGAACGCGCGTCTACGCGCAGCTACGCGCGATCGTCGCTGCACCATCGCCGGTATCTTGATGCGCGCATATTGAGTTCCTTTGTTCATGTATCAACGTGTTCAGTTGACTCGCGCGACTTCTAGCGTGCAGACGTACGGAGCAGCGAAAAATGGAGGAGGATTTCGATGTAATTAAAAAACTTTTCTTCATGTTTTCTGAGTTTTGGATAAAGAGTAAAATATAAGCTTAAAGTAGTTCTATCTCTTAAAATCGGAAGTACCCAGTATCTTCTTTGTCTTCGTCGTTTTTTGAGCCTACGATACAAAATCCACAAACAGATTGCCTCGTCCACTTCGATTCTCGATGAATGATCGCGCCCGACTGCCGTGAGCTTACGCTTGTCATGTGAACTCCGTGTCGCGCGTGCACACGCGTCAACGCGCGACCATCTGAACTTAGCCTTAATGTTTTCATGTTTGTAAACTTAACAATTATCTAACAATGTCATAAAATTTCAGCATACTGCCTCAGAAAATCCTGTTTCTGTAGCTATATTTTTGTTATAATATGGCATTGGCAGCAAGACTTTTTTTTGCCAAATCAGTGCCAACAACAATGATGATCATTTTTGGACTGATAAATCCGTTCTTGGTTATATAACCAGTCATGTAGCTGGTCTTGTTTTTTTGTCTTGGAGATTACATCAAGAAGCCCCAGGCAAGGCAAGGATAGTCACAGGCTACAGATGGTATAGTTAGGTTTATGAATGGTGGCTGAATTGAATAAAACAATCTGAGTCTACCCCTTCATGAAAGAGGACCTTCATAACTGCCATGGTCACATTCTCTTGATCAACATACAAGTCTATTTATAAACTTTCAATCTTTTTCTATAAAAAATATTGACAGATCGCAGACAGAATTATTTTGTTAAACTTAATAATATCATTTATTATCTTAAGTTTTTTATTATCATTTGTTTATTAGATAGTTTAATCATCTTTTTCATTTAGAAGGAGTCCAACTCAGTAGCGGAGTGGTGTCCTCCACACAAGATGAAAGTTCAGGGAGCACAAAGAAACAGTATGCAGAAGAAAATCAAGAAGTGGACCCAATTGAAGACGACGTTTCGAAAAGAAAGAAACGGAAAGACAATGATGACAAAGAACCAATGGCGAAGCCCGCCCCTGTGTCTCGAAGTGGACCTGGCCGGTATGTGTTCCTAAAAAAAGGGTTGTATTTAACTGCACATCAAAAAATATAACCTTTGGTGTGCAATCAGTTATTTTGATGTACATTTCAGTATTTTTTTTTATGTACACTTAAAAATATTCCTTAAAAAATACTACTTATGAATAAAAAAAGTAGGTTTCTTAAGCACTGTTTGACAGAATTTTACTCAATATTTGCAACGGTTCTAGTGTACTAACGGGTTCAAAACCACCGGGACCGGCGAGCAAAACCGGAGCCTCGCCGTTAGGCAAGGGCGGTTCTTCGCAAGGTTCGGGGAAAGGGGGAGGAGGTAGCGGATCTGGAAAGGGGATGCAGGCGCAGGGGAAGGGAAGTGGATCTGGGGCTAAGGTAAGCCACAGTATTAACAGTTATACATAGCATATTATGCACCAATTTTTTAATGTTCTGTCTAAGCCTTAAGGAAGTTTAAATAACATGTTTAAATCCAAAACCATTTAACTGATTTGGTAGATTTAATCAAAAATATACATATGCCCACATTTCTAAAACTTGAATAAGTTAAAATATTATGAAATAATGAAAAGACAGCTGTAACTTAAAATTTCTTTCCAATTAATGTTAATTGACTGTTTCATCACAGCTTGACAGAGACTGAAGAAGAATTAGAACAATAACCAGTGCAGCAGTATCCAGTTGAGATAATTATGGTCTTTTTACTACTCAATGTTCCAAAACATTTTGATACCTATTTCGTTCGGTAAACAAAACTGAAGATTGCATAAACTCCAACTGATGTATTAGTCCGATTCGAATCAGATATGACATTCAGAAGCTATTTGTTTATTATACATTAAAAGGCACAGCTATAGGCAATTCTCTTTCATACAATTTTGTAAACTACTAAACTACTATTTCACTTTAATTGTTTTTGGTTAGAAGACACTTTCGTTTAAACAACTTTAATGATTAATTCCACTCTTTTGCGAATATCAAATTCTGTGAAATTAAACGTCATTCTACAATAAAGGGCAAATCCTCCGGTGGATCCAAAGCTACACAGTCGAGCAAGCAAGACAGGAAAAGTCCTGTTGCGAGCCCGAAACCGAATGCTGGTAAGGACGACGGCGATTCGGAGGAGCAGAAGAGTGAATCTGCGGCACCAAAGGTTCCACCGCTGAAGATTGTCATACCCGGAGGAGCGAGTGGATCTGGCAACAGGAATGAGCAAGAAGGTGATGGTATGTTGAGTAATAATCCCAGCGCTGAGAACCCTCCCCCTGTGATGGATCGTCTGGACGCTGTAAATGGTAGCTAAGGGTTCTCGAAGCAAAGCCTCTGTAAGAGTCAAAATTGGTTGTAATTCATTTTCGCGAATTACATTAACTTTGCAGGATATTTTAAATCTAATATTGGTTAAACGTTTATTTAAATAATATAAATCTATCTACATTATAAAAAATAATTTAATATTCGGTGATGTGTTATCTTGAATGTTTTTAACTAATATTAGATGGTGCATAAATGCCTGCAGAAGTAAATGACGTTATACAAAAATACGAATCGTAACCAAATAAAAAAAAAACATAAAAAATTTGGTTACAGATGTAAAACAAAGCGTTTATAAAGATGTTGTTCTAATATGAATTAAACTAAACAGGAGGTTCGGGCCAGAGAGGGGGCGGCAAAGGCCGTGGCAGCGTGTCGACGCTACCGTACGTGATTCCGTGCACAAGTACCGACGCCGGGCAGACTTCCGACAGTTCCGATGGGAACTGCGAAGACAAACGCACCGGGGAAGGAGGAAAGGTAAGCCAGGGCCGACAGAAAAAAAACATTAATTAAAAGACAAGAATATGTTAGCGTTAACTCACTTATTGTAGATTAATGAATATTTGCCTATATCACATACAGAGCTGTAAACGGAAACTGAGACGTAATTTTGTCTTTTTCAAGCAATCAGAAACGCGACGACAAGCAAGTAGCAAACATTTTACTATACCATTCAATCTTGTGTGAAACTGGATGTTTTATGTTACGTTTCTTCTTTATTTTATGAACAGATTTCATGCAGGGACAACAAAACTACCGACATTTAGATCTTTTTTATGTCACTTTCTTTGTTAATCCCTAAATACCCAGACCGCAAGCACTTCTTCTCATGGATATTTAGAAATCCATTATCAAAGGTTACCACCTCGTGATGACGTTATAGCTAATTAAGCTGATAATCATTGTTATCCGAATGACGTTGAATAATTGGAAACGGTGACAATAAAAATTGGATTATTGAATTGAGTTCCTAATTAACAGGTCCTATTTTTATCAAGTCACAGGCCAGTAAAACAGACGTGTTCGTATTTTTATACATATTTTTCTACAGCATTCTTGTAAAAAATAGATAAAATTGTGTATAACTAAGATTTCCTGTAAATGTCCCGAACTTAAGCTGGTTAAGGTTGATTTGTGGTCTTTGTAAAGATCCCAGTATTCCAATTATTCTCTGAAATGATTTATGTTTTCACCCTGAAATCCTTTAGCTCGTTAAATGAGCAGACTTACAAGATCACCCACCTCTTGGTATTTATACAGCAGATTTCGTTTACGACGAAAACTTCTGCCAGCATGAATACTGTAAAATTAATGTGGGGTTGGGAAAATTTGGAATGCGGGTTCGCCGCAGGGTCAATAAACCTAAACATACAAAGCCAAATGGAAACTGAGATGTTTAACTTTATCTTTTTCAAGCAGTCACAACCGCGACGTCAAGCAAGTAGCAAACATTTTACTATACCATTCAATCTTGTGTGAAACTGGATGTTTGATGTTTTATGTAACATTTCTTCTTTTATTTTATAAACAGATTTCATGCAGGGACAACAAAACTACCGACATTTAATTCTTACCTCTGTCACTGTTTTTGTATGTATGATCGCATAAATTTGCAGGATTGTATTTAGGTATTAGGGTTCCGTTGAGTAAGGAACCCTGTTTCCAATGAGATTCAGTGATATGATATGGATGGTAGATTGGTTTAAGATACTATCTATGCATGATTTAAGTAAACTAACTTTCTCCCATTCTGCAAATTGATACTATCAGCGGAGCTGCATTGTTGCACTTTCATTGGGTATAAAGTTCATTTTTCGTATTATCCCATTCATTAAACAAACATTTCAATTTTAAAAAGGCTTTGCGACTTCCATGATCTTGAAGTATTTAAGATGATTGTTTATATTATTTATTATATTACTAATAATATAAAGTTTCTTTAATTACTTCCCTTCGTACTATTATAATTCACTAAAAGGCAAGGCCCATATTTTTAACTGTTTCCATTCTATTTTTACTAATAGAAAGTATCTTTGTTTTTATTTTGCTTAAAAATTAAAATACTAAATTCTAAATTATTATGTATGTTTATAATCTAATTAATGTAGCTTATTCAGCTGACATCTCGCGGTGAGAGGCCTGATGACCTTCAAAGTCATCAGGCCTCTCACCTCTACAGGTTTCTCCCTCTCTTTGTCTCTCACACACTCAGGTTGATCTTAGGATTATTATTTTTTTGTTGTTGTTATTGTTTTACTACAATCTGTCGCCTTCTCTGGGACATTCAGCATTATGAAGTAGACATGTTTCACTGATATGTAGACCTAAAGACAGGTATATCAAGCCAGATTAAAATTTGGCTTTAATTCCTATCTTTGCTCAAAATTATCATCTTCAGTACAGGATGACATAGCAAAAACTAATTGGTTGCTTTTAGTTTAAAAAAAAGACACTTTAATCTGTGTTATAATAGGACTATTTCGATATTAATTCAACATTTTATCCATACCTGTGGTGGACAATAAGATACTATTCTATGCCTAGTACCCAATTACCCATGTGTACTCCGACCAATCAACTTGATGCTCCGCAAAACGCGTTAACGGTCCAGTTCCTCTCCATCAGTTGCGAAAACCTCCACAACAATAAGCTGGCGACCCTGGCCTTACAACCATTTGTCCATTGGATCTCATATCCTGCTCTGACCAAACATACAAACCGCCCCGCATTTATAGACAATGCGAATTACCCTAGGGGAATATGGATAAGTACAGTTATGATTCAAAACAGACGGCCTTTCGACGTAATATTAAATTAAATATAACGTGAATATGTAGGTACATATATTATAATGATAGGTTGCGTTCGTGAGCGTAAACTTCACGTGATATACTTTGTATCCCTCGCCCGCCGCTGGAAGTGTCACCCCATTGGTTTATTGTTCAAGTTTAACTTTATGTTAAACATATCAAAATTTCAAAAAAAGTCTTGTTACCATTATTTTGGCAGAAAGTTGGAATCGCCTCTCTTTGAGGAAAGCGGCGATAGATACGTTTTTCCGCAAAGCCAGCCATTCAAGCATGCCTTCAACGCAGATTATTATTCCTGTTTATGCTGCTTGCCAAAGCAAATGTCTGTCACCGGCAATGCCGGTTCACTCTGTAATGTTATGAGAAATAAAAGTTTCTTCCTCCACGCTATGCTTCAATTTTCAGTTGCGAAACGATACTTTTTATTTATTTATACACTTAAAATGGCAGAGGCAATCGAAATTCGAAGAGTCAATTTTTAACTAAACGATTAGTCGGTCGTTTTGTTATTGAATGTATAAATGTGCGCTATTAATAAATGTACCTATCTATATATCGTATGTTATGTTAAAGCGGTCAACTCTTAGCTTTTTCTTTTCTTATGTGTCCTCAATGTTGTGGTTATCCATTAAATTCTATACAACAAAATATTTTTTCCTAAGGCTGGACAAAGGGTACTTCGTTCGCATAGGACAAACGATGGTGATAAAGAAAAGGACAAGGAGAGGAACTCCCCCCAGACAGGCTCTGACGGTCGCTCAGGGTCTGGACAGAATCAGTCGGCTTTGAATTCCAATAAAAGTCCAACACCCTCGGGCTCTGTAAGTGATTTTCCTTTCAACTAGTTATACAAAAGTAGTTGGCATTTATTTGTTATTTTATTTTTGCAAAATATGATTAACATATTTTGTCTTTTTTTTATTTTTCATGTCTGTCTCCACAGGCACGGTCAAAGGTTAGCATTTACTATATTATATTTGTGTACTATATTTTTATAATGCGTTGTGTTTCCTAGTAATGGTTTTGGTCGTCTTGCTAGTTTGTTTCTATTTAAACTGGTTCACATTCCGTCTCTCCGTCAACTTGGATCCCATTAGATCCACGTAATAAATACCCTAATTTATTTTAGAAACCGATCTTAGTTTTGGTCATGTGCAAATATCCATGAACAAAACCAGGATAGGTAGCTAGACCAAACTCAGTTATGGGCAACACTAATTTATTAATATGATGTTACTAACATAATATTTGGTTCTTGCAACTTTGTTGTAGGGTCAAGATGGGGATCACTCGTCTAGAAGAGATAACGAGTCAAGTAAGTAAATAGTATAAATTTAAAATTAAAATAATGATTAATATATAGAAAACATGCCTAAAACATTGATTGATTCAAAGATACCAAAAAAAACACGATTTAGTGTAAATAAATAATATATAGCCGAAAGCATATGAGTAACATAGTTTCTTTTTTTTTATAATGATGCAGTCAGGATTACCTCACTCCACCTGATGGTAAGCGGATGTGGGGTCCAAATATAAGGTTGACTTGCTCGATAGAACATAGTAGCCATTGAGCCATTCACCCTCACCCTGAAGGCCTGCTGAGATGCCGCTTCACGCCCCGCCTAAAAAAATATTTTATGTTTGGGTGTAACAATTGCTAGGTAGAAATAATAAAATAATCTAACATATTTTGCCCTATTCACATTCCAACAGGCGCATCTGTCGAACTCCATCCTAGGAAAAGAAAAATCAAGGCTTCAAAGGACAGTCACGCGCGCGACTCCCGAGACTCGAAGAACGATGCGTCGGAGAGTTCTTCCTCCAGTCACAACATCACCCATTCTAACCCGTATCAAATGTATATTCACATAAGAAAACAGGTAAATGTTTAAAATAAATCATAAACTTTTTTAACTCAATCTCTCTCTTACACTCGTATCTGTAGACGAGACAAAGTATTACTTGATTATAAGACATTACTTAAATAACCGTTTTTATACAATAATCGAATTCTTGCCAATATGTATTCTTACTTTTGACAGTTCTTACTCCATTCAAAAACAATGTTTATTATTGTTTAAAAACGAGAGCTTAAGGTTTCTAACAGACGAGCGACCCATCGTTTGCGACTGTCCGCGACTCTCGACGACTGTGGTGAGCGGCTGCCGCTCGGGGCCGCTGCGACAGTCGGCGACAGTCGCTGACGGTCGCAGACGGTCGTAGGCGCGCCACGCGACTGTCGCGGGCTGTCGCTGCGGCCCCGAACGCAGCGACAGTCGCCGAGGGTCGCGCGGGGCCGCAGCGACAGTCGGCGACTCACCGATAGTACGCTCGCTCAACCTATGATTGGCGACTGTCGCCGACTGTCGCAGCGGCCCCGAGCGACAGCCGCTCACCACAGTCGTCGAGGGTCGCGGACGGTCGCAAACGATGGGTCGCTCGTCTGTTAGAACCCTAAGTCATGTCTTATACTCACGTAATTAGTTTGTCTTGTTTATAGATACTAGTGTAACTTACAATAAGTGATTGTTTGTGTCTTCTCCTCAGATCGATAGACGTCAGAAGAGCTTATTTCCTGTGAAACCTAAACCACCAAAGGACTTCAATAAATATCTGATGAATCGCTGCACTTACACACTCCAGAGCAATGTTAATCCTGAGCCACAAATCGAGATACCTATAAACCTACCACCACAAATGGTTAACGAGTTTATGACTCAGGAAAAAGAAAGGTCAGTATTTATAGGTCGTATCAAGAGTTGACTAAAATGAAAACTGAAAATAATATGTATCTATATAGCACGACGCTTTCAATAAATGTATATGGATTTTTCATTAACACTAATATAGAGACATAGAAAAAAACTGCAAGGTCGAATTTAATAATTTATTAAGTTTCTTAACGCCTCAATGGTCTAGTGGTTTGAGTACCGGGCCGTAATACTGGGGTCTCGGGTTAAGCAAAATTTGATTTTTGGACACAGCTCGGGTTTATGGTCACCAACCCGCATTAGGCCGACAATAGGCTTCTGCCTACATTAAATAGGCTGATAGGTAAGTACTTTTATATTTGATGTTTATTCTTCATATTTCAGAACTCGACTGCGTATTCAACACCTTGTAGAAAAAGAAAAACTTGTGCTGGCCGTCGAGCAGGAAATCCTGCGAGTTCACGGGCGCGCCGAACGTGCGGTAGCAAACCAAGTATGATCACATTCATTTAATAAATAGCTGACCTGGTGAACTTAGTATCACTTACTTTAGTATTTTCCTCGAATTTTTTCCATATTTTATCAACGTCTAAACCTTCCCTGGACTTCCACGAATATTTCAAGACTATTCTCGAGTTATAGCGAGACTAACGAACAGCATTTTTATTTAGATAGCAATTAATTTGTTACAACCGACGGACATAGTGTGAAACTAATCTCACAGTATATTATATTACGATATAATGAAATTGAGTTGGTCCTTATTTATACTGCGTGACATTATAGTCGTTGTTTTCCCGCATTAGTAGTACAATTGATTAATAAAGTTTTTTTTAGTAAAATCAAAAATTTTACAATTGTGATATACGAAACTCGAACCAATTGTACTAGCTGCGTCGTGTACGGTCACCGGCCGGGATCATTGCCCTTCGCGCTTATCAAAAGAAAATTAATCACATTTGATTTCCAATTTACCTTTTAATTTAAAAAAATAATTGAAAAACAAATTCAAAAGAAATTACTTGCATAAACTTACGACGACGTAAAAAAACACGCGGTATATTTTGCGAAGACAATTAGCATCGGCATCGGCTCGGCCAACAAAAAATTTTTTTTTTTTTTTTATAAAGAGGCAGTCAGGATGACCTCACTCCACCTGATGGTAAGCGGAAGTGAGGTCCAAATGTAAGGTTGACTGGCTCAATAGATCATACCAATTGAGCCAGTCACCCTCACCCCGAAGGCCTGCATAGATGCCGCTTCACGCCCCGCCTGAAAAGCCCAGGATTATAGGAGGAAGGAAACACGTGAGCCGGAAGGGCATTCCATGCCCTAATGGCACGGGGCAAAAAAGAGGAACTATACCTCTTGGTACGGGCCACCAGTGTCTGGATGGTATGGGGATGGCAACGCAGTCCGGCGCGTGTTGTTCGGGAGTGGAAAGGGGAGGACGGGATGAGTTGGAATAACTCTTCAGAGCATTCCCCATTATAGAGACGGTAGAGAACACTAAGACTGGCATCGTCTCTACGTAACTGAAGAGGTTCTAGGGTCTTAGTCACCTCTTGATCACCGATAATACGGATAGCACGTCGCTGCAACCTATCGAGAGCCTCCAATAAGTACTTTGCGGAACCATCCCAGAGATGAGAGCAATATTCCACACACGGGCGAACCTGTGCCTTGTATAAGAGACAAAGCTGCACCGGAGTGAAAAATCGTCTCACTCTGTTCAGGATTCCGAGTTTACGGGAAGCTGTTCTGATGACGCTCTCGATATATTCCCGTTGCACGGTGGTCCCGCCGTAGGTCATAGAGTTGAAATGTCGATGGTCACATTATTATGTTATTGGTCACTTACAGGATAGACAAATAACCCTTCTACCCCCAGGTATAACTTAAATTGCAATAACATACAACGAACATTTAATTTTGTGCACCCGAAGTGGAAACATTTCATTTGTGCTCGTTGGCGTTATCGTTCGGCATAAATTTTCATTATTTTCAAAGTGTAGTTTTTCTATGAAATCGATTGTTTAGGATATTGTTGTGCCCTGTATATTTGAAAGGAAGGTGTATACAATATTTGAAGTCATGTTTTGTTAATTTTATCCCTGTCACTATCGGAAACCAGTGCCATCAAGGAGGACCTACCGATTTATTTGTTTTTTGCCGCTCTTCTATTTTCAATTAGACTTTTACTTAGGAAGGAACGAATCGCCAAAGTTGAAACATATATCAAAATAATCTCAAGTTTGTCTAGTTTTAAAATCTGTAATGTCTAGGTGCGCCAAAGTGCGCCGAGGACTGCCATAGGTCATAGAAAAGACTAGGTCATATGTAAGCAAATTTGATACTTCAGGTATTTTTGTAATTTTACTTCTTTTTTATGGTGCAGGGGCCACCATCAAGTGTTATTTTCTTCGAATGATTGTTCTTAACACCTGATTATCTGTGAAGATTGAAAAAATGAGGTAGATAGATCTCGGTGAAGTGTTTGGCACCTGGCAGACTCTCAACCGGATACTGAAAATATCCAGATCAATTACTTGAGATATTTAACTTAAAATACCAGTTAAGGGCTAAGAAGAAACTAGGGAGGTCAAAAACCTCGAAATATAAGCCCCGATGTAGCGGTAGTGGTTGATTCAATGAAAGAAACTTTACATGAAAATTTCGCCTTAGTTCTGAATTTTCTGATGAAATTACAGGTATTAGAAAATACTTAATAGACAGGTCGTCATTTTCTGCCGACCTTATCATCAGAGTGACAGGGTACAAAATAAAAATTCACAAACATAAGATACATGCTATTGATAAGGCCAAAATTCTTACTGAGGAAAATCCTTGGTATTTCATACATACATACAAGGTTTTAATAAACGGATTAAAGGTGATTGAAAGTTCTATATTGTCTGAAGAGGCCGCCTGATCTTGTAATACATTAGTTTAATTATCTGGAGGCTGTAACACTAGAAAATTTTCCCGAGAAGTGACTTACATTGATTTTTTTAAAATAGACTTGCTTTCTCTTGGTCCAGACCTACTTATTTCTAGTATGAGGACGTTAACGAGTAAGAAGAAGTCAACATTAGCAATATAAGTATTGTATTTATTATGTAGTTGGACGATATTGCAATTTTCAATAATGTAAATATTATTAATTACTATGTTTTCCTACTATGTAAAAAGCCTGTGTTTTTTATAAAATAATGTATTCAGCTATGTATTATCTAGTGTTTTTTATTATGTATATGTCAATTAAACTATTATTTTAAGAAATAAATACATAAAACAATTTCTTTTTTGTTACCCATATACCTACATTTTTAAGTTTTAGATAAATGCTTATTTTTTAAAAATATCTATCTTTTATATTGAAATTATATATATATTTTTACTTGTTAATAGTCCAAGAACCTTAAAACAAGAAGTTATTGGGTAAAAAGTAACTCTTTTAGTTTTAATCCGACCCGAAACGCGAATGACCGCCCTTCTTAAGAAACGGGACCACCGTGCGTTGGTTCAAGTTGCTACGAACATCGATGCCAAGGATGCTTAGGCTATCCTGTATTGGTAAGGGCGTGCTCTGAAGAGTGGGATGGGAAAGGAAAGGAGAAGCTTTCGCAGAAAACACACACACCTGTGTTTTCTTGGCATTGAACTCGACGAGATTGCTGGCACCCGAAAATTTTATAAGTTTCATCGAAAATTTTATAAAGAACAAAATTGTAGCAGGTAAAACAATGAACAATTTGGTTTTTTATAAAATATTCTAAGTGCAATATTAAGCTAGATATTAAAGATCAAAGCCGTTTTTATTTTGTCTGAAATTTAATCGATGTGGTCAATGCCATCTAGCGGCGAGCAGATGCATTTTATGCATTCTAACATAAAAGGGTTTTGAAGGGCTTGAAATGAGCTTTAAAATGAGCACTATTAAACGTCTTTTGCACGTAAATTAAGTGAGCTGTATTGCAAATAAGGGGAGCATCTAATGTTTTTTCTTTTAAATCCATTGATTTCATAAGTGCCATTTCCACCAAAATTTATATTAATCGTATTCCGCCTAGGAATAACTTTATTATGAAGAGTTTGATAGATAGTATCAGTTTGGCTGCTTCAGGACACATATTGTTCAAAAAAGTCACGATTAAATAAAAAATCAAAATTTCAAATTTTTAAAAAACCCACTTTCTTTTCATAATATCTCAAAAATGACGACAGATACGTATGAAAGTGTATAGATTAAAAATTTAGGTATTTTTCTGACAAACAATTTGGTTTTTTTGTTTTTTCTGTCAAACAAAAATTGGCGGAGATATGATTGTTTAAAGAGCGCGTGGCAGCGCAATCACAGCCTCTCTTAAGCCCTTTAACCCTTCACCGTTTTCGAAAAAGGTTTTTTACTATATATTGCAAAAAAGGATATTGTAGCTCTCTTAATTACCTTTACAATGGTTTTTTATAAATTGTGATAGCATGAAAATTGAAGGAGTTATGGTCCAAAAACTTATCATATTTTTTTCTACTTTGTAACTGAAAATTTCGGAGTGTGGATATTTGGCGCAATGTGAAAGTACGCAGTATAATAGAGACCCACAACTATTGTAATGTGTATATATATACATAATATGGCTGCGGATGCAGAAAAGTTGGTCTGTTTTGTAATAGTACCTGTGGAACGTGCAGTGGAGATAACTGCCAAAATAGCCCTCCAATTCAGCCAGAAGATGTTGAATGTGACAGCGACTCCGACATTGAGTCATGAATAATAATATTATATTTTAATAATAATCCCATCAAAAACATTCTGTAAAAAACTGGCCAAGTCTCGATGGAGCTGCTTGTTTAACTCTAAAAAGTAATGAAATCTTGACAAAGTCGTGCCAAGTCTAAGGTTCCTTACTGCGATTTCTTTATTATTATAGTTAATGTTGTGTGACTTGGCCGTTGAAGGGTACACAAGGGTACAAACCAGGTAAATTGACTTGTATCCACTAATGTATAAAGAATGTTCAACGGCCAAGTCACATAACATTAACTATAATAATAAAGAAATCGCAGTAAGGAACCTTAGACTTGGCACGACTTTGTCTAGATTTCATTACTTTTTAGAGTTAACAAGCAGCTCCATTGAGACTTGGCTAGTTTTTTACAGAATGTTTTTGGTGGGATTTCACTTCTTTTTGTAGAAACGTAATACGGGCATATTGGTTTATTTTATACTAGCTTTCCGCCGGCGGTTTTAACCGCGCGTAATTTCTTTTTTCAAATATCCCGCGGGAATGAGACGTGTCCCGTATGAATTTTATAGCCTATGTCCAAATTCGGGTTATAATCTATACATGTGCCAAATTTCATCTAAATCCGTTTAGCCGTTTAGGCGTGATTGAGTATCAAACATCCAAACATTAAACATCACCAGGTACTCCAGATCTTTTATTATCCTAGTTTTTATAGCTTTTCCTTTATGTGGCCATTAAACCCTAACTCCGTGCCAAATTTCAGCTCTCTGAGTCTATGGGAAGTACTAGTTCTATTTTGATGATCATGAGATTCATGAGTGATTGTATAAATGAGTGTCTGTCATAAATGCGAAACTTTGCTTTCGCTTAACTTCGGAATTAAATGACCTACAGACTTGAAATTTTGGATTTTAAGTATGTGATTATAGCTTACTGGATGACGAAAATTTCTGCATTCTGTTCTTATACAGAGGTTCTCAAATAGGGGCCTGAAAATGCGGCAAAATGGTTCCAGTAAAGGATGGTACGGCAGTGTTTGCTTCGCGCTCGACTTGGCGGAGGCACTGCCGTGCCCCCAGATAGTACAATTTTATATAATTTGTAAATTTTTTATTCAATAAATGGCAATTTTTTGTGATTTTTTCAATTTAGGGGTTGTTTGCAAGGGTTGTAAGATTTTCAAGGGGTTGAAAATGATTTTAATATAAGGTAATTATGTTAGAAAATACTTTACAATTTCACCACTTACTATTAGACATGTTTTCTAGCGATAAAATGGCTTAATGACAATTTTTTCATTAAGGGGTTGTTTACACCCCTTAAAAATAATAGGCGGAGTTCAGATCATTTTCACTTTTGAAGTTAAGGGTAAGATGAGCCTAATTCCAAAATTTCATGCAAATCGGTTCACAGTAAAAAAAATCGGAGGTAAGACCATATTTTTCGCTTCAATGACTGCACTAGAAATATTGTACGTTATTTATCATTGCAGGCTCTTCCTTTCTCTGTGTGCACAATGCTACGTGACAACGAAGTGTACAACGTATTGGCCCCAGAGCAGGAGGAGAAACGCAACGCTCAGCGCTCACGCTGTAACGGCAGGCAGATCAACTCTTGGCTTCAGGAGGTAGACGATAAATGGGAGAAGATCAAGGTAAATATAAATATCTCTAAATATCTCTGAACATTATTCACACAGCGCCATCTAGCCCCAAACTAAGCATTAGCTTGTGCTATGGGTGCTAGACAACGGATAAACATCACTTATATACTTTTTTTATTGTAAATACATAGGACATATTATACATAGGAACACCCAGACCGATACAAACAGACATGTTCATGCACACAAATGTTTGTACCGTGCGGGGATCGAACCCGCGACCTCTGGTGTAATAGCCGAGCTAGTTCTAGTACTAGCTCGTCAAAATATAAGAATAATATCACTTGACTTACACTCATGTTAAGGCGCATAATGCTGGTTAGTGGCAACCTCATTGATTAAAAAATCATAATTCTAATACAAAGATTAAAGAATCATATGTTACGTTTATTACAAAGAGAATAAAGGTTTTTTTAGTTAATTATTTTTTATTAGTTTAAAAACGGCTGTTATTGACGCTTACTAAATTGAATACGAATCAATTTCAGCCCTGTTTTAACAACGCAAAAATAATTCATCATCTTTGTAACAAACGCTACGTAGGATTCTGTAATCTTTTTTTTATATTCAATGATAAGATTCTTTTGTTAAAAGACTATAACCGCTCAATACGCAAGGACGAAATAAAAACACTTTTGAATGCTTTAGCGTTGACTTAGTAACATAAAATGATATATTCAGGTTGGCATGCTTCGGCGTCAGCACACGGAAGCAGAGACTCTACACGCAGTGCAGATGATGGGGTGGGAGTGGAAGCTCAAAGAACTAGGAATATGCGACTATAAGACAACGCCCAAGATCGACCCGGCGCATGTTCCACAGATTCATGTGTCGAATTTTGACTTGCCCGCTTGAATTTATGTTCATATTGTCTGTGTTCATACAAAGTCATCACATCACGTGAATCGTAAAGGGCAACACTTAGGACTATGACATTGTTATTTCCTAGTTATTGGTTCCGAAGTGAGAGGAAACTGTAAACGGTGCTCACATCTAATCGTTCTATTATACTGTTGCACTACACAAAATTCACTTGGTTATTTTGTGTACATGCAATTAGATTGAAACTGGGCTTTTATTTTAGTTTATCCACTTCACTTCGGAACCAATGGTCAGGCAGTAGTAAATAATCCTATTGTTAATTTATTTTAATTATTCTGTAAGACTTAGATAAGTATAACATCGGTCAGTAATGCTACTCAAGCGGAGCTACAAAATGAATGAACGAATTAAGCTTTTCTGTACTTGACCTCGGTCGGACCTTCGTCTGCGCCCCCATTTTTCGGTAGTCGATGATTCTCCACGGAAGCTGACACTATTTTGATTATCTAGACGTTATTTTTTTACATTCCGGTTACATTTTCGTATGCCGGAAATATTGTAACGCCTAACCAGCCAGAATCATTTATTCTCGAGAAGTGAGATTTTGGTTAATAACTATTACGCTAAGCTCTGACAAAAATATGAATACATGGTATTCGTGTTTATTCACCGTCCGTTTACTGGACATACAGGGGACCGTCCTCCCCCGCCCCATATAATAATAATTAAATGATTTTATGTTAATTTGGGTAATAATTACATTGTATTATTTAGTTGATAATTTGACGATTTACGATGTAATTTTGTCTTTTCTGTGACATTTTAAATGAATAGTTTAATAATTAAGTATTTGTTGGACATATTTTGCTGCCACTTAAGTATGTGGTTATATTATTTGTATCTGTATCTAGTAACGTAGGTACAAGTTTTTATCATTTAGTTCAATAATGATCTATATAGCTTCCTCGTAGTTGACGATCCTGCATTTGAGGTAAAATATTTTTAAATCTAGGCTAATAAGGAAACAGGGATATAAAGTAAGCACATTCTAAGCGAGAGTCAGTGTCATGACTGCGTAATTTGTAGATGATAAATAGCTTTGGGTAGGCCTTATACAGTCAATCACCCTATGATTTGAACCATTTCCTACTTTGGAAGTAATAATGACATTTTTTTAAATATCAAATATTTAGTGTTAATTAATCATTTTTATGCAGATCGATTAAATATTGTATTTGGTAGTTATTAATAAGCAAAAATGTAAGTCCAATATCTCAACAGTGTTACAACATAATATTGCATTTAAAGTGTATTATTATATTTCATTCTGTGGCAACTAAGCTAATATGGACCACAAACATTGTGGTTTTGTTAAAGATTTTATTTTTGTTAGATCAAAGCGCCACCCGATGCTAAGTAACGACATTGTTGAGATTACCTGAAGCCCCTGCTGTTTCCAAGCTAATTTTCTATAGGTATTTACTATATTAAAAAGAAAAAACAGATATTTTTAATTATCATTTAATTTGATTGACATGAATGATACTGATCAACAATATTATCATCCTAATAGCATTAAATAATTAGATAATAATTAAAAAAGGGAATGTAAATAAAAACTAGTACTAAGACGAAGCTCTAGCGCGAGCACAAATTATTGTATATAAATGTTGATAACCTAAAGAAAAGTGGTCGATAAAATTTAAAAGGAAACACGAGAAACAAAACAGTCATCTGATCGAAAGAACTTTGTCATGAAGTTAAAGAAAAACTGGAGGCCACACTCTCCATACCTACTTGAAGCAAAATTGACAGCATTTTGTCGCGCTCCTTAGGTCCCCCTCCTCTCTTTCTAATAAATAAAGTTAGAAAGAGAGGAGGGGGACCTAAGGAGCGAGGTGGGAGCGAGAAAGAATGCTGTAAATTTTGCTTTAAGTAGGTATGGAGAGTGTGGCCTCCAGTTTTTTCTTTAACTTCATGAACTTTGTGGATTCATAGAGCGTTTGTCCACCCCCGCCGTCACCGAGAACCGATTTTATTTCTGACCAATTTCAAGATGACGGTGCTTGAGTGACGCGTGCGGTGGAATGAAACGACTGTAGTAAATGTATGTTCCGCAACCTCGGCGCCGACATCGAAATCTCTTTCTCGGTGACGGCCCGGCGACGGCGGCGGTGGACAAACTGCCTTACATTTGAACTGCATCTCAATGGCAATCATTTCGTATCATTTCCAATGCTGTTGACCAAAGTTGAGAAATTGGACCAGAATGACTGAACCTCCTTTACTTAGTTAACATCCCACATAAAAACTTTTGTAAATATTAGTTCTACTTTATGTTCATAAGTTATTTTTAAAAACAATCACCTTGCGGGGTTGTTACTTTGTCTTCGAGCTCCGGACGCTAATGCTGGCCATACACCATCAAGCCTATCGTCGAATCGGCTTGAAGCGATCGATTGGATCAAACCAATTTGACCGCTTCAAGCCGATTTGACGATAGGCTTGATGGTGTATGGCCAGCATAAGGATACTAATCTCACTCTGACATGATCGTACCAACCCCGATCTTTATGATTTATCTGTCCCCAAGGGCGGTTTCAGATCAGCATATTTTTCTACACATACGCTCGTTTCGGCATACGCGCTTACCGCGCACTACATTACGCGTTTCAAAAAACCGGACTCGCCTTGACGGGCATATTTCTTCGTGTTTGCTTGAACCGGTAGTAGTGTAATGTTAGTATGTATGTAGTAAACTAATCTGTAACGGCCCTCGGCAATTTGTTTAAATTTTGATTATTTCAAAACGATAACATCACTTAGAATAATAAGCAATTCATAAGAAAAATAAGTGTAAAATATTTCTCATTGATTTATATTTTATATACGTAACATTTTTGTCATAAAGTGTTTCTGTGATGTCAATTTATTATTTTGTAATGATAGTTTCACAATTATATTAATTTTACCTTTTTTAACGTTAAACCTGGTCAATAAAAGGGGGATAACCTTACGGCTATTATTATTACATCATAACCAGTGGTGTGAAAGTGTAATTAATAATTGCCTTATTGAAAATTACCATAAAGACAACCCACTAGTCCTAATAAAAAAAAACATCGGCACGTTAAACAAGGTGAAGATTTCGATCAAGTATCATTAATTGATTTGTGCTCTTTATTATAATTCAACTGTAAAGAGTCAAATATAGATCTCAACCACAGCAGCTAATAGTTTTATTAGTTTCTTACTTCTGCCCACGACTACTTCGGATGTTCGGATAAGTATCTTCAGGATCAGGTCACCAATTTATATCCTGATTTTAATACGATATTACTTACCTAAAAGATTTTAAAAATGTATCACCAATTTAATCCGGAGAGTATTTGTATAAATTGTTATTACTTGATACAGTTTCATAAAATAAAAAGTAAATATAAAGTTCCGGCGGAACTAGTGATACTATTTTTCGGGGAGGTACAAATTTTTTGGGCGCTGAAGACTGTCGTGTAATGCTACACCATCATCATGCCTATCGTCAAATCGGCATCTATGTCATCTACTCTTGAGAAACCATGAAACATCACCTGAAGGTATTGTAGCGCGCGCATGTTCAATGGACATTATATACCAGCCAGCTTGTCTCTGTTTACTGCCTATCAAAGAACTGCCTATCCACTGATAATACGCCGGATCCAACTCTCCACCACAGGCAAGCACACAATGTGCGTTACTCTGGCGGCATGCTAGCACGTCTAGAGATGAAACACTAAAGAATATTTTGTGCATTAGATGCTGTAATTAAATGTGCACCAAAGATAAAATTTGTGCCTAGTGAGGTTTCTGTGATATTAATGAAAATGTGATTCCGCCAGACAAGGGCTTAGGCCTATAATATTAATTCCATGGCCTTGTCTAACACACGTGGTAACACCATAGAAATATTATGTACTGACGTAATATTAGCTCAATGGGTACACGTACACACATGTTTTTTCTATATGGATTTCTCAAAGACGAAGTTTTGAGATAACACAGGAATAGGGAATGCAAATCTCGCGAGATTGGGGCTCAAGCGAGATCTCGCGTGATTATGAATATCGCACTGCGAGATCTCGCGCTCGCGAGATTAGCAGTTTTGTGTGTTTTTTTTGCAAATAATCACAATATTTGAATACATTAGGTTTTTTTTTAAATAAAAATCATATATTATAAGAAACATTTATTTTCACGAAATAAAACAACTTAAAACGTATAAAAACTAGCGATATATTCTACACTGTTGAAAATTGGTCGAAACGTCGGGTTTTAAATTTAAAATGTAGATTAAATCGCGAGTTTTTATCCGTTTTAAGTTGTTTTAATCAATGAGTAGTACCTATAAGTAAACATCACAAACCACTATTTATTTTTACGATTTTTTTCAATAGTCTTTTAAGTTTTTTTAATGTTTGAACTAAGCCAGCACTTGACCACACAGTTGCCTGATGTTAATCAACTATGCGGTCTACAAATAGAGCGCACTTGCTTAGGTAAACCTCGTTAATTCTGGGCTTGAAGAGCCCCAAGTTATAATGGATAGGTAAGACAGACCCAGGCAGAGAGTTTCACTTCCGGGCAGTCCGTTTCAAAAAAGACGAAGCAAATCGCTTAGTCCGTTCACACGGTCTCAACTCTCTCTCGACTGCATACGGATGGAGTCTCAGTATAATCGTTCAGTGATGGAACGGAGCTGGCGAAATTAAGTCGTGCAGTTGAAAAGAACTCTCGCCAAAGTGGAGTCTGTAAAAGACAGAGAGGCAAGCAATCCTCCTTTGATGATCAAGGCTCAAACATTGTTTGAGCCTCATTGTTGCACGCACGACACGAACGAAACTGAGAGACACCTTCTCCCTCGACCGCTATCTCAAGCGCCGCCTCACCCGCACCGAACGAAACCGACAAATTACAAGTCTGACCGTGTCAGTTCGGGCTTCGAAGAGGTTTTTGTGCTCGAGTGCAATCTCGTTAATCTCGCGAGATCTCGTCCTGTTTTCGACCGAGATTCAATCTCGCAAAATAAGGCCGAGATCTCGCGAGATCGAGATTGCATTCCCTACACAGGAAGTAACAGATCAGCTGATATAATGATTTGAAATTCCTTTGCCACATTGTCAAAATGACAAACAAATCCATCCAATAAAACGTCAAGTCAATGTCAAACAAATTGTCAAGTCTGCTACGGCGGACGGATGAAGTCAAATGTTGGTGAACGTGAAAAAAGCTTATTTTATTGGTCTGCTGCACCAGAAAATTAATATTTTGCTTTCTTAGTCTACCACTGAGAACTTATTATTTTGTAAAATGTATTCGGTCTCAGTTTAGTAGAATTTACACAGCTAAATTGCAAAAGTAATGATTGTGAAAAAGTCATTTTTTTACTTCATTTAAATTAATACTTAAATTATTAAGTATTGATTCCTACCAGTGTAAAAGATGGATCATAATTACTTTCGAAAAATATCAAGCTCTGAACCTCTTTCCCATTCCATAAAAGTGGAACCGAAGCGTTGTTACAGCAAGTCGTACCGTCGATGTGAAGTGCCTTCCTGTGGAAATTGTACTATATCTACCCCTAACAAGCTTTTTCTCAGAGTTCCTCCAACACTAAACGTGAGGCGTAAGTGGCTGGCTGCGGCTGGAGTTCTTACCACGGCATATGGCTATTCAAAGAAGCCTGACTTTTTCTTTTGTGAGGATCATTTTGAGGTATTTAAAAACATACCCTCTTGGAATATACGTATATTTAAAATAAGTCCTGATTACATAATGCACAAATTTGTGCATTTGGTTTTCTGTGTCAAAAAACACCCATAGTGGATTATGTTGTACACACTTAAAAAAGCCCTTAGCTGAATAGTTGACAAAGATATGAAATGTTAGTGATAACTGAGGTTGATTGTTACATTATAAGCAGGTGCTTTGTTTTTCTTGTGTACAATGATAGACATTATAGGTATCTGTACACTTCCCTAAGAAGTATATGTACTTTTGACTGCGAAAATCAGTCAAAACTGTTTTTGACTAAGGGCATCCGTCAAAACTACTTATTTATTCTTTTGTCATGGTTATTATAATGTACTCATTGCCACATAATTATTGATTTTAGATCATTGCTATTTTAAAAATAATATCATGCTTTTAGTTATTTGTATGGGAATCTGTTCTGAGCATAGAACACTGATAGGATACTCTGATGTGTAGAGCATTGATATAATAAATCATCCAAGATAAAGTTTCCTTTTAACCACTCAAAGCCGAACCGGCACTCGCGTGCCGCTTAACAATAGATTTTCTATTGTGTCTGGTTTTCCGGGGCTAGAAGGATTAATGTTTTGTAAAATTTCATCTTGCCAAAAGAATGACATTACAAAGAAACACCTATTCATGACTTGATAAATGTTACTAACTAATAATTGTTAATCCTTCTAGCCCCGGATTACTAGACACAATAGAAAATCTATTGTTATGCGGCACCCGAGTGCCGGTTCGGCGTTGAGTGGTTAAATAGGTAGTTTAATATCTGTAATAAAGCAGTATTGTTTCAGCTTGAAAAGGATGTAGAAAATTATATGGCATATAAAATGGGCTTCATAAAGAGGATCCGTGTAAAAAGTGGGTGCCTACCTTCTAAATTTGCTTGCCAAAAAGATAAACCCATTCCCATAGTGAACACTATTATAAAAATGGATGTGCTCAAAGGAAAGAATATCCTAGCCATTGAAACTATTTGGGATAATAACTTGAAGGGAATTAAATCAAAATCAGGTAAGAACACCCATTTACACTGTCTTTGTGTAATTTCATGTTTATTCTCATATTTTTATGTGGAAAAGTAATAATGCACTATAATTTTATATTACTTTTCAGGACTAATAGTTAATGTTGGAAAGTGTACACTAAATGCAACTAGTTTAGAATATGATGAACCAGTTGAAGAAGATATTGGCTATCATAAGGAATACCATAAATGGCATATTCCAGAAGGGGAACCTGGTAATCTCCAAAGTAATCAAAAATATTCATATGACACATTTTCAATAGTTAAGCTAAAAGCTTTAACTCAAGACCACAATTATTGTAGAAAATATTAATACATTAACACTCAGTTGCAGAAACGTCCATTAAAGTTAATGTTTCATTAAAGCTATTGCTGTCACTTTTTATTTCATGACAACGAAAAGTGACAGCATTAGATTTAATGAAGCATTAACTTTAATGGAGCTTTCTGCAACAGGGCGTTAGTATAGTAATGTATACAGTTAAGCTCATGTTAATCTTTTTAAACTTTGTCAAAAGACAATTAGAATATTGACAGTATTCTTCTTATTACCTGTTCATGTAAATTATTAGATCTAATCAAATTTAAAAAAATAGATTTACGTAGTTTGTCATTAATTTTGACTGGTTTTTATGAGTTTGTGATACTTTCTTTAATTGATTTTTGCTTGAATACTAATGATGAAAATAAAGAAGTCTGTTGTAGAACTGTGTCTTAATTTATTTAACACTAGCGGTCGCCCTCACGGTTTCAGCCGCGCGTAATTTCCTTTTTCTACTATCCCCCCTTCCCCCCACTTTTCCGGGATAAAAGGTATCCTATGTTCTAATCCCGGTTATAAACTATATGTGTGCCAAAGAGCATCTAACCTCCGTGGCATTCCTACCATGTCCGCCATTTTGAAAAAAACGTGTTTTTGCGGCCAGTGATGAAACGCATGTCAATCGACAGAGTAATTTATTACAAACAAAAAGTGTGATATAATAAAATCTCTAAATGATACGGTTTCTGAGATATTTGCCTCCAAAAACAGAAAAATAAACAGAAAAAAAAATCTTTTTTTTTTCTTTAGTGAATTGTCTAACGTAAATGAATAAGAAAATTCGTCCGTGCTACATGAAACTGGTTTCACCCGCTTTAGTGCACATCGAGACTCCCCGCGCCGCACCTCGCAATCTGCCATTTTGTATAACGTTGTAATTCAAAGGGATGCACGATTTTTTGCCTTGAATTGATCATAATGCCGTGAATCTATTCTCGATCTGATTTGTATGGCTAGAAGATAGATAATCAAAGAAAAATAATGAATAAAAAATTAAAGATGATTTGAATTTCCTCTCGGTTTCACAATCTGTTTACATATTTTTCACTCAAAAAGGGTGACAAAAGCCTGTTGAAGAACTATCGACCCATTTCCCTTCTAAGCCACGTTTATAAGCTATTCTCAAGTGATCAGTGATAAAATCAGTGATCACGAACCGTCTTGCGCGAAGACTCGACGAGTTTCAACTACCGAAACAGATTTTTTTTTTTTTTGCGGAGGAGAACACTTTTACGTGCCTTAGCCGCAGGCTAGCGAAGCCTGCGGCCGTGTGTGGGGCTCGGGACTAAAGACGTTCGTCCCACTACCCACTAAACTCCTCCGGTTTCCCCTTTTCACCCGATGAGGACGAGCCGGTGCCAACCTTGTGGTTATTGACCAGCCCGTCCACGGGTACCCCGGCCTGATGCGTAGGCCGGGGTGGCGCCTAGGGAGGGCCACCCGAGAAACTAGGTGACCCCCAGACTTGGCTCGGGAGACCTGTGCAATGCGGGCGTTAGGGAGCTACCCTCGCCCGCAGGTCAACCCTCAGGCCGGAAGAGGGCGCACGTGAGCACGACCGAAACAGGCCCTAGCCCAACCCATTTCGGAGCGGATACGGCACCATAGACCACATTCACACTGTTTGAAATCTGGTCTGTTCTTGAGTCCCTGCAGCGTTGCAAAGTAGATTGGCGATATATCCAAGTGATGAGATGTCTGTACGAAGCAGCCACCATGTCCGTCCAAGTACAAAATAAAATCAGCAGACAAATCCTATACCATTGCATCGAGGAGTGAGACAATGGGACGTGATCTCTCCGAAACTGTTCACAAATGCAATGGAGGATATGTTTAAGACGCTGAACTGGATAGGACGTGGCATCAGCATAAATGGCAAATACAATCTCTCACTTGCGATTTGCAGATGTCATCGTCATAATGGCGGCGACGCTGCAGGACCTACAACAGATGCTGAACGACCTGGCTGATTCTTCTTTACGCATCGGCCTACGGATGAACTTGGACAAAACCAAGGTCATGTTCAATGAACATGTTCTACCGGAACCGATTGCGATTCACGGCGCCGTCCTCGAAGTTGTTCAAAAAAATGTGTACCTTGGGCAGTCACTGCAGTTGGGTCGAAACAACTTTGAGGACGAGGTGAATAGAAGAATTCAGTTGGGTTGGGCAGCGTTTGGAAAACTACGTTGAATCTTTTCATCGCCGATTCCACAATGCCTAAAGACGAAAGTCTTCAATCAGTGCGTCCAACCCGTCATGACATACGGAGCCGAAACGTGGACACTTACGGCACGGCTAGTCCACAAGTTTAAAGTCGCTCAGCGGGCTATGGAAAGAGCTATGCTCGGCGTCTCTCTGCGGGATCGCATCCGAAATGATGTGATTCGGCACAGAACCAAAGTTACCGACAGCTCGCCGGATTAGCCAGCTGAAGTGGCAGTGGGCTGGCCATATCAGCCGTAGAACCGATAACCGTTGGGGTAAACGGATTCTAGAGTGGAGACCGCGTCTCGGTAAACGTAGTGTGGGACGCCCTCAAGCCAGGTGGAGCGATGATCTGCGCAAGATGGCTGGCAGGAGCTGGATGCGAGTGGCCGAGGACCGATCAGCGTGCAATGGCGAGCATTTGGAGAGGCCTATGTCCAGCAGTGGACTGTCACAGGCTGATGATGATGATGATGATTTTTCACTTCCCACCCGTTTTACATTTAATAAAAATCACAAAATACAGTACTTATACAACAAAATATTATCACTTATTTCCGACAAAAAGTAAACAAAATATTATCACTTATTTCATACGTACATACGTACCGCTCAATTTGATGTAACTTGAAACTAAACCTAGTCATCATAATATTATGTAAGGAGGAGGTTAAGTAGGTAATCTTACTTTGATGGGGTTGGTTATTCTGTTTACGTATGCTATTTTTCATACGATCTTTGCATGCAATCTGATCTGATCTAGGTGAAGATACTACGTGACGTATCTACGTATGAAATACTTAGGTGATAATATTTTGTTTACTTTTTGTCGGGTGTATAAGTACTGTATTTTGTGATTTTTATTAAATGTAAAACGGATGGGAAGTTTAAAATATGTAAACAGATTGTAAAACCGAGAGAAAATTCAACAAAATCTTTAATTTTTAATTCATTATATTTCTTTAAATCGATCTTCTAGCCACACAAATCAGATCGAGAATAGATTCACGGCGTTATGATCAATTCAAGGCAAAAAATCGTGCGTCCATAAATTGAATGACAAACGTTATTCAAAATGGCGGATTTTGGGGTACGGCGCGGGGAGTCTCGCTGTGCACCAAAGCGGGTGGAACCGGTTTCGTGTAGCACGGACGAATTTTCTTATTCATTAACGCTAGACAATTCATTAAATAAATAAAAAATATCTTTCTGTTTATTTTTCTGTTTTTGGAGGCAAATATCTCAGAAACCGTATCATTTAGAGATATTGTCACATAACACTTTTTGTTTGTAATAAATTACTCTGTCGATTGACATGCGTTTCATCACTGGCCGCGAAATCACGTTTTTTTCAAAATGGCGGATATGTAGGAATGCCAGGCTCCATACAAAAATGTTCGAACCCCTTTCATCTAAATCCGTTTATCCGTTCTTGAGTTGAGATATATAGATGACCAATGAATGTTGGTATTGAATTTTCGTGATCCCATGATAAAAGGAGTTAACAAGTAGAAATATATATTCTATTGCAATCAAACAAAGCAAGAAAAACCATACACTTGTCCTTTAGATGGTTGGATGGGTTTATCCTTTGGCTATCCTAGTTGTATTGTAGATACTTGATATAGG
Source organism: Mecyna flavalis (assembly GCA_949319885.1). Classification (NCBI taxonomy): domain Eukaryota; kingdom Metazoa; phylum Arthropoda; class Insecta; order Lepidoptera; family Crambidae; genus Mecyna; species Mecyna flavalis. Next base: position 18,643,559 of record OX439425.1, on the reverse strand, counting down.
AGACCTGTTTCTAAGGATTTTATTCTAATAATGGCATAAATGCAACATTAGTGCCATTAGAAAGGAAAAGGAGGTAGGGTTATTCCGCAAATCCCCAGAGGAAATATGCTTTAATACATAATTAATTTTCCATTTTGAGTTATGGAAAACAATATTATCAATTCTTACTTAATTGTCATTTCTTGCAAATTGGCTGTGCCCGAAAATTTTACACAAGAACAATAAAATTATTATCACAAGAAATGATCATTGTTTGAAGGTAGTTTAAAGTTTGAAATTGTTGACATTTTACAAAAAACAAAGTTTCGAGATGCATATTTTTACAAAATCAATATAAGAACACGTTTGAAACTCCTTTTTAATAATTCAAAATTGCTCAACATTTAGGATTTTATTCTTTAATAATATATTATTAATTTATATTTGATATTCTATGATCTATACACATCTATCTTTTTTTTTAGTTAAAGCATTGGTAATCTTCTTATAAAGTAGCGATGCCACATGAAAGCAGTACAAGCTGATAATAAGTACCAAGTTACTAGATATGAAAAATGTTCATTTCTTAAGGTTACTCGGGTTTGGTTTGGTATAGGCCAACCTTTGGGTGGGTCTGTAATACCTCGTGCATCTAACCATACTGGCTCACAGTCAATAAAGTCACTCATCTGTTCCAAATCTCTGTAACAAATTTTGTAACATTAGTAATTTAATATTAAATAAACAACTTTGCAAGACTGCAAGTTCAGTATTAGTTTATCTTACCTACTAAACCAAGCACCCTTCTGTGGGTTATTTTTTGGCAAGAATGGTGCCCTTTTTTCCGTTAACCTAACAACACCTGTTAATTCCACTTCTTTATCAATCATTGAAGCTTCTCTTTTCTCCTTAGGCCTCATATGTTGGGGAATCCAGCCTCTATTGATTAATATTACCTTGCTGAAATTAAATATTAAATATTATAATGTACTATAATATTATATGTAAACAAATACATATATACTCTTATTACAGAACGTGGTTTAAAAATTAAACCGAGCTTAGTCCTGACTTAACTCCTGACTAAAGTCAAACGCTATTACAAAACGAAGTTTTACTTCATTTCGAGTACTAAAGTTAGACCCAAGAAAGTCCGCCGATACCCCTAGTTTTACTATGGACTAACTTTCAAACGTCAAAAGATAACACTTTTGAAATTTCGCTCCGTTCTACGTATAGAAAGACAATTTTTGAAAAGAATCACTTAAATTTGTGAACAGAAAATTAAAAATATATGTTACTTTTTCTTACATTACTAAAACATATTTATAAATAAAGAATTATTATTTTTACTGCCTTATTTAAAGATTTTAAAACATGACATAAAACAAAGTCTTGTAAAATGAAACGCACTGAACGAGTTAGTACCAGTAAATTATTCTTATGTTGGTATTTGTTTTGTAATAAGGAAAGTTTTAAAAAATAGTCCGGACCTAAACCTGTACTAACAAGTACAGTTTTAAACCTGTTTTAGCGATGTTTTTTGTAATAAGAGGGACAAACTATTGTAAAAGCTTTACCAACCCTGTATCTGCCAATTTGAAAGGTGTGACTACTAGCCAGCCTTGGTTCTTTTTTGGATCGGAAACAAGTGATCCAACTCTGCTCAAAGCATTATCATTTTCAATCAAAGACCTTGGTCCAATTAATATTTCTTTATCATGAAGAAAGTGACCTTTGACTTTGACTGGAAGATACTCCATTTTTTCTAATTCTTCAAGGCTGTAAAGTTAAATTATGTATTTATTTATATCTCAATAGGCATGTATGTATATTTTATAGGATAAATCATGATGAGGTCTTTAAGCATTAACCCATTTATTAACTCATTTTAATGTAAAATGCGTCACCCGGGTGTCGCTTGGGGATTGAGACAAGGACATTAATAGTTATCAGTTTTTAAAATGTCTTTATGAGGAATCAACGGAACTGTACCTTTAGTATATCTTTATAAAGTTATAATATTTATTTATCAAATAAGTATACTTACTCCTCTGGCAAGTCCACTGGAGCAGCATTAGATTTAGCTTGGAGCATGTCAATCAGTCCTAACTTCCACTGCAATCGATAGACCTGCCAGCATCCTAAACCGAAGGAACTTACAGGCAACATCTGTAGTAATAGAAAAGAAGTACCTATTTAATAAACACGTTCAAATTATTCCAGCCAGCAACCAAGCCAGTGGTTTCAAGAAAGTAATAATTTCTGATGAACTCACCAATAATACCCATTTAACCACTTCTACCTGGTCCTTCCTGGTTTTGATACTTCGAGATTTTACTGCATTTGATACATTTGTTTCCGTTCTTAAAGAATTGTATAATACAGCTTTGTTGCCTGGGATGTTCGCATTGCGAATCATATTTCTGAGGTTTCTCAAAACTGTAAACATTTTCTTAAAAGTGATAGATAGAGTACTGAACCAACCGGGTGGATGATACTAAAATAAATAATAGGCAGGTACTCAAATATTCGAAAAAGCCTCAGAGTAATATTCTGAAGAAGGAAGTAGGAACATCCATCCAGTCCAGTCAAGCAAGTTCACCAGGTCTTCGATGGTAACACCCCAACTAACAAACTATTCCTATAGAATGCGTCTTTATGGCCTGAACATTTATACTTGTTATAAAAGAGCATTTATTATGCTAATGTGTCATATAATGGCACATTATAAGGAATATTAGCAATATTAACTTTACTCTTATAATTTGGCTGGGTAGACGTTAATAAACCCAATTAATACGGCTCTATACTTGTTTAAATCTTTGATGATCTCTGCGACAGCTGTCATCGATTTGACAGCTGTTAAATTTCACAATTTTTGTCTGACAAATGTATGAAGAGAAATAACGTTCATGATTGTGGGTTCCCGCCCACTTAGAGATGTTCATTGCTTTTATCATTCGCTTACACGTAATAATCGATTATAAAATTTTAAAACATCGGAAAATTTTCATTTTGTTTATCTCTTAAAACATACAATTTTATAATAAAAAATCAATTAATTTAATTAGAAGTAAGTCGGTTTGGATAAAACAATTTGAATATGATCGAAGTCCGAAATTCGAAAATAATAATTTCAGTATCTCCGACAAACAACCAAACTATATCACATACATTGAGCTGATCCCAAAGTTAGTGTAAAAGAGCACATGAGCATGACATGTGTTACGTACGAGTATCAAAAATAACGAAGTTACCACAAATTGGTACTTATTACATATTAACATCCAGACACAGGACAAACACAAATCTTTATCACCTAAATGTTTTCGCATAGTCATACTGCATGCCAAATGTGTCCTTTGTTTAAAATCACTTTTATTAGAGGTCCTCAATCGTTCAGTGTAGATCGATAGAAGAATCGATTACTTACGAATCGAAGTTTTAACATTCGTTTATGGTAAGACTACGCCTCTAGAAATGTCACTGCGACACCTGTCGCAGAGATCATCAAAGATTTAATAAAGTATAATATGGGTTCGAAATGTGTTGGTCTTATAGAGGCTAGTTATATTGCTCTTTAGCCGTATAATATTCAAAGTCATATGAAGGCTTTATAAAGGCTTTTAATATGGTCAATTATTCGTATAAAGGAAATCACAAGGTAATTTATGATGCTGTTTAACTAATTTATCATATAGGAGCTTTTAATAAGACGTCTATCCAACAAACGAATTTTAGCATTTTATATGACCTTAACAAGGATAAAAGCAATCTAAATTCTCTTATACAGTGACTATAAAGATGTTATTCTCTTTATGGTTACGTCAAATGCTATAAATAACTAGATTCGCTATTTTGAAGTTGTGTCAAATCTCTACTTCTATAATGTCAAAAATTTACCAAGCCGCTTCCAATGAATCAGCAAGTGGTTCCGTAGAGGATTATTTTATAGAAACTGAGAATAAAAAGGAAACCAGTGACGAAGAATATAACTGTAGCGATAGTGATATAGACGTATTTTTACGTCTTTGACTACCCCTTCGAGTCTTCAATAATTAATATTTATAAATGTGAAGATTACATCTCTAATATAATAAATCAAAATATATAATTATATGACTTTTCATGTGCTGTCATTAAATGTAAATTGTTAAATGTAGTATTCGGATTGTATCTTACACCATTAACCCATACTTTGTAAAATAAAACAACAATTTTTTTATTGAGATATATTATTATTACCAATTAATTAAGGATTACAATATTCGCATTCTTCTTTCATAAATGGTCGTAAATCAAAAATACTCATTCGACCAATCACAAAGTGTAAAGGTGAACTAGAAAAGGACGAATATGTAAAATTAAAACATTTCTTTCTCAGAATAAAATGTGTCCACTTCCATGACCACAAATTAAGGTCTTTCCTTTGTAAAAATTTGTCAACTTTTGCCAATTTGTATACTACATACTGCAATATCTGTGGACAAACATAAATTATATATTAGTAATATAATTATATTCTTTATTTCAAACTTAAAATAAGCGTACAAAAGCGAGCTTCGGTATCCCTATAAGGAGATCTCTTCCAGCCAACCATACTGTTTTTTTTTTCATTTATATTTATATGAGAACAAGACCAGTTATAGCTAAGTACGGTTTTCTTCGTGTTAAAGGAACCCTAACGATATTAAAATGGCGATGGCACAAGCAACAATAGTTGCCATTATAAAGTCTTCACTCTTATAGACGCCTTGTAGACGATATGCGAATCGCTTTACTCATATAGTAGCACTGTATATGACTAGACTAAATAATAAATACCGTTTTTAGCACAAAAACAGCTTAAAATCAGGGGCGGGTTGGTACTAAAACACTCAGCGTACCACATTTTACCATGCATTTAAATTCCCATACACTTTTCACTAGAAACAAGCACATAAACCACATAATAAAATATTAACTTACCGTTTACTTTCAGATTAAATATGGTTGACGACTGACGTTTCTTTTTCTTATTGCGAAAGTTCTCACAAAAAGACATATTTTAGAATTTGATTTGCCACAATAAGTTTAACTGGAGCTTTTTAGCAGCATTTTTCATGCCATTACAAGTTTAATAACCTAATTCCATGCCATAATACAACACGTATAAAAATAAAATAAAATAAGCGGATAATAAAGCAACTATATGGCCGGTATATGGTTATTTGGTGATATAAAGTGCGCCCAAACGCACCCTTATTAGCGATAATACGGCTGTTATATGAGTAATATTTTTGGCAATCGAAGCCACTTTATGACCAATTTTTGTTAGTTGGGACTGAGCAAGTAGATGGTAAACATGACAGCTGTCAGAGCTGTCACTCACTATGCTGTCAAACTAAGAAAGTTCAAAAACGAATGCAATTTGCAATAATAATTATTTTATGTAATCAAAGATATAAATAATAATACAAAACATTAAGTACATACCTACATACTGGAATGAATAATAAAATGCATGACCTTATAAATATACATCGTTATCGCGCGGGCAGTTTCGGGGCGACGCGTGGATACTGACGAATAGGGTTGCCACGCATGGATCTTTTTTTTTAATTATATTTGACCAATAAAAACATCGATTTTTAAATCGATATTATGCATTGACTCTATTTGTAATCCTAAATCGACCACTGACACAACAATGTTACCTTACGATTTTTTTCGGTTTCGATAACTTAACCAATTTTATGAAAATGTGATTTTTATCCTAATTACTCATTTATAGCTGTATGATGTCAATTTCTGACTTACTGGACTGAATCAACCCTCAGAGAAAGTGTTGCTAACTTAAACAACGCTTCTACACTACTTTGTCCCAATTTTGAATACAATATCAAAATAGAAATAATATTCTATTTATCCTCATAAGGTATTTATCCTCATAAGGAATATACATAACATGAAAGGCTTTAATTTAAAGAATAAAAAAACATGCAAATATTCTAATACTCGTTATATACGTGTGACAGCCCTTCGGTCATCTATGCGTCGCCCCCAAACTGCCCGCGCGATAACGATGTATACTTATAAAGCTTCAAAATGTTTTGTCATTGGAATTTTATTAATGGGCTTTATAATAAATTATTGTTGCATAAATAGTGTTTTAAAAAAAACTCATGAGCGGACAGCAGCAGATCAACCTGCCCTAATCTGTCAAAAAATCTCAATTCAAAGAGAACTCTATGTGATGTAAATAAAGCTGAAAATTGGTTGTAGAAATTTGACAGATTAGGGTAGTCTGTTATGCTGTCGACTGTACATGCTGAACAAAATGACAAAATAAAAATACCTATTAAACAGATTTTTTAGCGCACTATTATTCACTATTATGACGTGAAATTAATTATGATACTGTGGTCCAGTTTTATTGCATAAACTATACCTACTATGTATCATAGATTGATAGGTCTCACAGACCAAGATAGCTCTGCTCAACTAAATACCTATCTTAGATCTAGCTGATGAAATCAGATCTCTCTGAGAATTCATCTCCCAATGACATAACTTTTAAATATTTCTTATAATAAAGGTAATAAAGAGCGCACATCATTTGTTTAATTAAATATCCAACCGACATCCCTAGACGGGGGAGAGGAGATACCAAATACCACCACTGTAGTGTGCTTTATTATGCCGAACAATGCATTGTTAGGCAATGAGCGAAATAAAAAACCCTGTGACTGGAGGAGATCCGCCCTCCGCCCTCCCCCGTAGTCCCTCCTCCATTCGACCACATTGATATCTGAAGTCGCCGGTCGTCGTAGGTACCCCCAGCAGTACTAATTTTTTTTTTAGATTTCTAGCCTGGGATTACATTGGCGAGCAGCGACACGCCTGCAGAAGTTTCTAAACATCTGTCGAATTATTCTAAGAAAGAACCTAAAGCTATTATTTAAGTGATTATTCTTTTATGGTACCCACATTATCTATTATTATTTGTTCATCATCATCATCATCATCAGCCTATATACGTTCCCACTGCTGGGACACAGGCCTTTATCTCAATTGTGAGATAGTGTGGGCCATACTCCACCACGCTGGCCTAGTGCGGGTTGGTGGAGGGGCGCGTAAGGCAAGTGACCAACCTTAATGTCAGATGTTATCAAGCCGCCAAATGGCCTCTGACTAGGCTTGACGACTAATATTTACATTATAGTAAATATCAGCCGGGACCAACAGCTTAACGTGCCTTCCGAAGCACGGAGACGCTCGAAATTTTTGTCACTAAATATGGTCAGAATGGTCACCCATCCATTAACCGACCGCGGCGTAGGTAGCTTGACTTTCGTTATCGCTAACGAACCACTGTCACAGCTGCGCCACGAGCGCCTCCTCATCATCATATTATTTGTTATCATTACATAGTGAAATTATGACTGGGACAAATATATTCTACGTAAGTTTTGAAACTGCTGAACTTATTTACCAGTTTCAATATGTTAATCGTAGTAACAATAGTATCAATTTTGTAAGTGTTAACAATGATTAATATTGTTTACTGATCATGCAGGTGTTTCGATGACAACAGTCAACTGCTCTGCTAGTATGTGGCACCCGCGTTGGCATTACCTCTGGGACACGTAGCAAATCAACGTTGCTGATATCGCCTTTAGGGACGAGACGTGCGATAAATAATATCGACAAAATATTTTGGTTATAACATTATTGACATCATACATTTACTTTTGCTATCAATAATTGGTACTTAAATATGAGCAGCTGTTGTGATACCCACGCACGACCTTGTAACAAAGAGTAAAATAATCTCCTTGTAAGATAGTTGTATGTGTGTACCTACCACCTAGACCTACATTTAAATCAATACATAAATACCTATTAGGGTCCAGAAAGCTTCCATAACATAAGTGGTGGGGTTCGATTCCCGCACGGTAAAAATATTTGTGTGCCTTAACATGTCTGTTTGTATCGGGTAGGTACTCATAATTATACTATGGTATGGGTCTGTCTGGGTATGTTTTTATGTATAATATTTCATTACAAAAAAGTACCTACACGTTATGCTTATTATTCGTTATCTGGCACAAGCTAATGGTTAATTTTGTTTGGGGCTAGATAGCGATGTGGGAATAATGTCTAAAGATATTTATTATATTTATTGTCTCGTAACTTAAAGTAACATTTTTAATCAGGCGTCACATCAAAATATCACCCAGTACCTAGAAGGTCTAAAGAACTAATTTTATTAGAAATTCAACGATTATAAAACATACCTACTTAAATACAGCTAATGACAATACATTTTTTTGGCTTTTAGAAACCACCATTTTAGGTATCATCTTAGGATGGTAACAAACCTTTTTTATTGAGAGCTTTTAATTTCATTTACACTCTGTATTTTGATAGCAATAAGCAGTATGTAATAGAAAGTAAATAATATCGATAAAGTTATGCGCGTGCGTCACTAGGAAAGGCGCGAACCCTAGCGCGCGAATCCCGCCAGTTCATTTGGACGATAAGCAGCGCCCGCGCAACACAATGGCGACGGCGGCAACAGCGATTACGGTCAGTAATCTAATCTGCTTAATTAAATTTTGTGAAGAAGCCTCTACTGCGAATTTCAACAAAGTGGGCAAAGCGAATGTTACTCTAATTTATACAAATAAATCCTAAAAATTGTGACCGCATCTCATGGAAATCATTAATCATTTATTATTTGAATTTATTTTTAATTTAAATTTAAACCATTACCTGTACAAGGATATCTGCAATTAGAATTATAAAACACTACTGAAGTAAATTAAGAAATGGCAACTAAGTGCGAGGAACGTGTGTTATTTTGTGCTTAATGTTTCGTTGTTAGGCTTAGGTACAGTTTTAGCAGATAATTTTTTTATACTTATTATTTATATTCCCAAATGAACCTTTTAAATATAAAAATTAAAAAGGTTAAAGAATATATTTTTTCAACTAAATTTAATATTTATAAAGTACGATCCCAAGAACATCACGTATCTGCAAAATCATCAAGTTGCAGTACCTAACTTCAACCTTACCTTACTTTATGTTGCAGTACCTAACTTTAACCTTACTTTAAGTTGAAGCTTGGTGCTGCAACTTGATGATTTTGCAGATACGTGATTGTTCTTGGGACCCGTCGAGTACATATTTACTTAATGTGAAAAAAACACGATACCTAATGATGGGAGCACACGATTTTTTGAGTTTAAAATGTTGTTGTTAGTTTAATATTTTATGTGAATAAGTATATTTTTTATGACTATTAGTGAATCTCATGTACGAGCGAAAAGTTTGCCATTTGGCTTTATTTTCGTTTAAATATGGTTCATGAGTAGTCGGCATTAAGTTCGTATTGAATTGAAAAGAATTCAACGCAGTGATAGGTGGGCTCGATTTACAGCCAGAATAACACTCGTAGTGTACTACAAATATTTGCATAAGTATTTTTTTTTATCAAGGTTTTCAGACTATATAAGTACGCCTATTATCTAGTATTAATTGATTCTGGTAGTCATTCTACTCATAGCATAGGCTGTGGTAGCCGATTTGGTATGAAACGACATCGCTTTACATGCCTGAGCTCGATGTTCATATTTTTCATTAATCACGAAAAGTTGGTGCCTACACTGCCTACCGTCATAAAAATCAAGTGGGACTGTAGGAAAAATAAAACGATAAATTAGTTGTATACAACTGACTACCAAACAAATCAGGACACGTTTATTCTTTTTTTTTAAAAGGACTGTTTTTGATTTCTACATAACTAGATCTGATACTTACTTACGGGTCAAATTTTTTAACACGTTTTTTTATTTAAATAAAAACGAATTTAGTGCGTGCATTGCTTACAAATAAAGGGTACAACACTTAAAGAATCACTGTAACAGACCCAGTTTCTTAGGGGTAGAGTAGTAGGTTCCACAAGGGCAAAGTGATAGGTAGGTCCCACAGTTGTTTTACTATTAGATGTAGCCAACAACTGTGGGACAGCTATATCAAAACGGATTACGTAGTTTTCTAATCGAACTTAATGGCGCATTTTATTAAAGCGTTTTGCTTCGGCCTGAGTTCTTTGGTGCACGGTAACCGATACACTAAATTAACTATATTTTCTCATATGACTAAACAATGTGTGCATACTTCATATTATTTTTGTTGTAATATGGTCTAAAATATAAGCTGCGCGTTTCGTGTTGTTATTAATTGATAAGTTTTAAATTTAAAAGACATTCACGAGCAAACGTAAATAAACTTCATGATTCAACAGGGTTTTCTCGAGATGTACCTATCTATTGAGCACCGGCTAGTCAGTAGGTAGGTATCTATGTACAAATAATGCTGAAAACAGATGCCGCGTTATTTAAGATAAGTTTTGTAGGTAGTCTCACTTAATAAACCAAAGCCTTAAAAGATCAAACAGGGTTAAATACCTTGTTTGATCTTTTCAAGCTCTCTCTGGACCTAAAATACCAGAGACAAAAAAGACCTAATAAATTACTAAACATCTGTTTCCAGTGGTGGCAGTGGGCAGTTCGCACGAACGATGTGAAGCAACTGTGGGCCGCTCAGCCTACGTACCTCATCTCACAGGCAGTGTACATCACCGCAGGTCTTCTTACTTTGGTCCACGGTAAGCTAAGCCACAAAGCAAATTGATTTGTGATGGTAAGTAAGTAGCAGTAGGTATGCTGAAATGGATATAATACTTATTGTAAAGTCTATCGTAATTGTAATATTTAATTAAATAAGTGAATAAATAATTAAGACAGTACCTACTTGAATATTAAAGATGTTGTTTTTGAAATTGTGTTAATTAGCGCTGTTAGTAACTCTTTTTTACTTTATCTTTAACATTTAAGTTAGAGTGCCTATATATTTATTTACTGATTATTATTCCGGGTTACAAAGTATAGTATTTACTTAACTCTCAAGGTCTATTCTGTGCGTGTACTATTCAAATGTTGAATTTCTTTAGACAAGATATTTATTTTCCGCAGCGTTCCGCAAGGGCGGGCGGTGGCCATACTTTTGGCTGGGAACAGTGCTGCACGGATTGTTCACGGACAACTTCTGGGCAATCGCTCTGCCAGAGTTTGATAACTTCTGGCACTCACAGACACCCGTGATCTTGCTTGGCTCAAGATTGCCATTGCACATAATTTTATTGTGTAAGTATATGAAATTAATATTAGAAAATAGCCTACCGCCCGCGGCGATGTCACATTCTTGCGGGTAAACGTCAAAAATCAAAATAATTTATTTGCTTTATATAGGCTTTACAAAGGTGTTACAATATGGTTTAGGTTACTGCTCCTATTCAGCTTTTTTTATAAAGCAATGCAAATATACTTAATATTTGCATGCTGTAAGACTAAGACAAGACTTCTGATCTGAGGTCTAATTTAATTTGAGATCTTATTTGTAGGTTTTTCAAGAGCAGACTTTGATTATAATGACGTTAACAAAAACTGAACATCTTCTTAGTGTATACGTATACAGATATAACCACTGTCCACAGGGTCAGGCGCAGCTGCCTGCCAGACGTACCATTAAAGACGTGCTTATACCATCCTATGCTAGCAGAGACAATTCCTGATCTATCGAAGTGGTGTTGACGCAGATATTTACAGAATACTTTTCGCTGTGACACAACCTGTGTGGGTGTCCTCAATCGGCTTATCAATCGCATGACCATTTACAGATCCAGCGTTTATCTACCATGCAGCCTACGCTGTCTCGAAGCTGAAGCTGCCTAGGTATGCGGAGCCGTTCGCCGTCGGCTTGGTGACTGTCCTCATCGATATCCCATACGACATCGTGGCCGTTAAGTTTATCCACTGGACGTGGCACGACACGGACCCAAATATCTATGATCGCCATTACTGGGTGCCTTGGACCTCGTATTACTTCCACGCCGCGTTTGCTGCCAGCTTTTTCTTCTTCTTTGACTTCTCGAGGAGATGGATGGCGCCGAAAGTGGCCCAGTGGGAGAGTGCAGGGTGAGTTATATCACTAGAAAATGTAGTATTTAGTTATTAAAAAAACGAGTACTGACTAAAAATATAAAATTATAGATTTATGTAGTCTACATTGTAGACTAATCTATTAATTTATATTTTTAGTTGTAGGCTCTACAAGATCTAAACGTCTGTGCGCCTTGATGGGTGACTATATTTATTTTTTAAGTATTTATTTTTTATCAGTACCAGGAAGCCCTTTGCGTTGCTCAAAATAGATTATTTAGATTAATGCCGAATAAGTAGTATAAATTTTTAAAACATTTCTAAGTTTGTTCCCGAAGATAATAAAAAAAACTATCTTCAATCGACAATGGATGAAATCGGTCCCGTGTTTAGCCCATAATCTGGGGGGTTTCGTCGTTTGACCCCGTAGGTACTTAATGAACTCGGTATTTTGATATGGGTTTAGGTACAAAATTATTTCGTACTTAAATATAATTTGCAATGGACACTATGGCGAATGTGTATTAACTAGTGCAGATGTGGTGAGTGTGACTATTTATAAGCTATTTATAACGAAAGAACATATAATTTATGATTAAGATATTGCAGACCTTTGTTGATTTATTTAACTTTATTTATTACAGCAAAAAGATTGAATGGAAGTCAGTGATAATCTCGTCGCTCCTGGGTATGCCCGGGGGAGTCCTGCTCTTCGTGCCTATCTACCACCCTCTCCACGATTACTACAAAATTCATACCGAGGTGGCATTCTTCCTTCTCTTCGCAATCTTCTCCGTCTTCGTCATCAACGGCCTTCTGAGCGAGAGGGAAAAGCCTAAGGAGAAGTAAGTTAACACTGTTATTATTTTACTACTTATAATCTCTTAGACTATCCATAAAACTTTAGTTCTGCTTGTTGTCTGTTTTCTCCGTTACTACGAGTAAAACATTTGCATTTTGATATTGATTTACCGGGTCCGGCCGTTATGCCCCCATTCCGGGTTGCTCCTGGCCGGTATGCCCCTACGGTTTAACGGCAAACTGGAACAATTTTTTTTTAATGTGGGGGCATACTCGCCGGGGGCAACCCGGAATGGGGGCATAACGGCTGGACCCGATCTACCCACACCTCGATGGTTTAGTAGTTTAAGTACCGGTCCGTCATCTCGGCGTCCTGTGTACAATTCCCGAATCAGGGAGATTAAACAAGCTGATACTTTTTATATTTTTAATTAAGTTAGGTACAAGACAGATCCATAAGGTAGGATAGTTTCCGGACTAAGCTTAATTTTTTTATCTTCCCTATAAGTATACCTCTAAATACAGTCAGAGGCAGATAAGATTTCTAAAAACTGCAAAAATTATTCAATAACGTTATGTTAAACTTTATGATAATGGTTTTAAATTCATATTCATAAATATCTCTCAAGCTAATGTCCGTAAATACTTACCTAAATTATTAGTCCCAAAATGTCTTAATCCGTCGGTCGACCTTCCACTACCATTTAATTTCGCTTTTGTAGACACACCTGAATTCTGTTACAAGTAATGGACTTGTACATAATTATGTATAAGTTAATTGCATAAGACAGATCCTCGTTACCTATTTTTATATAATAATACCCGATTAAATAGATAACATGTATCGCATTATCTGCCTATTGCTAAGAACACCTGTGTAGACAATACAGTAGGTACTTATACACGTTTTAATTCATTTAAAGTTTGAATAGGTGTCACCAATATCACCTTATTATTTTTTGTTTCCGCTTCGAATAATGGTGATGAAACCAATAAACGACGTTAATATTTGAAAAAAAAATAATGAAATCCTTAATAATTACAATAATTAATATCCTTCACTAATGTTGATGACTGGTTGATATTTAAATGTAAGGACTTTTACGCCGTATGTATGTCCACTCACCGAGAACGAGATGTCGGCGCCGAGGTAGCGGTACCTACATACATTTACTAAAGCCATTTGTCCACCGCACGTCCGTCACCCGAGCTCCGTCATCCCGGGCGCCGAGATGTCGAGTACCTACGCTAGAACATGGCCGAGATTTTGACGGGCCGATGTGCTGGCACGTACGTACAAGCACATACAAAACACGTTTGTCTTGACCACACACTGCCGTCACGTTAGCTCGGTACTACGAGTGACAGCTGGAACAAACTAAACGCCGATATCGGCTGCGGTGGACAAACGATCGCCGTCACGTCATCTTAAAATCGGTCAGAATAAACTCTGTTCTCGGTGAATGACGGTCCGGTGACGGCGACGGTGGACAGCCACAGGGCCCTTTTCATTACTGCCAGTGAAGTCATCGTTTAAATACGACAATACTGTCTTTTTTTTATAAATTATCATAATATACAACATCATTTGATATCTGACAAATAACCGAGCTACTTATCTGAGAGGGGTAAAACTGGCCCTTTGGATTTATTTGGTTAAGGGCCCTATTCGTTCGAGGCACACTTTAGGATGTAAGATGTTGTAACTATAAGAATTTATGAGATAGGCCATTGATAGTGTATTTAAAAAAGAGGTAGATATGCCATCCTTTGACGCACGGCGATTAGAATTTGATCCGTCGAGATATTGTAAATCTATGTGCTTCACCCATGGAATTAATATTATCTATGTGCTTCACCAACCGTTGATTTGTGTCAATTAACACAATATGAGCGGAGCATTTTTCGAGCGCTAGTGCGGTATCTACCTCTTTTTTAAATACACTATCAATGAGATAGGCTGATATTTTATTTGCTACTTACTTTGCCTTCAGGTTGACCGCTATAGACTACGTACTGATTCTCCAACTGGCGATCCACTACATAACATACTGGGTATTCGTGGTGTTCTTCAATCCCGAGACCCACTGGTCCCTGGGACTCCACGAGCCGGTCGGTCCTTGCAACGAGATCGCAACACTCACCACGCCTTTCGGCCAGGTATTAACTAACATAATTAATACGGAAAATAGTTTTCCATTGCTTGTTTTGATTGTTTCTTACGCAGGATGTTGAGAGATGAGAAATGTCATGCAGAAATTATCGCCTGCCGCTGGTACGGTCAGCAACAGACGTAATAGGTAGAGGTTTTAAAATTGCAAAATGCATTTTTATGTTGACTGTACCTCTGACGTGTTTAAAAACTCAAAAACATAGTAGATATTTTTTCTTTATTAAAATTATATTTATGTGGGTATAACTACTTATAAAGTAAATAGTATTTCCTTTTTTTTAACTTGCACTTCAAAACTTGCATTGACCATCGACAACAACGATTTTCAAAGTTGGTTACGATTATACGTACCGCAAGTAATGAAATACCTGCAACAGGGCAATAACAACACACTATTCAGCAATTAAGCCATAGATTAAAATTCAAAATTTGTTAAGGTTGATATTCGGTTATCTTGTCTATGAAATAAATAAAAATAAATAAATAAATGATTGCTGTACACAAGCATATTTGACTTTGCAGACGCTGCAAAAGCGCAAGTACTTCTGTCCTGAGAATTATGACGAGGGCTACTTCGACTTCAAGTGCGTGGGCAACCAGAGGCCGGCCAATGGCGCCGCCTGGTACGTCATCTGTGGAACACCTTTCGCGTAAGTGTAACAATTTCCCATTTGCTTAATACTCTCCTAGAGCCGTGCAAACAGAAAATATATAAAAAAATAGACACACTTTATCTACAGGGTGGCCATCTCAAAAGTAAGGAATCTGCCACACACGGGTGCAAAAAAACTGCTACCTACCTAACTCTGCAGGATAGGGGGAAGCAGCCATGCTTAAAACCAAACCAAAATGCCCAATACGTGGCATAAAAATCCTTCATGGAAATATAGTATGTAAAGAGTTATTTTTACCAGATGATGCGTGAAAAAATTTATTTAAAAAGGCGCTGTGTCCCTTTTGTCACGAAGAACAAAATATGATGTGTTGTTTAAAGGTGCTCCACATTACACGCGAATGCTCCCGGTGAGGGAGCACCTTTATACGACTTTCTTGGCATCTTTGATATCTACCATTTTTCTTACTACACATCATGTCTAGGGTGAAAATTACTCGGGGCTCGCCCTACAAGAGGCCGGCAGGTCGCCCTGCGGTGTCTCTGGTTGTCAGGGTCTGTCCTAGCCCAGAGACGCCGCCGACGGCAATGCAAGAGCGCGGGGAGTTTAGTGGGTATTCTTAGTGCACCAGTCTTTATAAGGACGAGTCCAACACACGGCTCGCCTTCCCCAGGCGAGTTATGGTGCCTAACAGCATTCCCCTCTACAAAAAAAAGGGTGAAAAAGGGGCTTTTTTCGTAAATTTTCTGTCTATTGTGAAACTGGCCCTTTATTCTTGTTCACGTGTGTGTTTGTATGACTTATTGTATGTTTGATGGCCCACAGAAACCGCGCTGAGTACGTGACGGTACTATCAACCATCCTGGTGGTGGCCGCCGGTGCCTTCTACGGAATGTACTTCAAGACCGCGCCCTCCACGCCTCAAAAGAAGCTCAAGACTAAATAGAACATTTATCTCTACGTCTCTTGTACGAATAATACTTTACCTTGTTAGCAAGTAATAGTCAGCGGCTCAATCTCATACCTGTCAGAGGCCTCAGTCAGTTTCATCTATCCACGTTATCATTAAGATATCCTCGATGACACTGCCAACATTAAATGCAGGTACATATTTCGTTTCATCACTAATACAGATATTTGGAATGCAATGGCAATTTAAGACTAAACTAGACATAGTTAGGTACAATTCATACATTCATACCACGCTACCTGCTTATGTCAAAAATGTACCCATACGGTTTTTTGTATGATCAATGTAAAGTTTTCAGTGATCCTGATTGGATTGTTTATTTTTATTTTGAATATTTAAGTTACGTAGAACTTAAAAAGTAAGTAATGTGTCGATTTAAATCTTTGGTGTCTTTATGTTTATTGTATTTGTTTGTTTGAAAATTTGTTAAATATTATTTATTGAGATAAACTTAATAAAAAATCGGTTATTGATCTATAGACCCGTTTTATTTGATCATATAGTTAAGTAAAATCTGATTCCCATAAAATCCTATTTAATCAAAAGTACTTTTAGGTATGCTTGCAATTTATCAACTGATTCTACGAGAATCCGCATCCGCTTAACGGAAAGAATTTTAAGATACGTACCTAAGGGCTGTTTCAAATTAGACGTTTTGTGTCCGACGGCTGCGGTACGGTTGACGTCTTGCTGTCGAGCGCGCGCCGTACTGTTGCCGCACCGCGTGTTTTGTATGAAAAATAACGACCGTCGCGTCGCGGTGCGGCAAACGCGCGGCTACCGTACCGCAGCGTCTAATTTGAAAGGGCCCTAGGCCTACAATAGACCCTGCCAGAATCTTTTAATGCCTTTTAGTACAGTAATATACTACAGAGGACTAAAATTTTAAAATTACGGACCTTTTTTCACAGTATTCAAAATTAAAGTAAATTAGACAGTTTTGAGCCACCACTGACGTTATCACCCGTTCAAAGGGATCTTTTCGCGAGTGAAGAGTTCCTTTACGTTGTCACGTGTGGTGAAATCGTCACCATACCATGTACCATGGGCCATATAAATGTACCTACATACATAAGTAAAATCCTGTAATTTGATGTTCACATGATTTGGTCACGTATTGTATACTACTGTGTTAGAATGGTATGCACTAAAGAAGTGATTGTAGGTAGATAAGTAGGTATAATGTACATAGATATATATTAATATTTTACTACAGATCAATTGTGATGAAATGGTGAGGGAGGACCCGTCAGAATTAGTGCACGACTTTTAATAAAGAAGCCGCTTAAAATTGTTGTCAATTTATATGTGAATTTAACTTTAATAGGTTTGTCATTTGACACTTCAAAGATTTTGTGCCAATTCTTTATATTTCCTTTGGTAAGTAAGAGTCCAATTTGTTCCATGAAACTCGATGAATCCGTAGTAAATTATTATTATAATGCAAGTGTCACAGTGTAATTTGAATATGTCTAGGGACATAAATACAACCAATTTAATCGTATAATATAATTTAATCACTTTGAATGATATGTTCGGTTCGACATACAATCACAATAATATTCCCTTAATCGCTATTTAATCATTAGTGCCAATATCATAGTAAGTAGCTGAACATCGATAACAATTAATAGAGTATAGAACAACAACGATTCTATATCTAACATTTATGATGACTTCTCCTCTAGCCATTTTGATATTTTACACTTTCCTCTGCCGGTATATTATATTTATCAATCCTTAGCTATTTCTTGTATCAATTTCCTGTTTATTTTCTTTGGGAAAAAATAACGTTTTAAGTTTCTTGCGAATAAAGATACTTAGAACCTAACTGTTCGATATTAATCGATTATCTTTTTGATTGCTCGTTAAACGTAAAGAAAATATTAAAGGTGTAGGTTTGGTAAACAAAAACATAAATTCATCTACTGAAAACACAGTTGAACTGACTATTGACAAGACTGAGACATTGCAAATTGACCTCTCTGTCACGCGGGAGAATAATATCAAGCTGACTATAGTCAGAGAAAAGGATAATTAAAAATAAATATTAATTACCATACATTCAAGGAATCAACAATTTATTGTGAAAAAATATCACGGCTAAAGCAGCAGAAATAGGTAAACTGAATTCAATCTATATCTAAATTATTATACATTTTCATTAATTCACAATTCACTCTAACCACCTGGTTTCAATTACCTATTACATAGGTCCATTTTTATTTTTTAACAGATAGTCTTATGCTTAACTTTGGATACAGTCAGTTTACTTAGGTGTACGTACAAAATAATGTATAATTGTTAAGTGGAATGGATATATAAACCAAAAATACCTACAGGTACAAGTCCTATTAATGTATTTCAAAATCGTATGTCATCATTATCACACAGCAATAATGCAATGTTGAGTTATTCTAGGTCGATACGTTTTCTCCAAATAGAAATACTAGTTCACATAACCCGTGTCTTTAAGCTGTTAAGTTTATGTGATTTTCATAAAATACCTATAATGGTATTGCCAAGTCAATGGTATTTAATTTAATAAATTAAAATCGTTTATCATAGCAAATAAAATAAAGATTCAAATAAGAGGATAAAGTATCCTAAAATAATATATCCTGTATATAATATGTTCGTAAAACAGGGCTCAAGATTCGTATTCGATATACTTGAAGGAACGAAAAGACGTGCGTGTCAATATCGACCGTTTTTGGTACTTTTAAAAATTACAAAACTGTTGATATTTAAGTTATTACGTAAAAATAATAGTTGATAACGTAAAAATAACTGCTAATATAACTTTTTTTTGTGACAAAGGCAACATTGCTTATAGTCTGTTCCACATAAGTTGTCCTTTAGCCGCCATATTGGTACTACTGTTTTTCGATACTTTCAATCTGTTTTTTGACAGATTTAGTATAATAGAGGTCAGTGCAGATTTACAAAGCGTAGGCAATGCTGCCAATGTGGCGGCTAAAGGACAACTTATGTGGAACAGACTGTACCTTTATTTTACATAAAATGCTATGATAATATATTTTTTATTCAACGCCCCATTTACTGGCTTTACGCACCGTGAAGTTTCACCAACTCGCTATAAAATTATTTTTTGATTAAGTAAATAGAATTATAAATAAAATTTATCACATGACATTATAGATATTAATTTAAATTAAAAAAACGCACATGCAGATGTGAATATTTTAACGCCGTTATAAGCGTGCGTTAACTTTGTACAAATTTGTAAAACATTTTATTCCCAGCGTAAAAAGATGTTAGTAAGCATAACAATCTGAGCCTTTACAATCATGGCTAATCCATAATTCTTTAAAGATTTATGCATTTCTATGCATTTCTTTAAAGATTATCATTTGCAAATTTCAACCAACAACTCTCATACATTGGTATATAATTAATTTCTTATACCTATGATAATGTCATTACTATGTATGTTACTTTTATTAAGACATCACATAAATTGTGCATCACAAAGAAGTGCTCAGGTTTAATTACACATTTAATATTCATTGCCTATCACAACACAAAACATTTTTTTGTTTTTCACATTTTTATTCTACGAATACATAATGACACCTATAACACTTCGATTAACAATCAATGTTTTGAGAAGTTACATACTAAATCAAATTACAAACAGTATCGTGTGTGTTGATCAGACGGTCGTACACGTCATGACGCGATTATAACAAACATTATCAACAAAAATAACAAAAAAAAATCACACAAAGTACCTACATTAATTCGTCTTCTTAAGGCGATAATTCGGATAAATTAATTAAAAATAAATAAAAATAAACTAATATATTTAAGTGCTATAAAAGTATTGTTTTCTTAACGCAAGTGTACAAATACGTGTTAAGAGCACACGTCAGTAGTCAAAGGGAGATGGCTGCAGGGATTGCGTCTTCGCAGCATGGAATGACAAACGCCTCTATAACAGCCCACGAGACAAGACAAAACTGTTTGCTAAACATGCCGGATGCCCATATAGAGCACATGTATGTATACAAATAACAGCATAAATGCAATTTGATCATTGATTCTCAAAACCGTACCAAACAACTTTACTTAGATTGACATTATCTTTGCACAATTAACGTTCACAGAGTTATGTACCTACGGACGGCAGCAGGTCAACCTACCCCAATTTATCAAAAAAAAAAACAATTGAAAGAGAACTCTATGTAAAGTGAATAATGTTGAAAATTGCTTGTAGAAATTTGACAGATTAGGGTAGTCTGATGTGCTGGCGACTGTACCTACAGTTTGACGATATCATTGTATATGTATAACAAAAGTCGGATATCTCAGTCATCTTTGGCGCATATTGAAAATTCATGACATTTTATCTTGTCTCGATGGCTCTACCTAAAACAGCCGGTATCAAATTACATTTATCACTTAGCAAGCTCTAGGTACTATTCGTATTGCGTCTAAATAACACACGAATTTTTTATTCAACAATTTCAACATGCAATATTGTAACCGGCTGTCAGCGCAGTGTAAGCACTTTATTTAGCAATCATGAGATTACAATTTTACACACCAAAACGCAGGTACTTCTATTATTATTCCACACATAATATCTCCAGTGATTTTCCTCACACACACAGTCTCAGGTACATACAATATTTGTAAGAGATATTTTATAAATGAACAATAACGTAAATAGCACTAATTTGAGACTCTATGCAGGCATAACGGTACCGTTTATTACTTAAATATTGCTATCAACCCGGGCCATTACAATATAAAAATGTCCCACCACTGTCACCCTTGCCTTTGTTTTAGCGTCACTCCACATACTATCACTGGCGCTTCTACCAAAATTAAATCACCTTATTAGTTTCCTTTGCTATTCATTTATTAAACTCTCTTCTTCAATAGGCAACATGCCTGCTAAAAAAGATATATTTAAA
The DNA here is from genome assembly GCA_949319885.1 of Mecyna flavalis. Classification (NCBI taxonomy): domain Eukaryota; kingdom Metazoa; phylum Arthropoda; class Insecta; order Lepidoptera; family Crambidae; genus Mecyna; species Mecyna flavalis. Next base: position 18,622,086 of record OX439425.1, on the reverse strand, counting down.
TCGGAAAATAAAAACAAGATTACAAAATCTCATTGGGAAGTTATTTAAGTTTTTTGTGCAATCTAAATTCGATGCCATTATAAGTCAACCAACTACCTACAACAGATCTAGCCAAATAGCTTCACATTATTGCTTGTTACCTATCGGCTAAACATGCAGTACTTACCTATTGAATACATATTACTCCTATAACACTGATTACCTACTATATTTTCACGCGGATAAGACCTTCATTTACATTGTGCCAAACTACGTAAATTATTCAGTACCTCCAAATTCTACAGATATTTAAAAGCAAGAACGTCTATTTTGATGTGCTGGCTGAAAGGTAAATTAACATCTTACTCTACGACTTTGTGAGATCTACACATGAACTATGCCCGCACTTACGGTTTTTTTATCTAACAGAGTAAAAAATATAGGTAAACAAATAGGGCTAAACGAATTAGAGTAGGTACAAAACAATAACACTAGGTTGAAGATTATTTAACAGATTTTGATTGGAGTATATCAGACAATAGGTAGTTTCGATGTAAAATATTAGGTGTGTGGACTGCACGCGGACGGATTGCGTTAAAACTAAGGAATCAGCGAAATACCAACGGAATGCTTACACGAACGGGGGCAGAAACTATCGGTGACCGTCATTACATTAGTTGTTACGGCGTTCGCTTAAGGTCTATTTTTGAACAACTCCTCGACGACGCCGGGCTCGGCCAGAGTGGAAGTGTCGCCGATGTCTCTCTCTCCGAGAGCGATCTTCCTGAGTATCCTGCGCATGATTTTCCCGGACCTGGTTTTGGGCAGGCCAGGGGCGTATTGGATGACGTCGGGGGCAGCGAAGGCGCCGATCCGTTGTCTGACTAGTTTTTTGAGGGCGTTGACGAGGTCGGGGTCGAACTTGGCGCCGTCGGCGAGGGTGATGAAACAGTAGAGGGCCTCGCCCTTGATGGGATGGGGGCGGGAGACGACGGCCGCCTCGGAGACTCGTGGCTCCTCGGTAAGCACACCCTCTACTTCAGCAGTGGACATGAGATGCCCCGACACGTTTAGCATGTCGTCAATGCGCCCCGTCACCCACAGGAAACCATCTTCATCGCGTCTTGCTCCTGTTAACAAAGTCATAAATTAGATAATATCTCTTTTTCGGAGTATTTTATAACGAACTAGGAGTATTTGCACCATAATCCAGGATTTGACAAGATCATTTATATGTATTATATTTGAGAGTGACTGTCTTCTAACCTCGGAATCATGGACCAATTGGATCATGGCTGCCGCTTGACTGTATAGGTTTCCTCATAGTAGAAGATCCGAACTAAGGTCGATCTTCACCGAGTTGATAATAGAATGAAACTTATTTTATTATGAATTTAGCATATTAGAAAACATATTAAAAATGGCCTAAAAAAATCCTGGACCGACCAATTTTTCTTATTTTTTGTGATTTTTAAACACAATTTTGCAATAACAAGATAATAAGAAAATTATGTCCTTACTTAACGTACAAAACGTATAGAATGTGCAGCCGTTGGGTTTTCTATTGTTTACGTGGGGGGACTACTGGGTTGTCAGGTATAAACACGTATGTGTCGATACCAGTTAATTTCACCTAACTAATTGGATAATAGATTTTTTTTTATATCATCATAAGAGCTATTTTATTATGAACACGTTGATATATGGTTGTCTGCAAAAAATTGGGATTTTGTTGAACATTTTTTTTTTAACTATTAAACATACTCTGTCCAGGATTTTTTAGGCAACCCATTTTTAATATGTTTTCTAATATGCTAAATTCATAATAAAATAAGTTTCATTCTATTTATCAACTCGGTGAAGATCGACCTTAGTTCGGATCTTAGACTATCACGATGGTTTTCGTCTTGTACTGTCGAGCTATCGACCTCATTCATGTTAAATGACGTTTCAGGACACTTGACCACAGCTCTCATTACTTTTTTTTTTTAAGGGAGCTAAATTCTCATACTAAATCTATGAAATTCTCTCATGCCAGAATGGCACGGTGACGCAACTATAAAAAAGTACAGGCAGTAGTAATCCCACAGAGATAAAAATCTACCGCGCGTATTATAATAGACCTCAGTGCTATGCTTAATAGACCTCAGTGCTATGCACAGAGATAGTTCAACTCTGTGAGTAATCCTTTATCGTATTTTTATTTTACTGTCATCGGAGAAGCCCCTATGTCACGTGTTGCTTAGTTTAAACTTAGAGTAAAACGATATTGTACCAAAATCTAAATCATATATTATTGCAAAAACGCGGCTTTAGCCCACGTTCATTGCATAGCAAGCGGGGATTTATCAACAACACTAGCATGGTGACTTGGATTTTGATCTGAGTGATGATAAACATTTTATCTGCTTATCTTATTCTTAATTTCGGCATTTCACCAGTGATCTATTTTAAGAAGGTTATCACATTTAAGTATTCGAGTGATAATAAGTGTTGGCAAAAATCGTTTTACATAAACAAATGAATCAACACATACGTAACCTTGCTAAATAAGTCAATCTTTGAACTTGGTTGTTTATTTGTTAAGAAATGACCTCATCTTAAAAATTAGGAAACAGAGAATAATAGGTATTTATAAGTAAATAATTAAATATTGGACCACATCACATACATTGATCTGACCCCAAAGTAAGTAGCGTAAGCACTTGTGTTATGGGTGTCAGAAACAAGGAAGATACCACAAATACATATATATATATATGTTACAGCCAAAGTGATCAATCTGGATATTATATATAATGACTAGCCATTATATATAATATCTACTCAATTTGGTCAAAGTGATAAATAACACAGAATTGATCACTTTAACCAGCCATTATATATAATATCTTCATAGACTTGGTCAATGTAATAAATCAATGCCTGACTGGTAATTTTTTAAAGAAATAAATTTATTAATTTAAAGGAATGGATAGATTTGTGTTAGGTTAGGTTAGAACTGCGACCCCAAAAGAAGAACCCCAGAACCGAATTCTACCTTCTACCCATGTTACTTCGTCAGGGCAGAGAGATAGTATTTTGTTTATTTACTATTAATCATCAAATGGTCTATATGTTACGCTCAAAGATCGAAAACGCTCATTGAGCGGAAAAATAGCTCACAAGGCGTTGTGGTCACAAAAGTTTTTTTCAGGTTTAAAAAAAAATAACCACGAAGGCCAAGGCGGGAGCTCCGCTTCGCTCCGCTCCCGCCTTAGCCTTCTAACCTATATCCATCAGAGTCGATTTTCGCCTCCGATGTTGTTTTTGTTCAAAAGATAGTCTCCTCTGTGTGTCAGTTACGTTGGATGTTTTACTGTGACCGCAATGCGTTGTAAGCTATTTTTCCGCTCAATGAGCGTCTTTGATCTTTGAGCGTAACATATACATAGTTTGTACAACTATTTATACACTTTATATGTCAGAAACGTACGTATTGATCACTTTGGCTAACTAGGACCAGCTATTAACGTAAAAGCTCCTATTAACGACCCATCAAAATGTGACTCTATTACCGACCTAATTTTTAAATCACTCATATTAGACATAATATAGGGTTCCAGGAGGTCATACCTTAAAAATTAGTTAAGTATTTTTGTTTGACAACAAATAGAGTAAATTTTGTGTGTTTAAATAGCCAGTGAAAGAAATAATTTGACAATGAGTGAGACGCGCCCGAAGCGGACGCAAGTTTCATAGTGTCGCGTCTCCAGACACGTAAGTACACCTAAATATTACTTAAGGAAAATAACACACTAAAAATGGGTTTGTCTTCTTGCTATTACATTACAACTTTAACGTATATATTCGTTTTCTAAACTAACTCTTAATATAATACTTTTATTGGTTTTTGTGTGATAAAATCATGTTTTAATTTATGGCGGTAATAGAATCCAAATTTCAAAACTTGATTCTAATAACGACCCATGGCGTTGTTAGATTTTTAAGAGCATTTAGTATTTTAAAATAATATCTATTATAAACTACCTTATTTGATTTAATTTTTTGTTGTTCAATTCTTAAAATTATTTTACTACGTTGAGATCTATTAACGACAAAGCTATTTCTTCAAGTTTTTGTGTAAAACTCGATTCAACGTTAGACAATATCCCTATTATTATAATGAAAATAACCTTTATTATCTGAATTAAAGACTAACTGACATTAAAAGAAATAATATAGCAATTAGATCGAATTTAACAGTATTCCGTAAAACGGATATTTTATCTGTTTATTTTTAATTTTATTGGTCGCTAATAGAATACTGCAACCTTCATACTTAATTCTATTACCGACTCACAGCTGTGACGATATTATTGGTTTTTTGGTATTACAGTACACAAAAACAAAATGTATATTTTTGAACAAATTCGCTTATTTTTTGCATACGTGACGTTTTGAGAGATTTTGTCACATTATTAATGTAAAATAAATCCAGTTTCATTCATGGCTTCATGGCATTGGCTATAGGTAGGTATTTTATATATTTTCAAATCAAATAAAAATTACAAGACAGAATAGGGGCCATGTAGCTTTTTAAAGCTTCTTTCGAAGAATTAAATTCTATATTGTGTTCTTTTATAGAATCATGGAGCCGCAGAAGCGCAAGCAATAAGCCTCTCTGCTCAACTAGAAGCTGCGCTTCTAGCTATAAATGAAGGTATCAGCATAGGCATACGAAGCTTCAAAAACATGGCATACCGAGGACAACTCTGCGTGATAAGAGAAATAATAAATATACATATAAATTAATATTGTGGAAAACAAACAGTTTTAACGAAGGAGGAAGAAATATTATAAAGGTATTTTGTGATTGTATTACAGGTAAACATATTTTTGTTACTGATTTATAATATCTAATTAGTATGTAAGTAATTAAAAGATAAGCGTTTAATTATTTGAAGACTGTTTTCTGAGGCTAATTATATTTTTTATTAAGTAAAATAACGAAAAATAAGTGCTCTAAGCGTTGCAATAAATAATTATGTTCATATTGTAATAATGTTGATCTCATAACTATTGTTATTATATAATAAAAACCTTAAAAAGGTTTTTTATTTTATTTAATAGTATAGAAAAAGTGACAACTTCCGAGCGGTCGGTAATAGAAGTAGAAAAATCGGTAATAGAATCTTGCCGCATTCTATGGGTCGGTAATAGAATCAACTACTCTTTTAGATTAAACAATTATTTAGTAAGTACTGTGTTATTGAATATTGAATTTAATTACTGAATTGCAAAGAATACTTCATTGAGATTAATTATAAATTAAAACATCTTTTCTAACATAACAGCTTATATCTATTTTTTTAAAGTGAATCCCAAGACAGCTTAAACTGGCGGTAATAGGAGCATTTACGTTATAAATAATAGCTGGATAAAGTGATCAATTTATCACATTGTCTAGTCAATTTGGTTATTATATATAATGACCAGTCATTATATATAATAGCTAATTGATCACTTTGACTGTAACATATATACTTAAATACATAATTATAAACATCCAGACACAGATGTTCATCACATAATTATGTAAGTGTTTGTCCTCCTTAATCCTGGGTGGGATTCGAACCCACGACTCCTGGCGCATAGGGTAGGGTCACTACCAAATGCGCCATCGGGCTAGTCAGTGATACACATAGGTAGTTGGGTGTGAATATAGAAAATAATACCTATTTTTTATTAGTCCAAAACTGTATAGTGTGCCAGGCCCAGAACCGAATCCTCAGTCAAAAAGCTTATTGACCGGTCTGTCTATGGTTTTGACCGGTCACTAAGCTTTTTGACTAGTTAAGGGTTTTGACTGTAACATATACATACATATTGTTATATACATACATATTGTTATTAGGTACGGTCACTACACTGAAACGATCAAATTATCCAGCTGCTTCTATGTACCGCAGCTTTCACTTCGAAAATGACGCCTGCCTTATTTTGTGGTCCACTTTCACTTTCGCGGTTAACAACGGATGCTTGCCTAGTTCGGTTCCCGGTCCTAGACGATGGGTGAAGCTTAGAATTGATCACTTAATTTTTTTTTGTTCTATTAGATGCGACCAAAATGAGTATTTTGTTTATACTAGATCAATTGGCAGAGAGCCATGCAGCCCACCTGGAAGCGTCGTTCAATGTGCCGCCTAATGTTGGCTCATCTGATCTTCGAGCCTTTGATTTCGAATGTACTGGTTACCACAATAATACTGCTGAAACACAATCAGAGGGCTGTTATGTAAAATCGACTTAGCTATAGCAAATATTTCGCCGACGTCGTCTGTATGTCAATTCACTAAGTGACGATTAAATTTTTCTGCTGTGTATCTAATGTGAAAGCCTTTTCTACCTTATTCAGTTTTCATAGAGTTCAAATTGTGTTAAATTTCCAGTGCGCAGAGATGAATCATAAAGAGATAATAAATAAAATAAAAAAATAAATATCTCTGAACATTATTCACACAGCGCCATCTAGCCCCAAACTAAGCATTAGCTTGTGCTATGAGTGCTAGACAACAGATAAACATTACTTAAATACTTTTTTTTTGTAAATACATACATATTATACATAGAAACACCCAGACCGATACAAACAGACATGTTCATGCACACAAATGTTTGTACCGTGCGGGGATCGAACCCGCAACCTCTGGTGTAATAGCCGACTTCTCGACCATTACACCAAATGGCTCGTCAATAATAATAAGAGTAATGATCAAGAATTTCTGAAAACAAGCCTAAGTGCAGTATAAGTAGTTAAGATAATTATAACCAGTAGGTACTGCGTGACGTTTAGTAGCAAAGCGGCCGGTTAAAAAAGGGGACACATTGAATTTTTACACTTTAGAACCAGCCGCAACTTTTTCGTTAAAGTTGTCTTAAATGGTGTTGGCCTACACAATATGTATATGAAATAAAATTAATAAAGATGTAAGGTACTTACATAATATGGAAGAAACTACAATGTTTCATTCTTTACAAATCTATTTTCACTATAAAAAGCGACCTTTTTTCAGATTTTTAGGAAGCATCTAAGTCTTACCTACACTTATATGCAACGATAGTATACAAACAATAAACCCAAACTAGAAAAATCTAATCTTGGCAATTTTTCAAAATAAACAAGTCAGGGGCGAAGGAACCACGGTTTCTCCTTTCCACGCGAATTTTAATATGCGTGCCCGCGATTGGCCAGAAGCATACCTCCGACCAATAGCGCGCGCGGCGCGGGCGATGGGAGAATCATTGGTCACGCGCAAGTGGACTTGCGCGAAATTTCCCCCACTCCATCGACCGAGCGTCAAGAAGTTTGTCGGCAGCTATACCTAAATTGTATTGGACTCACCGTCGCCAGTGCAGTAGTAGCCCGGGAACTTGGAGAAGTACACGGACTCGTAGCGCGCGTGGTTGCCGAACAGCGTGCGCATGACGCCGGGCCACGGGCGCGAGAACACCAGGTAGCCCTCGCCCGCGCCCTCGATCACCTTGCCGCTGTCGTCCAGCAGCTGCGGCTCCACACCAAAGAATGGGAACCCCTGGATAGTTAAAGGTTAACATGTCTTAACTGCGTTGCAATGGTAAAATGAAATACTCGTAGTTCGAAAGTGGAACACTTTTTGCGACTTCTGGGCACCAGCCCAAACAAAGAACAAAGATAAGACATCATCACTACCAAGTGATTTTGTTCTGGTGGAAAATAATTAAGTGGCACAAAGCCACTTTAGGGTTGGTGGCAATAAAATGCTTTGGATGGGTGGAACTAACTCTGATCTAAGTGGAGAGTTTTGGGTAGTTGATAATGCTGAAATGTTTTTTTGTTGTTAATTAATATTGGAACTACTTGGGAAAGAGATTCAAGTTTGTTTTGAATCTATAGATATAGGTGATGATATCTATAGGTGTTTACACTGAGTTAAGAGTGCTCTTATCTATATAAATAAAAATGAATTGCTGTTCGTTAGTATCGCTAAAACTCGAAAACGGCTGAACCGATTTGACTAATTTTAGTCTTGAAATATTCGTGGAAGTCTAGGGAAGGTTTAAAAACGATGAGAAAATAAGGAAAAATTGCGAGGAAAATACTAAAAACGACAATTTTATTTTCCCATACAAACTGTTTTTACCTGTTAAACGAAGTGATACGAAGTTCACCGGGTCAACTAGTAAGTAAATAAAGATGTGATGTGAAACGAATAGCACGGGAGTATAAATAAGCGATGCTTCCCAATGAAATGTCCCTCAAATGTTAGTTTTGCCTAAAAACTAGATGACACGACGCTTTGCGGCCTTCAGAAGCATCAACAACGAAATACTCACAGCAGCGCCTGGCTTCATGGGACAGGCGCCGGGCAAGCTGGTGATCACGTGGCCGCCGGTCTCCGTCTGCCAGAACGTGTCGACGATGGAGCAACGGCCTCCGCCCACCACGTTGTAGTACCACAGCCACGCCTCTGGGTTGATGGGCTCGCCCACGCTCCCCAGGACTCGGAGCGTCTTCAAGTTATGCCTGGCGGAAGAGCAGGAGAGTCAGCCACAGTTAACTCAACAGACCGAGGTCAGCGGATATTTAGGTCTCATATTTAGGTGAGAAGGGGAAACCGGGGAATTTAGTGGCTTGTGGTATTGCTTGACCTACACCGCTAAACTGTGCCTAAGGCCTTCGCCACACTTGACGGAAATTCCGTCGCGGATCTTCGGCAACGGAACGCTGATACATGTAATTACATATAAATTAAAGTAGAGGGGAACACTACGCGGAAGATCAGTCGCTCAGTCGCGGCACACTTGGCGGAAATTCCGTCGCGGATCGTCCGTGACGTGCGTGTAATTTCATACCTATAAATGTTGTCCGCGACGGAGCGACTGATCTTCCGCGTAGTGTGCCCGCTATTTGTAATTTATATGCAATTACATTTATCGGCGTTCCGTTGCCGAAGATCCGCGATGGAATTTCCGTCAAGTGTGGCGAAGGCCTTAGGTATGCGAGCACAAAGGCAGTGCGGTGTTGGTGAAGCTATTGTGACGCACACACACGGATGCAGGTCTTAGGAATCAGCCTGTAGTTTTGGTGCATAAAACTATTCTTTTCCGGAAAAAAATCGGCCAGCACGGTAGTGATGTAATTCAAGTATTATTTGCCTATTTATCTGTCTATTTACCAAGGGTCTCCAAACGGACTACATTAAGCCTGCATATTTCGGCATATTATAGAAAACATGAAATAGTATGGAAAGTGTACAACCTGTCTCTAAAATCGCTTACTCTCGTGGTCATGGTTAGGTCAACACTTCAACAGCTCATGAGACAACTCATACGGAATAGAAATCAGTCGTTAGACCAAGGGAAAAACCTTTTCACTGACTTACTGACTACTTTTAGGTTCCGGCAAACTATTAAGTACCTAATCTTTGGTTCCGGGCCCTAATTGATTAAATAAAAACTAAACCCAATGACATAATTTTGTCTGGTCCTAAAAAGCGTTTTTTGTTAACTTTTAAGTTGGCTGATGAAGTTTATAAATCATTTTTTTACAAACTCTGCCCATACTCGTATCAGTCGCCATACATCATTTCATGCGACATAGGCATCTGCCTTGCATGTCGCATGTACAGTGAGCTACGGACCAACCTTTACAAATCTGTCAAAAATTCTCACTTGAAATAGAACTCTATGCGATGGACATTAATCTGAGAATCCACGGAATAAAAAATTGTTTTTTATTCCGTGTGAGAATCGGTAGCAGGAATTTGACACATTTGCAATGGTTGATTAGAGGCTCAGTATATATGTAGGTATCTAGTACATGTCAAACTTAAGATTACATAAAGCTGGTAGGGGAAGAATGTGCGAAGAATGCTTACTTTTTAACAGGATCGTCGCCGAACTTGATGAGCGACCTGATGGCGGTGGGCGCGGTGTAGAACTGCGACACTTTGTACTTGGCGACCAGCGCCCAGTACCGGTCCGTGTCCGGGTAGTACGGCGTGCCTTCGAACTGAAACAATTACATCGTTGACAATACATTGCTTGACGATAACGTATTGTTATTATCAGACTGGTTGAACGTTTTAGATCGAACATTGTAGAGCTCGCCGACTTCTTTGGTGGTAATTAAGATTTATTATTATGTGTATTGTAACTGTGGAATGAAATAAATCTGTTTATATATAAAAGTAAGTGGTGTTAGTTCACTATTTTTATAACTCAAGAACGGATGAACCGATTTGGCTGAAAATTGGTGGAGAGGTAGCTTAGAACCAGGAGACGGACATAGGAACTTTTTATCCTATGGAAATATAGGGGAAGGGGGGCATAGATAGTTGAAAAAGGAAATTACGCGCGGGTGAAACCGCGAGCACGACCGCTAGTAAATAAATAAATTTTGTGCTCTTACCTGCCTTAAATAATGAGATTGTTTTGTTTTAAGTGCCCTGCCTCATCAGGACGCCATCCATGGCAACGTCGCCGGTTATGCTTACAAAAATAATATTATAATTTCAAAATTGGCGTCGTTGCCAAGCCGTTGCCAAACCATCGCCAAGTGTGTTGGTTCCTTTATTTTTCTATAATAACAGCTTGGCTTAAGTTGGGCCCAGTTAGCCGGGCGGGTTGCCGTGGTCAAATGGGGTGAGTACAAACCTGGACCCCCAATAAAAGACCAGCAAGGCAGCGAGAGAGGAAGTAGTGGGAGTTTTTAGTGGGTAGTCCCCCCTTCCCTATCCCGACTTGAGTGGGAACGGAAGGAGATAGTCCCACATACCCCTGGCCCGACCATCAACGGACGGGATATGCGTAATGCATTTCCTCCCACTATAAAAAAAAAGCTTGGATACGGTTCCCAGCGACGTCGCCATGACAGACACGTATAAACAACTAACGAAACATAAACTACTCTGAAAATTATGTTGTCCAAAACATTCTACCTGCGACAATCTAATCTGACTAGATACATAAGTACTAACAACAGTCACTGCAAGCATATTTCTATGAACCTGACAGGTGACACTACCCCGTTCCCATTATTTTTATTCATGGTCAACAATAATGTATAACATAATAATATAATCTTTCTACCGCCTGTCTGTCTGTAGAGGTAGGTCGAGCCGGTCACGTTGAATGAGAATTAGGTACCAGCCTTCGCGGCGACACACACGTTTCCGCTTTGTCGTGGCTTTTTATGACGAGCCATTTGTTGTAATGGTCGAGAAGTCGGCTATTACACCACACGGCCCCGGGTTCGATCCCCGCACGGTACAAACATTTGTGTGCATGAACATTTCTGTTTGTATCGGTCTGGGTGTTTCTATGTTTAATATGTATGTATTTACAAAAAAAAAGTATATAAGTAATGTTTATCCGTTGTCTGGCACCCATAGCACAAGCTAATGCTTAGTTTGGGGCTAGATGGCGCTGTGTAAATAATGTCCAGAGATATTTATTTATTTATTATTTTTATTTATTTTTTATTGGGAACAAATTAAATGACCACCAAAAAACACAATCGTTACTCAAACAGCCTCATCCAAAATAAATATAATATGTACAAATAAACGAAACCTGTACCAAAATATTTCGGGCTATTTAAGTCATGCCTGCACTACAAAAACTTTTCGTAACCCAAAAAGGCCACGCGTGCACCAAATTTTAACCAGCAAAGTTTTGTGTCATTCTTACCCAAATATATCATTACGTTTGCCATAAAATGTGTTCATATAACCAAGTATATTAAATTGATTGATAAGATTTGTGTTAGGTTAGGTTAGAACTGCGACCCACTAAACGCACGAGCCGAGCGAGCGTAGCGAGCGTGCCGCGACAGCGGCCGGCGAGTGCCAGAACTGAATTCTATCCATTTTACTTGGTCGGGACAGAGAGAAAAAGATTTTGCTTATTTACTATCAATCGTCAAATGGTATATAGTATCGGTAAATCTTTAGAACTTCATTTATATTTTTTGGGTATACAATGATTTTTGTACGCATTACTTTAATTTATTAGGATAAAAATATGTAACATATTTGGATGAAATTTTTAAATACAATGCGAGTACAAATTTGGTGCACGCGTGGCCTTTTTGGGTAGCTCAGCGATTATTCTGACGATACTTACGTTTTTTAGGTTAGCAAACTTAACGTTTATTGGTGATCATTTCATAATAAAATGGGGATTAAATTCTGGTAAGTACTTAGGATTTTTTGGGCGTTATATTTCATTATATCTGGTGGTTGCTTAAACCTAAGCCTTTTTTATTTACTGTGGTCCGTTAAAGGAACGCTAGGAACAAGTGGGTTAACATTTGTAATTTTTATATGTAACGACATTTATTATGTTTTTCTTTATGCTAGATCCGTAGGCTGACAGGCTTGCAGCCCACCTGATGGTAAGCGGCCACTAGAACTTATTCCATTGTGGAAAAGGACGCCGACGCTGCGACGGTCAATGTACGGTCAACGGCACATCACGGTAAACACTTGCAGTTCGATAATAGCACTTTTGCCCCTGACATAAGGGTGGTACAAAGTCCAAAGTGCCTAGTAGTAGTGCGTAGTCTGACGTGCTTTTAACTGTACTGCTGGCTGCCACAATATAGGCTCATTCATTCTCCTATCTTTGCGAGATTTACAAAGTACGAGTATAATTGGAATCAGATTGAGTAGAATTAAAAAACACATTATTCATTGACCTGTCTTTTTTCAGGTTTTCCCACATATTATAATTAGGTTTTGCTCACCAACTAACATTTAGATATTACAGACAGTATTTAAAATACACAATGATTGATGAATGAAACCGGAACAGGTGGCAACAGTTGGTTGGTAACATAAGATTTAGAGCACTATTAACCAAACCAAAATGAAAGCAATTTGAAATTCCCCTAGTCTCTACCTACTTGCTTTAATCTCATTAATTATGAAACGCAGCCGAGTAATCATTTGTATGTCGCGGCGGCCACTGTTTTTATAATTTTGCCGCTCACCTAATTACACCTACTACGCTACGTCAGTTCAATGACACTTTTTACGTTTAAGGAACTATCGACGTCATTCAAGTTTACGTCAATAGGTACAGCGTAAAACCCAGAGCTAATGCTGAGTAGAGTTGGTTTCTGAAAAATGTATCTCCCTACCTTACACCTACTTTTCCATGTGATCCCGATGTCATGTCGTAGAATAAATTGTCTTACAAACGCTAATCAGAAAAGATAGCAATACCTATGTGGAATATTACAATGACAACACGTTAATCCGAGTAAACTTAATTGAAAGTCTCTTCAAAATAATCGCTGGTTCTAGTATCACTTCCGATCTGCTAAGTATGTGACACTGATATCCATCAGTACATGGAAATGCTCATCTGTCTGTAGGCATGTACAGTTAGCACCAAAATTATCTGAGCGTTCCAACCTACCAAAAATATCTGAAAATTTTACAAAAACCACTCTTAGCATAATAGTTTTAGGCAAGGGCGTCGCCAAGGGGGGCCAGGGGGGGCAGTAGCCCCCCCTAGAGATCAAATGTAGCTAGCCGCAAAGCGGTAACGTTTCATAATCTTGCCGTTCATATTTTTTCTCCTAAATAATATTGCCCCATTGCCCCCCCCCCTTAATCATAAGCTGGCGTCGCCCTTGGTTTTAGGTGTAAGTATAGTTTTTTGTCATTTGTACTCAAACAACACATGAAAATGCACAGAACAAGAAAATTTATGTGAAAATGCACCTTTACGTCTAAACGTAAGGTTGATTTTGGTCACATGTTCAGATATTTTTGGTGGCTTTGAACGTTCAGATCATTTTGAAGCTGACTGTAGTGTACATCATCGATCCGTTTCCAAGTCTTCGATTCGAATATGATGAAACTTTAGAGAATTTTACTGGTCAAACTGCTTGAAAATGTCATAAATTACCTTTTTTTTTAAACTCGGTCTATAAATGATACCTTTACCGGACGCTCCCCGGATGCCCTCTAAACTAGGACAAATCCGGGGAAACCCGGACGAATGGCAACCCTACCTATTATCCAACAAACCCAATATCCGTCTGCCGTTCACAGTCAATAAGAGAATAAATTGTAAATTTATATAAAAGAAGCAGTGAGTTTTTGATAATTATAATCGTATTACTTCGTTAACAAAAATCAATAGTAAGAACTGTAGTAAAAACAGTGTCGTTTTCCTTATTGATACTTATTGAGGACCCTCTAATGCAAAGAGCGACTGTTCTACTTGCAATGAACTTTGTACCTCTGCGTAGGTACCAGGCGCGGCCGCAGCCTGAAATTTTGGAGGGGGTCACTCATTACCTTTTTTTTTTTTGGGGATATTGCGTTTTTGTACCATAACTGCAGGCTAGCTAAACCTGCGGCCGTGTGTGGGACTCGAGACTAAGCGTCCACTACCCACTAAACTTCCCCAGCCAGCCTTGTGGCTATTGACCAGCCCGGGTCACTCACTACCTCAGAAAAAGGAAACCTATGGAAGTGTTACAAAATCATACATATTAATTAATAATTATACTTATGGAATTATCACCATTCACCACCATTATCATTTGGCAAATTTTTGAGATTTTTCAATTTGACCTTAGATTTTGGGGGGGGGGGGGGGGTCATGTCCCCTGTGACCCCCCCCTTCGGACCGCGCCTGGTAGGTACCTATGATTTACTATACTGTACAAGTTCACTTAATTTGTATCTTTTAAATAACTTCACAGTGGATCTAAAAATTGAATGATCACTAAGGTACAGAAATATTAACGCAGATTAATAAGTTTCTCGCATCTTGCTGAGTATTTTAACAGACTACAATAATTGTTATGCAGGTTGTTACTTAATTTGTAAATAAAAACTACATGACATGTGATGACATGTGATAAGTAACACGACGTGAAAAGGGGTCAAGCACTTTTCTTGACGACCGCGACAAGACGATTCTTTTGTTATTTTCGTAGCACACCAGAATTAGGGCTGTACAAAATTAATGTCTAGGAAATAACATGATTTAAAGTTTGATGGTTACTTACGAGTATATTACCTATGACTATCTTTGCTATGACATTCTAAATGTTTTGATCGAGCTCATATATCATTTAACCATAAATGCTAAGAGTGTAATGTGGCAGCCAATACCCATGAAATCAAAGTCTAGAAGATCATAGGAGCCTATTGTGGCAGTAGATTGAGTGACGCTTCCTGGCTAAGTGGCCCTTACTATCAGGTGGGCTGCGTGCCGGTCTGCCAACTAATCAAGCATAAAAAATAAATGTCTTGTTAACTCCATGTAAATATTACTCGTCAAGCCTAGTCAGAGGCCATATTTTGGCGGCTTGATAACATCCGACAGTAAGGTTGGTCACTTGCCTTAAGGACCCCTCCACTACGCACTGGGCCCGCGTGTTTGGCTCACACTATCTCACACTTGAGAGAAAGCCTGTGCTCCAGCAGTGTGACTTATATAGACTGATGATGATGATGAACTCACCATGACAGATGTGGCAGCGTTAGCCAGCGGCGCGTACACGACGTACGTATGGCCGGTGATCCAGCCGACGTCCGCGGTGCACCAGTAGATGTCTCTCTCTACGTAGTCGAACACGTAGCGGAGAGTAGCTGCAGCGTACGTCAGGTACCCAGCCGTCGTGTGGAGCACGCCCTTTGGCTTGCCCGTGGAACCGCTACGAAAGAATATCAATTAATGTCCCACTGCAGCGTGTCTAATTCCATTTTCTTCTAGTATTGTAGCTGGCAACACACTCCTGTTCAGAATAATAAGTGAGGTAAGAATACTAGGTGAGTACTGCCATTTTAATGGACATTCAAAAACCATTTTTATGTCTTTTAAAAATTATTTGTATTTAGGTATTATGGACGATGTGCAACTCTTAATCGACGAATACGGTTGTTACGTGTACGGATTTCCCAAGATAAAAACCCAAATCGTTAAAATTTTCTTATGATTGTAACACTGAGTATCTGGAACAATTAATGGAGTCGGTCATGAAATAATTAAACAACCCAAATGACGAAGTTTGATTACGCAAAAGTATATCTATTTTTACGGTCGAAGCATTTTTAGAACGGTCTTTTTCCTAGTTCATAACGATTGTAAGAAAAAATGAATTAGACAGCTATTACCGTCCTCATGTATCCGTTTCCTATTGTTTAATGTGTTTAACACATCGAATATTCTTAATGAATTATAAGATGTTTGTGATAGGCGTTTAGCTAGTCACTTCTATGTAAAGTTAAATTATCTTACATATGTAAATTAATATTTATTAGCA
Source organism: Mecyna flavalis (assembly GCA_949319885.1). NCBI lineage: Eukaryota > Metazoa > Arthropoda > Insecta > Lepidoptera > Crambidae > Mecyna > Mecyna flavalis. The sequence continues at coordinate 18,605,792 of OX439425.1, read as the reverse complement.
TAATTATGTAAACATGCACATATGACAATACATTGTACGTAATGTAATGTAACCTCTGTCCTACCTGGTAAGTCACGTGTTAGCTCAAGCCCCTTCAGGTTTAGACATCGAAGATTATGCTCTAGTCCTAATTTATTATATTGAAAACAACATTGAAAAAAATTGGCTATTGTATTAAGCAGTCAATTCTAATTCATCAATTATCTTTTTTGATCTAAAATTAAATGTCCGACTACTAAAATGCGTGCATAAATTAAAAGCAATTAGCAATTATGATAGAAAATTAGTAGTAAAACTCATGTCTAATAGGCGACCTAAGCAAATCTCCTGTTGTTCAGTAAGACTCATTCGAAAATTAAGTATACAATACGAATTTGTAAGAGAAATTTTAAATTATTATTATGCGTTGCGTTCCAAGGGAGCACAAATCTTCAGTATTTTTGTAAATTGGTTTCACGAACTGGCCTGTACCCATAGAGAAAATACCTTTACCAGACTGTTAGTTTAGTAATTTCGTACAAAGGGTCGTCGCTGAGATAGGCACTGCGAGGTCCTCATGGGTGCTATTGACATTGTACTTAACTTGAACTTGAATTAAATTAGAATAATTAATATAAACCTGCCCTGTTATTATGAAATATAACGTAAACCGTATTGTAGCGTTAGATGCGATAGTGGGTGCCCTTGAGTAGATGACCTACTGAGTCGAGTCAACGCACGCAACGATAGGTCCGCTATATTAATTGTATAATAAAATACATTTTGTATACAATAACTACAATTGCAAAAATCATCAATAATTAGGTACCATCTCTCCAACATCTACATCATTTTTATAGTTTTAGTTTTTTTTATGTGTGTCGGTTATTATTAACAAAGTGTTTGGCACAAAATATTTGATTAATATTAATTTAATAATAATATATTATATTTAACTGAATTAAAAAGTATATCACTGTTTTTCTTTGTCAGAAAAGCACATCAAGTTAGTTTAATGGCCCAGGTGTCATGAGTCACATTTTTGGCGTCTTGATAACTTACAGTAGTTACCTATGTAAGTATAGTTCAGACGCCATGATTATTACAAAGCAAAGTGAAATTACCGGCCTATCTGCAAATAATATATGGTTAAAAAAACGGGCTAAGGTCCATTTGATAATAAAAGAAAAACCCTTCAAGTAGGAAGTATTATAATTGTGGAAACGTTATCGTTATCACGATAGCTATAAAGTAATCGAGGCAGTGATTGTGCATGTTTCAATATGGTTTAATTCAATCAATGAAATGTTTATTAGAGCTCTCTGATAATATTGAAGTAGGTAGGTATTTATGCAGGGCGCACAACATAATAACCGGCTATCGTGTGGGTGGGTAAACAAATGCGTGAGAATATAATATAGATAAGGTGTTTCTTGCAATATAATTTACGTTCTACGTAAACATAACTACACGAGATCAACTAAACAATATACATTTTCTTTGATTAGAATATAAGGTTTCATACTTTCGGATTTATACACTAATTTATTTCCATGCATAAAAAGAAAGCTAGCAAACATTTTGTCTCAAAGGACCATGCAAAACAGCGTCCCCACCCACCAACAGATTTCCAACGTATCTTTGTCAATACCTCTTGCCGTACTGATCTTTTTTTGTAAGACGACATTCGCCGTAAGAATGGGGATTTCACGCAAATCGAATTTGAATGTTGTATTTTTCAAGTATTTTTTTGACACAGATTGTGAAAATAATGTGCAGGCGATCAAGAGTAACCCCCTGGCATAAATAAAAGTGTTCAATCAAAATATAATCTTAAAAAATATTTTACAGTCGAGTCTACTTGAAGCTAGACACTTACAGCGCAATTCTGAATCTTAGGCGTACGGCATAAGCACGATTTTATTGTTTTTGAATACCCCGTCATTTTTTGGATTAAAAATGGTTATTTGTCTTTAAATGGAATGTCTTAATAATATTGAAACTAGTGCCAAGTCTGTTGGTGGGTGGGGACAGAGCCCATACAATTTCTTGCGTTGTCCTTTATAGTTTTTGTGCTTTTAAACTTCATATATGAAGTTTGAATTGAACAGAAAAGTTATTTTTATATCGACGTAAAAAAAATACCTGGAGAGGTCAAACCTAAAATTTGACTTTATTCCAATGCATTGCGCAATGCGCATGCGCAAACATCTTAAAATGTTGCCTTTCCAACATCGTCCATTTGCCCTTTTGCATTTGCTTGTCGAATTCGTGTTTGATATTTCTTTTTCCAATTAGTTATGTAATAAAAGGACCTTAACTTATACGAGTACCTAATTTATCTTATCGTCTGTTTAAATATGTAGAAAAATTATTAATTGAATAGAATTTGATTTTTTAAAGTACTGTATGTTAAATATTAATTATACGACTCACTTGAAAACCGATCGACCGATAAAGCTTTTCTTCGTGTTCTTATTTTTCAATTATTTAATATTTCTATGGTTTTTTTTTTAATAATTATCGGAATACTCCGAAATTTGGATGAATTTTGTAATGAGTACTACTTACATCCGTGTGAAACTAGGATCTCTACTTTATAGAGCCTTGCTTTTATCATTCATTACGCATTACCTACTTCATCAGCTTGTTTAGTAGGCATAAAATTTTTACGACTCCTTCATTATTAGTCCATAATAACGCACATACCTCTTTGTTAACTAATTGAAAGAGTGTTTACCCCTGGAATTCATTAAGACAACCTCCGAAGCTAGTTCAAAGCCATATTGAAAAATATTAAGGCCCATACAATTTAAGCAATTCATTTTATTTGAAAAAATAGCTTCCTTTGCTTTGGAAAGTGAAATCATGGGATAAAAACCTTGTCTTGGCAATAACAAAAACCACAATAAAAAATCGAATTCACAAGTCGTTATGAAGTTATCGCGCAAATACATTTGGTTCATTTATTTTAATAAAATAATTATTTGATGTTTTTATTATTTGACTGCTATTCTTACTGCGTAGCAACAATGACGAATTATTATTTGGATTGTAATTAGCGAATCCTCGAACTTTTTTTCATGCTACTGGTGTAAAAACGCTATGGTGAGAACATCGTTTTTTACACGCTTGATTATTTCTGTCTTTTACGCAGTATTGTGATGCATAAAAAATTGTAAGTTAAGGTAATTTTGAAATAATTTGGATGTTTTATAATGTGAAAGTTTATGTGACTGTGACGCCGCACCGAAACAAGGTGTTCATTAGTTATTATCTTGTGTGTTATTTTAGTAGGTATGTTGTTTTTTTTTATAGTCGGTGTTTCAATCCAGAGTTGATACGAACCTGGTATATAACATGAAGAGGGGATCCTCAGCATCCATCCACTCCGGGGGGCAGATCGTCGACTGACCTTCCACGATATCATGATACCAGACATCTCTGTCTTCGTTCCATTTGTACTGAACAAACAAAATACATTATTTATACACTCATTTGCAAACTGTAAAGCAATTTTCTAAATATAAACTGAATGCTCGTAATATGATTAGATGATTACGTCGGTGTTCTTTGGTAGTACAAAATACAAGGAAATGCGTTATGCATGTCTAATGAGAGTTGCGATACGAAATGAGAGCAATTACTAAATCACCTGGATTTAATTAACTCATTTTGGAGAACGGTACCTACAAAGCCATTCTTGCAAAAAGACATACTACTTTTATAATTAGGGATTGACTCAAAAGTTTCAATGACATCCAATGACTTAATAATGACTTAATAAGTCGATAAAAAAATAGTAAATAAATATAAACAGAGTTCACATAGCGGTGCTCAGCCCCAAACTTAGTGCCAAGGTACCAGACGACGTGTAATAATTATTAATATAGTTTTTTGGAGAAATGGAGATTGAGATGACTTGATACGTAGATCCATAAGTAAATCAATTACCAGTGTTTTTATATCATCGGGAATGTTTCCACAGGGAGTGACTCTAGCAAGATTAAAGTTTTATTCGTTTCAGTAACTCGTTATATCAATAAAAAATCAATAAATAAATATCCCTGGATAGTTTTCACACTTGTACAATATGGGTGCAAGACACAAATAAACATTACCTTATACTTTTTTGGAGAAATGGAGAATGAGATCAGACGACTTATTTTGTAGATCTATAAATAATAAATTACCAGTGTTTTGATATCATCAGGAAGGTCTCCACAGGGCGTGACCCTAGCAAGATGGGACACCACGATACAGAGAGGCACTTCGTGGTTATGGTTGGCCTTCGCCTTAGCCAGGGCCTCGTCGCAGATGCTCTTCAGCACGAGCAACTTCTCCCCTCGCCAGGCGCCGTCTGCAGTCACCAGAACCTTGGCCTTGCAGTCAGCCATCCTCTCCGATAGAGAGTCTGATGAAAATCCTGCGAACTGATCGTATTCTAAGATTATACACGTGACCTTTTTTTTATTAATATAATCAAAAATTCAACACCCATTTATTATCAAAAATAAAATAATAACTGTTGTGTACTATATAGAGCGATAAAATAATAAGAGTCAGTATTTTTGTAACCCATTTTCATCGCCACCAGATTCGTGACATCGCCTAGCATTCGTTAAACCAAATAGCAGGCTACAAGTCCAAATTCAACCAAAAGAAGTATTTTAAATCGCTTACGTGTGGGGGTAAAACATATTTATGAACTATAAAAAATATTGTAGGTAGAGAACAATATGTTGCACTGGAGTGACGGAACATGATTTGAAAAAACAGCACGGTTTCTTTAAAAAAAAATATTACAAAATGACGAATTAAAAAACTGCGTAAATTCAATTGCTCTGAATTTTCAGCGACGGTACCAATTTTTTATACAAAATAAATAGCTAAGCTAATGTTTTACAGAAGTATGTATCGGATTAGATTTTTTATTTCATATTTATTATAAGTATGTAATTAAATGAGCACCCGCAAAAAATATAATCTTCGAACTCAAAGCCACCATAGTTGTGTTCACGCTGCGCTCACTGATTGGCGGACGCGCGGTTGAAAAACGAATTTGGAATCGTGCTTGGACCTCGTCTTAACTTCCCTAATTAATTACAGCTTAGCAAACTGGCACATTTCGCCACACAGTTCCGCATTTTCGTACCCTCTTTGCCTCTGTTTTAGTTGCAAATTAGACAGCCCGTCTCAGGCAAGGTGGGCTCTGTGCGGCCTACTCTATTGAAGGGCAGTTGACTGGGGCGTCTTAGTACTCAAGGATACTTCCGAAGGTGCCTCCCAAAACGGGGCACGAAGTAGATAGTTGGGCTGTCGCCAGATAGCTCACGGAGTAAGGGTTTCTTTTCTTCTTGCCAGTGGCCGTACATGAGGAAATACCGCGGAGTTTAGTTTGTAGACGCTTGAGGCTGTTTCCTTGACCAATGCTCTTTTCAGGGCATCATGACCCCACACACACACGTCTCTGTATAGCCCCTATGACAGAGTTAGGAAGTGTAAACAAATTCCCGCCTAAGCAAAACAAAAGACACATCTCTCAACGTAGGTAACTCTGATCTTCGAGCCTTTTAGATCAAGTTCACTGGCTCTTCACCTTCCATCAAAATTAAAAACAACTTACGACAACTGAGTGTATGGCTCCGATCCTCGCGCAGGCCAACATGCAGACCACAGTCTCCAGGATCATGGGCATGTAGATGGACACGCGGTCGCCCTTACCGACGCCGCAGTCGCGCAGCGCGTTGGCCAACTGGCACACTTGATCCGTCAACTTGCGGTAGGTGATGCGGCTATAGTCATCTGGGTGGTTGCCTTCCCTGGAAACGAATCTAATTTGAAGGCTTTGCTGCGTAGGAACAGGTACCGGGTAATGGTGTTGAAGTCGACACTTATTTTTCTGTTGGCTTCAAAAACGAACGGGATAAAATTTAATGACCACCACTAAAAAAAAACGTTACCCTAAACACCCTCATCAAAAAAAAAATTGTACAAATAAATGAAACCCGTGCCAAAATCTTTCGGGCTATTTAAGTCATGCCTGCACTACAAAATCTTTTCATAATCCAAAAAGGCCACGCGTGCACCAAACCACCAAAACGAACATACATTATAGTCAATTAAGTAATAATGACTCTACCACCGAAATGCTGGTTCTGTCTTGAAGAATCTGACAAGAAACTTGGCAGTTGCTCTTTTTGATCGCTTAAAGTTTCATCTCAAGCATTTCATCTTTAGGTAATATTGATATGAGGTAAGTCTAAGAATTAAGGAAGGCGCCCATTATACCCATTTATTTGTTTAAAAATTTGACTCAATCTTTAAGATAATTTTCTCTTTTGGATTTCGGATCCACGGTTGTTTATAATTACAGCAATCCGGGCGCATTATTACTCTAAATACCTATAATATGTATCTAAGACAATCAATACCTCCATTATTTGTGAAAATTTACAATCTAGCTACTAAGAAACAAGTGCTTCTTTGAACCAGACTAAATAATGCAATATCACTTTTACATTCAAAGTGGTTCGGATCTTAGCATCTAGGCTTTAGGCTTAGCTATGTCTATGCCTAGCCTAGCCGTGCATTTAGAAGGTCAAGGAACAGGTAGTCTACAAAAATAATCGAAAATTTAAATACTAATGGACTCTATTGATTGGTATGTACCATGCCTATTGCAACCACTTACGGTTGGCTAAGGGTTGGCTACACTGTTTTTTTTGCCAGCCCAGTCATCAGAAGTGATTAAGGAATTACTATAATTTTAATAATAGATAAGTAGTAACCTATTAAGTTATTTGCGAGTTCCTTTAACAAGTAAGGTGACCTTTCAATAGACAAACAATGTCAATGCAATAATTTAATATCCCACGTTACTTGCAAGACATTTCTTATCAAATATTTTAATCGGTTTGTTATGGTATAGATGTCGTGGCCATATCGTTGAATTGCTCACTTCATGAAATGCTCGACCATTTCATGAAATGGTTGCATTTCATGATGTGGCCAACTCAATTTGGCCAGATCGTTAAATCGTCAACGTTTCACGATTTTGTCATCCACGTTTGGCCGGATCGTGAAAACACAGTTATCGCAAATATTTCAGAATGAAAAATACCTATCGGAGGCGGAAATCGACTCGGATGGATATAGGTTTGAAGGCTAAGGCGGGAGCTCTGCTCCCGCCTTAGCCTTCGTGGTTATTTTTATTTTATAAACCTGAAAGAAATTTTTAATTTGACTCAAAACTCGATGATCTCCAAATTTACAGTGAAAACATTAAAAATAAAAAGTGGCAATTCAGCCACTGTGTCCGAATATAACGTGATGAATCTTCAATCAAACATGTCAAGTTACACATTCATTTTTAGTATTTTGTCCGTCCGCGGCACAGAACATATGGTCCGCGGCCGCCATCTTTTACACATAAACAAAGCGCTTGCAGCGCCTCTACCGGCACTAAATGTAACTATTTTACGATATTATCAAAATAATCCTTGACCACATCATGAAGTAGTCGCCCGTATAGCTGCCCAAATCGAGAAACGATTTTCAATCATCGATCTGACCAAACCACATCATGATGTGGCCAATAGACAGTTGACTATTTCACGAAATGCAACCATTTTACGAAATGGTCGAGCATTTCATGAAATTATCAATTCTACGATATGGCTACGACATAGATAACAAGCCGCAAATAAAAGGACAATATATTAGAAGAAAAATTACTTTTCGGACATCTGATATCGTTGCAAAAATTCATGAGATCTTACTCTAATACTGATTCATTAAATGGATAAAAAAGGAGGTGAAAACATCACGAATTAATATAACGTGATGATAATAAACACTTCGAATTCGGATTTTAGCATCGAAAAGACATTTTTTTTTGTGTGTATTAGACTCAAAATAGTTTAGCATTTTTATTGCTCTATTTTACAAAATGTTTTAAACCCCCCGTTTTGATTTAATCTAAGAGATAACCCAAGCTTTTTTAATCAAGTTTCTTATTAAATATCAGCACATTGTTATTTTTTTATTTAGGTTTTTTTTTAATAATTCATATACGTAGGTATATGTAAGAATATATCATTAATTAAGAGTTGTCATCGTGAGGAGTTGACCGAATGCGAATTTGTCATTGTGAGAAATGGACATTAAGAGAAGTTGTCTTTTTGCGAAGTGGCCATTTTGCGTCCGGTGATCCGGATCCGGACATTTTGAGAAGTGGACATTTCGGGCTTAGACGACGCAGACAGAGTTGCTAAGCTGAAAGTCGCTAAAAAGGCTGGTGGTTCGTAACCTTTAATTATCTATGAAAATATTGTGGATTCCAATGAAATATAAGATAATTATTAGGAACCTAATTGATAGACACAAGGCACTCTTACTACATTATTATCAAGTGGCCAGGCTTTTCTGCTTTGGGTTTTAACAGCAACAAGGCCAGCAGGTAGGTAAGTAAACTATAATTTCAGTATTGCAATTCCATAATGACGCAAGCCTACGTCTTGTTAGTAATTAATAAGCCAATTAAAATCTTTCTTACTTTCATAATCTCGATTTGCAAAAATTAGAAAACAGCGTTCGTTGGTTCAAATGAATGTAATTAGGTAGTAACGAAATACAATATTATAGTGAATAGCTATAACGTTAGGAAAATCTTAATCGACGGCAATTTTCATTGTAAATAGTGTAGGTACATAAAAGGAAAAAGCAAGTCGGTATTTGTCGTGCGGAAAACCATTGATTTTGATTCACAGGTTAATGTAGTGTCTAGAGTAATTTATTCTAAGAGTAGTGTCGGATTGGAAAATCCTGGTCACAGTTTTATTTCTGCTTCAGCTTCGGAAAACGCTGGTCATGAATATTCCCCTCGTTCTTATTCTACTTTTTAGATTATTTATATGTATATTATGTATAAGCCTAGAGCGATGTAAGCGAAAAAACCCGTTAAACCGTTGTCTTTTTATTTTATCATCTCGGCCCCTCTGCTGGACTAGGCTTCTTAGAAGGATCCCAAATTGATCTTTTCATTTACCGAAACAAAAAAAGGATGTTAAGACAAACTGATCCACTTACAATAAATTCAGTCCGTGTGAATAACATAAATGATAATTTACTTATGATAGATAAGTACGGTCAACAGCACATCACGGTTAACACCTGCAGTTCGATAATAGCACTTATGCCCCCGACATAAGAGTGGTACAAAGTCCAAAGTGTTACGTCTAACGTGCTTTTGACTGTACCTATATAATTCTACACTCGCCAGGCAGCTCAACATTGCAGAATGAGGAGTTTACCTCTTACCGATAAAGCCTTCATTTTCCTTCTTTACAGTTTACGTTTTTAACTGCGATACGATAACCCAATTGGATTTCAGCCATAAAATAAGTAATTCTTTGTTTCATTTGAAATTTAAACGAGGTCTTACACCTATTTGCGTACGTAAATGAAAACAGTAACTTCAGTGCAGTATGTTTCATTTACGAAGGCTGATTCCTTAAAGTTGTGTTTTTGTAATGTTTGCTGCACGACCACATATATACACGCGTATTAAATTTGATGGATTTGGTTCTAAAAAAAGCGGCTTTTCTGTCTCCAGTTGATCTTTACTGATACAGTAAAGAATAAGAAGATCCGCGTTGGCAAACTGTTTTCTTTTTTACTTATATAGTCAATTTCGAATCTCACACTTAGTAAAAAAGTCAAAGTTGCGCTGTGGAAATAAAACGATTTGTATTTGTGTCTTAAAATTTTTTTTATGGCAATATCTGTTAGTAACTGAGAAAATCGGTCAATAAAGGTTGAACTTGTTGTCTGTAATAATGTACGAGTATTTAACCTGAAGCGAAGTCGCAAAAATAATTTATGAGTAGTTAGTAATATTATGGCACATGCACGTTTTATAAATTCATTTATAAGACCTTTTAGATTGACCAGGTGGTAGCTTCCTGTACTGGATCGTCTAAATGGGTACCACCGCAGTGCCAGATATTTTCCCGTGAAATAGATGTGTCAAGCACTTCTGTGTTTCGGAGAAAGAGCACTGAAGCTAGTGAAATTACTGGGTATATGAGACCTAATAAGTCGTCTCGGTGTAGCGGGCGCCGGGCAGTGCCAGACGGTGAATGCTTAGTTACTGTTTGACTGAACTGTCTAAGGGCAGAGGTAGCGCTTACCATCAGGTATAAGATCTGCTCGTCATGTTACACATTGCAATAATAAAAAAAAAACTTACTATAGGTATGTGCCCATGGATTCGGCCGCTTGAAGTTGGGTTTTACAGAATCCGATAGTCTTGAACCCAATTCCATGAAATCACCTTGCTATTTTTTATTTAATAATAATAATAATAATAATAATAAAAACTTTATTTAAAACATTTACAATGATCAAACAAACAACAGTTTTCTCTAGTCTCCACACTAGGATTCCCTGTGTTGTGGCAGGCTAGTCTCTTCATCCTGTTGGCTTTTAGCACTTGAGCTTACATAGTGTGTGTATGTGTGTGTGTGTGTGTGTGTGTGTGTATGTGTTGTGTGTAGAATAGATGTGTCAGGTAAGTGAGTTTAAGTTAATATGGGCGCATCAAGTATTGCCAATTTTTGCTAATTATATATTGTAATTTTTTAATATTTGCTCTGTACTTTCGTAGTTTTGTGCGAGAAGCCAGTCTGTAATGCGTTTTTTACAAAGATACTTAGACAGTTTTACCACATTAAATAGTTGGTTGATTTTTGTATATAAAGTAGGTCCGATGTATGAGAAGCATTTTTTGCCAAAGAGTGTTTTTGTTTTTATGGCCATCCATTTTGGTTTTCTCTTTTGCAGGGATGCAATTGAGATTAACCGAAGTGCAGATTTATGAAATTTTAATAAGGTTGCTAGTATAAAAAGTTGCCGAACCGTTAGTACTTTGCATTCCGTAAACAATTCGCTTGTGGGAAAGCGTCGTGGTTTCCTGTATGCTACTTTTAGAACACCGCGCTGTGCACGTTCTAGCTTTAGTAGTCTAGTTTTGCATGCGTTACCCCATGACACTATACAGTAGCTAAGTATAGACTGGCAGAGGGCAAAGTAAATGCATTTTGTGAGATCTTTTTCAGCCACGGTGCTCAAGGATTTGAAAATGTAGAAAAGTTTTCTTAGTCTGGATCGTGTGCTATTGATGTGTGTATTCCAATTAAGGTTTTCGTCAACATAAATGCCCAAGTATTTTGTACATTCTACTTGTTCGAGCTGTGTACAAGTGCAAGAAGGTGTCTCGTGTGTGCACATGTGCAGTTTCAGCTTTAAGGGTTCTTTAGGAGCGGTTTTGCTTGAGATTCTAAAGGCTATGAATTTTGTTTTGGAAGAATTTAATGTAAGCAGATTATGTTGCATCCATTGGGTAGCCGCTTTCAGTCCCACAGTGGCGGTGGACAATGTAGTTTCCCATGTCTTGCCACTGAATAATATTGCAGTGTCATCCGCGAAAGCTATTATCTTCGCGTTTTTTAACTGGAGTTCACACAATCCGTTTATATATATTAAGAAGAGAGTCGGTCCTAACACACTTCCCTGGGGGACTCCAAATTTTGTGTATGAGGGATCACTTGTATATTTGCCTACTGATACTGCTTGCCAACGGTCAGTCAAATAGGAGTTAAACCATTCTAAGGCCAAGCCCCGCACTCCCGCTAACTCCATTTTCCTTAGTAGAATGGGACGCGAAACCGTATCGAACGCTTTTGCAAGGTCCAAGAATACTCCGATACATTTTTTACCGCTGTCCAATTCCTTCGATACTTCATCTGTAAGTAGTGTGACAGCATCCTCCGTGGATCTATGAGTGCGAAAACCAAATTGATTATCCGATAAAATTTGGTTTTCCTCTAGATACCTTATCAGTCTGCTGTTCACCACTTTTTCAAGTACTTTTGCTAAGCTTGTAAGTAGAGAGATCGGGATTTTGAAACGCTTCGGCAGATTTGAAACGCTTTATTTTGTTTATTAAAGATCCATTTCATTGTGCACTTAGAAATGCATAGTTAGGTATACGGTGTTTTTCGTAACCAAGTCTCAAAGTGCACTTTAAGTAGGTACCTAACTAAACAATTAACTAGGAACATAGAAGTGACGAAACAATCCCTCAATAAGCTAAATTTAGTATTTATATCATACGAATGCCTTGTTGCGATTCCTGTGTACATTTGGATTTAAACGTCTCATAGAATATCGACTTTCGTAAATACGCAAGTACCTACAAATAAATAGAATGGAAGATCTGAGTACCTAGGTACATATTGTAAAGTGTTATCTATCATGCAATTCACTCTACTATTGTTTGAGTACAATGATTTCATCTGTAACTCGACATTGATATGCTTTATCTTTAAGATATTATGTAAATAGAGTCAACACCTTGCCTTTACATAATTTAGCTGATGTTGTGCTGAAAGCATCTTTTAGATCTGGTTATTTACCATAATATGTGGATAAGATTGTTGACATTTTTGTAAACAAATTGATGAACCTTTTTTTTTCGGAGGAGAATGCGTTTTGCTTTATAACATTAACCTGGAAATCCTAATGAGATATTCGAATCCAGGCAATTTGGCTTAGGTAAAAATCTGACTTCGTGGTAGTGGAGTACAAAACAAATAAAAAGATTTAAAAAATCTCCATCCTTCATAGCCCTTTCCCTCTTTTCTCTAAGGCGGGCAACGCACGAGCCCAAGATAGGCGAGTGGTCATAATATGAGCTCGTTTTCTGCCCTCGTTCGTAAAAAAATCACGTATTTTTACATTCTAGATAATATCATCCTAGATTTTATTCAGACAAGAGGAAAAATGGCTTCTTCTTGTTTCCTTAAAAAAAAGTAGATGACGTCCTTTTAAGGAAGCATATCTGCGGTAGGTAAATGGACAAAGTAACAATTTACACGGTAAGTAGAATTCTACATTTACTTTGTGAAGTTACGTCCGTAAATGCTTAATATGATTCACGTAGGTCAATCGTTCTTGCATAATTTATGCTCTACAATGCAAAAGCCGTGAAATGAGGATAGTTTAGTAAATGACGCCTATTACCGTAATCTGACATAGGAGCAGCATTATTAAATAATTTAAGTACGTTAAATCAATATGGACTAATTACGAATTTAGCCTTCGTCAACTCGACCTTAGACGGTTTTATTAGACATGCCAGCGAATTAGAAAGTAAATAAAAATATTTAGATCAGTAGTTTCCTTTAATTAAACTAGGTACTTAATTATCTTACAATACCAATAATATTGTATTAAAGTTGTAAAATTATTCCTGCTTTTCTTCCTAAGTAGTGCAGTGTTCCCCCGATGTATGAAGGTGATAAACGAATTAAATTTTTGAACACGCGAATATGAATATGTATTTCTGATATAACCATTACAAACGCAAATGCGAATAATCGCGTATGTCCACGAATGCGAATATTGGAACATCCACGTAGGATTTGTTTGATTGCGTTGCGTGCGGCCTATTGACACTAAAATAATGGAAAATAATAGGTAAGTATATATTTTTTTCCCATATTTAGTCAGTGTCTAAATATTTTTCGTTTGTTGTTATTAGTATTAGTATATAATACCTATAATTTGCTAAAAAGTAGGTAAAGGTTAGCAAATAAAAACAAAAGCATCGAATAAAATTATTCAAATTAATAAGTTAAAATAATTTTCTTAAAAATAAAACAAAAATAAACTAAGTCATTTACAACAGATAAATAAACAAAATCAGATCTTTACAATAAAGCAGAGGTACATTTTGTTTTGAATGGATCAGAAAATATTCGCAGTGCAGACAGTACCTATACAGAGACACCGTCCTACAAAGATGTAACAAAAATTACATAATCTTTTAGGCCTCTCATTTGAACCAAACCAACAGTGCCAATGTTACAACATGATGGTAAAGAAAATCAATAAGTTCGCGCGCCGTCTCCGTGGTGCATTCGCTCAGCTGACTATTGATTCCACAAGGGCAATGACAACAGAAAATAGCTTACCAGTAGTAGGCGATCTTCTCCCCATGTCCGTTCCTTACGTTCCGGTCCAGCAGGTTGAAGCAAATATTCGTCACGGCACCCTCCATCCATTTGACGAAAATTTTGCCCTTAGTAATATCGAAGTTGTAAGAAACAAAATTGCCGGGCTGAGGAGGGCTTTGCCAATGAAACTCGTTCGCTATTTCCGACCAGAATGCTTCCGGATCTTCAAGAGATTTTTTGTGCATCTCCATGTATTTTTCAAAGGATGGCACGCGGGATTTTTCGACGACATAGTCGGAGGGCTCGTATACGCGCGACATCGCGATAGTTTGCGGTGTGACGCCGCGCCGTGGCCAAGTATATGTCTTCACGGTGCGGAGCGCCCGCTGTTACTAATGAATGAGTAGCGACTGTCTGGTGGGTGGGTGACCGAGTGAACGGCGCTCGACGTCGGGGTGACGCACGCATGGAACGCGCGTGCGCGCTCGCCGCCGCGCGAACGGGAAAATGATACAAGATCTTTTATCTCGCAGTCTCTAATACGAGACCAATTATTTTAAACTTGTAATTTTAAGTTGTAATATTTCACTTACAATTCTTTTAATGTTTAAATATAATATTATTTCATATTTAAATTTTATTTTCGCTACATGTTTATCTGGGGCGAACTTTCAAGTAGGCTTCGCTTTTCTTTGATTGTCGTGGAAATCTATGCGAGATAGGTATTAAACACCTCATTTAGTCCAATGAACAGTTCGAGATTTAGTAAGTTAAACAACATACTACTGTAAATTATTTATTTTGTCACAATCGCTTATAATTACACAGACCGTAGAAATTTAATAAAAAAAATACATAATACATATTGATACAGTAATATCTGACGTAGGTATAAAAACAAAATAGAAAAATCAGTTTACTTACTAGGAAGATATTACAAATTATTTTTTTTATTCCAAAATATAACTAAATCACAATGCCTGATATTGAACTAAAACAAGACGTCTCATAAATAACCATAATATTTTTGATAAATTCTCGGTGAAATAAGTAATGATAAGTAAAAATATTTTATTAAATATGTACCCATAACACTTTCGAACCGAGTATCTTTGGCATTGCGGGTAGTCGATATCATTGACTTCTTAACATTAAATTACTAAGAACTAAAAGCTAAATTCTCTCATTCTGATATACAACGTGAAGGTCCGCGGGTACTTATTAAAATATAATAGATAGTAGTAAACCTCCTTAGTTGATGTTACGCAAAAGCACTTCAAATATAAATAAATTTCTTATTAGTGTTTTAATTAAACGCGTTTGTCCAATTGTTACTTTTCTGTAGTAAAAACATGCACATATCTAAGTTTTTACCTATTGTCAAAAACGAAAATTATACGTTTATCTAGGAAAAGCAGTGATTCCTTTATTAAGGTTCGAAAAAATGCTGTTAATAGCTAGGCGTGTGGAAGGGAAATTTGCGTTCCTGATCCGTAGTACAAGATATTTATTTGGATACAATATACATTTTTTTTCACCTTTAAAAAATTGCATCAGATTTAAGCAAACATACTTTTATGTGACATAATATTTTAATATTATGGAATCAAAAACATCGTGCGAATTTTGTGGTTCTTATTTATTTTAATTAATAAAAGCTATGTTTAACAAACCTATGAATACAAACTCATAAATACATATTATGTGCCGTATGTAAGTGTTTCTTTTTTCCGTTTATTCATTATGCCAGGATCATAAACAGAACTATATGGCGTATCGAAGTTCACTAATTAGGTATTCACTAAAATGATGTCAATGTTTATTATTTACTGAGTCGTGATATCAATAGTATACCCACGTGATTATAATCGTATTATATTGTTATACCTAAGAAAAATAAATCAATGTGTTACCCGTTGTCCTAGGTAAACGACAAACGCGGCAACGCGACGCGACGCGACGCGACGCGTAAATGTCAAATGGTCGTTGTGTATGATAGTGGCCTACGTTGTCGCGTTAGTCAGTGCGCGACGACACGCGACGTAATGCGGACTTGTTTTTTGCGCGACAAGACGCGACGACGCGCGACGGCTTGACATTTGCAAAGGAATTTTTGTGAAGGAGTATGAATACACTTTTGACAGATTTATTTCGCTCTAAATATATCATATTTGTTGTCTTTTTTTTTATTTATAAATATGGACTCTATCCCGCGCTTGTTTGCTGCGCAGTGATTCTCTTTCTTCTATGTTTACGAACTTTCTGTAGGGCTGAGTATTTAAAATATGAATTTTCTAGTAATAACACAGTATATTTGCCCATGGTTAAAACACTAATGCCGCGTATGTCGCGCACGGACATAGGACACACGTCGCGTGAAGTATTGGTCGCATTACGTCGCATTGCGTCGCGTCGCGTCGCGTCGCCCACCTAGGACAACGGGTAAGTGACGATTAACGAGTGCCTTAAGATTTAACATTTGAGACAAATAAAAATAAATAGGTAATAATTAATAAATAAGTATTCAAAGCAAAAAATGTATTATAGAAAAAATTTGAAGTAGTTTTACGTCCTTACAGAAATTAAAAACAAAATAAAACACCAGTACGAAAAGATGCAATCAAACGAAACATTTACTCGTATACTGGAACACCAATTACACAATACGTTAATTAAACATCAAAGCGAAAATCATTTTGGATTTTCTCACTGAAAAATGTTAAATCTAAGATATAAAATAATGTTGGTTATACGCTTCTTATTGAATACGATACATACGAGTAGTTGCATAATTATTAAATAAACTTACTTAACTAACAGCACAGTAATAATATTCCTGTGCAATATTCTGGACACTGGGATTTAAATATCAATAATATAAACTTCACTCAATTTTCCCCAGTCTTTATTACTACAATTATTATATTATCATTATGTTTAGGTTCCTACGTATGCCTTTTTTTTAAATTAAAGGATATGGTAGGAGACCAAATTCTAGTTCTGTTTTGTTGCAATGATCTGTTCCATTTGATGTTATTATTATTTATAATATATTGTTATTGTTATGTTGGAACTAATTTTCAATAGCAAAATTTTTGCAGTGCATATTTTTTATTTCTCTCCGGAACCCTTTGCGAATGTTTGTCTTACATTATTAATTTTTGGAACCAGACAAATGCCCAAGAAATAAAATTAATAACGTAATTTATGGATGGAAATACTTTAGTCAACTTTTACTTTTCATGAATACGTTTTCGAAGTCCAATCAATTTTATTAAACACCGAGCTGAATACATTCACTTACTAAAATTGTATATGAATACCAATTCTTAATATCTGAGCATTCAGTTTTAGTAACACCAATTATAAGAATTCCTTGTACATGAAGAACAGTCTCCTTTCAGATATTGGGGATAAATTAATAGTGTTATAAATTACAGGTAAATAACAAAAGAGGAAAGTTGTAAGCTATTGTAGTTACTTAACAAGACCTACTTACTTTTCTCTTCACAACCATTCCTATACCTCATAAGATTAAAAAGAATGGACGCCAGAATAATTCGGTATCTAGGTATTTCCACAGGGGCGTAGCTACCGCCGTATTTGCCGTATCAATTATACGGGGCCCCCGGGCCACGGGGGCCCCTAAAGTGTGTAAGGAAAAAGAATAAAAACTTTCTAATTTATTTTATTTTACACATGACAAAATTCTATAAAGCAATTCCTTTTTTTCCCGCCTTAAGCGTGCGGTCAAAAGTTGGCAACACTACTTCGTTATGGCGGGCTGCGGGACTTCCCCGTTTTACTTACTTCCATAGAAGTAGGAATAATATAGAAGGCGTGACGCGCGCTAAACATTATGTGATAAATAAATATTACTTCTCACAATATTTTTTTTCTTTTGTGAAAAATCTTTACCTCCATATAAGGGCCTCCAAAAAATTTTTTATACGGGGCCCCGACATGGCACGCTACGCCACTGTATTTCCACATTAACTTTTGAAATATAATTTCATTTCCTTTATGAAATTAAAAACGGCACAAGCCGCGTAATTGAAATCCTTACTTTGCTTTTAAAGAAGCATACTTATATATTTTTGTAACGTCCTAATTCATTAGAATATAAGTTTTAAAACTTCTAATTTCATTAAGCAAGTCATTCGCAGCACCGTCTGAAATCCGTCCATTATCCTACTTTTACTTTTGAAGACGATATATTGGTTTAAAAATTAATCAGAATTAGATGTAACAAATCGCATTTATAATGCCTAACATGGACCCATTAAGTAACTATATGTAAATACAGTAGGAGAACATAGAAAAAACGTTCAAGTCTCCCAGAGACGGTATAATGTAGGAATATGAGTGCACCAATAATAATAATATGATAAAAATACACAGATGCTTCATAAGAAAGTGTATTCATATTATGGATATAAATAATGGCTTAATAAAACTATCTTGTTAATAAATTCTTCGATCATAATATGATCGAAGAATAAATTATAATAACACGACTACAGATATTCATAAGTAGTGGGCTACAGCTGTCTCCAGCACTAAATACACCGCTGTTTGACAGATATCTTATTCTAAATACCTACGATAATGTTATCAAGGTAAATGCAGTCTATTATGACGGTATAGGGGTTATGTGACTTAAGTAAAGACGTAACTACATACTAACTACACTCAGACATTATAGGCTTGTGACAAAATATAAAAAAAAATCTTTTCCCACGCACCAAATTTTGATTATAACATCAAAACAGTAATCATTGATATTGAAAATTGGCAAATACATATTATAATCTGTTATTCATTGAAATTAAACAGGTATTATGTATAATGTAGTATGTGATGTGCTTCTACATAAATATATTAATTATGATTTTTAAAGATAAAAAAATTACTAAAATTACATTTGAGTATAACATGTTTATTTAAGTAAGGCTCATAATTACATGCTATAATGCTTTTAATTTAATTAATGCCCTGACCTGAGTGTGTAACTACTATCCAAAGAACGAGTTTGACCAACATCCTTACATTAAGAGTAAAAAAGTGGCAAGAAAGTATAAATTATGAAATTCCAGTTTCTTTGACGATTTTTACTTGTGACTTATCATCTCCCCGGGGAAAATTTATTATTTTATCAAATAAACATATGGGTAAATATTTACTAAGAATTCTGGCGTTCCAAAGTTCGCCTGTAGGTATTGTATTGATTTGAAACCAAACACCATTGCTGGGCAAACACATTATACTTTTAATTCTACATAATGTAAACTAAGATAGTTCTAATTAGAAAAACAGTAAATTTTGTTAAAAAAACAGATAACCAAAGTTATGTCTTATAATTGCGACAAAATTGATTTTGATCAAATCTGGAAATGTGCTGAAAAGCTATTTTGCAATATCTGTAAATTAGTGAATAATTTTGTATAACGAGCGGTCGCCCTCGCGGTTTCACTCGCGATTTCCTTTTTCAACTATCCCCCCTTACCCCATATTTCCGGGATAAAAAGTATCCTATGTTCTAATCCCGGTTATAAACTATACGTGTGCCAAATTTCATCTAAATCCGTTCATCCGTTCTTGAGTTATAAATAGTGTAACTAACACCAACTTTCTTTTATATATGTAGATATGTAAACTAAGATAGTTCTAATTAGAAAAACGGTCAATATTGTTAAAAAAACAGATAACCAAAGTTATGTCTTATAATTGCGACGAAATTGATTTTGATCAAATCTGGAAATGTGCTGAAAAGCTATTTTGCAATATCTGTAAATTAGTGAATCATTTTGTATAACGATAATTTAAATAAAGATTCGCGTTAATAAAGCAAATCCAAATAAGTCCTTATAAAGTGCTTATTAAGTAAGGAGTATACATGCATGGTAATACTGACACTAAGTTATATTCACATGTTTTATATCATAAATAAGGCACATGGTGACCATTATGAGGATTTGCTCTATCATTTAGAAGGTCAAATAAATGTATACAAAATGCGCCTGTTAATGTGACACTCCGAATATACTGTAGATAGATAAATTGATAAGCTGCCACAATAAAAGGTAATGAAATTTTGCAGATAGGTCGTAAACCTATACCTAACCTTACTCTTACTTTTGTTTATTTCAATGTCTCAATATCAGGCAATTAAGTTTACATTCATCTAACCCGAATAAAGTAATAAAGTATGCCACACAGTCAAGCCTCAAATGATGGGCCGCTTATTACCACCACTCTGCTCCAGGGCCTGGCGAGATGACCACCTCACCAGTTGTAGGATCAGAACTATTAGAGGTTGGCTGACTCAAGATTGATCCCATAGACACGTGGCGGAACATCAATAGTTCGACCAGTATCAATTGGAGAAAAGCAGAAAATCAAAAATAAAGATTTTGAATTTTTAAACGTAATACGAGTACATCATACACAATCGATAAGCCAAAGTATTTAAAGTTTAAACAGTGCAAAAAATATAATAAATTAAACAGAAACACATGTTCTGTATGAAGCTACAACGATCTTAAAGTTAGCTATAAGTCGAAAGTCTTATCACTAAGCTGCGATAAATAATACATAATATAATAATAAATACTACATTCATAAAATGGATTAAATATATGATATACCCTAGTACAATGGGCCAAGTATGAATAATTAATTATTTCCCAAATATTACTGCGAAATTTAAAAGGTAAAGTCAAGAGTGTCTATTTTAGTTATATATTTTTAAATAATGATTACTGTGCTTATTCAAATCTATCGGTCATAAAAACTCTGAAATTTATATAAACAATTTAAATTTATAGTCCCTTGTACCAAAAAGTTATTTTTATAATATAATAGTGCTTGAAGTTTATTCGTAAACCTATTTTCCGAAAAATAATATTAACATCTTATATTATAACAATTTAACATATGAAACCTTTTAGGTAATTTTATCACTTTAGGCCTAACAATATAATATGTAGAATTGTAGTTATATCTAATAAATTATTGTAGAATATTCCAAAACCCTTTGAATAAATATGGAATGTATTCTTATTGCCCACCTACATATTGGTGCTAGTATCGAGCTTACATACATAGTTTATCATCCACACTATATGTACAGAAGATGAATAACGTGAAGTCTATCAACTACAGCTATGCCGCTTGGTAGCAAGCGCCTCTCGTGGCCTAAATTATATGTATATTTTCTACGGACTACCTGGACTTGTCAACAAAATTGTAAAAAGTTGCTATTTCTGCATTTATTTGTGATTATTTCTTTTATACCGAAATAATTTTAGGCTGAATTGAAGCACCAACTAAAACACTAAACTTGATCAGCTGTCATTCAATAACTTCAAACACATTCAAAACGGTTGTTTCGTTGTAATCATGATAAGTTTTGCGACACATTATCGGGAATACTGATGGAATGAATGCCTCCGTCCACTTGGCTCCCATGCTTGGATCCCATGGGATCCAAAAATAATATTTATCGCCTCTTGAGAATTTATACGAAAATCTTTGATGTAATTATATTAAAAACGTGCAAATTCATCACCTAAAAATAAACAAATAAATGAACCCAAATCTAATTCAATGCCTTCCATTGATAAATAAGCCTCGCTAAAATAACCATCACGCAAGATCCGTTCAACCTTGAATAGGTTTTCTTCGACACTTCCAATTAAAGGTTCCAATTTTCCATCATACTCGTACTACGTAAACTTAATGCTAATTGAAATATATTATGTATGAAATATTGTGGTTTGTATGTGTATATTACTACTGACTTAATGAGACCATTGATATGAACTACTAACTAATATGTTTAGGAAAATTATCAGATTAAGATATGTCTGAGTATGTCATTGTTGTTGATGCTACCGCACTCATATTTCACATTTTTTTTTCATACAGTCGAATGGATTTATAATTTACGACGAATCATCAATTTTATTCAAGAAACTCCACTAAAATGGATTTAATACGCAATTGTATTGATCTAATAACCTAAACAAAAAAAAATGTATAAATCAATTTAAAATATCACGGTTCTCTTCTACGTACGTGACAAGTCTTTTCAAATTCAGTTTCGTGAGCTTCTGAAAAGTGTCAATGACGTCGTCGATCGTCTCCATGGCGAGCCCGCCATGTTTGAGTTGGTGTTATTTGTCGTGCTTGATCCTGGGGGGTTTGACCTTATGCTAGGTGGCGAGGGCCATGAGCCTTCGGCGGCGGAGTTTGCGGCCGCAGCGCTTCCAGAGAGAGGTAAGGCAGTAGACGGCGGCGGCGATGGCGACGAGCGTGGCCAGGCGGCTGTAGGTGGCACGAGACTCGGGTTCCCCGGCGTAGTATCGTGATGGCGCCGCACCCGCCCCCCGCCACGCACGCGGCGCTGGCTCCGTGCCTTCGATCTCAGGCGCTCCTAAACAATTATTCACTCTTATTTTTTTCATTTATTTGGGTCAACAAACAGTTTCACAATCAAAATATATACAAGGGTATAAATAATCAAGTAATTGTGAGACCAACACCGTTAACCACAAATTATTTAGTCTTATTGCATGGACGGCTGTATTTTACGCACTATTCTTTTATACGTTTTTTTTTTATTATTTTATTACTGACATCTGTGTAGCTGTACAGTTAATGCGGTAGGAATATTTAATAAAACAATTAAATGAAGGAAGGTAGACAGACATATTATAAATATTGCAATGATCAAGTTTAATTGAGTTTTATCTACATCCATACCATAATATGTCTATTTTATATTCAGGAGCGATGAGCAAACGCCCTACATTTAGATATAAGTATCTGTGGCTGCATTGAAATGTTTACATTTTAGTGTCGGTAACCGATACGAAATTACGTTCAAATTTCGAACGTCTTCTTTAAAAGTAAAAATTAATAGGTTTTTTCGATTATCGAATTAGTCGATTAGTAATTTTATGTTCCATTCATTTAATTCGATGCTGAAATTATAACAATCGATTTGAGAATCGAAATCAACTCGAGTCTAGATTGTTTATGGATTTTAAAAACTACAAACGTCAGTCATTATGTCAGTACTAACTTTTTTTACATACAGATTAAGTTGGTAACTAGGGCGTTTGCTCATCAATCCTGACTATAAAATAGACATATTATCGTATAACTCACTTCGTTCGTTTCATAAAACCACATTCGTATTTTAATGACCCTCATTATGCAGCAGTCACATAAATAACTATTTCGGCACTTTATATTAAACAAAAATAATATCCGTTCTAACTTATCATCATCATCTCAGCGTATTCCCGATTGCATAGAGTATGGAGCTCAGGGCCCGCTTCGACTATAATCTTAGATTCGACAAGTCTGGTTATTCCGTTAAGACGACATTTCCTCAGCAAAAACTCTTAAAATCAACATGGGAGCCAGTACACTTGAAATCAGAGGCTCAAAGACCAGGTGAGCCTGCAGTCTGGCAGCACATTGAGCGACGCTTCCAGGTGAAGCGTCCCTCAATGGAATAGGCCGCAGTGGCCGCTTACCACCACGTGTGCTGCGTGTCTGTCTGCCAACTGACCTAGTATTTTTTTTTTTTTTTTTTTATAAAGAGGCTGTCAGGATGACCACACTCCACCTGATGGTAAGCGGAAGTGAGGTCCAAATATAAGGTTGACTGGCACAATAGATCATAGTACCCATTGAGCCAGTCACCCTCACCCTGAAGGCCTGCATAGATGCCGCTTTACGCCCCGCCTGAAAAGCCCAGGATTATAGGAGGAAGGAAACACGTGAGCCGGAAGGGCATTCCATGCCTTAATGGCACGGGGCAAAAAAGAGGAACTATACCTCTTGGTACGGGCCACCAGTGTCTCGATGGTATGAGGATGGCAACGCAGTCCGGCGCGTGTTGTACGGGAGTGGAAAGGGGAGGACGGGATGAGCTGGAATAACTCTTCAGAGCATTCCCCATTATAGAGACGGTAGAGAACACTAAGACTGGCAACGTCTCTACGCAACTGAAGAGGTTCTAGGGTCTTAGTCACCTCTTGATCACCGACAATACGGATAGCACGTCGCTGCAACCTGTCGAGAGCCTCCAATAAGTACTTAGCGGAACCATCCCAGAGATGAGAGCAATATTCCACACACGGGCGAACCTGTGCCTTGTATAAGAGACAAAGCTGCGCCGGAGTGAAAAATCGTCTCACTCTGTTCAGGATTCCGAGTTTACGGGAAGCTGTTCTGATGACGCTCTCGATATATTCCCGTTGGTTCAAGTTGCTACGAACATCGATGCCAAGGATGCTAAGGCTATCCTGTATTGGTAAGGGCGTGCTCTGAAGAGTGGGATGGGAAGGGAAAGGAGAAGCTTTCGCAGAAAACACACACACCTGTGTTTTCTTGGCATTAAACTCGACGAGATTGCTGGCACCCCATTTGGTAATGCAGTCCAGGACCTCGTCAAGCTCGGCGACAAGAAGATTCCTCTTTTCCTCGGTTTCGGTCTGTTTAGCCGCAGGTCTTCCGAAATAACGTGCGTGGACAGTGCTGTCGTCTGCATAGCAATGAATATTACCTAGTGATAACATGTCATTGATATGCAGAAGAAACAAAGTCGGCGACAGTACGGAACCTTGAGGCACTCCGGAATTTATTGGGAGGAAGCGAGAAGCGCGTCCATCACAGAGGACACGAATCCTGCGACCCTCCAGAAATCCCGCAATCCAGTCGCATAAGCGAGTTGGCAGACCATATGCCGGAAGCTTGGAAAGAAGCGAGCGATGCCAAACACGGTCAAAAGCCTTGGCAATATCCAGGCTAACAGCCATAGATTCACCATGCTTCTCCATAGCCTCCCCCCAGAGGTGCGATACGTACGCTAGAAGATCACCCGTGGACCGTTTTGGTCTGAAACCATACTGTCGGTCATGTAGTAGTGAGTGATCTTCTAGGTAGCGGACAAGTTGGGAGTTGATTATCCGCTCAAGCACCTTTCCAAGTACAGAGGTTATAGCTATGGGCCGGTAGTTAGCGGGGTCGGACCTATCCCCCTTCTTGGGAACAGGTTGAACATTCGCCTCTTTCCAAGCCTGGGGCACAATACCAGAGGTGTACGAGAGGCGGTACAGGCGTGTGAGTACTGGAGACAACTCCGCTGCGCATATTTTAAGAACCAACGCTGGAATACCGTCGGGGCCACTGGCTTTCCTAACATCGAGTGACTGCAACTCAGCACGGACATCACATTGCCTGATTCGGATTTCAGGCATTGTGGTACCGCAGTCAGGAATTTTAGGCGGCTGTGCTCCACAATCATCGATGCAGGAATTGGCGGCAAAGAGGTTGGCTAGCAGATCAGCCTTCTCCTGCGGCTGATGGGCCAGCGATCCATCGGGATATTTCAGCGGGGGCAGCGAAGGCTGGCAGAAATTAGATTGCACGTGTTTAGCCAGGCGCCAGAAAGAACGGCTACCCGTGGGGCGCGTGATGAGCTCTTGGCCAACACGTGCAACTCGCTGGGCATCTGCTCTGATGTAGGCCCTCTTGGCGGTCTTGGTGGCTTTGTTGTAGGCTGCTTTAAGGGAGGCTATATTGGGATCCCGCAAGGCATGAGCTCTGGCCCAAGCGCCGTACGCTGCCCGTTTCAGTTTAACGGCAGCAGCACACTCACGATTGAACCAGAGATCATCTTTGCGACCGCTGGTGACATCAGTAAAAGGAATGTAGTATTCCATTCCAATACTGATTTCACCTGCAATAGCCGCTGCACACTTAGATGGATCCTTTTCTCTAAAGCAGCTCTGCCCCCAAGGGACGGACGCGAAGTATTCCCGCATACCATCCCAATCTGCCGACGAGTAGCGCCATAGTCTCCGCGTCACCTCCACAGGTTGTGGGGGAGCAGTGTAAGGCGCTTTTGCGCCAACCAGGCAGTGATCGGAAGACCCTATTGGGGCGCAAACCGACACTTGATACCCAGATGGGTGACTCGTCAGCAAAAGGTCCAACAAGGAGGGCGCTTGACCTACAATGTCTGGTATCCGGGTGGGCTGGAGTACCAGTTGGGTCAGGTCGTGCGTAAGAGCAAATGCGTGGGCGGTCCGGCCAGCATGGTCTGTTTTAGGGGAACCCAACCAGGTATCATGGTGAGCATTGAAGTCCCCTAGAAACACCATTTCGCTATCAGGGAACCGCGCCTGAGCGGAATCTGCCGCCTGACTCAGGTGGTCGAAAAGTCGAGTTGTCTCGGTGTCTCCTTTATGGGATCGGTATATGCACACGTAGATTCTGCTCGAAGAGCCAAAATCCACGTGCACACAAAGGATGGAGAAGGATGGGTCTTCAAGGCAGCGAAGACGGTCACAGCAGACGTCCGCCCTGACGAAAAGGCATACCCCGGCCTTGGGTTGGAAGGATTCTTCCAGTACATAGCCGGGATAGTTCAAGTACGCCGTGTCCGCCGGGCAGCCAATCTGTGTTTCCGTCAGAAACAGCATCGCAGGCTTCGCCGTCTCGAGGTGTTGGTGGACGGCATTGAGGTTTGAATGGAGTCCACGGATGTTAGTGAACTCCACCTCAAACAGCGAGTTGGTGGGGGATAGGGATGCCGCTGTAGGACGAGTGCGATGTCGTGTTCGTGCCATTGAAGTAATAAGGGGGGAAGGGAGGGCGCGAAAAAGGTGACTGTGCCGTGGCAAAAACGAGACAAAGCGAGGAGCTCTGCTTTGGTAATGGACAGTGCGGTACAAAGGAAGCCGGTCCGCCGGACGGAAGGGCCCCCGTACCCCCCCGGAGATGGTCGCCGGGCCCCACTCTAACCGGGCACCACCCGGCACGACGAGCCACCCCGGGATTATGCGCGACCTGGTGGGGCAGCCTTCGGAGGTGGTTAGCCACCGTCGGGCCCCTGTACTATGCCGCGGGCGGCCAGCGGCACCACCGTTTCTACGGGTCTCCCTGGCCGGCGGGCCGACCCACTCTGTCCGCACAATACCGCCGCTAAGGCTCCACTGGTCCGGCGTCTACCACGACGACAGTCCCCCTGGCTCCGGTTAGTACAGTGCTGAACCTGGAACGCGACCCGACCGAGACAGGCCAGAGTCACTTGGCAGGTTTTTCGCAGCTGTATGGTGGTAACAGCAACCGGTCGACAGAATGTCTTCCACCTGAAGAGCAGATGTTCTGCTAAAGCGTCCCTTAGTCGCCTCTTACGACACCCACGGGCAAGAGATGGGGCGGGAGTTAGTATTCTTTAGTGCCGCCCCCGCACGGCACAAAAGTATAAGAAAAAAGTATAAGAAAAAAGCAACAAACAAATCATTTATGTACTGACCTATACTCTTAGGATCCGTTGGCTGATGCCTCGGCGCGAGCGTGCGTTGCGCGGGCGGCGCGTGCACGGGCCGCGGCGGCGCGGGCGGCGGGCGTACGCACTCCGGCGCAGGGCGCGGGCCCGACCCGTCCGCCGCGAGCACGCGCGAGTACAGGTGCAGGCGCCCGCCCTCGGCGCGCTGCGGCAGCTCTACCACACCATGTCAAACACATGATGAAAGGACAATGCAAAAGACTGGGCCCAAAAAAAAAGTTGTGCAGATTTGGGACATAGACTACGAAGTAGATCCAATAAACCCCTTTAACTTTAATTATCGACAAAATTGGTCCTAGTGAAAAAAAATATGTTTATTATGTTAATTTATTAATGTTCACTTAAAAGTAATAAATTATTATGGACGATAATTTTTTTCCTCCTGGGACCGATTATGGTGTCATCATAATAAAAGTTAATGGTGTGTGTGTGGTCTTTCACGTAGAATACATCTCATCTTTGCACACTCTTAATTTTTTTGGGCCCAAGAATAATGGCAAGTTTTGCATTCTCCTTTTCCGCCATTTTGCTAAGACAAAATAGGCGGCCAAACAATCTTTTCCGACTGTAGTATTTAAGTATTGGTCAGTTTCAGCGCTGTTAAATAGGAACCTCTTTCCTCTTCTTACAACTAAAATAAGAGGAGAAGAGAGGCTATGCACAGCAGTGTACTGCTACAGGCTGACTACCACCTACCACCAAAAGTGTCCCTTAATGAGAGTATTAAGTTAAAGTTGCTTGGCTCCTGATGAGCTACGTGCCTGTCTGCCTATACTACGAGTATTGCAAAAACATAATTATTTTATAGATGAATCAACGGCAAAACCTTCGAGTGAAAGTTGTCCCCTATATTAATGTACGTCCCGAGTATAGCATAATCAAATACGTTTAATAATAAAGACTCACCTGATGGTATTATGTGCACATCCTTCCTATTTTGCGGAGGCACCGCAGCCTCCTTCAGCGAGGAGGGCAGATGTCCCACCAGAGCGTACTGGAGCGCCGCCAAGAGCAGCCAATGGCACGGTCGGGCCGCGCCACCCTCGAGGCACGAGGAGTCCCCGTACACTACTAACCGCCCAGACTAACGAACGATTGGCACCAGTTAAAATAATGCCGTTTGCTCTTCTAATTTTAGTGTTCAAAAAATGAAAAATAGCCGCATATACAGCGTGGAATTTTAGTCGTTGTTTTCCCGCAGTAAAATGATTAATAATAAAATAAATTAATAAAGTTCTTTTTTTAGTCAAATCAAAAGTTTTACGGTTATGATAGACGAAACTCGAACCAATAGTACTGGCTGCGTCACGGACGGTCACCGGCCGGGGTCATTGCCCTTCGCGTTTATCAAAAAAAATATTATTTACTATTTACTCACATTTGGTTTCCATTTTCCGATTATAATTTAAGAAAAAAATTAAAAAAAAAGTTTTAAAAAAAATTCCAAAAAAAAATTAAATAAAAATAAATACTTGCATAAATCGATAGTACTACTGAAGGTAAAGCGTTCTGCTGCGGGAAAACAACGACTAAAAAAACACGCAGTATACGAGTAGTGATGTGCCGGATCGTGAAAAACATATTTCGTTTTTAATTATAATTGGATATTTGGTCTCAAAATCTACGGGTATAAATAGAATGCAATTCACTTTCTTACTCAATAGGTGTCCTATTAAAATCTTATTGGTTACTTTTCTTTGTTTTCTAATTAAATGAACTTAGTATTTTGTCGTCTACGTATCGAACTTTCTATTAAGGGCCCGTAAAAGATATGCCAAAAAAATTAAGAGATACGGACGTTTCTTTCGGGTATCCGGGAATACGTACATACCTATATCACGCACATTACAAAAAATGCAAAAAATAACAGGTAGGTGGCATAGATCGAGAACGAAGTGTACTTAAAAAGTATACTTACTTTGGGCAGCTTGTCGATGGTGTCATTTGCATAGTCCCTTGTTTCGCCATCGGTCTGCAATAGACCCAGTATGGGCACGTCCACTGTGGGGCCAGTTCCAGATGCCCCTCCCCCTGTACTTGGTTTCTCGCCAGTCATGATCTACAAACAATTTATACTGTATCTTCCATACTAATTGCGCAATGTTATGCTTTCTTGTATAAATACCTCGATGCACAGACCCTAAAAGTCTCCAATTAGCCACTTTTGCAACGTCGTTCTACCCTCAAGATTGACCGATCATAAAAATGACAGCCATCTTCTGTTGCGTGATGTTTCGTATCTTATCAGTAAACTTTGTCAATGTGTGTGCAAGTTCAAGCTCGAAAGATTTTTCAATACAAATTAGTAAGGAATTCATGTTATCTATTGTTTAAAATGTATTTACCTGTTGGCCTTGATCGCTAAGATGTGCGGTGATGAGCACGCCGTGCTCCGGAAAACTGTGTATGTGCGTGCCACTTGCGTAGTACATGGGGTGACCCCCTAGCTTGAACGATCCTTCGAATACCCGGTCACCAAGAGCAACCTACAAAATTGTCCATTGTTAATTTTGGCCATTATCGATACTCATGGTCATTATCATTTCACTGTCTACGGATCTTCGAGGCGATTGCGGTAAAAGCAAATTTTACCTACCTGATACATGCTGAGCAGATCATTCAAAGCTGGAACGTTCGCGCCACCTGTTTCTGGTATCCACCTGTCACAAATTGAACGTTTCATGTAAGCCACATCTACATAATAAGTACATAGATATTTGTATATGAAAAAAACAATTTGCTGACCATTGACGAGTGTTTTCATCGTAGAACTTAACGTGTCGAAGCAGTGTAGCGTTGTACCAGTCGGCAAAGATGACGAGGGACATCCCCGCATCAACGGCTTTCTTGAGAGCCGCCATCTCTTCGGGGAAGTATTCGTCCTCAGGATCCACAAGTAATAAGGCACCGTAAAGTGAGGTGTCTATACACGTTAATGGAGTACCTGCATGGGGAATGTGTGTTACAATAAACTGCACTGTTATTAATCAATTTAATTTCGAACGCATTCTGAGCGGTTACTTTCTAAATGGGTGACCAAAAGACAGAAAATATGATTCGAAAGGTATGTCTATTACGGTTTCTGCTACAAATATCTCAAGCTATGATTAGCAGGGAAGTTCAGATACTCTAACGCATAAACTAAGCCATAAAACATAGTCGACAACAATTTGTCAACCGTCTCCTGAAATTGTCGTCAACCATAAGTAATAGTAGAGTTCACCAGTTCCTCAACAAATTTGAAATCAATGGCTCCAAGCTCGAACAAGATTAAGTATATCAGCACAGTGAAGGATACTTTATGGCAGCATTGACCGCTTACCAGTGCGCATCGCACTCTGCCAATTGCCTAAAATAAATAAGAAACCATACTCACCCATAACTTCGAGGTAGAAGCCGTGTTCGCGCAGCCGGCGGTACATGTCCCTGAAGTTGGTGTGAACGTGATCGGCGTGCCAGTCGAGCGGGTCGTGTTTCGCGCGCAGGTCGTCCCGCGGGAAGTACCCGCCTGGGTAGCGTAGGCTGTGAAACTGGTCCCACAGCAGCCGGCGGGACCGGACTGGGACGGGTATCACACGAGCCCTGTACAACGGACCAATGATTATGTTTTCTGTTTGGATGGCGAATGGGACCGAATTGCTACGTGACAGTCATTCTTTCCCCGAACAAATCTGGGATCAGAAATGCCTGTACGATGAACCTATTGTTGAATGAATGGCAAATGGGACCGAATCGTTAGTAGTTATTCATTCTCCGGACACATCCCAGAAGTGCTTGCGAGTCCAGTATGATGAATCATTGTAATCCATATTTTTGGACAATGCTTTTGGATACCATAACTGCAAGCTAGCTAGACCTGCGACCATGTTTCGTGACACCGATTTAAAGCTTCCCAGCCACTACCCACTAAACTCCCGGTTTTTGCTTTCTACTCGACTGGGAAGAGCTGCTTCCAGCCTTGTGGCTATTATCCTTCCTGATTGAATGGCTAATGGGACTCCCGAACACTTCTGGGACAATAAAGTGCTTGATAATGTGAAATAACCGCTACCGATAGTTTTAATACTACACTTACATACAAAATCACGGAATCACAAATGTTACTTTTATAGCAAAAAAATAAATTTCAATTATATTGGAGTTTAATCGTTAGAAAGCCCTTTGGTTAATTTTTATGATGCCAATATATTCGTTATCGGCAGACAAATAAAATAGAAGTTTATGTTTAATCGTCAATGAAATCTAAGTAACACGTGTATAATGCTTCAATGATGCCATTATGGCATCATTATCGCCGTGTTGCAGGAAGGTCTGATTAAAATAAAAATTATCTTTAGCTGATATTAAAATCTTGATAAAGACTGTTTCCGAAAAGGCATAGATTGCTTCTGCAATTGGTTGATACTTGTAAACTTATAATTTATATTGAAATAATATTTGTCTACGTACGAGAATCTTCCTTTGGGTATTAAGAAATATCTTAATTATCTATTATAATAATATAAAAGAATGACTTAAAACTTTCCTGATTATCATTAAGTTGCAAAGATTTTATAATGATGACTTTTATTGTGCAGTAATTCATAAACCACCTCGAATACAAATGAAAGTGGGAAAAGAATCAGATAACTAACAGGAGAAGGCGGCCACATCATTAAGTGTATGAGTAACTAAACAGAAAAAGTGAACACTTAAAATCATACGCTCGACCGTCAATATTTGGAGTATTTTTTTTTTAACAGACAAGCATTCAGTTTGATGGTTGCAGTTTCTAGGGTTGTCACAATTAAGTCCTTTCTTCAAGATTTGCAAGACTTCTCTGGGAATACAGCTGATTACAATAAAAATAAAACGATGCTTCCTTAAGTGACTCTCAATGGAATAGACCGAGGTGACAACTTACCATCAGGCGGACTGCGTGCCTGTCTGCAATCTGAAGTGACGTATATCTACTGAAACTTACCGTACGGGCAGCATCAAGGTTTGGTTGCGCATGGTCTTGTCGCCGACGTCTCCGTGGCTTTCAATGGTTACGTTCACATGACCCTGCCATTCAAACATTATGTCATTACGCACTGCGTTTTATTATCTGCTTTAGACACTGCGTTTAATAACTCGTAATCGTTCGCATGCGGCGACCTCATGATGTTCGGGGTGATTACAAACCAATTCGGAATTATTTTTCCGTTCTTAAAATTCTCCCGTAAAAGTGATAAGGAGTATTCTGATACAGCCGTTGACTTGTATCAAGTTTAAGATCAAAATTAATTTTAATTAATTATACACTTGTGTGTATGATAGATAAATAATTTAAAACAGAAAAGTAGAATAAGTTTAAAAAAAATTTATTTCATATTAAATACATAGAAGTTGTTACTTCTATGTATTTAATATGAAATTATTTTTTACCTGTAAAACTGTAGTGCAATCATGTACAAAAATGTTGCAAGAGTTTAATCTTTGTTTCATGACAGGCTTATTAATTATCAAAAACTTAAGTCATTTTAAATCAATATAACTTTGAGGTACAGTGGATATAAATAGATTAATGGTAGTAAGCAAGGCGCTAAGCAGACTTAGAGACTTTTTATTAACGACCCGGCACACCATTTAACTATTATAATAATTATGTAAGTAAGTGGACACTAGGTGTCCACATCTTCGCAGGGAGTGTATTCAAATTCACTGGTGGCTCATAACGGACACAATGTGACATGAAAGTGTCGTCGTCTGAGGAGCGCCTAACAGTACAATATGTTGTATGAATGAATGATATTTTAATGATTGAATGAACGAATGACATTATTTACTCAAAATTTTGTTACAGAGGATGTTATGTTATCGGGCGTACCTCAACGATGCCGTCAAAGTCAGCGCCCTTCTCCAGCACGGTGAAGCTGAGAGCGAGCCAGCCTGACCAGGGCCAGAGAAACTCGCTATACTGCACCGACAGGGAGAGCAGCACGCCGTGCGGCAAGTGCGGATGCCACGACACTTCCTTCTGCCATCGGATATTGATATCCATGATATAGTCATATACAATGATATTATAATAAAAAATAGGTAGATAGGTTACTTGAGCTAAAAAAGTGGCAACCGAAAGCTGAGCTAATTAGCACACCTGAGCTCAGTCTCGCGAAAGCATTGACAGTTTGATAGGTATAGACCGACTAACTTATATACCGGTGGCGGCGTCGCTACTGTCGTTTTAGTACTGTCATTAAATATCGTTTTTGCATTGCAAAAATTTACATTTCACGTAGTTCCAATTTTGGCCACCGGAACAGATAAGTTTGTCAGTCTATACGTACGCCGCGGACAATTTTTGACTTCGCTTCAGTACTGACATAACCTATCTACCTACCTCTTTTTTATTTTAATATCATTGGTCATATTATACAATAATAACGTTCTCCTAGACGAGTTTTTGGTTATGGTGGACAATTACGATCAACGAAATACACATGTAAATACAACAACACAGATGTACTCTCATTACACAGTGGGACAATTTAAAAGACAAGAATTTACGTGATTTACGAGCTTTAAGTGTTAAAAATTATTTACTTAAAAACAATATTAAAAATATTTCTTTAATACACAACGTTTAACAACAACAAATGATCATCACATGAAGTTTATTTTTAGATGGGATAGGAACCCACATTGCTGCCAAATGCATAATCGATTCAGTCTCCTTATCAAGTCATCGTTACAAAAATGGAAGTTAAATAAAAAGTAATTTTACCGGAACCGGTAATTGCCATCACAACCCACTATTTTGTTTCACAACTGTCGATGTTCAAAACTTTCTTTTAAATCCATTTTTCAGAATATGTCACGTATCACTTTTCCTAACTACAATATGGTCAACCGACAAGTCCATAGTGTGACTTGTAAATTGGAATCCAATATTCATCAATGCTACGACGCTACAAATTTTTGCCATTATTGTGCATTCATTCATTTGAAAGACATTGACTGACGGACTAACAGGCGAGGTGTAGGTAGGATTTTCAATTTTGGGGTGTGCCCCCATAAGCGGCTAGACAGAGAAGAGGGGCGCGAGTGCGCCCTGCAATACCTACCTGCACCAGCCCTGCGAGGTTCTATACCTACATGCCAAAAATGGACGGTAACAAAAAAACAGGGGGGTTCGGGAGAACTTTGTTAACTAAGCATATTCGTGAATTAAAAAAAAAATTACAAATTATGCTACATTAAAATAACGCTTTGACATAGGGGCAACGATGTCAGCAGTTTGTGAACTTTTACTGGTTAAAGCCAAACATTATACATATTATTCGTACTATGTTTTGATAAGGCCTTGGCAAAGAAATTCGCGTTGTTTTGCAGGGAACCAGTATCTAATACATTTAACAAAACAAACAATTTAACCTTTACTAGTAGAAATAAAATAAAAATAAATTAAATATTTTTCGATGGATAACATTCAAATAGGTGAAGCGTGGGTTTTTAAAACCAACAAATCGCGACCCATTCGCTCATGTGTTTTTATTTAGATATTTTTCAGGCAGACCTAGCTAAGAAAAAGAAAAAACTTTTAACAAGGTAAATATGCTTACATTTCTCCCGAAGAATCTCCCTAATATCTCGTAATATTTTATGTTTTCAGAAATTAAAAAAAGCAAACACAATTGGCTTGAACTTCATTGATTTCCATAATTTCACTTAGTTTTTATATAGCGATAAGACTTAATTATTCTTCCTATGTTTTATAAATTAAGTATCATATTTGACAACAACAAACAATCTATTAGTGCTGCGAACCGAATTATCTAAAGCCAGACAATCCAATTACGCATGTAACATGAAGGGTGGAGGGTCCGCAAAATTAAATTGCGTCTTGCACTACGCGTTTGGTCAGTCCCCCCGGAAGCGCTGTTATATGCCTATGCGTGTGCCTAAGGCTTACGAAGGTTCGGGAGGATTTCCCCCCAGGTACACGTCATATGCATGCACGTTTTATATTAACGATTGCGAGGGACGCTTTGATCCTTTACCATGCATTCATCGTTTTAAGCTTTTGATGCGTTAGGACATGCGAGCAAAGAGGGTCCTCATTTTATGACGTAGGGCATCTCTTTTGTGTAATATGTGTTAGGTATGTATACAGACATATTATATTAGTGTTTAAATTGAATGCGTTTGCCAATTTCTGTGCGCGGAGATTGTTGTTGACAATAAGAGCATCACCCCTTTAGATCGATTGTGCGCAAATCGGATTTGTGTGAGCTAGGTTAAGGACTAACCTTTACCGGCAAATTGCGTAAAAGCAAAGTAATTATATGATTAGTAATTTTACTTGTAACAAACATTTTAAATTCAAAAACCTATACTACGCTACATTGATATTTTGTAGGAAAGATAAATCTGGTAGGGCGTTGTATCTGATACAGGCACCGGTTTAATTCAGTTAGTACCGGCTTTACAGTTTGTATTTAAGTCATGACCTCTCTCACGCATTATTGAACGTTTAACCACGTGAGCTAATATCACGGTATCATCATACATAATATCATCATACGTTTATACCAAATACCAATTAACCAAATATGAAGGATAAAAGTAGGTGTAATCTATTAAAAAAAAAATACAAAATTTCATAAATATACGAATTGAAGATCGTACGCAAAACTTGTTAAAAACTGAACGAAATTCTTTAGATGTACATAATATTTTTTGTACATCTAAAGAATCTAAGGAAAGAGGCTGAACCGAAACCTGTTGGATGGATTTTTAAATTTTATTTCGCCACAACAATACAAGTAGCACAAAGTATCAAAAACAATTCAGAATAAACGGGCCCGAAACATCACATTTAAGTAACACATATAAAATGATTCCACTTACCACTTCTCCCGATACGCCTAGGCCATTGATGACGGTGACGTTGGCTATGGTGGGTTGCCCGCTGAAGTACAATGGCTGCGTACAATACGGCCACATGTACTGGCACTCGGTGAGGTCTATGTACGGCGGACTCAGGCTGGCTTGCGGCTCGTACTCCCGGAGGAACTGTTTGGAAAGTTACCAAATACTATTGACGATTTAAAGAGGAGGCAAGGACTTCCATGAAACTAATAATTAGCTTTAGTAACCTTTTAAGCAGTTCAATTCGATACAGAATCCGCTGAATATCTACCTACCGTATAAGCTACACATTCTTTGGCGAATAAAACTATTAAACTATTATACAGCGTGTTTGGTAACCCGAGGGACATATTTAAGGAGAGTGTTCAGAATCCGATTTAGAGTCCAATTCGCTATAAAAAATAGATCCATAAAGAGTCATGGTCAAAATGGGCGTAAGACCAACAGCTTTAAAATATATTTTATGTGAAAGCTAATGACCATTTCTTAATTTTATACTATGACGGCAATCACCTAAACAACCGGTGAACAGAGGGCGCGTGTCGGGAGTACAGCACACATTACCGCGCCCGACCCATGCCCTACCTGCGCCTTTCGTTGCACCGGTAGAACATTTATTAGATGTTATAGTTGATGAATACCATTGATGTTTGAATAAAAAGTATTAATAAATAGTAGTTTTAACTAATATGTGTTTTATTTAACCAATCTTTGGTTTTTTTTTTTGCAGCAATACCCGGAGGTTAAAAAGTATTTAGGGGGTATTTAGAAGTACAACACATTTTATTTCTGATGGTTTTACGCCCAGCTCCCATACAAAAATGCCCCTGATCCTTTTTTCATAATTATCCTAATAATTTATGTATGCATGAACTACCTAAAATGCCGTGTGCTGAGCGGCCGGTTACGCTCCAAACTCAAATTGTACGCGAGTACAATTTGAGTCGTATTTGAACGAGTGCACGAAATACTGTGAAGGAAAGAGTGCCCGCACGTTACGCGGATTTTCAGGCAAATTTCGACTAAGGTTTTTGACAGATATTAACCAGAGTTTTTATTGGTTTATACTTATTTTGTTATATGGAAGCATGAACTATTTGGGGTTTAAATATGTCCCTCGCATTTCCTGTCATACTGTATAATTATTATAATATATTTAAACATGTCTGAAGAAAATACACATACTAGGAAACCTTGTCAGCAGCCGTGTTGATATGCTGCTAGTGAAATTAAGGATTAAGGTTTCCTAAACGTGAGAGTAACTATCGAGTTTTTGCTGATTCTCCTCTATAGATAGCAACATCCAAATTCGGTGGTAGAGTCACACAGTATCATAAGTGCATCTTTTAAAGCTATGTACATATGTCAAAAAAGAATATTTTGATTCTGATCCTATACCAGTTCCGTGCATGAAACGAGGTAAGAGTCCCTTGGTACGTTGTTATTTATGCAGCATTAGTTACCTGATAAGCACTAATAAGGTCAAGCTTCCCATGGCCCTGTTCGAACATGTTGGGGCCGGCGAGGCGGCGCGCGGTGATGCAGAGGGCCTGCTTCACGGCGGCCGGGGTGAGGTGCTGGCGCGGCACGCCACTGGCCAACAAGGCTATGGCACCGGCAACCACAGGCGACGCTACAGATGTTCCTACAAATACCACTTAGAGTAAGGCCTATTATCCACGATTGCAAGACGAACGCTTGTATTTTGCGCAGAAACCTTTAAAACTGTGTCTACGGTGCGGCAACGTGGAACGTCGCGTCAGCTTCTCACTATGCACACGTGGACAATAGGCCTTAGCGTTCAAATTGGTGGACACGGATTACGCGGAATGAATAAGTCTAATCCTTTGTTTTGACAGTCTTAAAGAAAGTCATTTTCGAAGGATTACTGTAAAGGTGCTCCCTCACCGGGAGCATTCGCATGTAATGTAACATTATAGATTCGTCTTCCGAGCATTACATTACAATACTACCTCCCTGACCGACGAATGTTCGCGTGTAATTGATTGATTACACATTGTATCATTACAAGGTGCGCATTGTAATGCTCGGTTCTCCTCCTTCACTGATGTAATGCTCGAGTCTGCAACGTTTTTTAATTGATTATGCACAAATATAAACGCCTCGATGGTCTAGTGGCTTAAGTACCGGGCCGAGATCTCGAGTTCCTGGGTTTCAATTTCTGTATCGACCTAATTATTTTTTGTCGGTTTTCACGAACACAGCTCGGATTCGTGATCACCAAACCGCATTTGGCAAACGTGGTGATTAAGCAAGTACCCATCATTGTAAAGATAACTTGATTTCAAGGATAGGCCTTTACTCTGCAATAGGGCATTAATAGGCTGATACTTTATGCACAAATAATTTTGAAAACGGGTAAATATTTTTACAAATGAATAATACAGAGTTGTTTTAATTATTCTTAAATTAATCATGCATCGAAAGCGTTGCAAGAGATTATTCAGGATGATAAAAGTACTTCGGTCTCGTTTTTATAGCCCAGGTCAAATACCTAATGAAATAAGACACAATTAGTAAAATGAATAAAAATCATATTGTTATTAATTCAAATTATCCTACAATATTATAAACGCGAAAGGTAGGAAAGGTAGGAGGTAGGAAGGTTTTTAGATGGATGTTTGTTACGCTTTCACGTAAAATCTACAGAATGGATTTTTATGAAACTTGACAATAATTTAGCTTAAACATCAGAATAACACATAGGCTACAATTTATAAAGATATTCCCGCGGGATAGCGTCCTATAGTTCACGCGGGCGAAGAAGCGGCCGAAGGCTATTTAAGAATTAAGATGGTTCAGACAGACACGAATAGTAGTAGCAAAGCTGGTTTCAAGAAAAATATATTTTATTTATTACTTTCTTTTTAAACGCAGTGATAGTGCAGTAGGGAATAAAGTATGCGAAAGAAAGTAGATGACACTTTGATTAAGAGTTTTTCCCACATAGTAAGTGCATTGAATTATCCCAGTTAGTAACGTCCCAGTTTATGATCAATGAATACGGTGATATTAAATTCTCGTATTAAAAGGGGTTACAAATGGGAGGCTGGTCACCTCCCGCCCAAAAGGGCTAGGTGGGTCCACACTTCACCCCAGACAAGGGGTGGAGGGGTCATGGCGGGGAAACTGTTTTGATGGAGCTAGTTAATACTTCAGGAGCAACAAAGGTCTGTGTGCAACTTGATCATAATTGATAGGAAATTATTGCTATAACATTTGTAGTGGTTAAAGCCGAAGTTTAATAGAATTTTGTCTAATTGCACCTCGACCAATACAACTTCGCCGCCGTTGGATAGGTACTAATTCAATTACTGGTCTGTTTCATGGTGGTGTCAATTTCAATATTAATGTCTCGAAACTTTGTAATTAATTGTAAAGGTGTTTTAGCAACACGGCATGGCTAAGCTTCACCTAATATAAAATAACATGCGTAAACAATATTAGGCCAGTACCAGTAGTATTATTAAGAGGTAATTGATATATATCAATTTATTATAAAATATATTTTAAAGATACATGTTATTTCATGTGTAGCCTATATTCTAGTGAGTATGATAACACGAACAAGTAAAAATTTATTTTTTGTATCCCATAAAAAAAGACATTCCACTTCTTACCAGTTGCAATTACCAAAACTTTTATTTTATTTTTTATAGATTTTCAGCCGAATTCTTAATGTATTGTTTTAACATATTCGCATTGTTTTTATTAAAATCAATCGTGAAACAAAGGTTAAGCCGCTCGGATATTAGATAGTTATAACACGGTGGCAATTTTTGAAACTGTGATTCGACAATTGGGCGTTTGGCCGCTCCATTGACGTAATAATCATAAATAAAAAAATATTTGCTTATGTCTTGTAAACCGGTGTGCCATAGAAAAAAACGCTCATGCACTCTACAACTTCTTTGTTGACTGGACTGTACAGAAAATAATACCCATTTCATTATTTTAAAAGTATCACTTAATTCCTACGGGAAACGTCTCATTCCCGCGGGATATTTAAAAAAAGAAATTACCGCGTGGTAAACCGCAGGCGGAAAGCTAGTCATTTTATAAATTGATCGCAATAGTATAGTATAGAATAACAACATTTTAAGACATATGACATTTTTAACCCGGCGGGAGTGTGGCGGGGTGTGACATACCCCAGTGTTCGTTTGTATCGATATATAATTTTATTGTTTTATGCGACGATTTCGAGGCTTCGTGTAGCTGGAAGTGAGGAATTGCTGGGTAGGATAGTGGCGTGATTTTAGTGTTGTGTCAGCCGGCGTTGGAGTTAGACGAGCACAAACGTACGTGGGGAACATCTACTGACTGACATAGCCATATAATATGGCTGACTACCAGCGTTTTTGAAGTGTTCCTATATAATAACTTGATTTTTTATATTTGTTTCATTTAGAACCTCATATATTTTAAGATTTCAGAGGCTTTTTCGTTTAAATATAATTTGTTTAATTTGGTGCGCCCGTGCTATGATTTTGTAACCAAAATTTAGTGCTTTAATAATTGTTAATGAAAATTATTAAATTATGTTAATATATACTTTTTTAATTTAAAACCAGCTAGAGGGATACCTAAATAACTAAAGAATACAAAAATTTAAGATCATTTTAAAAATAACAATAATATACAGGCAGTTTTGTTTACGGGCATGTCATACCCCGCCACATACTTGATGTAACATTTTTTCACCACACTCCCGCCGGGTTAACCTCTTTGAAAAACCAATGATATCTTCAAAATAAAAAAGGTAACATTTTGTTCTTTAACGATATAATCTGACTTTTAAGTTCCTACCTCTAAACCAAAACAAAACACATGAAAAATGAGACTTTCAAAACATAAATTTGGTTTTTCTTCTTCCGTGTCCATCATTTTAGTATTATAATAATGTGTACAATGTTGTCATGAAAAAAGTGAAAAAGTCTACAATTATTAAAGAGTAGATACTCAGACTTGTTAGTATTGTAGAAGAGTAACCGGCACATTAAATGACTCTACATGACTATTCAAAATAGCACTGATTATAAATAAATATAATAAAACCAGTAAATCGTAAATAATCATAAAGGTGCTCCTTCACCGGGAGCATTCGCGTGTAATGTAACGTTGCAGACTCGAGCATTACATCAGTGAAGGAGGAGAACCGAGCATTACAATGCGCACCTTGTAATGATACAATGTGTAATTACACGCGAACGTTCGTCGGTCAGGGAGGTAGTATTGCAATGTAATGCTCGGAAGACGAATCTATAATGTTACATTACATGCGAATGCTCCCGGTGAGGGAGCACCTTAATACGAATATTTAAAAACACTCTCGGAAATTATTGATGCTTATTGAAATAAAACCGACAAAACATAGATCAAGACTGTTCAAGGTCTGAGTAATCCAGCTTAAAAAATGATATCACTTACCACTTAGTGACCGGCAACCCCCAGTAACACTGGATCCTCGAACACCACTGCCATACGTGACTATGTCTGGCTTCATTCTTCCATAGCCCTTTAACAAAGAAATACTATTATAACACCTTGTGAAATACCATAACCAGTTAAACAAGCATATTTTCATCTACCTTTATTTAAATTTATTATTATAAGACATTATAATTTTACTTTACAGTTAGTGACACTAGAGGGTTTACAATATGAATCCAATTTGAAGTACGTACGGAACGAGATTCAGTTTCTTATGTGAGAAACGGAAACCTGTCTCGTTTACAAGATTGCAAGCGGGTACTTGCCCGGATTGAATTCGCCAGACAGTATTATTAGATTTCCTATTCTAAAAAGTATATAAATGTATGGAATCCAGCAGGAGTAGCAGGATTTATTCTCAAATTAATATTTTTAAAACAGAGGGAGAAATTAAAATTCAGATAAACGATAAAAATTACACTAATTCATTATTTTTACGACTCTTACACTCAGTTGCAGAAACGTCCATTAAAGTTAATGTTTCATTAAAGCTATTGCTGTCACTTTTTATTTCATGACAACAAAAAGTGACAGCATTAGATTTAATGAAGCATTAACTTTAATGGAGCTTTCTGCAACAGGGTGTTATTCGACGAAACCTGAAAAAAGAATTATACGATATTTACTAAGAAGCCAATAAATAGGTTAAGCTAGGAAAATAAAAGATTAAATAAAATATAATATGGTAATATTGCTAAAATGTACTTACTTGCGGTAGCTCCCAAGTGGTCATGCCCCGGGAAGAGAACTTTGCTATCCGGTCATCGAAACCAATCCCGCCGACTCCGATGACATCCATCTGGTCTGCAGGATTGTTAAGAGTCCCATACAATGGCCCATCGTTACCTATCGCCGAAACTATAATAACCTAAAAGAGTACTGATTAATTAGTAAAAATTTTACGAAAAAAACCAA
The DNA here is from genome assembly GCA_949319885.1 of Mecyna flavalis. Classification (NCBI taxonomy): domain Eukaryota; kingdom Metazoa; phylum Arthropoda; class Insecta; order Lepidoptera; family Crambidae; genus Mecyna; species Mecyna flavalis. The sequence goes on along the minus strand of OX439425.1, from coordinate 18,563,096 downwards.
TCGGGCTATTTACCTAAATCGCAAGAAAATTTCGCGCATTGCTGCTTAAAATATAAATCACTCGCTTTGCAACAGCTAACATGCCATAGAAAATTATAATCAAGTGACGCCAAAATTCACAAAATTTAGAATATAATTCGCAAAGCTAAAATATAAATAAAATAAATGATATGCGTTACCTTATTAGCGCTAAGCTCCCAAACTTTATCTACAAAAGGATGGTCCATAAAATCTGGTCCGCCAATACTGAGATTTAGAACGTCTATTTTCCGCATAATAGCATAGTTAAATGCATCCAAAAACCATGACGTATATGAAACCTACAAAGACATTATAAATATTAGCATTTTTTAATTCTTCCCATTTCCAAATCTAAAAATTGAGTAAATAGGCAACGCAGTATATGAACCGACTTTTGACTTAATTTGAAAGCTGAAATTTATTTTATTAATTTAAAGACATAAAAATATTTAAGACTGAGTACCAAAAATCAAAAACTATACACAAACTTTTGAAGGAAATAATAAAAAATATTTAAACTAACCTGATTGTCAGTAAATACGCGAAAAATGTGAAGGTCAGCATCAGGAGCGAATCCGAGGCAGTCAGCCCTGGAGGCTATGACCCCGGCGACGAAGGTGCCATGGCCAAGCGCGTCGTCGAGCGTGTGTTCGCCGGTCCAGTCGGTGCGCTCGCGGACGCGCCCGAAGTGAGGGTGGTGACGGGCCAGACCAGTGTCGAAAACTGCTACTCTTATACCCTCCCCTTAAATTAAAAACCAATATATAATTCACCACCCTTAAAATATTCTAGTTGTCGTCCACTCTCCCTGGACGTCGGCTACCGACTGCCGGATTTCGTCGCGAATCCGATGCCGTCCAAAATCGTTTTATTAAATTCCCCCGTCCATCCATCACCCCTCCGTTAATAAATAAACGGCCATGACCAAAGCGCACAGTGATTTATAAAATTACAGATGCGTATATACACGATGGGGTGTCGTCTCTCAAAGGGGTTATATTGGGGCCGCAAATTATGGCTCTTATACGCAAATGCAATCTGCATTTTGCCGTCCGTCAGGTAGGCCTTTGATGTTTCCCCCTCAATCAATATTTTGTGTGGATGTACATAGTTATGCATATAGGAGTATGATGAAGTGGTTTTCAATGAGAAATTGTTATTTGTCAGTTTATTCGCGACCCTTCTGAATTCGCCGCTTTCAAATTTTAGGAGGGTTAAAATTTGCGTTGCCATTGAAAAAATTGCTTCAAGGTCAAAAATACAGCTGGTTTGCAGATTTTTGATCAATAACTGCCTCGTCTGCATTTTAGGGGAATATTGATTTAAAAAAAATGTGTACAATGTATCGGTAATTAAAGTGTAAAGATAATACACACGTGCAAAATTAATGCATTCGACTTGACAATATAATTGTAAAATGGTGTTTTACCTTGCAGCAATTTCCAACTTAACGATAGAATCGTGTTTCTTTATCTATATCTTTGATAAAGAACAATTTTTTTAATATCTAATCACATGCAAATTGATTTTAACCACTCAACGCCGAACCGGCACTCGGGTGCCGCATAACAATAGATTTTCTATTGTGTCTAGTAATCCGGGGCTAGAAGGATTAAGTAGTAAATGAACGAAAAACTTAGGGTAAGTAATGACTCTGTCATTTGTGATTTCACCTGATAAAGGCATGTTTTGTTAGGAGATCAATATAATTATAATGTTACCTGTAACACCTAAGGACCAGAGTAGATCAGCCTTCAAGACCGAAGTAATCTGACGCGGCACAGTTCTGAGAAGCTTCCTGGACGTGTAGCCGTTCTGAACATGACAAATATATATCCCTGATAATTCTGAATAGCCTTCATTTGTTTCTATAAATACATACTTTTGTACATTTTAAGTTTACATTTAAGTTGTGAATTAGATATATTTTTCGCAAAAACACCTACTGCAACTTATATTTCAATATTTCAAATTCCAAAACAAATATTGGTCGTTTCATTTCCACATCCAAAAGACAAACAGATTGCAAATTGAAAACACGAATGCAAACTATTACCGATGTTTATACGCGCAGAATATTTACATTCAGGAAACGAACCCTCTGCTTTTGTTTGTTACTGTACAAAAGCGATATTTAAATACTAAACAGAATAGGTATGAGTTCTATACGAAAATACTTGATAACTACACAATCACTATGGCTGTCCAATTTGTGTCCCTTTTTCACGTCATACATCAAGTACTAAATATTTCAACTAAGTTACCAAATAGAAATAAATAGGTACTGTCATTTGGGATTTACGAATAAAAATTAAAACAACGTGTTACATAATAGCCTGTAAAAATAGAATTAATTATCAAAGCCAAAAATATTGTCAACCCTAGTAAGCTGTCATGTCAGAAACAGAGTATTTTACCTAATAATAGGGAACATGCACTATTTTTATTTTTGTCTTCATTTTAAAGAATTCCATGTAAAATAAACCACAGTTAAATTAAAAAATTAATACATTGTAATTTATCGGAAAAAATGCGGTTTTAAATTGACCGTTTCAATTTTCGCGCGAAAACGGACCTATGGTTCCGATGACATGAATGACGTCACTCAAGTCTTGTCACTGCCTCACTAGTCGAGTGGTCGTACTTCACTGTACTTGTTCGTCGCTGGCTTTCATACTTTTGCATATTTTTTCGAGTTTTGAAATATTTTCTTGTAAAAAATTTAAAATGGACTATCTATCAACATCAGGTGATCATAACAATACCACTAATATTCCGAAAAAAACCGTGTTTTATGCCAATGTGGACATTGGCATAAAACAAGAGTCAACACGGTCAACACACATCTATTTCAACAAAGTTTCCAAATTAATTGTTTTTGACAGGACCTTCTGACCCAAAACTGAGAAAAAAGTGGTTTCAAGCTGCGAAAATACAAAGTTTAACAACTATGATTTATACATACCGTAGTAATTTAGTCCCTTTCATTTCTACCCTTGAAAACACTTTCGACAAATAAAGTTAGAACCATATCAACACTAACTCTTGGTAAATTCCTGGAGTCTGCTTTGATGAACCCAACTTCCATATTTATTACAAAAACGCAATTAATATTCCGATAAAATAATATTTACTTTTTCAACCATATAGACCGACAAACTTATGTGTTCCGGTGGCCAAAATTGGAACTACGTGAAATGCAATGCAAAAGCGATATTTATTGACAGTTCTATACTGACAATAGCGACGCCGCCATCAGAACAAATAAGTTTGTCGGTCTAACGTCAAATAAGTTGATTGCTGTTTTAAAATACGTTTCATTTCAGTTATTTTTAATTCGTAATTACAGTTAAAAAACAACATTATGTAAAATAAAAATGTTGCAGTGACCTTTCTTTTATATTATTTTAACATTTTAGTCATAAAATTTTCATAATTATTATATATGCATCTTCCCTATTGTCTACTTTAATAGTTTTTAGGAGTATGGCCCACACTATCTCACAATTGAGATAAGGCCTATGTCCCAACAGTGGGAACGTATGATGATGATGATGAATAGTTTTTGAGAGCAAAGTACTTTGAGAACCAAAGAAACGTGGTATTTAAGCATGATGGAGCTCCGGCACATTTCGCTCGCAACGCTTTCCGCGAGGATGGATCGGCCGCAGGGTACCGGTGCTATGGCCTGTTCGTTTTCCGGACTTCACACCTTTTGACTTCTTTTTGTGGGGTTATGTGAAGGACAGAGTAAATTTCTCTGATTGCCCAATGGTTGCAGAGACGAAACAGCATGTCAGATCGGTTTTCGCATCAATAACACCGACGATGGTGCGAAATGCCAAAAGTTCTTTTAATATTTTTGTCGCTCCGCGAATCAGGTAGAGATGTAAGTATATTCTTCGTAGTTTACTCTTTGATTTTACTGAAATAGGGTTTGCACATCACTGATGTGACCCCAAAAAATAAAAAATATTATTATTTTCACAGTAAAATAATATGATTTTTTTGGTGTTTGTTATACAGCGTTTCTACGGTTCTTAAAAAATTTAAATGGACTTGTTATAAGGCCCCATTTAACCTCCATTCGGCTTTACGCGGTATTTTGTAACGCGTTGTGTACCAAGTAGTGCTGTATTACATCAATTATTTTTATACTGACATTTTCATTTCCGAATTATCTGGAACGCCAAAATGATATGCATTTGCATCAATTAACATTTCCGACAGCAGCACTGCATTGTGATTCGCAAAGATTTAACGTACCAAAAATAAAGTCGAAATTTCGATTCCACGTTTGGAGCATGCGATTTTATCGGCTGGATGCACAATAATGTAATGAGAGTACGTACCTCGCGCGGCCGTCGGAGGGAGTTGAGGTCGCGGGCGCGGTGGTTCCGCCACCCCGTGTACACACAGCCGGCGGGCCCGCACTCGTCCTGAATTGATTCACTCGTTAGACAGATGAAAGCACCACGGTCAACGGCTCAACAGTTCCCGCCGACAGATATCATATTTTGATCGCTATTTTTCATGCGCATGCGGACAACAAGACAACGAGGCGTAGGGTTATAGAGATTAGAGACGCGCTCATAGAGACAACAATCACAACACTAAAGTCCATCAAATCTAAGAAGTACCGTTTGACAAGTTATTTATGCAAAGAAAAATATACCTTACGCTAAAGGAATAAAACTCAAGAAAACAACATCAGTTTTTTTTAATACAATTATTTATTTAGACTCCACTCCTGATGTACATAAGTAGCACTTTGCACACCTCTTAGATTTGATGGACTATAGATCAGGTGTTGTGATTGTGAGCTACTCTCAAATAGAACAACTTACAAGGGAGAGTACATAAATATCGGATTATAGGATTCTTTACTTGTGAAAAATACTTCTTTTACTGTAAATATTTCTTAACCATAGATATTATTTCGAATAAAGAAATCGAGGATTTCACGTAGCATTGCAAATCCAGACCATTGTGAGAAACGAACTAAAGATCTGCGCAGACAATTTTCTTGAAATTTCGAATTATCTTTCATCCCTTTTCTCTCACCGAGCATACTTATTACATCATTTTAAATTCATTAATATTTGAAGTTCTTAATAAGTTGCTCAAAAAAGACCTACGGACTACGGACCTACGGACAGAGAATTAATTCTGCGATCAAAGTTCAAGAAATTTCAAATATTCATTTGCAAAATCATTTCAAACAAAGATCGATCCAATACTGACGAGCCGTCTGGGCTATCGAAACGCTGAAGAGAGGATTTTGAATTTGCATACGAATGCTAGGTATGATACTTCATAATGCTTTTTGGGCACATTTCAAAACTATTCCGAGTTTAGTACAGGATAGTTAATATTATGATTTCGGTATCAATAATTTTATAGTAGAGACGATACAGATAGTACGTAATACAGGTAAGTTATATAATAAAATAAATAGTTAGTATGTACTACCTACTAGAGAGCTAGTTAGTTATATGTATAACAGCTTTACTTTTTCAGATTTAATATGATCGTGTGTGTGCGTTTATTAAAAAATATTTTGTAAGAATATTAAAAAAAAAACAAAAACAAGAAAAAACAACTGATGCACATGAGGTTTGAACCCACGTTCATTGCACACCACAAATGCCTACGGGAGCAATAAGTTTGCGTCGGACGCCAATACTACACCAAGAGAGTGGCCGAAAGTAACGACCAGTTTGTTCCACGCCAACATTGAAAATATCACGGAATAGAAAGAAATCTAAAATAACGAGTAATTACTAAACTTAAATTACTATGCCAGGCATGGTGGTATAGTATAAAGATTTTGTTTAAAACTCATCTTTCTTGGTTAATTTTTTTAGAAGAAAGTTAAATCACTACAATATAAAAATTATTATATATTTTATTTATTAAGATACAGATGTATATTACAAAGGAGTTACAGCGAAGTTAAGTATTTACGTATCTACTACTACATCGCACAAAAAGCTGCCAGTATAATTTATGTTTCACAAAGTGGTAAAGACTACCTAGCCCCAAACGAAGCATAAGCTTGAAATTTTGTTTTACACAATTATAATTGTATCGTGCGGTGATCGAACCTTACATGCAATCACAATCTCAGTAGTATTTAACTTCATCATCCATTCATCGTTCAAATAACAATTATTCGATATTCTGAAACCGTGATTTGGAATAGAATTATACAATATGTGTTTTATGTTTCTAAAAATATAATTTATCCTATAACACAAAAATCACTTCCATAGTAGCTGTCAAATTGGTTTGCAATATTTACCTAATAAACCAATTTTGTAACATATTCTTCCTTTATAATTTTGTGCAATAACGATAATCTATCTATCTAATACTCGTATAGATACTAACGTGCATGCACACTCACCTCTTTCACGTATTTGATGGTTCGCTGAACCTGCCTTTGAGCTGTGACGCGGCGTACAGCGGGGTGGTCACGCAGGGCTTCCAACGCCCTCCCCTTCCCATCCTCCAATATAATCACGTCGAAGTCGCTTGGGTACTCTCTGGCTGGATTATTACGCTGAAGTATCGTCCAGTTCGATACCTGTCAACAAAACTACTTTTCAGCAAAATAGTAGTTAGTCACACAAAATACTGATTAGAATCCAAGAAATACCAGTAATTTTGATGATACAAATAAACAAGTCTATGAACAGTAATTTATTTTATAATAGTAGCAGTCCACTTAATTTATACTTGTACGCTCTAACGCCTGTAGCGCACTGCAGCGAACGCGAAGCGGACGCGAAACGAATCGAAACAATACCGCCTTTAACGCACACGCATTAAATTACAAACACTTGAAAAATAATAAAAATAAAGTAAGAAGAAAGAAAGAAGGAAAAACATTTATTGGCCCAAGATAAAATACACAAAAATTAATTCACTAAAACAGGCCAACAGGGTTCTTGCCGCAGCATATGCTGCTGTGACATTTTCGAGCCATTACTTCAAAATATAATAATTTACTAGAGCAGTGTTAGCCGGGTGGTTTCAATCGTCGCTTTGCATGAGTGGGGTTTATGGTACGAATCTCGGCGCACGTCTATGGATTTTTCTCTGTGCGTATTTATTTGCCCCTATCTCGGCAGTGACGGAAGACATCGTGAAGAAACCCACACAGTTGAGTGGCTGTGTAGCCATGCATGATCTACTTGGTCTAGTTCCCCCATTAAGAGTTGCGGAGGTCAAAGGGCAACAGCTCCAATGGACCTGCTAAATCCTAGATCATGGTGCCAGCATACCCTGACTAGAGCAGGACAAAACTCTCTTAAAAAGAAAGAAAAAAAACTTGTCTTCCCTGCAAAAAGGAATGTTTTTTATTATACACTAGCTGACTCGGTGAACTTCGTATCACTTCGTTTGACGGATAAGAACAGTTTGTATGGGAAATTAGTATTTTCCTGGCAATTTTTCCATATTTTCTCATCGTTTAAACCTTCCCTGGACTTCCAGGAATATTTCAAGACTAAAATTAATCAAATCGGTTCAGCCGTTCTCGAGTTTTAGCAAGACCAACAAACAGCAATTCATTTTTATTTATAATAACATAGCTTGATTCTACTTACATTGTGCAAAGAACAAATTAAGGATAAATAAATCTTTAAGTGCCAATTCAATATAGCAACATTCCTTGAATGTATAATTTGTGGTTGCATTATTAGCATGTATCTGGCCTATTAAACCAGAACTTGTGTTTGAATCCTGGTCAGGGCAATCAGATACATAGATAAATAGTTACACTGACAGAATAGATACTTTCACACATTTTCTTCACTAAGTGATCATAATAATAATATGTAGATTTTACTACATATACATAAAAGCTTAAAATAGAGCACATCACACAGCACTATGAGAGATACTACATATTACACATACCCTTTAAATTGTATTTATAACAAGAATTACACAGAACACTATCATGAGTATGTAATTCTCTAAGTACCTAGGCATAACATAATTTAACTTTTAAAAACCATTTAGTTGAAATACTTCACATTACACATGGGGAAAAAGTCTGCAAAAGGATAAGCAAGCTAAAAATGTGGATTGAACCGGCTGTTAAGTGATCTCCAATTACCTTTTACAAAGGAGCCAGGGGGCCTAGGCAAAGTAACATTTTGACAGCGATAGCGAAATTCGCTAACTTTAAATTGTATGGATTTGACAGATGCCATAGAAAAGTCACGTGTTGAAAGTATGGGATTTGATATTCACTATCGCAAATTGAGCTATAACAAACGTCATAAATGCCGCTTGTCTAGGGGGGCTGGCCTCTCTGGCCAGCCAGGTAGCTTAAAAACAACACTTACAAGGTCATCTTATTACATTATACCTACATTAGAACAGGGTCAATCCCTCATATATTAATGCAATAAATGTCGCAGTCCATATCAAAAGGGACCTTGATGCGGTAACATGTTTTTTACTTTAGTCGTCTAAATGCAAAACTTTTTCAGATTGATCTTCCGAACAGTAGTAAACATGTTCATGTAGTGAATACAATCATCATTTCAAAAATACAGTTCATGAAAAACTGCTTTCTTTATATATTTTACAAGTATTTAAAAATCCCGGAAACTAATTACCGCGTTAAGGTCCCTTTTGATTTGGACTGCCACAAATTATAAAAACTAGCTATTTTAATAATCAAACAAGCACAAACACAAATAAAAATAGAAAATTAACATTCCTTTTTTTTAAGTACTTCGCTGTAGCAAAATGGAGCATACAATTTAAGATTAGGAAATGCCATAATATCTTAAACATAATTTCGCTTAGTCACTAATTATAGGTACAGAGTAAGTAATCTATTTGTTTATAGGTCCCAAAAACTTTCATAGTGAAATTATTTTGAAAATGATATTGCTCGACGTAATTTAACTCAATATCCTTGAAATGACAGTGAGACATTGTCTCATGATGCACAAAGTAGTTAGGAGCAAAACAAATCTGGACAGCAAATGTATAGGTACTTACTCCAGCGTTCTTCAAAGCAGCACTGACATAATTTTCACGAGTGGATCTCGAAAAATAGCCTTTGTACGTTATTATATGTTCACTGCTGACTATGTCTGTGTTGTATTCGTACTCTACGCGAGCCGAGCTGGTCGCGTTGCAAGACTCATCTGTATCGAAGCCATCGGCAACAACCACAGTGAAAGCTCTTATTAAAACCATCACAAAAAAGCAAACATGGGTGATACCCATAATTCCTATTAACCATAAAACTTTTACATGGTCGACGCGTTAAACTTTAAGCCGCACATTGTTCAAACCAAGCAAACCTTATTTTGAAATAAATGGGGCAGATTGAAACCATTTTGAAGGTGGTACAAATATTACCCTAAAAATTATATTTCATGACAGATATGTACACAAGGGAAGAAATTAAAGATTTTCCTGGAAATCGGCATCTAATCACAATTAAATTTACTTTAAATGTCAAACCAAGTTGATTGACATGACTGACATTAAAGACCGACAAACTTATCTGTTCCGGTGGCGGCGTCGCTACTGTCGATCTAAAAATGTCATTAAATATCGTTTTGCATTGCATTTCACGTAGTTCCAATTTTGGCCACCGGAACACATAAGTTTGTCGGTCTATACACAAACTTGACACCTTTTTTTTATTAATTGTTTACGGCTCAGATAATGCTATTTAACAAACCTTCCTTTTTTTTTCCTTTCTTCTTGGCACTGCACGGTTTGTGCTTCGGCCAGTTCTGAGGGCCAGTTCGGCCCACGGCCGTTTGACTCAAAGTAATAAAATTGGTGCGTTTGTTTTATCTGTGGTACAGGGAGCCAACCTCAGATGACATTTCGTAATCTGTGGTCGTAACCCCTCTCCCCCGCCAGCTCGCTTAAGGGTCTGCTGACATGCTTTGACAGAGTGAGATAGTCTTATTGAGATTCCTATAAGAGGAAATAGAATAGAGAAGAGTTCAAACTTCAAATCAAACTGAATCAAACTGAACAAAAAAATCATTAAAGTGCCAAAGAAATTAAAGGTTTTGTGGATTACTACCTAAATTATTATGATTTAATCGAATGTGGAACGTTTGTGTCTAGCATACAAAATGGTAGAGTGTTCAATATTTGGCTTCAAAAGCAACAATCAAAGAGAAAAAGCGGGTGTTACATTTCATACGTAAGTACACTGTTTTATAAATTTTGATCACGTATTTCTTTCTCAAATCTCACAGGAACCAAGTTTCTGAGCTAAATCATTAGTTTTATCATCAAAAACTTGATAAACGGGAAATATCTAAAAATTATTTCTAAATATAACCTCTGAAACATCTGACATGCAAACCGGTAAAATAATTGCATATTATTACAAATTTACATTAGAAGCCAGCATAATAATTATCATAGATGTCTACATGGGCGTACCGAGGGGGGGGCAGGGGGGGGCAGCTGCCCCCCCCTGGAAATCTCGCAGAACATGTATGAACTCGCCTCATTACTACTAATCAAAGTGTAATCGGGGCCTTATGCTCCATCTTTTAAATTTTGGATAAAACATTCAGCGTATTTCGCGTTTTGACATCTTTTTTTACAATTTTTTTTATTTTAACTTCAGGTTGGGACAATCTGCTGCCAAGACAGCTCGCCATATAGACCAAGTGTGGGGCAATAATAGCGTTGAAGCAAGCACCATTCAACAATGAAATTTCGGTTCGGAGGTATCAGCGTTGAAATTGCACTTCGTAGTGGTCGACCTAGAGTACTTCAGGACGACGAATTGAGGACCCTGGTGGAAGCTGACCCATCGCAAACGGCTCGAGGGATTGCACAAGAACAATAAGTCAGTCACCATGCGATCTTAGATGGTTCAAAACGCATTGGAAAGGTGAAAAACCTGAAAATGTGGTTGCCCCACGATTTGAACAATCGACGGAAATTATCACGTTTTGAGGTGTATTCTTCTTTGATTCTGTGAAATCAAAACGACCTTTTTTGGAATATTTGGATCGAATCATGGCGTTCGATGAAAAATGGATTATTTACGACAACCGGAAACGTTCATGACAGTGGTTAAACGACGACGAGCCTCCCAGACACTTTCCAAAGGCAAAAACCCACCAAAAAACGACTTTGGTCAGACAATCACCGCAACTTACATCAAAAGCAGCCGGCACTGGTCAACAGAAGAGATCTGATCCCCATCATCATCATCATTATCAGCCCGTTAGAGTCCACTGCTCGAAAAAGTCTCCAAATGCTCGCCACGCTGATCGATCCTCAGCCACTCCCATCCAGCTCCTGACAGCCATCTTGCGCAGATCATAGCTCCACCTGGTCTGAGGGCGTCCTACACAACGTCTACCGAGACGCGGTCTCCACTCTAGAACCCGGTTACCCCAGCGGTTATCGGTTCTACGGCTGGTATGGCCAGCCCACTGCCACTTCAGCTAGCTAATCCCTCGAGCTATGTCGGTGACTTTGGTTCTTTGCCGGATCACCTCATTTCAGATACGATTCCACAGAGAAACGCCGAGCATAGCTCTTTCCATAGCCCGCTGAGCGACTTTAAACTTCTGGACCAGCCGTGCCGTAAGAGTCCCCTTTTCGGCTCCGTATGTCATGCATGACGGGTAGGACGCACTGATTGAAGACGTTCGTCTTTAGGCATTGTGGAATCGGCGATGAGAAGACTCGACGTAGTTTTCCAAAGTTTTACCTCACCCACCATACCTACTCTTCAGACCTCTCGTCAACCGCCAACCCCCTTTTCAAGCACTTCGATATTTTTCTAAATACAACATTAATATTTTGTCAACTTAATCGAATCCCGAAAACCAAATCGACGCTTGGAAGAAATAAATTACTAATAAAGGCGACATTTACCTAACGTTATTAATGGAGAGCTGTTACAAGTTGGAATGTTTATAATTGCAATTACATAAGTGCATTTAAAACTGATTCTGCATTCCGCGGACGACGGGCTCGCAAACACCCCCCCCCCCCCCCCCCCAAGGGGCCTTGCCCCCCCCTAGGCCGGAAGCTGGGTACGCCCATGGATGTCTATGTACTGAAATTTTATTAATATTACTAGATTCATAATTCGATTTCCGAATGCCTAATGAAAGGAAAAATTTCCCCAAAATTACCCCATATTTCAGGGAATTTCAAGCGATTTGTTGTTTCCAGATTTCCGACTGATGATAAACTCGTGAGAAATGGATTTATGCAACAGGAATACTATTAATAACATTTTAAAAGGGAATGACGTGTTTACAAAGGAGAAAATTACCAAATAATATGCAACAGAAGGATTAATTATTACAAAAAGAAATTGAAAAATAAATCAATTCTATGTAATTAACTTGTTTTATTTTGTTTTTCACCTAAATAGTCTTCTTAAAATGATCTTTTTTGGCTCAAATTTGAAATAAAAGGGAATTCATGTATGAATTATGAATTCCCTTTTATTTCAAATCATAGGGGAATATAATATACCCTTTTTTTTTTTTACCCTGCGAATAAATAAAGTGGCTGTATGAATTGAGTGCCTTTGCATTGTGAACCAACCACAATTTAAAAAAAAAAGAGCTGTCATATATCACTGGCCCCCTTTTCCCTAAAGCCCATGTTTAAAGTACGTGAGTCGGTTGTCTGATTTATCTGGATTTATCTTCTATCTAGTCTGTGGTTCGGCCACTGACATTGGTCAAATTGACCAATGTCAGTGCCATAAGCCATTTGATCGTCAAATTGTCAAATTAAATTATTCTTAAAAAATATACTAAATCTATGATTCTTCTTGATCGTTGTGGTTCGTTATTATTCTTTATTATTTATTACTCTATGCGTCTATCTAATGCATGATCTATGATCTATCTATGCCATAGACTTAATATTGATAGGATCTATTTCTTGTTCTGAGGGATCTATGCTGATAAAATCTCAGAACAATAACTAAAAGTTATTGTTCTGAGGATAAAATATACTAAATCTATGATGCTGATCGTGCTGATCTATGAAATTGACTGACACAGAGATTAAATTATTGCCATAAAATCCGAGCATAAAGAGTTTGTACAATATATAAACATTCATTCTTGATATTTTATTTATATATTTTCATCTGTATCTCACACAATCAACCAACAATTTATAAAAGTTTGCCCCCGTTCTGTTACTTGAGCAAAATTGCAACTTTAACTTTATTTTTATTGATGATGTGAGGTTTGGGTATAATATCAAAAAATTCACAATGAATGCTTAAATCTATGTCTATGTTTTATAGTTTTTATTATTTTTGAACAATAATTCGCGCACAAGTCACATCAGAGTCAACAGTGTATAACAGTCAACCATAGATCCTAATATTAATTCCATGCAGTCAACAGACCAATGAGATGATGTTTATCCCTGTAAGGTTTATCCAGATTTGTGTCAAAACCTAGCACTTCGCTCTCTCAGCTCTCAGAAACAATTTAAACTATGAATTAAAGAAAGAAGTACTTTAGGCTACATAATACACAAGTTTTGCATAAGTTGTCACTTATAAGCAAAACTTTTAAAGTAAGTAAGTTAGACGCACGGAATAGAAAACTTCCGTGGTTAGACGCCAGTGATTACCTAAGTACTTGCTCAGTGGTTAGATGCGTCATGCGTGTCCAGTCCGGAGAAGGTGCGAATATTTTGTAAAATAAAAAAGTAAATTTTAATAGACACAAACATGACACAAAGATTATGACATATTTTGTCAATTGTATGTATTATGTACTCGCTTCAGTATTGATTTTAAATAATAGTTTTGTACCTTCTTATATAAATTTTTCTAAAATTATTTATTTTTACATTATTTTTCGTTTAACAAACAATTGGTTAGAAATTTTCTTATAGTTCAAATTTGGTGAGAACACTACAAAATAAAGATGGCCTATAATCTTGCAGAACGATTTCCACCGCCACCAACACCTTACAGACTTCTTGAGCCCGGAGCTTACCAAAAGGCTGATGACCATAAAGTTATCGTGAATAATAAAGTACCATTTCTCTCCCGTGCACCAAGAAAGACTCAACCTGGCGGAAGCATTTGGACTCATACAATATACGATTCAGTTGTATCTCACAAAATACCAAATATCACGTCGATGACTTCAAAACGCCCTCGATTTCCATACGAGGCCTTTAGTAAAGAAGATTTAGAGGCACTTCTTTGTCGATGTGGAATTCAAAATCCATGCGAATGCCCTACAGGAGAGGAGGAGGAGCAAGAGATTGTATGTCAAGCAAAAGTTCACAGGCGAATTTTTAAAGGCCCTGGTCCAAAATGTACTTTGGGTGAAGGTTTATCGTCTCCATCTAAAAGAGACCATGGTTTTGATATATTTTCTGATGGATCACAAAAACGATTGTTGGACAGAGTGGATGACGAAAGTCCACCATTTTACGATGCCACTGTTCATGAGTCAACTGCTTTTTATCATGGATGTAAATGGAGTCAATGGACCTCAAAGCGATCATTAAAATCCTTAGAAGAAAGACCAGGGCCAGCCCATTATTCCTTTGAGAAACATCCAACTGATTTCGAAATTTGTGCAGAGAAATTAAGGTCTTACAGACGGCAGACATCAAAGCAGTTACGTTTTATTGAAAGTGTACAACAGAGAAATATAATAGAAGGTCGCCCAGGTCCGGCCACATATAGCCCAATGCTACCTCGCGGATATGAAGTAGAATGTTTGGGATCAAGGGAAAAAAGATTTACAACATCTTCAATAGAACAACGTCCAGGACCAGCTGATCACTTTCTTAAACGTGCATTTGATTTGCCTGAACCCCCAGAAAAACCTTGTCACGCAAAATTGCCGGAACCGTCATTTTTTGGAATCAAGGCGCAAAGATTTAAGCCTAGACGCGAAGAAGGGCCTAGCCCGGCTACTTATAATGTTAATTATAATAGATGCCATTTTATGCACTGTCCAAAAGTACCTTTTGGTTCTTCTTCCGTCAGATTTAAAGAAGATAAATTAGAAGAAGATGAAGAGGAAATAGAAGTTATAGCAGAAGATGAACCCCAAAAAAAAGACGGCGATAGCTTGCGCAACAAACCATGTGCTTCTCCCTCATGGGAATTTAAATCTAAAACAATAAGAATGAAACCTTTAGAAAAAAAAATTGACGAACCAAGTCCGGCAGACCTACCTCAACCTAGAACAAAAGTTCATCGATTGCGCCGGTTACAGTACATTGCACCGTTCTTTACTTCGGAGGGCCGGTTTGAGCCTTGGTACGATTGGATGCCTGTGTTTGGAAGAGTGAACACACCTGGGCCTTGTTATTATTGTTTAGAAAAACCTAAATGTTATCCTGCCGTTAAACGTGGTCCATTAAGTAGAGCTCGACGTTTTCCTTCTAATAAAAATGACAATCCGGCTCCTAACAGATACAAACAAGGGGGTGGTATTGAAACTATACTAGCTACTCATAATCAAAAGTTAAAAGATAACATAAACAGTCAACATAAATTTATATGGGTTCCACCTATTGAGCCACAGCAACTAAGCTATGAAGAAAAGGAAAACATATTATTGCAAAAATCAATTGCTCTGTTAAATACTGACTTTAATGACGATAGGAGTATTAAGTCCTGCAGCTCTAAAAGCAGTCCGCGAAATGCAAACATTTTAAAACCTAAATTATTACGCTGCTTTTTATATGGATCACAAACCCCTCATTGTTTATAAATAAATCAATCTTGCGTACACCTGGTAACAAAAGTTACTTTTTTAATAAATAAGTAAACATGTAAGTACGACATGAGACATGATAACAACGGACAACCTAATATAATAATGATTGACATGAAAGCTTGTTAAGTCAAAATCGCAGCGAGCTGGTCACTTTGGAAATTGCATTATCCGGTTTCTCTCATCATCATCACATCGTCGTCATCAGCCGATATGTTTAAGTTCCCACTGCTGAAACGCAGGCCTTATCTCAATTGTGTGAGAGAGTGTATGGGCCATATTCACCATGGGTCCAGTGCGGATTGGTGGAGCAGTGCGTGTGATGTGATCAACCCAACCTTAATCTTGATGTTATCAAGCCGCTAAAATTAAATTGTCTCTGCTGACTAGGCTTGACGACTTTTTTCTACATTGTAGTAAATATCAGCCGAGACCAACAGCCTAACGTGCCTTAAATTCCGAATCCTTTATCCGACCGCGGCGTGGGTAGCTTGACTTTCGTTATCGCTAATTAACCACTGTCACAGCTGCGCCATGAGCGCCTCCGAAAGATGATAGCAATGAACTTTTTTAAGCCAATCATGAACGTTATTTCTAAACCAATTTTATTTTTTTATTTTATTTTATTTTCGTTTATTAAGAAAACCAACGGCGTTTACAGAAAGTACATATTAAATAAGACTATACGATTAATAAAGCTAATGACAGGTTTCCCTTAAAAGAGACTGGGCACATTTGTATGAAAAGCTGTCCGTGAACCAATAGCGATACTGTTGTGGTATTTATGTGAGGATACCTCAACTACACCCATGTGCGAAGGGGCATCGAAATCTGACCCGGCAGTTTTGAGAAAAAAGTATTTTTTGTTTTTTGTTTGAAGAACATTTAAGCCACTGTCTGTGTCTGTGAACCAATAGCGATACTGTTGTGGTATGTATGTGGAGATACCTCAACTATACCCGTGTGCGAAGGGGCATCGAAATCTGACCCGGCAGCTTTGAAAAAAAAAATTTTTTTGTTTTTTTTGTTTGAAGAACGTTTAAGTCACTGTCTATGAACCAATAGCAATACTGTTGTGGTATGTATGTGGGAATACCTCAACTACACTCATGTGCGAAGGGGCATCGAAATCTGACCCGGCAGTTTTGAGAAAAATTTATTTTTTTGTTTGAAGAACGTTTAAGTAACTCTCTGTGAACCAATAGCAATACTGTTAAGGTATATATGTGGGGATACCTCAACTACACCCATGTGCGAAGGGGCATCGAAACACATAGATACCTTAACAGTATCGCTATTGGTTCACGGTCCACTTTCGCCCGGTCTCCTTTAACAAAATAATCTTGATCGGGTAGGTATGCAGTAACAGCCTGGCAGAAGAGAGCAACAAAAAAATAATAATAAATAGAAGGCCAGATTAATATCTCCTGCTACCCATTTACCAGTTTAAGTGTTAACATAAATATTTTATTATTTTGTTTATAATATAAAGTTTAAAGTTAAAAATTGTGAAAACCTTTCTATTTTTAGGGTTCCGTAGCCAAATGGCAAAAAACGGAACCGTTATGGATTCGTCATGTCTGTCTGTCTGTCCGTCCGTATGTCACAGCCACTTTTTACCGAAACTATAAGAGCTATACTGTTGAAAATTAGTAAGTAGACGTATTCTGTGAACCGCATTAAGATTTTCATACAAAAATTGAAAAATAATAATAAATTTTGGGGGCTCCCCATACTTAGAACTAAAACCAGGGTTGGCTATTATCAAGATAATTATTTTCTCTGATAATTATCTGAAATTATCTGATAATTATCCAACTCACATATCAAATAAAATTATATAAATTAAAGGTATTTTTGTTTTTTTACTACTATTTTTAGTTTTAATGCAGTCAAACTATGACCCTATTGGATTAAGTTTTCTAGGCATACTTACATAATGTTTTTATTTTTTAGTTTCGCAGCGCACAAACTTTAGTTCACGAAAAAAATAACAGTGAGAGGGGAATTCCCCTGTAGATGAAATGGCGTTCGTTTGGATGCATTTTTAATATTGTGACGAAAAAACATGCGTTTGGATTTGGATTTCAATTATTTTGTTTTGTTTGTAAAATAACAGTTACTCGTTATTATCAACGATAATTATCAAACGGAATTATCTTGATAATTATCAACGATAATTATCTTGATAATTATCACGATAATTATCCAGTCCAACCCTGACTAAAACTCAAAATTTTTTTTTCATCAAACCCTGACGGACGTGTGAGGTATCTATGGATAGATCTTTAAAAATGATAATAAGGTTTCATAAATCATTTTTTTCTAAACGGAATAGTTTGCGCGAGAGGCACTTCCAAAGTGGTAAAATGTTGGTCCCCCCCCCCTGTAACTACTAAAATAAGAGAACGATAAAACTAAAAAAAATATATGATGTACATTGCCATCCAAACTTTCCATTGAAAATTGGTTTGAATAATTAGTTTTTTTTAATACGTCATAAATCGTAAACCGCAATTTTCCTCTCATTCAATCAACTCAAATATTAAAACATCGATCAAACTTACAAAGAACTACAAGAACTTTTATATTATGATGAAACTTGCTGCTACGGAATCCTTCATGGGCGAGTCCGACTCGCACTTGGCCGGTTTTTATATTCTGGACTCTATCCCTCGTTTTATTTGCAAGGGTGATTACGATGTCAAGTGTCTAAAGACTAAAGAGTAGGCTTGTGTCCTACTCGTTCATGTCCGATTAAGGGAATAGTTCGTTCAACTGAACGAGTACGAACTATTCTCTTCTGATCGTTCAAATCGGTCTTCTAGTACATTTCATTCACCATAGTTAAGCGACAACGGGATCAAATGACCGACCGACCGATTACGGGTGACTGAGCGGTGGGTGAGAGAGAGAGAGTTGAAAGATCAGAGACGCGTGCGTGTGAGCGTGATGGACGATGTACGAGTACGACTGATTTGAAAATTAGTCTGTTCAGATCAGATCAGAATAATTTTGTTTGTTTTCTTTAGCGAAAGTGAATTAATTAATGTAAGTGTATGTATCCATTTTAAGCGTTTATTCTACTTTATATAAATGTTAAGTGGATGTGTGTGTGTGTGATATATTAAAATGACAGTCCTAAGCCTGCAAAGTATGAAGGGAAACAAATATGATCCGAGCCTCCCGGTCCGACTGATGCCATAGATCATTGAACTAAATGAACTAATAGTACTAAAAGACCGAACTAGTACATTTGAACGATTGTCCTAGTTCGGAGCGTTCCGTTCAGTGACCGAGTAAGAACAAGCCTACTAAAGAGAAAATAACAATGGGCGATTTTCTGACAGGCATTTAAAAAAAAGAAAGACTTCCAGAAGCTTCACTAGATGGCGTTGAACGAAGTATGTACATCTATTGTTACCTCTGGTTTTGAATCTAGATGCTATAATCTTTACTCATTCTTCTTCTTCTTAATAAATGGCTTGCTTTATGTTTTTTAATAACACTTCCGCCAATTGTAATATTTTCGGGAATTAAAATTACAACTGACTTATACAAAACGTTTCGTTTTATCAAATAAAAGTCATTTCGAAGTAAACTTTATAACGTTTCGTTCCTTGTGACTGCATAGGTGGAACGGCGCCATCTATTGAGAACTAACAAAACGGGCTGTCAGAAAATCGCCCATTGATCGGTGGTTTGCAAAAAACATGATACTGAGATGAAACCATACTACAGTCTGACCAAAAAGAGTAGAAATTAAAAAGTGGCAATATTGTAGTGTCCTCCCTTTTTTCTTTGAATGATTTGAAAGGGATGACACTACAGTATTGCCACTTTTTAATTTCTACTCTTTTTGGTCAGACTGTACATCTTGTATCGTAATCCCGATGTCAATTTTACTTTCGGGAATGAGTAGGTTTACTTTCTCGAGAACGATAAAAACGAACAAGATGATCGGCACTGAAACCATGTTCGGACCGCACCCGAAAATGTCACTCTGTGACTGTCATGTGTGTGACTCTTAGAGTAGAACATATGGAGATGCCCTATTGATCTATACAAAAAATTGCTTATATGAATATACATAGAATCGATACTTGCCTTACAAAAATATTCTTATCTCTTTTCATCTAAGTGATTGTTGCGTATGAAAAAAGAGACAGATATCTTTGCATTGTACCCATTTTGGCAACACTTTTTAGTGACGTCACACAGCTTTTGACGCGTGCCGGTTTCGCCATATTGTGTTCCAGCTAGTGATGTGGCACAATATTTTTATGTATCGATACGTTTTAGATAGTTATGTTCTGCAATGGTATATTATTTCTGCAGATTTCCTGTAAGTGAAACATTAACGAAGAAATAGATAGATAGAGTTAATAGATGGGGAAAATATAAATCCGCGACATAAAATAAGGCACGTTTGCTCGCTACACTTCAACGAAAACTGGTTTTACAGAACTCTCGACATAACAGGATTACGTGATGGTAGTATGACACAGTACAGTATCTTCACTTTATCTTCTGGTAAGGATTTTTGGAAAAATGTAATAGGTTTATTAATCATGTGAAGTTGAAATTTCCATAATAACATATATAACTAACCTATTGTTATATTAAAGCACTGCATCATCATTATTTTGTGATAGGAAAATAAGTAACTATTTATAGATTTCTAACCAAATATGTGCATTTATGATCGACACGTAAACTTGTATCGATAAATATATCGATATACAATATTGGTTGCACTACGGTCGGGCGCTATCATTGGTGGCGCCATTTTGTGTTCCAACTTTAGGTATACACGTTTTGTACCTACTTAGGGCATCTCCATGTGTTCTACTCTAAGGTGTGACTTAAGTGACATATGACATATTATTGTCTCACTTGTCAAAAAAAGATAAAACGCGAACCGAAGCAAAATACACTGTGAAACCAAGTCTTTTTTAAGAATAATTCGTTGGTTTGGTTCGATGAATAATTTGCGATCATGTTGACTATGGTATAAGTTATTTTTGTTAAACATTAATATTATTATTATCTTACCCAACAAGAGTACAAAAATATTTATTTTGAACCAGTGGTGTTACGATTTTGGTTATGTTAACATGTCCAAGCTTGGAGCTATTCAATTATCAAGGCATACGGGACCAAAACACACGGCTACAGTTATATTCTTCCATGGGTCGGGTAAGTTAAAATAATCGTATGATTAAGGACAATGCAAATAGTAGAAGATCCGAACTAAGGTCGATCTTCACCGAGTTGTTAATAGAATGAAACTTATTTTATTATGAATTTAGCATATTAAAAAACATATTAAAAATGGGTTGCCTAAAAAAATCCTGACCCGACCAATTTTTCTTTTTTTTTAATGATTTTAAACAAAATTTTACAATAACAAGATAATAAGAAAATTATTTCCATATTTAACATACAAAACGTATAGAATGTGCAGCCGTTGGGTTTTCTATTATTTACGTGGGGGGACTACTGGGTTGTCAGGTATAAACATGTATGTGTCGATACCAGTTAATTTCACCTAATTGGATAATAGATTTTTTTTAATATCATCATACGCGCTATTTTATTATGAACACGTTAATATATGGTTATCTGCAAAAAATTGGGGTTTTGTTAAAAAAAATTTTTTAAAAACCAATTAAACATATATAATGTAATTGGGTGGATCTACGTAGAATGTTATTTTTGATAAAAAATTTAGATTTTTTATCAACCCACGTGCAGAGCTTCAGTACAATATAGGATCTATAGTTTTCAAGATTCTAAGCAATTGTATATTAAAAGCACACAAATCCGACCTATACTAATCAAAATATTGACAAAAGAAGAAAAAAATACGTTCAGAATAATGACTGCGTATTAGGAAAATGATATTTCTGTAAAGAACAATGACCTGTGTTGATAACAATGACAAACTTATAAATGTTTTTGAAATATCAGGAATAAAACCCAATTTTGTAGGAAACATGATTTTAATCATGAGTACCTAGTAACAATCTGTTGTTTTTAATTTATATAATTTCCTAACCTTTCGCCCGCGGCTTCGCCCGCGTGAACTATAGGACGTTATCCCGCGGGATTTTTATAAATTATAGCCTGTGTTATTCTGATGTATACTATATTATTGCCTCAACCGCTATGTCCCTGCATTGTAAAACTGTTATCTTCGAAAATATTCATTTAAATTACATGCTTTAAAGGGCCACATTGATCTATATTCTTCTTCTTCTTTGTCGTCACACTCTTGGCAGAGTGGTCGTCACATCAGGGGTGGTAGCAACCTTTACAATCCGCCACCACTCATCTCGTACTGTAGCTCTTCTTGTGCATTCATGGAGTGGACCATTGAATGTAGCCTTGACTTGGTCGGTCCATCGCATCGGTGATCTACTGCGCGCTCTAGCGCCTTCGACTCTCCCCTGCACCACAAGTCGCTCCATAGAGATCTATGAAGACAGATGTCTTCTCGACGTATGATATGTCCAAAGAAAGTGAGAATACGACATTGGACGATGGAAGAAAGACGCTGTTTGATGTCGAGTTCTTGGATGATTGAATCGTTGGTTTGGAACTGTGTCCAAATAGTATAGGTACCAAGCAGGTACCAAACCCATAGCCATCATAACTAGGGCTTCCAAAATTACGGAAATATCAATTACGTAACTGGTTACGCATTTTACGGGTCAGTTACGGAATTACGTAATAATTACGTAACTGATGTATTTTATGAAAAACATAGAACCAGCGCATAGAACGACTAAAATAATGTACCTATGTATTCTTCTGGCTTGACTTTTTAACTGTCTGCAGTTATTATAGAATTTAAAGGAATCATTTTATACAAAAGTCAAAATCCATTGAAACGATTTAAAATTGAAAACATACAATAAATTAAGTAGCATCGTGGGCGATCAGAGTTTAGCCCCCCTAGACAAGCGGCATTTATGACGTTCGTTATAGCTCAATTTGCGATAGCGAATGTCAAATCCCATACTTTCAACACGTGACTTTTCTATGACATCTGTCAAATCCATACAAATTGGACTTAGCGAAATTCGCCAGCTATGAAGCGATGTCATCTTGTCTAAGCCCCCTGAACTTCAGACCCTAAATTCGTTATTATTCTTGAAATCACATCATCAACAAGGAATTGTTATGTTTGTCAAAAAACAATATAACCAAACCAATATTTGATGTTTTTTTTTTTAATTTTGTTATTCTTGAAATAACGACGAATTTTAATTTGCCGCCATAACAGCTCTGGCTGCGTCCGGCTGTCCGGCAATATTAATGTGGGAGGTAGTAAACTTGCAATCTAAGGTTCGAAGGTCAGAGGAGCCTACAGTCTGGCAGCACGTTGAGCGATGCTTCCTGGTAAAGTGACCGCAATGACCGCTTACCATCAGGTGGGCTGCGTGGTGTGTGGTGTGCGTGACTGTCTGCAACAGTGCCAACTGACCTACTATAAAAAAAAGTGTAAAAAAGGTCTGATCGCCTAAGGAGCTTCTTAATTTATTGCAAAAATACCAGCAGATGAGAAAGCCTGCTCAGCCTCTAAACTGGTGGGTATGATCAAGAGCAAAATAATTGTAAGCGGCTGTTAAAAAAATTCTGGATCGCCACCAGCAATTTCGTAAATACACATACATAATTTTAATTATCATTCATTCAACACAAAATGTCAATCGCACAATGAGATGAAATTTTTACGAGTCCGTTTAAGGTGTACTTTCTTGAACATACAAATCGTAAGAATTCCCTTTAATTTCGTTTTTAGTTACTACTACCTTCCACCCGCGGTTTCACCCGCGCTCAATTTCTTTTTCAAATATCCCCCTACCTTCCCCCCACATTTCCGGGATCAAAAGTACCCTATGTTCACCGGGGATAGTGTAGCTTTCCAACACTGAAAGAATTATTCAAGTCGGTTCAGTAGTTTCGGAGCCTATTCAATTCCCCGTGGTACCTTCCAGGGACTATCACAGGGACCACGGGCAATAAATGAAACAAACAATCAAACCTTTCCTCTTTATAATATTAGTATAGAAGCTCTAGCTAAAATCGCTCAATAATGACTCTTATTTTTAGTTGCTGTTAAACTAAATTCACTTGTCCACGAGGAATCAACAAAATAAGTTACAGACGGGAATTACTCTTCGCTTTAGATAGTTTCATAATAGTAAGTGTTGCCCTGACATGATTGTAATTCAATTTGCAAATGTAATTTTTATAAAAAAATTACTTACGTAATTCCGTAATTCGTGCATTCAGTTACGTACTTTTTTAAATGCCACATTTTACCCCTAATTACGTATTTGCGTAATTACGTAATTACGGTTTTGGAAGCCCTAATCATAACCTCTGTATTTGGAAAGGTGTTTGAGCGGATAATCAACTCCCAACTTGTCCGCTAACTAGAAGATCATTACTACATGACCGACAGTATAGTTTCAGACCAAAACGGTCCACGGGTGATCTTCTAGCTTACGTATCGCACCTCTGGGGGGAGGATATGGAGAAGCATGGTGAATCTATGGCTATTAGCCTGGATATTGCCAAGGCTTTTGACCGTGTTTGGCATCGCTCGCTTTTTTCCAAGCTTCCGGCATATAGTCTGCCAACTCGCTTATTATGCGACTGGATTGCGGAATTTCTGGAGGGTCGCAGGATTCGTGTCCTCCGTGATGGACGCGCTTCTCGCTTCCTCCCAATAAATTCCGGAGTGCCTCAATGCCTGTCGCCGACTTTGTTTCTTCTGCATATCAATGACATGTTATCACTAGGTAATATTCATTGCTATGCGGATGACAGCACTGTCCACGCACGATATTTCGGAAGACTTGCGGCTAAACAGACCGAAACCGAGGAAAACAGGAATCTTCTTGTCGCCGAGCTTGACGAGGTCCTGGACCGCATATCCAAATGGGTTGCCAGCAATCTCATCGAGTTCAATGCCAAGAAAACACCTGACAGGTGTGTTTGTTTTCTGCAAATCTTCTCCTTTTCTTTCCCATTCCACTCTTCAGATCACGCCCTTACCAATACAGGATAGCCTAAGCATCCTTGGCATCGATGTTCGTAGCAACTTGAACCAACGGGAATAATATATCAAGAGCGTCATCAGAACAGCTTCCCGTAAACTCGGAATGAACAGTATGAGACGATTTTTCACTCCGGTGCAGCTTTGTCTCTTATACAAGGCACAGGTTCGCCCGTGTGTGGAATATTGCTCTCATCTCTGGGATGGTTCCGCAAAGTACTTATTGGAGGCCCTCGACAGGTTGACGACGTGATATCCGTATTGTCGATAATCAAGAAGTGACTAAGACCCTAGAACCTCTTCAGTTACGTAGAGACGTTGCTAGTTTTAGTGTTCTCTACCGTCTCTATAATGGGGAATGCTCTGAAGAGTTATTCCAACTCATCCCGTCCTCCCCTTTTCACTCCCGAACAACACGCGCCGGACTGCGTTGCCATCCCCATACCATCCAGACACTGGTGGCCCGTACCAAGAGGTATAGTTCCTCTTTTTTGCCCCGTGCCATTAGGTCATGGAATGCCCTTCCGGCTCATGTGTTTCCTTCCTCCTATAATCCAGGGCTTTTTAGGCGGGGCGTGAAGCGGCATCTAAGCAGGCCTTCAGGGTGAGGGTGACTGGCTCAATGGGTACTTTGTTCTATTGAGCCAGTCAGCCTTAATTTTTATTTTATTTGGACCTCACTTCCGCTTACCATCAGGTGGAGTGAGGTCATCCAGACTGCTCCCATATAAAAAAAATTCAGACCGATGTCAAGGCTAACTTGCTCCATTTTACTCAACAGGGATTATCTTTAATATTGCCGATGCTTGTTGCAAATAGGGTTGTGTCATCTGCATACTGCAAATTTTAAATTCTATAACCTCCAATTGTGATTCCGTCTGACCAATTCTCGAGTGCTATTCTCATAATGAATTCTGTGTAGGTGTTAAACAGCAATGGTGATAAAATGCAGCCCTGACGGACCCCGGCACTTGGATGAAAGTGATTTGACGACACGTCGTTCGTTCTCACCGATGCTGTTCCTTCTTCATAAAGCTTCCAAGAAAGGTGCACCAGATGTTTAGGTGTTTCCATAGCCAGGAGAGTCTTCCAAAATACTGGCCACCTCACTGAGTTGAACGCCTTTGAGAAGTCAACAAAGCAAATATAGGTCGGCTTGTTGAACTTTCTGGCTTTTTCAATGATCTGGCGCACATTCAGAATCTTCTCACGAGTACCCCTCCCTTTCACAAAACCAGCCTGTTCAGGAGAAATTTCCTTAGATTTATATGCAGTAGAATTTTACTTGCATGTGAAATTAAGGCTATTAGGCGGTAGTTACTGCATATTTTAGTGGAGCCCTTTTTATGTAGAGGTACGAAGACTGTGTGAGTCCACTTCGGGGCCAGATTCCTGATTCCCAAATTTTGTTACACAGGGTATGAAAGATATCGACACCATACTCCCCTGATGCTTTGATGGTTTCAATTGGTATGGCATCTCTTCCTGTAGCTTTTCCGCTTTTTAGTCGCCTGATAGCGACCCGAACTTCGTCCCTCAATACATGTACTCAGTACATGGCTCTTTTTCTTCGTCATGGGCTCTGTCAGGAAATAGTTGTGAGCATGAGGATCTCCAAGCAAAGACTGACAGTCCAGGTCCTTCCAGGTTTCAGATATTGCATCTATTTCAGTCAGTAGTTCGCATTGTGGGTTCTCTAATAGCCCATGTTTTAGAAGAAAGGGTTTTGGTGATGGATCTTATTTTTTGATGCAGGTCGCCTGTTTGGTGACTATCAGCATGTAGCAGCAATACGTGATAGGTTAGTTTCATAGCGATATCAAGGAAATATTACTGTAAAAAGAAATAAAATCATTATTCTCAACGCAAGTCATTGTCATAAACAACATTTGTCATTATTCTCAACCAGCGTCATTGTCACCTTCATCAAGATTTAGAACAATGACGTTCAGACAAATGATGAATTTGAAAAGGACAAGTCGAAACACGTCTAAAAGGCGTGGCAGCTAGTTAATGTTATGATTACGTTATTAAACACTTGTATCTTTATTCTAAATTGTTGCAAAAGAACGTAGGCATGAATATAAATTGAATTTAGATAGAGAAATAACAATGACTATAGAAGTGTCAATTGTTGTAGAATGAACTTTAAAAACTTATCAGAGCCAACAACGTGCGTTTTTCCGCGGTGAAGTGCGTTGATCGACTGGGGAGCAGGGCGGGGTGTCTGGTCACACACTTAAGTGTTCTACCTTATGTCTCAAAGTTGCGATAATCTTGAAAACAAGAACTGCGCTGACCAATGACTTAATTTTGTAAACTTTTTTTGATCCAATATTTAGAGAACTAAATGGTTCGATAACTATTTTTGTTTTTTATTAATCGGTAGTGTTATAAACGTAATATATATTTCTTAGAAAATGTGTGCTCAAAACAGTTATGATGATTTAATATAATTAATTGAACGAGCAGTAGTGCTTTTCGGACATGGCAAAAATCTTAATATTTGGGCATATTTTATTAATCACGTTTTTATTTATTTCTTTATAGCCGTAAATTTATAAAAACCTTGTTCATTACTTATATAAGAACCGAATGACTGTTTTATTGAAATATAAATTGAATGGTTATTGAGTAAACACGTAGGACATGACATTTGACCGCCCTCGTAGATCCACCCAATTAATTAGGTAAGAACACTAAGAACTGAAAAAAAAATTATATACCTACCTACTTTTCTAGTAATAAGCAAATGAAAAGCTATTCAATGGAACAGCAGTGTCCCCTGGCACAGGCAATTCAAGCCTAAAAGGAGACACTGAATGTTGTGTGTTTTTGTTAAAGTCAATAATTGTTTTTTTGGCTTGCACTCTCATTTAAAATGAAAAAGCTAACATCCTTTATATTCATTATACATTTAATTAGAAAATATAGCAAAGTTTAAGGCAAAAAAATCAGAATCAGAGATCAGAAAAGCAAGTATCCCTGAATGTAAAAGGATGCAATAGCTAATCTGATATTCAGGTTCTTTGTTTGTTTTCGGGTTCAATCCCCTCACAGTACAAACATTTGTGTGCATGAACATGTCTGTTTGTATTGGTCTGGCTGGGTGTTTCTATATAATATGTATGTATTTACAAAAAAATGTCTAATAGGTATATGATTGTTGATATTTATTTATTTATTTGTTGTCCCAACTACTTACAACAACCCTATTATAAGTATAATTAATACCTAATTTAAATGTGTATATTTTATTTGCAGGCTCATCTGGATTAGATATGATGAGGTGGGTACAACTGATGGTAAAGAATTTCTCATTTCCCCATATCAAGGTGATGTTTCCAACAGCTCCTTTGCAGCCCTATACACCTGCTGGGGGACTAATGAGTAATGTCTGGTTTGACCGTGAAGATATAAACTTTGATGTGCCTGAGAAAACAGAGTCATTGTCAAACATAGAAAGAGAAATAAAAAGTCTTATTCAAAAAGAAAATGATAATGGCATACCTTCCAAAAGGATTATTGTTGGTAAGTTCATAGAAAGTGTTGTTTAAATATACAGTATGACAGGAAATGCGAGGGACATATTTAAACCCCAAATAGTTCATGCTTTCATATAACGAAATAAGTATATAAAGTATAAACCAATAAAAACTCTGGTAAATATCTGTCAATAACCTAAGTCGAAATTTTCCTGAAAATCTGCGTAACGTGCGGGCCAGGCACTCTTCCTTTCACAGTATTTCGTGCACTAGTTCAGGGGTAGACTATTTGAGTTTGGTTGGGGCGTAACCGGCCGGCCGGCACACGGGATTTTTAGGCAGTTCATGCATATTAGGATAAAAATGCAAAAAATGAAGGATATATTTTTTTATAGCGAATTGGACTCCTAATCGGATTCTGAACACTCTCCTTAAATATATCCCTCGGGTTACCTAACACGCTGTATATTAATGTTATACACTTATTAACATACATGTTTTTAGACTGTTAAAGATGTCAGTACTTAGGTAAGTGTCTATCACACTTTCCTCTTTCTCCCTACAATATGGATACTCATAGCTGGTCCACACTATTCCATAATAGCAGTATGTGGGCCAGTCTGTTGTACATACTATTGCAAGTATATGATAATAATTGCAAAATCTTATTATTAACAATAGTAATATTATGTTCTACAGGTGGTTTCTCCATGGGAGGCAGTTTGGCATTGCATACAGGATATCGGTGGGATAGAAATCTGGCTGGAGTATTTGTGTTCAGTTCCTTTCTGAACAAAAATTCTTCTGTTTTTGAAGCTCTTAAGAATACTTCAGGAGGTATGTTTAATTTATTTTGTTTTAGATTTATAAGAATCTTATTTTGTACGTAGTGGTTTAAGAACTGGGCCAAGATCTCGGGGTCCTGGGTTTGATTCCCGGGTCGAGCTATCTTTTTGTCGGGTTTTTCGGACACAGCTCGGGTTTGTGATCACCAATCCGCATTTGGCAAGTGTGGTGATTAATCCAATACCCATCATTGTAGCGATAACTTGTTTTCAAGGATGGAGGCATTTGCCCTGCAGAGGGAATTAATAGGCTGATACTTTATTATGTACATGCTGGGACTAGATAGTACTTGAGATATTTTTTCCAAGATATTGCTACTGAAACACCTTTTTGTATCATCGCTTAATTTATTTATGTAACGCTCGCGCTTCTTACGGTTTTATCGAGTTTTAGGTTTGCCTTGTGATGTTAGTGCTAGAAAATTACTTCATGCCCAAAAACGAGGTAAGTTTTTATTTACATAATGTTAGATTTGAAATTTTTGTTTTAATCTAGAATGTAATTGAATTTTCCTTGAAGTCACCTTTAATGACAAATACTTTTTAATTTTCTTTTGCTATAAGTACCTAATCAAGGAATTTTAATATTTGGAAAATGTCGTATTTTCAGGAGATACCGAACGAATGTCATTCTGTACGACCTCTTCAGTATGCTGGCAACACATGAAAGTGAAATTACTGGGTATATGAGACCTAATAAATAACTGTCGTCTCGGTGTAGCGTGCCAGACAGTAACTGCTTAGTTGCTGTTTGGCACTGAACTGTGTAAAGGCAGACGTGGCGCTTACTATCAGGTGAACGATCTGCTGGTCTTGTTACACATTTCAATAAAAAAAAAAACTGATGATGAAAAGCTTTGATACCAAGTTTACGAACGTAAATAGGCTGCATTTAATTCGATGTGTCATGTTTTGTATGATAGCTGTATTTAGAAAGAAGTTGTTTAGGAAGTAGAGAATAGTAGATCTTCCACCTAAATAAGCCACTCTTCTGGGGCACACATATCTGTTGGGTTAGGGAGCGTTCAAGTATTACGTAACGCAATTATTAAAGATTTTTGACCCCCCCTCCCCCCCTTGTAACGCACCGTAACGTTTTTCTGTACCCCCCCCCTTCCCCTCTCTAAACGTTACGTAACACTCAAGCCAAGTGACCATTTTTATCCTAAAGTCGCAAAAAGTTATGTTATAGTTTTTATCCTTGGTATACATTTAATTGCTTTTGCGGTAATAATACTATAAATAAAACAAGAGATTTTTAATCCGCAACACCTGCGTATTTGTTTATTTTTTATAAATTTTTGGCGACCAGACTATACAATCGAGGTATTCCCCGTAAAACGTAAATGAAAAGGGTTGCCATTTTAGGAGTTTTTATTCCCTAAGTTTGTATTAAAAAAATAACAACGTTACGTAACGTGTTGAAAGGAAGACCCCCTCCCGCCCCTGTAACGCATCGTTACGTTTTTCGAGACCCCCCTCCCCCCAAATTGCGTTACGTAATACTTGAACGCCCCCTTATGACTTATGTTATGTTTCTTTCAATTAAGTTTGATTGTATAATTATTACATTTATTTTCCCATCATATATCACAATTTTCTGACACTTCTCTATATACTATATGTAGTTAAAATAATGCAATGTTATCTTTATTTATAGATTTGGACTCCATCGACCACACCAGCTTCGAAAAGCCGCACCACTTTAACACCAGTCCTTATTATCACCCTAACTTACACTACACCTAATGGGTGATCGATTAAAGTTAAGTGCGAATGCCACCGCACTCTTATCATAAAGGGACCTTCATATAGATGTGGAGGAAAAAAAACCCTAAACATGGAAAGAATAAATAATGGAAGGACTAATAAAAATGAATTCCTTGTAGAAGGTCCGGCAACACCACTTTCCTCTTGTTAAAGCGATTGCCTTGGGGTTTAAGGTGTCATTCCGGTGAAGTGAACATTACGACATTTGAAGAAAATAAAGACAAAAATTCTGCAAACGATGGCAGTTCATGATGGACTGAGCCGTGGTGGAGTCGGTTTCAATATCCAACCGCAAAAAAAGAATATTGACGGACGATCCAGGCAATTAAAATAAACTAACATATGATTTTTAGAACTTGAGACATTTTTTATTTTACCTTAACTGTACATTCGTTTATCGGTGACCCACTGGTCGTAGAATTAGACTTTTTTATGTATCCTTTAAGGTTGAATAATACGGATGCCGTGGGTTCGATTCTTTCCTTGGGCTTGGTAGCTAGTAGGACGTCTTACGAGTCCGACCAGCTAGCTATAGTAGCTACTATCCCACCAACAGCTTTGGCAGTTGTCCCCAGTGGTGACAAAGCCAGTGGTGATGAATGGGAATAGACGAATATTAATGTAGGAGACACTTGAAATGAAAGACACGAAGATCAGAGGAGCCTTCAGTGTGGCAGCACATTCCGCGATGCTTTCTCGTAAAGTATCCTAATGGAATAAATAGAGCTCAGTAGCCACTTACGACAAAAAACATAAAAATTCACCTATAACCTGATTGGTTCAGTTTAAACAAATTGAATAATATGTGGCATAACCTAACATTAAAAAAGGGAATTGACAATAGTACCTAAACTAATTCAGTATTATTATTTAGTTCCAGTGCCACCACTTCTACAATTACACGGTGACATAGATGACCTGGTGTATCTAGAATGGGGTCAAGAAACATTTAAAAAATTGAAAGAACTCGGTGTCAACGGGGAGTTCCACATAATGGAGAAGTTAGGACACTCTCTCAACAAACGAGGAACAAATCTAATCAAGACATTTATAGAAAAGCATTTGCCAGAAGAGTAACTTCGAACATTTGACTTATTTATAAAGCTAAGTAGGTACCTACTTCATTGGAAGTGATTTTGTTTGTTGTTGTTAATATTTGTTGAATTTCAAGAATTTTGGACTTTATTGTACAAATAATTACTTTTATTATTAGTATATTGACTTATGATACATTTTTCCCAGTGATCAATTACATAGTGCATTTCATATATGTTTTTTTTTATGCTTTCCAAAGAATGTAGAACAGAGAAGTTTGATTCGTGGGCCAACTTGATCTGCAAATTAAGCTATTTTATAATTTAATAACTCATTTGCCAAAAATGCATACTCTATAGCAACTTATTGGGCGGTGCTTCCTGATGAAATGTCGATCAATGGAATAAGCCGCTGACAGCCAGATATAGGCTGCGGGGTTGCCTGCCAATTAAAGTTTTAACAATATAAATATACACATAAAATAATTAAGGACAATGCAAAACTTGCTAATAACAATGGGCCCAAAAATTTTTAGTTAATGTGCAGAGATGAGATGTATTCTATGTGAAAGACCACACACACACCATCAACCTTTGTTATGATGCCAGGGTGCAGGGGGAAAAAGTTATCGTCCATAATAATTTATTATTTGAAATGAACATAAATAATTAACATAATAAACATTTTTTTTTCACTAGGACCAATTTTGTCGACGCCATAATAAAAGTTGAAGCTGTTTATTGGATCTACTTCGTAGGCTCCCAGAATTGCAGAACAATTTTTTTTTGGGCCCAGTCTTTTGCATTGACCTTTACAATAATTATCGATGCCCAGCTCCTCAGAAAACGAAAGAAATTATTTAGACCTTATTCTGTAGTACTAATCTATTTTTTTATTGTGATGATATATTGAAACCTAAAGTCGGACCAAATTATTGTATAAGGATTATGTATATGTTACAGCCAAAGTGATCAATCTGGATATTATATATAATGACTAGCCATTATATATAATATCTACTCAATTTGGTCAAAGTGATAAATAACACAGAATTGATCACTTTAACCAGCCATTATATATAATATCTTCATAGACTTGGTCAATGTAATAAAACAATGCCTGACTGGTAATTTTTTAAAGATATAATATTATTAATTTAAAGGAATGGATAGATTTGTGTTAGGTTAGGTTAGAACTGCGACCCCAAATGCACGAGCCGAGCGAGCGAAGCGAGCGTGCCGCGGCAGCGGCCGGCGAGTGGCAGAACCGAATTCTACCCATGTTACTTCGTCAGGGCAGAGAGATAGTATTTTGTTTATTTACTATTAATCATCAAATGGTCTATATGTTACGCTCAAAGATCGAAAACGCTCATTGAGCGGAAAAATAGCTCACAAGGCGTTGTGGTCACAAAAGTTTTTTTCAGGTTTACAAAAAAATAACCACGAAGGCCAAGGCGGGAGCTCCGCTTCGCTGCGCTCCCGCCTTAGCCTTCTAACCTATATCCATCAAAGTCGATTTTCGCCTTCGAAGTTGTTTTTGTTCAAAAGATAGTCTCCTCTGTGTGTCAGTTACGTTGGATGTTTTACTGTGACCGCAATGCGTTGTAATGTAAGCTATTTTTCCGCTCAATGAGCGTTTTTGATCTTTGAGCGTAACATAAATACATAGTTTGTACAACTATTTATACACTTTATATGTCAGGAACGTACGTATTGATCACTTTGGCTAACTAGGACCAGCTATTATAAATAATAGCTGGATAAAGTGATCAATTTATCACATTGTCTAGTCAATTTGGTTATTATATATAATGACCAGTCATTATATATAATAGCTAATTGATCACTTTGACTGTAACATATATATGTATATGTATGTACCTACCTAATGTAATCAGACATAGTTCGTTGTGCTAAAAATATATTTTAGCATGTAGAATTATTATTTCCTATTCTCTTATTGAATTTTCTTATTTCATTTATATATTTTTGTTTTTTATTGCCATGGGGTTTAAGCGGATTTTACATCTTATCTTATATTGTTTGTGTGTTTTTATAATGATTTTTGTGAAAAAATTGTATTCTTTAAATCAAATTATAGTTCCATAATCAATATTGAAATATAAATTGTATACATGTTAATGTATAGCTATTATGTATATTATTTATAAGAAAAATATTTTTAGAGTTTGTATCTTGGGTTCCATTAGACACTGAAATGATTTTGAATGTATGTGTTATTCTGCCATATTACTCTTTGTAAACTGGAAGCCATAATTCAATTAAATGATATAATGTGTCGTGGCCATGTCGTAGATTTAGATTTCATAAAATCCTTGAGTATTTCACGAAATGGTTGCATTTCTTGAAATGATCGACGTCTATTGGCCACATCATCATGTGGTTTGGGCAGATCATTGATTAAAAATCGTTTCTCGATGTGGGCAACTAAACGCGCGCCTACTTCATGATGTGATTAATTTATGATCATTTTGATCATATCGTAAAATAGTTACATTAATTGCCGGTAGAGGCGCTGCAAGCGCTTTGTTTATGTTTAAAAGATGGCGGCCGCGAACGGACTATAGACCGACTACAGACCGACAAACTTATCTGTTCCGGTGGCGTGTCGCTATTACGCAGTACTCATGACATTATTATACTTTGTCGCTATTGTCGTTTTTGTATTGCCATTAAATATCGTTTTCGCACTTAAAATAAAAATAATTTTGTGGTCCTTGTAAGCAAAAAGTGATCATAATGTCAGTTTGACATTTTAAAAATGGTTGTCTATTATCCATTCGAATTGATTTCCGCCTCCGATAGGTTTTTTTTCATTCTCAAATATTTATATTTGTGTGTTGGTTTAGTATTTTATAGCGACAGCTTTGTTTTTTCACCCTGGTTTTTTTTATCACAAACTTTAATTACAATAAATAGCGACGTTAGAACCATAGTGATCCAAGTCTCATTTTCAACTTTTTGAGAAAACGAGGGAAACGCGTTTGGATTTGTTCCTGAAATTGTCCTATTCCAAAGTGACCGATATGAGTTTCCTTATGAAATTTGCTATAATAAGCACTTGGATCAGTGTGGCATGAAAAATATGTCTTTTTTTAGGATGTTAATAACAAAATATCGCTTGGATTGGCTAAAAATGTCACTTGGTTCACTATGGTTCTAACGTCGTCAAATAAGTTCTTACCATATTTTGGATTTACTTTATTGAATATTTTATGGACACCCTATTTATACCATTTGGCCAAACGTAAACGATTTAATGATCTGGTGAACTGCGACCATTTTACGAACTGGTCAAGCATTTCATGAAGTGGGCAATTCAACGATGTGGCCGCGACATTTACAATAATACCTATGGAAAGTGATTACAGCGTTACTCTAGCATTTACTTAGGGGTTTTCAATATGTAATAAATTGTTCTTACCGCACTATGATGTTGTTATTTTACTGTACTATAAAATTTTTATAATTTAAAATCTACATGGCAAAGCAAAATTAATGTTTTTTTACAACGTTATAAAGCTAATCGAATAGGAAAAACGAGGCAAGGGAGATCCCCATGACAGAAAGGTTTATGTTGTTCTTTTTGAGTCCCGACCAGTGCTTCACCTAGGCTGTCCTGTGTGAAGCACGGAGACTTATAAGGTTCCGTGCTTCAACTTATGAACAGTACCTACAGTTAAATTAAGAAAAATACATAATTATTTTCCATATAATCATTTTTATATAGTTATGTACAGTCAAAAGCACGTCAGACGTAACACTTTGGACTTTGTACCGCTCTTATGTCGGGGGCATAAGTGCTATTATCGAACTGCAAGTGTTTACCGTGATGTGCTGTTGACCGTACCTACAAACTTTAAATAAAGAATTTTTAATCAAAGCCTGATATTAAGATATCTACAATATTTAATTTATTTAACTACATTATATAACTTTTTACTCATCTTTAGCTTATTACTCCGGTGCTGCCCACAATATATTTATCTTTTTACCCCTAATTAGGGTGGATTCTCCTTATATCGGCCTCTTTCTAATATCGACCGTTTCGAGTAAAAATTGGTGGCATTTCCAGGTCAAATTCGTGAATCGACGCATTGCATTCGTACTTTATATAGGTTTATATTTTTTATAAAATAATTGCGGGGTCAGTATTAGTGACGAAGAGTTGATTAGTCACTACAGATAAGTCGCAGTGGTAGGGGGGCAAACTTACCACTTTGTGACCATAACTTTTTAATAATTGGTCAGCTTCATAAATCGGCGCTTCTTTGTGCACTTTTATAATTTCATAAAGTTCTGCTTTTAACATTGTTGGTGAATAAGACAACCCCTTGTTTGTGATCCAATTTTTCATTTGCAGTTCAGTCTTTAGAGGAACTCTAGTACCTAGGTGCTTTATTCACTTGTAGGTACTGTATCATAGGGAACGTTATTTATTCATGACGACTAAGGAGTTCGCAGGCAAACCGGGAATAAGCTTCTCTGTAAGCCATTTCGAAAAGTTTGTTCCATTCATATCGTCATGGTAGTCCCCTGATTTACTTTGTGATGTAAAAATTTATTGAGCGTAAGGAATAAATCCCATTTCCCCACCTGCATTAACAATGATCCATCGGGTTCCAGCAGAATCACTTGTTAGTACTCCATGTCATCTTTTTTTCAACATTTTTTTTACTGCATATGATGCGTTTCATCTTTGTAAACTATCTCCCGACCGTCTACACGATTTTGCCTCATATTATCAAGATTTTTGATTCTCCATGCAACTAAGTACCTATCTATTCCATTCGTGTCTTTCCATTAAAATTTTCCGCTTTGAACTTTAAACCACACTTTTTGTACTGAAATCCAATACCTACGTTTTAAAATCTTCCACAAAGTCGTTCGACCTCCACCAACGTTTATGTCATTTTTTAATTCTATAAGTAAGTTCAAGGTAGAAACTTCTTTTCTCACAGTATACATCTCATGGATTTTATTTCTTAATATGAATAAATCGAATTCATCCAGATCCACTGTCTTACTGTGGTCTTACTTATTTCTTTGACGATGCTTTCCAGGAGACTTTTTTTTTTAGATGTAAAAGCAGCAACTTAACCTTCTTTATGATATTCTACCCACCGTTTTCTCCGATATACCTGAAATGGACAAATAAATTTTTATCTAATAAAATATTTTTCTAAACAACAATAAGAAAAATATTGTAACGAAATAAATTAAATTCACTGAGATATGTACTTTAACTGCATTATGTCAGTAAATTCTTATTATCCATACCACAGGCAATGTGTCTGTCTGAAGCTGGTATCCCTTTCTACTAACCGGTCATAAGCAGCGACGCGAGATCGCACTTGATTAATTGGCAGTAATTGTAATAGCTTGGTTTTTCTTTTCCTTTTATTTCACAAAATGCACGCACCTTTAACACAAGCTTTCCGCTGCTTTTGAATGGTTTTGGCATGATTTATTTTGAAAATATCACCAAAACAAACAACTTTTGCGCTTTGTCAACAGATTGTCAATTTTGACAAACAAAATAAGGAAACACGAAACACCGGACCTCACTGATCTCCATCCATTACTAAATCTATGCCATCCATAATATTAATTCCATGTCTCTACGCCGTATTATAATGGACCTCAGTGCCGAGTAAAAAATATACTAAATCTATGGTGCCGAGTGCCGATGCCGGACCTCCATTCATGGAATTAATATTTTTTTTACGTCTATGCCTCCATTATACACGTACTTGTATCGAGGTCAGTGGAGGGGACAACTTATTCTGAACTTTTTATAATAATATACTATAACTATGGTCATCTATGATTCTGAATGATCTGTAAAAAATCCAAAATCTTTCCTGTCAAATTTATGACAATTTGCTTGCAATATATTTACTCAGTAATCTAAAAATTTAGTTAAGTTAGAGTTTTAGTTCTGGGCATAATTTAGTCAGGCACTGAAGGCAATATAGTCATATTTATAAATTAAGGTTTACTACCTTTGGGATGGGACCTAAAAAAGGGAAAGACGTTGTTGACGAAAATTCTTGGCGTACATCAATAGAAGAAGCACCTTTAGATGAAGAAAACTGGAAAGTCAAAGTGTTAATCATCGAAGCAGCTGGAAGTGACCAAGATCGCATCTATTTGAACAAATTCGAAATCTTCGCAGCAGAAGAAAAAAGATTTGTTGTAAAAAATATTTGCAAAACTGAAACTACGTTCATGATAAACCAACTAGGAGGCGAGAAAAAAGTAAAAGACGACAATCTTCGTGTTTTTGAAGAAGGCCAGGCCTACCTGAAAGACAAAAAGGATATTCCTCCTGATATACTAGCGTTAATAATTAAACATCTTATCTTGAAAATGAAGGATGAATACCTTTTTATAAAGCGTCAGAGATTAGAAGTCAAGGAAGGAATGAGAAGAGAATCTGCAACTATGATTAATAGAGCCGAAGTGAGAGGTACTGTGAGTGTCAAGGCACCTGAACCAGCTGAACCGGAACCTCCTCCCCCAAAAGGCAAAGGTAAAAAGGGTGAGCCGGAACCAGTATCGCAAACGCCAGAACCGTCAGAAGGTAAAAAGTACAATACATTGTTAAGAGTTCGTGGAGAGGAATGGAGGGACAAAGTTTATGTTGATGACTTTCCAACGGATGGACCAAATTTGTATGTTGCTATTACGGGTTTTGTGGAGCCTTACTTAGCTGGAGCTCTTATCAAAATTGGAATCCCTTTAACAGCGATAGTTCAAATTCGAATAGATGGCTCTGCGACTAGAGTTCCATCAAGCTTGTTAAGACCCAGCAAAAGAGGACAAAGTCAAACTGAATTATTAACTGAAAAATCATTAAAATTTTGGGAAGATTTGCAACAGTTAAGAATACATAGAGATTCCGCTGATGATTTTAAAAACACTGCCTTTGTTGTGTTTACACCTCCGTATTGGGACTCAGAAAGCTTGTCAGGGAATCCGGATAAAATATATGATGAATGTTGTTACCTTATGTACGATGTACAAGATTTAACTAGGCAACATGTTCATTATTTAGAAAACATGGAAATCATTAATATATCAAAAGACGTAATTGATGATCGATACATCAAATATTATAATCATCAAATACAGGACTTGCCTTTGGAGTGCGTTACAATTTATTCTCTTTTAGATAGTATTCTTCAAACTGTAGAAAAAAGCCAACTATTCGAAGAAAAAAGTAGCAGGACATCACTTTCCACTGCCGTAACATTAAATCCTCGCAAAAGTGACGACGAAGATGGTAAGGTTGAAAAAGCTGAGACACTAGTCAAACAAGTTTTTAATACACTATGTCAAACTGACTCTAATAAGAAATCTTATCGGATTACTTATGGTGAAGAGTACGAAAACCACAAAGATCCGGTTATAATACATTATGGAGATATAGCTAAATATACAACTTTTCACCTTGGAAATATAAATTTAGATAATATAGTTTGGAAAACTTTACTCGGAATGCCCATTAATAAATTATGGCAGAATCAGAAAAGACCACAGGGAGAGTTAGAAGCAAAAATAAATTTTCATGTTAATGTTCTTTTATCGTGTTTTGAAAGAGAAGATGTTGAAACGTCTGAGCTTAACAGGCTTATACACGTCTTAGCTTGTAGAAAATTGTATAACAATAGAAGTTCCTTAAAAAAGAAACATTTGCCATCTTCGACTATTTCGGATTTTAAGAAGGTTTATTTGAAACGAAGTGTTTTAGCGGAACCACTTCCGAAATGTCCGTCGTTGCTTAAAAGTTGCAGTACCTTATCGCCATCATTTCCTTCAATGACAAAAAGTGAGAATGTTTCTGTAACTTATAGTGATGACCCTGAGACGTGTCGCATAAAGTTTCTATTTGACTGTCCTGATATAAGCGAATTGGTATCCGCAGCTGAAATTTTGAATGCACAACCCATTAATCACATGATAGATGACTTTGAACATTTTGAAGATTTTTCTGGAATAAGTGCTTTCCAGATTATGCGGGAAGCATTTAATAAATTCAACTGTGTCGATTACAAATATTGTCAAGTAACCGATAGTTTTATATTAATGTTTTTCAATAGTCATGACAAGGATGGTATAGCCCGCGAAGAGTGGCGTTGTCATATACCAACTCCCTTATGTTTGCAAGATTTTTTTGATTTCGTCTTAGAGGAACACTACGATTGGATCCAAAATGAAGAAAAAATATACGATGAAAACATTGTGATAAAATCTCAATCTGAATGTAAAGAAATCATTGATCCCTTTGCAGTAAAATCTTGCGTTGAAAATACAGAAGTCGAATTTGAACTTTTAATGGAAGGTTCTCTAAAGTTCCAAGAACTTGCTGTGATGGAAGAAGCCAGTCCAGAAGCAACTGACACAAAACCTAGTTCTTCCAAAAAAACAATGTCTCCAACATCCACTGAAGGTGATTCTAAAAGCAGCAAAAAGCCAAAATCTACGGCACCTTCTACTCCAAAAAATTTAAGACAGTCGTTCTTGGCACCGACAGACTCAAATGAGTCAGTTGGGATTCCCGCAAAACCCTTTTCTGGATACGATTTGGGTGATAGAAGAGTGGAAGTTTTTGGGCAAAATTCAACATTTTTTTCAAGAGATGGCACTCGTGTCATTTGCAAATATGCTTTGACAATACCGATGAACTTGGAATACATTATTTTAAATGTAATACCAGGCAACGGCCCTAACGAATTTTGGTTGCATAGAGCTCTAGGGGAATATGTAAAACCTGAGGTCATAGATATGTGTGAATCATTCAGAATTACTACTAAAGATCAAGTTATGATAAATATTAAGAAACAAACTTATCAAGTACCTATACCAATGATGTCGATGTCCTTTGTAGATAATGTTAAGCCCAAAGAAAGCATTTACAAACCAGTCCCTGAAATTATTCCCCAGATTTTTGAAACAAATTACTTCCATTCTCTATTTGTGACCTGGCCTAATGGACTTATAACTGAAAGTGTACATATAGATAACTCACCAGATATATCTCACATTAAACAGTATTATGTATGTAATAAACCAAATCTTGATGAAGAAATGCGCTGTATAAGTTTGAATGGCGAAGTTATTGTTTTTAAAACTTCAGGTATCATTGAGGTTTTACGCCCGGATGGATCCTTCATTAAAATTACAAAAGCAGAGAAAAGGCTAGTCCAAAATGAAGTCGAGGATGCTTTAAGTGAAACTAGTTCTGATAAGAGTAAAAAAGCTAAAGGGAAAGAAAAAGATAAAGGAAAAGATAAACCTAGTAAAGCATCTTCGAAATCTTCAAAAAATGCGTTGACATTCGACGACGAGGAAATAAAACCTCCAGATTATGAATTAGTTATCGAAGAATTTGAAACAATTGAAACAGATGGTACCAGATTGAAATGGGTTAATGAAATACCATCTCAAATCGAGAGATTATTGATAAGAACTGCTACTGATTTTTGTTTGAGAGAAGTTTTTTCGAGGCGTATGGATGGAACCAACATTCTGCTCAATAAAGATGGAGTTCAAGTGGTTACTTTTCCAAATAAAACCAGGATAATAACTACGTTTTATGTTGAAACAGAAGAAGTATATCCAGAATGGACTGATGAGGAGAAAGAATATTTCGACTTGTTTGATTCTGATACTATAGAAACAGACACTATTAAATCCAAAGCATCTATGTCACAAAAAAGCTACAATGTAGGTACATATACGTATAGCAGCATGGCTAGTTCAATGTCTAAAAAAATAGAAGAAGAAGAAGTTATGAAGGAGAAAGTAAGAACTGATGGATACGTATCTGTTCAAATTATTTTCACTGTAGAACATGCAAATTTTACCACCATTACTATTAACAAATTAGACAATCAAATTTCAGTAGATTCTCCTAATAAGACGAAGGTAATAATGGACAATAATAATAATTACGACATATGTTTGGATAGTTCAACGACCGCAAAGTTTGATGGTCAGTCCTTATTTGTAGATTACGAAGCATGCAGCGAATGCCAATCTAATACAAATGCCATTATAAAAGTAAAAACTGATGAAATGAGCAGTGTCACTAAAATGCACCAACATTGGTTGAAGATGAAAGATTCATTTTGTAAGAAGATTATTGTAAATGAAGAAGGTCATATTTCTTTAATAGACGAGCCATGTTCTACTGAAATGTTCCATGCTGAGGAAACCGGTAATACCGACGACTGTGACGGGGGTAACACAGAAGAGAAGCAGCTTGATGCTAAATCTGAGAATTCTGTGGTATCTCATGGTAAATGTAGAGAGTTGTATTTGGCGAAAACAATCAGATTCTTCGTCCTGCGACGGTAGGTCTCCAAAATTATTGTGGCAAATGATAAACAATATTTGTATGTACAACTAAATTGTTCTGTTTATTTCAGTGAATTATCTTGCTCTGAGCTTGTGCATCGAGTCTTATTGGATCAATATAAGCGGTCATGTCGCTGGCAACCATGGTGTTCTATAAGTCAGTATGACACATTTGGGGATCATCGTAATCTTCTATCAATCCTAACGCCTGTTCATCTTACCGAAACGGAGGTTAATTTTATTTTAAAAATCTTTATAGAGTACGTAATATTCCGTGTCAATATTTGGTACTCCTCATAAACAATTATTACACCCAGTGTG
The DNA here is from genome assembly GCA_949319885.1 of Mecyna flavalis. Lineage (NCBI taxonomy): Eukaryota > Metazoa > Arthropoda > Insecta > Lepidoptera > Crambidae > Mecyna > Mecyna flavalis. The sequence goes on along the minus strand of OX439425.1, from coordinate 18,520,400 downwards.
CGATACATTTAGCCGTTTTTCAACAACAAAGCTACTTTTTTGGAGAATAAACATTTACATTAATATTAATTATACATTAAATTCAAATTCAAAATATTAGTTGGTTTTCCGGTTGTCTGGCATCCACAGTCAAGTTTTTCCAGTATGGAATTAGATATTGTTGTATGGCAAATGTTCCAGATACTTTATGGAAACCTAAGTGATTGTAATAGTTTCGTGTCCTTTAAAAGCAAGTATTTGGTTTAGAAATGGCTGATGGATTCAAAGCTGGCTGATAAGCCAAAATATCTGACGTACAAAGACCTGAAAAAGGACTCAGGAAAAGGATTTTATCACTGGATGAGGCCGTACGAGAGATTCTACCCGAAGCCCATGAAACCAGACAATGTGTTGCCGCCGAGTCTTCCAAGAGCTTTTGTGTTAAGGTGTTCTTTAGTATTATTTTCCATAAGTAAAGCAATTACTTACGTCATCATTCATTATTCTTCTTATGTCACCTATAAGTAGATTATTAGTTAACCTTTTCCACGCCAATGTCTGATATATCAGACAAACCATTTTCGTGCCCACCACGCCAATATATCTGATATATCAGACCAAAAAACATGATCAAGAAACGTTGTATTTTTACTTGCCTGAATGAGTTGAGTACACCTAATAATAACCTAATAATTTTTTGTACCTAATAATTTTTTGGATTTTTTTTTAATGGTCGTGGCATGTGGGGCACCATTTTCGGAAAAAAGCGTGGCGGGGAAAGGGTTAATAGACTTTAGATTTGTAGATCAGAATGTGTTGTAGCCATCACAAATGCATGGTGCAGGTATAGATGGTAACAATTATAGCAGAGTCATTTTAATACGTCAATTTTGACAGTTCATTTATGCAAAGAAAAGTGAAACTTATGTACGGTCAACAGCTCATCACGGTAAACACTTGCAGTTCGATAATAGCACTTATGCCCCCGACATAAGAGCGGTACAAAGTCCAAAGTGTTACGTCTGACGTGCTTTTGACTGTACATCAGAAGTAGAGTCTAATTTTCTATATAATAATTGTTTTAATAAGAAGTGATGTTGTTTTCTTGAGTTTTATTCCTTTAGCGTAAGGGATATTTTTCTTTGCATACATGAACTGTCACATGTGGCCTATTAAATTGACCCTGTGGGCTACTTCTAGAGGAATCTTTTGTGCAGAGGGTAGTTTAAGGATTATAAACTGAAGTATAGATTTATAATCCCTACTCATATTATAAATAATTAATACCTATGGGTTAATGCGTAGTTAGCAAATTGATTGAATGCAGCAGAGAATTTGTGACACCTAATGGTATTTTAAGCGATCACTACCGCTCATAGACACACGCGTCTAGGTTGCCCGCCTTTTAAGAAATTTAAAAGGAGGGGACGATTAATGGCCATGGGGCAATAGGGGTGGGGAGGAAGGCAGGTGGGTTTGGGCCTTCGGCACTCTCACTCACCAAATGGAGCGCAATAGCAAAGCTACACTAGCTATCACTCATACATGTTAACAGAACTCTGGAGCAACAGTGGAAAGAGAATGAGAGAAACCAGCTAAAAGGCGCTAAGGAATTAGTGGTTGCGATTTTGCGCTACCGGCAAGTGATGGAATCCGACAGCGAGACCATACTCCACGTACCTATTAGAGACGCTAGATTAGACGAGGAGCGGTGCACTGACGACATCATACAGGCTCTTGGCCACAGGTAACCCACAATAGCAAAATAACCCACCAAAATAGTTGCCTGATCATTTAAACTCTCTATTTTTGAATGCGTCAACTAACAACGTAAGTTGTAGTAGTTTGTTTGCGGCGTTTTAAGAACACTTGAGTCGTTAAAATGTACATGGAAAATGGCAGCAGTAATCCTTATAAACATGAGTGTATTGCCAGCTACAATACAAGAAGAAGAACAGGAATTACCCCCTACACCCACCGGTGGGTGAAGCCAGTGGGTGAACGGCTCACGTCACGAGGGATATTTTTGAAGTGTTTTAGTAAAAATTACATACTGGTTTTTGTAAAAGTAACTCTTTGATGACTTATTCAGAGAATAACGAGTACGATAAAGTGATCATACAGAACCATGGTTAGATAAAAAAAGAGATTTGAAAATGTCTTGCAGAAGTTAATTACACTGTTTATGTGCAGTTAAGTGCATAAAAATTTGTATAAGCTTATTCCTAAATGGGTCTTTCATTGTACGTAATTATATCAATTAACTGTAGAATATACGAAGACCTAAAGATGAGACTGGCTGAGGATGTGCAGACCCGAGCCAAAGCTACTATAACCACGAAGCCACCCCCTGTGTCTTCAGAGATGTCCTTAGAAGGAGAGTTAGAAGAAGGTAAAACAATACGCCAATTTACAAAAAGAACCTTTAATGCCTACTCAATATTTCAGTATTTAATTAGAAAATAAATATAGGGAAATAATTTTTATTAATTATTTGTGTTATCTTTTCTGATTCTGATACCCAAAGAAACAAGTAACTAAGCTACCGTATTAGTGTTATTTCCCTATATTTATATAATTATGTACATATGTGATATGTATTAAATCCAAAAAATATTCAGACTCTTTGTCTCACAAACACAAATGTTCATCACATGAATATTTGACATGCAATTTTAATTTGTGGTTCGTTTTTTTTATCATTATCGAAATGGGTCCATATTCGAATGCATAATTGAAAAGGTAAACCTATTTTAAAATTGCATAACGTTCTTTGGCATACTAATCATTTCGCATAACGTTCATACAGAATAAATGATTAACAATATGATTAGGCATACTTTCTTTTCCCATCATCTCTTTTGTAATAATAATAAATACGCATAATTATTGTTAAGCATAATAAATATTTTAAAGCCTAATGCACTCAGGGAAATGGTAAATTATCATGTTGGCGGCATAGGGGTGGCCCAAGGGCCACCCCCGCCGCACCTAAACCTACTGTTACACTATAATAACTAGTTCTGAAACCTTTTATTTTTATGCACATTACAATTAATTATGCCAAAAAAATTAAACTAAATAAGTATTATGCCAATGTAACCACTAACATTTCTCTTTAAATGCTTGTCTTTACAATTTAGTTTGCACGGCAAATAAGGTTTTTTTTTTATTGATAAGGAACGAAATATAAAAAGGATTAAAGGATAATTAAGTCCAGACTTAAACTTTATTTGATTCTGATTATTAAGTACGCACCCTAATAACTCTGAAATGGCAAATTGATTGAAAAAGAAAAGAAGACATCGTTAAAATCGACTTGCACTGTTTTCTAACACTTCTCAGAGATTTCCGGGGAATCTCACGCCCTTGAGGAGGAGCGTGAAAGCCTTGTCAAGGAGGTCGAGGCCGCAGAGGAGATGAGCCCTAACCTGAAGAGGTACTGGCGCCGTCGCGCTGAGGAGTACAAGGAAGAACAGTTTTACATGTAAGTAAAATCATTAATGTGTTGTTTAGCCAGTGTACCTACTTGAAATCAAAGCCCGAAGATCAGAAGAGCCTACGGTAGGTATGCCAGAACTCTTAGTGACGCGTCTACTTGAACTCAAAGGCTAGAATATAAGAGGAGCCTACCCTACAGTATGCCAGCACATGAAGTGAAGTCTTGGTTGTAAGTACATAATTAATACAATGGGGATGTACCTACGACAGAAATATCTCGGGCACTCGTGTACAAGATGGTCAAGAGTTTTCGCATTTGCACCTATCGATCACGTATATTTTATCGGTCCAAGTATTGGCGGTGATACGTTAGTGAAGGTTGATGTACGAGTACTCCTACTAGTCCTACTGTACATAAATATGCTATAAATCACTATAAATTAAGTTTTTGGACTCGATAGATAACAACATGACTTCAGACGCGACAGATAACATCATGCGGAATCCGGTGGTAGAGTACTCGGTAGCATAATGGTCTGATGATTCTTTAGTGCATCTTTGAAGCATAATCTCTTTTTTTTTTTTAGACGCCAATTACAGTGTGGAGTTTATTTAGCCACTTTCATGTAATTATACGAAAGTAAGAAAAAGACGATTGTCGGCGCAATACTTAGTACCATGTTGTAACTTGATATTATTCATTGTGATACATATTGGCTTATACATAGCTAATACCTAGGAGCTTGTACATAGGTAAATTATTCAGTTGCCTAGGTACTTATGCATCGTGCGGAAGCCATACTTTTGACGCATGCGCTCTGTACATGAACTTATTCGAAAGGTAACTATGCACTACAGCGCTAGAATAAAATTAATGTCCGGATAATAAATTTAATAATAAAAAATAGGTATTATTTTAAAGGAAGTTTATTTTATTGTCTTATTATTCTTTGTTTTTTAACGTTTGCTGTATGAATTCAGTTTTAGCGAGAGCGTATTTCAGACTATTGGATGAGTTTTTCTTCAGGTAGCAAGGAGTAATTCTGTATTCATTGAATAACTAATTCCACCAGCTTATTTTTATCCTTTATGTAATTTACCTACATATAAATATTCTCTTCTAGTCACTTTCTAAAAAGTGTATCATGGAAATATTTTTTTAGAAAAAGTCTGGACAAAAGGCCAACGACCGTACGTTACGTACGACCCGATTTGATTCATTTCACGCCAATATCTTTTATTTTGGAAATTCTTCTTATTTTTCTTTTGGAATTTAACCCTTTCAACGCCAATGTCTGATATATCAGACAAACCATTTTCGTGCCCACCACGCCAATGTCTGATATATCAGACAAAAAAACATGATCAAGAAACGTTGTATTTTTACTTGCCTGAATGAGTTGAGTATAACCTAATAATTTATTAGAATTTTTTTTTTAATGGTCGTGGCATGTGGGGCACCATTTTCGGAAAAAAGCGTGGCGGGGAAACGGTTAATATTATTTTATTACTGCGATTTTCTTTGTAACGTTACGTCTACTATTTTGAAGTGATTTTTTTTTTGTTGTTTTTAAGCCATCCATTTTTGATAAGTTGTTTTAAAAACTGTGCAGTGTACCTACACCATAGTTGTATGATTTAACGTGTCTTCTCTGTAAGTAGAATGTACCTCTGTAAGTAGAATGTATGTTTTCATTGCCAGTTACCTGCTTCGAGAGGGCAGTGTGCCTCCATACTTCCGCAACGTGTTGGGCGGGGCGATCTGGTGGGAGATGAATAATGCCGCGGGAGAAGCCGCCACTAAAGCCGAGAGGAGGAAGATGAAGTGCGTGTGTGCAGCGGAGGAAGACAGCTCCAAGACAGCCACACTGCCGCTTCTGTAGACCAAGGCTAATAGTTTAGTTGATATCCTTTATTTTCCTATTAGTACCACAATATGAATAATTTTTTTTAGTACAAAACTGAATTATATCCCCTTTTTTCGCCTAAAACATGTTGACTTGATCTACGAGTAGGTAAGACAACAACGTTCTTATCAAACATGTAAACATGTAAAAAAAAGTTAGGTGTAGCGGTGAAAACGTGGGGAGAAATTGTTATTGATTTTCAGAATAAGAAATTCTTTGAAACGTTGTCACCGTGTGCAATATTTGGTTTATATGTTGTTTAGTTAAGGCTGCTTTGTTTATTTGTTCTTATTGTTCAAAAACGTATTAGCAAAATCCGAAATTAAAATAGACATCGCAAGAGAAGGCGTTTATGTAGGACATTATTTATTTATTAAGTTCCGCTTTGGAGGCTTTCCTTTTATAAGCACTTCTGAGTTTTAAAACGTTCCTTAATATCTATTTATGGCCGCTAATGCAGAGGCGATGATTTCATGCTGTACTTAGCGTTGTTATTTATGAATGAGGAAATAAATAATTTAATTTATATTTTCCTGGTTTCTCATTTATTAGTTGTTACGTCGGGTTTTACGACGCGTGTCACTACTTCTCTTATTTCAAAATAGGGAGTAGTCGGTAGCCACCAGAACATTTTACATTAGTGGTTTTTGCACAACAGTATTGTATTTCAGCGGCAACTGAAGATTATTCTAGGTTATAAAAATATTCGTAAAAAAATTTGCGCTTGTGCTTGGTTCGTCAACAGGAAATTAATTTAGATAAAATATAAAGCGGTCTGCATTAGTTTAAAATACATATTGTGTAATTGCTGGCGAGGGGATGTGTCATCGGCGTGACACATTGATTTTGCGTCTGCAATCTCGTCTTCTGCTGACTAATCGTTGCAGCCGATTGGTGTCTTTAGTGAGAGCGGTGTGGCCTCGCACATCAATTTGTGTGTGAAGCGAATGGCGGGAGAAGAGCTACCAGCGTGGGCGAATTCGTCCGTCAGTAGTTTTCCCCACCGCTTTTTCCGCTGTGGCGCTGTCGGCCAGTGGCGAGGCGGCGCGGCGGGCGCCGCCATTGGCGCGGCCGGCAGCCAATGAGCAGCCGGCGCCCTAGGCACGAAAGGGACCGCACCGACGCCCGGACAGTCCGTCCCGGGCCCTTGCTAAGGACCGTGTTGTTGACGCGATTTGCATGCCCCGCAGATTGTTTGTCAACAAATGTGCTTATTTGTGCGTGCATGTGCAGCTCGTTCGGTGACGTGACACGTAAACCCGACTGGGACTTTTCACGTGAGTACTTTGTTGCTAACACAATTATTGTTTCATGGGCCTGATAACAGATGGCGTTAGGTGTACCGCCGAGGGTCGTGTCATTGAACTGGCGCATTGATAATGCGGTGGTGTGCGTCGACCTTTATCGAGCATGCACCCGTGTTTATTTATTCTTATACGAAAGGATGTTGTTGTACCAGATTGAGCGATGTCATGTGGTGTTTGATATAGAGTCGGTCAGCTGACGGGGCCGTAACACGATAACGCAGATAGCAACTGCACCCACTTACCGCGGACTCTACATCCGCATAAGTAGCGGCAAGCACGCTGCCTATAGGTATCCGCTCTACGCATCGCGCGGAAAACAAATAAACATGACAACTTTCATCACTGTACTATTTTACTAGACCTGACCTACGCAACTAATCCAATTAAGTGACTCACTGCCATATTTTAATTGCAAACCGCTTCTGCTTTTAGGCTAGTTTATCAAACTAGTTTATCTAACCAATAGGAAACCATTATGTATGCCTCAAGATAAAAAAAAAGTAATTCTACTGTATCAGACGAGTACGTAGCTTAAACCAGCAATCTAGGTATTATCAAAAAAAGACATTCTCAACCATCGAATTTTAAAAAATATTGTAGTAAACATTCTGATAAATACCTACTTACATACTACTTTCCTACATTTACTTACCTACATCGGTTTCATTAACGTGGTCATTGGTACTAACCATCGAGGCCCTATAGTGCAGTATCTTACCTTGATGCCATCGTACCGTCATAACTCAGTGTGAACTGTACCGTAAAGTAGACAGTGAATCGACGTGCAACGGCCTTTTTTGACGATGTAAAAAACCATCACAAATTATAGATGAGGACGCTAACCGGTGGAACGGAATTTCGTCGCTCTCACCACGGACAGCTAATCGATATAACACTACGCGCCAGCACCTCATACATTGACGGTCTTGTCAGAGTCATATTCGATAGCGTTGTCAAAAACTACGCAATGGAATGCTTACAACGAGTTTGGGTATGGGAACACTGGCAAAGTGTACAAGGACTCTTGGAGCGAGAGCAGCGACAAAACATTATCGGGTTTCCACTTACGTCATTGAAGCACCGCATTGCATTCGGTGTAGTTTATAATTACGATGAAAGGGGCACTCACTTTATTCAATGAATGCAGTTGATTCCCGACGATATCTCATTTGTTAAAATTTTAATTGTTTGAGTAGGGGGGATAATATACAGGGTGGAATTTTTCAATGCCACCTGAAGGGGAAGTACTCATAATACTGTAGATTTTTAAAAATTCGCTTGCCGCACCCGGTAATCGAACCGACTAAAATCTGTGAAAGTTGCACCCTGTACTTACATTGCATCGATCGTATACATGAAATCTCTCTAACAAACTTCTTAAATTAAATGAAAGGAAAACAATGAAATCTTAAATTATTTATTCAATGGGTCAAGTTAAAGCACTTTTACTCAAAGTGCGGGAAGCAAATTTTCATTGAATGCAGTTTTCTTTCTTTTCAAAAGTAAAGGAATGTTTTCTTTTAGGTAAAATTTTCTATCTACAGTATTAAGAGTTCTGCCCCTTCAGGTGGCATTACAAAATTCCACCCTGTATATATTTTGCTTAGTTTTTTTACTGGCTGATTGGTGAATGGAGTTCGCATCTTCCGTCACCCTCTGTTGGGGGTGGAGGGCGGTCCACCCGACGCCTCGTAAAGGGCGGAGCTTAGAAAACCCCATCTGTTCCACCTTGCCCATACAGAGGTACAGATACAGATACATATAAGCAAGGAAACAGTACCGGATCAGCAAGACCGCAAAAGGGTTCCGCCAGTTTTAAATTCCATTGAACCTCTGGCTATTTTTATTACATCTTGGTCTAGCTAGTACCTAAGTAGGTAGGTTTTACTAGCAGGTCATTTACGTACCTGGTCAGGATCTCGCGGGTTCTGCTTTTTATTTCCAAATTAGTAAACGCTAACCGTGGCAAACGTGGTAATTGTGCTGATTTCATAATTATAACTTTAGCGACGAATTGGTTGACCCTTTATTAATACTTGATATTTTATACTATTTTTGTTTAAACTAGGTATCGTTATGTTATTATTCTAAGGTATCGTCCGTATTGTCCTATTTTGTGGTGTGTTTAGACTTTAGTGGGTATATAGTATTTTCCTACCTAGGATATGATTTATTTTGTACGAAAATGGTAAATTGATTAGGTATAAAAACTCACCGGCAATAAACCTGGCCACTGGGCTTTTTTCATACAAACGTGGTCACTTTAACATCTCATAGATAGAAAACTATTTGCAGCTGTGCAATGATTATTACGTCAATGGAGGGCCAAACGCCAAATTATCGAATCATAGTTTCAAAAATTGCCAAAAATCGTTCACTATTCTCAAAAAGGAAAAACAATAAACCGAACTCAATGCTCCATAATTATGTCGTACACATGAATTTTGAGTTGAATTGATTGTTTTTCCTTTTTGAAAAAATTGAGCGGTTAGTGTAAATTCTTGAAACTGTGATTTTGTTAATCGGGCTTTTGCCCTCTCCATTGACGTAATAATCATTGCACAGCTGCAAATAGTTTTCTATCTATGAGACGCTAAAAGTGACCATGTTTGTAGGAAAAAAGCCCAGTGGCCAGGTTTTATTGCCGGAGAGTGTATATTTGAAGATCCATAAGTTCTGTTGATTATTGGGGTATTAAATGCATCTACAGCGCAGTGTCACCACTACACCACACTACACTCACTATCCCGGTGGAAAACCTATCTAGTTAGCCTCATAATCTAATCTGCCACCCTGCTGGTTGGAAATGGTTTTGTTTATTTAAAATCTAATGGAAGGGTTAATGGTCAAATGTCAAAGGGGCGGCATGATTGACATGAGACAAGGGCGGCTGGAAGCTCTGCGAGCTTCAAACATGCTACCGCTTTATAAGTTCCGTCCGTACTGAAAGGGTAAAACAGGACCCTATAACTAAGACTCCGTTGGTCGTACTCGTCGGTCTGTGACCAGGCTTTAAATTATAAACCACGATAGTAAGACAGTTGAGTTTTTCACGGTTGATTTAGGTAATTTTATTGCTGCTTAAATAATGAAAAACAGAATTTACCTAATAAATATTTAAGGATGCTCTCATACAACAAACGTGATTGTTTTGCTCGTTTTTGCTCGATATTCATAACGGCAACATGCATAAATATTTACTGAACATTTAGTTATGCCTACCTATTCACATTTATTATATTTATGGGGACCCCCATACAATCTGATTTTTGGGTATTGTAAGGAACCCTTCGTGCGTCTCGCACTTGGCCGCTTTTTTTAATGCGATTACGGTGCTTTTATTGGATTCGAAAATCGAATTGAAGAAAAGGTGCAATTTGCACTTGCGCTTGGAGTGGAGAGGAATGAATAGAGCTATTAACAGCCTTTGCGGCGCAGGTAGTGTCGTTCGTCAACGCACCCTTTGTCCTGAGTTTGGATTCTAAACAAAAAAAGTAATTAAAAAAACAGTAAGCGGATTCAGTAAGCACTCTGCACTGATATCAGTTACTTTGACCTGATCTATCTTGAATCAAGATAGATCAGGTCAAAGTAAAGTTATAGACTTGAATATTGTCAGGCTGGCCAGCGATATTTTTAGGAAGATAATTATTTTTTTCTTTTTACAATACCAATCCAACGCGTTTACGTAAGAAACGCACATTTTTTAAAAATCTCACGTGAGTGGGGGCTGGGGGAGGGTATTGAATAAAATCTCACGACATCTCACCTGGGGGGGAGGGAGGGACAGAAAATTAAAAAAAACACCTCACGTAATTTATGGACACCCCCTTATTTAATACGATCGAATAATAAAGTAACAGAGCAAGAATTCAAAATCATTTAAAATGTCTATTTATTAAAACAAAGTACTGTTGATCATGATGCATGTAGGTACGATGATGATTATCATCGTTACAGCCAAAAGACGTCCACTGCTGGACATAGGGCTCCTCCAACGAATTGCGTTTCTGTTCCTGTACGTACACACTTTATTGCATGCACTTACACAACCAATATTGTTAATCGAAAAAATATCAATACATTTTACTAATAAGATTCCGATACTCTAATCGTAATTCTCTTATTGTTTAAAGTTACATATTATATCTTTTTTGACTATATTTGGTAAAAAAAATTAAGGTAATAAACGATACATTAAAATTGGCCCAAAAAATTGTATTTCTTTCAATTAGTCTCTCGCTCTACATGCAAACAAAATTATCTTCGTGATACATTTAAGAAAATGGTGTAGGTTCCCGTTGTCCCCAGGACTACGAACTGTCAAAAATTTGTCTATATTCCAATTAGTTAACGAAACGGGAAAGCAAAATTTCACGTATCGTTGTACCTTTAAAGTTTTTATTCGTTTTCACAGCCCTTTTAGAAACTTAACTGTTTTCTCAGGGTGAAATATAATATTATACACTCTTGACCCGAAATAACGACTAGTGAACCAATTTCTGATCATAACTTCTTAGTATGGCCTTAATGAATCTTCCGGCGATCACTGCGGCCTATTCCATTGAGGGACACACTTGCCACTATTATCACGTGGGAAGGATAAAAGGTACTCTAAATTTTTTTCCAACCTTTAATAAAATTGTGTTCCGTACCCAACGAATTTAAATACCAACAGACTTGGACATTTTCTGATAGGAAAGTATCCAACGGGAACACAACCCAAAATAGAAAAAAAACGACGGGTTGCACTCCGGGAGTGCCGGCAGAAGTGAAAACCTGAAAATAAACGTTGTGCATTTTTGATATGTATTTTGGAATGGTTAGGGATTTAATTGATTGGTAGAGGTATAAAAGTACTATCATATATGTGGTAAAATACAATATTTATTTATTGCGCTATCGTACACAAACATGACAATTTATATTACATTAAAAAGTTTATCTCTCAAATGTAATCAGAAACTTTTTCAGACTTATCAGAAACTCCTTGCTGTGACACTGAAACGCCATGTAATAAACGATGATAAAATGATTGACAACCGTCAATGTCATACTTTTTTGATTGACAACTATTTATTTTCTAAACAACGAAAACAAAGTTTGGAATTTACAACTAATTGCATACTGGAATCTGCGGATAAACTTTTGAATTTGGAGCAATCGGCCAAGAAATGATTCCCTTTACAGAATCCGCAGACTCCCGAATCGTTAATAACACGAGTGGTGTTACAGTAATCAACATGTGACCTTGTCGCTTTCGAGGATGTTCACTGGGAATTTGGGGTAACAAGCCAAACTGTGTGTGAGAACCATAGAAATATTATGTACGTAGTAATAATAGCTCAATGGTGAGAACGAGCCTCTTGTCGCAGGAAATCGAACAGCATTTCCAACTTCATACGACCTGATGCATGCTCCGCAGCATAGCGGATCCAAAGACTGCGGAGAAGTGTTGTTAATTTCCACAAAATACTGTTAAATAATTCCGGCGAATAAAGATATTCCAAACTTTTTAAATGTTTTATTACGGCAATTAAATTTTGAATTTTGCAGGATATCAAATTAAGGTCTTTGTGGTCACTTTGTAGCATAGGAAGCATATACTCCTTGTGAGTAAAATTTTTCTATGAGCATATAGGAAGCGACCGCACTGCGGCTATAAAGGCCGCTCTACACTTAGCCCGCGGATCGCGCGCGATGGCTGCGAAAGGGCGCGAACGCTATTACCCGTTCCACATAAGTTGTCCTTTTGCCGCTATATTGGCAGCATTGCCTACGCTTTGTAAATCTGTCAAAAAACAGATTGAATGTATTGAAAAACAATACTACCAATATAGCGCCTAAAGGACTTCTTATGTGGAACAGACTGTAAGTGTGGAGCCGTTTCGCATAAAATAGGAGACGGCTCCACACTTAGCGTTCGCGCCCTTTCGCAGCCATCGCGCGCGATTCGCGGGCTAAGTGTAGAGCGGGCTTAATAGTAGAAGAGGTCACACTTGACAGTTCATTTATGCAAAGAAAAATATACCTTACGCTAAAGGAATAAAACTCAAGAAAACAACATCAGTTCTTATTAATACAATTATTTACTCTACTCCTGATGTACATAAGAAGCACTTTTCTTTGCATAAATGAGCTGTCAAATTGAACAAAAAACCATTATTGTCTATAGACCGACAAACTATCTGTTCCGGTGGCGGCGTCGCTACTGTCTATTTAAAACTGTCATTAAATATCGTTTTTGCATTGCATTTCACGTAGTTCCAATTTTGGCCACCGGAACAGATAAGTTTGTAGAAAACACGTGTCCGGACTTCAAATTTTATATGGATTTTCGATCAGGTCACGTGACACATAAATCCTGACGCGAGTTTAACATTTTTTCCCCATACAAAAAAAGTGCACAACGCCGCTAAAGAAGTTTTCACTTCAAAAAATTACATTATTCAACTCTAATTGGGATTTCATCTACAAAACGACTAATAGAAAAATGCAATTGGATGATAAATCTATACTTTTTGTAATTTTGACGTCCACATGCTCTTTTCGAAAAAAATGCAGTAGGTAAAATACATACAATGGTTTCGTATGATAAATGTGTGGCTCCTGAGCGTATATGTTTATTGTGTTCGAGGTTCAAATTCATAATCTTACCGGCTATGGTGGCGATGGCGACTCACTCAAGGCAGCACTTAAAAAACTTGATTTCTGTTTGCAACCAACCTAAGGTCAAATTAACAATTAATATTTTCTCGTAAGTACAACATACATAATCGCGTAATGGTATTTCATATCTCGCAAGTTTTTTGATCCGTTTATTTTGTCACCGTCACATGGCAAATGTAGGCACAAATATTTTGAATATAATTAAATATCTCTGGACATTATAAATATCTCTGGACATTATTCACACAGCGCCATCTAGCCCCAAACTAAGCAGTAGCTTGTGCTATGGGTGCCAGACAACGGATAGACATTACTTAAATACTTTTTTTTTGTAAATACATACGTATTAACAGACATGTTCATGCACACAAATGTTTGTGCGGGGATCGAACCCGCGACCTCTGGTGTAATAGCCGACTTCTCGACCATTACACCAAATGGCTCGTCAAGAGGGACTCAAAGGTGACTGACTCACATAGTGATCTATCAACGCACAGCCCAAACCACTGGACGGATCGGGCTGAAATTTGGCATGCAGGTAGATGTCATGACGTAGGCATCCGCTAAGAAAGGATTTTGATCAATTCTACCCCCAAGGGGATAAAATAGGGGATGAAAGTTTGTATAAAACTTTGTCAATTTTGAAGTTTGAACCAATCGGGCTGAGACGTTGCATGCATAAAGCTACTATGACGTAGGCATCCCCTAAGAAAGGATTTTGATAAATTCCACAAGACGAAAGTTTTTGTATAAAATCTTCTTAACGTCGTGTAGTCCACGTAGTCCACGCGGGCGAAGACGCGGGCGGAAAGCTAGTTACATATATACTTTTTTTTTGTAAATACATACATATTATTATACATAGAAACACCCAGACTGATACAAACAGACATGTTCATGCACACAAAATGTTTATACCGTGCGGGGATCGAACCCGCGACCTCTGGTGTAATAGCCGACATCTCAACACCGAATGGCTCCTCAAATCAAATTTATAGTAGCAATTAACTGATTTTACTTAAGATTTAGTATTTGTGCGTTGCTTGTTATCGCCGGAAACAGTTCTCAGTTCGGTCAGGCATGGACCGTGTGAGGAATATCGAGGGGCAATAAATTTGGAACCCTTGGGATTACTGGAGGGATCAGTCATAGTAGAAACAGCACACAGTAGGTTATCTTCATACAAACGCACAGCGCGCGGCTTGTATGCGTGCCAATTAGTATCTATGCGTCGATGCAAGCACACTCAAACAAAATCAATTTGTTTTCACCGATAAACGGGACGAGATTTTTTGGTTCATTCAACTCGTCCCGTTTATCGGTGAAAACAAATATTTTTGAAAATAAGAATTCCCGTTCGTCTCACTGGTGGGACAAACTTGGTGGGACGAACGGGAATGAACCGATTTTTTGTGTCAGGCTGTGGGAGCCAGTACACATGAAATTAAAGACTCGAAGATCAGAGAAGCCTACAATGTCGCAGCACATTAAGCGACTTTTACTGGTAAAAAGTCTCTCAATGGAATAGGCTACAGTGGCCGCTTACCGTCAGTTGGGCTGTGGTACTTTAGTATATATTCTGTGGCTGTGGGCCTTTATGCCAACTGCCCAAGTATAAAAAAATAATACTAAGGCGCAAAACACAAGCCGCGCGCGGTGCGGTGTAGAAGATAACGTACTGTGTACTCTTTCTACTATGTTTGGAGGGATCAGTGTCCCGTGTGATCAGGCCCCGGTTTCCCCAAACTATTTGCGCAGGCGCGGGCATCTGTGCGCTCTATACTCTGTCGCTCGCGGTACTCGCACCCCAAGCATTCTATTTAGAAATTTTATTTACGTTTTCCTGGTAGACGCCAGGATACCCTGAGATTAAACCTTGCGGAGGAACTGAATATAATTTATATCATGTGAGGGCAATGAAGATTTTGACTTTCATAACTGTCTGCCATTTTGATTTTTTTCTCAAATTTTAAAATCAAAATGGCAGATCAGTAGATAAGCCAGCCTCCATACAAAAATCTTTATAGCCCTTTATTTCTTGTTATTGTTATTGATGTTTTTTTAATTAGAGAATTAATAAGCAAAAGATGCGATCGTTAGTAATCTTGTTAGAACTATGAATGTCTTTTATATCCGATAAGAGGTTCTTTCTTAGGTACGTAGCACTTTCATATCTTTTACAGTGATTGTATCTGCTTAACTAGGCAGTAATGAGCAAAATTTCACTGCAACTGCTACTCTACAGTCGGTCATAAGAACGACTTTTACCCTATTAAATAAAAATATTCTTCATCAACCTACCATTCCAGCTACCACATTGTTTGTACATCGATCGCGCGGTGCACAGACTCAGATTAGGGTTGTCACATGGTCAAGTTTGAACTGATTGTCCACATTCCAGACAATACGTATGACGTTCAGAGTCCCAAAACGAACTCCACAAACGGGCCAGTTTTATCATTTTTTTTTTATAATTACCTACATTGGATTTCGGGTATAACGACGATGAAGGGACCACTGTTATTTTGTCGTTATATCCGGATGCCGTTACATGCAAAGGCAAAAAAATACACACATGTACGGTCAACAGCACATCACGGTAAACACTTGCAGTTCGATAATAGCACTTATGCCCCCGACATAAGATCGGTACAAAGTCCAAAGTGTTACGTCTGACGTGCTTTTGACTGTACATGGTTTATATTCATTTATTGTTAAAAATCTGAATATCAATTTGTAACTGAACCATTTTAACTCGGAAACGTACACGCTTACCTACCTAATTACCTAAATAATAGTATCTATAAACAAAAAGTTAAGGTTGCTGACCATCTGTGTGGATGTAAACAAAAGATAAGAAAGCTCTTTTGTCTTTTGCCGGTCGCAACATCTGCATGGGATTTCCAAGATTTTTTTACTAACTATTCAATAAAAACAGTCGCTACACCCGAACTCGACGTTACATCCAAAGTCGCTATAGTCGTATGTTTGTACATACTAAACTATGCTTTAATTCAAGGGACTTAGATTTAACGTCGCTATAGACAAATGGTCGCTACAACCAAGGTCGTAATAAATGAAATCCACTGTATGTTCCTCATAATTTTAAATGATCTATCATTTATAAATGACAGTCTTATTTTTCTGAAAATAGGCAAGGGATAGCATCTTATGATAGCTAAGGTAAAGATAAGGCTCTTTAGTCAACTCATCCCACTAACTCATCCGGCGGGATGAGTTGACCAAATGGTTTATTTGTGATAAAAAAATTTACAGTAGTTCCATCATGGAACTGTATCATGGAACTAGTGTCAACGAACCGTTTATTTTATCAAAAACAAGTATTAATCGGTTAACGATTGATTTTAATTATTGTCGATCAGATTACGTTGTGCTGCGTGTGCCAGTGTCACTATTGCAGGCCGTGGCAGTATTGTATTCAGGTTGTTCTGTGCTCTTAAATTATAATTCAACATGCGATGGATTTTTATTAACTTTTTCTCCTAACGACGATTCCAAAACCCCAACCTGTTGTCTTCCACCTGGCAACCCTACCACAGATGGAGTAGTGTTGTATTATCGATCGAGTGCGACCCCGGCCACCGGTGGCCTCCGGGGTAGATCTTATTAGTAATACAACAGCGCTGGAACCCCCGGCGTGGTACAGCTATGCCGTTATCGATCCATACATATTGTCATGGTGTCTAACCCCGACGAATGAAGATCATGTTTAGCAGAGTTAAAAATAAGTAACAATTTGATCCTTTTTTTATTTGAGAACTAAGCCAGTTAGCAAAATGTTGTCTGATGATAAAAAACAGTTGTGTTATAAACAGTTGAGTACGCGTAGTTATGCGTAAAGCGATCTGCGATTAGAGCGCGCTTGCATAGAACATGCCCGTTAATTCTGGAAGCCTGGAAGAGCCCCAAGTAAGAGATCCATCAAAGATTCAATGATTTACCTACAAACATTTAGGTAAAGTAGTTTCTTTCGTTATTTTAGTTGGCAAACAGGCATTCCACTTAGGAATACTAAACTACAAAGCATCGGTCAATGTGCTACTACCACATTGTCGGCTCCTCTTTGCTACACAGTTAAATTATTGTAGCGGGTATATTTTCGGTTCTTCCGGGTGGTCAAACTATTTTGTCAAACTGATTTTTCCTGTGGAGGTAGCATGTCGGAATCTGAAAAAGTTCTAATACCAACCAGATCCATGGCGGGAAACCATAGAGATCCTTTAGTTTCTGTTATCTATGCGGGAAACGAATGCCTTCCTTCGGGTATTATGACTTGAGCGGCTTAGTCCTTGTTCCACGGAGGCGGTCCAGTGCTGATGGGGGCATGCTTAAAAATATATAAATGTAAGTAAACTTTGTTTGGAAAATTATGATTAAATACCTATATCTACTTGTTTAACTTTTAATAAAGCTAAAGCGCCTAGTATGGTTTCTACAAAAGTTCATTTTGAAGGGCTTCTTTAAGGAATATAATAATTTCCCTAAGCGCAATTATACTTACGAAATTCTTTTTACTTAGGTATTTTTTACATAGAGCAAAGTAAGAGCGGTAGCGAACGGCGTTACCCAATGCCCAAATAATCAGTCCTTTGAAATACTCGTATTTACAAAGTCATGAGTACAAACATGTATTATATTTCTAGTTTAATAATATAGTTAATAGTTCTCCTAAATTAATGACTGCACTTTTTTGTTCGTTTATTCCGACTAGTCCGATTAGTAGTTCGATCGTCGAACTGTTCGGACAATTTTTTTCCGAATAGTCCGACTGGAGGATCGAACTATTCGGAAACGCGTTTATTCCGCCTAGTCCGATTAGTTTCGATCGTCGAACTGTTCGGACATATTTTTTTTGTTTAGTGTACAGATCATCATTTGGAGAATGGACCTTATTAGTCACCGTGCTTCACCCAAGTGAAGAACCTAGCACACGGCTCGCATACCTACTCCAGGCCAATGAGATTACAATAAATTGAACATCATTGCTCCAGGCGAGATATGCTGCCAAATAGTATTCCCCTTTATACAAAAAAAAGTTAAAGCACGGGTCCTTATCCTGACTTGATTAAGTACACTTTTTTTTGTGAATACGTAATATTAGAATCACACCGATACACATTTTAGAACTATGCGGGGATCAAATCAGCGACCCCTGGTTGGTATATGAGCTACATAGAGTGTTACAAATCGGTCGAGGATGATAAACAACCAGCGAACTTAAATGAACAACTGACAATTCCGTGAACTATCCTTCCCGGACGCCATTGAATAACAAATGCGTGCGAGGTGCACCGGTGCTGCGTGGAATTGCACATGATTCTGATGGGCTTTTGTTATCAATTGACCTGTGATAGACAAACGATTTGGCGATGTATTGGAATTCGCATACTGCGTTATTAAGTAATTCTTTATTGTGGAAACGGGTACAAATTTTACAGGTGACAAGTCAATAGGTAATTATAAAAAACATCCTCCGAATCCTGTTCAATCACAGGCTGATGGTGATGAGTCCTGCTCAGTGATGAGCTTACAATTTACCTTTTGTAGGTGCTATAATACTAAATGTAGTCATAAAAGTTTGATTAAAAGCCTTTTTAGTGGACTGACGCGTTTTATGCTTATGACCCATATCGTTGTAGCTTTAAGTTTGTGATATTATTTTGAGAATAAGCTATATTTTTTACTATTCTAAATATTTTAGGGTTCGCTACAATAAGGATCACCAACCCGAGGCCATATGCAACAAACGGAAAAATAGTATTCATAGGTCCACATAAATTGCTAATTGTTAACATCTATTTTTAAAACAGAAACATGGAAAAAATCCTATAAAATTAACAATAATTGACATCACACCCATGACTAAAACAGACAACACAGGACAAAACCACGGTAATGATATATACAGTAGTCCAACTTCATACAAACGGGCGCGCGCGAGACACCCTGCGCGCCTCCGATCTCGGGGTGCGCTCCGGGTGCAACTAGTCGCGGATGTGCCGCACAGCCGCAGTGACAATCGGACAGCGTCTTGTTTTAAACAGCGAGCGTGCGAGTTTTGTTATAAAAATAAGTACAAGTACTTATGTCCATGTTTCCAAAAACAATTTATGATTAAGTTTTATATAAGAATGTTGATTTTTTATACTATTAAATTAAAAACGTCTCAGTCGAGGCGCAAGTATTTTTCGGTCGCATAAAACTGATTTATTAGGTATAAAGACTTAAATCAAAACATATTATTATAACCATGGTTTTTAATTAAATCTACTTATAGAAAACCTGCATTTTTATTGAACAATTCCCATTTTATTCACAATGTATTTTATTTGTTTAAATAAAAAATATTTACAATCACAAAAAACATCAAAACTAGATAGAAACTCAAAGCAAGCAGAAGTACCTAATTAAAATAATGTAGGTGGGCGCCCTATGCGTGTTTACGTTCCGCGCGGCAGTAGGCATTTATTTTTAAGGACAGAGAGAGTTATATTACTGGTTGATACTATTACCGTGACAAAACCATGTTAAACTGTGACAAAACTTTTAAAGAGAAAAAAAATCAAATACCTAAACAAAAAATTAAGGTAGGGTACCAACCTAGGTACCTTACGCCGGCGCGCGGCAGTGGACTGGTTGCGGCAACTCGACATAGACATCTGAAGATTCATGTAGAAGCCATACGAAATGATGATGATGATGAACCTAGGTACCTTACATTATATTTTGCAATGCTCGTTATAAAGTACACATCAATTGCTGTAATATAAAGTAGTAACGTCACATGGCTGACAAACAATGACGAATTTTACGATTCACCAGCCCGGCGTTGCCACTGTTCACAACTTCACACTCTTGAACCATTAGCGACGTTGCCACATCGACGAGTTGTGAGTGGCTAGACCAAAGATCATTTCGCGTCCCCTTTTTACCTGCCCAGCTATTATTATCTCCGTCACACATTTTGGGATACCCTCTACCGGTTTGGGGAGCTGAACGATTATAGAAAATCGAAATATCTTTGATCGAGTTCATTATTTTTTTATCATATCATAAAACACTTTTACCAATCAAAGCGGCACTGTAGGGAAAGTTATCGACTGTGTTTTGTTTATCATAGTAGGTACTATAGAAATAATTTGTGACTTCTTAAATGCCTGACAAAAATTAATAGTTTACTTTAGGGTACTTACTCAATAAAACCCTATGCTCAAAAATCCCCATAGACCTGCTAGTACCCAAACCATCGATGGATTTAATTTATGTACCTTGACGGATGGTGGAATTGATGTGATTCATTCATATTCATGGCACACACATCATCTGACGCGTAACAGCTGATGACATATTGTTGCTTTTGAGACACATTTTTGTGATCATAAAATTATTTAATAAATTATTTTTAATAAAATACATACACATATATAATTTCTTCAGTTAGCAAAACAACTAGTTACTCGATGAAGGAAGTGTTTCTAGGACGGTAAAATGTGCATACAAGCTAGTTTTGACATGTGATTAGAAGCAGGCTACGCGGATCGTGGTTATTGTGAAGTTGAACTTTTATCGCGTAAATTGCGAATTCTAGCCAAAAATAATAATCCCATTTTAAGCAATCGAGCAAGCCTAGCACACTTAATATTTCCTTACCGTAATTATATGTATGTAATTTACAATACGTATTACATTAAGCACAGTATTTTAACCAAGTAGATCTTCAATTAACCGACGAGGTGGTCTTATCACACGTTGACAGCGTCGCAACGGCATTGCCACGCAGCAGCTGTTGCCGGACGGAGGGTCTTGCGCCGGAGTAAAAAAAGGGGACTCGACACTTGTGCTGGGGTTAGAAAGTGGGGCAGTTTCTGCACTAGAGGATGGAACGGACGGCGTCCTACACAAGGCCTTGGGTGTTTGCACTGACGTACTAGGACTTCCGCAGGCCACGGTGGCATCTCCTAAGGTGGTGCCGACAAGCGCGTGCGAATGTGGTCGGCGTGACGTCGTATGCTTCCCCCTGTAGGTGTTGCTATAGTGTTACATGAGTAGCGACTTCTTCGCTCGGATATCACCCCGGGTGTCCACACTTTGTCCAACTGCGTCTTGTGATACACTGTGGCACCGGGTTTATAGTTAGGCGTATCTTCAGCCTGAACATTTATATTTGCCTTTAACTGATTGTATAATAATGTTCTTCTTCTGCTGGGGCGTATGTTGGAGAGAAGGCAATTCAGCTGTCTTCCAAACATCATTTCTGCAGGTGACTTCGCCGTAGATGTGTGTGGTGTGTTTCATTGGCCGAATTTCAACCCACTTAGATAGAGCATCACACCGCACCTTAGACCTTGTCACAGGTGTCTATTGGTCGTAGTGATCATTTATTCATCGGTGTCACACACACATAGTTCGTTGACAACAAAACAATATTCTATAAGAGCTGGGGTTCTGTAAGCTTCCATTTTTTATAGCAGTGTTATACAGTTTAACTACTAATATTATATTTGACAAGCGTGAAGATTGTCCATAAGTAAGGATAGAATAGATTTTCAGATAGGCGTAGGCGAGGAACTAAGCTTAGATACTGTTAGCGCTCCCCAGTACATTGAAATCATAACATGTTATATTAATAAACATTATGATATAATCTTTAAATTACGATTTATTTTCATTTAATCATAGGACTTCTTTATCGTCGAACTTGCAACTGAAAATTAATTTAAGTGCAAATCACCTAAGCGAAACGCCTAGTTCCCCGGATATATTTTCCTATGAGTTCATTATTTAAAAACATAATATTATTACATTGTCTGTGTTTTTTACATTAACATGTCGTACTAATTATATCGTGCCAATTTAGAACGACCAAAGCACGCGAACATAGCGTTGTTATACATATAATTCAAACTTTGTAAAAATTCTCCTAAATGAAGGCACTTTCAAATGTAGGTCAGACATGTCTGGGAAACACTAAGCACTAACTACAAACCGAGAACGTTTTAGAGAAAATAGGTAGCTAAATTGCGCTTGTGATAGCGTAACGAGTCTGTTAAAAAGCTAATGGTACCCATTTCTCTTTTTCTGTAATTGCTTAAACTTTTCATTATCAAAAATGCTTTCATTAACAAAATATAGTATCTTTCTTATGTGCTATCCATTCTTATGCCCAAGTACCTACTTAATTTTTATATATCTAAGATCCAATTCATTTAAATTGATAAAAAAGATATTTGGCTAAATAGGTGAATATTATCTATTCAACCTGAAATAGGTACGTATTTTGGGTACTCCCGAATAATTTTCAGGTTTTATAAAACGCATGTCTGCACATCGCTGACTCTTGCTCAGTTAATAAAGTAGATAAAAATCTATCTTCGTGTACTTACTTGAAAAGTTAAATGAATGAAGAATAAGTTAAAAATATTTTTGGAGAGAAACTGGTGTGATTCCACTTGTTAGACTAGGTATTTATAAATGTTATAGACTGGATTAATTTGTATTGTGAAAGTGGAGTGGTATCAGATGCCTCAAATACATGCAATCGATATGGTAGTAGAGTGGTTCAAGCAATGATTCACATCATATTCAAACATATAGACGGTTAAAATCTCCTAGTAATAATAATGTCCTCATAGCCAAGTTTTCGGCTACGGAGGCCAGTCTTTACGATCAGCCAACTATGCAGGATATAATATTATAGTGCACAAGTGAGTGTGCAAGCACAGGTACACTCCGTATTACCTCACTCTCATAACACGATGGGACAGCAGTCTTACATGATCAAAGAGAGATCCTAGCAATAATGTAAGTAATAACACTAATAACTGAACCTATCTTTGAAACCATGGCCAGGATACAGAATATGATTTTCTGAACACGTTCACGTAATCTATCAAGATAGAATTATTTTTTCTTGTTCCTTGTTCTTACGAGGTAAAAAATAAAACAAAATAATAGAACTACTTTTAAATATAAAAGTATCTACTATCTACTCAAGCGAAAGTAAAGGAATCTTCTGCCCTATACAGTTATATCTTATTTAGCATCTTAAAATATACTAACTGGAATAAAATTTAAACAGGTATTAGTATTACTTACACAATTTTGAAATGCCGTAATTTACTTTTAACACGTTCCATGCGTCATGACCAATATAGGGCCATGCTTGACTTTACCAGCGTGCGGTGCAGAAAAATGTGTTTCTCACCACGGTGCGGGGGGGGGTTTTCATATGTTGTTCTATGAGTAAGAAAGAAACAAATAGATATTTCCGAGTGTTTTTTTAAAAAGGTTCTAAATTTATCAAAAACAGACATGGCAAAATAATGATCACGTCGCACAGAGTTGTGTACTTTTGCGCTGTGTGCGGCATGGCCAGTATATGGTCACGCCCCTGCACCTCATGCCGCACCGAATGCGGGCGCGCCATTCTCGCCAGTCACGCATAGTGATGCACAACGTCCGCACACAAATCAAATCAAACGCAAATGTGATGATTAATATTTCATTGTTGGTTTTAATTTTAGTTCCTTAATTACTGTGATATAAGAGACATATTTCATTAAAGTTAACTTTAAATTTAAATAACGTTAAATTTAAGTTATGATGATGATTAGCATTTAATTGTTGATTTTGATTGTAGTTCCTTAATTACTGCGATTTTAGAGACATTTCATTTAAGTTAAGCATACTGGGCTGTTACACTGTAATGATTATGATGAATTGTTGATTTGTATTGTTGGTTTTTATTGCTTGCCCATCACTATTACTCGTTAGGCGTCTCATTAACACAGTGCGGCATGGCAAAATGTTTCTCATGAAATTAGGGTAGTACATTTTCTCCTATATCTGGGGAAGTACAAATCAGAATTAAAAACGATTTATGCTGTAGAAACTACTACATATTACCTACATTTTAAAAAAAAGAACACACAAAAATGTTTTAATTTCAAATAGTTATGACCTCTTGAATCTATTAACTAATGTGAACAAATGATGTTCATGACGCACCGCAGTGGACTCCTGCGTGAGAATCATGGAGTTCATGTCGCACCCTGGGTAAGTTCAGTAAATTTGGTGCCGCAATCAACGTGTTAAAAAACATTCGTTTTTTATTTATTATTAGAAAATGAGAGTTATCAATAAATGTTTTAATAGCTTACTCGACTCTAATGCCATTGTTATAGAGGTCCGCAGCTACAAATGCTACAATGAGACATTGAGACCGGTCTTTGTTTACCTGCATAAGTATTTAGCATTTCGTAGAACGGACGCTATCTATTGTCAGTTTGGTCACAAACCGTTCCCGTTGCTCGTTTGTTTACTATGCGAAGCTGATGTCCCCAGCGGATGGTTCTAGGAAACTTATCTGGCTAGTTGGTCACTTGTATCAGTAGGATAGACGATCGCGACTTACGTCTGATTCCCGGTTGAAGATTTAAAAGGAGCCTTTGTTTGCAATGGACGTTCAATAGATTGAACGACATTGTTTGTTTGTTTTGATAAGTAAACGTTGCAGTTGTGTTTGGGGCTCGAGATCAATTGTGGTTTCATACTTATTTTACATCTTCTATTTTATTATACAAAGAAAAGCGTAAATGATTCAGACTCAGTACTGAAAAAAGTTGGTAGTCTAGCAAAAGATTGAAAAGAAAATTAAAATTAAAGCACATACACACAAGCATAATAATCAGCCCAATAAATGAAAGGGACTTGAGTACTATAGTATGGATGTTTTTTTTTTTAAGATAGTGATTTAAATTAGTTATATGTACCTACTTAGGTATCTACTTACAACATATAAATACCAGTTTGGATTATACACGGAACACTTTCACAATACAGGGGGTGTACCACAGAACAAGAAAACCATTTTTCTTGTTCTGTGGGGTGTACGGTGTACCTAAGTACCTACGTTAAAAAATATATCTCATATTTTGTTACCCTAGAACTACCTACAACTGATTAAACGCACAATGCACATGTAATTTTTTTTACAAAAAGGCTAAATTATGATCGTTTTCCGTAATGTTGCACGTTCAACTGCTCGTCTTTACAAACTTCCGATGGCATGTGATGAGGCAGACAGTTACACTGGGGCGAAACTTTCAAAGTCGTCTGATAACTTCGGTCAACGTCCTTTGCGTCATTTTACGACAAAAGTCATTACGTAATGTTGAGGGCGCGGCGAGCAGGGTGTCTGCAGGGCTGCCGCTTATTTCCAAACCTAAGGTTCTAAGGTTCATTTTGAAGTACATACCTATTTTAAAACTTTTAGGTCTATTCCCAGTCATTAGATCAACTGAGTACATAAAAAGGGTATTTCTTATAACAACGCCACACACTCATAAATCTATTTATATAAAAGAAAGTGGTGTTAGTTACACTATTTATAACTCAAGAACGGATGAACCGATTTGGCTGAAAATTGGTGGAGAGGTAGCTTAGAACCAGGAGATTAACATAGGATACTATTTATCCTGGAAAGTCAACACATTTTAATATGCCATTAAATCATTGATGTCATTGTTTACTTTAAATAAGTAAAAAAAATTTTTTAACATTATTTTCTGAAAGTTAACAATCACCACTAATTTTAATATTTACAATCTATTATTCTATTAACATTGGGGCTATTTGGCGCTGGGTGTGGCGTTTGTCACCAGGATTTCATTTACTAAAAATCATGTTGCCGATATAGCTGGCTACTAAATTATGCCCATAGACTACCCATTATATAAGAAAGATTGACAAAAATAAACTAAACAAATAAACAATTAGTACCTAAACTATTAGTAATTTACTTTGAATGTATGGAGAGTTCAAAAATGTGACGAATTTACTTTGTGACGATTATACAACAACCCCTAATATTGGTAGTGATTTCTTAAAACATACCAAGTATATCTTTATAATACTCTTATTCTCCTGTAAATCACAGCCCTGCAAGAGGGGAGCGGGGTCCTACGATCGATCCGCTCCGCACCCCTGCCACTACTGCCCTAACAGCGCAGGAATCAGGATGTTCTCAAACGTCTTCGATGACATCCCGTCGCCTAGGATACCAGACGCTCGAGATCTCAGCTCGAGATAATATCCACTTTTACCACGTGACATTGGATCGATCGATAACACGTAATGAGTAACGATGATGATACGATATGAAACAAGGAAAGGTATCAGGTAACATTTGTTGTGGGCTGGATAGTGAACAGGTTGACGCGTAACATGGGTTATTGTCATAGAACAAGAATTATTTATTTTAATTGTACTCGAATTTTTACGAGTTTCAGACCGACGATGTTTCTCTGAATTTTATAAGAGAATTCTCAATAACTAACAACGCAGCATGTTCTCATTTACGTCTTTACTATCAGGATATAATATGTACTAGAATCTCGAGATAATATCCACCTGTCTGTCTAAGCTTCTCCGTACCAAGTGACTAAGATCGATCGATAGCATGAGTTATGATAATGATACAAGGACAGGTATTAGGCAACGTTTGTAACAGGCTGGATAGTGTATACGTACGTAAAGGTGATTGTACTCGAACTTTCAGGGTGTTACGAGTTTCAGAACGAGCCGTTTCTCCGATTTTTTAGAGAAAAAACGGCACGCGGCGCGCGGCGCGTTCATGACATGAGTAGCATCACGACCATTTTCTTCGAATTTTTCCTCTGGCGAGTTAATAATAACTGATAACATCAATAATACCTACCTACTGAAGTCTCCATAATATACAATCAAATACATACATGACAATAAAATGTACATTTCTAAAGCAAAAATGTTTTTAAAATTATTTCAATACACTAGAAATTCTGTAGAAACTTTTAACCGTCCATTTGGATACAATTTTTTTTATCAAATTCGCGCCAATGATTTAGTAAATAAATATCATAAATTCGCGCCGACCAAATGTATTTCGTAAAACGGGGCTGTCTGTCGCTGTCCCGTTCGCAATAATTACAGAAACCGCCGATTTTAGCCTTTCTGTTCAATTTAATTCTGACTAAAATTGTTACAATTTGGGAACTTTTTATGCTAGCGAAGTATTGTTTGGTGTTTATCTATTATTGTGAAAACTCTAAAAAATATCTATTTCTATGTCTTGTCGAATCGGAAACGGTTATTTGACAAGACAATATTGTTACAACATAGATTAAGTATGTGTTACAACTACGTTCACGATCAGAAGTCCTCTCTAGCCGCTATATTGGTATACCGTTTTGCAATAGGTACTATCAGCTACAGGGACGGGGTACCACCTTAAAATCATGCACACACCTTCTTGGTTCTGTCTAAATATGTCAGCGGGATGAGTTGTCCGATTCAAAAATAAACTAGGACAACTCATCCCGCGGGATAAAATTGAGCGGGCTGAGTTGACCAAAGCCTCGTCTACCAATAGAATCAAAGAACGCGGAAACAAGGCGGAAACAAAAGATTTTTTTAAACAGGCAAAAAGTGAAAACTTTGTGTTCCTCTAACAAAATTGCATCTTTACCATTAAGTCTAGTTGTGATAAAATTTGTTACATGTTGGCCAAAAATAAATTATACCAGAAGAACTCTTCGTAACATACAATTACAATTTTAATAACTATGATATTTTAAGTAATGTTTTTATTAATATCTACTACTTCTTTAATGTGTCAAAAAAAATATTCCAAAATATTTTTATTAAAAGAAAAGCGTTATATAAAAAATAAAGTAATTACATATGTAAGGCTAATACTAGGCTAATATAATATTTTTTCTTAAACCATCCACTAAATAGTATAAGGTTTTAAATCTGACGGCAATAAAGTAATTTATTTTTAATAGGTAATAGTAAGTTTTGCAACAGAAGAGGAAGTAATTGCACTTGCACTTGCATTATTACAATACTATAAAATATATTGTTGTCGGGTAGATACCGTGTCGGTAATTCTCTTTTAAGCGTAAACAAAAGCAGTTATATTTTTTTCCCACAATGGGACTTAACCATTTTTAGCAGAACACGTGTTTTAAACAATACAACTTGCGATTTCAACTTATAACGAAATATTCATGTTCGGGCTTTCTTCAAACACTTGCAACTTTACACATCTTTTGAGCCATCTGGCAGTTATTATTATTATTATTAATAATATTATTAAGCCATACAAATTAACAACTATTAGAAAAATGTCCCGCAAAACTGTTGACACAGTTTGTCTGTGGGATCTGGAGTCTCAATTTTTTATACATTACAATAATACTATTGATACATACTGAGTTCACACAATAAGAGATATCTACTGCTGCTGTTAGTTGCCTTTTTTGATGACTCCGCAGTCGTTTGTTTGTTTTTGTTTCGTAGGTGGGGCCTGGATCAAAGCCATGAGATGCAGTGTTCTCTTAGTATAGTTATGATTTAGTTAGCGTGACGTTGGCATGCAACATACTTTTTTTTTTGTTTTATGATAATTACTATGTCTAATCGTGATACACGCATAACCACGCAAATGGGTACCCGAGACTGACGGATACTGAAGAATTTTTCAAACGACATACAAAATCGGCTCAGCAGTATGAAAATGATTCTGATAGTTATGAGGAAAAAAAAATGCACCGACGAATGCGGCGACTTCAATTGGTGAGTATTCATCAACATAGAATTTTACAATAAAACTATATTTATAAATGTGCCGGAAAATAAAACGATTGCAGGTGCCGTCACAGAGCCAACTTAGGAAAGTTGATTTCCTAAACCGACTCTACCGGGTATCGAACACAGAACCTTCCGCTTATTGAGCCGCTTTGAGCGAATGTTTTGATCATTATGTGCCATACCTATCTACATACAATAATAATATGTTTTTAATTTTCAGGAAAAAATTCAAGACCAATAAATGACTCTACACCACAGCTCTACACTAAGGTTCATGAGAAATTGGAAGAAAAATCGCTTGAAACAAATCAATTTTTCGCTAAGATCATTGCGAATGAAATGATGAACATACCGAATCGTTATAAAATTGATTGCATGCAAGAAATACTTGGAGTTATAAAAAAATATGGTAATAAAAAAAATAATGCCCAGTGATTTGAAATAAAATTTAATCAGTCACAAACTAATAATTGATTTAATTAAACAATTCCTTATTGCTTCTAATAACCATAATCTTCAAGGACAGTGGTGCTTAAATTAGTTCTTGCAAGGGGTAAATTTAAATTTAAGTGCTGAAAACAGTCTTTCAACTGAAGTTTGAGTAGCTGGTGCAGATAAAACAGAACACATAAAGCCAATTCAGTCATTTCAGGAGAAGAAAGCTTTGTACTCAAAAATGTCAAAATGAACTTGAACTTTATGAACAAAACTGTTTCTGTTCGGGTTAAATCAACCGTATATACTGCTGAATCGTATGTTAAGAGTTTTCAAAGAATCGTGAAAATTTAACAGTATAATACACCAAAAAGGGTCAACTTTTCAGTCCCTGCTATAAACCAAAGTTCAAATAAATGAGTAACTCATTAACTCTAACCCTAAATGTTAAGTCCAAACAGAAAAACAAACAAATTGCACAATTAGCGGCTATGACGGTGGAAGCACATCTGGCTCACATGGACCCTACAAGGACTTCGTAAAGATTTGAGTTTAAGTACCACTTTGCAACATTTTTCGTTTGCACAAAGTGACCATAGCAAGCCCCCCCCCCCCACAATTTTAGCCTACCAATTAGAGGAATGTATTCGGGGTTCAGGTCAACTTTATTGTTTTATAACTTTTACGGATAGTTCAGTGCGGCTGCACAATTTAGTTTTAGTTGCATTTGTAACATCCTTTTAAAAACGCTTGTCGACCGTCAAGTTAAAAATGAGTTCTTCAGGAAAAAATTTGGACGTATTTAAAAGGAGTCGCATTATATCTCTGAGAGATGACGGATTAAATATTAGCCAAATATCTGAGGAGCTGAATATTTCGGTAAGTAAAAAAGTAGTTTATTTTTGTAATTTTTACGAGTGACCTATTACATAAATAATAGGTACGAAATTTAATTAAATTAGTATTATCCCCCAAGTTTGTTCGAAATGTGAAATTACTATTAATACTAATGTAATTTCCTAGATTGATTGTTAATAATTTACCCGATCACCACTAAATTGATCAATCAAATCGATACCAATCCGTTTTTCACAACCTTGCGTATTCTTTGCTACAGAGAAAAGCCATTAGAAAATGGATCAATCGGTTCGATAGCGAGGGGCACGTCCGAACCCAGCCGCGTCCGGTTCGGCCCCGAATTATCCTTAGGTAGGTACTCCATCTTAAAGCATATTTTTTACCACAGATGGACACAATCGGCGTCAAAAGCTTTACGAATATTTAATAATTGCCAAGTACAAATAAACTAAACAACCTATATTTTTTTAAACCGGGTTAATAAAATAATCTTTTCAGATTGCCAAACCCCATTTTCATTACCGCTTGCATGAATTTTAATCAATTCCACGTAGCCGTTTCCAATGTGCCTTGTGGGACTTTTTTGTGTGGATTAACGAGAAAACCCATTTACCCACGGCTCACGGACTTTTCACCTTTTATGCGTAAGGGACAGGGCATCATGGCCAGCACGAAATGATGTTTTATTTGACTGTAAGTTATATTTGTGATGTGATATTTTGGGTTATTCACCAACTCGAAACGCGACAACTGGGCACGTGTGTCCGGTTGGAGAAACTCAAAATTAGTATCATTTATTATTTCGTCATCTGGCCACGCAACGTTTTTACGTGTGTCCAGATAAAAAAAAAATGATTTTTTTCTGTTTGAGAGTAGTGATGGATAATAAACCACATTTTTACAGTTTGGTATTGACATGGTCTGAATGTCTTACATAATAAGAATTCTCAAAAGGGTGCAACCAGAGTAGGCTAGCTCATCGCGTGGCCGATTGCCAACAAGATGTAATGGACACCGTCAGAATCGTAAAAAAATATGTTTATTCCTCCTACACTCTGTTCACCATAAGTTGTCCTCTAGCCGCTATATTGGCAGCATTGCCCACGCTTTGTAAATCTGTCAAAAAAACAGACAGACAAACAGACAAAAAAAAAATTAATTACAATTTCGGGTTCGGCATCGATATAATAACCACCCCTGCTACTTTTTTTTATATATTTATATTGTACAGACACCACTTTTCTACAATTTTATTTTAAGTAACTATAGATAGATAAACACGCACCAGTGTCATTTTCTGTTAATTTACAACAATTTTTCAAACTTTCTACGAGCATATTCGCCCAGTTCAGTATTGAGTTAAAATTTTGTTCTTGTTTTTAGAATGTGAATCACTTACGATTTCTTAATTTTCCTGAGATTTCTCACTTTTACAGGCATTATTTTTTGGATTTTTTTGTCGCGGTAAATTCTTCATTACTCATTCAAAAAAAAATTATGATGTTGAAAGTCCTGACTCCTGATAACTAGTGAAAATTACGAAAACTATGTTTTTAGGTTTGGACTTGGTTCGGACCCACAATATTCAAATAAGGTATAGAGATATCAAGATATGACCGGGATTTTAGCGTTATGAGGGTTCAATTCTTTTCAAGCTGTGCAAACGTAACTATGTTTCGGTGTGATTGTGTTGTTTAGTTTTAGTAAGGCCATAATAGAAGTTTGTTTTTATACTGCAATATTTTTCCTATTAGATAAGCCGTTACTTCAAAATCTCCCAACGCAAAATTCTAGCAATACGTAGGTACCTTGGTTCCTTTTCAAACGTAGGAGTATCTTGGTAAGAACCGGATTCACAAATTCCTTCCCTACGCCTATACAAAAAGCGGAATAACAAGCAAGTCTGTGATTTTTAATTAGCGCCGTGAATTGGGGCTTCGGCAGGAAATACATTGTTTTTACTTTTTTGTTTTAAATTTCGTCCAAAAGTGGTTTAATTAAAACGGGAAGGTGTAAATAATTCATAAAATTGGGAATATAAAAGTATATTTATTTATCTTTATGCCTTTTATGCTGGTAGGGCGTATCGATGTATAAAGTTATACGAGATATGAAATACGCTTTTAATTAACATTAGCTTTGAATGTACTTTTTTCTGTTGCTATTTTAGTCTAATATTTTACCTGTTTTAACGGTTGATCTGATTGTGATGAAACTTTGGGGGTAACTCCTCACAAAGGTGTGTCCTAATAAAAGTGAAGCTATGTAGTTCCAATTCTTCAATACAATGTAACTTAGTTGGCTGCAGCGAATTTCATTGAGAGGCACTAAAATAGGAAGTATTTCTGAATGTGCCATCATACTGTAGGCTGTAGAGTCGTCAGATCTTCAAGTATAAGCTCCTACTTTGAATTTGCCTGAACATAATATCGATTAATACATCTTTGGGGGTGGTACCTCGCTATAACGATCTTTGTAAAAGTCCTAGCCAGCGAAACTCTGGGTAGGTAGGTATTTGAAAAGTTGTAAGGGCGTGGCTACTGTTCAAGTCGAAGTTAGTTTAAAAGAGAAAAGTTAAGCGATGATGCTTGTCCAACATTGTAGGACGCCGTGATTGAAAATGATGATGAATATTGTACCTAAAACTTCGTATTTATCAGCACACTTTCAGCACATTACTTTTTATCCCTTTATAAGGTACGTTTTTTATGATTATATTGATGATGTAACTATTTTTATAAGTTTTATATAAATCTTATTAATAAATTTGATTGATTGTTGTAACTATTTAATAATCTGTGGTTGTACACACAACTAAACAATTTGTCCTGTAATTCTATCCCGTGTGCTTGCATTAACCTGTGGTATGGTACAGCCTTCTCGTACCTACATTCCACCCGGGTCTCTCGGGAAATTGCGATTGATATTAAATTCTAAGCCAGGGAGAGCGATCGATTCCCTCAGGACGCCCGGCCAGCCAGCAGCGTTGCACAAAATTAGGATTTGACGTACCCTCATAACGATTTCAGTTAATTTAGTATTTATCTATTCCTATTAAATATAAGTATAATGTTATGAAAAAAAGTTATCAGTTACATTCGACGAGCCATTTGGTGTAATAAAATTGGTGTTGGGTACAAACATTTGTGTGCATGAACATGTCTGTTTGTATCGGTCTGGGTGTTTCTATGTATGATATGTATGTACATATTTACAAAAAAAAGTATATAAGTAATGTTTATCCATTGTCTGGCACCCATAGCACAAAGCTCTAATGCTTAGTTTGGGGCTAGTAGACGGCGCTGTGTGAATAATGTCCAGAGATATTTATGTCCAGAGAAATTAAAATTAATTCCATTACATAATCTTTCTTCTACCACCTACAACCAAATATCGAAATCAGGTCAATGCAGAATTAATACAATGAGTTCTTGAGAATATAATGAGGTATCTACTCTCTTCGTCGAACACTTGTAATCTTCAGATGTTGTGGGTGTCAATAAACATTATGCAACAATATTATACCAATTACAGTCAGATTCAACCCATAAAGAGTTTGTTCCAACAGGGTGCTCTACGATATTTTTAGGTAGGTAATTATTTATAGAAACGTCGCAGAATATAACTGTTTAAGACATGGACAAAGCGGTATAAGAATAACCAAACAGTCCGAGTTAATTTAGTATCACTTGTGCTCCACGCAACTTTCTGTAATAACGTGCTCTCCAATCGCATTAAAAATTCCAAAGCCGTTACAGAGGGCTTCAGAGCTTTTGTTTCGCGCTAGAAACGGGACGTGGAAGTTGCTGTAGTCAGCCCGTAGTAAGGAATCCTTTGCCTCTGTTGAAATACGAGTACAATTAAAAGCGGATTTTTTCTCTTGCATTATTCATTTCAGGGAAGGGTGTACTTAAATTACAAAAAAGCGTAGTCTGCGTCTGGTTTCAAACGTTTATTTGTCATCATGACACTTGAAAACAAGTTGATATACCTAATATTAAGTAATATGTTGTATGTACTTGTTTTGATGAAATAAATTTTATGATACTGCAGTTATATTTAAAAAACGCGTGTAATCAAATGAAATTGTAAGTTTCTTACTTCGAAAATCATTTTTTTTTGCCCTATCGCCAAAATCAATGCCTTAGTTAAGTACTTAAGTAGTGTAAAGATCGAATATTATGATCGACCGGCTAAATATAATCTGTGGTCCTCTGTTCGTTGCCACACGTTGAGTAAAGATACAAAAAAGCTTTTGTAAAATATGTACTTTTATAAAACTATTATATTTAGGATACCCTAGTTTGTGTAGTGAAAATATTTATAGTTATGAACTGAAGTCATTTAATTGTGGTAGTTAGAATTTAAACAATGCCTAAACTCGCAAACACTATACGAGAATAGTTTTGATATATTATATTGGTCTTGGGTGAAATTGGTATGTTTAATCTGTAAGGCTTATAATACCTACTCGTAGGTATGATAAAACCACTTAGTTATAGTAAGCAATCAGATAAATTTTTGTATTTATAACCAATACCAGTTCTGCGGTAAGGGTCAGACATGCACTGCAGTCTGCACGGCCACGTGATATATAAGCCTGGTTTATCCGAGGAGCTTACATAATAATATGGTGGGTGACATATTAAATGAAGCCAACTTCAAAATGTCCCTCTTTTCTAATTATGTCGGCGATACTTCCAGTGCACTCCGCAATCATGTGGGTCAATCCCACTTTATCCGTGGATAATCAAAATTGATTTAGTGGGACAAGTTTTTTTTCTAATTATGTCCCACTTTATCCACGCGTGACTTTTTGTCGCAATACAAACAATCCCAGATTATCCATTAATGGATATACGCAATGGATAAAGTGGGATACACCCAATCATGTTGCATTAGTGCAATCACTTGACACTTATACGTACCATACCCTTCCTTAATACTTCTCGACGTGTTATTGTCCGATTGAGTGTCTGAACGATTGTCGGGGCCGAATAGGACCCCCTTCGCAATTTTGCATGATGAAATCTTGACCTACAAACTATAACTTACTGTTGGTATTAGATTTCTGTGGTTGGTACCCATTACTAAAAGTATTTTTTTTTATACTAGGTCAGTTGGCAGACAGGCACGCAGCCCACCTGATGGTAAGCAGCCACTGCGGCCTATTACATTGAGGGACGCTTCACCTGGAAACGTCCCTCAATGTGCTGCCAGACTGTAGACTCATCTGATTTTCGAGCCTCTGATTTCAAGTGTACTAGCTCCCACATTAATATTGCCGGAACACAACCAGAGCTGTTATGGCGGCAGATTTCACCTGTGGGGGTGGTAGCTAGCCAGTCGGACTCTGAAAAAGCCCTACCACCAACCAGACCCAAGGCGGGAATCGAACCCACGACCTCCGTGTTTTTATACCCGAGCGGCTTAGCCACTGTTCCACGGAGGCGGTCAAAATACGTAATAAGTATACGTTTAATGTTTGTCTATGTTTGTTGTTGTCTAGGTTTTAGTCTATTAAGTCTTGTAGATTAACAAAATAATACATGGACCAGAGGCTACATTTAAGTACGAGTACTTTAGTATATATTCTGTGGTACGAGTGCAATATCTTACAAAGTAGAGGTAAAAAATGTGAGTATATAAATGAATGTGAGTAGGTATGCTCACAAAATTCGAAAATTTGTAATAGTGTCCCTATTAATTTTCGAGGTTTAAATTAACCTTTTGAACGCCAAGCTACGAACGCACTGGTCGTCGTGCTCGTGTCGTGTAGGCCAGAGGTATGTTATTCTTTATTATCGAATGTAAGAAAAATTTACCACACAGGACCAGCAGGTGCTTGTCAAATATAGACGGCTTTGGCGTCCAAAAGGTTAAGGGATCATGCTGCAGTCAGATCATTATTTTCAATTTACAAATTACGGATTACGAGTTTCAGACAATTGTCTAATGCCGTTACTAGTTTATTCCTTCAACTGCATTCAATATTATCAAAGCGATGTACGAAAAATCGAAACATAATTTAACGATTTCAGGATCAAACATAAAAATTATTAAAACATTAATTTCTTGGCTGTCGGAGAACTTATGGGTTTATTTTACCCTTTATTAGTTAAAAAAAATCTCGCTAGTGTCGCCGTTGCTTATTGATGAAATGCGGCCATCTGGCTATGACAGGTGGTTAGCAGTCTTAAACACTTCCAATCCTTCGGCAGTTTTGACATAAAACTTATTCGCGTATAGAAAATTTTCTTGTTCTGTGCGCATAACAATGAATTTCCAATCATTAATTGCAGATATATTTATTTCTAACATCATTCGATATTTTTCACAAGACTAAAAAAAAGGAAAAGGTGCTTTAGCACTACACGCAAGAACGGACATGACATTGGTGTAGAAGATAGAAGATGCTCCAGAGACTACCTACTTTAGAGAGAATACAAAGTTTTCTCGCTACTATGTAGGGCATGCACTGTTCAAAGGTTAAGTTGGATGTCATTCACATATCTAGAAACTGTAGGTCACGGATACCTACAGGTACAGATATAATAGTACCATTATACCTACTTTGTTTCAAAGATAGCCTTAAGTACCTTGATAGATGATAGATAAGTTATGAAACTAATGATAAAAAAAAGTATCACTAGTTCCGCCGGAACTTTTTTGACCGGAACTAGTGAGAATAATCGAATATATTTTTTGTGTTTAAATAGAGATGGGCATTCTACCGATCATGTTATTATCCAAAATGGGTAAATTTCGTCTATTCCCAGTCATCACCACTGGATTTGTCACCACTGGGGATGAATTGGGTAATAATATTTTCCACATACTTTATTGTATGTCACTTCGGAAAATGATAAATATTATTTTGTGGCAAATAACAATAATCCTTAGCATTATGTACTTTAACACTAAAGTGAAGCAGCAGAGCTTTTGAACTACATATAAGCGTACCTATAGATTAAGGTATTATGTATACTATAGCCCTGAATTTAAAGTATACTCGTAGCTTATGTCGAACGAGACTTTCTAACCGCAAGGTTACCGCCAACTGGCGGGGCTTTACCACAACAACACCATACGTTCTTTTTTAATAAGCGTGGTATTAAGTAATGCAAATTAAACAATT
Source organism: Mecyna flavalis (assembly GCA_949319885.1). NCBI lineage: Eukaryota > Metazoa > Arthropoda > Insecta > Lepidoptera > Crambidae > Mecyna > Mecyna flavalis. The sequence goes on along the minus strand of OX439425.1, from coordinate 18,483,012 downwards.
AACTCAACAAACCTGCTCGTTTACACGTAGGTACCTACTGTGTGATCTTTTACAAGTTAAAAACGTGTTATTATAACAGCTTTGGTATGAATATCGTCTGATTACTATAAACACCATGTATGTAGAGGTACAATAATTTTATCTATCGTAGTTCGATTATTGAACGACATAAAAAAGTACTCGTACCTGTAACATAATAATACATTTAAGTCATTGTTTACCTACGGTAGGTATTTTCATACCTACATGGAATTCATAGTTTTATTTTTAACTTCACCTTACATTATAGCTTCAGATGGCTTTTATAAAGAAAGTGCACTAAGAAGAACTCCCAATTCTATAATCTAGATCGACGCAACTTTAAAATTAATAAATTTTTAATTTGAGAATTTGTCAGGATTTACTCCTTGAAAAATACATAAAGTAGGTACTATGACGAAAGCCTGTAAAAAACAGCCGGTTACCAAACTTCCCACAAGAAAAGCAAACTTAATTTTTGAGGAAAATGTTAAATTAGGTATTCGTTGAAAGTCTTGAGAAATTCAAACTTTGATGGGGTAATCTGATTACAGTTTAATCGCAGAATGACTTCATTTGGCTTCTTTTACTGTAATTTGTTTGCTGGCTCAATTATTGCGCCATCGGAAGTTCTTATCCTACACGTAATGAAATGAGACACACGTTCGTATGACAAATAATGTGTTTCGAGTTTATAAATGTGTTACAAGTAGGTTATAATAAAATAAATGTAAGTACAATTACCAAAGTACGAGTATTATAAATTAAAAATAAAATTGCTCGTACGTACGTACCGAATAATGTACATACATACTTACTGAAATCTGACCCTGCAACTTTGTATCATACTTTAACAACAGACAGCAAAAACATTTCATACGTTTTCATTAAATATGAGTAATTTTATTTTGTCCACATTTCACACAGTCATTTTACTTCAATAAACAAAAACACACTTTTATTTAAAAACAAGCCTACTAAGCCGCTGTAGGTAGTAGGAGGTACACTGTACAGTGCAATAATGAAAACTCTGATAAAACGAATAAAATGATACGTACAGCTTAAAAAAAGTAGTCTACAGTTCTGATCAACATAGGCAGTTTAAAAACAACTGAATCGCGTCGAACCGTTGGCAGAATTATTTAATCTTTGACTAAAACAGCTGTGTGGCCGAGGGTTCACCGGCCGATGGGCCCCCACACACGCGGCGAGTAAGTGAGTCCGATATACCGGGGAACCCATGAAAGAAAAAGATAGAGACAGAATATTGAAAAACTCAGGAAGAAGAGAAAAAAATGGGTTTGGTGTAGAATAATAACAACAAAGCTAGCAGGGCGATAGTATGAAGCTTTTTTTTGTGGAAGCGAATGCTTGCACTATAACTCGTCTGGGGTAGGCAAGCCGTGTGTGGGACTCGCGCAACCCATGCCCCAGTCTTTATAAAGTCTGGTGCAGAGAGAATACCCACTACCCCCCCCCCCCCCTCCCCCTCCCCCCGCGCTCCTGAATAGCCGTCGGCAGCGTCTCTACTCTAAACTAGGACAGACCCTGACACTACCAGAGACACGGCAAAGTTTGAAGCAAAGTTCGTTCTTGGCTTATCAGACAGAATTTTATGGCTTAATAATAATAGGAGCTATTGTTATGAACACACATGCATAATATAAAATATTACATTTTATTATGCACCCCGGTCAGAAGATATTCATATACATAATTACCTCTTTATCGATTCAGCATATTCAATAACCTATCATTCAAGCTGCACCTCTTCGGTCAATGCAATAATGTTGTGCAACCTAGAGGCCTACCTACTGTAACAGTAGGACTAAGTAGGAAGCCATTATGTGTATTGTCTAGGCATGGCCGTAAATTTTGCAAGCCGCAGTGTCCCCACTCCAATTTGAAGCTACAACCCCTCTTTGTGGGGACTAATTTCAGCGCAGGGCAGGAGTGTGAGGGGGGCCGTCACATCAGATGGGACATAATGGTGTATAATTAAATAGCCCCGATTTGCCTTTTGTCGATAGTTAGAAAACGCCTTGTTGGTCTAGTAGTTTAATTACCTAGACGTGATCTCGGGGTGCTAAGTTCGGTCCTAGCGTCGGCCAAAATATGTTTCGAACATAGATAGCTCAATTTTGTAAAATTGTCTTGGCTGATAGTACAATGAAGATATATATTGGTTTCTTTAGTAAATTGGGGCTCCTGAATTAGAAATAAATGGAGAACTCGTTCTGCAAAATATATATAAAATTACCAAGAAATACGCCAGGGTAATTATTGTTTTTGTTGAAACTTGCCTACACTACCTAGAGCGGTAGTGAGCATATTATGAAAAAAGCAATTCAAATTCGTGTTTTCAATCTTGATTATCGTTTGTGTAAATAGAAGAGATAGTACCTATTGATTGCATAATATTAAGTTGAAAGCTCGGATCGATAAAAAATAGTCCTGCGACATTGACAGCAATACCAGTTTTAGTATTTTCTCTTTCATAAGTGATAGTCCATTGAAAATAAAATAATAAGTAGGACTTTGTATGATATATCACAAAGTAACTAAGCATATTGCACCTAGTCGATGTGGGGTTAAGCCTTAGGGTTAAGCCTACTTAATGCTATCGATCTTTGATCATCAATTACTAACAAAAGCCATCGAAGCTTAAAATTCATTTGTTTGGCATCTGTGTAAATGCAAGTTTAATGTTTTTTTAATTTGTCCAAAAAAGTACTCTTTATTTTTATCAATTTAATTGCACATGTCACAATATACTAGTAAAGACCTACAAACTTATCTTAACTTATCGGAACAGATGTTCCGGTGGTCAAAATTGAAACTACGTGAAATGCAATGCAAAAACGATATGTAATGACAGTTTTAAATAGACAGTATCGACGCCGCCACCGGAACAGATAAGTTTGTCGGTCTATAGGTACTTGTTGATTTCGCTTAGTGCTGTCTTTGTGGTTTGACTGTTTAGTTAGATCAAAAGGAGTATGTATGTTAGTATTTTCGTTAGAGTTGTGGGTTGGATCCTTTTCAATAAGCGACGTCCAATTTATCTTTATTTGCAGTTCAATGCAACGCCAGCGCTACGGAATTTTTAAGCAACACAACCTTAAACGTCAACTAAAGTCTGTATAGACCGACAAACTTATCTGTTCCGGTGGCGGCGTCGCTACTGTCTATTTAGATCTGTCATTAAATATCGTTTTTGCATTGCATTTAGCGTAGTTCCAATTTTGGCCACCGGAACAGATAAGTTTGTAGGTCTGTAGACTAATATTTCAGATGAACGTTTAGTTTACGCTAAACTTTTATTAAATAGTTTTTTCTATATATGGGAAAGGAGGGGAATTAGGAATACATGACGAATTATTGGGTGGGTAGGTAGTTCTTTATGATTGACAATGCACCTACGACGTAAACATTCTATGGGCATAGCCCGAATAGTTAAAATTAAGAGTAAGTAAAAATATTGAACACTTAAAACTTATAACCACCATAAAACAAAAAAATGATTACATATTTATTTTTGCTCATTATAACCAACCTTACTAAAAGCAAAATAAGTGTTGATTCTGTTCTATTATGTGCTAAGTAGTTACGATCTGGCACGATAGATGGCACTCATTGCTACAACAACATTACAACAATAAATTTTATAGTGACAGTTTGTTTTTAGCATTACCCATAATCATTACCTCATCAACATTTTGAATAATATGTTAACAACATCTAGCAAGGTGTGGATATTCCATTAAATAAATCTTAAATATTTTCAAACGTCTAAAATGAAAGCCGATTACTTTAGTACGAGAACAAAGTTAAAACAAAGAGGGCCGAGCCATAAATACTTGCTTAGTAAAATATGAAAAATAAACGCTCTACTACATATTTATTCCAACACGAAAATTGAAGTCGTTAACTTTGGGGTTTTTTTTTTTTTGGGAAATATGATCCTATTACGATATTATAAATTCTATTACGTTATACCTGTAGGCATCCTGTAGCCTACAGGCTGTAGGTGTAACTCGACCATTTTATGCGATCTGCACTGTGGACGTTTCACGAATTTCATAATTAGGTATACGAGTATAATTATTACTTTTGAAAATATCTTGAGCCATATTTCTAATCACCTCGACTCGAATACACAAAGATAAAGTATATTTCACAAGCACAACTTAACTAAGAACAAAAGTCAGAAAATTGTAATTTTACATGCAGAGAAACATTAGGCAACAGTACAGAAATTAGATTAGCCTATTAAAACAGAAGAGGCTAGCTGAATTCTTGCTGAATGAGTAAAGCGCAATTATACCTACCGCAAAAGCCACCTCCTTCCTAGGACCACCACGCATTGAGTATCTGCAGTAGGTAAATTTTGCTGCTTACAGTGGAAGGTACTGTCCATTACAGTCCACTTTCTTTCAATGCATTTAATGTAAAATTTTAGTACCTATAACATTTTACTTATAAAAGCTTCCGAACCTAACTACGTGAATCGTTAGACTAACTGTCGATTCGGACATGAATTTGGCTAGGTAAGCTTACATTTTTTAAATAAGAGAAGCATGTTGATTTATTTATGTGTGCAGAATATATTCAATGGAGGGAAATCACCACCCTAATGTCGGCTGATCCAGCTTTACAAGGGTGGATTTGTGAAGCCATTGGGGTCGTAAACTGAAGCCTCCCCGACCGTTTCGCGCATCAATAGCCACCCCTCTTTTAAAATTTGTATTTTTTTATTTAGTCAAGTTATACAAAATGTACATATTTTTACATACTAAAATGTCATTAGTATCTAAGTATAACGTTGAACGTGTGGGTAATCGCCTATGTGGTAAATGGCAACTTATCGTAATTTATTTAACACAGATAACAAGTTACTAAAATTTATACACTAAAAAGGGGAGTCACCATTAAAAATGATTTTAGTGCCCAGTTTCTCATATTATAGGTAATCATTGCTAAGACCCTCTTTTTGTTATAATCTAAGACTAAGACCATAAAGTTTAATTCCCTTTGGGTTATATTCTCCTTGTTTGTATTAAAATTGCAATCCTGAAACCGAGTTAAGATTAATTTGTTCGTGTAGAGTTTTGAAATGAGTGCTAAAAATTGTATTTTAGTTTTAGTATGTAAAGCTTCCGTCAAAATAATAATTATGTTTTACGGAATTACGGCCACATAGAGAGCACACATTGTCATTTTATGGATTTGCAATAAAAAATAAATTGATATACATACAGGGGTTCGCAACCTTTTTTGCGTAGGGGGCTATGCCTCTAACCATTTATCTGCGGTCCAAAACTACTAAAATGGTCGGCAAGGAGAAAGGAATGGTATGATGTGACGACGAGCCAATATTTTATATATTCCATCTCACTTTCACCTTCGCGTGTAAAAGAGACGCACAGAGTAGCAATAATAATAATCGCACAAACGCTAATTTCGTCCCTCGCGCCCTTTCGTGCCGTTCTTGGCAACCGGTTTTGTTTGTGGAACGGTCGTAAAATGAACCAACCAATGAAAGGTCCGGGTTGGCGGCAGGCGTACCATTGGCGACGGGTGATGGAGAGCGTTGCGGCGCGGGGTGGTGCGGGGAAAAGGTGCGGCACGCCGGCATCATCGCATCGCGCGCACACTGTACAGTCGTGTTTCGCCACTCGAAAGAAGGTTATTGTTACAATGAGACTGGCGCCGGACTATCGATAAAGTGTGTTTGTATGTCGTTTTCGTCGATAATAAGTGTTGTGTTTACTTTCACTCGTGCGAATGTCTCGATCCTTACCTTTTTGTTTGTTTTTTCTTTTAATCACTGCCGCATGGGACGGCGCTTACGTTTCAGTTAACCCTTTATTTTGAAACGATGGAACGTTGTTCTTATGGTTTTTACACCAAAAGGTATTTTATGTTATTTTTTACTTTACAATTGCGATCTGACGTGGGTGAGTGCGTCGCGTGTGGCTGGATATACATAGTGGGCTAATGTGTTTGCATGACATTAACTACATTGGATCTCACATGAATACAGTGTAACTTTGGCGAATGAAGTTATAACGGAGCTCCGACACGAATATTACTATACATAATGTAACACAGTTTATTACTACCTATTAATAAAACACGGAACAGCACTTTATACCTTGTTTATAGTTTATGATCTTACACTTACACACAACAATAATATTAAGTTTGTTAAAAGTTGGGGGCTTAGTAATTATTATTATTGCAACGCTTCGGGGAAAAGCCGACAATGTGGGGCCCTCGCGCCCGAGGGTCGACAGCCGAGGGGAGGGAGAGCGCCGTCTGTCTGCACACATGCAGAACCGGTTTGCGCTCCAACTCCCCTAGTGGGCTTTAATGCTCTCTCTCGCACGCCACACGCGTCTGCATATTGCCCTCTCTATCGCACCTTTTCATTATTTTTTGCTTCCCCTTGTGAAATAATGCCAGACAAGCCGTTTTTTATTTGGGTATCTGTCCCTAAAATAGGTGTACCTAACTTTTATAACATAAGAAGTGATGGTAAGTAAGAGCTCAAACAAGATGATATTATGGCATGGATATATCGTAAACATCAATTTATCACAATAGTATGACTAACTTTCAGAGATCTATTGATAACCAAACCACTTAAAACTTTAAGGCATTACACTGTTATTGTAGTTAGACATGCATGGTGTATTTTGAAAATAAGTTACTTTAAATGCCTCATCAATATCTAATTACTTAACATTAATCACATTTAATAATTTATCAATGGTTAAGTATAAATGTTACATACCTCTGTCAATTTATAAATACTGTTATGTTGTTGTTGTTATCTAAATGTGGATAACCAAACGCGTAGCTTACTTATAGGTACACCTATCTATTATCTACCTACAAACAAATCAAGTTGTACCGTTGAGAAAGAAAAATAGTTGATCCGTTTCAGTTGGTCCGTTTAGTTGGTCGGATTGGAAAGGCAGCCCCATGGGCCCAGCCAGCCCCATTCATCTACTTGCATTCGAAGTGATATACCTAGGTCGTCATGACAACAGCATTTAAGTAGAACAATTATTAATCAATCATATTCAATCAAGAAAATCTCATTTGCATTGTTTTGTAAACAATCATTTTTTTTACCTACCTTATGCGTTGGAGTGCAGTAACCATAGAAAAATTGTTAGACGTCGAAATTTCGATAATCGATCCTCACTAAATCCAATCACATAAAATTAATAATATTATGAACGAAATAGATAATCTATATACATTGCACCTTTAACTTTGGCTAGGTTTTTAAACCTAAAATTATTGTAACGTAAAATAAATTAATATTATGAATGAAAGTACACCTTTCATTAATACACAATTTAATAATAAAATTTAATCTCTTTGCACATTATTCTATATTCGCAGTTTGTTGCAAATTGGATCTGAGATGGAACTGACTGAGTTACCACAAGATTAACAACACGTTAACAACTATTGAGTAACTGACACAATAAATTCAAAGAGAAGAAAAACTTGTTGGATTTATACTTTATACTTATAGCGACATCTAGCGAGTATGTAACGTACGAATTTAAAATAAATTACGTTATTGTTTCTACTCTAATATCGTTTGCCGGTTTATTTTTTATTTGCTTTGGTTGCTTTGCTTCCTGTAAAACTTGAAGCATTTTGTAAGTCGTACTTTTGGGATTCCATCTTCTGCGGTTAGGTCCAATGATGTGTTATAATTATAATCATAGATGAGCGACAAAATTATCTGTTCCGGTGGCGGCGTCTGAGGCGGCGTCGCTCTACTGTCCCATAGATTTAGTATATTACTGTCCTTATAGAACTGTCATTAAATATAGTTTTTGTCTGTTTTTGTCATACATTTAGTTTTTTGTCATAGATTTAGTATATGTTTTTGTGTTTTTGTAGGTTTTTGTATTGCATTTCACGTAGTTCCAATTTTGGCCACCGGAACAGATAAGTTTATTGTTTGCCGTTTTTGACATAAAACCATAGACAAATTATATTTGAATTTTGACCAGTGTCGCCAACTTAATAAAATTTCCACTAGATCTGGTGGCTTAGACACCCCTTTTGGTGGGGAAAAATTGGGTTTAGTGGCTAGTGGATTTTTAAGTGGTTTAGGTTTATTCCAGTAAGTGGTAAGCTTCGTAGCTTACCACTTACTGGAACAAACGTACCACTTAAAATGATCTAGTATTTTGCTAGGATTTATTTTTAATAATATGATGAAGACAGTCACACTGATCACTGTCGCGTAACGCAGCTCCAAAAGGTATTATCCTAATAGCATCTGAACAGGATAGTACAAATTATATATTTAGGTAGGGCTACCTACCTTTACCTACCTATACCTAACTAACTAATAATAAAATAATAATTATTATTAGTTTTTGGCTTTGTACGGTTTATACTTTAGCCACTGACGATATTTAAAAGCTTGGGAAACGTATTATACATACGAAGATATAGAAAAAAACGCGGATCAGGATCAGGATTTAATTTTCTAGTGGAATTCTGGTGGTTTGAGAGGCCGCTAAGTTTTAGTGGTTTCTGGTGGTTTACACGGCCTCATTTGGTGGGTTGGTAAAAAAACAGTTGGCAACACTGATTTTGACAGACAGAGTCAGACTAGGCTTGTTCTTACTCGGTCACTGAACGGAACGCTCCGAACTAGGACAATCGTTCACATGTACTAGTTCGGTCTTTTAGTACTATTAGTTCATTTAGTTCAATGATCACTATGACATCAGTCGGACCGGAGCCGGAGGCTCGGATCATATTTGTTTCCCTTCATACTTTGCAGGCTTAGGAGTGTCATTTTAAAATATCAAAAACTTAAAATGGATACATAAACTTACATTAATTAATTCACTTTCGCCAAAGAAAACAAACAAAATTATCCTGATCTGATCTGAACAGACTAATTTTCAAATCAGTCTTACTCGTACATCGTCCATCACGCTCACACGTACGCGTCTCTGATCTTTCAACTCTTTCTCTCTCTCACCGCTCAGTCACCCGTAATCGGTCATTTGATCCCGATGTCGCTTAACTATGGTGAATGAAATGTACTAGAAGACCGATTTGAACGATCAGAAGAGAATAGTTCGTACTCGGTCAGTTGAACGAACTATTCCCTTAATCGGACATGAACGAGTAGGACACAAGCCTAAGTCAGACATTAGACAGATGTCACTAAACTCAACAACAAGTTGTATTTCTGGGGTGATAATATTTTTATAGTTTTTGAATTTCCTACGTATTTTCACGAAATAGCAATTATGCAATAGATAGAATATTTTATGTGAGATCTTAGTGCGTAGTTATTGAGTGTATATTCCGAATAAGTGTTAAAAAATTTGGTTCGGTAACTACACTTCGAGGTTGCTATTGCATCTGCTGTATTTGGGTGTATACTTCTTAAATTTATTATTTAGGCATTAAACCTAATGGCAGGTTATTATTTAAGGTACTCTTATAGATATAGATTTCAGTTTTTTTGGAAAGAAAATTAATATACCTTTAGTAGCCTTTTAATATCAACAATGTTTATTGTTTTCCTACCCTAGTCATTCTCTTCTATTTTAAGTCTTATTTTTTCCTATTAGAATAGTAATAATGATAAGTCACTATTAATACTATTAAAATCAGAACTACATACTAAATCAAATTTAAAATATAGGATGAGTCCAAAATTGTTGGTTCTAATAAACCTCTTTTAGAGGGTTGTGTTTCAAGATGTTTTGTAGATTAGTTTTAAATTAATGCTCTTAAAGGTGTATATATTTACTTATCTAATAGTAATTCGAAAATTCTTTCAATAGTAAGATAATATCCTATTGTATTATTATAAGTAATCTTTATCTAAAAGCTGAAGCAAAATATTTATTTAAATTCCTAGCAAAACTAATGTGTACACAGTTTTTCTTGTAAATTTTAGCTGTAATTTTTATCCCACTTATTACAAGAAAATACGCTAACCCAGGTATATGTTTATTTGTCCTTCTTAAAGAGAAGTTTCTTTATCCTACTAATATTATAAATGCGAAATTCTGGATGTTTAGATGTTTGTTTGTTCCTCAATCACGGCTGAACGGATTTAGATGAAATTTGGCACACGTACGTTTTGAAACTACTGAACCGATTTGAATAATTCTTTCACTGTTGGAAAGCTACACTATCCCCCGTGAACATAGGGTACTTTTGATCCCGGAAATGTCTCATTCCCGCGGGATATTTGAAAAAAGAAATTACGCGCGGGTGAGACCGCGTGCGGAAAGCTAATTGTTCAATAAAAATTAAAACCTAGGTAGGCTACCTATATGGGATTTAATAGGGCATTTAATAGTTAATTAGGGTGAGAATTAAACAATTGGCATATTAATTTAATGTACAGTCAAAAGCACGTCAGACGTAACACTTTGGACTTTGTACCACTCTTATGCCGGGGGCATAAGTGCTATTATCGAACTGCAGGTGTTTACCGTGATGTGCTGTTGACCGTACTTGTGCAATAATATTAGGCTCACAATTGTTTATTCTTTTCACTGTCAATGGCCTCTTAAATGTTACCAACTTTTACTAATTGTAATAGTAATAATTTTTATTGACTTTTCTGGAGGCAATGTAGAGCAATTACTATTACTTCCTTAAATTTTACTATTGGTCTTAATACACAAACGTAATGGATAGTATTTAGCATTGTCAACTTTATTAAAACCTTCATCCTGATTAACTTTTTTGAAGCTCAACTATTATTATGATAGAAATCTTTAAAAATGATTAAATCTTTGTTTCGAATACTCAAGTATTTTAATTAAGTGCAAATTTAATTGAAAGTATTCTCAATTTTTCTAGGTCTGAAATTCTAGATAATATACAGAAAAAGAAAGATCAGGAAAAGGAACCTCAAAGTCCAAGTTACCAGCAGCAGTTGAACAAACCTACAGATAAGTCAATTCATTCTTCAGAACAAAATGTTAATGTACCAGTGAGTCAGCATGTGCCTGCTCAGCAACTTCTCTCTCCAACACATGGTCCGGGCCAGCAAGTCCAAGCTAAGGATGACTCTAAAGAAAAGACATTAAAAGTTGTCAATTCCACCACTATCACTTTACTCGAAAACGGGAGTATCAACGGAGATAAAGACAAAGACAATAATTATCCTAAAAATTATTTTACATTAGAGCCTAAGAATGACAAAAAGGATGAATGTAACAAAAATAGTATTACAATAACTAGAACTGTGCCCAAACAATCTCCAGGGAATGGACCGGTAGATAAGTCTAAAGGTCCACAAAAGCCAATAAAAAGGCCTCTACAGTGCTTGGAAACTCTTGCTGAAAAAGCTGGCATTACTTTTGAGGATAAGTACGAAGCTGCGAATACATTATTGGCTTTAGATAAGCAAAACAATCAATACCGACGGCCAGAACTAAAACAACCAAAATCTGAGCCTGATAATCACAATACAGGGGATGAATATAGATATAGAAATCAAAAAGAAGAAGATGATAAACTACAGGTATGTTTAAAACCAGGCTTTGATTAATTATAAAATGGCTTATTTATGCTTATTTTGCAGCTACGTCTGTTTTTAATTTATGATTAAAATTGAACACATCTAATAAAAACTTGTTTATGGCAGATCCAACAGCAGATAATTCAGCAGCAGCTTCAGCAACAGCAGCAACAACTGCAACAGTTGCAACAACAACAGTTGCAGCAACTGCAGCAACAACAGTTGCAGCAGTTGCAACAGCAAGCACTGCAAAGGCAGCATCCCCAGGCTTTACAACAACATATTAAAAATCAGCAGGATCATCAAGAGCTTGTAAGAAACATTTTTATTCATAACCTACCCTAAAAAAATTATGGTTCTAATTCATGGTCATTTATGTTGTACATGGTCTTAATTTTATGGATATACATGAACTCAAGTAGGTGTCTGTCTAACAGGTAAAATTTGGATGACTTCTAATTTTTATATATTGTCCTTATAGTATAGGTATAATGCTATCTACATATATAATCCAATGCATATGTTTGTGGCTATAGTTACAGAAGCAATTCCAACAGCAACAACAACAGCAGCAGCAGCAACAACAGCAACAACAACAGCAGCAGCAACAACAGCAACAACAACAGCAGCAGCAACAAAAGGCTGAACTACAGTCAGTACAATCTCAGCAACAGGATCTTCAACAGCAAAAGTTCCTACAGGTAAATAATGTACTCGTAGTAACAGTTTCGTTAATTTTTATATTTTGGTTTGGCTTTGATATTATTTCTTTTTAAATATTTACTTATTTAGTACATACATCGATTAATTCAACATTTATAAGGTATATCCTTACTTTGTTATTTAGTCATAACAAGGAAAAATATTTTTTACTTTATAGAATTAAGAAAAGTTTTAGTATTTAATGATATCTCAATATTTCATGTGTATCAAAGTTAATTAACGTCAGGTCGTGTAGGGTAATTAAATAAAAGCGAGTTGGAAATGTCATTGTAAAAGACATTATTGAGACTTGTTTTTTAAATAGCTGTAAAAAATTCTAAATTCGATTAGGTTGTGAACAACCAGCCAGTACATACGCAACAATTCAACGTTCCCGGCATTGGCGAAATCAACCTCAGTTTTTTGGCGTCTCCTCAAAGCAACGTCAACCTACTGTTCGATAAGAACCAGAAGACCGGCATGAGCGGCGAGATCAAGCCACAAGTAAGTATCAGCCATTGAAATATCCACAGAGAGGAAATGTCACATAAGTTATTTGAAAATATTTCGATCAAAAATGGCAGCGACTGCCGATTTTGGCCTTTAGGCCTCTGACTCTAATTTCGCGGAAGCGGTGCGGGCAACACTCGCACGCAGGCGCACAGGCGGCCAACGCTTGACAGAAGCGCACCGCTCGAGCTCGTGACAGCTCTTGACAGCCCGCGTTAAGCTGTTACCGCCCGTGCACCTGCGTGCGGGCGTTCGCTCGTCCCGCTCCCGCTTGTACGAAATTCAAGATAAGGACCTATACTCCTTAAAACGTAACATGATTAGAATGACAGCTGTCAAAGTATTGTGGCTCTCTCGCTCGCTCTCAATAAACCTCTATTGATGTGTCTCACTCTACGAACAAAATAAAATCTTAGAGATGAGACACATTGATAGAGGTTTATTGAGAGCGAGCGAGAGAGCCACAACACTTTGATAGCTGTCATTCTAATCATGTTACGTTTTATGGAGTATAACGAAGGGAAAAAGTCTTGCGTGTAAATGGAAAAAGCACAAAATATAAAAATTAAATATAGACAGACTTATAAAAACTTTACTGGTAACTTTGAGTTCATGGATAGGAAATAAATAAACTGTCTCAGTGCGGAATAGTTTTTTTTCTCATATTTCTAACAAAACTGACTTTTTGCGGAAGGCGCTCACGTTAATACTTAATGGATATTTCCTCCATGGTATCAGCTAACAATCAGCGACGACTTAGAGACGTTATAGGCGTCTGCACTCTTTCTACAATTCTTAGCACGATACCTGATTCGGCTTTGAATAGGCGCCATTTACTTTTTCCTGCTTTTTTTCATATTCACTGTTGGTTTTTTTCATAAGTACGTTACTTACCTTGACATGATAATTAGGAACACAACAAATAAAATCGGTCAAATAGGCCGAACAGTTCTCGAGAGTTTTTTTTAAATGACTAAAAAGGGTCGAGTTTTGTCAATGTTCAATGGAGCGAAGCATTCCGAAAATTAAAATCACGAACAGAATAAAACCACTATCATCCACTCCAAAACTTTAATCACGACGTTGATAATATCCGCCGAGATAAAGTGGGACTGGGCGGGCCATTTATGCAGAATTAACACGTAGAAGTGGGCCAGAGTCGGCACAGAGTGGGCATCCTGAGGTGGAAAGCGCTGCAGGCGAAGGCCCCGGAAAATATAGTGTGACGATCGGTCGTTATTCCGAGGACTGGCAGACTCTGGCTCAAGCCAGAGATGAAAGATTTAGAGAAGACCTATGCCCAGCACTGGGACAGTGTAGGTAAAATAAAAAAAATAACAAATTTTTTATTATCAATAGATCGTTATAATGCGGCTCTCGTCGAGGTATGATAATCCGATCGAAAAAGTCTAATAACTTTATTCTTATTATTAAGAACAAATGCCACATCATTTTCTATGGGGCCTCAGACTTCGTGGTTGAAGCACAACAATCTGGGGGCACGGCAGTGCCCCCGCCAAGTCGAGCGCGAAGCAAACACTGCCGTACCATCCTTTACTGGAACCATTTCGCCGCATTTTCAGGCCCCTATTTGAGAACCTCTGGATAAGACCAGAACGCAGAAATTTTCGTCATTTAGTAAGCTATAATCACATACTTAGAATACAAAATTTCAAGGCTGTAAGTCATTTAGTTCCGAAGTTAAGCGAAAGCAAAGTTTCGCATTTATGACAGACACTCACTGACTCACTCACTCACTGATGATCATCAAAATAGAACTAGTACTTCCCATAAACTCAGAGAGCTGAAATTTGGTACAGAGTTAGGGTTTAATGGCTACATAAAGGGAAAACTATAAAAACTAGTATATTCGAAGATCTGGAGTACCTGGTGACCCTGATTAGAAAACACAAGAGCCCAACCAAACTATTAGAGATCGACATATACCGCCTTTACAAAAAATACTCAACTTAGTGAGCCGCTTCATTTGGTGGTGGTGGGGGGATGGGAGGGAAAAGGGGGATGGTAGGGGGAGGGGGGAAGGGGAGGGTGAAGGGAGATGGGAGGGGGGACGGGAGGGGTAGCTGGGGGGGTGGGGATAGTATATGGGAGGGGGAGTAGGGGGGATGGGAGGGGGAAGGGGGATGGGAGGGGGAAGAGAGATGGGAGGGGGGAAAGAAGATGAGAGGGGGGTGGGAGGGGGGATGGGGATATTAATGGGAGGGGGAGGTGGGGGGATGGGATAGTACATTATCAATCCAATCCACATGAAATTTGGCACAGGTATAGTTTATAACGTGGAACAGGACATAGGCTAAAAAAATCTCACGGGAAACGTCTCATTCCAAATAGATACAAAATAAATCAATACGCCCACGTTCCTACAAAAAGAAGTGAAATCCCACCAAAAACATTCTGTAAAAAAACTAGCCAAGTCTCGATGGAGCTGCTTGTTTATCTCTAAAAAGTAATGAAATCTAGACATAGTCGTGCCAAGTCTAAGGTTCCTTACTGCGATTTCTTTAATATTATAGTTAATGTTGTGTGACTTGGCCGTTGAAGGGTACACAAGGGTACAAAACCAGGTGCTCCATTACTCCATTGCACCAATCTGTCATTGTTTACATGGTTATATCTGTTGTAACTACCTATGTTTGTTAAGCGAGATAATAGCCCATACTGGTATTGGTAATTGGACGCTAGTGTCTCATTTGGCCCTTCGAAGTTGAGTTGCAGGTCCGTTTGGCCGTCTGGCCCTTCAACGGCCAAGTCACACAACATTAACTATAATATTAAAGAAATCGCAGTAAGGAACCTTAGACTTGGCACGACTATGTCTAGATTTCATTACTTTTTAGAGATAAACAAGCAGCTCCATCGAGACTTGGCTAGTTTTTTTACAGAATGTTTTTGGTGGGATAATTATTACCTTAGTATGATGAATTTAAAGACATTCTTACGAATTCCGTTGTCTAGCACCCATAGCACAAGCTAACGCTTAGTTTGGGGCTAGATGGCGCTGTGTGAATAATGTCCAGAGGTATTTATTTATTTATTTATACACCTATGTTGTTGACCATAACATCATTGCAGTCATTAGTGTCTTTTTCTATTTGTTCTTCTTTAGTAGTACACAGCTATGTTAATTTTTTGCATTCAATATTATGAAAGATTCAGTTTTAATTATATCGTAAAAAATACAAAGGCCATTTGCTATGTAATTAAAATCATGTTGTGTTGTTGATTGCCGGACCCCCACTGTTTCATATACACACAAACAAAGCTAAAGGAAATTATAGTGTCACTGCTTAGTTCGAAATTTTTAATTGCAATATCAGTATTCAATCATCTGTAAGTACCTACCTCCGGGGTTCGAAGAAAGGGCCGGACCAAAAAAAAAATTATTGGGTTTTTCTATTCGAATACTTCCGGACTCCGGACTGTAACTAAGGTTACAGTCCGGAGTCCGGAAGTGGGCGGTGTAAAACACCCCCGTGTCTAAGCGCGTCCGTTGTTGCCTGCTCTCTCTTTCGTCGTGTCAGACTGGTCCGAAGTATTATGAGAGTGAGGGGAAAAGGGAGTGCACCGGTGCTTGCGCACTGATTTGTGCATAGTGCACATGCGTAGTTGGTTGATTGTAAAGGTTGGTCGCCATTTCCGAAAACTGGGCTAGGAGGACATTATTTTATTAACACAGATAATTTTAAAGGAATAAAATATTTACACTTTAAAATTCAAATGTGGTAATACTATAAAATGGCAGTGAAGAAGTAATATTATTACAATTAAGTATAATGAACCCTCCATTGCATGGTTACGTTCCGGTAAAAAAGGACTCCTTTTGCATCTAATAGCAACTAATAGCGCTATTTTGCTTTGTTAGTGGGCAACGATGCTTAGGCTTGAATGCCTCGGTAGGCAAAACGCATTTTCTGCCAATTACCTGTGAATAACTCACCTTAGTTATCTACATAAACGAGTATGTATATTTCCTCTCTTCGCCTGGGACTCTACTAAACACTCTACTAGTAGAGACAGCTTCGAGCTAGAAATACGAAAGTGAATGCTCTAACAGAATAGATGATTGCGATCGATTTTCGAGGCAATGCACCCCTGCATGCTGGAGTTGGGTGTACGAGTCGAACTTTCAGATGTGTACTACGTACAAAGTAACGTAAATAAAAAAATAATTCCCTTTCTATACTCTCCTCTAAGTTTATCATTTCTTTTAAAATTATTAATGTTTATTACCAAATTTCTGATGATCAGGCATATTTCTTCTTTAGAAGAAAACAAAAAAAAAACTTTACGTGCGCAAAGCTCATCAAGTGCCTACGTTACGTTAGAATACTGCAGACCACCATGTAGAGGCTATGTGTGCATAATTATAAATATGCTTATATTTTTATAACGGTGCACGTCGACTGTCATCGCTGCAAAACATCCGCACTTAAAGTTGCACATACATGCCCCTGTGTATGGCGTGGTTTAGTATGCGAATGCCTGCAGTTGCGTGCGCGCGGTCTGTTGCATTACAAGCCAGACATAACTTGAGCGTTTAGGAGTCCGCGGTGAGATTTGACTTATTCTTTGCATTCCACACTCCACGACTTAGTAATAAAAGCGTGGCACTAAACTCTATTGTTATTTTTGTGAAGATTTATTAATAAATAGGTACGACAAGTCTCAATAATGTCACTAAAACGATATTTATTTTAACTGTTCTGCCTTTAAACATTCGGTTAGAAAACAAAATAGTTTTCATTAAATCTAGCTGTTGACAATTACAAGAATCGTCATTTTCATACACCTACATAAATTCATCGCTCGTTCAAACTTTCGCGCCAGCTTAAAGTAACACCTTTTGCTATAATACCACATTTTAGACGTAAGCTTATAACTTCAGTTGCATTTTATTAGTAGAGACATAGTTGTAAGGTATCTATACTAATATTATAAAGAGGTAAGATTTTATTGTTTGTTTGTATTGAATAGGCTCCAAAACTACTGAACCGATTTGAATAATTCTTTCATTGTTGGAAAGCTACTCTATCCCGGTGAACGAAGGGTACTTATGATCCCGGGAATGTGGGGAAGGGGGCGGGGGATATTTGAAAAAAGAAATTACGCGCGGATGAAAGCGCGGGCGGAAAAGGCTAAAATTTAATAAAATTATCATTCCATCGTTCCATTACATACATACAGTGCATCATAAACTATGTACATGTCTACATTGTAATGGGCCTCGCGTACATCTTTGTAATGGAAGCAAGACCCATATTTCACATGTACTTGTAAACTTTCGATATGATTTGAATAGAGTTTGTTCGAAATAACACTGTAATTACCATATCAAATATAATATCAAGTATTCCACTGTGATGCACCGTATGTTTGGGCCACATTATGGATATGATGTGACGAGCCATTTGATGACGTCGGCTTTACACCAAGAGGTCGCGGGTTCGATCCTCGCACGGTACAAACATTCGTGTGCATGATCATGTCTGCTTCCATTTTTTTTAATACTAAGTCAGTTGGCAGACAGACACGCAGCCCACCTGATGGTAAGCGGCCACTGCGGCCTATCCCATTGAGGGACACTTCACCAGGAAGCGTCGCTCAATGTGCTGCCAATAATTCTATGTATGATTTATGTATTTAAAAAAAAGACTATATAAGTAATGTTTATTCTTTGTCTGTACATAGTACCTACACGCTACATGTTTAGGTCTGGACAGCGTGTGTCGTCCAGGAATATTTGAAAACGTATATTCATACTCTGTTTTTTTTTGTGTTTATAGATAGTAGACGGTCAAACACAAGTAGTTCAGCAGCAGATGAGTATGGCACAGCACGAACCCTCGCAACAGCATCATCAGACGGTTACTGTCGTCTCTTCGATGCCGAGCTCAATGGCGCCTCATCAGGTCGGTATGACATTGTAAAGGAACCACTTAAATTATTCTACATATACAGGGTGACTTGAAATTAGTGAACATCCTTGTAAGAGAGTATAGTACAGGTCATTTGCAACAAATTTAGTTATGTATATGATTGTGCCAAAGTCAATCAATAATGAGATACTTCAATTTAAACTTTTTAAATAAAATAATTACAAGTTATCTTTAGACTTAAATAAAGATAAAACTATCGGTTTTTTGGACTGTTTTTAATTATTTTCATTTGCTACATTCCATACAGCCTAAAGAGGACTCACTATGATTATTCAAAAAAATATTAAAATTAAAATATCTCATTAATAATCGACTTTGACACAATCATATACATAACTAAATTTGTTGCAAATGACCTGTACTATACTCCCTTACAAGAATGTTCACTAATTTCAAGTTACCCTGTATACATATAAATATAGTCACGTCTTTGTCCCGCAGGTGTAGGCAGACACAAAATCCTACCATTTACCAAGATTTTGGCTTACAACTTACATATTTATTAGTCTAATCATACATGCCCACCGGGTAATTTTGACCTGACCTTTCTGAAGACACCGCCTATTTGGTCATGAAATAATGTCCTTCTAAGCCTACCCCTACGAACGCTTATATGCACACTTACCTTATAAATTAATCTAATACTTGCGGCAATAACTAAGCACCGCAAGCTAGCTAGACTTGCGGCCGTGTAGGTAGGTATGGTTTATTCCGCCACCTACCCACTAAACGCCCCCGGTACCTCTTCAGACTGTGGCGATTGACCAACTCATCCTTTTTCTGATCTCGGTCTTTACTCTGCAGTGGGATTTATACAGTATGACAGGAAATGCGAGGGACATATTTAAACCCCAAATAGTTCATGCTTTCATATAACGAAATAGGTATAAACCAATGAGAACTCTGGTAAATATCTGTCAATAACCTTAGTCGAAATTTTCCTGAAAATCCGCGTAACGTGCGGGCACTCTTCCTTTCACAGTATTTCGTGCACTCGTTCAGGGGTAGACTTATTGTACTCGCGTACAATTTGAGTTTGGGGCATAACCATAGTTCATGCATATTAGGATAAAAATGCAAAAAATTAAAGATATATTTTTTATAGCGAATTGGACTCCTAATTCTGAACACTCTCCTTAAAGGACAATGCTCATCTAGTATGAAAAAAAACCCAGGTTGGAATCAAATGAAAAGTATCTCCAATTATTGGTAATAATATGCAATTAAATATTCCATAGGGGGCATCATCGAAATCAGTGGCGGTATGTGTGAAATTGCTATTCAACTTTTTCAGGGGTCACATAAATTATCAGTTAAAGGGAGCAGTAAATAGATACAGTTGCGGTTTAAGAGTGTATAAAATGGCTATATCTAACATAATAATTATATTATTTAATTGTATATTATTATTATTATTCAATAAAATAAAGCGTACCAGTTTGTTTGTTTTTGTAAACACGCTAATCTCAGAAACTACAAGACCGATTTTAAAAATTCTTTCACCAATGGGAAGCTACATAGTTACTGAATAATACGTGCAAATTTTTTTTTTTAAATATTTTTATAAAAAAATTTTTTTTTTAGCACTTATTCAGTAAAGTTGTAGCTTCCCATTGGTGAAAGAATTTTTAGAATCGGTCTTGTAGTTCCTGAGATAAGGGCGTTTCCAAAAACAAAAAAAACTGTTTGGCTTTATTATATTAAATAATAATAATTATACACAATTATATAATATAATTATGTTATAAATTGCCATTTTATACACTTTTAAACCGCAACTGTATCTGTTTACTGCTCCCTTTAACTGATACTTTATTTGACCCCTGAAAAATCTGAATAGCAATTTCACACATACCGCCATTGATTTCGATGATGCCCCCTATGGAATATTTAATTACATATTATTACCAATAATTGGAGATACTTTTCATTTGATTCCAACCTGGGTTTTTTTTGAGCATTGTTCTTTGTCCCTCGGGTTACCTAACACGCTGTATATTTTTTAAAGTAAATCAGTTGGCAGACACGCACATAGCCCACCTGATATTAAATGGCCAGTGCGGCCTATTCCATTTAGGGACTCTGAGTCAGGAAGAGTCGCTCAATCTACTGCCAGATTGTAGGCTCCTCAGGTCTTCTTCTGATATTAAATATGCTGAAACTTTATTATCAGGTTCAACAGCAGCAGGGAGGAGCGGGGAGCATCCAGCAACAGGCCAGCGCTGGTATCACCACGATGCCGCCCCTACAGAGTCTCCCGCCCAATACCCAGCATCCTCAGCAAATTAGGTTCGCCATATACCACAGATTATTAAATTGCCTATACTCGCTTATGTAAACCAGCACGTCAATCTACCCTAATCTGTCAAGAAGTCTCAGTTGAAATACAACTCTATACCTATAAATAGATCGACGAGCTTGAAAATGATTGTAGAAATTTGACAGATTACAGGAAAAAGTTAACGTTAAAACGTATAGGGAACTGAAGGTGCTGGCAGAGTCCAGAGAAGAGTGGAAGTTGCTCCACCGACAAGAGCGATGCTCTTAAGTGAGATTAGATTAGAGGGAAGAATATTGTGCTCAAGACTCTGGCCGAGCCGCCGACACCACAAGCCTTACGACTGTTATCCAATGACGTTCAATATACAACTAGACACCCAATCTCTAAGAAAAATTCCTCAAAAAACGTCCGAGCGGCATTGACACTGATGACATTAACACATTCTTCAAATTAATACCTTATCTCGTGGCATTAAGTGTTTAATGTCAATTGTATACAACTAAACGAAAACTCTGCCCAATAGTCGGGTGGGCAGACTTTTGCTTCGGACAATATTTGAGCGTGATTGGGAGTCTAGTTTTTTAATTGAACGTCATTGCTGTTATCCCATTGTGATCCCAGAGTATTAGTAAATGTTGCCTCTTTTTGTGGCGAGTACATGTACACTAACCCTCGAGGTAGGGTGGTGTGGTGAGGACGCTTAAAGCTTTCTCCGAAATAAGAACCACATGAAACGAATCATAGGAATCATCCGACATATCTGCTTCTTCGGAACTTGTTGGGTATGTCATATACCCCTTTAAAAAAAGTTACCTATAAGCTAAGCAAATGCCAAAGAAACTAAAGTGCTTTGAGTACCAGAAAACAGATGAACGAAAATTACAATCCTTTTATAGTAATTAGATTCTTTTTTGTGCTGCGCGAGGGTTCAAGCGGCGACCTTCATGTTGAAGGTGACTTCTCCACTACTGCACCAAATCGATTGTCGGGGTTCAATCTATTGATATCTTTTTTAACCTAGTAATCCGGTGAATTTAATAACAGTATATTTTGGTGAACCTTCGATTGCTATCATCAACATATCAATTGATTTTTTGTGATTTAAATTACTTTTACGATATCGCTGCTAATATACTCGACAATACGTATAATTAAACAGAATAAATAATGTTAAACCCCGATATCCTACTTGGAACATTGAGTTAAATTCTCTTTAGGCGTTAATTTTCTATTCATAGTGGCCGACAGAGGTACACCTGGTGCGATCCCACATTATTGCAATTTTCTACTATCTTCGTTTAATTACAAAATACTTAATTCTACGTTTGCGTTACGTGCGGGTCCTTTCATTGAGTCTTTGTACACCATCCACGTCGGCCGTATCCGCGACTACTTCGACTAAGAATGGTAAATGAAGTGAACACTTCGTTCAGGTGTCAATTCTTGTGAGTACATTGTCGGTATATAAATAAATCGTCTGCACTGAGCGAAATCTTTATTTCTTTTTTTTTGTTTCAAGAATTTAAAAATTTTGAAATTCCCCGTTCGTCCTATGGTCAACAAGTTTGCCGGTTTAATGTATGCTTTAGGCTACGTCCCCCCCCAGTAGGCAAATTGTTAGCGGTCGACTGAGTAAGCCGCAAATAAGTTGCGAACTGAAATTTCAAAGTTAGAACAATTTACGCCAACTAAAACGGGTTTTTGAAGGGAGTCGGCCGCTCACTAAGATAGTCGGCGCGCGTAACGCTGCAAACTGCTTACAGTGAGCGCAAAACTGTGGACACTCCATTTGTAATATATGGAAAGTCGTACTAAATCGATAAGCCGCAAACTGTCAATCTGTTAGTCTGCCGCTAACAGTTTGCCTACTGGGGACGTAGCCTTAATGTTTGTGTTGTTGCAGCGCGGAATGGGGCCACAGCCGCGTGCAGGTGATCCAGCAGCCGCTTCAGAACAGCACGTACCTGCAGCAGCTGTACAACGCGCAGGGCCCGCTGCTCATGCCCGGGAACATCGCCCTTCATCCCGGGATCAACTCGCAACAGATACAGGTAACGAAAAAGCTTTTATGTTCATACACATACTTCACCATAATAATAATAATAGGCGTCCCGCTGTCTCATCAATAGCCCATCAACCAGTCCAGCAATCACCTTACCGTAGACATGAATTAGTTTCCCTTCTCCTTGCAATAGTCCCTGCACTTAACTGGCGCAGTCTTTGGCTGTATCTTTTCCATGGTATAGGTAGAGATAGTGCCAGCTAGGTGTACGTATCCCACAATAGAATATCTTATCTCAAAGGGGCCTCTTCGTGTTGGATCTGTATCCTCACGTACGCCATCCAAAAGGACCGGCCTCTGTGCCGTGATTTCCCGTAGGAGAGATATAATAATAATAAGAAGATATAATAAAGATAAGATAGAGATAAGAATTAAAGATATCACGTTGTTAGAGCAAAAAGCGTGTACCTAACTAAACCTTTACCCACTAAACTCCCTCATGGATTCCGATTCACGCAACGAAACCGGATTTTCCTATCCTGTGCCTCCGTGTACGACTTCACACGGGTGTGGAGACATAAACGTCATTAAAAGAGACTATATGAATATGTGGATATGTGCAGAAGAAGGCCAAAAACGAAATGATTGCGTGAATTACGTTAGAGACATGTAAGGAGTGAGGGTTTGATGAATGTTCAAATGACGGCTTGGAGTACATTGTGTAGGAAAAAGGCAGGGTTATGATGAATACTATACTACTTCTTGATAATTTGCTTGTCACCAGGTGATAGCCGCGGGCAAACCGTTCCAAGGAAACCAGCTTGCTCCTCACATGCTTACTACTCAAGGCAAGCAAGTCCTCCAAGGCCAAGCTGGTAAGTGAAACTTATTTTGGTTCATAACTATTACTGCAGTTTCCGATAAAGTCTTTATTTAACAAACGTTAAACGTTACCTACTTAGCTAAATGTACTAAATGAGTACGGTAATAGGTGCCACCATACACTACCGAACTATAAAAGGTTACAAATCCAGTAATTCCCTTAATTATTGTTGCTAAATATTTACTTGTTATTACATCATGGTTCGACATTACTTCATCACATGCAGACCATACTTTGTGGTTCAATATTATGTTAACCAATATATTCGTATCCATTTAGATCATAGTCATATCTGAATATCCTTTAGGCGCATTTGGTCCAATTCGCGGTTGGGCCAATTCATGTTATTCGCGGTTGGTCCAATTCGCAGTTAGTCCAATTCTCGGTTGGTCCAATTCGCGATTGGGCCAATTCGCGGTTGGTCCAATAAAAAGTGTATTTTCAAAATTAAACAAAATAACATTTTTTTTGTATATAATGTACTATATATATTCATCATCATATTAGAAATAATCTGAGCACATATTGTAATGTTTGTGTTAACGGCCAAACCCGATTTCAGGACGAACTAGTTTTGCCTAGGCTTAACTAATTTAAGACAACATAGAATATTATTATAAAAGGTTTTCAGGGTTTAAAAAAAAAATAACTACGAAGGCTAAGGCGGGAGCTCCGCTTCGCTTCGCTCCCGCCTTAGCCTTCTAACCTATAACCATCCGAGTCGATTTTCAGAAACACCTTGCAAACTAGAAAACATTACCTATTTTGGCCCAACTGCGAATTGGGCCAACTGCGAATTGGACCAACTGCGAATTGGCCCAACCGCGAATTGGACCAAGTGCGAATTGGTCATTTTTTTTAACGTTTGGCCAACTGCGAATTGGACCAAATGCGCCTAAACCCTGAATATTTGCTATCGATATCTAGTATTTAGTACCAAGTAGATTATATTATGTCCTACACACGGAGTAGCTAGGGGTCCAAGAGATGGCACATCTCTTATTATTATTTGTAAATGTCATACTAATCTCCCAATTTAATTCTGTGGAAAGTCAATGCTAAAAACTTCTTGTTTCTAATATTAGTAACTACTCTCCTACTTTTATATAAGTTAAAGATAATAATCATATTATGAAATAGTTACATTCTCAATTTCTATAATGGAGTATAATTTAGTCAAAATTATTCTGACAGTCAGAACATTAACAAGCTAAGATATTTTGACTTGATGTTCGAAAATAAGAGGCTTTTTATGAGTTTGTCTTTCTTTGATTCCGCTATCCTTGTTGTAGCTATTTTCAGTATTTTGTAGCGACTAAAATAGCTTACCATAACAAAGTGATATTAATAACAATATGTATATCATATTGCTGCCACATCATATCTGCATTCTCACAACACAACAAAGCTTACAAAGAAGCCTTAGTTCTGCACATTAGCTCTACCACCCACGTTCGTAACCGTGGACTTAAATCTATAGGTGCGTGTGCGATAAGTCTAAGAACTTCTACACTATTTAGTTTTATAGTAAATTTTACAGGTCTCACTACGTATCAGGAACAAGGTTTATAAATTTTTGAAACTGAATTATGTTTGTTTCGAGTCTCGTGATTGGAAAATGTGAATGTGATTTAATTTACGGGATATATCGTTTTGTTTATTTCATTTATTTGAGCGGTATACTTTAAGTGGCATTCATACGGACACATGGAGCTTTTTTAAAAGAAAAATTTAGTGGATCATAGAAGTCACGCAGCCGATTGCTTGTTTTCGAAATATTTGTCACGTTGTTCATTGTAAATGCAGCTTTTTATTGTTTCTGCTTACAATGCATATTGCCTGGTCGCCGCGAGAACATAAGGCCGCAGATTCGGAAGATGGTATCGCTTAATTAACAATGTGAGAAATAGACGATAATAATATAGACGTTTAGAATATGCAGAGCGGTAAGGTTATAAGACAGCCTTCGCATCAAATGTGTTGATTTCACAAAAAACTTCTTATGGTTTATTCGACGTATTTCATTTAGTTTACTTCAGTAGAATTTGTTTCATATAACGTTGGAACGTGCCTGCTCTTCCGAATTTGTTACCTACACAGTTCCAGAAACTTTTCGGAGTTAAATATGTCTGGAACAGGTGATCAGCTCATTTTATCACGCTATGTATATTACAAAATCTGTTTGAGACTATACATAAAGACAATAACATGAACTAATTTTTGTAATTGATATATTTGAATTTATACAAAAGGGGATGTATAGTCTCATTCCGTGGACATGTTCATTCGGAAATTCATAAGAAACTTTTAATAGAGCCTTTGATTCTCTTGAATTTCTCATGAAACATGTTGATGTAAATAATTTTATACAGCCTAATAATAAGTCACTTTATTAATGTACACTATTTCAATTTGTTGTATGTAGAAGTAGGTAGGTAGTATTATTTTATGTTATATGCAAGGCTTATTTGAATAAGGTAGGTGTTGTTCGGTAGGGCGTTGTAGTAAAACTATATTTTTGTGTTGGCAGCGCCTTTCCCTGGCTACACGACCATCCCGGCAATACCAACGACGCAGAACCAGACATTTGTGTTTAGTCCTCTAGGGGTGATCAACTCGCAGCCAAATATACTGCCAGCGCATTCACAACCCACTGTTTCTGGAATTGGTCAGCAACAGAAGCCGGCGGAGATGCATAAGGTAAAATACGTTTAAATACCAAGGTCCAAGGGTCCATAAATTACGTGAGATGTTTAAGGGGGGGAGGGGGTCGAGTCAAATCTCATCTAATCTTACTTTGGAGAGGGGGAGGGGTCTCGGCAAATATGACGCAATTTTTTTTCTGATTGAAACAAAAAAAATTGCAATTTTGGTTCATTAGATCCAGATTGTACAATGTACATGCTTAAGATGTAATCTTATGTGTATATCGATACGAGTAAAATCATTCACTAATAATAATCACAGTAGTCACGATTTAAGTATTCTATTGTTTTTTTATTACACTTAATAATTCCAGACAAATATCATCTGAATACCAAATTATTCACACCTCAAAGCCAAATTCGCAAACGCCTCCTCGCTTCAGCCTTTTGCGCAATAGCCTCGCTCGAGACAATTGCAAATCGGCACCGATCCTTTATTCCAGTTTATTCGTATTCGTTCCCGTTAGATCAGCACGCCTCCTATGTCAGTAGATATATTATAAAGTAAAATATAGTATTAAAATCGTCTCAACTTGTAACATAAGCGTTGTATTACAATAATAAGAATCTGGAATGACGTGACAACAGCAATAGTGTCCGTCTGCGTTCTCAGATCCAGTACGTCTCTATTCTAGCGTGTACGTTGCTCTAGTTACTTTAAAACATTTTTTCGTCTTATAAACTTAATCGGCAAAGCAGTTAAAATTTTAGTTAACAAAATCATAATTATTAAAATTTATTTATAAAAGCTTAACTTAGTAATATTTTCCAATTTAAACCAACTCCAATTTCTTGGTTGACGTGAATAGTTTTGTCATTGCAAACGGATCACCTGATGGTAAGTAATCAGCGTCTTTGGACATTTGCAACACCAAAGGCATCGAACATGGGTTGCCGGCCCGAATTTTTAGCTTCCTGTCTACAATTGCCATTTGGTGTAGAGGTCGAGAAGTCGGCTATTACACCAGAGGTCGCGGGTTCGATCCCCACACCGTACAAACATTTGTGTGCATGAACATGTCTGTTTGTATCGGTCTGAGTGTTTCTACGTATAATATGTATGTATTTACAAAAAATAAAGTATATAAGTAATGTTTATCCGTTTTCTGGCACCCATAGCACAAGCTAATGCTTAGTTTGGGGCTAGATGGCGCTGTGTGAATATTGTCCACAGATATTTTATTTTTATTTTTTTATAGTAACAACTCTGTGTTGTTATTTTCGCAGGTGATGAGCGGCGGTAAAGTTGGCAGCGGCAAGGTGGGAGCGGGCGGGGCGGGCGGCGGCCAGACGGTGCCGGTTCAGGCCCAGTGCGTGCAGGTGTCCCAACCTGTGCTGAGTGCGCAACAACCTGCGCAGGCGCAGATCATAAGCCCGTTGCAGGTGTGTAGACTAAACTTGATCTTATTTATTTATTTAACAATATACAATCATAATAATTATGTCCTACAAAACCATATAGATGGTTTGACTGCAGGATCCAGTCTCCTTTATTTGCGTCTAAGAATATATCCCGTCTTAGTTCCCGAATTCCAGTGTAATGTCATTTGACTGACCCGATGGACAGGCCACCACGTTACAACACTATCCTTACTTAAATATCATCGTCTCCAGTAATCACATAATAATTATGTATAGCCCGACCATAAAAAATAAAAAACCTAGCCATATTGCTGATAAATATTGGAACTAATTTCTTCAAGTGGCAAGATATCATTGTTTATTGCTGTCTGTCAACAAGTCGAAATGATTAGGCTCGCCTTATGTACTTTAAATTGTGCATTAAAGTTTAAATGAATAAAATTAAATAAACCAGACACTCATCTGTACTGAAAGTGACACTGACATTCTGCACGGGACTTAATAGTTTATTTTTTCATTTGCCATTGAAGGGAAAGAAACCCACGTTGGCTGGACACGACGTGGTTCATTGTACTATAAAAAATTAAAAATAGTTTTTTTCTTGGGTAAAGAAATATATTAAGTATAAACAGTACTTATTATACATTTGGATCGACCAATAGCAAACACTTGTATCACAAACATTCATGATCAAAACTAAGAAAAATTGTGCCATGTAAACGTGTGTTTACTCAATTTTGTTACCATTTTGTAATGAAAAAAAAAACGTATTTTTCATGTTTTTTTTTTTACTGAAGGTTGGTTAGCCTTTAGATATGTTTAAAATATGTTATGTTTGTTTTTTAATGTATGTCTTTGGCTATAGCGAATGTCTTTTGCAACTGCGCTCCTAATCAAAGCGAATTTTTATGTATTTTTTAAAGGTTTTCCTAAAGATGAAAATACTACGTGCTATTTGGTTAATGTATGGTTGCAAAATGTATGTATTAAATATCATTACAAACACTGTTTTGTTTCTATGAATGTTATCATTCTTTTTACCAAATAATACACAAACAAAATAAATTATAAATATTAGAACATAAAAATTATCAAATGCACCTTGTGTTGGCCATCACAAAAAAAATGTATCTTCAATTCAGTTTATAAAATAATTAGAAAAATTCTAGTTGTCGACTAAAGATCAACTGGTTTAACTTAAAAAAATGAGGCCGTCTTCTTTGTCAAAATTAGCAGGATCATTGATATCTGACAGATATAATGAATCGTCTTATTTTGGTAGCAATTCTGATAGGTAGTACTCCAGTGCAAGGGTCAGCAACCTTTTGAGTCGGAAGAGCAATAAATTACGATTTTCAAAATATCATAGTTTTTAAGGAGCCACAATTTTCTTGCCAAAAAGAAATAGTACTTGCCTTAATAAAGTGTTTTGATAACCACCCACTGCTTCACATCCAAAGACACGCAGGTTGCCGATCCCTGCTCTATAGTACTCCAGTGTTTAGCAATACTGATACTCTAGGGTATTCGATTGTTACAATAGTGGACTGTTCCATAGACGGGAGGGCAGACGATGCAGTTCGCCCCATGGCAGCTCTCTGGGGCCCTGCCGCAGGTGTGGACGGGGGGCATCCAGGCAGGGGCCCTTCCCGCCGGGGGCCTTCTGGCCCACAACCCGATCTTCATACGAGGCACGCAACCTGATGCGCCGCCTTCCATGTTCATACAACACTCGCCGCAGAATAATGTGCAGCATACCAGTTAGTATACCTCTTTATATACCACTAGCGTGACATCTTAAATAACGAATGAATAAAGCGTGACGTCACGACGCCACCTATATGTCATGACGGAGTTCTCTGAAGGCTTTTTGCTAAAACAATAAACCGTATTAAGCGGACGCTTTTGTAATATATTTATTATAAAA
Organism: Mecyna flavalis; assembly: GCA_949319885.1. Classification (NCBI taxonomy): domain Eukaryota; kingdom Metazoa; phylum Arthropoda; class Insecta; order Lepidoptera; family Crambidae; genus Mecyna; species Mecyna flavalis. The sequence goes on along the minus strand of OX439425.1, from coordinate 18,453,117 downwards.
ACGTCCGCTTGAAATAAATTTTAATAGCTAAAAGTTTCCCAGGCTATTCAGGTATATGGCTTAACCAAAATTATGTATTTATGTCTGATATTTGGACAAGAAATTTAAATTCAAACCGAGGTTTATGTTTTAGACATTGCATGTTGAGATTTCGTCTGCCTGAGATGTCGTTTTTGTGTTAATATTGTTGTATTTTTGAGCCAAGCGAATTTGCTATGTGTGTTGTGTGTTTTTCTTTACGTCAAATAATAGCAACGCCTTTCATAACTTCTCTTTTGCATTGCGAAGGACTTCAATAATGTCTTCCTTATTTTCTGTTGTTGTTTGTGCACTCTCCACCTTCGATGTAAAATTCTAGTGTTTGTTATCGATTTTTATTTATTATGTAATTAAATAGGTTTTTGCAAATAATATATATATATATATAAAACTCAAAGGTGACTGACTGACTGACATAGCTATCAACGCACAGCCAAAATACTGGACGGATCGGGCTGAAATTTGGCATGCAGGTAGATGTTATGACGTAGGCATCCGCTAAGAAAGGATTTTGATCAATTCCCACGGGAACTGGAATCACGCGAGTGAAACCGCGGGCGGCCGCTAGTCTTTTAATAAATGTGTTGGAGAGTTTAGTGTTGTGCTAAAAACCCAAGTAAACCATAGTCTGGTTTACTGAATAATTTCCGTACTTAGGCTCTAATGTGCGTGAGAAATTTACTTGCATCGTCAATCAAACCATTTCATATCGATCCACACCGCTGCGATGGCCTAAAGAGCCTCTCTTCATCTCCCTAAGTAACAGGCGTGTTAATATCTATAATCTATCCGCAGAATGATAGATTATAGAGATTACTTACTTTTGCTCTTGCCACTCTTTGCCGCATTTAAGCATTTCGTTTTTCTCAAAAGTTGACTGGCAGAGAATGCTTTTAGCGTTAAGTCTGCGTTTTGTAGCCTAATTTTGTGGTCAATAAAAATTTAATAAATAAATGAGGATATGCTGTTCGATATACGAAATGTAACATGACTGTTCTGTTTACCCACAGACGTAAGCGTAGCATGCGCAACGCCGACCACAGCGAAGCCGCGCGCGTCGTCCGACGGCATGGCGAAGACGCCGCGGCCGCTGTCCAACATCCTGCCGTCGGCCGGCATCCGGCCCGCGTCCTCCGTGTCCACGCAGACCAGCGCCAACCAGGCGCAGAACCAGGTCCGTTGATGAACCTGATGGCCTTGGATCATTCAGACAGCGCTATAAAGCCCCAAACTAACGGCCGGTTCACACATGTCTCCGTTTTACTGTTCCGTTTTATCGTGTACGTTTTTTTTTCGTCGATGGCGTATGTTGTTGTATGAGCGACTTCACACATGGCACAGTATTCTGTATACAGTAATACATACGCCATCGACGAAAAAAACGTACACGATAAAACGGTACAGTAAAACGGAGACATGTGTGAACCGGCCGTAAGCACAGTTTTACAAAATAATGTTAGACGAACAATATTGGTGTAATCCATTTGCACGTCCCTTTTGTATAATGTTAGACGTACAATTGGTTTAATCGATTTGCCCGTCTTTATTGCAACCACGTAACGTGCCCCGCACTAGCCGGGCATGATGCGACAGATTGGATTGCCGCGCTTTCGATATCTCATGTAAAAATACTAACATAGAAAGGGTTAAACTCTGAAAATGTTATGAATTAAAAGTGAAAAGTCTTCCTTAAACAATAATCAATAATTTAGCCCATTTATAAAATAAATAAATAAATATAAAAAAATATCTCTGGACATTATTCACACAGCGCCATCTAGCCCCAAACTAAGCATTAGCTTGTGCTATGGGTGCCAGACAACGGATAAACATCACTTATATACTTTTTTTTTGTAAATACATACATATTATACATAGAAACACCCAGACCGATACAAACAGACATGTTCATGCACACAAATGTTTGTACCGTGCGGTGATCGAACCCGCGACCTCTGGTGTATGTAATAACCGACTTCTCGACCATTACACCAAATGGCTCGTCAACTAGAAATTTAATGCCCCACTGCGGAGCAAAGGCCTCCATCATTGAAATCACGTCTTCGTTACATAATGGATACTGGCTTAATCACCACGCTTTACAGTACTAAGCGTACAGCGGTAAACGTTATTTAAATCCTTATTTTGGAAATAAATATGAAAAAGAAAGATTTAGCGATTGACCTATTCGTTGACTAGTGAAGCATGTTCAAACTCTATGTCATTTTGTGCTTATTGAAGATACATAATAAAAATGAATGATTGTTAGGCTAAACATCGAGGCAAGCCGGGAGTGCGGTCGCCAGCGCCGGCCGCCAAGCAAGACGCCGCCAACCAAACCAACAAGATGCAGCATCAGATGCAACAACCTAAGCAACAGTGGGTTTCATAGACAAAGTCAAAGTCATAGTACCTATTTATTTTGCAATTTGGTTTACCAAGAAATTCTTTTGCACGTTTTAAAAAATTTTTTTCCTACCAGCACTTCGTCGTGAATGAATGGCCTGTTGAGAAGAAGTGCCGCAAGAAACTCAACAGTAATATGATAGCCTTTTTTAAATCATTTTGTGTTTTACAATGTTAACTTAATAATAATATAATTTTAACTTAATCAATATAATGTCAAATTAATAATAATAATGTTTAATAAGTACAACAAATAAGCATATGAGTAGATGTGCAGAGAAGCAAATCTGTTTCATGTTCACAGAGTCTTGTCATTTAAGTAATCTTCTACTTTATAGTAACCTTTCCTCATAATATGGTAATCTTTAATTTTGAATTAAAATTTATTTAAAGGTAATTCTACAAGACTTTGTGGTACTTTATTAAATAGTTTAATGCTCAGTCCAACAAATGACTTTCCTGTAAACAGTACTACTATCAGATTCAAATGTTAAAAATTAGGATAATACCTTTTGGAATTAAGCGAAAAATTACTTCAACTGCGAGATCATCATCATTGCGTATGGCTTCTTCATGAATCCTCAGATGTCGATGTCGAGTTGCTGCATAACTGCGTGATGACTTACACATCACAGATATTGACCGACAAACTTATCTGTTCCGGTGGCCAAAATTGGAACTACGTGAAATGTCAGTTTTTGCAATGCAAAAACGATATATAATGACAGTACTAAAACGACAGTAGCGACGCCGCTACCGGAACATATAAGTTTGTCGGTCTATATTATTTTGCGTTGCTGTCGCTACGGACAAGCCCAATTGGTGTCATTTTTCACTCCATTCCAAAAGGTATTATCCTAAAAGCATCTGAACCGGATAGTACTTTCTCCTTTAATTACCTTTAATGATTAGTCATTAAAAGTAATTCTAAAATAAGGTATGATTTCATGTTGTTGAAAGTAAGTGATACTTCCAGGCTGTTGGTGATGAATTCGAGCGGACAGATGGCCCAGATAGCCAGCGTTCAGGATAAGCAACCGATCAAGCAGTCTATGCAACAACAAGCCATGCTTCAACAACAGGCCCTTGTGAGTATACAGTAACCTTTTACCTTTTCATACACAATCAACTTACTTACTTTCTACTTACTTACTTACTTATTTATTTATTGACTACTTACGTACGTCTTTTTCTGATTACTAGAGTCGATATTACGTTAATACGGCGTGAGACTTTTTACTTTTGAAATAACTGGTCTTTTTATAGAAAATCTATTTGAAGGAAGTGTCGTAAGTCAATAACTTAACTCGATCTCGAACTTGATGGAACTTAAAATAGGGAAAATAGGTATTTTTTGGGTTTTAGTTGCAATTTAAGCAAATGGATGTTTACCATACATAACATACATTACTAGGTATAATAACTTTTACAAATATTAAAATTGAACTTCCCATTTATTTAGAATATCTTGAAAAATTAAACAATATGGCACACCAACTTTTTAAAGTCATAAGTTTTCTTCAAAAGAAGGGTTTCAATTTAATCAATCAAAAAATTGAATCAAAACTCAAAAAAATATTGCTTTGGCAGGCTAAGTTCTACCTTAGAAAAACGAGTCGCTCAAATATCCTAGGGTTAATCGTAGCGATATTTTCCTTTGTACATTGGTCGTTCACATGTAAAATTATAAAATATTTGTTGACATAATATAATTTGTTCTTAGCAGCAGCAGCAACATCAACAACAGCAGCAGCAGCAACAACAACAGCAGCAGCAGCAGCATCAGCAACAGCAGCAACAACAACAACAGCAGCAACAACAACAGCAGCAGCAACAGCAACAACAGATGTTACATCAACAACAGCAACAAACTCAACAGATGGTGCAACATTATCAACAGCAAGGTAAGCAAACCCATCTTTTCGTGACCATCCAATATGTTTATGGTTGTTAAAGTAAAAGGATGTTAGCTTTAAATATGTCTCCTAATCAAGTGAAACCATATATTTTTTTTAAATTTCGACTGCCTCTGTGTAACAATAGCTAAGCCGCTCGGGTATAAAATCTGAAAGTCGTGGGTTCGATTCCTGTTTTTAGTCTGGTTAGTGGTTGGACGTTTTCAGACTCCGACTGTCTAGTCAGTTAAATTCTGCCGCCATAACAGCTCTGGCTGGGTTCCGAAAATATTAATTTGGGAGCTAGTACACTTGAAATCAAAGGCTCGCAGATCAGAGGCCACCCTGTGGCAGCACATTGAGCGACGCTTCCTGGCGGCGAGCCCCTCAATGGAATAGGCCGCAGTGGCCGCTTGCCATCAGGTGGGCTAATATAAAAAAATATTCTTTTATTGTATAAGGAACGCTACAGATGCCATGTATAATTCTTAGTGTTTATATGTATAATGCTGTTAATCAAGTATTCATTTAAATATTTTATCTACATCCATACCCTAATATGTCTATCGATCGATGAGCAAACGCCCTATATTTAGATATGAGTATCTGTGGCTGCATCATAATGTTTACATTTTAGTATCGATACCTTAATTACGGTCAAATTTCGAACGTCTTCTTAAAAAGTAAAAATTAATGGATTTGAAGCTAACATATGTAAGCAAAACATCTTGATGTATTTTCAAAGGTACCAGGAGAGCATAACCGCAGCGTAACTATTCATTAAATCAAAGAGTTTGAAAGACGCGAGCTAGCCGCAGCCGGCAGGGCCTTACTAGGTTAACAAGCGACTGCGCCGGTCCACACTAATTAGTAACGGGCCAGCTTCTTGTAACTCTGCTCTCCTGGTACAGTCAGCGTCATATAGTTCGTGATACTCAGGGTACTCTAAAAAATAGGCGCAACCAAATGTCGATAATATCGGTACAAACAAAGTTGTCTTATTGTTGTAAACAGTTATGTCGCTCAAAAGGGCGATACATTTAAAATGTCATATAATTCGGTTCAGTCAAACTGCCATAAATATGGTTACAGTCATCCCGCCAATGGTATCCAAACATTCTAAGTGTTCAAAAACATGGAACACATTAGAAAAATAAGCTAGCATGAAACCTCATTACGCAATCTTGTGTTTGAATGTAATTCTATTATCTGTCAATGCATGTCAAATAACCATCAGCATCAGTCGTATTGATTTGTCATTTTCTTTCCTATTATTATGCGACTAGCCTTCCGCCCGCGATTTCACTTGCGCGTAATTTATTTTTTCAAATATCTCCCCCTTCCTCCCACATTTCTGAGATCAAAAGTACCCTATACCGGGGATAGTGTAGCTATCCAACAGTGACAGGATTATTTAAATCGGTTTAGTAGTTTCGGAGCCTATTCAATTCAAACAAACAAACAAACAATCAAATCTTTCCTCTTTATAATATAAGTGGGAAAAAAAACTAACAATCCCCACTGGTAGGGATTTGTCGGTGGGGATTTTCGGAATAAACCCTTTTTATGAAGGGTCAGTCTTTATGGTACGTTCGAACGTAACTTTATCAGAACTGCTCAGTTTATCGTTAATACGGAATGTGTTCATTTCAGTTACGTACCCAAGTAAAATTAAATACGAAATATACCTAATAACTCATATTCATTCATTGAGGTTAACATCTATTTAGCTGTACCTAGCTGTTTATTGCTTATATTTTTTTAACATATCATCCGTACTGAAATACTGAAAATTCAAGCTTCTAGTTTTGTCTAAAACGAAGCTATAGGGGATCGAGAATGGCCTGCAAAGAATGGTACGGCCGTGCCGGCTTTTTTGCTCGACTTGGTCCTCTCCACGGCCGTGCCCCCAAATATCGTAAATGGCTATGCAAGAAATTCTGAAATTCTATCCAAAACAAAAGAGAAGTCTATGACGTCGTGCTTAAAATGAAAAGGACAGCAGTAGTTTCTATCGCTTTCACTTTGTGTTTAATTTTTTAGATACTTATTGATGAGAAAAATAATATTTTAAATATTATAGCCGTAAGGTTTATTTTTCTAATGTGTTCCATATTTTTGAACACTTAGAATGTTTGGATACCATTGGCGGGATGACTGTAACCATATTTATGGCAGTTTGACTGAACCGATTTATATGACATTTTAAATGTATCGCCCTTTTGAGCGACATAACTGTTTACAACAATAAGACAACTTTGTTTGTACCGATATTATCGACATTTGGTTGCGTCTATTTATTAGAGTACCCTGCGTATCACGAACTATATGACGCTGTTTCACATCAATCCTGACTTTAAAATAGACATATTATCGTATGAATGAAGATAAAGTTATGTATGTGACTGTACATAATTAGGCATTAAAATACTCATGTGATCCTTTTATGAAACGAACGAAAAACTCACTTCGTTCGTTTCATAAAACCACATTCGTATTTTAATGACCCTCATTATGCAACAGCCACATAAATAACTAATATCGTGTAGGTATGGCCCTGGGAATGCAACAAGCCGCGCTTCCAGTTGGATCGGTGTCTCAGACAATACCAATGGCCGGGATGCCACAAACCATCTCGATGGTACAGCAAATACACCCGGTAAGTTTACATACTTATTTATTTATTACATTGGTGAACATCAATTCACTCACAGTTTCCCAGTTATGCGTTAAGTAAGGCTGCGTCCCCAGTAGGCAAACTGTTAGCGGCATACTGAGTTAGCCACAAATTTGTGGCGAACTGAAGTTTGAGTAAGCTGCAAACTCCGATAAATTTTTGCCAACTGGAACCGGTTTTGCTAGGAGTCGGCCGCTCACTGAGAGAGTCGGCGGGCGTAACCCTGCAAACTGCGTACAGTGAGCGCAAAACTAGCAAACTGTGGACACTCCATTTCCACCTAATGAGTCAGGGCTCTAAGACAAAACATCTTGCTATGCATCTTAAATGCGGCAAGTACAAATAATTTTAGTTTATCGATTAGTAATACACTGTCTTTGGAGTGAGGTTCTATAAAATTCAGTCACACGCCACAGTCTTATTTCGGAGATTATTTGCTCTCATTATTCTTTTCAAATTTTTTCTCTAGTGCCATAAATGTCCCTAATACATTATGCTACGCCTACTTTACAATGTGGTTCATTTTAATAATATTATGCACTACAGTCATAAATATTTTCCACGGCCAAAAAAAATCAAAGAATATAATTAGTATGTTGTTTCATAAAGTTTGTGGTTCAATCTTGTTAGGCAAACAAATCTCGTCCAGCAATTTGTGTATGCGTATTTTAAAAAATTACGTTGAAATAGAAGCAATTCCGAATTTCCTTAAATTGTTGGCAACTTTGATGTCAATGTCACAAAAAACTCCTACCTACAAACTCGGTCTTCAAATCAAGAACGTCGAATGTTTGTCGTTTTAAATAACATCGACGTAGAATATATCTTTTTTAAATATGTTTATTACCTTTCTGCGTGCAAATAATTCATATGCGCATATTTCAATATGGCAGACAATCCCAGTTCTGTTCAGGAATTCATCCAGTTGCTCTTATCGTTAAAATCTCTATGCTCCTTAGAAATTAATAATATAAAATTTGTATGTATACGAATAGCCTTAACTTTAACTAAATCTTGTATGTATATTCTACCTGAGTATTTTATTCTCTAGATCAATAGTAAAATGGTCTGTGTTGAGTGCAATCGTATTTTAAAACTTTGTATTTTATATTTTTCACGAATTGATTGATTGGACCAGGAGAACCTAACTGTAAAATTGAAAGAAAGTTAAAGATTTTTAAATGTCAAGTCGTTCTGCATTTAATCCAAGCAAAAAGTCTTACTTCGTCCGTCTGTGTTTATTATAACTTATAGCCCGATCAATAACATAAAAAACCTCGCCATATTGCGGAAAAATATTGGAACTAATTCCTTCAAGTGACAACAATCAAATAAAAAAACAATAAGATGTCATTCCGTATTGCTGTCTGTCAAAGTTTGATGTCAATTGTCAACCGTGGCTTGTTACTATTGGAAATTGTGAGTTATTTGTGAGTATAACCATAGCAACCAAGTGTTGCTATAACCATAGCTAATGTGGCGCCTCCAGAGCAGGTTTTTTTATTTTCTTGGTCAGGCTATAAACAATTTATTTGCAGAACCTTCATAACACTCCTGTAAAGTCCTGCATGTCATAAAAAAAAAAAGCATAGATGAACTTATTCCCACTTGATTGTTTACATCACTCGCTTGTATAGCTGGTTTTTCAACACAATATCCCTTGCCAGCTTGGAGGCATGGCGCAGACAGGAACTCTGGTGGGGCAGATCAACAGCACGCAGCAGCCGCAGAGCGCCTCTCTTACCCAGGTCCAGGCCTTGCCTCAGCAACAGGTAAACAGACAAACAGACACAACCACTTGCTTTGCTAATTTTACCTTCGAAACTAAGGCAGTTGTCCCACCGCCGGCAAGAGAACGACTTACTATCGGCTATTTTATCGCTTAAGAAACGTACAAAAGATATACATACATTCCGTGTAAACAAAAGAGATGCAAATATAAATAGTTGATCGCTGACTGTTCACACTGCCGGCGAGGAATCGCTTCACTAGTTTGTCACTGAGTGACAAGAGCTATGACAGATAACACTCGCTCGCCAACTCGTTTCTACATTCTAGCTTAACTCGCTACTCGTTCATCGCTGCCGGTGGGACAACTGCCTTATCTTAAAAGACAAATGAGACCGTTATCGCGTTATCCTGATTTTTACTAGTGTCGATGCTGGGTTATCGTCCCAAGCAATAATACGTTATGAGATCTGATCAGCACACAAGATCTTGATTAAAATTCCTTTAGCACTATGTTGACAAAGTTCAAATTCCATGTAGATGTTGATGAAATTCGACATGGAACTATAAGTATAAATAAACCCTGCCTCACCCGTTTCATATCAAAAATGTATAAATTCTAAAAGCTTTGAAAAGATCCCATATTACACGAAGTATATTTGTGAAAGAATTATATTTTAAACTTACGGTCTGATTATTTCACTTGCTTCCTTAAACGCACTTAGCATTTCGTGCTTGCTCAGAAGTGCCTAATGCCCGAATTCGTGCGAAGTTGAAGCGATAAAATGGTATAACATAATTAGATAATATTTTTTGTCCTCATAGACTCTAGTCAGCAATGGCATCGTTCAAACTTCCGTGGGCATGGCAGTGCAACAGCAGCCAGGATTGAGTCATGCAACTGCGATGCAAACGGTAAGCTGTCTTTAGATTCTTAGAGGCGGGCAACGCGCCTGTGACCCTAAGGGGGTCTCGGGTGCTTATGGGCGGCGGTGATCACTTAACATCAGGTGACCCACTTGCTCGCTTGCCCCCCTATTACATAAAAAAAATAAAATAAAAAAAAAGATTATTATTTACCTTATTACCTTCCCTTCCCACCGTGAAAATTGCGGAGAAACGCTTTAGAAAAAAGCGTATCCTTATCATATTAGGATCGCGCCATTCTTTTGGTTTTAGACTGTCAGTGTCAACTATCAGCTAATACAATCCGGTTGAACTGAGCACATTTGCGGCCAATACCACGGGTTGCTAAGATACAATATCTATGTGTCTCTTTCTATTTTGACGTTTAAATTTCTTAAGTATAACTAATTCCATAATACCTAGTCAGAGTCATGAGATGGATATGCAAATTATATTAACTAAACTCAAGACAGGTCATGAATTATGTCGTCAATCAGACGTCAAAGTAAATATTTATGCATTATCGATTGCACGGACAACCATATTATGCTTCAGTCTGCATAATTTAACACCCTTCCTTTAACGACGAGACCTGAACACATGGCTTCATGCTATTGTTACTCACTCATTAATGTCTTGACCTTGCTACGAAAAACCTGTGCACCTCGTGATTTTCATAATTTATTTATTTATGATATATGAAAATCGGTTCCAATTTATAAAAAACAAAATCAACCGTGTTGGTTAATATAGTATAATTTGTTTAGCCCATGTTAGTTATAAAAATTTACTTAAAAAACTTAAAATAACGATCAAGAGACCTTTTGTTGGTACCTATAACCAACATTAGCGTCGCGTTGCTTCCCCAGTGACCCGAGGGACGCACTAAAGTTTTGTACCCGTAATTATAGGCGTATGTGTGTGCGTGCAGTGAATATGGCAACAATGTTTTATTATGGGCACATATAATTTCTTGCATTAATAAAGAACGTCATTACTATTTATTGTATATGTGTTGATTTTAGAACTAGGACTTATATCTTTATGATATTAAGTTTCCGAGAAATCTTATTAAATTATTTACAATAGTGTGTCTTTAGTAAAATATTGGAGCCTACATATTTGAAAGACCTGTAAAAATTTGCTTAAATCGTAAGTTTGGTAGCATAGTTTGTAATATAAAAATATACCTACCCAAGTCCATTTTTTACACTATTTCCTAATAATATTTAAAAAAAAGACAAAGTCTTCTCCCTTTCCTTAGAGTTTTAGAAAACTCTACAAAACGTAGACATGATTTGGACATTAAAAATCCAGCCCTTACGTTCAAGTTCTTCCGCAAATGAGATTAACGTTCGACCTTGTCCGACACATTGTTACATGTATGTGTCTGTTGGAACAGGCGTTTGCCTGGGTAGTATTGTACCGTGTGAGTTGCGAATATGTGTAACGATGGTTGACAGTCCGCGCTAGCGATCGACGGGGCTTCCCTGCTGACCGCGCCGCTCGTCCAGGTTTCACCCGCCATTTTGCACCACGAGGTAGACACTTGATGGCGAATTATACAATAGGGTATTTGACGTACATATGAAAACTTGTATAAAATTAAAAATCAATATAAAACTGTTAAAAACCCACAGATATGATACCTTATTTTAAAAATGTGAGTGGTTAAAAATGTAAGTTTTCATAACAGCAAATATCTTATTAAAATAATTAAAATATGTGTGCCATTTCCAATCATTAATGTAGTCATTTTAATATTAAAGCTGATTGGCGTCGTTTTATTTCCACTATTCTACTTTTTTTTACCAGTTGTTAGGTTTTACATTTAATGTCTTCCTGGAGTTATGGTCCTTATTTTTTGAAAAGACTTGGAAATTTAATTGAATATTATTTTTATGATGATTTCAGTATTAGTAAATAGTATATTACGTTACTTCGCATTACAGTGCATAATAATTATTAAAAAGGTAGTGCTGAAGATATTTTTCTTTATCTATTTTTTATTCTTCATGCTTTGTCCTCATCACATGTGTTTCAATTGTGTGTATAAGTTTGATTGTTTGGTCGTTTAAACTATTATATAGCGATGTGCCAATATTATTATATTATAATACCTTAGTTTGCCTACAATTATTAAGAGGAGTACAAATTTAAGCGATATCACTAATTATGAAAGCTTACTATGAAAGGAATGACTGAATGTCGCATGATTCGTTGTTATGCATGTATGACTCAATTACTGCATGGTTTAGCGAGTAGCATTAGCTTTTTTTATAATAATAAATCCTTATATAAAGTAAATATATTAAAATATAGACTTGATTTTCTTCTTACGTTTTGGGAATAAGCTATACCGAAACCATGTTTCATAGTCTTCTGCAACACTCAGGAATTATTATATAAAGGAAACATACTATCTAACTTTATTATTTAATTCTTATTAGATTTTTGACATCTTGTTATGGAATTAAAAAAAAACTGTTGTTTAAGTTTATCATATTTTCTGTCTGGATATTTTTAAACTAAAATAATTAGAAAATGTTTGAACCTTGATTGTGATAGACATACATGCAAAAAATATATTTTTGAATAAATCGCATATTAAGTACTAAAAGAAAATATTGACATGTGTGGTCTACATTTATGTTTGACATGTACGCATTTCCCTCCGCAGAAAAGGACCAGTCAGCCTGTACATAGTATCAGACAATTTAAATCATCTGATCCCAAAGTAGTGGCTTGACACCATGTTAGTATCTAATAATCAGCCAAATAAACTATTTAGACAAAAAGACAAACAAAAGTTCAGACTTGTATCGGACTCGATCCTTGCCACATCACCTTGGGTTGGTTCTCGACCGAACGCTGCAAAGGGCTATTTACGAGTGAAATTACTGGGTATATGAGACCTAATAACTGTCGCCTCGGTGTAGCGGGCGCAGGGCAGTGCCAGACAGTAACTGCTTAGTTACTGTTTGGCACTGAACTGTCTTAGGGCAGACGTGGCGCTTACCAACAGGTGTACGATCTGCTCGTCTTGTTACACATTGCAATAAAAAAAACTTGACGTAAACGTTTTGTCCAGGTGTCCGGAAACAACCTGAGTTCGCCGCAGCTGACGTTGCAGGCGGCGCAGGGGACCGTGGGACTCATCGCGGCGCCGGTGCAAGGATCCGTACTACCGCTGCCGCCACAAGCGTTGGTCGCTCACGTCAAGACTGAAGACGATAAGAGTCAGCAGCCTCAAGTGCCGGTCTCTACGCATGTTAGTATTCGTATTTTTTAACGCTTACTATAGAGTCATCATCATCATCCCAGCGTATTCCCAATTGCATCCAGCATGGAGCTCAGGGTCCGCTTCGACTATGATCCTAGATTTGACAAGCCTGATTATTACAATGGAGCGATTGCCATCTGACCTCCGTAACCCTTACAAGGGAAACCAGACCTACTTGGAACATAATCGGGACCAACGGCTTAACGTGCCTTCCGAAGCACGGAATCATCATTCTTTTCAGAGATTCAGGTGATTCAAGCCTGCAATGTCCTAACCAAACTGGAAACACACAAAGTGATGCTCCTCGCGGGATTCGAACCCACGACCTCCGGGTTTTAGAGCCCAACGCTCTAACCACTGTACCACGGAGGCAGTTACGCTTACTATAGAGTAAGATGCTTAAAGAGGCATCGTTTAAATGAGTCCTTGCCCGTGCGCGCACTGCTGCCCGCACCTCTCTCGGTCCTCTTAGTCGTCATACCCCCCGCCCACCCTCATTTAAAAGGTCTGCATATAATTTCTTTCCCGGGGCGAGGTTTATCAAAACATAGTAATTGTAGTAAAAAGTAGTATCAATCATAGTGGGCTCCTCAGAAGCTCAAGGCGCTGCAGACGTAGGCATTTAGCGAGATGGCTCGCCGGTATAGATGGTTTCTGATGTATGAATGTAGTGATGGATGCGAGGGTGCGTGCAAGTGACTCAACACACACTGTCTTTATCATGTTTATTATAATATTATTACACTTTTTAGTTTGGCACACCATTATACGTGCGTTAGTGGACACAAAAAGAGTCAAAGACTGCGTAAGGATGGCTGATTTCATATCATATAGCATATCCGACATAAGAGACAAAAGTGTCAACTTCTGCGCAACCCTGGCAGTTTTTGTTTGGACATTGCCAAATAATATTCCTTTTCGCATACCCAGTAACATTCTCCATTGTTCACAGCAAGCGCCAGTGGTCCAACAGATAGCCCCGCAGCCGCAAGTGGCGGAGGCTGCAGTGGAACCTGTGGCCAGCACTCCCTACAGCTCCGCGGCGGTTCCTCAACAGTCCCTCACCACGGTCGCCACGGCTGACGCCTCTATTTCAACCACTACCTCTACCGTTGGTACGTGTCAAATAATTATGTACAGATGTTCTATTTTCAGCACAGATTTTCAGTACAGAAATTGGTAAATAATAAAGCCCAAAACAACGGTTCAAAAAACGGCTCTAAAATTAAAAACAGCTCTTTTTATATTAACTATCTACTGTGTAGCAATCAGCAGATAGTTAATATAAAAAGTGCGAAAGCGTTATAAAAACTATATTGTATAACCATGTCAAAACAGCTATCATAGCTTGCCGCTAGTATAGTATCTTTTTATAGGTCTTCTTGCTAAATACATACTTGGTCACAACAAATTATGTCCATTCTTTTTCCTTAAAAGGGAGGACAGCTCTTATGTTTTAATTGATGGTAAGTAATAACTACCACTATGGAGACCTGTGACTACAGTCTTTACAGGGGCGTGCATCCCATATAGGCAGATAAGCAGTGCCTACTTTTAAAAATCATTCGCGGAAAACCTTAAAAAAATATTGTAATAATAAATCTAAAAACATAAATCAGGAATTAAATTATTCCCCCAACACTTCATAATTTCATCATAACGGCGCATTCATGACTTATACGTATACCTACGTGTGTATAGAAGCGAGGTAAGCACTGGCCGAGCGCTGCCTACCAAGCGCCATACAATCGAACTTGTCAAAACACATTTTCGTATAAAATGTGTTATACGACAAAATGGAAATGTCACTCCTGCGTATAGCACAATAACCAGAAAGAACAACTTCTTAATTTAGTCGCATTGGGTAAGCAAGCTTACTCGAACAATTAAGTTTGGCTAACCATTGATTTATACGATAATTTTATAGCAGAAAAATCAAAATATAATAAAAGACGACGGAGTATGGCCCACACTATCTCACAATTGAGATAAGGCCTGTGTCCCAGCAGTGGGAACGTATATAGGCTGATGATGATGATGATGATGATGAATAAAAGACGAATTATAAACCATATTTTTTTATGTTTAAGCTAATAAATAACAATATTAATTAATTAAAGACGTTTCTACTTCCGCATTAAGCAAGCAAACATGTCAGTTCTTGTGAATCCCACCGACTTCAATAGATGGCGCTAAAAGAAATAATTGTATCAGCTTACAACTATTTTTAATCAATTTATATTATTTATCACAATTTTAATAGCTGATTTGTATCTTAAAATTATTTTATAATATTGATATAATAGATAGATTTTACTTTCCCTTTGAAAACACGCACCCAGAAGTTATTGGCTTAAAAAAGTAATGAAATGTTATTTGTTTTACGTCAAGGTCAAAATCATGCTTTTTGTTTGTGTTTACATTTCGGATATAACCTATCTTCATGTCATGGGTGCGTGTGTTAAAACTTTTAATTGCTATTTAAATAACTTACTATGATGGATGTTATTGTGTGGATACACTGATAATTTAAACAATCTTTGTGTCTTCGAGCAACACGGAACATTGTGTAAAGTGAGTGCATTTCTGACGATGGAAAAATGACAATGTTCGGTATGTGAACGTCCCCAAATTACGTTTTGTTTTGTTTATATAAATTATGATTGGATAAGTTTCTCGCCAACGCCTAATATTAAGTTTATTATCACGCAGAAAAATAGGTACCTATATTCATTTGATGCACTTAAAATTAAAATACATATTACGATAATTTTAATTGGCGCGCTGGGCAAATTTTTTTATAAGACGTTTTTGACCTAGTTAGCGTTAGTAAAACATTTACTAATGTAAGTTTTTTATTTATTTGCCAATAAATATGCATGTTTTACAATGTTGTTCTTATCCGATCGCACAAAAAAAATATTTTCGATCTATTCCTTTCTAATACCAAAAACAAATACCAATGGTAGGTATTTGTTTCCTATCGACCTGAGAAAAAAAATTACTGCCTACCTAGTCTCAAAACCTATGCACGCCCCTGCAGTCTTATAAGATATTAATCTATCAAATCATCACACAATATAAACTGCTGACATGGCCTACACAATCGGTGACAATGAGGGTTTTTTTTATAATGAAAAATCCGCTAGATTGCGTTATGTAGCCATAAGGTCCAACTAAATCGTGATTGGTTTATTCTGACGGAAGATGTAAAACGGCTATCATGAATGTCAAAAAGTACCGATCACGTTTAAGTTTACATTCTTTCGTTCGTTTCCTTAAGTTCTTCATTACAGACATTCTTTTTCAGGTTCCATGACATCCACAGAAGCGAGCAAGCCGATAGTGACAAAGACAGAAGCACCAGCCGTCTCGCTCGGCGAGCCGACGCCGGCGGCCGCAAGTCCGCCGGCCGCGTCCGTCGCACAACCCGTCCCGAGTAGTGCGCAGCAGACCACGCCCGTGGCGCCACAGGTATGACGGGAGAAACTGTAAACAGATAAATAAATATCTCTGGGCATTATTCACACAGCGCCATCTAGCCCCAAACCAAGCATTAGCTGGTGCTATGGGTGCCAGACAACGGATAAACATTACTTAAAGTCATTATGGATATGACATTCTGGTATATTTTTATAAAACAAACATGTTTGGCAACAGGTAGTGACAACGGTAGCGTCATCAACATCGTCTTCGTCCACGATGACGGCCGCCATCACGGCGCCTGTGTCCTCCGGAGGCACGACTGCACTCTTCAAACCCACGCAATGTACACCGAGGCATATTAGCCAGCCTACTGCGCATGGTAAGCCAACGTTCTTATGTTGGATCTTGTGATCACCTAAAGTAGTCAACATATTTATTCGTTTTCTTTCTAGTGTATTTCGTTTTAACTGGATAACATATTATATTTGGGGATATTTTTAAGGGTACATCAAAAAAATACTGAAATGTACATAAAAATAACTAATTGCCCACCAAAGGTTAGGTTAGCAATTCAGTATTTTTTGTTGCACAATCAGTATTTTTTGATGCACAATCAGTATTTTTTGATGCACAATCAGTATTTTTTTGATGTACAGTTAAATACACCCTTATATTTGGTGCTGACTGTACAACTACCACGTTGTGGAATTGTAGTCTTTTCTCATTTCTGTTACTGATTGTATTGTTCTTTAGCCATAAACATTCTTATCAATTTGCTTCATTTCTAATGTTTTAATACTAAAATTTACTTTTATTGCTGAGCTAGTTTTTTCCGCGTAAAAATTGCGTTTTTCATTAAATTATCATTTTAACATGATGCCGTTGGATTATCTCTTTTTCTCAGCATAAGTATTATAATAATAGGAATTACATACATACTCGCTACAAAACAAGAAAGGAAAGTAAAACCTTCTAACATGACCTAAATATTGCAGACAAAGGACTACCCAAAGCCATGGTGAAACCTAACATTCTGACCCACGTTATCGAAGGATACGTAATACAAGAAGCCGGGGAACCGTTTGCAGTAAGTATAAATAATGAACAAATCCCAACTGCTGCCTTGACTAATATAGACCGACAAGCTTATCTGTTCCGGTGGCTGCGTCGCTACTGTCGATTTAGAACTGTCATTAAATATCGTTTTTGAATTGCATTTCACGTAGTTCCAATTTTGGCCACCGGAACACATAAGTTTGTCGGTCTATGAGGGTTTTGACGCTACGTAGCCAATAGGGTCCGACTAAACTGTCATTGGTTCATTTTGACATGCATGATGGTGGTAACGCCATAGGTTGGACTTAATGGCCACGCAGCGCCGTCTAGCGGATTTTTTTATTCTGAACCACCCTCATATCGCGCCCTAATAGAAGTCTTTTGTGGGATATTGGTATACATTGTCTATTCTTTGTTTTACAGGTGAATCGACCTTTACGGGAATGGTCATCTGACAAAGAACAAGACAAGGAGAATAAATTACCATCGTCAGATGAACCACCACGTAAGTATTTTAGGATAATAAGACTGGGGAGTAGTGCTTAAGATGTTACGTGGATTTTTGAAAACTGCACAAGTTAGCAATACAGCAAAGTAGTCTTTATTAGCCATCAAATAATTGAGTGAAACATGCTAATCAAGTAATAGATTAGGGACAAGCAGCCTCAACATTAAAATAACAATTCCACTCTTTTATTATTCTCTCATGGAGGAGTCAATCACCCACTTTGTTTTAATCACAATGCTGGACAAGATTCCTGCCTTGTTTGGTTACTTCTTACCATCCTTTGGAGCATTTTTCCATCTACCAACTTCTAGAGTCTAGAGTCTTTTCTTATTATATTCTATAGCAAACAGTTTTTAAGTGCACCTTCACTCTAGTCTTCTTATTGTAGAGGTTTTTCCGCAGACGTGCGGTTTATTCAATTGAAAGATGCACTATACCTTACTTAAAATCCTAACAAATAGTTGTTTCTCCCATTGAACTACAATAATTATAGAACCGTCACCGCAAACAAAATTTTTGCGCGATGCTTTGTTGCCGTTGCCATGGTTACGGCAACAACTCATTCAAGATCTATGAGATAGGCATTTCGAACAAAACGCGTAAGCGCCTTGCTTAGCATGGCGCTTACGACGTTTTGGTCGTCAGAAAAATATACTCTGTAAGCAATCTATAGCGCTGCAAGTTTTATAGTTTGGATAGACGACATCCGCTGTAGCAAATACATCAGTCAGTCCAGTCACCATTTTGCGACACATTTTTTTGTTCCGTATAGCCTCTTTATACGTAGTACTTGTAACTCAATGGTTTCTCCCAGGTAAGAAAGCAATGTTGGAAACGGCGGCTAACTTGGCGCGCATCACGTCGAGCAACGAGAGTAACACGGACAGCGGGCAGGCCGCTAAAGCCGAAGCGGCCGACGCGCCCGACACCGCCTCCGCCGACCCCTCGCAGCCGAAGATACCCAACGCTAACAAGTGGACTGTGAGTCAATAGCTTTATGTTGTACACAGTCAGCGTCAAAATAATCTGAGCGTTCTAAAAAATATCTGAACATTTGACAAAAGTCAACCTTACCTTAAGATTTAAAAGTGCATTTTCGTTTGTTGTTTGAGAACAAATTACAACAAACGATATTTACAGCTAAAAATAAGATGTCATTCCTGTCAAAGTGTGATATCAACTGTCAATGGTGCCTTGTTACTATTGGATATTGTGAGTTATTTATGAGAGTAACCATAGCAACCCAGTGTTGCTATAACCATAGCTTTTGTGGCGCCTCCAGAGCAGGTTTTTTATATTTCTGGTCACGCTTTATCCATTTTTTTTCTGCAACAGGTGGCCGAAGTATGCGATTTCATCCGCAACATCCCCGGCTGCGCGGGGTATGCGGACGAGTTCCTGATGCAAGAAGTGGACGGAGAGGCGCTGCTGCTCATCCGGCCGGAGCACCTGGTCATGGCGCTGTCCATGAAGCTGGGCCCTGCGCTCAAGATCGTCGCCTGCATCGACTCCCTGCGCCCGGAAAGCGAGCAGACCACCAACGAGAACGACTGAGGTGAGTTTTTTTATACCACATCGGTCGGCAGACAGACTCGCAGCCCACCTGATGATAAGCAGCCACTGCGGCCTATTCCATTGAGGGACACTTCATCAGGAAGCGTCGCTCAATGTGCTGCCAGACTGTAGACTCATCTGATCTTCGAGCCTCCAATTTCAACTGTACTGGCTCCCACATCAATATTGCCGGAACACAGCCATAGCTGTTATGGCGGCAGATTTGACCTGTGGGGGTAGCTAGCCAGTCGGACTCGGAAAAAGTCCTACCACAAACCAGACCAAAGGCGGGTATTTTATACCCGAGCGGCTTAGCCACTGTTACACGGAGACGGTCAAATAATTATTGCTATTAGTGAGTATTTATATAGGTACTGCAAATGTAGACACGTGTTGTTGCCGACACGCCACACTATTACATGGTCGTACCCAACCATGGGCTAATGGTTAGGCAGCCATGGGCCCAGGGTTGGGTAACCATGGACCCACGGTAGGACAGCATTGGCCCCAGAGTGGGCAGCCATGGTCCTAGGGTGGGGCATCCATGCGCCCAGGGTGGGACAGCCATGGTCCCAGGGTGGGGTATCCAAGCGCCCAGGGTGAGACAGCCATGGGCCCAGGGTGGGGCATCCAAGCACCCAGGGTGGGGCATCCATGCGCCCAGGGTGGGGCATCCATGTGCCCTGGGTGGGACAGCCATGGGCCCAGGGTGGGACAGCCATGGCCCAGGGTGGGGCATCCAAGTGCCCAGGGTGGGACAGCCATGGGCCCAGGGTGGGGCATCCATGGGCCCAGGGTGGGGCAACCATGACTGTTGGCAATCACTCCAAAATGTAATTACTGGACTTGCCAAATCCTGGATCATTGTGCACGCGTTCTACTATTTCATCTACTAAATCAGGACAAAATCCTTGGAGAAAGAAAATGAGTCTTAAACAATAACAAAATACATGCTCATTTGCCTCCCTCATTCAAAAATAATAATTTATGCCTTTGTATCTAACGATCATCATCTCCGCGTGTTCCCGATTGCATCCAGTATGGAGCTCAGGGTCCGCTTCGACTATGATCCTAGATTTGACAAGCCTGGTTATTATAATGGAGCGATTGCCATCTGACCTCTGTTACCCAACAAGGGAAACCAGACCTACTTGGAACATAGTCGGGACCAACAGCTTAACGTGCCTTCCGAAGCACGGAATCATCATTCATTTCAGACATTCAGGCGATTCAAGCCTGCAATGTCCTAACCATACTAGAAACAATCACACGAAGTGATTATCCAAATGGGATTCGAACCCACGATCCCGGGTTTTAGGGCCTAACGCTCTAGCCACTGTACACCACGGAGGCAATTTATGCCTTTGTATCTATATTATATTATTCACTTAGGATTTTAGGCTATTCTAACTGTAATTAAATCAAATGTAATTCTTCAATTAAACAAATCCTTGTATTTCATTGTTTCAGATTTAATTGCCTTCTTGCAACTATTGGACAAAGGTAGTTAAGGTACAGTGTCCACATTACAATGGTAATGTGAGTTTCTATTTTTGTAGTTCAATCCACCGCTAGTGATTCTGTTGGCTTTGTGAGACATGTTGGATTACGTCACAAAACCGAATGTTATTGTGCGTTTAAGTGCTACGGATACAAACCTCCGGAGGACAAAACATGAAAATGAAGTATGCAGCACACGACTAAAACTTAAGATCTTCATAGATTATATACACTTAAATGTTAGTTAGTGTACGTGATTGATAAAAAAGATGCTTTACCAACTGTCAAATTATACCCAAATCATTTACTACTAAATCGATCATGGATAGTGATGGGCAGTGGATAAATACTCAAAAAGTAAATACTCGGATATTTATCCAAAATGGATAAATACTCATTTTTATCCATTTTTACCCGATATTTACTCAAATTCAAGGATAAATATCTTTTTAGCTGTATTCACACACGACTTTTGTTTCACTTGACCACATTTGACAAAAGCTTAGTATTTTGTGTCCGAATAGATACTATGGCATCAAAATAATTACTTTATTTTAGCACGGTTGGGTGTTATATCAAGTCTCAGGGTAGTTGTACCTATTATACTGTAGCATTGCTTGCTTTTGCAAACGTTGCTCGTAAGTCCGCGCGAGAGCGAGAAAAGTATGTAAGTACTTATATTCGGTTGGTTGGTTACAATAATTGTACATAAGAGGCACTCCGTGCGGTTGACACATAGAAGAACTACCGTGTCTATGAGTGGACGGCAGAGCAGAAAGCCCTAGGGGGCGCCCAGCGCCGATAGAGCGGGCCGCTGTGAGGATGCGCGCGACATTATGGTCCTCTGCTGGCAAGAGGACATGGCTCGCGCGCAACATGGTCACAGGGCGCTCGATGCCATTGGTACCGTGATACAGGATTGGCTCGGGCATCCGCACGGGTTTCTTTCATTCCGTTTGGCACAGATGTTATCCGGGTATGGCTCCTTTGCGTCATTCCTGCACCAAATCGGGAGAAAGGAATCCCCGGTGTGCCATAAATGTGGTGCGGCGGAGGACACGGCGTACTCTCGCCTTCTGCCCAGGCTGGGAGGAGGAGCGTCGTGTTCTGTGCGCGGAAGTAGGTCCGGACCTTTTGCTACCAAGCGTGGTTAATTCCATGGTTTGAAGCGAAGGAGCCTGGAGGGCAATGGCCGCCTTCTGCGAGGAAGTCATCTCGTAGAAGGAGGCTGCGGAGCGGGAGAGGGAAAATGACCCTCTCGCGCCTCCGTGTCGAAGACGTAGGCGGGGAATAAGAAGACGGCTGTACAATCGCTCTCTTCTCGTCGCCAGTGGAGGCCTGCATTGCACCGGTCACCACCTCCGTCGGATGGGAATAGTCAGGTGTTCCCGGCTAATCCCATAAGCCCCCCAGCCGGGGGCATGTGGGGCTCGCCATGTAACGCGGGCATGCGCCGGGGGTATAATGGACGGCCGACGTCAGTCGCAATGTCTGCATGGAATTTCTATGAATTTGTTACACCTGGACCCCCGGTGGAGTTTCAAGGAGCATTTTAAGCTCCTCGCTCCACGGCTGTGTGCCGCCGCCGCAGCCCTCGGGCGGGTCCTCCCCAACGTGGGGGGTCCAGGACCTGGGTGCCGTCGGCTTTATCATGGGGTGATAGGGTCGATGGCACTTTACGGAGCCCCGGGCCGGTTTGGGCGGAGAGCCTCTCCCTCTCGCTGAAAGTCCTCTTGCCGAGACCGCAGAGGGCCATCGCGACTCGGGCTGTGCGGGCTTACCGCACAGTTTCCCACGGGGCTGCCTGTGTCTTAGCAGGCACAACGCCGTGGGAACTCGATGCACTGGTTCTGGCCCAGGTGCATCGAATCCGGGTCGCGGCAAGGATGCGGGGGGAACAACCCAGCTTGGAGGAGGTGGCGCTTGGTCGTGTCCAGGCCAGGGAAGAGGCCCTGGCCAAATGGACGGTTGCCTCACCTACCGGCCTTCGCAGGTTTTGTCCGCTCACGGAAGTTTCGGACACTACCTGTACCGTGTCCCCCGTCGGGATGAGACGCCGCAGTGTCATCACTGCTACGCTCCCGACGACACAGCCGAGCACACACTCATCGAGTGCCCGGCTTGGCGACACGATCGCCGAGAACTGATCGCGGCGCTAGGCGGTTTAGCTAGCCTGCTGTTATGGTACATAAACGCATTCTCGTCCGAAAAAAAAAAGAATTTGTTACAAATGATTCATTGAAAATAATTGCCACACGTGAACACGCCGCGAACATCCAAAGTTACTATAGCCAAAAAATGTTTTACTAAAGTATGCTTTAAATTCAAGACACTTAGTTTTAACGTCGCTGTAGCCAATTGGTCGCTACAACCAAGGTCGTAATAAATGAATTCTAATCTACCTACACTTTAATTTAAAAAATAAAAGTAAAATGTTATAAAAGTATTTATCCGCCTTTTTGGATAAATACTCAAGTAAAAATGGATATTTATGAGTATTTATCCATTTTGAGTATTTATCCGGATAAAAACCCAACACTAATCATGGAACATAACTCTTGCGCCGGCTATTTAGTAACGTCATACAATACATAGTTTTATTATTTATGAATTTAGCATTTACTTATCGTTTACGCATCGTCGTGCACCTGAAGTGTTTTATTGACATTGCTAACGATTTAGTTTATAACAAAATTCGTCTAACATCCGGGTCAGATTGATCGGCAGACTAAATTTTTACAAAAGTAAATTGCATTCGTTAATCAGAATTTTAGTTGACATCGCATATTGCACTTTCTCTCTGATAAGTCACGAGGATTTGAAACTCCTTGCTTACTCTGTGCGGCTATTTTGTGTCGCCGGAAATATCGAGTGACAGAAAGAGAGAGCTTTACTTTGCCACAAACTCGGTTTCATTATAAAATGCTTAAAGAAATTTTAATGTTTTTTAACGTGTACTGGTCGAATCTTTTCATTATTGCTGTCGTGAAACTAACCCATATGGTGCATGTAGGACAAATGTCGAAAGTTCCGCCTACTTAGATATAAGCAATATACGTATTTTAATAAATCACAATTATTATTATTAATGTCTTAATTAAGTTCATATTTCATGATTTAGTTTTTATCTAAAGTTTTAATCTACTCTCTACAAATAGATGCATTGTTTTACTTACTTTAACTTACAAGTTATGGCTTCAAACTAATAGTAACGTGTTCAATAATTACTAACATAATGTGCAGTTTATTATACAAGTTATTATACAAGTTATTTATTGACCATATCTTGTGAATCAAATCTGAATGTCGACTAACTGTCACGTTTATTCATAGAGCTCTTTAAAGACAATATGGACTTCACAATTCACATCACGTATACGATATGATATAATTAAATTAACGGAACAGAGTGTAATATTATAAATTAAAAGTTATTTTTATGTATTTATTATTTTATTTGTATTTAGTTAATAATTTTTAGTGAGCCTATCAGTTGTTGGGGATTTAATCAATTGAATTTTATACAATTAAAATAAAATGTAATGAAATCTACGTTCACACTCCCAAATTAGAATATAATTAACAATATTAATGAATTAATGTTTTAGGATTAGGATAGCAGATGATTTTAGACGTCATCAAATATACCTGCAAATGCAGCTCATCTCTAACCGATTCCCCGACCATTGACTAGGTTGCAGAGCTACATTAAACTTGCCTGTACAAATGCAATTAGCCATGGTCGCTTTATATCTAATATCTGTTTACCGGGGGCATTCCTGATTGCGTTTGTACAAGATCACCGATAAACCGTAACATCACATTTTAATATACAAACAAAGTAGTGTTACGCTTAATTTGTGGTCATCTTTTTTAAATAATATAGTGGCTAACAGATGAAATAGTAGTCTGCGGTCTGTGTCTGGTAACACTTCCGGATTCGAAGCTGATCGCGCTTGATTCATGTATCTCAACAACTATGCTATAATTCGCAATAATATTATTGTAGTGCATATTGTAGCCGTGAGTCAAGCAGTTGATAAAACGGGATGCATCAATCACGATTTGCGATCACGTCAATCTTGTAGTTTTTAAATATTTTATTGATTAAATAAACGCAAGCTTGTGTAATAATATAATGGTAGAATTCTCAATTTATGTATATGTTAACGTTCGTAGTTATAAGCCGAATGATGTTAATTAATGCAAAGACACGACGAAACTCGTATTAACACCAACTATTTTATTTTTGAAGGTAAGATGTTATCAGATTAGTAGTTATTTTTAATTAATATTATAATTCACGTGTAATTTTAAGGTTGCATCGTTTATAGTTGTTATGAAATAAATATAAGTGTATGTAGTTAATTAATATTGATGGGGTGCAATTCTGTAAACCTTTTTATATTAACAAGTCACCATTTTTAATAACAAGTATCTCATTGCTTGTGAATTAATAACAGTTTTCACGGAATATTACTCAATCATGAAACTATAAAATCTATGGTGCTAATTAGTTCTATGTTGTGTGGCGTATTTCTTTTTAAATATGTAATTGCAATGTAAATAGTAATAGTAGCTAAGGCCGTTGGGTGAGACTTTGATCGAATCGAATCGTGCCCGTTACATTTTCTAGTAGAATTTTCGAATGTTAACAGTTTGTATACCCGTGCGTTGTAAATATTAGACAAAAATACACTAAGCACTTTTACATGCGTTTAGTACGTTTTGTATATAGTAATCGTGTTAAATAAAATAATTAGATACCAAAAACAGGTCAGTAAAATATCATAAAGTAAGTTGTCATAAAGGAATTTAAAACTATTTTAAGTTGAAACATAGTTTAGTGTCACTTTTCACTTTCAATAATATAAATAGGTATGTACCTACTTAAAATGATTTTAGATTCCCTTTGTGTCCGACTCGCTCTTGAAACCCTTTTTTACAAAAGTTGAATTAACATCATTAATTTTAATGTTATTTATCCTATATTGTAAAAAGTCGTCAGTAATTGTAATTATTTTATTAACATAAGTTTAACAGCTGTCGTAGCGACCGTCTGATTTGTACATTTTGAAAAATCACTTAAGGCTTGAGCACTGCCATGTTGCATAGTATAGTCACATCTGTAAATATATTCTATTATTTAACGACGGCAAGCGGCACCCGCCTTGTGTTGTCCAATACTCTTGTTTTGAGCATGTTGGGTAGTTACTTTGTTAAAGTTAAAATACCTATAGTCGCGACAGTTGCAACTCTTAAGTTAGTACGAAGTAAGATGCTATTATTTCTTATGATGTTTTAAACGTTAATAGATGCTATTAGTTCAAGTTATCCAGTGATTTATAGACAGGAGTGACTAAACAGTTCGTAGTAATTACTAGATATCTCAATTGTCCAACGTACATTGCTCAACTCAATGCAGATCCTATTGTTCACGTCGAAATTAGGAAAATAAAGCAAATGAGACTGATATAATATATCTTTTATTTCATAGTACCTAAGTCGGGGTAACTTTATGGGGCAGTTTAACAAAAATACAGTATATTTACATCTAACAATGACAAAAATGTAATACAAACTTAAAAAATGTTGGGTAACCATTACTTCGTAAAGTAATACATTTGAACATTAAAAAATATAATGCTATCCAAGAAAACATAAATCATAAAACCATAAAATAAGTTATCAATAGCTCATGAAATGATTTTAAAATTTAAGTTATACAAAGGACAATGCAAAACTTGCTAAGAACAATGGGCCCAAAAAATTTAAGTTAATGTGCAAAAATGAGATGTATACTCTATGTAAAAGACCACACACACATCATCAACTTTTATTATAATGACATCATAGTCGGCCCCAGGGGGAAAAGTTATCGTCCATAATAATTTATTAGTTTAATATTTTATATGAACATAAATAATTAACATAATAAACCTTTTTTTTCCTAGGACCAATTTTGTCGACGCCATAATAAAAGTTGAAGGTGTTTATTGGATCTACTTCGTAGGCTATGTCCCAAATCTGCACAACTTTTTTTTGGGCCCAGTCTTTTGCATTGTCATTTGACACATGTCACTCACTCGCCCCGCGCACACAGCCACAGAAACAAGCATCCAGATTCAGTCGTGCACTCTAATAGACTACATAAGTACAAACAGAGCCTTTTTACTTTCGTTTAAATTCTCTAGAAGCATTAAAAACATGCTAATTATTTTTAAATATCAACAATAACGAGGTACAGACATAAGATCATTTTAAAGTTGTAATACATTTACATAAGTACATATCATAACTTAAATCTCACGATGATTCATATACACTTAAGGATCTTACATACCCATAGCAATCTCTTAAGACAATAATAGCTATGAGGAACCCTGTAATAAGTGTCAAACTCGATAAGAAACAAATAATAACCATGTGATTAATTTGCCAGTTGGGTTGAAAAGAAAATATTTGTACAAAAACTATTCCTCGTAAACAATTTTATAAATAAATCACGAGAGAAAATGTTATCAGGTAACTTTATTTAAGGTAACTTTTAATGATTCTGGACATACATAAGTACATATATCTTTTCACCAATAACATTTGACAAATAGACACTTTTTAGTATGTTTCTGCATTGGCATAAAAAGTTTATGTACGAATTAAAAAGCAAAAACAATAATTAACATAACATTCGGTAATCTGAGCGATTTCTTATGGCAAACTGGAAATAACAACAATGAGAAAATTATCGTTCCGGAAATTTTGAAGTCATTTAAGAATTTGCCTCTCACTTTTTTACAATTTGGTACACTGTATATACATTCAATTCCAATAAAGTACATAAATATGCTGGTATTTTTTACAAGCGTTAACAGGCAATATCAATTATTAATTTATAATTGAGTACCTACCTAACTTTTTTAGGACACTTCTGATGCGGGCATTTGAGTTACTTTATTGCAGTTTACAAACTGTATTTTTCGTGACGTGGCTTGTTAATTCGCTTAAGCGTAGTTCGGGAAGAAAGCATCGGCGTGGGTGGGCTCTTCGTAGCGATAGGGAGCGCGGTTGAGGTCGTAGGTTCCTTTCTTGCCCTTGACCAGGTCGCGATGCGGTTTTAGTTTCGGACTTTCTACAAATTTCTGTAAAAAGTTGAGCGGTTCATTCTTGGGTTAAATTGTAGTGTCTATCACAGGAATTAAGCATCGTGCAAATATTGTTCTGACTCCATTTATAAATAATATTTTTTTCGCAAAAGAATTCATTGTTTGAAAAAGCTAAAAGTAATTAAGTATTTTTATCTTAGATATGACACTTTAATAATAATGTGCTACCCCTTATAAGTAAGTGGCTAGATAGTGCTTACTATAATTTAAACCTGTAATACCGGCGAAAACCAATAAAAAATATTAACCGCCTATGCCTATTGTTATATCACTACACTGGCGGATTGCAAGCGTTTCCAACGCGGAGCGGTCGCGTAGCGAACACGCCGCGTGTGCGCGGCGGCAAAGTCTTTGCGTGTCTGCAACGTATTCGCCGCGGAACCGCGACCGCTCCGCGTTGGAAACGCTTGCAAACCGCCAGTGTGGCATAGCTCTAAGAAATGCTATATTCAAGATTGCAACTTTACCCTATTCGATTCGCTGAAGTCCATGGGTTTGCTCGCAGGCAGCGGCCGGATCATCATCTTGGTCTTTGATAACGGAGAGTTAGGGCCCTTGAATGAAATCCAGTAAATGGACTGTCCCCGATGCTCTTCCGCACTCGTCGAAAATTTTCCGTTTAGATTGCTAGAACATGAGCATATTTACGGGATACTGTATGGTTTATTATGGAGTCTGAAAGTTAGACAGTGTTGAGTAGAGAATAGTAATTGGTGCCCAACGTGGTGTTCATTATTTTGCATTATTCCTTTTTTTTTGTTGTCTGTAATTGTTATTTAACCCCAGAAAGCTTCAGTGGCCTGTCTAAGCCCCCTATTATTATAGACATGACTCCCTCCCCCTGGATCCATGCTAATATATTTTATAAATTACTAGCGGTCGCCCTCGCGGTTTCACCCGCACGTAATTTTCTTTTTCAACTATCCCCACCTTCCCCCATCCTATCCCCCCTTCCCCTATCAATGTATCATATGTCCGCCTCCTAGTTCTAAGCTACCTCTCTACCAATTTTCAGCCGAATCGGTTCATCCGTTCTTGAGTTATACATAGTGTAATAATTAGAATTATAGAATATAAAATTTATAAATCAAAGAGTAATTTAACCGGCATTTACCATATAGCGATACCATTCACGAACGAAACACCCATAGGTGGTATTGTTTATACCTTTTGTCACATTCCTTGTACCACCACGCGCCACCATGCTCCGATGCGCAGGCGCCCTCCTTCCATTCATCGTTATCCATGTCGAGGGTTGAAAACTTCTGCCCAGCGTGGTATGCCAATGAATCACCTAGAAATATGTATATAGTACATCATAATCTAGTTTAATTTCATTATTATTATCAGTAAAATTGCTTGTTAACAAAAATTTGGCAACCTTATTTACAATAATTATTAACAAATTAAATGCGCTTACTATTATTCAATAACTTCGTTTAACCCATTTACATCTTGTTCAGCTATTATCCATTTTATTTATTTTTATTTTTCGTCTATCTTTATTTCATACTCATGACAAATTACAAGTGACATACATAAATCATAAAAACAAAAATATATGTACATTTTGCTCGAATTGCAATTCAAAAATATTATGTGTAACTAGAAAAGTTGAATTAAAATTTTTTTACAACAGGGGCAATATTCCCAAAGTATTATTAATTACAGTTTATTGAATTTTATTATTAAATCGATTTTGCGTCACTGCCGATCTTACTCAGCATTGACGCCAAATCCATGAGACGCAGTATAGAGGATGTCCTTGCATATTCTAACATATTGTGGAAATCTAGGATTGAAAATATCAAATTCCGTTTCAAGTTTTGCCAATATTATTGATCCTCTTCTGAATAATAGGTATTTTCCATCATTATCCATGTATGCGGCTAGAAGCCTGCCTTACATTCGGGCCAGCGCGCTAATCACTGCTGCAATAGCACTGTTCTAACTCTTCCTAATCACTCATTTATCACCTCTATATAACCATTAAGTCACTTAGAGCTCTAAAATCGTAGTCCCAAATCGGTTGTAGTACCTTTACAGAACCTCATGTACCACTTATTCTTATAACCAAAATGTTACTTGGGCGCGAAGCTTGGGCGTGTTCTCTTACTCTATGTGCCTACTTATAGTACTGACATTTTCTGAAAATAAAATGTGACCACTGCCGTGGAAGTGGTTACGTAACTATCTACTAGTATTTACTAGATGAAGATTTATTGATGAAGATACGTTATTAAACGCAAACAAAGGAGTTTGTTTTCGAAACACGGCTGGCTATGAATATTCTTTAGTTTGTTTTGTTTTGATTGTAAAGCATTATTGAATTGAATTATTTAAAACTCTAGTATAATCGTTCAAGAAATGCGATTGTTTTTGTCTATTTGTTTAATGAATCGTCAGATCGAAAAAGACGACTAGAGGTTGAAAATATTTTCATTACACGTAGGTAGAGGTCACAAGTTCGATCTCCGCTAAATAAAATAATTTGATCTAAATGTTCTCTATTTATGTAAATGAATATTATTATATTTGACCACTCCCTGAAATCCAGCGGATTTATTTATGTTACGGTGCAAAGTATATCATCGTCGAACATCGCAACCGCGTATTTTAAAGAATTAGCTCGTTTCGTATTTGATAACAAATTCGTACGACAATGGCAGTTTGTTAAAAAAAATAATTTTTACTACCATACCTTACCAAGTTCAATTTTGAAAATTCTGTAATGTAAAAACGACTCTACTATAATTTTAAGCACCAAGGCGCTGCGCAAATAGACACTTTTCGCGTTCGCTTACTTTCAAACAGGCTATTTTTGTTACTGCAAAGTAACAAAAATAGCCTGCGTCTGCGAAGCGCCTAAGAAAACGTACCTGCACTGCCATAATAAGTGCCCAGCGTGCTGATCCGGTAGCCCTCGTGCTCTGGCCCGACGGTGAACACCGAGTACCCAGCATACGCCTCCTGCCCATGCTGTGTCTCCATCTCCACGCGGAGCTCGTACAGCTTCTGATTCGTCAGGTAGTTCAGCTTCTCCAGACCGAGCCAGAACTCGCCCGCCAGGTTCCCGAAGCCGTGCTTGTAGTCCGACCAGCCTTTGTAGAAGTCTTGAGAGCCGTCGAAACGGTTTTGGAATACCTGCGGTTAAGTGGATGAAATTGATGCTCGCAGTAGAGCTAATGTCGCTAATCTATATTATATAAAACTCAAAGGTGACTGACTGACTGACTGACATAGATAGATATCAACGCACAGCCCAAACCACTGGACGGATCGGGCTGAAATTTGGCATGCAGGTAGATGTTATAACGTAGGCATCCGCTAAGAAAGGATATCTCGATATTCCCACGGGAACGGGAACCACGCGGGTGAATCCGCGGGCGCCCGCTAGTATGATTATAAAGTCGCTTACTTCTTTTTCAACATGTTGCTTTATAACCTTTCAACGCATCTTTATGCGACTTACACTTTTAAATGCAATAAAAATGAGGACTCTCTACTACTTGCAAAAAGATTCAGAGGAAGACACTCTCCTCCTTGATATAAAAGGAGGTAACTGAATGCCTAAGTATACATATACGGATAGGTATATATTGCGTTTTAACGTCAAAAAGCTATATTTTTCTATAGGTTTAGATTAGAGCCATTAATTAATAATTATGGTGAGAAGGAATATTAAAGATCTAGTCTCTTACCGTAGAACATAGCTCTCTAACAAAATCACATGCAAAAAGGCACAGCCAAGTCTTAATATAAGTCTTTTGAGTTTCATTTTTTTTTATTGCAATGTGTAACAGACGAGCAGATCGTACACCTGATGGTTAGCCCCACGTCTGCCCTTAGACAGTTCAGTGCCAAACAGTAACTAAGCAGTTACTGTCTGGCACCGCCCTGCGCCCGCTACACCGAGATGACAGTTATTAGGTCTCATATACCCAGTAATTTCACTAGCTTCAGTGCCCTTTCCCCGAAACACAGAAGTGCTTGACACACTTCTATTTAACGAGAAAATATCTGGCACTGCGGTGGTACCCGCCTAGACGGCCCAGTACAGGAACATACCACCTGGTTAACCTTTTCAACGCCAATGTCTGTTATATCAGACAAACCATTTTCGTGCCCACCACGCCAATGTCTGATATATCAGACAAAAAAACATGATCAAGAAACGTTGTATTTTTACTTGCCTGAATGAGTTAAGTATAACCTAATAATTTTTTGGAAATTTTTTTTTTATGGTCGTGGCGTGTGGGGCACCATTTTCGGAAAAAAGCGTGGCGGGGAAAGGGTTAAATCATTAAATCAGAAGTAAGATCACCCACTAACCGTCCATCCTCCTCCCGCGGTGGTGAGGTCACACAGCACGTAGAACGGCTCCATGTCTTCTGGTTTAATCTTGTAAATGCCGGACACGTTGAACCCTTGCATCTGGATCTCATGGCAGTCGGTGGGGTACCTCTCTGACCGGTCAAACCTTCCGTTCCTGCCAATAGGCCGTTGCTTGTTATATAAGTGGCCTAAGATGCCTTTAAACTGTGTCCCCTCTCTCACTCTTATGACAGGTCAAGATAAATTAAGTCCACGTCGGATAATCGGTGACTGACTTTTTGTAGTGACAAATAGAACGTACTGATAGCAGAACGCACACGTCCTACAAAAAGTCGGTCAGAAATACCATAGAAAAAAGTCGGTTACCGAATGTCGTTCATAGAAAAAGTCTGTCGTGGGCACAAGGTGAGTGCTACTACATATGAGGATTCAGGCGACTGGGACCACTACATAGCTGGGACCGCGGTCCCAGTTGCCTGATTAGTTTTTATTTATTTATTTCGTCAGGCGAGTGGGACCACTCGTAATTTTAATCACAAATCCATTGTTGAAATACAAGATTTAGTACAATTACACTTACAGTTTATTTTCTATTCCAATTTAATTTCAGTTCAATTTCAATTTAATTTAATTCCAAATTAATCTTAAATGACATTCAATTAAATATTATCTCAAGTCAATTTTAAAATTTCAATTTACAATTTTAAAATTTCAATCTCAATTTACGGATTCATGTAGATGATAAGCAATTAATTATTAAAATTACTAACTTAGATAATAACAGTCATTTTTGTAATTACTAACACAATATGGATACCAATTTTGTCCGAATTAAACGATTTTTATTTATTTATATTTAGTACAGTTAGCACAAAAGGTGTCATTAATAAAACAAAGTTATGGTCCCGGTCGACCGATTCAAAAATGTTAACAGGTAACTGGGACCGCGGTCCCAGTTTCGTATGGTCCCAGTCGCCTGAATCCTCCTACATATTCGTATGGACGGATAATGAATTTATTTAGATGAAGTTGAAAGATAAAACGCTACTTTGCTTTTCATTCTTGGAAACAAAATGTGTAGGAACTTATCCGTTTTTTCAGTTTAAAGTGTTCTTTACGTAATAAATTATAATTTTTACTTAATTCACTCCTTGAATTAAAACTTAAAAACAAATTCAAATAAAGTAAAAATATAAACAACACTAAAATATAAACTTACTTGCATTCACATTTTTTGTTCTTCTGCTCATGTAGAGATCTTCTGAATTCGTTAATCAAACTTAGTGCATCCACGGGACCGGGGCCCTCTGACCTACAAAGTCAGCAAGGAATCACATGGATGAACACGTTTTGACTACATAATATTAAAGCTTTATAAAAAAACTGACGTTTAATATGTCCGCTAAATCATGCAAAATACGAGTACGCATTTTTTTTGGGTGGACGTTTACGCTAGCATTACACCCGCCCGCGGGTTGGTTGGATGTGATCCCGCAATAATTTACTTAGTTTATTGTTATTTTTGCGTAACAAAAAGTAACCTTTATTACTCTTTAGCTATACTAAAAATCACGTAGAGCCGTTACTTCGTAGCGACGTTAAAGATGCACAAAGAAAGCGCTTCCATATTAGTTCCCCAGGGAACAAAGCATACGCCCGGGGATACTATGTATATCTCACAAGGTCTATTCTAAATCTGTACCAAGTTTTATTAAAATCAGTTATAAATACACGTGAGGACGGATACTTTCGAATCTTTCGATGTTAGATATGGATTTGACAAATGAACCGAAGACACAGTTACCTACACGCATAGGTTACACGTTACACGCATGTAGTAACAGGCAACTTTACACGTGTGTCGTGACTCCGTCGTTTTTAAAAATAATAATGGTTAATTTCTCACGATTTGGCTGTCAATACAATAAGATGAGATCCGGCCATTGTCCTGCCTGAGTACGGCGGCGTTTTTATCGTTCCGGGAGGGAAAAACTTTAAATTTTTCTCAACACAAAATTTTACATCTCTCGATAAATATAAATTAAGTATGTCGTTTTTGTACACAAATACCAACTAATGGGCCTAATTGAGCTCTATATTTTTTTTTATTAAACCATAAAGATATTCTGATAAGATATTTGGATTTAAGTACCTAACAGACGGCAAAAATGAACATTTGCCAAAAATATGTAATTACGTTTTTACATGTTACAAACCGCTGTTATTTTAGTTCGGAGGTCCCCTAGGTCCGATTCGAGGGGAAAGCCCAATACAACCATCCTTAGGTACACAAAGTGTGCGCGTACGCTTCTCTTCCAGGAGCAACCGTGAAGGCGGCATTCCACTCCACATCACAACAAAAAGAAAGTGAACTTACTTAGAGAGTGTCCTCGAGTACTGTCGGTTCTTCACTTCGGCGATGGTTGAGAGAATGGAGTCCACGCCCGCCACGACTGTCTTTACGTTGTTTTCTATAAGGTTGAGCCTCGTGTCCAAGGAACTATCCGCGTGGAATTCCGGCCCATCCACTAGTCCGTGTAAAACAAAAAAATTTAGTCGTAATAAATAATTTAAATTTTAACGTACAATGGTTTTGAACAAAATAAAACGAAAAAACTTCGATAGAGCTTACGAAACTACTTTTTTTTCCGAAGTACATAAATGTGTGCCACAAAATAGTTTTTTTTTGTTATTATGCTTTTGATGAAGGATGTCTAATGAAACTTATACGCGTTTTATTATTAGTCATCTTTCAAATATTTCATCTTGATCCTAAACTTATATAATAACATAACTACTTATATAAAAAATACTAGGTACTAATTTTATACCAACCTTTGACTGATGCTCCATTTGTGACCTTTTTATATTAATTTAAACTAAACTAAAATTACTCGTAGTTTTTACATGATCAAACTACAGTCTACAATCTATTAAAAATTGGATGATTGCTTTGAAACAATAATATTCCGTTCATCATTTTGAGTTCGTGTTATTCACACAAGTTTATTAGCTAAACATTGATAAATTATGAGTATTTCTGTTTTGCGTAATACACTTTTCTTATACAATTACACATTTTAAAAAAAACAACTTCGTTAATTAAGGTAACAATCTCTAATAAGTCTATCTTATGTTTTTTATGAGTGTAAACATTTAAGCATTTCCTTTATAGAAAATTAATAATATGAGCGATTATACATAGAAGATTCTGTTATTTTAGGCTAATAGAGTTCCAAGTGTTGTGAATCATGAATAATAAACAGCTAGTTTCAACACTAAACTACACGGTGCTATGTGAGTGATCTACAAGTCTATATCTTCATTACCAGCATGGGCCTGTGGAGTTTTCTCCACTAAAAACTTGATTTGATTCACTTCAGTTTTTAAAGTGTCCAGAACGGTTTCCAGTTTGTCAGGGTACCCGTCGCTTCTGATAGCTTTCATGATCTCCATCAGCTGTTTCAATATGCTGTTGGTTTTTTCATGCACTTCGATGTCCAGCCGATTCAATCTGAAGTCGATGCTGTCCACCTTTTTTAAATACTTTTCGCTGGATGTGATAGTCTCCATCAGTTTTTCTATAACTGCTTCGTTATCTGACAAGGAAGCAGACTGGACTACTCTCGTGATGTTGTCCTTTTTTCTGGTGGAGAGCATGGCGTCTGTGAGCTCGTCCTCGTATTCTTTCTTCCATAGAGATTTGTCGGGGTAGTCGTTTTTCCGTCTTGCTCTCTTGTCCCTGTCGGCTTCGCAAGAACTGGTGGAGAGCGCGATCAAGACAAACAGTGCTAGCGTGACCATCGCGAGCTATGAGCGGTCTGTGTGGACTGAGGCGACTGAGCTAAACCGTGTGCATCTCTGTTGCGGTCGAAACAGAAGTTTACTAACTTTGAGCGAGTTAAATAAAAACACGGAGAATACTTTAGCCGTGACTCCTCGACGTTCAGTGATTCGCACAGATTTTTCTCACGTTTGTTTACATAACTTGCCGCTAACTATTAATAAGATTACAAACATTCGTTCACTATTGCCTACGATAATGCACGTTTTGACAGAGCGATCCAGGAAAATGTATTAATTAAAAAATTCTTAAGATACTCCTTAACAACAACACCACAACATCTAAAATATAATATAATTAAACAAATATCAGACAACATCATGATCAAAAAATAAGAAGCTTAAATAGGCACTTGTATTACGGGTATCAGGAAAGGAAAACGAAAGGTACCACCAATAGTAACACAAATAACAACAGTGTTCTGATGTTGTTGTTTATGCTGAAGCTATAACAAAAATACAAAAAAACACCCAGGCACAGAACAAACTTATTCTCCTAGGTGGCAGTCGAACCCACTATACCTGCTTAGGGCAGTGTCACTTTGCTACCGAAGTTTAGGGGTAGTGTGACGAACGTTTCTTACATTGTCTCATGGCTGCAGGTTTCGCAGGCTAGCGATATGGTAGCGGTTATGATAGGTCTCACTCAGGCCAGTCATAGGGGCGTGCGCCTATAAATTCGCAAGAAAACAGAAAAAGTTTAATTCGGGTACAAAAGGCAGACTTAATGCCTCACGTCATTCTCTACCAGTCAACCTTTAACCCGCCGGTTAAGCCGGGCCTGGTACAGGTACTAGTAAAGGTAAATACTAGTTGCCTTTTTATTGCGTCAGGAAATGTTGTACGCATCGGCCCGGCGTTCCTGACAAAACGGACGTCGGACCCCCCCTGCTAAAGCCGGGGGTCACTCAGGGACGGAGGTTCGTCCCGAGCGGTGTGTCGGACTCGCACTTCGGCCCTACCGACTAAAACCTGACGATGACCCTCTCAGCGCAGTGAGGGGGAACCGAGAACCTCTATGCGGAGACAACGCCACGGAACCCCCACGCGCGCAAGCCGCTGCGGCCCGCCTCGGGCGCGCCCTGCGCCCTGCGCCGCCGATGTGCGGCGCATTACGAACCACACGGGCCATGGTGTGGCCGTCTTCTCCGAACCCGTTGCCGGGGCTGCACGCGGAACGTCCCACGCCGCCCCCGGGTTCGAGGGCCCCTTTTAGGCCCCGACAGGCAGGGGATACCTCGGTGGTATTCTTAGGCCCCCAACCGAAGGGCACACAGATACTATATGCCTGCCCCAACTTCGACCGGGTGGTGTTAAGATTTTTTATATGTACAGTGTTTGTTCTGGCTCTAAAAATACAACAAAAAGGCGCGCACCAATTCATTTAACACCTTAACTTAGGAAGATAGGTTGTTACAGGTATCGGCAATCGATAAAGAGATCGCCCTACAAGTGCACTTTTTATGAGAGGATGACGGGGACAGAAATGACCGGGAGCTTTAGGTTATTTCCACATTTATTTATTTTTGCTGTATATTCTTTTTCTGGAGCAGGGAATCGTTAAATGCAGGTGAAAGTTCCATCGCTGCTCCCTTTCGACGTAGACGGCCGGCCCGCAGATGGGCTCACATTATATAACACGCCTTCTCTAGCTTGAGGGTTGACCTGCGGGCGAGGGGTAGCTCTGCAACCCCTGCACTGCACAGGTCAACCAAGCCAAGTCTAGTGGTTACCTATTTTCTCAGATTAACCCTCCATAGGAACTCCGACTTGAGGCCTCTCGAGTAGGGTACCCGAGGATGGGTGAGGATGGGTTGGGTAATAGCCACCAGCTCGTTCCAATCGGGTAGGAAAGAGAAACCGGGGGAGTTTAGGGGTCTAAAAGCATTCTCATCCGAGAAAAAAAAGGTAGAGGTTCTCTGCATCTCTCGCGTCTGGTCTTCCTATAGACCTGATAAAGTTAAATTTTAAGTAAAGCAGTGGTAACTGGAGGAGTTGAAATTATGACTTTGCCTGACCTGACATATCGATGGAATGTTTGGAGAAGAAAACTGGCATTTTATTGTTCGAATGTATTACAATAAATTGCTTGTCCGTTGTTACGGCACTTGGTGTCCAGTGCCCATGGTGTCTAAACGCATTCTCCTCCGAAAAAAGGGAAATTCGTGCGATGAGAATGTGAGTCACGTGTGACTCAACAATGATCAACATATTGGCAAACGAGCCGTTGAAATATAGCTGCAAATACCTCTGCACCTCCAGTACCTTTTATGGATCGTCACGGAATCCCGTTAGCACGCAACAAAAAGGTCACCCAGAACAGAACATACTTACAACCCAATTTATTATAGTTCATTGCGTAAACTGGCGTGACGGTGAATGGAACGGGTGAATGAAATAGTTGCCTGTTAGATGTTGAATTGTAATGTAAGCATCGAATATTGACGTCATATAGGATTAGGTAAATTACCTCGCCTCGGGGCGGTAGAGCAATCGAAATTTTTAAGGCAAACTTAGCTGGCATTGCCATTTCTACTGCCGACTCACCTGTACGAGATTTCTTTGATATTTATCGAATTTTAAAATAGTTAATGAGATCTCAAAGTATCTTATTCCATTTGCATTTCACTAAAAGTGTCTTCAAACAACATGCATCTTTCAAGTGATTGCACTTACACTATTGGCTCTACTAGTGCAGAACCTGAATGATATAATTTTCAGCTTTAGTAAAGGATTTTAATTTAATATCTAATAAAAAACGTAAACTACGTGAACTCGGAAAACCTTATATTTATTATCTGTATTTTTCGTTTTCAATTATTTATACTAGGTTTTATGTAATCCTAATTTAATTTAACAATTTTGGTAACGATTTTATAGATCTACGTATATGATCGGTAAGATTTTTATATGACCACAGTAAAAGGTCAACGAATTATATATGATCCATTAGCTCAACAAAGCCGAATTAAGGTCTTTTTTGGTATATAATATATGGTGACTCAAATGTTAAAATTAGGTATTATAGTCGAGCAAAACTCTAATATGGACTACACCTCCGGTTGGGCGCATTATGTCCAATTCGCAAAATGTCCAACTGTCAAAATTTAAATTCTCAATTGGTCCAGTTCGCAATTAGGGATGATCCATAATGGACCATAATATTGTAAGGGTAATTGATGTTTTGGTAACACCCAACTTGAGAGTGAAAAGTATATATACTGCGTGTTTGTTTAGTCGTTGTTTTCCCGCAGCAGAACGCTTCACCTTTAGACTATACTATCGATTTTTGCAAGGATTTTTACAACAAACCGAACTCGACGCTCCATATAATTATCGTACACATGAATTTTGACTTGACCTGATTGTTTTTCCTTTTTGAGAAAATTGATCCAGCAAACATTTTAGGTCAAAATAACAATAAAAATACCAATATTAAGTGGCAATTTTTTCGGAGACCAAAATGGGGCACCTCGAATCGACGTGGAATCCACGTGGAATCCACCTATTTGGGGAAAAAAGGCACGTGCGGGCTACGTGGATTCCACGTAACTCTAGTAATTGCAACCGACAGGTCAACGGATAGGTCATATTTTCGACGTAAACTCGACGTTATCACGACGTGCCTTGTAGTTGCAATTACTATTTTGGTAATAATTTACCTCTTTTAAACGTGGATCCAACGTATTTTTTACTATTTAATTACATATTTAGGTGAAGTTTATATCGGTAGCGATGGAGAGTAAAAGAGACAAATATATATTACCTTTACACAAACAAAATGTCTAACCAAAAAGCTAACCTCTTTAACATTGATATAATAATGGCGGCTTGCTAAGTTTCCAAATTATCGCGCTTGATTACAACGCCATATTACGACAAAATCTTGTGCGATGAAAATTTCTTCGTGCATTTATTGATTTAACGTTGAAATCTACTAATGGGCTTCAAATATAGTGAAGAATTATTATTTTTTAATGTCAAGATGAATATTCTTATTATATCTTGCCTTAGCAGTATTTAGTTAAATAAACCCAACTAATTACCAGAATATAAGCGAGTAGATGTGACGTTTAACGGTATTATTCCAGAAATAACAACAAAAAATATGCGTTATGAATTATCACTTCTTCGGATTACTAAAATAAAATGGCGGTTTTACCAAAACGTTATTTTAACCTAAATATTGACCTGTAAGTATCTGGTAATTATTTTAGGTCAATGTGACATAATATTTGCGACTAAATAGTATCAGGTTACCTAATTAAGTCAATAATTCCAACCACTTTTTTTGTTTGTGTCGTGCACCGTCATAGAACAACAAGGACAGAAAAGTTCCTACCTATTTCCTGAGTCTTTCATTTCAAAATTTTCCTTTTCTGATTCTTCATTATTATTTTTCTGTACATTGTCATCATCAGTTTGATTTTATAAACTGACTTGAAGATGAATTTTCATGAAAAGATGGTGTGGAAGCCGATGGATGAGCTTCGGATGCTAATAAAGACCATCGGGCGCTTTTGCCCCGGTACCTCAAAGTTCACGAACAGTATTGAAATGTGGTTTGATTTAAAGGCTTAGGGTAACTATTTTACGGAACGTTTTTCTTTTAATCCTAGTGTATGGAAGAAGAAAGTTTTACCAATTATTGATTTTCAATAATATAATAAATATTATATTAAACTGTGATACGCTCTCTGGCGCTTGGGCGCAATCCTTTCAACATTGCAACACACAGTACTACATATGTATACATGTTACAGTCAAAACCTAAAACCAGTCAATATCGATATTGACTGAGGATTCGGTTCTGGCACTCGCCGGCCTGCTACGGCGGCACGCTCGCTTCGCTCGCTCTGTTTCTACAGTTTAATTTTTTTACAGTTTACCTTTTGTAATATCTAAGCGGTGTAGCAGTAACTCACGCACGGTTATTGCATTTCCATGTATATTTTACATATTTTAACTATTGTGATAGAAAATATACCTAATATTATACATGCATACACTACATTTAGTAACTAAAAATAACAATCGCTAAATGAACAAAAAACCTAATTTTACAAAACATCAATTATCTCTAAACTTGCTTTCACTGAGGTACCGCTTTTGTCCTTAGTAGGTTCTTTATTAGTGATCGAAGTTAGTAGGGCAGTATAGTAGGAAGTTGAATATCTGTACAGTTTTTTATCTTTGCCCATTGGACAGTAAGTGAAACTTTAATGATAAAAGATAGGTTACATGTAATACGTCGTAGTTTGCCAAAGACTGACTTACTTTTAACTAAACCACGATAAACGTCAAGTCGCCAACATCACTAAGACTTATAAGTTAAATTACTGAGTAAATCTAACGTTAAAGTTATCAGAACATAACCTAACGGTGTTGCAAACACATTACAAGTATCTCTCACTTGATTGTCGTACTTAGGTATTTACTATTGGTGAGATTTACTTCAAATTTGGTGTCATATTCAACTTAGAATCGATGACCTTAATGGTCACTGAATAAGAAATAATTACATCGCAAATACCAAGCAATCACTTACAAGTATTTATGACTTATTGGTCAAGCTTTCAACCGTCAATTCTACCATTTTTTCCGACTTACTTTCGACTTTTAAGTTTTCTACCAAATTCAGTGAAAATAACGTTTTAATTACTATATATTTCGACGTAGCAGTTAAAGTGTGTATTAAGTGAAAAAAAAAGTTGCGTGAGACGTTATTTTTACTTAAATTGGTAATATATTCTTTAGTCTTGGACCAAAACACTTAAAATGTTTGCTGGGGAGCGGTTAGTGTAAATTTTTGAAACTATGATTTTTTAATCGGGCTTTTGGCCTCTCCATTGGCGTAATAATCATTGCACAGCTGCAAATAGTTTTCTATCTATGAGAAGCTAAAATGACCACGTTTGTATGAAAAAAGCTCAGTCGCCAGGTTTTATTGCCGGTGAGTTTATATAATAAATATCCCAGGACACTATTCACATAGCGCCGTCTATCACTAAACTTAGGATAGCTTGTACTGTGGTTGCCAGCATAACTCATATTCACACATACATATTCTACATAGAAACAGACATGTTAATGCACACAATGTTTGTACCGTGCGGGAATCGAACCCGCGACTACTTGCTGTAATGGCCGACTTAACCATTACACCAAATGGCTTGTCATTTCCAATCTCATTACGGGTATAAAAAGTTTGCATCCACAACCGGCGACAAAGTTCGCAGCTAGATTGATGTTTCGTGCAGCGTGAAGTTACAAAGGAGTTTCCCAGTGTGGGAAAAATTTTAGCGTCTAAAAGAAATTCTCATCGAACCGAAACCTGATGACCGCTGGCCCCAATTTTACACAAACCACGTCACGTA
This sequence comes from Mecyna flavalis, assembly GCA_949319885.1. NCBI lineage: Eukaryota > Metazoa > Arthropoda > Insecta > Lepidoptera > Crambidae > Mecyna > Mecyna flavalis. The sequence goes on along the minus strand of OX439425.1, from coordinate 18,410,421 downwards.
TAAACACAGTTTGCCATTCAGTATTTACCTACTTAAAGAATAGTATGAATCAGTTCTTGCAGGCTTGTTTTTTGACTACTAATTTTTACAATAGGTACATACAACCGAGACCGATAAAAACGTACAAGATCGTGCACACAAATGTTAGCACCGTGCGGGGATCGAACCCGCGACCTTTTGGTGCAAAAGCCGAATTCTCAACCTTTACACTACAATAGCTCGTCCAATATTTATTTCTACGTAACTAAAATTTTTAACGATATAGGAGCAAAGAACAGGTGTCACAGTACCTAGTAGATTGTCGCCTCTCATCTTCGGCGAGGCGATGTTCTCCAGCACCGAAGACTTCAATTTGTCCAAGTCATTTTTCAACGACTTGAGAGACGTTTCCAGCATATTGGCCGGAGAAGCTTTCACCAGCCGCATCAACTCCGATAGATACTTGAGGATGCTGTTGGACCTCTCTTGAAACGTGCTATCTAAATGATTAACCTTGCGATCAACCGTTTCAACCAACTTCAAATATCTCTCACTGGCCATCAGGGTTTCAACAAACTTTTCTACCACAGCCTCCCCCTTAGGCTTATTCGTAGTCGTTGGAACGTGCGAAACATTCTGTCTGTAGTACACTTCGTCTGCCTCGTCTGACATCTTTTCACGGAGTCTATAATTGTCCCGTTTTGCTGAGGACAACCAGAAGAACAAAACCAAAATAGAAATTTTCTTAAATTCCATTATCACCGGAACAAGTGCTCTGTATCACCACACATAAGATAATGACCTCTCTCGACCACTCTCTCACACATGTTTTAAGATGAAGACAAGTTATTTTAAAACATTTTACTCCTATAATCTCGTATTACTGCCATTGTTACTGGGCTCCACAATGTGATATGTTTTTAAATATTGAGCCTGTATTTGCTTTGGTAGGTACTCTTACCATGAAACTTTCACTTTCATTCAAATGTTAGATCATTTACTTTTTCACCCCACCTCTCATACTGTTTAACTAATCTTTGCCAATTCACTATCGAAGACAGCCTTGTTTTTTTTTGACGCCAGTATTAGGATACAATAATCATAATAATTATTATTTTTCCTGCGGGATATTACAGTACTGAGTACAAGTCCAACACATGCGGCTTATGCACCAGGGGTTTTGGGTTTGGATCCAACCCGGGACAAATATTTATAAATATATGAAAATACTTTATTTCAGTAGTATTATTAGCATTTTTTTCTTATAAATTATGATAGTTATTGGTAGTAAATATTATATTATTTATAGGCTTATTTTATCTGACCAGTGATTGTAGCTATCCAGTGGCTTTAGATAGGAAAATCCTGACAAGCAGTAATCGTCTTCAGAACGCTGTTGTCGCTGGCCATCATGGCCGCCGCAAAAGGGACGAAGCTTTTTTGCGCATACGCATGAAAACCGTCAACCCTCAGGAATGTTCGCGGACGCACGCGAACATTCCTGAGGCGCTGTAGAACCGCGGCAGCCGCAACAGCGCTCCGAAGGCGTTGTTGTACTGCACGCGTAGTGCGCTATAAGCTCAATTAAGCTCGACGCGTAAACTCACCCACAGGCCACTCGCGTAGAACGATTGACAAAAAGACCTAAATAAGGTGATCTTGACCTCCGCAGTATCTACATCGAGTAAACCTCCGAGCGAGCATATTGCTTCTTACTGAAAGCACCCTACGCTCTCTTTCTATGTCTTCGTTGTCGTTGAGATCGACGGTAACAATAAGTATGTCCCAAATATTTAAAAATTGTTCCATAAGCGTTATAAGCGGCACATGATTTGGTTTACGTTTCCCGGCCTTAAATACGAGGACTTCACTCTTTTTGGCATTGTACACCAGTCCATGAGCCCGCGCATATGATTCACACACAGCAACTTCTCAACCTTCCAATCGAGGGACTCAGTCTCAGCGGCAGGCACCATATCATCAGCGTAACTTAGGTTATTGACACATCTAGGCCATTTATGTAAAAGCCGACACGAATGCTGCTGAGTTCCTCGATCAGCTGATTTATGTATATAGGTTAAAAAGGGTAGGATAACTGAGTCCGCCCTGTCTCATGCCACATCGAAGGGAGTATCTACTCATCTGATAAGACTCCAGCCCACCTGACTGAGTCTTTTGATGTTTGTTGCCAGAATTTAAATGCAGTTCCGCCGGCATACCCGTGCTGCTTAGCTTCTTCCAAGATTTATGTGATGATCATTATTGTGTGGCCACAATCTGTCTGAATCTGTGTGGTGTGGGTGTGTGTCTTAGTGGGTATTTGAATCAAATGAATTTTGTACGTTTATAATTCATTTGATTCAAATATCCACTTCAAGCCCTTCAAGGATGTCCTCAATTTCGTCGTTTTACCCTCAGGTTTTACCGAACAAGGACAAGAACTTAGATAAAACAAGTACTAAATTAAGTCATTGATAAAGTATTATTAATTAATAATAATATCGTGTAGAGCAAATAGAAATATTTGGCTCTGCATTTGTGACAAAGGTCCACGCCTTTGTGGGTCCACGACTGACGATTCATTCAGTGACTACCGTAAGTACAGTCAAAAGCACGTCAGACGTAACACTTTGGACTTTGTACCGCTCTTATGTCGGGGGCATAAGTGCTATAATCGAACTGCAAGTGTTAACCGTGATGTGCTGGTTGACCGTACATACAAAATTTTTAGTAAGTACAAAAATATAATCACTTCACTAATATTTCATAGAGGAAAGATTTGATTGTTTGTTTGTTTGTTAGTTTGTTTGTATTAAATAGGCTCCGAAACTACTGAACCGATTTCAATAATTCTTTCACTGTTGGAAAGCTACACATGACACTATCCCCGGATGACATAGAATAATATGGTACTTTTCATCCCGGAAATGTGGGGGGAAGGGGGGGATATTTGAAAAAAGAAATTAGAAACCGCGGGCAGAAGGCTAGTATCTCAATAATATGGTTGGATTTTATCCGTGTATATTTAAAAAGATCTAAGGCAGTACGTTATCATAGCCGTTGCCTCAAAAAAAAAAAAAAGAACTTTCTTCAATGACAGTGACATGACATTAAATTTGTTGAATTTGATGTCATTCATTCATTCGTTTCAATCTACTTAAATTAATCTGTGGTTTCAATTCAATTTCAAGTCATAACATGCGGCCTCAGAACATGCGGCAGTGGTGAGTGGTGGTGAGCGAGCTCAAAGTTTTTATTGTAAAGTAATACTGATTTCATTTAAATAAACAAGCCTTATCTTATTCTCTTATCAGTTCGAGGACTATAAATGTACTTAAGTGTAAAATAAAGATATTACATAAGTTGAGTAAATAATTAACAAATACCGGCTATTGCTTGCTATCAAGTTGATAGTTTAGAAGTTTTTACTGTATTGTTCAGCAGAATGTTCAAGGTATAGTATTTATTAAATATAATAATTACATTAATTTATAATGTTTGTTATTTACTGTAAGGAAATACTCTGAACGACGATCTTGTGAAATAACCTAGACCATCAGTCATAAAATAACCAAAGTTTTACTAAGGATCTTTGACCTGTAAGTTTCGTTATTCTATTCCTTTCATAGTTAGAAGAAGTTGTTGGCACAAAATTGCTATTATTGTGTTCGTGTATTGATGTTTATTGATTCAATGGTTGTTTATTTTATACCTAATAGAATTTTATATCAAGATATTTCTTTCCAGGGTCTGGTAGGTCTAGTTACTGGAGGAGCTTCGGGTCTAGGTCGAGCGACGGCGGAGCAGCTCCTCAAACAAGGCGGCCGTGTCATCATCTGTGATCTGCCAACCAGTACTGGCCAGGAAACTGCAAAACAACTGGGGGAGAATGCGGCATTTGTTCCTGTTGATGTATGACTCATATTTCATTTACTACATCAGTCAGCAGACAGATACGCAGCCCACCTGCACTGCAGCCTTTGCTCGGCATTGCTCGATTGGCTGACAGACTGTAGGCTCATCTGAGCTCGGCTGAGCCTTTGATTTCAAGTGATTTAACTCCCATGTTAATACTGCAGGACCACAGTCAGAGCTGCTATAGTGGCGCATTTCACCTGCACTATGGGGCACTATACCATTATCTATCCATCATTAAAAATGAGATAAAAATATTACAGTATTATATTACAGTAATTGTCAGAAATGTGTTTAATCTAATAAGTTTCAACCTGATTTTTTAAGTTTCCCTGGTGTGGGGTAAACTCAAATAAGAGACTCTCCCTAGTGCAAGTGTGGGTTGGGAAGGGTCTATGATTGCATCCATGCATCTGAGACCCTTAGCACAGGCATGACTAGGGTCTCAGCTAAATTTAGGTTCCTTTATGCAAACTGACAGTCTCCACCAAACCTCAGCTGTTATCATTTATCATGGCCATCAGGGTTTAGCACATGAAGTTTTCTTCTATAGGATACCTTTTAATAAGCTCCTGAATTGTAAAGACTAACCAAAGAGCATTTTGATAACCATTCTATGTCATTGCCATGTCATGCCATTGTATGCATTTATTTATTTTATCAGTTAAATTATCCACACAAGTTGAACAAAGAAACATACTGTAAAAGTATTTTTTCAGTGCACTTGTAAATGGACTTCGATCATAATATATAATATAATTTGGATGCAAATAAAATCATTGTGGTAATAAAGTAATTACCATTGAAATTAAAATGTAAATGTAATAACTTATTATTTCAAATTAGATACCTAAGTGAAACAGTTCAGGTTAATAGAAAATATATTTATGTATCTGCTGTCATTAAATTACATGAAAAGGTTTTTTTAGTAATTTCTCTATTATTATTGGCTGCTCTTATTCCTTATTTCATGCTTCAGATACTGATTTTAACTTATCTCAATGATGCTATAATTAGCAGTAGGTTATTTTTACAGCCAAGGGTTCTGGGTTCAAATTCCAGGTTGGAAAGGAAACTTGTGACAAAGCTGAAGGAAACCGTGGGAAAAATTATTACTATTATATTACATACATTTTTTCGACCGCCTCCGTGGAACAGTGGCTAAGCCGCTCGGGTATAAAAAAAACACGGAGGTCCGTGGGTTCGATTCCCGCCTTGGGTCTGGTTGGTGGTAGGACTTTTTCAGAGTCCGACTGGCTAGCTACCACCCCCACAGGTGAAATCTGCCGCCATAACAGCTCTGGCTGTGTTCCGGCAATATTAATGTGGGAGCCAGTACACTTGAAATCAGAGGCTCGAAGATCAGATGAGTCTACAGTCTGGCAGCACATTGAGGTACGTTTCCAGGTGAAGCGTCCCTCAATGGAATAGGCTGCAGTGGCTGCTTACCATCAGGTGGGCTGTGTGCCTGTCTGCCAACTGACCTAGTATAAAAAAAAAAACATATTTCAGTCTAGCAGTGGACATCTTTCAACTAATAATAGTGAATAATTTTTATGTAGCTATTTATATTTAATCAACGCCTTTAAACTATTTTAGGTAGCATCTGAAACTGATGTCAAAAATGCTATGCAAACAACCTTGGACAAGTTTGGGCGTCTTGACGTTGCAGTCAACTGTGCTGGAGTTGTTTCTGCTGCTAGGACTTACAACTTTAAAAAGAACCAACCATTCGACTTGAAAATGTTCCAAAAAACTATTGAGGTATGTGTGTATTGTACAGTTGTGTATGACCTATCGAAGGCCTTGCATAATTTAATTAAATAGATACCATTTGTATGTGTTCTAGGTAAACTTAATAGGCACTTTCAATGTTATAAGATTTTCTGCTGGTTTAATTGGAAAGAATGCACCAGATGCTGATGGGCAAAGAGGAGTCATTATAAATACTGCAAGTGTAGCAGCATTTGATGGACAAGTAAGTAAACAAGTTAAGAATAGACAAATATTTTAGGACTGTACTCACCTCAATTGACATGCTTTTCATATCTTTGTAGATAGGTCAGGCAGCTTACTCTGCATCCAAGGCTGGAGTTGTTGGCATGACATTGCCTGTTGCAAGAGATTTGGCCAAGCAGGGTATAAGAGTTGTGACCATAGCACCAGGTAATTTATCTATAATATTTTTATTTATTAGTTTTTATCAGATATAAATATAAAAGGAGGAGGATATATAATATCCTACTAATAATAAAAATGCGAAAGTCTTGATGTTTATGTTCCTCAATCACGCCTAAATGGCAGAATGGATTTGGGTGAAATTTTGCACACGTATAGTTCATAACCCGGATTAGGACATAGGCTATAAAAATCCTACGGGAAAAGTCTCATTCCCGCGGGAATAACAATTTTGAAACTACTGAACCGATTTGAATAATTCTTTCACTGTTGGAAAGCTACACTATCCCCGGGGAACGTAGGGTACTTTTGATCCCGGAAATGTGGAGGGAAGGGGGGAGGATATTTGAAAAAAGTGATTAGGCGCGAGTGAAACCGCGGGCGGAAGGCTATTTCATATAAACTTATTCTATCTTTACATAACTGTGTGCCATTTGGTAAACGACTCCCCCCCCCTGGTCCAGGTTCTGCCAGCCACTTCAATGATTGTGGATACCATGTCATAACAGGTTTTCTCCACTTGTCTTCTCCTCGCATTAGTTGAGTAACCTTATCCTATAAGTAACATTTGCTACATTAGTTTTGTTTCTTAATATGGGATTATTTATTTTGTAAACAAAAAATTCATGATTGTAATCCTTGTATAAAAGCCATATAAATTTTTTTTTAAAGATTAAAGCATACATCCATGACAAACTATGTACTTAAATATTCCTCTCTGTAATTTGTTGCATTATTGATTCAAATATGCAAGTTTTCTTAAATTTGCATATTTAAACTGGGCAACAAAATTAAATGTCTACACAAGAAATCATTATCTGCCATATCACTATGTCCTTGTTCAACACTTTCTAGAAATTTAAATAAATTCAAGGCTACTTTATTATAATATCAATTAATTATAGAAAGTCATGAGAAAAAGATATTGGATTAAGTTTCCTTTCATTGTTCTTTGCTATCAATTACTATTTATCTTGCAAGTAGCCAATTGTTTTCTTTCTTTTATTTTTTCAGATTTCTATGCAGTCAATAGAAATATTAAAATAAAGGAAATTTCATTCATATTTAAATAATAATATACCTCTTTAGTTGGTTCAGTATTATTTTATTGTAATTACAATTCTTTTGTTTGTGAACCTTCAGAGAAAACTAAATGAAAATAACATTCCTCTGTAGTTGGTTTAGTATTATTTTATTGTAATTACAATTCTGTTGTTTGTGAACCTTCAGAGAAAACAAAATAAATGCCTGTACAAAAGTTGAAAATGTGACAATATGAATTTAACATAAACATTTCTGTTTATATTCCTAGAGCACAAGATTATATTATATAAATAACAATGACGTTCAATTTTTTAATTGAACGTCATTGTCATTGATAAATAATAATAATTTTTCTATAAAAATATATTGTTTATAAGAAGACCAAACTGTATGAACATAAAAAAAGAAATGACTTACGTGTGTAAAACGACGAATATTATATTTTCAAGGTTTATTCAGAACACCGATGATACAGATGTTACCTGAGCCAGCTATCAAGGAGTTGGAAGCCACGGTCCCGTTCCCGTCGCGTCTCGGCCACCCAGAGGAGTACGCTCTTCTCGTCCAGAGTATTATCCAGAACCCCATGCTCAACGGAGAAACGATACGCCTCGACGGATCCCTAAGAATGCAACCCTAAACCAATGGAACTCTTGAGGTAAAGAGATCGCAAAAACAGTTTATACTTACTGTATGTATGTAGAATTGTAAATAAATGGTTATAGTTACATTTGGTATTGTATTTATATATATTTACCAATACTGGGCGAATTTGCGTACATGTAAAATCTTAAAAGAACAACTAAGCAAATTAATTAATATAGGCAAAAAACATTCGACTTTCGAAACATGGACGTCTCAACAAAATGTTCAGTTTATAGTTTTGTATTTTTTAAGTTTTACACGATGTTTCATTTGCCCTGTATTTTTCCCAAATCCTATATGTATGACATATTATTTATCAAAAAAAACAGTAATTATGTAGTTTAGTCGCTAGTGTAGAGGACGTACGGCTAATAGTAAAGTGGAATTAACAGGGGCTGATTAGGTACTTAATATTTTACTGACATTTACCAGATACTTAAAATCTCTGAATGCAATGCATATATGAAGAATTACTAATAATACATCAGGCAGTAGCGATCACGTTAAAAGATAATGGAAATGTTACGGTACCTGCTGGTATAATAACTAAAATATGAATAATAATAATCTAAATCCCAATTTATTAAACCGTATAATCATTTATCAGTTACATCAAAATTAACAATTGATCGAGTTACATCCGTGAACCTCTACCTATGTTGCATATCGAACTGTACGATTATATCAACAACACAAAAACGAACTTATTTTTATACTTAAACGATCGGGAACAAGCTTTATACAAAACATAATTTAAATAAATAAAATGTTAAAACCTACATATATTTAAAAAAGTTATCCCTCAGTAGAGGCTTTCGTGTCTGTTATACTTTCTTAGCGAGTCTGCATATTGGAAGTGAGTTATAAATAAAAACGCAATTTTAAACGAAAATATCATTTATTTCTACAATAACGGGCGGCGGCGCGAGCGCGCGCCCTCGCCGCCGTCGCGTTCGTGCGTCTCACAATATTTATTAATCACCTTGAAAATAAATACACTGACGATGCACGGGCGACTTCTCACACCGCCATATACATGTATCTATGTTGCCATCTATATAGATCATCGTGTTTACAGTTTAAAACTTAAAGACACCTCTAAACAAATCGACAATAAAAATATGTTTAAAGATTTAGCGACAACAATAACTATTATTTTATTATGTATAAAAGATGTAATGTGAGGTAATGACACGGTACAAATGTGGCTGTGGTAAAAATACCGGTTGATCCACTCTAACTGAACTATGAATACCATTTTTGCTTTTACGTGTATCTCTCTCCATTGACAATTCCCATAAATATGAAGCTATAGGTATCATAGGGTCTCAAGTCAGTGATTCACTATTACAAAAATTGTCAACGAGTCTTAAAAGATCTTACTTACCATATTTTTAACATACATATAAAGCCTAATTTACCTAGTAAAGTACTTAATTATGTTTCAATTTCAACCATACCTTTCGTGATGTATCGCGTGATGTATACCTAGATATTTTCAAATTTAATCTGATTCAGTTAAAATGGATGCAGCCTCACAAAAAGCCTTCATGGCTGAACTAATCGTGTGTACTTATGTATTACGATTTATAATAACATACATATGTCGGTCAGTGGACCGAGCTGCGAGGGATTCGTTCCACTGTGGCGTGGAGTTAGCCGCTACACGGCACGCTCCGGGTGGGGACCCCAGGCCCCCAGGAGTTAGCCCCTCTTCCGGCCTGGGACGCCCTCCCAGGACGTAGCCTCACCACCGTCTACACAACAGTAACACATAAATATCCGTAAAACTATGGTATCAGATAAAAGATTTATTTAAATTTATCAACAGCAAAATGCAACATTGCATTGGTATTTGCCAGCCCCTCATTTTAGATTCAACAATAACCATTTAAGATTGAAACACAGTATACCTCGCCCTACCTATATGTACAATTAATAAAATATAACTAACACGGCTCGCGAAATAAAGTTAGGGTGCAACAGAAATAATCGCTTAGGTACTTAAATTTATAGCTAGTATGAACCCATCAGGCTATAGCCTGTCGATTCGCTCAAATTCACATCCTCACATAAACTTAACCGAGAAAATACTATACACAGACTAAAGTTAAACAACATCGACTGAGATTAAACCTAACTTATCGTTAATGAACAACAAAGTGGTTAACTTACAAATTGTAACGCATGCTTCGACATGCGCCGCTTAGCGTTACGATTAGCGTTATTTTGGAATGTGTGCGACGCGTACGTACCTCTCGCCAGCGGACCAACGGAGTCGCGACTCCTCCGGCGCAGGCACCACGGCTATTCGATCCAAATGTACCTATGCCTTTGCCCGAAACGTGCGACGATAAGTTTTATTGACACAATTATATCGTTTCAGAGAAAACATGGATCTTTCAAACGCGGTTCGCGTTCGTCAAATTTTGAAGTTGCCAATTTGATCGGTGTGTGGCAGACACCCAATTAGACTAAAGTACCTATATACAAAAAAAATTATCACGGTAAATTCTTATACGGTATTGTACAAATTATGAAGCTATTACTGTTTCTTTTAATACATTGGAGTTAACTTAATTTTGTAATTAGAAAAAGAAATGTACTAACGTGATTATTTTGTGGCAACGATTAGCCAGGAAGGCTAAAGTAAGTAGCCGCCTAGCGCGAAGATTCGTAGCGTACATGATCGAATGCGTGTGCGCGCCGATGGCCGCGGCTGAGTCTGGTTTAAGAGTCACGCTGATGAGCTAGCCGGCAGCGAATCAGCAAGTATCGCAATTCTTGCAAGATAGAGACTATCTGAACTGCAAAGAAGACCGGACACGCATTAGCGTGGCTCTAAAAGCAGGCTGACCGCGCGGTCGGGTTACGTGACACTGCGCGAGCGAATCTGAGCGAAGTAACAGTGCCCGAGCGCGGTCGGACAATCCGCTCCGAGCGCACGCGTCGCCGTCGCGGACCGAAGCGCATTGTACAACTCTGCGCAGCTGGTATAACTCTCATCCCTTAACATCTAGTTGAACTCAAAATGTACATTTATATAGAACACTCATTGTGTATCTTAACATTTAAAATACTTATAATTTTATTTCATAAATATAGATATTACTTACACAAACACTAAGATACAACTTTACGCTGCATATTACAACCTAATCTTAGAATTATATAGTAGTTTAGATGTTACATTTATGTAATTCATATATTCTGAATTAAATATTTTAATGATCGTGGTTTTTATTAGAAGTGAAGCGAATGATTGTAAAATAAAATAGCGATTATCAAGTAATGAAGATTAATTGAACACTGGCACCTTAAATGAAACATTTTATTGTCTAAGTTGAAACTTCAGAAATGTAGTTGTTTAATATTCGCGCTAGAACTGAAGCATTGTACTTTACGGAGGAGAGGTCGCGGCGCAGTCTGCGAGCCCTTATTACAATATACATTTACAATCTTACATAGACGTAAAAGCGTGCAAGTATAAAGTGGCTAGATCAAAAGCAAATGTAACGTTTCGATATTGACTTTGCTAATTCGAATTTTAACGATTGCTTAAGCGAATAAGAGTACATGTGTGATAGTTATTGATTTTATAGTAACATAGATTAAATTATGTATGTGAATAATGTTTTTAAATATGTAACCCATATAAGTTGTTTCGGTAACATGTACTGTCGTGCAATCGAGTGCGGCGAGCAGCCGCGGCGACCGCTCCTCACCTACTAACCCTGTGCGAACACTTATCTAATGGCACTCGACTCTGTAACATCAGAACTTAACCACGCTTAGCCGACAACGACTACGCAATATCGTACTATAATGCAAAAAAACAAACTTGATAATGTAGAAAAATAAAAAAAAACATGTAATTGTACCTATAGTAAACACGCGATAAATATTTTATAATCTCTTGTAGCAAAAGCTCTGATTTTGTATCATTCGTCAACGTGACTATATAACTAATCAATATATAGAAAAATAAATGGATATATATTCTATTGACGGCTGTTCTCTACATTATATATTTACATATACTTACAAGTGTGTGATAAAAAAAACTATATTCCTTTTTATTCGTAGTCATTTTCGAGTCATTCATAAACAATTCCTCATATTAGAAGTGTAAGTTTTAATTGCAAAATAGTTTTAAGATAAAAAATAATACTGTCGAGTATTTTAACAAACAATTGAAAGTTTGACATAAAATACTGTGTAAAATGGTAACATTTGTTTGGTAAATTATTGTTACAAAACTAATAAGAGGAATCGACAGTTGAGGTAAAACGGCAACTATGGTGCTAATGTTTGTTACTTTCCTAACAAATTGCTATAAATATTCAATGACTTTCAAATACCACTCTACATAATAATAGAATAATGTCTCTTTTAAAGCTGCAGTGGAAAAGGTGATCTCTAAATTGGTCACACTCTGTCGTTGTGCCCCTAAAGTACGGACAAATGAGACCCACACAGCCTAATGTACCTAACTATGTCATACCATCACAGATCAGCTTTGCCTTCAATAAAGCGTCTAACGCTGTGAAGCTACATACGTGTCACTTCAATTTCTCGAGAACATGAGTTGCAATATAAAAATCAAATTGAAGTAAGACTAACGATAAGTGACCCCTTTCAATCAAGGATAGCGTAGGAATTAAGTAAATGGGTTTATCATACATGTTCACAGGATAAGAGTGGAATATAAAAATACATCGGCTATTGTACATCTGGCATGTTAGGCTCTATCCTTTACACGAAAGGAGTCAATAATCGTAGCTTCACAGAATAATGTATTAATATTATATAAACAATAAAACGACATGGGGTTTTTGTCTTCTGCTCAACCGCTATTTACATATCAACGCGACCGACGTTAAATTATACAAGGGACGAGACTACTGAACACAAGAAATACGGCAAAGAATAGTAATTACTATGTATGATAACTTTTATTACTTGTAAATTTTTATAAAATTATGAAAGTTGTTGAAATAAGTTCGGGTTGTAGTGTATATTTTAAAAATTGTACCACAACAATACTTTGAGGAACTTTGACAAAGTTGGTTAATTACCACGATAAAGTCGTATGTACAGGTACTCGATTTGACTCCTGTAGTCGACACGACACTGTAGTCGTGCTCGCAGCGCGTTAGATAAATCAAACATTGCGAGTCGGCAAACATGTCCAATCAACTTTTATTGACTTTTCGTCATGCTGTCTATTATCGAAACAGTGTTTTGTTATGATAATAAATTAGTTTTCACTGGACGGTATTACAGATAAAACACGGTGCCATATTTTGTAATTATATACAGTACAAGCCTAGGTGAGAGCCGCTAAGCAATGGAAACAACATAACTCGAAATAACATCTACTCGTTGATGTGTGGCTATATTATACATTCGCACTTGGTGCAATGATACTTTAATATATATTTTAATTAACAATAATTATTTTAATAACATTTAATTTCAAAACACAAACCGTCAATCACATTTTTGATTAACTAAACATCATCCTTTACGTACCCAAGTGTACCACAGAAAGCCCATTGCATGAAGCATAGATTAAATAAGGCGTTGAAGTTACTGGATTCATAACAATTTTAACGACATAGTAAAACTAAAAATAAGTAATACATAATTATTCGAGTTGATAGAAAAAACATTTGTTCCGCAAGAGGAGCGCAGTGAAGCGGGTATTGTCGGCTTATGAACGGGCTTAGCCACCAAATTGAATTTGAGTACTACAAAAATAAACGCTTTCAAATTATATCTGTAACGTTATTATGTCGGCTACAAACAATGTTAACATGATTTTTTAATTATGTATACATAATAATTTCCACTTTAAAAGTTGATCATTACACTTGTTTACGTACGCTACTATATTTAATTATGTTAGAAAAATACGAAACCATGTACTTTCAGTTAACATATTATATATGTTAATAAAGAACAATATGTTTTATAAAAATACATCATCTTTTTCGACCGATTGCCGGTAGATGCTAGTACCCATATTTCATTAAAAATCTATGATTTTTAAGGCTTTCTTGCACGTATGTTGAGAAATATTTTACATAATTACAATATAAGTAGAATTAAATCACTGTAAATGTGCTACTATGTTATTTACATCGTTAATATTTTGATTTGTACTGGTATGGCCAATAAAAATAACATTGAACAATACAACATCCAGATAATAGTATTTTATATTACAGGGAATAACTGTAGGTAAATTTAAACATGATTTTGATTAATTTGTTCTTCTTAAATTTATTATAATATACAGTTACATATAAAGATAATTTCAAATAACAACTTTAGATAAATTCTGAAACATCTCAAGCCAATCAACGTTATCCTCGCCTTTGCTATAGTATCTAGGTATAAACGATCAATTATCAAGTCACATACACTGCAAGGGACTGGTAAGCGACAGAACACGTCTCGTGTTACATAACTATATCAGTGAAGGAAGTTTATACATTTGATTTAGTGCTTATAGTATTAAAAGAAGGTAATCGTTTATTAATATAAGTAACGTTTGATTGAATGGCGGGCTCGTCGGCGCCCGGCCACAGCCCTACCGCAATAAAACTAACAATATTATGCTCAATATGATTGCAAGTAACGATAAAAATTGTTTTCATCAAATTTCTTCGTTTATAATCACAGACGTTTTCCTAAAGTATGTATTGTTATATTTCTCTTCCCTTATGCACCGGAGCTAGAGAACCTAGTATATTCAATGTACTTACATAATTTTGAAATAACGCAATATAAACTGCTAAATAAATTAACCGTAGCTACACAGACTGGTGTATAATATTTTTGTATATTTATGTTACAGATATTAGGTAGATAAATATTTGTTTTATCTGTATTCGGACTAGGCACGCGCGGCACAGACGGCCGGCGCTCGGCGCAATAACTTAATAAATTTAATCACACACCAAGTTAACAACTAAAGCTAATTAATAAGTAGTATTTGTTGTAAAATATACTATCTGATGTGTTATCGGGAGCGCTTGGCGCATCTTCGGTGTTCATCTTATTCTTCACTGGGATTTCAAGACCTGAAAACACAAATCAATTTTGTTTAGTATGCGGTGTCAATACGCTGCGGAATACTTTAGCAGTAGCGTATGTACAGCTCCAATACCCTGTTTTAAAATACTTTATATTTACACATAAATTTGGTACATGTCAACCATTTCTTTAAAATGTACATATCGTTCAAAAGTACTATGAGGACCATAGACAGTGGAATGCTTGCTACCCACGCAACTAGAAATGCTATACACTGCATTTAAATTACATAGACCATCTTTGCCATTACTTTCTTGCACCTTTTATCTCCACGACACCAACCAGAAGCAGTATGTGCATGTGAAAGTGGTAAATGACAGTGCAGTTAAATAAATTCTAAGCAGTTAGTACGTAATCTGGGAAATCAGACACAATAAGTTAAGCTTTTATAAATTAGGCCAATTCTCGGAATACTTTTGCCTTCCATTTGATATTTTAGTTCCAGTTACATATGTTAAATACATATTGAACCTTAAATAAACAGGTCATTTCAGTTTAAAGCGTCAAACGGTGCGTGAATTGCTTATTCATGATTTTGTATACACCAAGTCTCAATGACCACAATTTTGACCCGATACAATATCACATACCTTTCAATACGAATAATAACGCGCTAGGAAGAATAAATTCGAAATTCTCCTAATAGATTTCTACCTGACCAATTAGGAAAATAAAAATATACGGTATTTTAATTTTTATTACGGTTTTGATTTTTAGAAGTAGACTTATCTACTCATTGGTGTTTTTCGTTGTGTTTAAGATTATTTTACACGCGTTCTCTGTTTTAATAAAACAGATTAAAGATTTAAGTAAAATAATAATTATAAGCTTATAATTATTATGTTACTTAATATTTGTATAGTTTTTACTATCAAAATATAAAATCGAAGTATCTCAACAAGTTTGTGGATTCACTTTCAAATGAAAAGTTAATCAATATGTGAAATACCGATGATTGTTTATTATTAGTCGTTAATCGTGCGTTTTCTATATCCGTATATTCATTTAAAATATAATAAAGAGAATTGTGCGGAAATAATTTTGTTCTAGTTTCTCTTATCTTAAATATTGATATGATAATTTTGATTAAGCCGCATTCTTAGCGATATCACCAATTTCTGTAGAAAGCAAATATTTTTGCTATAATAGCTGAAATAGCTCATAGATCATTATAGTGTGTAAGTGTAATGAAGTGCTAGAAATGGAGTGATTATAAGTTACTACAGAAATGCACGTGCGGAGGTGATCTCGATATACTCTGATAATGCTTACTCTAGATTGGCGAATGCGGCTCAATCGTGTCACTTGGCAGGAAGCCGCACCTGCCACACAGAGCAATCCTTTATAAATGCAAGCAAACAGACAAAATCCTTTCTTCATCGCCTGCAGTACCTAGTAATTTGTAACGTTCAAGTTATTGGTGTGATTATTTACTTGCTCTATTTATGCCTACTTACTGATTATAACATTGCATGGTTTTATTTTACGTTGCTTAAATATTATTTAAATTATCCTTTCATAAATAACTTCGTGAAAAAAAGCAACAAATAGCATTGTGAAGTTCTAAGGAAATATGCTACTGATACTAATCTTAAATTAAACGTATTACGAGTTTTTCGTATTTGTTAAAACGGTGTGGAAAATTTTCGTTATCTGATTAACCGATTAAAATTAATTAATATATATTTTACGGTTGCTTCCCAGAAGAGAAAACATGTAGAAACCGGCATTAGTGTCGATATAACACAGTAGTTTTGTTTTTAAACGGTTGAATTATTTAATTAAAGGAATCGGGTAACTTCATTATCATGTTCTTTAAAAAAATTACAAATTTCTTGTAAATAAGTTCGTTAGAATCAAAAAGAGACGGTTGACTAATATAGAGAATAATTTTTAATTTTATCCGAGCCCAGACTTAGTTAAAACAAGTATGTATTGTATTTTTATGTCACCTATGAGTTTGCCAAATCATTTTGACTCGTATAAATAGTGTTCGGATTCTAGTTTTAAACACGGCGACTTGGCCTAGCAGTGTTCAATAGAGGCTTTGGTCAACTCAGCCCACTCAATCTCATCCCGCGGGATGAGTTGTCCTAGTTTATTTTTGAATCGGACAACTCATCCCGCTGATATATTTTATACGTCTTGTACTGACATGAAAAAAAGTGGTTTAGACGCATTAGGGCTAATTCTCAGAATGGCAACCGACTCGCTAATGGATTACTTCTCGTGGTTCATTCCCGCTGTCTACCCCCAGCTCTGCACCCGCTGGTGGACAGTGACACAACTTTTGCAAATATGTCCCACTGTCACCCGGGGGTGTACATCGAAACTAAATTGCAAAAATCGTGACACTGTCCACCCGGGGTACATAAAGAGAATTTTAAGAGAATAATTTACAAATGTACTAGGGCAACATGACCTTATTGGAGATGTATTTTATTTTGTCATGCATTTTTTTCTTCTATAGGTACACACTGCAGCTATAATCTCTTTTTTCTTCTATACGTTTGGTTTCATCAAAATAATCAACTCGTAAAAAAATGCTTGACAAATTAATACATCTCCAATAAGGTCATGTTGCCCTAATACATTTGTACATTTATTTTTTAGTTCTATAAATGAAATGAAACGACTGTGCTATGGGTGTATAATTTTTTCCCCAAACACTTTTGTTCACTATTGTACAATTATTTCAAATAAAACAAAAGATTTTACCTCTTTTTTAAAGCGGGATGAGTTGACCAAAGAAAAATAATAAAAATATTAATGTGGACAACTTATCCCGCGGGATAAGTTTTAAGCGGGATGAGATGACAAAAGCCTCGTTCAATAACGATTTCGAGATAAATCCCATTAGAATCAGAATATAATAAATCAGACGATTCCAAACTTAAAATAGTAACGATTATTTAAATTAATATTAATTCGTGTTCAATTAATTAATCCGATTTTTTCCTAAAATAGATCAATAACACCTCACAGATAATAGATCGATCGGTCTAAAAACTTCCTGCACCTCTTTATCTTACTTTAAACATCTACTATTCACGACTAGTCAACATGGCAATCGGGGTATGATGTGAGACGAGGATGAAGCACCTACTCCCTCAGTCGCTCAACCGATACATCTTAGTCCTGAGGCTACTGATGTACGAGTACACATTAGCCACAGTTATCAACTTTTATATCATTTACCATTTGTATAAGTTGTAGATGAAAAAAAAAGTCGTAAGCTTTAAATTAATAAAAAACAATCATATTGAAATAATATATATAAAGAAAGTTGGTGTTAGTTACACTATTTATAACTCAAGAACGGATAACCGGATTGAGATGAAAGGAGATGTCCAAAAATGTATGGAACAAAAACCCAGAATCGACAGGAATGAAATGTATATCAATGGATTGACATTGAAATATAATATAATGTTACCAAGGGGGCAACTCTGAAATCGTTATAGTATAGGAGCTAGGAGCAAAACAAAATATGTAAAAAATTCGTTTAAAACAGTAATAAAAATAAGTTTGACGTTGTTTTAATGTTGTATCACTTTTGTTGTACATGATAATTATCATCAACACATTTCACAAGCAACAGCAACATAATAACAACATCATATTAAATCACAACATAACAAAGACTCTGTTTTTGGCCCATACACACTACAATCGTTATAGTACTGTGTGTATTATTGGTAATTCTGTGGCTAAAGATTGCAAATATAATAAGTTTTAATGATATGCATAATTATAATAACAACGATATTCACACCCACAACATAACGTATTTTTATTATTTTTAAACGATTTTTAACATAATTATAATAACAACGATATTCACACCCACAACATAACGTATTTTATTATTTTTAAACGATTTTTAACTTAGTTTTTTTGGCTTTTAGCTCCTCTACTATACCAATTATTATTTTATTTGCAATCTTTAACCACAGAATTAACAATAATACACAGAGTATTATAACGATTGTAGTATCCATGGGCCAAAAGAAAAAATATATACAAAAAACAGTCTTTTTTATGTTGTGATTTAATATGCTGTTGTTATTATGTTGCTGTTGCTTGTGAAATGTGTTAATGAAAACTATCATGTATAACACACGTGATACAACATTAAAACAACGTTATATTAAGCAACAACATGATGTAAACTTAATTTTTATTATTGTTTTATACGAATTTCTTACTTATTTTATTTTGCTCCTAGCTTCTATACTATAACGATTTCAGGGTTGCCGCTTTGGCAACATTATATTATATTTTAATGCCAATCAATTAGTGCACATTTCATTCCTGTCGATTCTGGGTTATTTTTTGGATATCACCTTTGGCACACGTATAGTTTATAACCGGGATTAGAACATAGGATACTTTTTATCCCGGAAAACCCCCTTAGTTAGTTGAAAAAGGAAATTACGCGCGGGTGAAACCGCGAGGGCGAGCGCTATATACTATAATAATCCATTCTGAGCATAAAAAATTGCTAGAAAAGTGTTTGAAAATTTTATTGTGGCTAGAAACGAAAAACTATGTATTAGGATTTTAATGTGAATTAGTTGTATGAGTAAATAACATTATAGAAAAAGGTTTTTGGGGACCTTCAAGAAAATTGCCATATAAAACCGTCGCGAAAAGTAGATGACAATCATTTTTAATTATACTAAGTAGAAGATAATATGATAACCTCGACTAGGTTGCTTTGGTTCAATTCAGTCATAATCCGTAAGCAAATGTATTTTTGAGTAAATATTTAAATTATACTACGAAATTTCCGTATATTATTGAAACAACTCAAGAGCATTGTACTGTATTATCAAAATAATTTACTGATAAAAAATTAGGTCACATCCATAAAATTGCCCTGAAATCCGTGAAAAAGCACGATAACGTTGTTTAGTTATTTCTGTATTGTTATTGTTAATCATTTTATATATTCACGTGAATACTTATCTTTTTTTAGGCACACTTGATTGATTATTTCGAATGATATTTTCCGACTATTTTTATTATGTAAGATACATAGAATAACTACATAAGTTTCATTATAACGCAAAACAAATTAGAGGGTATGTAGGTAATATTAATTAATCCAGCAGACCCGAATCATTTCCGCTGAGGGACATATTCAGATCATTACCATACTGTTATGGTAACCATGTAGTAGTCATTACTACTTGTTAGGACCTAATTGTCAATCACGATAATGTTCAACAAGAATATAACATAATATTAGTAATTAAAAGTAAAAGGTGGTGAGCAATATTCATTAAATATTTCGTTCCTCAACTTAAAATTGTTGAATCACCTGTCGGTTGCATTATTACATTTGTGTATTAGGCCGGTTACAGTGCTACACCGATCGTCGGTGCGTACGTTCCGTCCTGACGATACGCATTATCCGACCGTCAGTTTGTATCATTCAGTGCTCTGCGTAATAGTAAACTGACCGGACTGGTAAATTCGCAGAAACAAAGTCGTGACGTAGGCGAAATGGTCCAACAATCGTATCCATAGCGCGTCGGTCGACCGACGGTACGCATGCGCACGCGCTCGACCGACCGTCCTCGTACGCAGTGCGTAGCAAAATACGCGAGCGTACGGTCGGTCTAGCTCTGCACGGTTTATGAATTTCCATACATATGACAAGCGCGACTGACGTACGCACCGACGGTCGGTGTAGCACTGTAACCGGCCTTAGACGCAGAAGCCCCCCTATAAATTATCGAAATAATTGCAGTATCGAAAACCATAAAAGACACGCAAGTTTGTAGTAAAATATAATAATTATATGTATGTAAACACTAAACAAGCCGTGATAATGTGATTCGTATATTATGTAAAAATGAGAGCAAGGAAAAAATATGATGGAACATTTACATATACCATGACAAGCATATTATAATGATAATATTACACCAATACTATGGACCTTAAAAGCTTAGTGGAATAATGATAGTATATGGGAAATAGAATTGCCAGAGGTTTAAATTAACTCAATGTTAGTGTTAAAAGTCCATACATTAAAAAAAGTGAGACGCGGTGGTTAAGAAATTGCATCCGGTGTGCATCGCACACATAATGCGGTCTGGCCGAGCTCAGAGCATCATGCCTTCAGTGACCTCAAATGCCAAAACTGACCACAAGGTGGCCAGCACATCAACTGACCACCCAATGGCGCGGGCAGTTCGGGTGAACAAAAACGGTGCGGTTGGCTACTTCGCCACGAAGCATGCAATCGTCCCGTACCCAATGCAATTTTACATAATTGCATACAAAAACCGTGTCGCACCGTGTCGCGTCCGGTGTGTAATCTCTAAGACTTCCAGTGCGTTATTTACACGTAGGTTATTTTCAATGTGTCTGTCTTTATTCATGTAACTGGCAACTCTATTGTATTAAGTCATTAAAATAAATATTGAAATCTATTAGTACTAGAAAATTATAAATGATTGCATATAATAAAATAATTTTTTACGATAACATACAATCTGTCAAGAGTCGACGTGTGCTCAGCACTCCGGTTAACCATTTCACCTCCATTAGGCCTAGAACGAGAGATATTATTGCATTTCTAATTGCCTACTAATACTCTTGATATTTGAACGCACACACATTACAAGGACAAATACATTTGATGATCGGCAATGAATATCGTGAATAACTGGTATTAAATAAAGGCGTGCGTATACTCACTTGCGCTTAGCGTGTAACATCTCCATGAGGAGCGTCTGCGTGGGCGCCTGGCCGGCGCAGTGCCGCTGGTACAGGTGCTCCTCCCCCCGCGAGGCCAGCGCGTGGATTTCAGGGACCACCATCACTAATTTCCCGAATTTATCCTGGAAATGATATTAGAGAAGATTATAATTTATATGTGTTCAATAAGATTGTTTTCACAAACAATTCACTATGAAGCTCTTTTAAATAGATAGTATCAAAATTGTAACGCATATTACTTGCCTGTATCGTAGGATAACAGGTGAGGGTGTAGTCAAGAAGAGCTGCTTGGACAGTCTGATATCCGTCTCGGACGCATTTCACGTTTACGATGCCCCTCACCTCTGAAACCCCAAGATATCTCTTCAAATCATATATAACGTTATACAACATCTGGATGTAAAATGGACCAAACAAAAGAAAACATACTTAGATGAAACATAAAACAAAGATGATATAAAAGTCATTCGCTACATTGCACTCTTAAACTACGAACCAAAAGTGAATAAAATACTGACCAGGGTTAAGAAGAAGCAAGAATTTGACGCAGATGTAGTCGGGAACATCGAACTTCAGTTCGGCTAATTTGTTCTGCAGCTCATTGAAGTGTTCAGCTAATGAGGGCACTCCCAAGAGTCCCAGACAAAGTAAATCGAACTTCTGTCCATTGTGAAGAGTAGTTTCGTCAGGCAAGCCGTTATGCATCCTCTGGTGAAGATGATCTAAGACCAACATGTCAGACCATGAGTGTTGCAGTAGTTTCATCTGGTCATCAACCTGAAACAAATAAAAACCGCATTGCTACACGTGCAGACGTTTGCAGGTAGACATTTTTGTAATATTTAAAAGTCTACAAAGAATTGTAAGTCCCCGTCTTCACTGAGTCGACCTAACGGAGCCGCTTATAACCTATTTTAAGAGAGCCTTATTTTACATATAAAAATGTGTATTAGTTTATTAGTCGCTTACTAAAATGTGAACTGCTCCGTCAGGTCATTTAACCAAGAATTAGTCAATTTAAATGTTATTTGTACTTTTGAATCGTTAAAAATTACTGTAAAGACGGTTACTGTTGGGTAAAATACGGTTGTGTGATAAAGGGTTTATGCGATTACGATTAAAAACTGGATCTTTAATTTTAATTTTTTATCGGTTTTATTCATCATTTTTGCTTTTTAATATCTTCTTAATTTCTATCTTTCCCTATTAGAAATAAATAACCGCCCTGTTTCAGATATTATAACAGAAAACTTATGCGAACGCGGTGAATTCATCGTTTACGAAACGTTACAGTTGTTCGGTAGAATTTTAGAACTCAACGCGATTGCCTCATCACAAACGGCTTGCTCAACTCGATGGATCAAGACCGACTCAACGAAATCAGACTATTATAGATGATATCTGCAAAATCGATTTCTCTGCAACGAATTCACAATATCATCCGATTTTGAAATTATAATGCTGAGCCTCGATTATGTTAATTTTTAGGCAAACAAATACAAAACCGTTCATTGTACATAATACTAAAATTTCCCGCGAAGGAAGTTGCTTTTCATAGCTGCAAGAGCACGTCATGGTCGAGAATATCAATCCTAATAATAAGACGTTCTGTGCCCACCTCCCTCGGTTAAATAAGTCAAATCTACGGAAAGAGTTCTATTCTCATTAGAGTAATGTAGAGATCAGAATGTAGCGGGTGTGAGATATGCGACCTTTCGAGTTTGATGTAGCGGTTAGCATTCCCTTTGAGCGGCCATCTTGGCTTGAGTTGTTGGTACTAGGTAGTACGCGAAGTAGGTCAAAGTCGCGTCGAATTGCCGCATGCCTGTAAACTTAGCCCACAGCAGGAAGTTTATTTCAATCTACACTATTTCTTGACGGTGATAAGCAGTACTTTTTAAAAATATTTTGTGTTAAAACAAAATAAAAATCTTTGATATCTAATTAACCTTAAGGTAGATACTGTTTATTGTAATGAATAAATATCATATCTTGTACCAAATTCTATCTCTTCTGTAATCATCAAACTGTCTAGATTGACCTAGTTAGATATAAATACGACACGTGATGTTAGTATAATGGTATTTAGCATGTAGTAACCATTTTATTGTAGTTGATATCTACGTTAATTTTGTAATATACGCAGTAAAACTGTTTAATAAGATAGTCAATGGGACCCATGAACCTATGGGACCAATGTGAGTATGACTATAAGTGAAAAAGTGAAATTCAAATAGGAATTAAATTACTAGATTATGTTATGTAGAGCGTTAAATAGAGATAGCAAGTTGTCGTTGCTAGCGATATGTTGCAACAAAGGCTTGGCTAATGTCTAGACCACAGAAGAACAGAACATGACGAAAGTGAAAGGCTAAATGCCAAAATATAATCAGATTATTGCACTATTTAAATTTAATGATACCGAATAAGTAGATTGAACATTTCAATATTGTTCGAGAAGCAGAGTCCAATTATTCATTATAGTGTTGAAGCATGTTCAAGTATTTACAAAAGTGTATGATTAGTCACTAAAGCCATTTCAAAACTGGGATGCTATATTATATGTATTAATCTTAATAAACCTAAATAAGTATAACTTAACGTTCGAAAAGTGTCACGTGTAAACCCTAGTCCTAATCCTTATCTAGATCTCAAACTACCTTCTCATCCTAATATACACTACACAACTACAAAATTGTGTCAAATCATGATAGACGGTCAAAGAATCTTAAAATGTCGGTCGGCCGCTCAAGTTCACCACGCTGTTATGTGACTAATCGTATCAAGTAAGACATTACGTAAGAGAAAGCGAAGAAAGAGCGCACTATTCGTTACGTCTCGGTTACCGGTGGTTACGACGCGCAGCGCCGCTGTAAAAAGTGCTTTCTCGTGGCAACTCGGCCACGGCCAGTGTGTCAAGTGCGCCGAGGAAAGTGCAGCGTTGCCGTTCCGCACGCCGAACCGTTACATCACATCCGTCTGGAGAAAGCGCAGGTCATCAACATCCCGCCGGGCACGGGAGTTACATACAACATTATTATGGCGTTTTTTTAACGTTTCCATCAAAAATTTCACGTATATGCTTTTGTATAGAGACGAATTGTAATCTAGATATGGTATTTTGATGTCTTTTTATCCGGCAACAATAAAAAAACGAGGTAAAACATCCTCGAAAAAGAGATATTTATGCGATAATAATGTAGTTGTCCTAATTCTGAGAATGGATTGTAAATAAGCCGCGTCATTTTAGCACAAACAAAAATTGCTAGTTGCAGACTATTCCACGCGTGCGAGCGAGATGCTACGAAGTGTGCGGAGCGGCAACGTCGCTCGCCCACGTGACCCGGCTGCGGGTCTTGCGTAAGCGTACGACGACCACGGTGCGGCGGCCGTCGCCGTCGCTGCTCCCGTTCCTCGTCGATTAGGCTCTGGGGATTGATTGAACACCCGTGCAACGCGCCTGATACAATTGAACGTGACGATCCCGATGTCTTTCTTTATGTCTTACGAGACAAACAATTAATTGCTACCTAACCACCGAACTAGGTATTTAGTGATGCCACTAACAATGGTTAATATTGAGCAATTTTCATTGGTATATATTTAGTAAAATTTGTTAATGTTTATTTACTGCAGTTGTAGTATATTTGCGACGGTAGAGACAGGCGGCACGCTTGTCATGGGAACTTGACCCAGTTGGTGCGGCGCGGCGCGGTATCGATTGCGAGTGGCACCGCGTCGCCCGCTGCGTCACACGCGCCCCTACTCACACAACCATATCATAACTAGTGTCTGCACGCAACAAAACTGTAATACATTCGCATACGCTAGTCATATGAGAAAAAAGTAACAAATGTCGCCCAGCAGCGCAATGCGTCACATTCGCAAGCAGAGTTTGGTGTACACCGGAAGGGGGTCAGGGATTCGGGATAGGATTCCATACTTATCTAAAATTCACCTTTAGATACTTAAAGAACACGGTGTTTCGCGCCCAATCCACTTGAGAGAATAAGTTTTGGTCCAGAACTTTGCACATTAACTCGAACAGATCGACTTCGCACTGGTTGTAGGTTTGGCTCTGCAAGAGTCCGAAGAGCGAATTCTGCCACTCGCGGTCGTCGATCGTTTGTACGAATTCACGAATCATAGGAGACACTCTGAGAGTCTCAGTGCTGCTGGGTTCTGCTGTGCTGGATGGTGTGGCAGCTGTGGTGGCGGACGCCTCAAAAGCGAACGCGTCCGGAGATTGTGAATGAGGCGAGGTGGCCTCCCACTTGTCGTGGGCCGGAGGAGGCGGCGGCTGGGGTTGTTGCGCTGTCAGCAAGGCCGGCCCGGGCGACGACTCAGGGGAAGATGTCAGCGACGACACCTGAGGGATCTGGATTTCTTGTTTCACGGGCACGGAGGCGTAAGGAGAACCGAATCCGAGCACCAACCCGCCATCACTCAACGAGCCCCGTAGCGTCTGCACAGCGATTTGTCGCTGTCGCATCATCTGTAGTTTGCGAGCACGGTCGCGTTTGTACATTGGGCCAAATTTGTTACGCCCTCCACGCATGCGGTCTGCCCGAACAGCTGAAACAGATAAATTATCGAACTTTAAAAAGAAACCAAATCAAGAATCATAAAGTCAACGTATCCAGACTTGTACTGTAATATATCAGAAGCTTCATGCTTCTGACTGAATAGCCAGCGCATTTGTACACCAGATATTTTATATTTTAAAAAGGCTAGTTTTTAACGATTCTTATGAGGTTACGATTACTCATCATCCAATGCAATACTTAATTACCAGTTAAAATAGGTTTTCCATACTTAATAATCTTAATAATAAAACGACAGAGAGAAACTATTATTAAATGCTTCTTTGTCTTTTATATGCCTCTGAGATTGTATTCGTTATCAGTATGCTCCTGTTGACATTGTAATCTGTTTAAAACGTGGACACTTATTGCAATTATGTAGGTTAACTGTTGTAGGTTTGTATGTTGTTCAATAAATATTTAATAACTTACGCCTGAAATTTAGGGCGGCGGCCTCATAACGCACGCGGTCTCGACTTTTCTTTATGATTCTGGCTGAATTCCAAATATAAGGCACCGCTGCTCGTGCCACAGAAAATGCGGGTTCCAATTCTTTCCGATTAAGTAGATGCATTTTAAGTGGATCAATATAATATATTGTTATTATCAAGTAAAATTTGACGGTACGGAATATTTACTTAAAAGAACTAATAGTAGTATTTACGATCGAAACGATAAAATACTTGAGATACGTAAATGCGCAATAACGAGATTTCGTGTCCGACGTAGTAAGCCTCGATATTCGTCTATTTAATTTACCCAGTACCGAAAATACTTTCTGTTAACCAAATTCTATTAATTATCCTATTAGCACACTTCATTTAAATTGGTAGGTAACATTTTAAAATTATCGAATGACAACATCAGCGCATGGAAAAAAGTTACTGCCTGATTACCAGTTATTATCATTATAATCATTAGCCTTTGATAGTCCACTGCTGGACATAGGCCTCTCCAAATGCTCGTCACGCTGATCGGTCCTCGGCCACTCGCATCCAACTCCTGCCAGCTACCTTGCGCAGATCATCGCTCCACCTGGCCTGAGGGCATCCTACACTACATTTACCGAGACGCGGTCTCCACTCTAAAACCTGTGATTACCAGTACAGTTATCTTATTTTTATTACATTATTTTTCTAATTTATGTATTCTTAATTTGTTTTTCATTTACATGAATGTTGTCAGTTCGAAAATACTTTTTGGGTTTTACTTCTTGAAGAAAAAAATGACGAGTGTTAATTATTATTGTACGAGGTGGGCCAAAAGTAGTCATCCGATGTTGTTTGGCTCTCATTTTTTTTCTAAATGATAAACTTCGATTTTGTTTTTTGATTAAGTTTATTTGAACCTTTAGAATTTTATTGGTCACGTCGAGAAGATGATATCGGTAAAATGGGCGCCGTCACAATTGATTGCCATACGGGCTCGTTTTAAGGCATTTCTCATCACTTCGGCGAGAACTTCATGCGACAGATTCTCGTACTCGTGTCGAATGTTGTCCTTGAGGGCTTGCAGGGTCTCGGGCATGTCTCGGGCTTGTTCACGTAAACACGGGACTTCAAAAAACCCCACAAATAAAATTCTGGAACGGTTAAATCGGGCGATCTTGCAGGCCAGTGCAAATCGCCAAAACGAGAGAAGAGGCGACCCGGGAACGCCGCCTTCAGAATATCGGTTGTGGCTCGCGCAGTGTGTGCCGTTGCTCCGTCCTGTTGGAATTACATGTCCACCAGTCCTAATTCGGATTAACATGGCCCTACAGCGCGCACCGTCCACTGTTGTCTTTTCCGGCGACAGCTCGACATCCTCAGCAACAGCGGCGATATTCTCGGCAGAACGGGCTCTCCGGGGCCGGCCACTCCTGGCAACGTATCGTATGGTCTCATACTCTTTAAGGTTGGTAGCCAAACGACAAAGTGTTTGCGCAGTCGGTGTCGGATGACCGGGAAATCGGCGACGGAATTCTCGCAGCGCCAATACCGCAGACGAATTGTTACGCAAAAAATTTACACGATTATTACGCGTTCTTGGGGGGTGTATCGCTCCATGGCTTGTTCACTTGTATTCTACATCTGTCTAGTCCACAAATGTCTAAACATAATTAACATTGGCGGCCATTTGCGAAAATAAGAGCATCTTCCAATAGGGTGATTTCTTTTGGCCCACTTTGTATATGGATCAAATTTCAGAAAGCATAAATACCGGTATTTGTTACTAGTTCTCTATCAACAAAAATGTCATTCTTGAATAAAATAGGTTACAGAAAACACTTTTAAATTATTATGTTGGATGTCGTTTATCTATTTTACACCACAATGAAACTATTACTATATTACAAAGTTGTCACCAATTAATGAATTGATCGTTTCTTTAAGAACAATTACTTTTAGATTTCGTTTGGTTAAGTTTTCAATTATAAAAATAAAAGTATTTGTAAGTTAAGAACCCATCGTCGAAATAATTTTCTTAATGTAATATAATATTTGAGAAAATCATTCCTGCTTTTCGTACCCTTGAATTCGTCTGTTATCCAGGTATCTCTGTAATCATTTCCGATTAAATTATGATCCATACTTCACCAGTTGGTATGAAAGTGTAGTTGACAAAAAATATCAGATAGTGTTAGTAAATATCGAGCAAAATTTATCAAGAATACTGTTACTAAATAGCACTGAACATGGAACGGAAGGGAAGGGGCTTTCAGTAAGTTGCCGACTCGCCCAACCCACAAGTTAAAAATAACAACCAGTTTTTATTGTAGCCAACGCGCGCTGAGCGATAAAGAAAGAGTTACAGGGCTTGCGAAGGGTTTAAAAGAGACAGCAAGCGTAACGGATTTAAGCATTGCTGTGTGCAATTCCGTCGGTTTCGTATGGCAAAACACTATATGAAAGGACTTCAGTTAGTAAATTTATTTTGTCAAGGAATTTAATTACTCTGTGAAGTTATAACTTAAGGAGCTTCATTGATTCGATTCAAAATCAAAATATTCTTTATTCATGTAAATTTCAAAAAAACACTTATGAATCGTCAATTATACGGAGAGACTCTACCACCGGCTTCTGAATATTATTCTTATCTATCGAGAAGTATCGGCAAGATAGATTCAAGTCATTACGCATATTTTATAAACAACATTTTTAATAAATCGCCCCCAAATATTATCATATTCCATTTTTTAAATAATTAATTCAAATAATTTTAACAATGATTTGTTGTACGTAATGCAGCTTAGTACACGATAATATGCTTTTATTTGCACTGCTTATCCATCCGTACTGAAACAAGTCTTGCGGTATTGGAACTAACAATTCATTTTAAATTTAAAATAAATGGAAACCTGTGTAGAGCGACAGTGCCGCAGTGACACGTCATTCGCGTTTTGTCTTAGGTATTATGCAACTATCTGGATATTTATAGATTTTTTTTATGTACAGTCTTCCACTTCCACACCTTTAAAGACAACATGGAAAAAATCAATCGTAGAAAAACTTTTAAGTTTCCATAAAACCATGTGATCCTAATCTCGTATTTGCATACTCGTACTTTTGAGCTGTATTTGATAATATGGGATTCAGTATATTGGCTTTTACGTTCTGTGTTATTCAGTGCAGTCAAATGCCGCTCACCCTTGCACTGTGCACTTGCAGACACCAGCGCAATACGAGTGCATCTTGTTCACTTCATTTCTTGCCTCACGACCGAGTTTATTGCAAAATGACTGTCGGGCAATATCCCTCTTCAATTCTTTTAAATCTTTTTACATTAAAGCGTCTTATTGCTACTGCTCTTTCAATGGCTTTGTTAACTATATTAGATTTCTTTGACCAAAATATGTAATAGTCACTTATTTCGTTACTGGAATCACAATTGCAGATCATATTGCTTTTTTTTATATTATATGGGGACAAACGAGCAAGTGCGTCACCTGATGATAAGTGATCACCGCCGCCCATAGGCACCCGAGACCACCTTGGAGTCGCAGACGCGTTGCCCGCATTAAGAGTTATTAGGTCTCTGTACCCAGTAATTTCACTAGCTTCAGTGCCTTTTCCCCGAAACACAGAAGTGCTTGACACACTTCTATTTCACGGGAAAATAGATATTTTCCCGTGCTCGCACTACGGTGGTACCCACCTAGACGGCCCAGTACAGGAACCTACCACCTGGCTTTACAGTCGTACTTTCAATCATATGACAGAAATGCAATTTTTTAACATTTTGATGTCAAAAAAGTTTTCTAGCTTTTGTTACCAGTTAGTATCTCTAGCTGTCTCTAGCTCTACGTTAATATATTGTATTTCAGCGATCCAAATCATGAAGAGAATTACCCCAGTTTTTATTAAACGGCTAAACAATATCTCGAAAAATGTTTTAACACTAACTGTCCTAGGAGGCTTTATAAACGTTATTAACTCCTTTTATGTCCTTACATTTATTCTTGATTTAGATACATTTGTTTTGAATGGTGATTTTATTTAAAATAAATATTGAGAAAAGCCTCTTCTTGATTAAGCTGACGTTTCATCTAATAGATTTATTTATCTACTTTACGAAAAAATATTTAACTGTTTTCTTATAAGAATCTTTCTAATTGACCTTGGTTATAAAATCATTTTGTTTCTAGATGCTATCAGTTTTATCTTTACGTAATGTATCTCTATCAAGCAGTTTTTTCCCACATTTCCCACAAAATTTCCTTATAAGTAATAAGTTTAAGACTTAAATCCGGTATCAGTTTTTTCAAACCGGATATGTGACTAATAAGAACAAATCTTGGGAGTTACTACTATTCTCGTCATTATTCAACTTCATGCCGACATCGCAATCATTTTGAATTTATTTTAAAGCACATAACCTTTGGCGCTGTCCTTTACTGTTGACCTAAAAGAGGAATCAGAATCGATAAAAGAAAAAAGTATCTTTGCCGTCTGTATTAATTGTATATTAACCAGTTAGCTATGTTTTGTATGCAATGCAACGTTGTTACAACGATAAATATAGAATTGAGAACAGAGATTTCTAATCATCAAAATACTTTATTATTATAATGAACACTCGATAGTAGCCGATAATGTGGTAAACGAGGTCAACCATTTAATACACGACTAAACTAGATCAAGGTCAAGGTCATTTTTACAAATCAAAAACATAGGTACGTCTCAGTGACAAACAGCCGGTGTGCAGAAATAGGCACGTATGAGTTCACCTCGCATTCTGATACTATTTGTAGCTGTGGCCCAGTTATCAGAGATGGGTCAAGGTCGACCTTGGCAATGAGGTCATGGGGGCGAAAATGCATCCCGATGCTTTTACCTATCGTACCGATATTTGTGTTACTTATCGCTGTAAAAAGAACTCGCCTCAAACATTTAACCATCATTAGTAGAGATGCGACCTTGGCATGCGAGTCAGGGCCATTAAATGAAGTAATCGTGTCAACGAGATAAAAAATAGTATGTACCGAAAGGACGGGAAGAGGTGGGGATCGCTCCTTGTGCCGACGAGCCGATGAAACTTGGTCAAGGCTGGCAGCGCCGTGCGCCGCCCGCCGCCCTCCCCCGCACCGAGCGGCGCCGGAGCCGGCCGAGCGCGACCGAGCAACGCCGAGCGCTGCTCGCACTCGATCGCGCTCGCAGATAGTGCGACTGCTCGATCGTTACACAACCGCGATAAATCATCGCCCGCGATCATCCACCGAACTGTGTCAAGATCTCATCTTGTACAATGCTGCTCTTATGGAAGTGTCTCAATTCTTCGATACAACGTATTTTTTACCTATAAGAAGGTATCGTCATTCGTGGATGCATTCCGTAACTTATTTCATGTTGCTTTCTTATTAGAATAGCGTCTCCTTACGATATCTTCACATTACATTAAAGCCGCTAACGCGAGCTTTTATGTTCGCTGGCGACCCCAGAATAATAGATTTTACGCACTTAAACCGGTTCCACTCACGAAGGCGGGGCTGTAGCCTGACTGGAAGCGCTTGCGCACCAAAATCCTTCCAAGATGGCGGCCCTCGTAGAACTGTCGTAATAATACGACAGGTAATGCCTAAAAAATAGAAAGGCCCGGTGTGCGAGGCCGTTCTGTCGAAACACTCGATTCAGGTCAAGGCAGCGCGCCGAAATAGTCGGCTGGCGCGCGCGTTTTTATTGTATTCTAACATCTGTCACAGGCGCCTGACCTCCATGCTTTTCAAAATCCTCTTGTCTTTCTTAGTTATTATAGTGTTTTAATCGACGCTTAATCGCATCTGTAACCATGTCAAGTTCTCCCTTTTTCATTGGCGTAACAAATCCAACAAGAATTTTGAATCGAAATGGTCGCCCGTTGATACTCTTAGGATTAAAATCCATTTCAGATTTTACGTGCCACACTGAATACTGCATTACCTCGCAGCGGTGGATATAGAAATAGTAATTTAGTCAATCAAAATGTATTTCAGAATTTCTTTTATGGTAATAGTCATCAATTTTAGTAGCATTAGGAAACTAAAACAGTTCCTAAAATTGTCGCTTTGATAGTAAAATGATGCAAGACTACAGCTATAATGTATCTCGCATTGCTTAAGATGGGTGTCGTTATTTCAACATTATTATAATAGTCATTGTGTATCTGTCCAATATTACACGAAGCGGGCGCAAGTACCGCGTTAGATTACGTAAGGTGGTGTGCACACTGGGCAGCCGTCCGTGTAACAACAATCATTATTGGTCGTTCGCGGATCGCGGTTCAGGCGGCTCAGTCATTTAGCTTTAGTAGCATGGGGTACCGAATTACTGATGTTTCTACCGGTTTTTAATCTAACACGTGCATATTCAAATTCGCAGTACAGTAATCTTTTAACTTGTTGCCAACACAAATTATGCATATTTTATGTTACGCCTTTGAAGGTTTCGAGAGCCAGTGCTGTTTCAAATTACACTCTTTTAACTAACAAGGTATTGCATAAAACTCTGCCATCCTTTTATGTTACAAAGTGGCACAAGTTAGACAAGTGGTTTCTTTGTTATTCTAATAAACAAAGTTGGCTTAAACATACTCGATGTTCACTGTGTTTCTCAACAATTTCCTTAAAACTCTTCTCTTAATACTCATCGCCTTTTCAATACGTTTTCATAGGCATAGCCGTTGATGGTAAGTAGCCCCTACTTCCACACGATAACGTAAAGCACCTTACCTTGCATTGTGTGACCAGAACAATCTTCTTTTAAAGTCAATGATTTCCGTAATAGAAACGACAATGCAAAACTTGCTAAGAACAATGGGCCCAAAAAATTTGAGTTAATATGCAGAGATGAGATGTATTTTATGTGAAAGACCACACACACACCATCAACTTTTATTATGATGACATCATAATCGGCTCCAGGGGGAAAAAGTTATCGTCCATAATAATTTATTAGTTTTATATGAACATTGAACATAAATAATTAACATGCTAAACATTTTTTTTTTCCTAGGACCAATTTTGTCGACGCCATAATAAAAGTTAAAGGTGTTTTGGATCTAGGTACTTCGTAGGTTTTGTCCCAAATCTGCACAACTTTTTTTTTTTGGGCCCAGTCTTTTGCATTGTCATTTGCTGTGCTCAAGTCATAATTTTTACCAAAATATATTGCAGAATATAATATGGTTCCTGCGTGATTACAAAATATGATAGATTGTTCTGGATTGTTATCGCAATCGGATGAGGGATCGTCAATGTATGTAGTACGCATATAGGCACCATAACAAATTCGGCACGCATATCCATGAACATGTAACGCGATACGTGTTCAGGTCACATTTGGGTAGTCCGTTGCGACAGGTCGACTGAGGCGTCTTGTGAAACGGCGCTTGCGCAGCGCACCCCACCGACGTCGGCTGATTGTGTCGAAACGCACGATACAGTCACTGGCGCACGCGGCACGCCTGATTCACAACCCCCACCCGGCGGCGATTATGAATGATAATTATGCTTAAATATCACTGGGTTTACTGGAATACAGCGCCCAGGACGATATTAATTCTAAGTAAAACTTAACAACACCTTTACCGTTGTTGACCTTAAAACGTGATACAGTTTAAGTACCTTTGTACCTGGTGTAGGCAAACATTACCATCAAACTGAAAAGGTTTGTGTTGTGATAGAAACTGCTTACGCAATACATGTAATTTCGCGTAGATAGCGCTCAGTAATGACCTACTATTATACATAGTTTGACTGAATCTGACGCTCGACTTACTGAAAAAATTGTTTTTATTTCCACATTATTTAGTCGATGTATTTATTGCATGGCTATGATCGTCGTTCAAGAGTTACCCATAATATTGGACTTGATCAGCTAAAATGAAAATAGACGAAGTATTATTGGCGTCGTTAGGCCTTCCATAAACAAAGATGTACAAAAATTATACGTATTCTTACAGGTTGGTGTTTCTCATCAAGTGTAGTAAAAATTAACTGGTACCTATATAGTCATATTTTATTTTTCTATTTACTTCGACATTAGATAATGAATAGCAAAATTATGTTGATTTCTCTATTTCTCCTTTAGAATGAATAATTAATAGAACACTATGTAATGATTCCCGCCCAATGCAAAAAAAAAACTTTGTTAACTCCCTAGCCGAAACTGCTGTAGAGTTTGCAGGAGAATTGGTAATGTGTATCTAATTTAAGACGGCATGGATGATTAAAAGGTGTAATATTTGTTGCCAGTATTATTTATGTGATAAAATGTTGATTTCGCTTGGGCAGTAGTTTAGCGTGGCATTGCACAAGGCTCGCAGGTCGGGCCGGCGCGGTACGAGTCTCTCGCAACACTCGCTATTCGGGTCAGCCAACGATTTGTGTGAATTGTGTCATCTGACATATGCTTGCTACAAACGCTTGTTGTTTGCGTTAAGACATAGTTATGTTTTTAGAAATGTTTACCAAGTCTCATTCAATGCTAATTAGTATTACTTAGCCAGTAATAAAGAAACATGAAGTTTCCTCACATTGAACTTTTCTGTAAAATGCAATTCTGGGTCCAAAAAAAAATGTATGCATGCAAAATAGACCCATTCTTTGTTTGTTTTGTCCGAGTGAAGTCAACTGGTTCTGATTCATTTTTTCAACCACATGAATGCATAAATGTATAATAAAGTTGCGAGTTCAAAGGACCTAACTTTTTATTATTTATGTTATGATTATGACCGTGTGAAACGTCTTAAAATTAGTTTTACAGGTACCAAGCTGTTCCTGGATTGCGGTTTTCATTGTTTATCCCATTATTCTGGAAATGGCAGGTGGTTGTTATGGTAGCCTGGGTATTTTTATATGACTTTATTAAAGTCTTAGGGCGAGGGTTTTGGATAGTCAAACGGAAGTGGTTGCAGGACTAGTAATTACGTATGTGAAGGGCGAGCCGTTAATTATTGTGTTGCCTTGAACAATAGTAATAATATTTTCATATAATTAATGAGAAATAAGGACGTTTTAAAGCATGCAGCACCACCTCATCGTAACGATTAAACATATCTTTATTAAGGTTTTTAAAGATGTTCTAATTGGCCGCGTAACCTAATTAAGCTATCTATTGATCTAACATTCGTTTTTACAAACGTGTCTAGTGACACAATGCGGTGCAGAACGAGTGTAATAATATGATTTTATTGTTTGCTTATTATTCAATAGATAAGTCGACTTAAGTCTTCATCATCATCCCAGCGTATTCCCGATTGCATCCAGTATGGAGCTCAGGGTCCGCTTCGACTATGATCCTAGATTTGACAAGCCTGGTTATTACAATGGAGCGATTTGCCATCTGACCTCCATAACCCTTACAAGGGAAACCAGACCTACTTGGAACATAGTCGGTCCAACTGCTTAACGTGCCTTCCGAAGCACGGAATCATCATTCTTTTCAGACATTCAGGTGATTCAAGCAAGCCTGTAATGTCCTAACCAAACTGGAAACAATCACACAAAGTGATGTTCCCCGTGGGATTCAAACCCACGACCTCCGTGGTTAGAGCGGAACGCCGACGATAAGTCGACTTAAGTAGGTATTTCTTGTTTTATTAACTAGTAGATATCTTTTCAGGATTTGATGATATGTTTAGTTTTTACCATACTTTAAATATCTCTTAATCGATTTTGACACGATCACAAAAACAGATCAGTTAAAAAATATTGTGGGGCTTATGCTGATTTCAGAGTACTGGATGTTGCAAACATCACAGCATCTGGCGAAACGCGGAATGGCGAGTGGCTGGCTACGCACACACGCGCGGTGTTGCGTACATGCGCGGCTGTACGCACAGGCAGCGCGCGCGCCGCATCGCGGCCCCGCTCGCAAGTAGGTCAGGGCGCTCTGCGGCCGCGCGCATTTTAAATTTAGAACGATCCGCGCTTCAAGCTCCGCCCCACGCAATCGCCTAACTACAAGTTAATATATTACCTTCAAAACGTTCACCTGTAACCACACCCTGCATAATCAACTAAACATGCATGCAAGTCGAGCTAATTATATGATCCAGACTAATCCAAAACTAGAGTTGTTACTTATTAACGAAAAGACAATTCTTTTTCATCCACAATAAGTCTACCACCAGGTTGATAAGATTGAGTAAGATAACGATGATATTTGTTATTAAGAGATTTATGAGTTTACATGATTTTGTAAAACATGAGGTACCTATGTATGTATATTTCTTTTTATCTATATTATACTTAGTAGTTTTAATTAGTTTTCGTTGATAATTTTGAACGGATTTCTTAGTACATTTATTGGTGTTAAATTAAAATATCAATTGATATACATCGCAATTCATTTAAAATGTGGACATAAACCGTCTAATAAATATTCCCGAATTCGTTAGTAGAATATTAGAAAATGGTTATTATGTCCTCTTTTAATTATAATTGCCCATACTGCTCATGACTACTGCTAAAGTAAAGAGTCTATATATTTGAACATTGTTACATCTTAAATTTCTTTGACTACACATAGGTATTTTGTTAAAAAATCTATATAACTCTTCCATAAGATGTATAAGAAATAGTGGTAAATAAGCTATGCGCGTAGGTATAACACATAGATAAAGAAAATGGTTATTCAGACCAAGATAAGGCTCTGTTTATTTTATTACTTTTTATAAGATACCAAAAACGTGTAGATATTTGAGGGTTACCAAATTCAAAGTGATCATCAAACGCTAAAACAGTATTATTCAATAAATAAGTTTACACAATAAATCTTATTAAGTGAAAATTACTAAAATTCTGAAATCAGTATAATACGATAATAATTACTGTGGGTAAACATTACACTGAAATTCTAAAATTAATATAATTTTAATAAAAATCTTAATTTTCTTTATGCAAATCTAACACGATATTATTCTTCCTGTTTTCATTGAGAACCTGTGTAATGTATGACGATTGCTTACAATGCATAGATAAGCATGACTTCAATCAGCTGAAATATCTTTCACGCAGTCGATACAGATGCCAAAATTAACCGAACTGACAATACGTCTTTGATACCATCACCTCATAAATAACTGAGATAGTTAAATAGAACTTCCCCTATGTTTAATAGTACATTATCCGAATATACAATGTGCAACAGAAGGCAAATCTTGTTGCGATAACTCATCATAAGATTCTGGTTTTCTAAATCCCCTGTAAAAACCGTTTAGGTCGCTTAAAAGCCTTGTTCTTATGTTCTTTCGACTTAATTACCTTTACACATTAAAAGAAAACTTGCTGATGTTTGCACTTAACTTTTTCTAGAATCTACCCTAAAGGTACATGATCAGTTATAACCGTAGTGTTAAAACTATACCCCAACATCAATAGATTTTCCTTTTTAGTAAAACGCCATTGCCTTTTTTAATAATAATTTAACATAAGAAGGAGCTGTAGATTTGGTAGCTAGAATTATTTCATTTCGTTTTACTTCTGGCAATGGTTTGTTTAACGCTGCATCAGCAGCGGAAGGCGCGAGCGACACCGTATAAGTAGGTGAAGGTCGACGACGAATTGCAGCAACTTATGCTTTGGCATCACAGTCACAAAAACCGGCTCTCCTCTGCGCCGACAAACTTTCAATTTCAACTGCAATTTGACAGCATTGGATGATGTAATCGTGTCTCGAAACCTGAGTTTGGAGAGCAGCCTGCAGTGTTGAACCTACAGACAGTGGTCTGAAATCGTGCTAGCGATTTAAACTCCGAAGACTGCACTAAACGCTAAAAAGGATATATTATAGTTATTCTTACCTTCCAGTTTCATCCCGACGTCCAAACACTTTTGGAAACGGCAGAAAGGGCATCGTTTCCGTTGTGTTTTGTCTATGTGACAAGCTCGTTCAGCAACACACGTGTACACCTTCTTATTCTGTACGGTTCGCTTGAAGAACCCTTTACAGGACTCGCAAGTAAGCAGCCCGTAGTGGTAGCCGCTGACTTTATCCCCGCAGACTGGGCACAACTCTTCAATCACATCTTTTGTGTCAGTCTGATCGCATACTGTGCCGGCAGCCGGCAAGTAGGCTCCAGGTTCGCCACCAGTGCCTGTTGGAAACAGATATGAGGGGTCCAAGTTGGCATAACCGAAAGATTGTTGTTCGGGAGTGCATTGGTATGCTGCACCTTGGGGAACGTATTGCTGGGAGGTTCCCGAGGGTCCTCCGCCGGAGCCGGATCCATCGGGGCCCGGACTCAGGTCGAACGGGGACATGTTGAGGGACATAAGGCCTGTCTGCTGGTCCATCGTCATGCTCGGCCGCACGAGGCGGCTGCTTATTACAACTCCCTACAGCGGCGTTCAACCGCGACAACGTTCACACAGTCACCGAGTTCACTAGCGGTCTGGCCGCAACACTATCTGCCGCTCGCGGGCTGCACCTGTTCAAGCACTATACAAAATGACACATAAATCCAAAGCATTTTGTCCTATGGGTTGAAGTTTGGGAGCGCTGTCAGTCACAGCTGACCGGTACAACAACTGTTTTTTCAAGTGTTGACGGCGCGAGTGATGTTTACGATCGCGTCGAGAGTTTGTGTCAGCAGCGGCACACGTGCCGCTCCGGGGACGTTCCGCGATCGACTGGCGGCCGGCCGGCGACAACGGCGCGCGTGCCGGCGCCTCCCGCATGCGCGCCCCGCCGCCACCCGCGAGCCCCCGCCCGCTCGCACAATGGAAAACGATTAGGAGCCCATGTAATAAGTGAAAGTGAGTCGGTGACCCACTTTCCCGCGATCCAGGTCTATGTTAGTGCGCGTTCGCGCGGTTGCGCCACCGCGCGGGCGCAGGACGGCGCGGGGGGGCGGCCCACTGACCCAGTTGCGCGCAGTGCCGCAGCAGGGCAGGGTTGCCGCGAACAACGAGCGTAATGTTTACGTTCGTTTGACATTCGTTCGCGAACCGGCACTCGTCGTATCAGTATGAGCTGCGAAGACGACGGCCAACATTATCTTGCATAATAAACTAGTTCAAGTTTTTAGAGGTTGCTATTCCCTACGATAGCAAGTCAATAAGCTATTCTATCAAATATAAAGAAACTTATAAAAGTTACGGAAAGCCGAACCTAACCAACTGGGATATAATACCAACTGATGAGAGCCAATCCAAAATTTCCCATTGCGAAGAGCGGTACGATAAAAGAGTCCAGCTTTCTCCAATGATCGTAAAACAGCCATAAACCGAAAACGGCTCGTTTTGAATGTAGTTCCCGTTATCTTGAAAACATACTGTAGAGAACAAAATAAAACAATAGTCGGAGAACACCTACCAACTGGTTAAGTTTTTGAAATGTTTTTAGTAACCCTAAATGTTGTAAACGATAAAATCAAGATGGTAGCCTGAAAAACTTGGTTATTTGTTGGATTTTTTCGGCTGCATTATAATTATTAGTGATGGGCCGACTATAGTATTTGCCGACTAACCGACTAGCCGACTATTCGGTTTTCAAATTGCCGAATAGTCGGCCGACTATTCGGCAGTGCCGACTATTACTGCGTGACGTTTTAGTCGTTGTTTTCCCGCAGTAAAATGAGTCTTAGTAGTGCAATCTTAGATTAACAATAGATTAATGAAGTTTTTTTTAGTCAAATCAAAAGTTTTACGATTGTGATAGACGAAACTTGAACTCATAGTACTAGCTGCGTCGCGGACAGTCACCGGCCCAGAACAATTGCCCTTCGCGCTTATCAAAAAGATGATGATTAACTACATATTTAATAACATTTTGTTTTCCATTTTCCCTCTTAAACTTAAAAAAAAACAAATAAAAAAAATACTTGCATGAATCGATAGTAATTAGTTTCTACTAGGAAGCGATTTTTGGAAGTTACCTCCCAGGGGTGTTTCATAGTGTTTTACAGGGTGTAGTCTACGCGAGCGAGTTTAGGCTGGGCGTTGATTACACAGGCCTGCAAAAATTTTTTTTTAATTTGGTGCGGCTCTGTTTCTTTCCTTGGTCTATAAGGTAAGTAATGTACAGTATATTGATATACGTCCTTTTATCTCATCAGCTCTAGTTTACTTACTACCCTCATTTTTATTTTTTCTCAGTCTTGTTCATAAAAAGTCATTATGACAATAACATCGATAAAGTTTATGTTAATATTTCATTATGGCTAGTACGTCCAGATGTTGTGCTAACGATCCTAATACATTTTGTTATATTTGTGGTGAATACATACTGAAAGATCAGCGCAAATTGATTACAAACACGGTGCGTCGGCTGTATTTTTCTTACTTCGGCATTGAAATTCTACACCAAGATAAACTGTGGGTGCCTCATAGTGTATGTAAAATATGTGTTGAACATTTGCGACAGTGGGAGAAAGGGACACGTAAGTCTTAGAAGTTTGGAGTGCCTATGATATGGCGAGAACAAAAAATCATTATGACGACTGTTACTTTTGTATGACTAAAAAAGTGGGCATTAACAAAAACAATCGCCATAAATGGAAGTACCCTAATATACTTTCGGCACAAAAACCTATTCCCCATTCAAAAAATGTTCCAGTACCTACCTTTCACCAGGAAGTACAGCAATCTGAGGATGATCAAGCTGCAATACCAGTTTGAGGTTTGAGTACTGAAAAGCTAAAAGCAGGCCTCTTTGATGGACCACAAATTCGTCAATTTAATGAAAGACACCTCAAATTTTGAGACATCCATGAATTATGTGGAAAGGCCTGCTTGGAAATCTTTTGTAGCAGTTACACAAAATTTCCTCGAAAATCACAAGGCTAAAAACTATGTGGAATTAGTGGAGGAAATGCTGGTGCGTTTTAAGGATTTAGGCTGTAATATGAGTATCAAATTACACTATCTCAATAGTCATCTTGACCACTTTCAACACAATTCAGGTGATCTAAGCGAAGAACAAGGGGAACGTTTCCATCAAGACATAAAAACATGGAAAATAGACACCAAGGAAGGTGGGACACTCATATGATGGCCGACTATTGCTAGGGAATCATGCGAGATTGTCCAAGTCAAATTCATTCTAGAAAATCACTCAAAAGACAATTTCTTGATGTTTAAAGCCAATAAAATGTGTTTTTTTGGTAAAAAAATGATTTTCTTTATCTTGGAAACAAGAGCTGATAGGAAAAAACCTGTTACATTTTTGACATCGCCATGTAAGTTATACTTAAAATCAGGTCTAAAATCCCCGGCACCAAAATGGTTGTAGGCCTGTGTTATCAATCAGTCAGTCAGTCCATTTCCTGTTTTGAGCATGTATATAAGTAGATTGGTACCGAGTACGACATTTATTTATTTATTTAATTAAGTTATAGTTTTCGTGTATATACCTTTTTCAAGAACATATTGGGTTCAGCAGACCAATTCCTAAAGGTAGCACCTATTCACAAGTATGACTCTCAATCATCTGCCAGCACCTTAAGCCAATGTAATAACCATAATAGTCACGAAGCGTCGAAAAAGAAATCGCGCGTGTGAACATTCTTTGTTATTATTGAAGGTGCTGAATAATATTATAAATATTAATACCTATACTATAAATTTTGCCGAATAGTCGGCGAATTTTGCCGACTAGTCGGCATTGCCGAATAGTCGGCGTATGGTGCCGAATAGTCGGCTTTCCCGACTAGTCGGCGAATAGTCGGCCCATCTCTAATAATTATATATATTACTTTGAACTAAAATCTGTATTTTTCATTTTTATAGTGATCCTAGACAATACAAATACCTATTGTAGATGTGATATAGTCAATCGCTATAATCATGCGAGTGTGCATTCAATATTCATAAAATATCTAGTCTAGGTGTTCTAGCTTCCACTTAAACCAACATTGTAATTATAACATTGTTGCAGTTACACAAACAAACAATTTAAATACAAATTATTGAGTCTTATAATCAAAATTCATACACAATACCTACAAGTGCCTCTGTCCAATATCAAAAGCGAAATAAATTAAAGATCTTGACCTGGTTTTTGTTTAAATCAGTCAACAGGTCACGAACGAGTGACTGTCTGTAACAGAACAGCCTTGTGGGCTCTATTGTATATTATATGATTTTGGTTAAATTTAAACTTAATTCCAATTGCAATAAGTCTATCTTTAAACATGCTGGTGTAGGTACCCATGTCGGATTGGACTAAACTCGTGCCTACAGCACTGTCTACCATTGTTACCACTGCGGCTATTAAGTTCATTGAAAACGTTTTCTCACATATGTATGCAGAATATGGGCTGCTATCAGAATCTAATGGTTTTAGTTTGTATTGATTTTTTAATTTTGATGTTTGTCATAGTTTTTCTAAATTAATACCAACAATACCAGATACCAAATCGATTTTAAGATAGTGTCAAAGTTAAGGCGCGTTATTAGATAGTTACGCAGTCAGTGTGCAATTTCTACATAACACCACTTGCATTAAAATTATGCACGCGTTCATACACGTGCGTGCAGGAAGCGATCGTCGCCCGACGGGTCTTGTTTGGTCAAATTATGTCCCCTCATATTCATCTAGTTTAACAATAATATAATTAATGTGCATGCAACAAATAAACAAACTGTTTATGTTCCAAATAGGCAAAAAACATATTTTGGAATTTTTTGAATATAATTCCAAAGTCCGTTTATGCTTGTATGTCTTATGAATTTTAAAAATAGGCCCAAAAATAAAGAAACAATCGTATGAAACTATAAAATACTAAAAATTCAAACCAAACACGATGGAATTCCCCACAAAGAAAGCTCGCGTCATTTGTGACGAAGCAAATGACTCAATAGTTTGATTTCATAATTGACACTTGAATACCGGACCAAAAAGTGACAGTAAAGACAAGCCTAAGTAAAGTAATACACAAAAGTGTGTCGTTTTCGCTATCGCGCAGACGGCGCGACCTCCTACGAAAGCAAGAGTGGTTGAGCAGAATCGCACGCGCAGCATTGCTTTCTTCGCACGCGCTCGTGACGTCATACTTTCTCCGCGCCCGATGACGCGCGTTGATGTAACGATGTAGTAATATGCGTGTCGATTAGCATTGTACTACTCGTGACTCGCAAAGCGACGCGTATATACACGCAATTTTTATGCGGAAACGTTTCTGCTGTAGTGTACTGTTGCCAAGTGTAGGTTACTACCTATTGCCTCTATCAATATAGAATATTACCTACGTGGAAACGCCACGCTGGTTTTGTGGTTTATGTACCCAG
Organism: Mecyna flavalis; assembly: GCA_949319885.1. Taxonomy (NCBI): domain Eukaryota; kingdom Metazoa; phylum Arthropoda; class Insecta; order Lepidoptera; family Crambidae; genus Mecyna; species Mecyna flavalis. The sequence goes on along the minus strand of OX439425.1, from coordinate 18,366,549 downwards.
TCGTGATCTGAGTTTCCCGGGTCGAGCAAAGTATGTTTCGGATTACTCTAACACAGCTTAGGTTTGCTAATACCAACCCGCATTTAGCAAGGTTGGCTATTAAACAATTACACACCAGACAGGGCTAGCCTTTTTTTTCATTCGGGGGGAAATGCTTAAACAATAAGTATCCCGGCAATGTGCTTATTTTATTAACAAAATATGACTTTACCAACAATTTACTAGGTTAGGTTAAATTAATGCACATTAATTATGCATAATATCTCATGTAGGTACGTATAAATATTTAAAGCCATTGGGTGAATAAGTACAGTTGGGGGCGCTTTGTGTATTCCGTGAATGTCCTAGGGGTGGGTGGGAATTAGGGGTTTCCGAGCCAAGTGCATTGGGTCACTGGGTCAATGATAGCTACTATACATTCGGTTGTTTAAATATACTGACCCGATTTCATAGATTGTGAGTGTACCTAGTAAAACTTAATACAATAGGTGTGCGCTATTTCAGTACTGGTTTCTTCTAGAGAAAACTTGAAAGTAACTAGGGTAAATATACAATATAATATTCTTGATGAGTTCTATTAGAAAATATTTTTAGCTCATGGTCGTCCAAGAATCTAGGTGCACTAAGTTAAGATGCTTCTTGCAAAGGAATTTATAATTCGCGTTCAAGAATAATTCTTCCGAGAAAATATAAATAAAACAACTTTATGATTTGTTTTCTTCACGGGTTTCGTAGAAGTCACTAACAAGACGTTTAGTTGACTTACAATAAGTTGAAAATTTAATGACGAATGCAATTATGCGTAAAGTTTGTAAAGTAGGTACATCGAATAGTTCCTTTTTAAAACTCTTTTAAAATACTTCAAAAATAAAAAAAAATGGTCGAATTAAAGTAAGCCGCTAGAAAGATGGTAGAATTCACAAACCGTTTACTTAATGATTGATTATAGTTTTACTATACATAAGTTTTGTCTAAAAATCAATTTTAGATCTAAACACGATGGTGAATGACGGCCGAGTTGGCAACAAAGTATCTCTGCTGCAATCACTTGCCACGCAAATTTTGTTGTCATTCCTTATTTTAGCACATTATTAAATTATTTTAGATAATTTACAATGTTATGAAAATTAACGCTGTCTGAACACGCTATTGTCGCAGAGCCCAAACTTCGTAAGTGTCGAAAATTTAAAATATTGCACATCGCAGGTTAATCTCCTAAGTGCACACTTGACCAAAAAGTATTTGTTTAATAAACTCTGGAAATTCTATACGTAATGTTACGTGAATTACGGACAAACGTTTCGTTTTACGGGAATAAGACTTCACGTGGGCGATACCATGGCCGGAAGGTCGGTTTTAAATAAAGTGAGCTGATAAGGCGTGCTCTGCACTGTTGGCACTGCAGTTTGCATATTAGCATATTAAAAAATGTGTTGTTTATATAACATGATTTTAGGGAAGGGCTACGAACGAGACTTTTGTTTATTAATTGTGTCGGTGTTTATTCGGGCAGCAATACCTTTGCAAATCTGTCAAAATTCCTGCAACCAATTTTCAGCTTAATGTCCATCGTAGAGTTATATTTTAAGTGAGAAATTGTGACAGATATGCATAGGGTGATCCGTGGCTCACCGTACATTAAGGATCCTAACGACGACGCGCACGAAGGCTCCGTTATTCTTACAATTACTTACTTTATATTTTATTTACTCCAGTAAAATTATCAGAACGCATTACATTCTATCAAATTATCAGAACGCATTACATTCTATCAAAAGGTCAGGTAAAAAAACGTAAATTGCTTTAGACGGTTAGAAACTGAATAATTCACTCAAGCTCTTCTGTTATAATTATGTGGGTGAAGCGGTCCTCAGGGGAACTTAACTTCGACTTAAACTCAACGACTTGAAACATGGAAATAAGATATTTTCCTTTTTCAGCCTTTCTTGCCTTTACTTCTTAGTCGGAAAATACAACACTAAAAGCATTATTAAATAAATATCCAATGTGAAAAATCTTTTTTATACTAAAACTATGAGTTTTCTTTTTTCCTCCCCCAATTTTGAATTGGAAAAAAGGTTATGCTTAATCTGCTAAAAAAGATGGGTGCTCAGGTTGACTATTTTAACTTTACAAAAATATTTTTTTTTCAAAATAACAATCAAACACACAGTCAGTTCCCAATAGTCTTAAACAATCTAGTGCAATTTTAAATGTTTGTGTACATGTTGGCTATGTAATAGTTTAATCGGCTTTAGGCTGGAAACCGAGCTAGCTAGCCCAGTAGAGTAGTCGGTACGTTAAGTCTTTTATGTTTTACTGAGTGACGTGATTTTCATGCCTCTGAAGCCTTAATGTGAGTTTGCTGTGTCGTTGTAATGACAGCGCATTTATTTATGGTATAGAGAATCCACATTATAGCAGGAACTTTTTTCTAACAACAGCGATGCAAGGGTTAATTTAATTCTGATAATTTGTTGGATATCTATTGAAGTGAGGGAAGTCGTAGCATAAATATGATTAAATCAACTTTTCTAGTGGCATCATCTACCATCATGAAGATCAAAGACAGGTGTAATCCGATAAAATTCCCTTCGTCAGAAGTGCTCTTCACAAGCCGATTTGTGACTGTTTTCTAGAAAGAGAAAATTGTATTGTGCCGAGGCGCCAGTCAGGTTGAAATCGTCCCTTTGCAGTGGCAGGGCTCTACAGGCGGATTACCTGGCTTACACAAGTACATATTGCTGTTTGTACTATTCGCGCTATTATTTACGGTTTATATTACACTTATATTTTGTACCCTTGTTGTGCAACGTCAGGGTCCAGAAAATCAGCAAAATAAATCTTCCTTTAAATATTAAAAATATGTTGCGATTGTTAAATTGTATTTAATTTTTTTATGTAGGTACTCGTAATATTTCGTATCGTAATATTTGCCTTTCGGCATAATTAATTGGCACTCGTGACTACCTGCATCTGGGGCCAGAACAGTTGGTTAGAAAAAGTCATAATTACAAACGTGTCCAACGATGTAAACCGATCCGTAAAACGTAAATAGAATTATACATCCAAGTAAATATAAAATAATTAACTAACTAATAACAATTCACAATTACGACTCACTTCGATTCTGAGTGTAGATAAATACAACTGGTTCAAACAAGTCGAATAGATTTAATTTATCTAAATCCAAACATCACTTAACTAGTCAATCCTTTTTTAAATTTCCTTGTAAAAAATCAAGTACTTACCTACCTAAATACGTTTCATTTACGATATTGCATAATCTCAAATGTAATTTAGGCTATTGGTTTGGTATACCTATTTTTCTCACGTGACCACCCATGTCATTCAATATTTTTTTACGTGGATTTCATAATCTACATAAGTATATTAAATTAAAATGTATCCTGGTGCGAACAAATTACTTACAAGAGATTGAGATATTTCCATTCGAATAACGTCGGTGATGTAACTCAATAGGATATTAAAAGGAAAAATGAGCTGAGGAAAAAGTACGAATAAAGCTTTTTTATTCCTTTCTCTCCATTCATACACCTCACATACAGTGCTCCGTTTTCCTTATCCGGCATCGGTTAGCCTGTACGCCACCAATATTTTAAAGAGGAAAGATTTGTTTGTTTGTTTGTATTGAATTGGCTTCGAAACTACTGAACCGACTTGAAAAATTCTTTCACTGTTGGGAAGCTACACTATCCCCGAGTGTCATAGGATACTTTTTATTCCGGAAATGTGGGGGAAGGGGGGGGGGGATTTTAAAAATGAAATTACGCGCGGATCAAACAGTCGTGGGCGGAAGGCTATCTCTATTAATCAAGGCCTTGTCACGCGTGTGACTAATTTTGACTCGCTCGATGGCGTCCTATGCACCAGGGGTTTTGGGTTCAACTGAGTTATTTGATGAGTTAAAAATGAGTTATTTGATAAGTTAAAAAGGCAAAATGTTTACCTCAATCAACAATTAGTTTGTATTGGTCTTTCTTTTTAAGCCTAATATACGGTAAGATCTTGAAAGTTTTCACAGTACAGCTACCTTAGCTCGTACAAAAGTGTTCCATTTCAGTTGCTTCAGGTCTACTAATAAACTGACCTGCCCAACGATACGTGAATGTCGATATTTAGCAGCCATTTCTGTTTTCCTATTTATAAAGGTGCGTACAGACATATAACATAACATGATATTATAAAACAATTTTATATAAAATTTTAGTACTAAATGTTTTGTTGAAAAATAATGTCAGATAGTTTTGCCGTGTTACACATGTTATATAAAAATGTTACTTAATCTGTACGCACCATAACGTTTCGTGGAACGAATCTAGCAGGGCTAATTAAGAAACTAAAAATATATATTTTTATTGGTTCTGACTTCTGATCAGCTTTTTCCAGAGTTACTCTATAGATGCTTCGGATATTAATAAAAAGATGCTATTAGGAGAATAAAAACTATTGTAGTGTTTAGATTGACCGATGAACATTCCAAATTGGAATCTGCATTTTTTAAATCGATTTAAATTTTCATCATCTCCCACGAAGGAAGTAGTAAGAAATAATTTTTCTCTTTTGTAAATCAGCCTACTGTTTTAATTTCAGCCTACTTTCTGCAATTTCAGCGGAGCCATGTTGAGTCATTCAGTGAGTAGATTCTTTGTTTATAAATTTATGTACATAAATACAAAGTTTCGGCAGAATATACTGAAACAGAGGAGAGGTTAAATATGATGTCGTAAAACTTGGTGCATAATTTATATTCAAAAAAAAGCTACGACATACATGCCAAGGGTCAAGCACGTACCCAGAATTTTTTGTCGGGGGGGGTCGAAAAAAAAAAAAAAAAAAAAAAAAAAAGGTCCACGAGGCGGAAGTTATTAATACTTGCTCCAATGACCGTTGAGGTGCCCCGCCACCACCCGCCCGCCCCGCAGATCAAAACTGAGAGTCATATTTGGCACTGTACTTACTACTGAGGGATTTATTTTATGGGTTGCATCTATTTTCGGGAGGGGTCCGGACCCCTTGGACCCCCCCCCTGGGTACGTCCTTGCCAAGGGTTACTTACGAACCTGGCTACGCGGGCCTCGCCTTTTGTGGCTTCCTTTACCGAATTTTCTTTTATACTCCTTTAATAGGTTGCATTGCACTATGACAGTTTTATTACGTTTATAAATGTTATTAACATGTTACGTCTATATTTTACAACGAAGACTATGCTTGTGAGTTAGTTCTTCAAACTAAAATTATTTGTTTCGTCCATGATATTGTGTTATTACACTTTGCTCGTAAGTGCATGACCCACTTTTAGTTCAAAAACTTTTTCTTCAAAATTTGCGCTTACAAATCCCATTATTCCGCTAACCGTTTTATGGTACTTCTTCACTTAGAAAATTAGAATAGGCAAGTATTATGTACGCTCCACTTGGATTATCTTGGATATAGGTACAAATGTTTGGAATAACAAATAAGGTTGCTTAACCCAATGGTACCTATAAAGAACCAGGCGACCTGATTCTGTGATGCGATGGTTTCACTCGCTTATATATATTTCTCAATAGGTAGATTCATAATTGATGAGACGAAGTGGTCGGAAGTTGGTAATTTCGTTTTCTGGTGACGATCTTATTTCGATAAGTGATGTCCATCCATAGGTTGCAAACATCAGGGCTTAAATACTAATAGCGCCTAGGAGCTCATCAATAAAACATTTAGGTCATAATCGTAATATCTGTGACAACCCGGATGTCATATATCTTTAATCTAATAACAAGCTTTAAAGCATGTAAGCTTAAAAAATACAAGAGAGTTCTGAGAAATTATCTGTCATAAAATGGCCGATGGGATTTTTATAAAAGGATCCTTAAAATGAGGGTGACCTAATTCTGTTGTCGGCCCTGCACGACCCAATTGTTAAAGGGATCGGGACTGACCTACATGTTGGACGCGTGTTGAGTCCTAATATTATAAAGCTACTGAGAAATCATTCTCACCCTCCTGAGACTTCATAGTTCATAGTAGCCTCAACACACTTTCATTTCATCATTACCTTAGTAAATTAACACACAGAACTTGTGGATAAACGCTTAACACCCGTAGGTTACAAACTGTCTCGAATAAATAGCTTTCAAATTTACGCTGAATAACGGCGCAGGTATGAGACAAAGGTAACTCGCATTTAGGACAATACAGTGATTTGTCGGCAGACCTTTAAAGATAAAACAACAATGAACAAAAGCTCAAAACTTTATTATACTGCATTATTTCAGAATCACTGTTACCAAATGTTCACAAACAAAACATTATTGCTAGGCCATTGCAAATGATCGTAAAATATAAATTATGACAGTATTTTCTTTTTGACAAAGGATATAAAACATAGAATTATCCTTACTTTTTTTTACGATCTTTTACCAAACGGAACCGTATTTGGTAGAAACCGTAAAGAGGCATCACAGCACAAAATCACAAATTAAATCAATGAATTCGCTTGAATTTGAATCAATGTTTCTGAATCGAACTGTAAGCACATTGGAATTTTGAGTTTCAAAAAATGTTTAATATTAAAACTATCTTGACGGTTGTGAAATCCACGATCTAGATTTTAGATTTGCCTGCCATGTGTTGACAGTTGCAGTATGTACTATATTCACAAGGAATATGTTTGACGTCGCATTTGCAATTTAATTTCATCACATCCTAACTAAACAGTATCTAAGCAAAGTATAAACCTTATGTACGTTGACCGTAGGCAAAAAAAAGAGAATATAGATGTTAACGGAAATGTATGTAATTCGTCATTGTATACAATTCCTAGGAATTGTATGTAATTCCTAAATTCGAAATGTGTAAAATAAATTATATTAGACCACATTTCCTAAATAGCAATCGGAAATGTAAAACATCTAAGATGTCAGTGTTTTGGTAACTGAAATGAATGGTAAATCGTTAATTTAAGGAATAGGTGTTAAAAAAAATTACCCTTAACCCTTTAACCTATATCCATCCGAGTCGATTTCCGCCTCCGGTCGTTTATATAATCTTTGTTGTCTCACAAATAATATTAGTCGCCAAAATATTATTTATTACACCTCATCTAACAGAGTATTTTATTACAGAAAGCCTTCTTTTTATACATTTCCTTATACAATATTGGAAATATACAATTCCTAGGATAACGTATGGATTAAAGAATTTTTAAAACAATATTTTATACATTTCCTAAATAACTTCGGAATTACTAGATTTCATACATTTCCATAGAATCAAGAATCAATCAATCAAGAATCGAATTCATTTATTCAATTTTGGCTCTTATTATAGCACATATTATGAACGTCAAATTTTACATGTCACAAAAAAAAAATTATTAAATAATAATATGTCAAGAAAAAATGTCACAGATAATAGGTATAATAATAATCATGAATATGATTCGTGAGCTGGTTCAAAATTTTGTTTTTATTACTACTGAGAAGATACCAGCAAGATTTTCAGGAGTAATTGTTTCTTTTTTTTTTAATTTGTATTTTTTACAAAATAAAATAATATAACAAAATAATTATGTTGTATACAAAATTGTGCGGGCTAGGGTGACCATGGATTCTTATCGTTAAGATAATCGTCTACCTTGTAGTAACCTTTCCTCATTAAACATTTTTTAAGCGTTAATTTGAATTTTATAGTATTGGTAATTCTATGAGATCTTGGGGTACCTTATTAAACATTGTCACAATTTTCCCCAGAAATGAGTTACCTACCTTTACGAGTCTTTTTTTTGGAACAGATAGATAATATTAAGTCATGTAGGTATATAATCTTTATGTTTATTTTAGAGCTTCTATTCAATTACAATAATTTGGTAAATGCTTTACTTAATTTTATAGTAAGGCTAATTCTTATCTAAGAATTGTATTTAAAATTATAGTCCAATTTTAGTAAGGTAGTTTAAAAGTGAAATAATTGTCGGTAACAGACGAACAATTCTTTTTTAAACAAAAATAAATGTCTAAAATAAAAATAATATCCAGGTCGAGTACAGTGTAGGAGACTTACGCAGGCAAATTGAACGTGACGTAAATCTGTAACTGAATGACAGTCGTTTGATTTGGGTCAGCTCCACCGGGAATAGCGCGAGGGTTGAAGGTTGTTATTATTTTTACTGACCTCCCAATTATCAAGTAACCATTTCAAAGTTACAACACAAACTTTTTAATTAATTGAATTTATTCTTGCTTTTTCTATTTATGAATTTGTCAATTAATTTTATACAAAGTGCACCTACCCAGTAGATAATTTTCTGTCATGGATTAATTGGAGGTTTAACGATTTCTATATCTGTGACTGGTGAAGTCTAAGATGCTCATGTTTAAAGATAACACAGTTTACTAATTAGTCTTGATGTGACCTAATCTTCGAAATCCTCTATTTCTGGATGAAAGGTTTTGTAGACATTGTTCAGGGGATTTATTCGTTTATTATATGTATGCAATTATAATAATATTCTGGAGCTAAAGATCAGAATTTTTCTACTAAAACTTTTAAATTACGTATTGCTCGTACGGAACGCTAAAAGTTTTTTTTATACCATATAAGTTGGCAGAAAGACATCAGCCCACCCACCTGGTGGTAAGCGGTCACTGCGGTCTAGTCCAGTTTGGGACACTTCATCAGGAAGTGTCACTCAATGTGCTGCCGGACTGTAGGCTCATCTGTTCTTGGAGCCTTTAATTTCAAGTGTACTGGCTCCCACATTAATATTGCCGGAACACAGCCGGAGCTGTTATGGCGGCAGATTTTACCTGTGGGTGTGGTAGCTAGCCAGTCGGACTAAAAAGATTTAATTTACCTGGTGTTTAATAATTTACTTTTAGCTATTAATATAAAAATTAAAGTGAAAGACAGCTGACAAAGTTGCTAAGGAAAATGTAGGCGTTTGTTTTAGTAGTGAGTCTGTGAGTAGTGCTTGGTTATTTACTAATTTAACTATCTGTAAAGATAAAGCTTCGTTTTTATACACTCGGCGTCAAAAAAATCGCACCTCCGCGAAAATAACTTTCAATCGGTACCAACCCTTAACACACGCATGTAACCCCATAAATAGTGATGTCATTTGAAAGCTCAATTAATAAACTTTAAAAATAAAACATTTCGTTACATAAAAAAAATGTTTGACGTCATAAATGTGACTTTAAAAAGAAATGATAATTTTGCTACTCACAAGGGTCACTATTTGCGGTACTTGTTGCAGGTATAAAAAGGTCAATACGGGTTCATTCGGGGTCATTTGCTCACTAAACGTCGAAGAGGACACACAAGAAGGACTTTCGTAAGAAAAACAACTTCCAGATGGATACCACAGCTGATGAAGCCGCCCAAGTGGTTGCACTGCTGCGATCAGGGATGCGACCAGTGTGATGTCGCTCGGCAACTCAATTTGAGCCGTTTTTCGGTTTGGAGAGTGTACCAGCGGTTTCTGAAGACCGGTGGCTACGTTCGGAGGCATGGCTCCGGTATACATTGGTGCACCTCGGTGAGAGACGACCGATTTCTCGTGACGACGTCATTGAGAAATCGGTCGGTTTAATGCTTTTGCGTTGCGACAGCAGCTCTAGGCAGCTCGCAGAACAACCGTGAGCATCTCCACGGTTAGAAGAAGATTAAAGGAGAAGAAGATAGCTGCTCATAGAGCTGCTACTGGTCCCAAATTGACCGCAGAGCATCGCCGAGCCCGATTGCAGGTTGCTCGCGAACACGTCAATTGGAGCCTTGACCAGTGGAGAGCTGTCCTTTTTTCAGATGAGACACGTGTATGTCTTTACTGCAAAAACAGACGCAGAAGAGTCTACAGAAGACGTGGAGAACGGTTTACCCAAGCCTGCATCCAGGAGACGGTAGAGTTTGGGGGCGGTTCCTGTATGTTCTGGGGCGGCATGTCGGCCGACGGCAAAACCGACCTTGTCTGCGTCTCCCGGACCGGAGGTGCTCGTGGGCAAGGGTCGCTGACTGCTCACCGGTACGTCACAGAGATCCTGGAAGAGCATGTGGTCCCCTATGCCGGTTTCATCGGCGAGGGGTTCACATTAATGCACGATAATGCTCGCGCTCACACCGCAGTTATTGTGCGTGACTATCTTCGAGACGTCGGGATCTCTGTCATGCAGTGGCCGGCGACAAGTCCAGACTTGAACTCGATAGAGCACCTCTGGGACCACCTGAAACGCAAGGTTCGGGCTCGTGATCCCGCCCCCGCGACTCTACAGGAGCTTGAGGAGGCCGTTCTTGAAGAATGGGCCAGTATTCCCCAAAAAGAGCTCCTCAAATTGGTTAGGTCCATGAGAGAGCGCATGGAAGCCGTCATTAGGGCAAGGGGGGGTAACACTAGGTTTTAGGTTATTTTTAAGCATATTTTTTTGTTTAAAAATATTGTTATTCATGTGTTTTTAAGTAGGCTAAATTAAGGATTTTTTATTGTTTTGTAAACTTTATTTTTTTTCTGTTGGTACAATAAACAAAATGTTAAATTTAAATTGTTTTTAGCTTCTCTTTTTAATTACCTTTCAAACGATACCCAACATTATACACATAATTGACACTAAATAAGTTTTGAAGGTGTTTGAAGTAGCTTTTTTTAAAGGTGCGATTTTTTTGACGTCGAGTGTATTTACAAAAAAGATGACAAAATTATATTATCTGAGAGATAAAATGACTTTGTTATTGGTTTTATTACATTATTGTATATTTAATTTTGTATAGATACAGATTAACAATAACTTTACAGTATGGATAAAGAAAGTAAAATAATATGTACCTACGTCAGTAATAATTGTACTAAAATCAGCTCGTCCCAATCGGGTGTGAAGGAGAAACCGGGGGTGTTTAGTGGGTAGTGGACGCTTTAGTCACGAGTTCCACACACAGCCGCAGATGTAGCTAGCCTGCGGATAAGGTGCATAAACGCATTCTCCTTCGAAAAACTTCACTCAACAAACATTCACTTAAACAAAGAGTATAATACAAAACAAAAAATAAAAGGTAAAATACCGCAGTTGCAATCGTGAACCGAGGGTGCACAATGAGAGGAATGAGAGGATCGGGAGTGTAGGTGTAGGTAAAGTCTGATCGGTGAATTCCACGTGTCAAATTCGTTTTGTACATAGTAGAAAGAGTACACAGTAAGGTATCTTTATACACCGCACCGCCCGCGGCTTGTAATATCAACTCGTCGCACAAACAGAAATTTCGACCCGTTTCTCAGTGCAAACCAAGAGATTTTTTTGCTTTTGCGTGCGGCGACGCATAAATACGAAATGTATGGGACCTAGACATACGTCACTTAGCTCCAGGTTTAGCAACGCTGTCAATTTTGACATTTCCATACTATTTGACGACGTTGCCATGGCGTTCTAATGAGGCAGGGCTCTAATGGCGCACGCATACGAGCCGCACGCGGGGCGTTTGTATTGTATGAAGATAACGTACTGTGTACAATGTACTATGTTTTGTGCGTTCGCGCGTCCGACTCGGGGTAGGGTAGCTAGTTAGGTACTGCGTCCATTGCAGTGCAAGGCTTGGAGTGCACCAAGGCCGTCGGGGCACACGGAACAACTGTCTCCGAGCTCGTTCTTGTTTTGCTTCTATTTCGGCGCCATTATACATACCTACGTGCGGTCACTTTATCCGCGTTTAACAATGGCTTTCATATTGTAGAGCTTTTTGCAGTTTCAATGTTTTCGCTTTTTATACCTTTGGAGCCCTGCGGCCCCAGTTCGATTTTGGAGCCTGGTAAAACGGCCTGAATTTTGTTATCATAAGGAAGATATTATATTTTACAGGATTTAACTTTTGCATGAAAAGATACATCTCATATTTAAATAAGTTTGTATAAGTTTGTCCTTGCACCTGAGAAACGATGCCCATACCAATTTTTTTAAAGGTAAGAGGGTCGTTCTTCTTTTTAACCTACAATTTGATTTACACTTCTGTCACGCGGATTTACGACTCTGTAACGTACTTTTTACAGTGAAATTATTAAAAACATTTATTATTTAATCGTGCACAGTCATTAATGTTTAGTACAGTGCCCAACGAATTTAATATCGTTGACAGTGCCTGTAAAAATACAATTAAAAAAAAACTTATGGTAATTTCCTTGTTTTTTTTTTTCACTAAAGAGGTGAAGACACCTTTTTGTAGGTTAAAAAGAAGAACGACCCAAGAGTTTATCTCTGCTTTAGAAATTTCACTCATAATCCCACAAACGTTTCATTACTAAATTGTTTCGAAATGTTTTAAAGAAATAGCACAGTTGCCGTTGGAGTTAAATAACACGAGAAAAAGCAAGAGTGGAATTTCCAAAATCGTTTCTTTGCAGATGCCTAAGTCATAAAAGGCACATCGAACCTACCAAACATTTATATAATTGACTTCAGCAGGTTTGGCTCTGCATTCATCTGTCATAGAATCAATAATCTTTCTTAAAGCTTTCTTATTAATATGTATTCGTCGTAAAAATTTATAAATGAGTACATTTATAGATTTTTAACCCGTTTGGATGAAAAGCCAGGAATTTGTAGCTTCGTTTCCCACTTCTGGTATGGTTGGGTAGGACTTTTTCTCAGTCCGACTAGATTGATAGCCTACCGCCCCTATAGGTAAAATCTGCATCCAAAGAAGCTGTGACTGTATTTCGGCAATATTAATGTGGGGTCCAACATAATATTATGTACCTTCGTTTCCCACTTCTGGTCCATACCAGATTATGTACTTGAATAATAAAGCTCGAAGATCAAAAGAGCCTACAGTGTGGCAGCACATTGAGCGGTTCTTCCTCGTTTGTGGAATAGGCCGCATTTTCCGTGGAACATCAGGTTAACTCCGTGTCTGTCTAGTGACATATAAAAAAAGAATTTCCTCCGCGCTTAAAAACCACATGAAAAAATCCCTTTTGATAAGTCAATATAAATTAACACCGAAACCTTTAGGTATCTGTGCCGTATTTCATTAATGACTTTCAAAATACACAAATCCTCTTATCTTTTCGCCGCTTTTCACCCTAAGCTCTCACTAATAAATAGTAAAGCTAATTTCCAAAGTAAAATAAATAGGTTACGGGTAGTTCCACAAAAGTTGGGTAACTTTGTGTTCCAGTGTTATTTTATACAATTTTTATTAAATAACCAGTAATAAAAATGTCTGCCATATGAAATAATCAATTTTTTACTATGTCACTCACTTTTGTTAAAATCATTCATTTCTTTTAATAAAAAAAAGGTCCTTTTCTACCCTCAATATCAGTCCCTAGCCATGTCACATTTCCAAAATAATGTTTTCGTTCGACTGATTTTAGTAAGCCTTGATGATATTTGAGCTTTATTTAACTTTATTACACTAAAAATTACATTACCTTGTTCATTGAATCTATTAAGTAAACAAACTTTAATATTTTTCATATAATATTTTGTAAGAAAAGTTGCGTCATCAATAATTATAGTCAGGCCCTAGCCACTCAGTAAATTTAAAAAAACGCGTCAATCGAAATAAGCGGCCGTTTTAAAATGAACGCGTTCAATAGTGAAAACATGAAGTTAACCATAAGCGGGGGCCGTTTCGCGTCAACCATCTTGACATTAATGCGAATCGACGTCGATGCTGAGGAAACACGCGTTGTTCCAGTCAATCTCTCAAGCCCTAGGTGAGTTATTTTATGTAAAGTTTATTAGTTATTATTCTCTTTTCTTTGTGTGTACATGTGATTTGTTTGTTCTAATGTTGTTGTTATGTACAAGTCTCGGTATTTCTTTTCAAAAGTAAATTACGAGTGATTTTGTTCTGATTCGTCAGTCCCTAGACCATCTGGCCCTGGCTCTTTTACATAGATTAGTCATTCAGAAACTTTTGTTTGTTGTAGAATATGCCGCCCCGAAGAAAAATACCGTTGTCTAAAGAAAAAAAAGCAAAAAAAAGTCAGAACAGGCAAAAAACGTTTAAAAAATAAAAATAAAAAATCCTGTTTTGCTAGCAAAGTACAAGGAGAAGGAAGATTAAAATACCTTAGAAAAAGGAAAAAGAGCAGAGAAAATGTGTTTGATTTGATTGAATTTTGGAATAAATATGTGTATGAATAAGATACGAGTGAGATTTACCAAATAAATACTTATTATATAAGACAAACATATGGTTTTATTGCATACTAATTGTATGGCATCAGTCCCTAGCACAACCTGTCAGTCCCTAGAACAGAGATTTCAGAAAAACACAAAGAACAACGCAAGAAGTTGTATGGGCTCTGTCCCCACCCACCAACAGACTTGGCACTAGTTTTAATATTATTATGACATTCTTTAAAAAGACAAATAACCATTTTTAATCCAAAAAATGACGGGGTATTCAAAAACAATAAAAACGTCCTTATGCCGAACGCCTAAGAATCAGAATTGCGCTGTAAGTGTCTAGCTTCAAGTAGACTCGACTGTAAAATATTTTTTAAGATTATATTTTATTGAACACTTTTATTTAGGCCAGGGGGGTTACTCTTGATCGCCTGCACATTATTTTCACAATTTACTGTGTCAAAAAAATACTTGAAAAATACAACATTCAAATTCGATTTGCGTGAAATCCCCATTCCTACGGGGGATGTCGTCATACAAAAAAGAGATCAGTATGGCAAGAGGTATAAATAGAGATACGTTTGAAATCTGTTGGTGGGTGGGGACGCGCCTTTGCATGGTCCTTTCTCTTTAAATACCCATTAAAGTGACTGGCCCCTTTAGATACTAAAAGTATACTATTATATGCACTGTATTTACTAAAAAGTTTTTGATTTAGTATCTAAAAACACGTATGGCAAAATTTGGACGAATTTTACCCAACTTTTGTGGAATCACCCTTACTTATTTGCACACTATAGAATTTGAGAACTTTCTGCTCATTTGGACATTTTTATTGTCAAACGCAATATTGCAGCTAAAATATTTGTCCAGTAAATAATACTTAATACCTTCTAGGTAAAGTAGTACTTTGAACAATTTTTAATTGCAATTGTGTAATCTTTTAGTGTAAAGGAAACGAGCATAAGATACGCGCGATCCATACTTTTAAAGTCTCTTTTTACAAAAGTAGCCGAGTTGTTATTTGATATAAGCAGTGTTGTAATACTTACCTATCACGATCCAAAGCATGCATAGTAGGCATATAGCATAAATTAGTGTCTGTAAAACATTCCTTTTTGTGCCGTGCCGCTCTTTTCCACTACATCTAAGGTTAATTCGAATATAATGGCCCCACCCATCCCTTGTCTTATACAACAGCTATTCCTAACTCGCGTCTTACTCTTATTCATATGTTCCTCTAATGAGTGGGTTTTCGTTGGATTTCAAATCGGCAAACCTAGCTCACAGTATGGTTTGTAGATCTAACGTTTATCTAACCTACAATTTCCTTTATGAACTGTCGCGTTTCAATTGGCAAACTGCATCCGTTGAATTCAAACACTGTGATATATTATGAACTAGGATTACATCGCCTCGGTACCAGTTTCTTCAGATGGGTTAAACCCGGAGTTTGCAGGTACGATTGCCAGGTGGCGTGTTGTTGATGTTATGACTTTTTTTAGTCTTTCACGGGTATAATTTGCAGCCATGACAGCTTTGGATGCACCTTGACAATATTTTTGCGGTGGCTGATAAACTTAAAAAAGAGTCAAAGAAGCCTTCAGAATGGAAGCATAGTCAACTATGCTTGCTAGTGAAGTCCATTCTACAAGGATGAACCCTGGTTGAGCATGTTTCCGCTAAATTAGCAAGCTTCCTGCTATTATGTCGATATCAGTGTGAATGTAGACCAAAAAATGTAATACCAATGCAAATTGTATAAAATGTACGTTATCAATACTGAATTGAATATCAATTGACAAAAATGTATCTTAACCGTAACCGTAATATGTAAAACATTTTAATTATATGTAATGATATGTATGTACAACTTGTTGAAGAGATAAGTACAGTTGATAGGTATTTTAAACTTCTCGCCCCACATTTAGTTGACCTGAACGGAGAGGTATAGGTAAAAAAAGACATTATTTCTTTTTTTCCTATACCTCTTTATACCTATTTATATATTATGTTCATTGTATATTTTGTTCTTTTATAACTAGTAGGTACCACCCACAGTGGTTTAGATAAATGATTTAAAAAAAAAATAGTAAGTTTAATCAGATAGGTCGTCATCAAAAACTGGTCATATCATACACTTGAGAAAAAATCTTTAAAAATATAAAATGTCTAAAAACTACATATTATAGGTATCATAAACAGTGCGGTCATAACTTAAGAGTATACTAGCTTGCTTATGTATACCCTAAGGGTCATAATCTCTGCAGCACAATGCGGCCCACTTGGTACAGTAACCTACGGAGTTTTGTGTTAACTAAAATATTATGTAAAAAGTATAAAAATGTATTAATACAATATTTTTAGCTGCAAAATTATGTTTTTCACATTATGTAAAAATATTTTAATGCTTGGTAACAACATCGTTAAATAAAGTAGCTTTATTTTGTAAAACGTACTAATCAATTAGTAATGTGCGATACCGCAGCGCGGTGCTATGTACCTATTTCAGTAACTATTTAGCTATTGTTGAGAATGTTTAATTCATATTCAAATCATAATGACTATAATAATTGTACAAAAACCGAATCGTTGATTTGTTTGCACTTTTTTACTTCTGGCGCGACTGTTTAGCATGTCAATGTTCTGTTGCTAATAAATATCTTTGTTGTAAGATCCATAAAGTCGCCAAGTGGCGCCCTAATTCAATAAGTGAATATAAATTAAAATATTTAAAGTTCCAAAAACTTGATCAGTTTGTTACATAAAGCACAATGGTTTATCTACGAGGATGGTTTTTCTCTAATTCCAAATATTTTTACACCAGACATCTCAGAAATTCAGTGCCATTACATTTTTAGAAAAAAAAAAAACAAACTGTTACTGATAGATTGATAGACAAATTACCCGGCCGGAATTTATCATTGGTGAAATTAGCCCCTTTATTAATATCAGTATAATTAAAAGTAGAACCATGCAGGGAGGTATTTTCCAGGCTACTTCCCATTTGGTAAACTTCCCATTTGGTAAACCTCAATCTGTGCCTACTCAAAAGTTGCGTTTGGTAAAGATTTTATTTACTTCATACGTTTTTCATAAATTTAGTCCCATTTGGTAAACTATCGAAATGGGACTAAATGTATGAAGTAAATAAAATGCTTACCAAACGCAACTTTTGAGTAGGCACAGATTGAGGTTTACCAAATGGGAAGTTTACCAAATGGGAAGTAGCCATTTTCCAATTTGTAACAAAACAGAACACACGTCATTGTAAATTCCATGTTATCCCGTCGATGTTCCCTTAGGCTTACCCAAAAAATCCCTTCTTGACGCCCACAAACAACGTTCGGTAATTTTTCTTTATGCTTTCGTATTAGGATTTATTATTTATTTAAATTTTATATTTTAATCAACTTTTTTCTAAATCGCTTGTTTTTTACTAGACGGTTTTATGTCGTAACAATTATTAAGATGAATACTAGCTTACACCAGCGACTTCGCCCTCGTGGTGCATTGATATTAATAATTACCTTTATTTTGATACATAAGCTATAAAGTCTCATCTATGAGATAATATGTAAATCCGTTTGGTGGTGATTGCGTAAAAGAATAATTTATATCCAATTTATATATTTTCAAGTTTCATATGTTTTAAATATCGTAGGTACTGTGGCAACTCGTTGTCACAAATGCGCAAGTGCGCGCTTGTTCGTAACGTGTTGAAATCGACTGCGTTGGGAATTGTTAAGCGTCGAAGACAATAACGTTCGACCGTTCCAAAACAATCGAATAGCAACGTGCATTAGCATAAATCCATCCAGAAGCGATACGCATAAGTTGGCACAACATTAAGCATAATTAGGCGGTGACCCAGTTTTTTTATCAAAGCTCGTTGCGATAGGAGCGGCGCGGGCGCACGGGCTCGCGATCGCGCCACAGCAGGCAGGGTATCAACCGAGTAAACAGCTTTTTACACCACGCGAAATTCAACATTTATTTTCGTTTGTTCCCAACGAGTCACACTGTAACCAGTAACACTGTGACTCGTTGGGATAACTTTGTAAAACAATTCTCAACCAGTCACACTGTGAAACCGTAGGGGGAAATCGACTCGGATGGATATAGGTTAGAAGGCTAAGGCAAAAGAACGCAAAAGAGAACAACCTATGTATGAGATGAACTTTGCATGACCCTATTTTCATTCATGAATTATTTAAACATGGCTTCTACTTATCGCCGTTCTCTTTCTTTTTAATCGTTCTCCTCTCATTTGAATGACATGAGCAATGTCATTCAAAAATGGAAGCCGGCCGTTAAGTGTGAGCAAGAGCGCTATAGCTAAAGAGCGAGAAGGCAAGTAAGGAGGCGGAAAGGCCCTTAACGTGGTTCCAATGTGTAAAGTTCTTTGACTTTGACTTTTCTATATCGATAGTAAACAAGCGTATTTCACGTAATACACAGGTTGTAGTTTTTGACTATTAAAGCAAGATGAAAGTCTTCGTTTTTCTCGAAAACTAGCGTATTAACAAAGAAAATGTATTGTATGAATATCTTTTATTTTTAGTGTAGAATCAATTCTTAAAATATTGCCAGTTAATAAAATGTAACCTTATACATAAAGTAGGTTGGCCCAACGGTTCAGTGTGACTTGTTGGGAACAAACGTTTTTTTTTCCAATAAAATTACTTCTGCGATCCTATTTTTTTACACAATTATGTATTAGTGGAATTAGGATTCCATTTAATAGGACACAAGAAAAATAATCCTAGCCTTGCCTTGCCTTGCCAAAATAATTGAACCTTGCCGCATGAACCGCTTTTCTTACGCTATTTATAAAACGATTATCCTATCTGCTTTTGACTAATAATGTTCTTGTCTTTTTCTTGTATTATTAATTACGTCGTTTTCTTTGTTGTCTACAACTTAAAATATTTTTAAGAAACTGACGAACCCCGCACATGTCTGTCCTCTTGTTAGTCTTTTTAGTACTAAGCCAGACCTTATCCCACTGTGCATTGTAGTAGCACGAAAAAATTTACGCACCAAACATATTATTATATTATTAATTTATTCCATAAACAAAACAATCGATAACACACCTGCGTAGTACTATTATATATTCTGTGCCTGCGTGGTAGGTAGCCTATACGTATACACTATACGTTTTATTGCTTAATTTACTATAAAAAAAAGTTTTACTTATCGACCTAAAGACACGTTTTGGGTCACAACACCTCTCTTCATGCATGACACCAGGAGAAATAATTTTGTAATTCTTGCAGACATAATTGTTTGAGTTATTTTGGCTGCGCTATCTTATAAATACATTACTACATCCTTACGAAAAAAAATTCTCGTAAAAGGCGTTTTTCTAGTCTAGCTAAAGTTCTGCATTTGTTTGAGAGAGATTATATTTGGTAGGTAAATAATGTCACGGACTAATTGACGACTCACGGTGATGCGACCTGTGTTACAAGTAGTATTTAAATGACTGTGTTGTAATCGTGTTTGTAATAAGTACCTCAGTAATGTAATAAACGTTTGGACATGTCTGCCTTTGAAACTTATTAATCTTATTATTATAAAATGAGGACTTTCAATTTTAAAATAAATTATTTGATTCAAAACTCATATGCAGCAACTATCTTAGATTCTGATAAGCATACAGAGTACAGACTGCCAACCCTAGTCACTACTACTTAGAAATGAAGTAGCCACGATAAGCAAACATAGTATACGCTGTTGTTAAGCACTAACAGTTTTCTTGTAGTTTTAGGCGATATTTATTACAGAATTATTATGAACATTCAAAAATTAAATAGGTTGTATAAGTATAAGAACGTTCCATAATCAATATTGAAATAAATCTATAGTATGTACCTAATAAATTTTTATTGTATTGGTATGTATTCGTTTTCTATATTAATATATAAAATGTTAGATTTGTCAAATATCTTAAGCAGATATACTAGTATTTAATTACTTGACGCGTTCAATAAGACCAAGCATTGCTTCACACAACTGATGATAATCACCGCGGCCTTGATAGTCAAAGGTGAAATTTATTCCGAGAGTAATAAAATATTAAAACAATACAAAAATATAGTGTTAAATGTACTATTATGTACAGTGTGAATGCTATTTCTCACGTACATGCATGTAAATAAGCGCAGCCTTGGCCCAGTTACCACGATTTTAGCGGTATTACAAAATACTTCGAGTGATGCGGTGCGCAGGAGTGGGGCGCGCACTGCGTGATGTATTGTACGATTTGTTGGACAAAACTTTTGGTAGGTATAACTCAAAAGAAACAAGGTTCATGACGGTTTCATATTTCAGAATAATAAACAACAAATATAAAATTTTACGAAATTCTCAATAATTCAAACTCCAATAATGGGATAGCAGAAAAAAACACCCCAAGTGATATGTAGTTAAGCTGGAATCAAGTTTGTAAATTAAAAGTTACTTTAGCTGGAAATGATTTATGTATGTGCTTGACGAACACATTACTACTATCTTAAAAAAAACAATTTCAAAAGGGTTTAAAAACTACAGAAGTTTGATGGACTTCTTTAATAACCATTGTAATTGGAAATCTTTTATTAGATTTATCAACATAGCACTACTAATATAGCGTTGAAAGTGAAACTGACTTTAAATAAAGGTATGAATACAATTCGTCGTATTTCCAATTAGTTGTACTAGAAAGAACCACAGTGCAGTAAGCAACACGCTTTTTGACTGCCAGAGCGCCTACGTGCCCACAACATGAATGTTTATGTATTTATACAGCCTTGTTTTCGATATCGCAATCGAAACCAAAATGTAAACTACGAAAAACTGGTTCCGAAAACATTTACATTCCCATAATGACTCTACTTGGAAACAAATAAGAATTTATCTAATTGGAATTAATTTTAATTCTTGGAAGTAGGCCTTCTACTAATGAAAAACAGTGAAAATTCTCAAAACAGGCTCTCCAATCTTAAAAGGATTTCCGTTTGGCTTGATTTGTTTTATCTATAATATAAAAATGAATCGCAAAATGTGTTGGTAAGCGCATAACTCAACAACGCCTGGACCAATTTGGCCAATTTTTTTTAAATGTTAGTTGGAGTTTAAGGATGGTTTTTACGGCGAGAAAAATTTAATTGATTGATTGATCATTTCCCACGGGAACGGGAACCACGCGGGTGAAACCGCGGGCGCCCGCTAGTATCTTATAAAAACCCTTGCCTGAGCTGCTGAAAAACAATAATTGATTTAATTACTCATATTATCAATACAAGTTTGTTAGGAAATCTTCAAAAATACGCTTTCTAGAGTCTATTGTAAATTAGAATCTAAATGGTTAATGTACTCTGGACGTCGTGATGTGGGTTTGGAAAAACAAAAGAAAGCTAAGAATGCAATGACGTTCAATATACAACAAGACACCCAATCTCTAAGAAAAATTCCTCAAAAACGTCCGAGCGGCGTTGACACAGATGACATTAACAAATTCGTTCAAATTAACACCTTATCTCGTGGCAGTTAGTGTTTTATGTCAATTATATACAACTAAACGAAAACTCTGCCCAATAGTCGGGTGGGCAGAGTTTTGCTTCGGACAATATTTGAGCGTGATTGGGAGTCTAGTTTTTTAATTGAACGTCATTGTAAGAATGATAAACTAAAAATAGTACCCTCGAATAATTTAATAGGTAATTTTCTCTCCTTCACCCTAGACAATGTGATGAGCACCCAACGCAGATATACAAGTCCACGTGGAAGTGGCACAAGGCTGTTGTAGAAACGGCTCGGTCGGCAAGGAAACAACGGAAACCGATCATTTACCTGAAAGCCGCTCATTTTGGATAAATCGAACATGAATGTGCACTGTGCATGACGGTTTTATTTCACATAAAATTACTCGTCTGATGTAATAATTACACACACTAAAATTATAACAATGCGAATCAAAATTATGTTAGTTTGTCCATATTTCACGTCAAAACAGAGTTGAGGAAAGAGTGCCCGGCTACCTTTTATTCCAGAAAAATGTTAACGAAATTACGCATCAAAATATTTATGTAATAGTTAAAAACTATAGGTATTTTATTACCATAACTTTGGACAGAATGAGAACGAGGTATTCCACTAAGCACACTTAGAGGAAGCACACCTAAAGTATTCCACGAAGCACACCTACGAATATCACTCTCATAGTGCGGAGACCAACGATATTGTATTTAAATTCGTTGGCGGAGACTAACAAATTAAAATGTCGATAGAAGAAAATATTTATTATTTAAAAGACTAACTTAAAGATCTAACATCTTTCAGTTTCATTTTCAACCATGCAACTCAAAACAATGAAAATAATAACAAGTATCTCTACAAAATACCAAGTGTATTCGAAACTCTCGAAACAGAAGTACTCGTAGTATGCTAAATTCATCAACCCGCTCATTACGAGCGGGATGTATTTTTTTTTTTTTTTTTTTTATGTAATAGGGGGGCAAACGAGCAAGTGGGTCACCTGATGGTAAGTGATCACCGCCGCCCATAAGCACCCGGGACCCCCTTAGGGTCACAGGCGCGTTGCCCGCCTTTAAGGGTGGAATATGCTCGCTTCTTGAAGGTATTCATGTCGTATTGGCTTGGAAACACCGCTGCGGGAAGCTGGTTCCATAGAGCAGTCGTGCGCGGCAGAAAATGTCTGCAGAAACGTACTGTACTTGAACGCCACTCGTCCAAGTGGTTTGGATGAAACCGCATTTTGTGGCGGGTTGTACGGTGGTGGAATTTAGCAGCAGGAATCAAACCAAATAATTCCTCGGAACATTCCCCATGATATAGGCGGTAGAAGATGCACAGGGACGCAATGTCTCTACGCAATGCCAGAGGATCTAAGCAACCGGCAAGACTCTCGGCACCGACAATCCGGGTTGCTCGACGTTGGATACGGTCAAAAGGAAGAAGTTGGTATTGTGGTGCTCCGGCCCAGAGATGACAACAGTACTCCATGTGAGGCCGAACTTGGGCTTTATAGAGTTGGAGGCGATGAGTCGGAGTAAAATACCACCTTGCTTTACCTAGGACACCTAATTTCTTTGAGGCAAGCTTAGCTTTTTCCTCCAGATGACCGCGAAATTGAACGTCGCTCGAGATATCGACGCCGAGAATCCCAATGCTCTAAATATATGTTTATATGTATGTATAAAAATTGCTTATCATTAATCATAAATATCATAAATTTTTTTTTGCTATAAAAATTAAGTTTTAACGCAGTTTTTTCAAAGTACTATTCTCTCCCCCCAGATAGAGAAACTTTAACAATGACGCGAGTTTTATAGATGTCGACTGAGTACAAATAAAATACTCCAGTGAGTAGTATGACTACGTACTAATTTATTACAAATCTTTTCTTTGATATTTTTTTAGTGAAATAGCCACTTATGTGCGGTCTATCGGAACACAATGTCACAAATTGGAGCCTAGGACATCCGGTGTGTCCAGTGAGGGATCGTTTGTACGAGTGGTAGGTATTAGTTGATTATTGCAGGCGAGGCGCCAGAGCGTAACATCCGTCCGCTCAACGTAGACATTCCACAAATGAGGGGAAATAATGAGCACCATCCATGATTGCCGGCACATGTCTCTGAAAGTCTGCCTTACCATCTATAATTGCGATTGGGTATTTGCATTCAGGATCTTTATTATAATAAGACCCTTACTACTATTACCACCAAAGTTTGTGAGGAAAGATGGTTGAATATTTGCTTCTCTTTCATGAAGCCAATACTAAAAAGATTTCGATTTGACTATGTGCTGCTCAAATTCTGCTTTACACGTATTCAAAAATTTGCTTAAAAAAACCGTACGGATTAAAATCTTAGGAAATCACAGACTATCAATCATAATTGTGAAGGTGTATTCCATTCCATATTTACTAATTCGAATTAGCAATAATTACCCTATTTAAATTTGACGTAAGTAGACATCTTATGCCTCTTGTGTATGAAAAAATTGTACTCTATTTACCGCTGCTATTTACAGAGTCGTTCCTTGCTCTTAATTTTATTTAAAAAACACCAAGAAGTTTTTTTTTTCAAAACAACGTATCTGGAAATCCACAACACGCACAAGATTTTAAAGTTATTTACGCCATAAATATTTAGGATTTCAACTTGTGTCAATATGACTATCACAAATTCAAGATGAAAACAAAAGTCGTGTTTGGTGCTGCATTATGGTTGCTCAACTCGTCAAGGTCATAATGCTGATGCGATTGGCCAATGCCGAGCGGCACTGATTTTAGTGGATTAGGCAATGTTTTTTTTCCATTGTAACTACGAGTATATGTACGCTTAACTGTTTGAAATTTTAGTTTATCTCTTTAAATTATTATTCTGCGACCACAATAGTAAAAACCCAAATTCTATTGTTTTTTGTTAAATACTGTATGCATTTAATGGTAATACTGTTACATTATTGGCATACTCCTCACGCTAGTAGGCTAAAACATCCCATCGATAGGTATTTTCAAACGGGCCACACAATTCCTTTACGGGATTGTTATACCGCTTTTTTTATGTGGAAATTGTAAAATAACCTCTCACTCAGACTACTGGGACGGAAAGTGACATGTAAATCGTTTTTATACCAGTGTCATAAATACACTAGTCAATTAGATAATAAGAAAGGAAACTGAAGAAACTGATACTTATACAAAAATTGAACCACTTGGCACAATATTTGAGCAAAGGTAGTGGCAGAATGGAAATGAGGCAAGGCATTAATTATTTATCTTCTAACGCCAGCGCTTGCATTCATATCAATAATGTGCCCTAACAATTAACGACAAATCGATGCCCCCCTAACATAGTTTTCACACCTATAAGTGAAAATGATACGAAGGAGAATCGATGGCGTCTTTCTAGTTATGTATTTTTTTTGGAAAGAACCTTCTTCTTACAAAGCAAAATGCAACTTTTGAGAACTTCTGAATTACAAATGTTTGTGTACTTACATAAATTACAAGCGTAACGTTCATTTATATGAGCGAGTCGAACAAAGGACATGTTAAACAGGGTCACAAGACAGCGAGTATTGCAGTACAGTAACTGCCCACATGAAATCACTACAGCAGTTTTAAAACATTTTAAAAGAAATCTCTTGATTATTTATTTTTTCTGTGTGCTGGGCAATAGTGAAGCGTACGTAGTTAATACACTGTGTTCCTGCAAATATGTATTACTTTCTTCTAAGCTTTCAGAACGGAAAATAGAGACTAACCGTTCCAATTGCAATGGTATTATAGTCTTCGTATAGTATGAAGAAGAAATAAGTAGGTATTTATAATATGGTTCGTCAATAGATAATAAACAAAAATCTTTTATCACATACAAAACAAATTGTAAGTGTTATCGCTTCATATTAAAAATGTTTTTGGCGGTCCTATATCAGGAGGATAACAGAAATTGCTACACTGGTTCATAAAATAATTATGCGTATTTTCCCGTACTTATAATAAATAAGTTTCATAACTGTATTTGCTACGATCTTGACATATTTTACTGGCTTTATTTCACCTGTAGCTTTTTCCATTTGGCCTACTTTGAGACTTCTTACCGCATTCTTTTTTCCAAAGCGTTTATTTTAGACTTAAAACAATAACCAACATCACA
This sequence comes from Mecyna flavalis, assembly GCA_949319885.1. NCBI lineage: Eukaryota > Metazoa > Arthropoda > Insecta > Lepidoptera > Crambidae > Mecyna > Mecyna flavalis. The sequence continues at coordinate 18,340,751 of OX439425.1, read as the reverse complement.
ATGACAGGTCACCTACATATTTTTCCAACGAGTTTATTTTGGAATATTAATAAAACATTTAATAAAACAACTAACATCACGTTGAGCGGTCGCCTATTTTCTCGTAATGCTACTTTAATTAGAATGATATTTAAAGTAATCACAGACGTTGTATTGGATAAGAAAACGCTATTGGAATAGATACGCGTATTTTTAATTGTATATTTACCAGTAAATAAGACTGGTCGAGTCATAGATAATGTTCAAATTGGAATTTGAATTAGTCAAATTGGAATTGATCTGGAGTCTGGTGACCAGCTTATTTTATAATAATGAAAATCAACTCCCATCCCAAACTTGTAAATCTTGTAATATATCTTCTATCTCATGAAAATGAGCATTATTCCGAAATAAAAAGAAGCATTATGTCTGTACCAAATTATAACAAAATCTGTTAAATGAAATCATAACAGACAGACCGAGTAACTTTGGCATAAAAGTATTTTATAGGTTTTCTGGAAATTCCTTGCCAAAAACATAGGATAGTCTCTAACATAATTATGAGTTCATGAAAAAAATTCTTCGGAACAGAGGTATATTTCTGGTTTTCGTTGCATTGTACCGGTGTGATGTCTCCGCGAAACACATTGATTGGATTGGAGCGCGGGTTGTGCCATGCTCGGGCGCTGTGTCCCACTTACAAAGATAAATTGAAATTCAATTTCGCCAAAGGGCAACAGTCGTATGCGCACTCTGAATAATAAGCGGCGCGAGGAAGACTCAACTACACTGCCGTTTGGTTATATTATGTATTTTCGACGTACCTACATACTTAAGTACTTAGTTTTAATTTTTACATAATTTATTCGTCGCAAGTGGTATTACATAACAGCTGTATGTGTAAATGCAGATTCTTATGAAAATGCACGAAAACATTTGTCTAAAAGTTATGTTTGAATAAGCGAAAATTTCGTCAGTAATAAAAAAAAATTAATAGAATAAGTAGCCTGGTAAATTAATATATTTCAAAAATCCACGATTCTTTACTTAAAACGATATAAGAATACTGATTTTGACTTCATTCGATTATAACATTTTAATCAGTCATTTTTTTGAGGTTTTTGTTTTCATTTGAAAGATTACAAACTCAGGAACTTAGCACGACTTAAAATTTTATTCATCTATGGAAACAATGCAATAGTTTCTTTAAAATAAATGACTTTATTTCATCTTCTATTAATAACAATAGTAGACACAAATTCAATAAAATAATTATATGAACTGGTGAATTTAAAATAGTTTTTTCTTTCAAAAATGTTAAATATTTTTAAGTGAATAGTGTACCGATGGCGCGTTAATGTTATTAAAATCCTTTGTTCGTCAGACATTCTGGGCGCAACGTCGCCGAGTCAAATTGCACAACTGACGTAACCTTCGAAATGGAAAAGAAACGCACGCGCAGGCGCAACCCACTCCGCGCAACCCGCGCGCCCGCAGCCATGTTTAAAAACGACGAGACTTGAATTCACGTCACCACTACACACGGCTGACAAATATATAATTATAATTATAACAATCAATCTAATTACATATTATGCATTTGACCGCCTCTTTCGAACATTAATTGACCACTTCTTGCTCCGAGAGATCTGTCCCGAACTAGTCTGGGTACGCTTGCACTATGATATACGAGTAGGATTTGCAAGTCCAATTATTTCATTGGAACGACTGCCATCCGACTTCCCTCCGTAACCCTTTCCGGGAACCAGACCAATTCAGGGTTACACAGCCATTCGACTGAGCAGGTTTCCTCACAGGATGTTTTCCGTCATCGCCGAGGTAAATACGCACATAGAAAAATCCCTTTCGGCCGTCATGACAACACATTTTTATTCTTTGTCGGCAACTAGTTGCGAATAATTTTTTTTTTTCATAATAATCATATAGTATGCGCGCCGAGATTCATACCATACTTCGGCTATTACAGCTCCAGTAAACAGCAATTAACCACTATAATTAATAAACGGGATCGATCCCCGCCTTGGCCCTCCTGTACCCTAGCAACATGAGTTGGTAGCTGGGGCCTGTGCACATGAAATGATGCTCGAAGTCAGAGGCGTCTAGAGTACTTGATATTATTTGCAAAAGACGAAGCACAGGCGGACCAGCGACCATATGGTTGGTCAGTGCTTTTTGACACTCGCACTATAAATTGTTATTATAATTTTTAGCGGTATAGTATTTTTTTATATGTGCCTTGAATTTATAATTATTTTTCATTAATGAATAAGAACACTAAAGGTATGACTATATTTTTCTTATTTATAGCTGATTAATATTAATATTCAGTATGCTAGTTAATGTATCAAACATTTCAACCAAGGTCATCTTAGTTGCATAAATCACCCCTTGTAGAGAAGAGCACATGAAAATTTTATAACCTGTCCTGAAAATAACCCTAAAATGCCACGGGCCGATAATGGCGCTGTGACCATGCACAACTTGAATAGACTGTTTCACTGTTGATTTCGTAGTGAACGACTAAACTAGGTTGATTGGTTTAATTAGGTATGAACCAAAACAATGCATTTTAATTTGCATGGGCAGACATTTGATCTTTAGGGTTGTATACAATTGTTAGAAAATACGCAGGCATGACCTAAACAACGTTTCCTATTCTACATATTCTTCTTTGGCAACCTTAGTTAAGAAGTAAATTGCTTCATTTAAAATAGTTATCCCACCAAAAACATAAATGTAAAAAAGGAGAGCCAAGTTCAATACAAAACTTATGCTTGACTGTGGGCTTCTATAAGTCAGTCAGTCAATACTAAAACCTAACTTACTTCCAGATGACCTAGAAGGATGAAATTTGGAATCCAGCTCGGTAACTGTATATTAGCGTAGAAAAAAATCTAAAAAGTTAAAAAATAGGGGGAGGGGTTTTTTTACTATAAGTCAGTCAGTCAATACTAAAATTTACGACGTTTTGACCTTCATATCTTTATAACCGTTTGAGCTAGCTTCATGAAATTTGGGCTTCTAGGTGTCCTTATGGATCTTATTAAACAGACGTACTTTCATGTGTTTACGTTAAATAGATTTTAAGTTATTTTAAGTTAAAAGTGACACCAAATGGTTCGTGTAAAATATATACATGGATCGTGTAAATAAACACTTGGCGCTGGCTAGGGCTAGCCCGTTCCTTTGCTTGAACTTGGCTTGACACGCTGCCGCGTGTCTAGATATTCTCTAAGTAGATTAGGTACTTTATTCGCACACTGAATCTAGACTAGACAGTATAATGTAACAGAACCGTAGTAAGTTTTTGCAATATTGAGTTTTGAGAATAATTTAGCATTCCGTAGCAAGTATTATTGTATAACAATTACACAAAATATCTGGGACATAACATAAACAGCAGAGTATTATTGTAAGAGTTAAAATGCAAATATGAAAAGTCGATTGGTATAATGGTACGTAAGTCAATGTTGTTTGCAAATTCTCCTCGTATGCTAGGGTTTGCTGGGTTTGTAGTTCGATTCTTGCATCGCCAACATGAATCTAGGATTTGAAATTTCATAAATGATTTTCCAAGTAAGGATTTTGGATTTTAACCCTTTCCCCGCCACGCTTTTTTCCGAAAATGGTGCCCCACACGCCACGACCATTAAAAAAAAAATCCAAAAAATTATTAGGTTATACTCAACTCATTCAGGCAAGTAAAAATACAACGTTTCTTGATCATGTTTTTTTGTCTGATATATCAGACATTGGCGTGGTGGGCACGAAAATGGTTTGTCTGATATATCAGACATTGGCGTGGAAAAGGTTAATGATGCCTAAACCACAGAACATATACTAAAGTACCTAAACCGCTAAATTTATTTTAAAGAACTTTGGTACAGCGGAAACAAGACCTTAAGAAAGGACATATTAAGCTATTTATCCGGGAATACTTATTAGTTATCATAGGATAGCAGAAATATAAATGTACGTACTTGTTCTTCTCTCACATCGCAAAACGGATCGACATATAATTTAGTAAGCGGAAGAGGAGCATTCGCTATTTTTATTTTGTTTTTTTTTATAAGGAAGCAGTCTGGATGACCTCACTCCACCCGATGGTAAGCGGATGAAAGGTCCAAATATAAGGTTGACTGGCTCAAAAGAACATAGTACCCATTGAGCCAGTAACCCTTACCCTGAAGGCCTGCTGAGATGCCGTTTCAAGCCCCGCCTAAAAAGCCCAGGATTATAAGAGGAAGGACCCAACTAGCACACAAGCTCTATAACAAGCCGTACACTGGTCGGTTAGAAGTTACTAATAAAGGCATGGGTTCCTTAAGTAAGATCTACAGTATATGTACAAGCGCTTAAAGCACCGCTGTACCCCCAAAAGGGCCCATTTTGTACGGCTATAGGGTCTACAGTGGCGTATGCGAGCGATAGTATACGCTTAAGTATCTAAAATAAGTTGTAATAGCACGACTGTAGCGCTCGCACCTTATTATAGCACGACTGTAGCGCTCGCACCGTATTATACCGCGTCTGTATCTCCGATTTAAAGTTTACGGTTCTTTATTGAATATACAGTGGCGATACAGAGGAATTTATAAAACATAACCTATAATTTTAATAAGATTAGCCATTTGGAAAGTATATGACAGTGAATTGCAGTAAGTAAATTAAAAATAATAAACAGGTAAGTCAAGTGTTGTTTTTTCCTTTTATTCGTATGAAATACAAGTGCGAGTAACAGTTTATTGTAAATATATACATATGTTTTAGCTAATATTTTCACGCGCCCTTCTATATATGCAGTTTTTTGATAAAAAATACATTTAATTATAGATTGTGAATTCTGAATTTAGCTTGTAAAAGATATTTAGGCTTTGTTTGTAGTTTTTGTAGTGTCATGGATGAAAAATAGTTACGTGAGTTCGGTTTTTTGTACATATTTATGATTTAAAAATTATAAATTAGTATTCTGAAAATTAATTTTATAAAAGCTAAATGGCGTCTCAGCTACAACAGCCTTCAGAGTTTACTAGAACCTTTCTACCGATTCATGGCGCTTGTATTTGCCGTTCTAGACCTTTGGGTTCTACAATTGTGGTATTAACGTGCTATTAAACGTTATGAGGTGTACAGCAGCAATTAATACTTCTTTTGAGAACCCAAGACTGTACAATGGATAATTGATACCCTATTATAGAGGTCGTTTTATTTAGAAGTCCGTGGTCAGAATCTTAAAACTCTTCTACACTTGACTTATTATCTGGAGACTTTTGCATCAAATTCGTGTTTTTCAGGTCCTACAAGAAAACTGTGGAAATATTTCAACAGCTGCAATGGGCTACGGGAAAGCATCTGAACCTACGTATATAGGGTCACATTTTATTAAGGGGCAATATTTTAAAAATTGATTCTACACTAAAAATAAAAGATATTCATACAGTATATTTTCTTTGTTAATACGAGTTTTCGAGAAAAACGAAGACTTTCATCTTGCTTTAATAGTCAAATACTACAACCTGTGTATTACGTGAAATACGCTTGTTTACTATCGATACTAGAAAAGTCAATGTCAAACAACTTTACACAATGGAACTACTTTGCGGGTCTTCCCGCCTCTCTACTTGCCTTCTCGCTCTTCAGCTATAGCGCTCTTGCTCACACTTGATGGCCGGCCTCCATTAGTGTTACCACCGTGGGAAGTTGTCGCTAGATCTAGGGTAATTTACAATAGTTCAACCTTGTCTTCATTTCAAAATGTAGAATTTCTTATAAAAGCATAGGTGAGGATGACCACTTACGGTCTAAAAGTGTTTACCTATACGGTAACCAAATAGCAGCTCCGCGCAACGCAAACTGGCACTACGGCCAATAACTATGGTAGTTTATGACTGAACGTACCCATAAAATTTAAAATGCACTAATTACTTAAGTACCTACTTCCCCACACTTGCGCACTAAAACTGCAAGTGTTTTTTGTGTGAGATCGACACAAACAACGTGTTCTCAGCTGTTCGTGACTTCATTGATTGACTACCATGCTAAGTACTTACCTACTTGTCGTCGTTGTGTGGTGGTCTCTAATACCAACCATGTCGGAGAGCTCGAATTGACTCTCTCCTCGTGCGCTAAAAGCAAAGTTTTCTGAAACGCCAGCTCCATAGTTCCCTCATGCATACACTCAGTTTATTTTAACCACATTATTGTCGCGTCAGAGCAAGGGTGACATGAGCAATCGCTGTATGGTTTTTCGCAATAAGATTTTTCGCACAAACGTTACCGCACTAACAAATTATCGATGTAATAAAATGCGTTGATCCCACCGACCGAGCCATCGAAATCCGAACACTGTAGATATTCGTTCGCTGTCGCACCTGCGACCGTAATAAATAGTACGAAATTTTCACTTAATTACACTACACTTCTCACAATCAATTCTTCCTCACTACAAAACAAAGTACACCGTGATAATCGCATAAATCCCAAAAACAATAGCGCATTTGAAGACTCGCGCGCGACCGAATTAATAGTCCAGTCAACGAAGCTCTAACTTTGCCATTTTAGATGAAAAGCTGAAACTGGTGCCAAATTTTTCGCTAAAGACTCCGTAATAACATACTAAAAATGCAGGGTCGTGTCGTGAGTCAACGGGGTCATACGAAAAAAAAAATGGAAAAGGGTGAAAAAAATACTTTTTCCTAAAAATCTCGAAAACTAACTGAAAAATGAGAAAAAGTGTCAGACAAAAGTCGTAGAAAATTACTTTGTCTACAAAAAAGGTTATTATCAATTTGCGCGTATCGCGCACCGTTTCCTAGGAAATCGCGTACAAAGTGCGAAAATTCGCACAAACAATGTTTTTCGTATAAATAGAATTTTTACAAATTTTTCAATTAAAAATTATTTTTATGCATTCAAAGAGATTTCCGTCTTCTTTTTATTAATTTGATTCTACATCAATAAGTGCACTTTGTACTCGATATCCTAGCAAACGGTGCGCGATACGCGTAATTGATAATAATCTTTTCTGTAGACAAAGTAATTCTCTACATCTTTTGTCTGAAACTTTTTCTCATAATTTTGTTAGTTTTCGAGATTTTTAGGAAAAAGTACTTTTTCACCCTTTTCCATTTTTGTTTTTGTATGACCCCGGTGACTCACGACCCTGCATTTTTAGTATGTTATTACGGAGTCTTTAGCGAAAATTTTGGCACCAGTTTCAGCTTTTCATCTAAAATGGCAAAGTTACAGCTTCGTTGACTGGACTATAACTAAAATTGCCGAAAGAAACTTATCGGAAGGACACTAGTGTTGTGTACCAATGAAGATATTTCGATAAATTATTTAGTTTCTATGTTTAAAAAACAAACTACCTACTAAGATATTGCTAATAAAGTAATAATACGATAAATTAAACAAATTATTATTTTTGTTATGCTCAAATGTCATAGTTGATTAAACCCCTAACATGTTAATTCATTTTTTCAGCTAAAAATAAATTACTTTATTGTCCGCATAAACCCGAGCTGTGTCCGAAAAAACTGATACAAAGTTAGCTCGACCCGGGAATTTAACCTAGGACCTCAAGATCTCAACACGGTACCAACTACTAGACCATCGGGGTGTATCTTATTTATTTATTTTTAGCAAACTCTTTAATGCTTTGATTAATCCTCTTAGTAAAAAAATATCGGTGTGAAAGTATTGTATCGAGTTTTTGGTCACAGCACTAATGCTGGGGGCTGATCTGTTCGTGTGTCGTAGTGTTGAGTCGTCTCAAGCGCCGCTAGCGGCCAGCTTGAGTCATACCTTCTATTAAAGAAACCGCCCAGAGGCAAGTCGAAAGGCCAGGTTCGGGAGTGTCGACATTTGCACAAAGTGCCGCCGGAACATCACTACACATGCCTTCTGTCTAATTTTGTTTATTTTGCAGCGGATACTACATACAACATTTTGATTATTTTTTTCTTGTGTTTTTCTGGCCAGTAATAATTATTTTGAAAATGGAAATAAATGTCGTATCGTCCGGATGCGCTACATATTCTACATAACATTCTTAGGTGCGGACTACAAGGGAGTGTCGTTCAGTTCGTCGAATATTTTCGTAAAGCAGTGACGAGTGCGCGAATCGTTAGTGTGTTTGACGCTATGATATACGAGTGACCGGGAGGTTTTAACTGCTGTGCATTGTGTTGATCGTGCCAGATTGTGTAAGATTGTGTGTAGCAAATGGAGGTCGGACTCGGCACATTCAACAATTGTTGTAAATAGTAAGTAAATTTTTAAATAGTAGAATTGTAAATATTGACTTTGAAACATGCCAAATTAATGCACATTGTTATTTTAAATCGATCACTTTGTATTTAACATCGTTTATTAGACATCGTTAATGATACTCGTATACCTAAATAACGAGTGCAATAAATTGTTAGTCCAAAACTTGAAAAAACGTGATGGTAAGTCATATTTCAAAATAAAATTTAAAAATTCAATATTAGGGTATTATGTAGTGTGTGCAGGGTAACACTTATTGAATGAAATGAGAAAAAGAAACGGCGATAAGTAGAACCGCTTTAAAATGACATTTGCAAAGAGAGAGGATCGATTAAAAAGAAAGAGAACGGCGATAAGTAGAAGCCATTTTTAAATAATTCATCAATGAAAATAGGGTCATGCAAAGTTCATCTCATACACAGGTTGTTCCCAAAAATATTAGATTTTTTTTGTTTGAAAACGTTAAAAATGAAACTATTAGGAATATTTAAATAATATATCATGCATTGTGTGTGTATAACATAAATTGATTTTCTTATAAAATATTGCCCCTTAATAAAATGTGACCTTATATAATACTTTCAGACAACGCCGGAGCTCAAGTGCCGACAGAATCGGAACCAAATTCAGAACTGCAAAATATATGAAACATCTTTTAAATAAATTAAATTTTAATGTTTTATTTAGTCCCCCTCTCTAGTCCGGCTTCAGCCGTTTTAATGGCCATAGTAGTGGAATTTATACACTTTTACCTGTATAAGGAGTGTTTTCCATGCCTTATCCAGCTATTTGCCATAAAGTTGCTGTACAATTCTTAATTGTAGCGACTTAGGCGCTACTATAGAGTATTATGTATCTGCTGTAGATACAGCATTACAAAGGATGTCATTAACTGTACTCAACAGCTTAAGCCTATACAAGTATACAATATACAACTTAAGGCGTTTCAAAAGAAGTTAATAACTCTGTTCTAACGCCTTTAACTACAAAAACATTCTACAAGATCTCAGAGCGCTACAAAAGTTACTTATACCTCCTCTTTACATCTAATGCCTGTACAATAACTCTATAATATGACTTTGTATCTCCTTTGGGGATTATTTTACCGCTCTACGACCATTGTACCGCACGTCTGTTAAAGCGCTTTTAAATACGCTACTGTACAACTTAAGAAGTATAATAAACCCTTTGAACGGCTGTTATACAACCTTCAGGTGGTACAGAAGCAATTTAAGCAGCTTGCGTGTTTGTTGGGGAAACACATGAGTCGGAAGGGCATTCCATGACTGGCACGGGGTAAAGAAGAGGAATCATTTTCCTTGAATTCAATTCATAAGTCTTGACTATAATATTTTTTTATAAATGTGAACAATTTATGCTTGTTATTTCTCATTCTTGGAAAGTCTTATCGACAGACTATGGATAAACGATTGATCAGAACATCTCAAAATTGAAAAGCTGAGTATTTCATAGAACCATTCTCTGCTCGCATTAATGCTTAAGTCGTCGTCAGGTTTGTAAATCCCAGCTTTAATTGAGGTCATTTCACTTTACATCTTCTCTAAAATATTTGACCACCAGTCTATAATTTTAACTTTTTTTTTCTATATTCGTATAAGCTCTAGATTTTTCGTCTTAAGAATTTGTTTTAGACCATTACCCCCTATTTTAGCATAGGTAAAACATATAATCGACTAGTTGTCATGATGAATTGTAATGCGACGAGATGATTTTCGAAATGGAACAGTGAACCCATTTTACATATGCATACATCTTAATTATTTACCTAGAAACCAAAAAGTACAAATAAACAATTGTATGGTTTTCCAAGGACATCACCCAACCCTTGCCTTGCCCATTGACACTCAGTGTGCCCTGCTAGAGCCATCGAGCTAATTAGACAGAATAGTATTTACCTATTAGAGCATTATTTAATTGCGAAACTTTCGCTGATAATGTTAACCTTATTACATGCTACTTTCTTGTCAGGTCAGTTATCTGTATTTGATATTGGCTGATATTTAGCGTTTATTAGGCCCAGTTTTACCGCTCTCAGATAAGGTCGCATTATTTATTTGTAAAAAAATGAATCTGTCTCTTTTCATATCAATTAAAAAAAAGAAAACGGCATACTTTTTTTTTACGCGTAAACTATTAGGGGTTATCTGGCAGTGGGGAAACTAGCCTTAATATTTTAATAAGTTTTATTTATTAACATTTGAATGCATATTTTTTACATAATGGCTAATTCCGAGTCCTCAACGACTTGTGTATAAAAAGAGAAGTATATTATTTAATATCACATTCAAACACTCAAGTATTTTCTTTTAACTCGTTGACATGTCACGTGCTCAAACTGCTCAAGCTTCATAGAAACTGCGCCTATAAATAATATATTTCATTTTATTGAAGTTAATTATTAAGGAATTCAGTTGTTCATGACATTTAAGTCCCTAAGTGTGTTGATCATATACTTATGCAACATGTCGGTGTTCCAGCCCTTCTATATTCCATTGAAATCGTTCATTTTTAATTTCGAGCTAAACGTCTGTTGTTATGAAACTCACTCGTAATGGTAAAATCGATCTACCCTATGGTTTATTCAGAATATAATTTGAAGTGTATTAGTCAACTGCAGTCTGAGGACCTTGGTGTGACGGGCGGGGTGGGGGAGGGGGCATGGTCGCGGATGACGCGCGACCTACTGGCACACTGACACACTTACCTAGTGACAGTGGTACTGCTTTTGGTACGGCGAGGTCGACACGATGCGTCCTACGTATACGTTTATGTACCTACGGGCGTAGTAACATGCTGTGTGGAACTCCCCCATTTACTATTATATCTGAACGTTCTATCGAACCCGCGCTTGTCCTTATTCTATACTAGCAAACAGACAATCCCCAGTTCGTGCTGCTGCTGCGTTAATTTACAATTGTAACAGAATTTCGTAACATATGACGTCATTTGGGGTACCTACAGTACTTAAGATAGAGCTTTAATTTGATGTAAATGGTCATGAAATTAGATAATGTATTTCATAATACTACCCGTAGGCATTTGATGATCATCCTCTTTTCGCACCGGGTGCTGTACGACCATGTACATATATTATGTAATTTCGAGATTGAAAGGCACATCGAATGCCAATGCAGCAAAAGTCACGTACGTATGTACTTACACACATAGAAAAGTTAACTTGACTCATATTATATTTTTCAAAAAATGAGAAGCTTTGCCTCCATTCCCGATAACATAATTCCCTTTTGTCTTCAATTTAATATTTTTTATTGTTAATAATAAAATTAATAAAATAAAACCTTTACATTTTCTATAATTTGAATTATATTAATTGAAAAAAGCTTAAAAGAAAGACAGAGGAGAATGTGCGGAACAAATACCCTTAAGAAATAGTTAATTACACATCAAACAATTACTAAAATAAATTAATTGGAGTCGAATAACAGCGGCGGAATACTTGCAATTTCTATTCATTGACGAAACATTTTTGTGTCAAGGTCCCGTGTATTGCGTATAGATGAAAGGAAAATCTACATAGTCATTTATTATAACCTTGCTGAATATTTATTTGGCAATCAATTTTTATAGACAAACAAATAAAATTACTCGGTAAATTAATAGTATTGTTAGGTATAAGAGAGCCAATAATAACGTCAACTTTGTTTTACAATATGAAAAAAGAGTTTTATATAAACGTGACTTCAAAATAATTTGTTGCTCAGTCGTATTGCATGAAATCATTGAAGTATTCAAACGTGATTTAGTTCTGAATATGTCTGATAAAGAGATGATTACTGAACAATCTTGGTGTAATTTGCTAATAATTTCGGTCGAGCGCTCCAGGGAGAGTTCCGAGCGAGCGCGTAAGTGGAGGCGTAATAACACCAGCCTCCTGGGCAAACTCGTATGATCCTTTCATTGGCCTTGACATGCGAGATTGCGGGAAGCCCCGGGGATTGCCATAATATTAGTTAAGGATATTGTTTACTGAAGCCAACTATTTACTGGCCATGAACACTCGTCAATAAAACTAACTAATGTATAACGACTTTAAACATGTTTTTGAGGACAAAAATAGACAATTCTAGCCATTATTACGCATTTAAGGTGTATCTATTTTGATAAAAGTTTTTGAGACATATTTAATTATGTCCTGTATTTCAAGAATGCGTCGGCCTCGACCCAATTATCTTTCTATTGAACAGCATCGGCATTTTCCTCATACTCGTTCTACCCATATTGCCTTAATTCTTCCAGTAGGTACTACGTCATTTACCTTAAATGACTTATAAATAGTCTCGACGCTGTTATATTATATTAAGACCTAAATAGTAACAAGGCATCCATTTAATTACTTTAAAAAACAAATATTTAAATTTTATAAAAGATTAGTGACTAAAATTCTCATGCCATATTTAGTTATCTCATGATAATTAGAAACTCACTATTAAACAATTGTATGAGTCTTAATTATTTGTGTACAAGTCGTCGTTTCCAAGGTTCCCGTCTTACAATAGCACCGAGGCAAGGTTTGTTTGTTATCTGAGTTTTCCATTGTGAACTAGAATTTCCTCAAAGTACTTCCCTTGCATTCTGAATCGAACAAGAGTGTGTCAAGGTCCATTCCATGCCTTATTAAGTACCAGTGAAACAAATAATTAAATAGACTCAATCTTAACTATTTAATTTTACTATTGTTTCGTCTCGGCCTTCGTGATCCTGATTGTTTATCTTACGATTTTACATTCTCAATTAAAACCTGTATAAGTAAATAAAATCAAACTGTACATTAAATCCAATCGTTTTGTAAAATCCACTACTTTATATTTTCAAATCGTTTTAAATCTCAGCATTATATTTAAAGAACGTAGTAAGTATATAAAACTAATAGAAGCATATTGCGCAAACACTTAAAAACGTTAGAAGCTGTATTTTATTATATCGTGGTATGAGCGTAGTCTGGGGTCCACGGTAATATAGGCCAAGTTCACACGAATCTGGGTCAGGGGGACTCACAACTGGGTCTTAAACGATCGCTCCTGCACCTACGGATATTTATGTATCTCTCGTGTCGTAACTGTTGAACGTATCTATGTTTATTCAATGGCACTATAGTGTCGGACGTATTTTTCTAGAATTGTTACAATTCGACGTTAAATAGTTTCGAGTCGCGGAAAATGTAAACACGATAACATCCGAACTGAGTTAGATTTCCAAATTATGGATGTTTAATAAATTATCACGAATGTAGGTTCTGTATCATAGTTACCGTACCGTATATACATACATATATTACGTTTAAAGTTTTTTCGTGCCTTAGACGTAGAAGGTATCTCAAAAGGTAAAATAACTATTTATGTAAACAAAGCAGCAGAACTTTTTTAAGAATGTCTGTCTTGAACACTAACTCCTATCCCCAAAATCTTATTAGAATCTGTTTTAATACCAGACGTAAAAAAGTTCTTTATTTATAATAAACTGTTTTGTCATTTAACCCATGATTAGGCTAAAGGCATTGAGTAGGATCTTGGTCCCCCTTTTCCGTCACGTAGCACGAATATTTATGATAGGAGGGTGAGCCGCGCTCCTTGGTTAGAATAATTTAAATTCATGACAAGCGTTTTTAAATGTTTCCAGTCATAAATCTCTGGTTACGTAAGTTAGAAACATGTAATAAACCGACAAAACAAGAAAATGCATTGGTAGTAGTAGGTCATGTCACTCCCCTGCAATAGACTGACAACTGCATTACAGGTGAAACGATCGGACATTATGTAAGGCGGTTTATCGAAGACCCTATGACAGGTAATAAGTTCGTATGATTTGTATGGAAGTCGATCACGCGATTAAAATCTGGGTCGACTGGGTCAAGATCACACCGGTGCCTATATAGGTCGGAGGGAATCGCATCGCCACCCCCGGGCGGCAGCAGCGGGCGGGCAAGCGGCCACCCTCTGCCCTTGCCGCCGACACCGCGACACCGTGCACCGCGACGCTAACCTGATTGTTTGTGCGTTGTCAAAACCCATACGTCCGCCTGGTGCACGCCGCACGCGCTGAAGGGTGCATCGCCAATTCGCCATAAAGACGCGCTGTTACATCTCATTATGCATGCATTACTCATGGCTGACCTATTATGTTAATGGGAGATGTAAATAATAAACAGGTGCTTTAACAAACCAGTTTCCATTGAAAAAAATACAAAATTTGTACTACGCTAAAGAAAAATAAAGCGTAAATCAGTCAAAATGCCCCCTTTTTTTCTTCGTATTTAGGTAATACTATGCGTGTTCTGAACAAGTTATAAAATGCTTTTTAAGATTGTATTTGTAATGTTATATTGAAAGAAAATATGAAATCGATGAAGGATGAGGCGCAGTGGTTCGATTTCTGCGATGTCGGAGATTGCAGATTCTTGCCACGCATTATACCTACTTGCTGTATAAAATATAAACTATCATGATACAATTTTGTATCAAAGTGTTAGTAGTTTTGAAAAAAAATACAGGGTACAATCACTAAGCATTTTATAGTTATATCATAATAATTATGTTTCAAATATGAATCATAACAAGCCATTCCTATGGCTTTGCCTATAACAAATAACTTTTTAAATAAATACACGTGGGAGTGCAAGTATTACTTAGGCTTCGTGTTTGCTTAACACAGATGAAGCCTAGCGAATTAACTTGAAAAGTTCTTTTCGTTGTAATTGAACTATAAATAACATTGTTATGGCTACTGGGCGTCGCTGCAATAGTCATACATCCTTGACGTAAACGAGAATGTATCTCGTGCACACGGGCTGCATACGCACGATCATGTTTCCACTACTTAACAGTGCATTCATGTAGGTTGTTTATATAAATTATACAGCCATATTGCAACAAGTGGGTCAAGTTTACAAAAACCAGGACAGAGGATAACAGAGCTGCAGTTGACATTACGCATAGGTCAGATTGCACCGAGCGTATGTGGTGCATGCTGTATATTTATCTTTGTCACTTTGTAAATTGATGTATTGATCAGTTTGTAGCGCACCGAGCTCTTATTAAGGTCTATTTACAATCTTTTATTGATATTATAAATGGACCTTGAGCCTGATATTCTTCTCCTTTGTTGTATGCTACATTATAAAGTGAATCAGGTTAAAAATGGTGGAAATATTCGGTTTAAATAAACGGCAATACGGCATTTTGCCACTATCGTTATAGTTATATGTTAGTATAGTTATAGTTATTGTTAGTATCGTAATATATGTTTTATTGGCTACGCAACGAATTTCAATTAACTTGAAATTGAATTAAAATAACTTATTGATAGGTAATTTTCTGTCCTCCATTAAAATGCAAAAAAGCGTACTTGTGTCACAAATCCAACGCAAATAAAGCTTTCTGCTAGCAAATGAATAAATAAAACGAAATAATTCAAAATTATAAAGATATTTAGTAACGAAAGTTTAAACGAAATAAATATGGAGAATAACTTCGTTAACAACGCTTTCACAAATGAGATCATCATTACGTGCCAATAAAATGGAAGATTTCTTTCTGTATCGATGTTATCGGTTCAGAATAAAACTTAAGCGAATTAAGCTCAACCTTGACCTATTACTCCGAATGCGCCTTAGATTTGCTACGTAGAAGAGGATTTTCTCCCTCTTAAGACGTATTTGTGAAAGGTATAAATAGAAAACCTAGTATTGAAAGGTGAAGAAAACAAATCTTAGAAACAGAACAAATCGAAGAAAGGCAGAACCAATCTATCACCGTATCACGTGTATATTAACTTCATCATAAAACAAATTCTGCTATCGAACAATTGACGACGTAATGCACGCGTAAAAGTCACTAATTTTATATGCGTATTACAAATAAACTATGCTTCAAAGATTTGCGTGCTAGATATTTAGGCACGGTTGTCGCTCGTATTGGTATAACAGTGACGTCGCCGATTAAAATATTATTGCTACCATGATAATTACTGTCACTTCCTTAGCAAACACGGCAAGTTTTATTAAAGCGTGTTTTAAAACTTCAGTCTTCATTCGACAATGTTACTTTAGTATTTATATTCTGTGACAATGTGCTAATATTATTCAATTGTCAATTCGTAGTAGTAGAAGATCCGAACTAAGGTCGATCTTCACCGAGTTGATAATAGAATGAAACTTATTTTATCATGAATTTAGCATATTAGAAAACATATTAAAAATGGGTTGCCTAAAAAAATCCTGGACCGACCAATTTTTCTTTTTTTTTTAATGATTTTAAACAAAATTTTGCAATAACAAGATAATAAGAAAATTACGTCCTGACTTAACGTACAAAACGTATAGAATGTGCAGCCGTTGGGTTTTCTATTATTTACGTGGGGGGACTACTGGGTTGTCAGGTATAAACACGATGTGTCGATACCAGTTAATTTCACTTAATTGGATAATAGATTTTTTTTAATATCATCATAAGCGCTGTTTTATTATGAACACGTTGATATATGGTTGTCTGCAAAAAATTGGGATTTTGTTAAAAAAATTTTTTTTAAATACTATTAAACATACTCGGTCCAGGATTTTTTTAGGCAACCCATTTTTAATATGTTTGCTAATATGCTAAATTCATAATAAAATAAGTTTCATTCTATTATCAACTCGGTGAAGATCGACCTTAGTTCGGATCTTAGACTATAGGCATGACTTATGATTTTGCTGTCATCATGAATTCGGAAAATGATTTTCTCTTCTAAGAAACATTACTTTGACATCATTTTAGCCAAAATAACTAAATAGTTGCTCTACATAATATATTTTCTTACCTAGTGGGTGTACAATGTACATATTACTTATACCGTTGTTATATGAATCTGAGAGAGTGAGACATTTCATTTATGATATCTGTATTCTGAACAAAATATCTGTCCATGTAATAAGTTTCTAAAAATGTCGTGTAAGACACTTTTTTATAAAGAATAAAAATTATTTTTTGTAAAATAAAAATTTATGATTACCATAACTGACATAATTAAACTTATCTCTTGCCATGACGGCATTTTTTTATACTAAGTCAGTTCAAGTCAGTTGGCAGACAGACACGCATCCCACCTGATAGTAAGCGGCCTTATGGTAAGAGACTGGCTGATGGTAAGGGGTATCCCTTACTATCAGCCAGTCTCTTACCAGTTTATTCTGATGTGGAAATTAGTGACGCTTATTAACTTCATACGTTAGCGCCACTCGGACCTAACACCAAAGGAGACCGATTTTCCGCATGTTGAAATAATACGATTAAAATCTTGAAATGACAGAAAGTGCATGTAGCAAACTGAGAGTATGTACTTATGTTTTGGACCACTAACTCATTTGAACAATGATTCTCCAATGAGCTGCGCACATACAGTAAGCGATACTGTGAATGTTTCCTTTATTTGCCATTCAAAGCCAACGGATACGAATAATTTAGATCAGTTTGGCGCAAAGAAAAATCAAATTAGATTTAGTTTACTTTTACGCCCTTTTACGTTTATGATACAGTAAGTACAAAGTAAAGTTTAAAAAAAATCTACTATCTCATGTTTTCATAATAAATGTAAGATTCAAGCAAGATTTTCTGAATAAGGTACTTGGTACGTACTAATACGCACGGCAGTTTGGCGCAAAGAAAAATCAAATTAGATTTAGTTTACTTTTACGCCCTTTTACGTTTATGATACAGTAAGTACAAAGTAAAGTTTTAAAAAAATCTACTATCTCATGTTTTCATAATAAATGTAAGATTCAAGCAAGATTTTCTGAATAAGGTACTTGGTACGTACTAATACGCACGGCAGCAGATCGACCTACCCCAATCTGTCAAAAAATCTCAATTAAAAAAGAGCTCTATGTGAAGTTTATACAGCTGAAAATTGGTTGTAGAAATTTGACAGATTGGAGTAGTCTGATGGGCTGTCGACTGTACCTCATAATGGAATGGTCGTCAGAAAAAGCGTAGGAAGCTAGAAACAAAGACTACAGCATTCCGTTAAATAACTCAAGAGATGTTGTCGCTAAGGATAATGAGGATATAGGTATTGCACATGCTTCTGACTTCTTGCACCTATCCGCACCCTCTGACTAGTAAAAAGGGAAGACGCCCCGTTTTTTCGCGAATATGCGCAAACATTTTCTATGTTCTTTTTGCCTTTTATACTGCTTCCACTTTCCAGTGTTTAATGTTGAGTGTTTAGTTAAATTTGTTTACGTCTCCTTACAAGGCTCTTAAAATAGCAACTTATTCCATTATCACTGCGTAGTTACCTGATCAATAAATTTACCCTATATTTCTGTTTCGGAAAGCACGCCAGCTTAGGCAAGGTGACAGTTGTAATACAATACTACTTAATACAACAAATGTGAAAGGAACAATGTATAACTTGAGAAAATCTTTCTTTCAAAAGAAGAATATTTTTATAAGTAAATTTTGACTTCTTCCTTTGTTATTATTAAATATATTGAATTTCAGAATTTAAAAACTTTGTAATACTCGAATTATAAATGAGAGCAATAAACATTTTGAAAAGATCCACCGAGTGGTTTGATCCGAATGAGCGGGTAAGTAGGCGAAGGTCAGTCGCCATTGTAGTCGGCTTGAATATCGTGACGTCACAGAGATAAGCTGAAGTTGCGTGAATCCGCCGGTCTTTGTTACACAAAATGACGGCTCTCTGCTTTAAATACAGGTTACAATAGAAGAACCTTTGAGAACGGCGAAAAAAGGAAAGAATCTGCTGATAGAATTGGCTAAGAAGAAATTTCAATGAAATCTATTTATAAAGCATATATATGTTACGGGCCATTTGATAAGTCCGGGCATTATTCATAAGTGCCGGTCTGTATTAATAATCCCCGACTCAATTGGGCCATGTGATTAAAACAGCATGATTTATCACTTTTCCCGGCCATTATGAATACTGCCCACCCTATCTTGGGCCAAGTAATAAAATAGATGAACAGTAGTGTTTTTGTTTATTAAAAGACATAAAACTTACAATTTTTTCATGAAAAGTTACCAAAAAGTAAGCGGCATGTATATATTACCGGAATACAGGCCAAAGCCGATTTCTGGACAAACTAGTTTGGCCTAGGCTAAAATAGTTCTTACTAAGGGGGAAATCGACTCGGATGGATATAGGTTAGAAGGCTAAGGGCGGGAGCGAAGCGAAGCGGAGCTCCCGCCTTAGCCTTCGTGGTTATTTTTTTTAAAACCCTGAAAACCTATTTTGTTTTTACTATAATACTATATTCTATGTTGACTTAAATTAGTTTAGCCTAGGCCAAACTAGTTTCGTCGTTAAGTCGTTAAATCGTTAATTTGGGGAATAGGTGTTAAAAAAAAATAACCACGAAGGCTAAGGCAGGAGCTCCGCTACGCTCCGCTCCCGCCTTAGCCTTCTAACCTATATCCATCCGAGTCGCTTTCCGCCACACGTAAGGCACGGCCGCGGTCCAATTTATCACATGGCCCGGCTACAAGTAGGGAATTATTCATACTGCCCGGTCCAAGTGATAAATTTAAGCTATCTTAAACACTGATTTATTACATGGACCACGGGCCGTCGGGCATTATTAATAAGGGCCGGTCAAAGTGATAAATTAATCACTTTGCCCGTCGCCCTCGGGCATTATTAATAATGGCCGGTCCTTATTAATAATGCCCAGTTAATCACGTTGCCCGTAACATATATACATTTTAACGTTCATCTCATTATAATATGTGTGTGTATGTAATTTTTTCTTTGACATTAATATAGGCTAAGCAATGGCGCTGTTGTAACTAATGACTTAGTCCAACTTTGATTATATCACTATCCAGCATTTATTAATTTAGATCCCTCTTACAGAAGTACTTGTTTTGTATTTACATAAAAATATTAAAAAAAAGTTCGTAGCTAGACGAGCTCTGTGAATAATATCTAGAGGAATTTAAAATAAAGATATGAGGTAGGGTACAAGTAAATCATGATTCATGAATCATTTAAAACCCTAAGTCGGTTTTTATTTTAATTTAACGTTAATTTATTTTTCTTTCTAATCTGTACATAATAAGTATGTAAATGAACACTCTCATGCTACATATCTTTAAAAAATCTGTGGATGACGTCTTGGTGTACTTTACCTGTTTGTCTAAGTAATTAGTTTTTTCTTTCAAACCAATTTCGAAGCTGTCTGTGAAAAATATGAAGATGAATTTATTATCAAAGCACCTACGAAAAAACAATGATAAGTAGCGAAGAAAAATTATACTACGAAAAACCGTGTCCTGGAAATTGTTTAGATTATTATATAGACCTGTTAAACTGGTGTAGGTAGACCCGTATCTCCGTCCGGATCAGGGTATAGCATGTGTCGTTAGCCAGAAATTGTCCAATAACGACCTGCCACCCCATCCTTAAAGTAAGGTGGCGGAAAAATCTGGCCCAAATACGCCAGCGGTGACCCCAATTCACGAATAGAAAATTCGCTGCTATTGGGGGTGCGTTGATACTGGTTTATGGGGTCGATAGGTATCACATAAATACCATCGAAAATTCACGTAATACACTATTCAACATTCATTATTATATTAAGAGGAAAGGTGGTTTAAGAAAATAAAGACCTTTATTTTCTTTAATCATACATGTTGCATGGACAAGACATTTGCATAAAGACATCGTGTCTACGACAAGCTAATGCTAATAATTTGTGCATAGATTTTTTTTATACGACTTGAATTGGCAAAGAGATTACAAGTGCGTTTGATGATGGGCAGACATTATACGGTATGTACTGTACGGGTATGTATTATATGTCATAGAATCGATTTTAGCCTAGATTTACTAGCTATTGAATTAAAATTGTTTATAATTATCTTATATTACTTTAAAGTTAAGAAAATGATGATCTTGTATTATTTAGCAATTGCCTTATGCGCCAGACCTCTAGGACAAACTGATAAATATTAGGTACCATACCTACTATAAACAATAATTTTAGCGGTATTGACACGCTCTCGTTCTTCTTACACGCTCGTAAAGCTAATGTAATAAATTCAAGAATTTAATTTTCGCCCTCACTTGTGCACATGTCGTGCGTAGTTGGTTTATCTACATGTAGTAGATTACAGTGCAGTATCCGAATTCGGCAAGGAACCTTTATTATATTAAATACCTATGTCAAGATAGAAAGAAATTATCAGATACATGCTTTTGATTAAACTACCCAAACAAACCTAATTTAAAATTATTGTTCATATTCATTACAAAAAGCATAATACTGCAATTGCGAAACAATTTCATTTTGCCAAGGCGAAAGTAATAAAATTATTTATAAAAAGAATAATTAAGCAAAAACAATAGTATCTTAGTCATTAAATAAAGGTTTATGTCGCTCAACCAATATTGCGTGAACAATTATTTTAGTTAATAAGTTCTTCCAGTCAAGTATTTAAAAAGAATGACTACTTGTCAGGGAAATACATTTTTAGAATACGTGTTATGAATGAAAAAGTTAGAAAACTAAATCAAATCATAAGCATTATGAAGAATACATACTTATTAATGCGTAGTCAAAAGAATATTCACGCCCACAACATTACTATCAAACATATCATAATGATTACTTAATAAATTAAGGTACCTATTCTGAGTACGAGATAACTAAACGTGATTTTGGATGGGATCGAACCTATTTAATAATCATTTAACTTTAAATGACCTACCTAAATGAGAATTCTAGAAAAACCAAAAATGTTCAACTACCTATCTATTTATTCAATGAAATATTTTAGTCTATTACAATAGTAAATTAGTGACAATATGAACAAAGGCCTGCCCAGTACCCGAGCATTGTTCTTTTCATACTCCTGCAACGCTGTCCAGAGATATTTATTTATTTACTTGTGAGTATTCTAGCACTTTTGAGCCCCGTATTAATTTACAGGAACCTTTTCAAAACCTAATTATAAAATCATTAATAAAACTTAAATAATAATATTGCTGTCTTCAAGAGGTGGTCCCTTGAAAACAAACGTAGGGCAGGCTAATATTACCAAAGATTTATGGTAAGCGCAGCTTGATAAACGTGTATGTATTGTATCAGATGCTCTTGGAAAATGATGAACGTTCCAAAGTGTTCATACAAGAGAACTAACGAAAATATTATATTATCTTTATTTGTAATACAATATGTAAATACAATCCGTCGTATCTTCCGTAAAGTAAAGTAATGCTGTTGTTTGCCAAATGTGCGCCAAACGCGGAACCCAGATGGGACATTATGGCGGCCTGCAGGTTGCACGCTGATGCATTGTATATTGCATTGAATGTTAAATACGTTATTGTTGTCTTATCAATCTGAGTGATGAAAGTTTAAGGATTGCTGTTTGTAAAATTATGAATAGTTTCCTATAAAAAATATATAAAAACGTGAAAAACAAAAAACGTGTGCTGTGAAGTACGGCATCGGCCAATTGAAATGGCGAAGTTATTAAAAAGCAGGTAGGTACAGCATTGTCTACATAAATTTATTTTTATTGACTCCATTTCCAATAATAACAAATACTTACGAGAGTCGAGCTTTGAAAGGGCTAAAAAGTATCTCCGGGATAAAAACTACGTCATCGTCGATTAAAAATCGCTGTTGCCTGTTTAAATTGTCATTTTTAGCTCACGAAAATCCAGAATTTTCTAACTTTTCTTAATTATAACCGCAGGCAAAAATACGCATTAGGCTACGCGTTGACCTGGTAAAATTGCATACCGGTTAACGCGGCAAAATAGAACATTTACTCAATATTCATCGTAACTGAGTGAACTAAAAACTATGTTTTTTCGGGGCTAGAGTGCTGCTATGCAGACATGTACAGTCTAAAGCACGTCAGACGTAACACTTTGGACTTTGTACCGCTCTTAATTCGGGGGCATAAGCGCTATTATCGAACTGCAAGTTGTGCTGTTGACTGTACTAGCACGGTAGAAACCTAGGTTAGAATGCAGTGAAGTCCCTAATTTGCTGCGATCTAAGGCTTTCAAATGGCCTGAAAAGGACGACATGCTTGATTTCCCTGACACTCGCATTTACAATTGCATGAAGGGATCATTTATTAAATAAAGTGTTTGAAAATATATAAACTACGTTATGAGGTTATTTATAATAGTAAAGCTGTGTAGACCGCGTTAGAAATAACACAAACCACATCTTTTCTTTTCTCGAGCAGGAACGGTAAGGTTATGTTTTTTTCATATCATTCAATCTATACTAATATTATAAAGAGGAAATATTTTATTGTTTGTTTGTTTGTATGGAATAGGCTCCGAAACTACTGAACTGATTATTTTTTCGGGTGAAATCACAGCTGGGTTCCAAATTATTTTTTCGGGTGGAATTGCAACTGGGGGACAACGCAACTAACCCAGCCGATTCGGAAAATTCTATCACTATTGAAAATCTGGCTACACAATCCCCGTGTGACATATTATGGTACTTTTGATCCCGGAAATGTGTGTGTGTGTGTAATTATTTAATATTTTGTATTTCTTTTATCGCATTAATGATCCTAAATTTCTAACTAATAGAGATGTTTACCTCTTTATTCTTCTTCTTGTGTAAATGAAGGTAATAATAATAATTTGGTATAACGATAAACTTGTCCAGCCCTAATTGGAACTAAATATAGAACCAATTTGACCCCCATGACATTTGACAAATCGATACAATTGATGTCTTAATATAAGAAGACGACTAAAAATGTTCATAAGAATCTTCCATATACACTAACAATCGCAACCTTAGCTTATATATTCTGTGCCTTAGCTTTAAAGTAAAACACGGTTTTGATGCTATGATTAAGGGTTCCTCAGTGGAATATCCCGCTCTACGCTTACCATCTGGTGAATCATGGTGGTGATTTGCCTCATTTCCTGTTAATGTATGGGGAAATTTACCTCTCTGATATTGCAATTTTGAAAACAAAAAGAAATGTAAAAAAATATTACTAGTATTTTTATTAAATTAATAAACAGTCTGTGTCACTATGAATTGTGAATATGCAATTGTGATAGCTAGCTAGGTACTCACTCACACCACATTATGCATCCACATGCTCTTCATAATACATATTTATTGGTTTATTGAGCCAACAATAACTGCGAGCGCAATCTAGGCTAGTGCCATGATAAGGTTTACAGGCAACTTTCAGAAGAACAAGTTACAACGTTCACGGTTAATTAATGTACGCATCATAATTTTCGGCCAGACCTAATGTCTTTAACTTCCTCTTCTTCAACACTACTCCTTCTAATTTTATTTTAGTATAATAAACACAAGTGCTTCAGCTAAAGAATTTCATTTTGTAGTACAGTTTACACAAATGTAACGGTATAGAGTACACACAATTCTGGACTTAAGTTGAGAAAATAAATAATGTGGTTATACTAGAAATATACAATGACAGTGCTTTTATTTTTTGTGTCCTATTTTTGGTCGCCTTGAAACGTAAGGCCATCTACGCAAATACAAACTGTGAATAAACACGTATAAGTACATATGCAATATACGCCTGACCACACGGCAAGCCTGTTACCATTTACCAACTTACATGAGTTGCATCCGCGACACTATCTCAGATGTTCTGTTCTATTCTGGTTTCGTTGCTTTTAGTTGTAAGTGGAATAAGTCATAAGCAGCGATGGATTGTGCACGTGGGAGTGTTTCGAGTAGCCGAGCACGTTATGACACTGACATCGCAGTTGTTCTCCTCGACCTAGTCTGCTGCTGAGCCATCTAAGGAGAGCTATCGAGAGCAGGGCCACCGGGCTCTTAAGGGGACATTACTACTCGCATGTACTTTTTAACCGACTTCAAAAAAGGAGGAGGTTATATGTTCGACTGTATGTATTTTTTTTTTTTTTTTTTTTATGTATGTCCGTCGATTTCTCCGTCAATTGTGGACCGATTTAAATAATTCTTTTTTTATTTGAAAGTGCATAGTTCCGAGGTGGTCCCATTGTCACCATGTCAGGATCTGATGATGGGATCCCGGAAAAATCAAGGGAAAACCTCAAATTTTATAGGCTGCGCCTACGCGTTACTTGTTTTTTCTGAAGCCATTTAAGTTTTTGCGTCCGATAGACATCATTTTATGTTAATGAGCTGATGATGGAAGGTACAACTCCTTAACGGTTAGGAGTTAGGGGATAATTCTTTCAGTATTGTAGGAATATGTGGACCGTTAGTTGTATTTCATGTACTTTTGCAGCTAAGGTGATGGTGGAAAGTACAACTCCTTAACGGTTAGGAGTTAGGGGATAATTCTTTCAGTGTTGTAGGAATATGTGGAACGTTAGTTGTATTTCATGTACTTTTGCAGCTAAGCTGATGATTACCCGGGGATGGGCTGGTCACTAGCCAATAAGGTTAGCACCGGCTCGTCCTAATCGGGTGTGAAGGAGAAACCGGGGGAGTGTAGTGGGTAGCGGACGCTTCGGTCTCGAGTCCCACACACGGCCGCGGGTCTAGCTAGCCTGCGGTTATGGTGCATAAACGCATTCTCCTCCTACCCATGGTGCTGAACACTTAATGAATACCTAATATTATTATCAAATAATACAATTCTACTCGTATTTTCGCTATCATTATTATGAAAGAGTTTTACGCACTACCTACGTGTTATTCACACTAAAAATAGAAAAATAAACAAACTTTTTTTAAAAAAAATTAAACCGACTTCAAAAAAAAAAGAAACAAAAAAAAAACTACCTAAAAAACTGAAAAGCAAAAAATAATTTTAATAAGACATTCATCAAATGCGCTTATTGTCTAAGCCTATTAATTAAATTGTATTTTACGTGCTAGGTAGGTACCTACTAATCTGTTTGAAGTCGGTGCCAAGCCAAAGGTAATAAAAAATGATATATATAATAATATTATGTATTATAAAGGGTTACTTATTAATCCGCGGACGTAGGTACGTAATCTGGGTACCTACTATTTGGCTTGGCACCGACTTCAAACAGATTAGTAGGTACCTACCTAGCACGTAAAATACAATTTAATTAATAGGCTTAGACAATAAGCGCATTTGATGAATGTCTTATTAAAATTATTTTTTGCTTTTCAGTTTTTTAGGTAGTTTTTTTTTTGTTTCTTTTTTTTTTGAAGTCGGTTTTATTTAAAACACTTGTCAATTAAAACGCTTCTTTATAAACCGCTTTTACAGTGTTATGATTATATTATTCTAAATATGTACGTTCAACAATAAAGTTAATATGTAAAATTTTGTAATATTACGTGTGTCGAACAAAGAAACAGTTAGTATTACTCGCCTGTAAAAAGCTACACTATTTAAAAGTCCCTTTTATTAACGATTTCATCAAATTAATTAATAGTTGTCTAGTTATTAATAACATTCTTCGAGCACATGCATTATTTTACAAATACATTGGGCAAAGATATTTTCTAAAGAAGCTTTGTTTTGGTATTATACTAAATGCATAGTCAAGCTAGAGTTTTAAGTATTAATTATTGATGGACACGGATGGAAAATTTTCGCGATGAATCACGTGTACGGATTTGCCTTACAGTCGCGTAATGATTTTGCCATTCGTTTGTTGAAGAAAGTTGTGTTGCAATAAAAAAGTATAATGTAAAAAAATCAACGCTGTTGTTGTTGTCTTACATACTTTTTTATTGCAACACAACTTTCTTCAACAAACAAATCGTTAGGCAAATCCGTACACGTGATTCATAGCGAAATTTTCCACCAATAAATTAATACTTTACTATAAACTCTAAAATTAGTAAAGTGTATTGCCTTAAAGTGATTTCTAACCTTTAATGGGTTGATTCAATCATCGGAGTATTTTTTAATCTGTATCAAAACAATATTAGAATTTTAAAATATTCTAGTGATTTAAATCGAATTTCTTACATTTCAGTTAAAATAATTTATGTAGAAAAATTACTAGTTAGGTGTCAGTAATATATACAGTAATAGATAAATATATACAAATCCTTAAGACTTAATGTGTTTGCTACCTACTGGATTGTGAGGTTGCATGCCAGCGGGTAATCTTGCCCATCATCGTAAATCGTGTGTAATCAGGACCAACTGCGACAGCCATCTATCTACTCGGACCTAACATTTACCTATGAAATTGTATTGTCCAACTGCTACTTAGCTTTAGAAACAAAAGGCATTTTTTTTTATTTAACAGATTCTTTTAAAGTACTAAAAAACTTTACAGATATAAGCAATCACAGAAAAAGACGATTTTTATAAACTAATCGAAACAACTAAGGCTTCTGTTTATTGGTTGAAAAGAAGTTTGGCTTAATTTATAGTATTGGTTATTGTCCCTGGAAATGCTATAATTATATCAGTTTAATAGTAAATCATGTCGGTATTTGATTACATTGGCACTTAAATTAGTCTTCGGTTTATCTGTGACTGCACATTTATTGATGACGCAATCACTTTTGCATTGGACGAACTTTGCAATAGCATAATGACATCAGGGGGCTGACTAATAGAAAGAATATGAGACTGAACCCCATAAGCGCTACTTATATTATATATAAGTATGTAAAAAAAGCGTAGACAGACGCTTATATTAATTTGACAGTAACGCTTTAAATATACGAAAAACAGCGAGTATCGTTGGTTGGGTTGCGACACTCCGAATCGAATTAATTACCTCGCAACCAGGCGTAGTATTAAAAAACGGTTTGCGCAAGAGTCGATCCGCACCTTGACACAGATACTGCTCAAACTGTCGTTTTGAATACACAAAAACCGGACACGGCCTCCTCTGTGGTTAACTTACAAACATGCATTATGCTCACTCATTCAACTTGCGTTGTGTTTTTGTTTTATATTTTTATATTTAATATATGTATGAAGTATGTATCAATTTATAATTACCCCTTTTTTGTTTTATTTTTTGTCTTTTATCGTAACAGAAAATATAACTTTTTGGTTTGGCGATAAGCATATAGGGTTATTTATGCTGCAGTTCTCACAGTTGCCAGGGATCCAGCCCACCCGATGGTAAACGGCCACTGCAGCCAATTCCATTGAGGGACACTTAAAGTATAGCTCGATGTTCTGTCTTTCAAGTGTACCCACATTGATATTTCCAGACTACAGTCAGACCTTTTATGACGGCAGATTTCACCTGTGGGGTAAGGTCGCTCGCTAGCCAGTCGAACACCTAAAAAGTTCTATCAACAACCAGACCTAAGACGGGAATCGAGCCCCACGATGGGGTTTGGACGTACTCCACGTAGGCGGGCAAAATATAATATTTAATTTACTATCTCTGGGGACGACCGCATAACTGATTCAGAACCTTGACATGAATACCCAACCTATGTTTTTATAAATAAGGTGTACTTTTATTTGCGATAAAAAATGCAGTAAGTACTACGCATTAAACTTCGTTTTATTTACTGAAACGACAATGTATTCTCCAGCGAACATGTGTGTCGTACACAATGATCGTGTAACAAAGGTTCATACACTATAGGATTACGAAAAGATAATAATTTGTGCGTTTTTCACATACGTACGAGTATTTCGTAAGATTGCCGTACTCGACTCACAAAGAAAACGTTTCAGACAACAGACGGGTAATTTGTATGCGCAGCAAGGGGAAATAGTTAAATAGTAAGTACTAAATGAGGGGATACGAATACTACTAACAATGAATACGTGGCACTTAGGTACAAGTATTGTTAAAAACAAATAGACGAAAGTTTGTGAGTGTGGATGGAATTGATTTTTTTACTATTCCACGCCGAAACTTCTAAACAGATAATTTTGTACCTACACCAATTGAGAGGGCTCATTCCTCGTCGTACCACTAGTATTTATCCCTGCAAAGAGCCTAGTTGTAATTATGTACATGGAGACAATCACAAAAACTGCCTCGCTCGTCCCTTTATACGATTATTTATCTTCCTGGATTTTATTTATTTGTACATTACATACATCATTGACGTGGTCCCAAAAAATTTCCTTTGGTAATAGTTAAGTTCCCATTTCCCGTCCATTTAACGTGAAAAAGTATACAGACCCACTAATATAATCAAAGGACTAATTTTAATTTTATATTTATCTTAGTTCACGTCGAATAGATGGGTCGGGAGGCTTTTGGGACCGGGACCGCGGTCCCGAAAGCCCCTTTTTGATTTTAATACATTTTTGCAGGGTCATTCGGGACCCGGTCGAGGTGCATTTCAAGTACCTCGGCCTGACCCTAGACCCTCGTTGGAGTTTCGAGGAGCATTTTAAGCTCCTCACTCCACGGCTGTGTGCCGCCGCCGCAGCTCTCGGGCGGGTCCTCCCCAACGTGGGGGGTCCGGGATAGGGCTTCCAAAATTACGGAAATATCAATTACGTAACTGGTTACGCATTTTACGGGTCAGTTACGGAATTACGTAATAATTACGTAACTGATGTATTTTATGAAAAACATAGAACAACTAAAATAATGTACCGGGCTGTATTCTTCTGGCTTGACTTTTTAAATGTCTGTAATTATAGAATTATATGGAATCATTTTATACAGAAGTCAAAATCCATTGAAACGATTTAGGGCTCTTTTAAATTAGACGTTTTGTGTCGGACCGCTGCAGTACGGTAGCGGCGCGTTTGACGCATCGAGACCGGACGGTCGGTATTTTTCATACAAAACACGCGGTGCGGCAACCGTACCGCAAACGCTCGGCAGCAAGACGTCAACCGTACTGTTGCCGCACCGCGTATTTTGTATGAAAAATACCGACCGTCCAGTCGCGGTGCGGCAAACGCGCGGCTACTGTACCGCTGCCGTCCGACACAAAACGTCTAATTTGAAAGAACGCTTTAAATTGAAAACATACAATAAATTAAAAAAGCTCCGTGGGCGATCAGAGTTCAAAACCTCGGACCATAAATTCGTTATTA
The DNA here is from genome assembly GCA_949319885.1 of Mecyna flavalis. Lineage (NCBI taxonomy): Eukaryota > Metazoa > Arthropoda > Insecta > Lepidoptera > Crambidae > Mecyna > Mecyna flavalis. The sequence goes on along the minus strand of OX439425.1, from coordinate 18,310,503 downwards.
TTCATGAAACCACATCATCAACAAGGACATTGTAATGTTTTGAAGCAGTCAGGATGACCTCACTCCACCTGATGGCAAGCGGAAGTGATATATATAAGTATATAGTCCAAATATAAGGTTGACTGGCTCAATAGATCATAGTACCCATTGAGCCAGTCACCTGAAGGCCTGCTTAGATGCCGCTTCACGCCCCGCCTAAAAAGCCCAGGATTATAGGAGAAAGGAAACACGTGAGCCGGAAGGGCATTCTATGACCTAATGGCACGGGGCAAAAAAGAGGAACTATACCTCTTGGTACGGGCCACCAGTGTCTGGATGGTATGGGGATGGCAACGCAGTCCGGCGCGTGTTGTTCGGGAGTGGAAAGGGGAGGACGGGATGAGTTAGAATAACTCTTCAGAGCATTCCCCATTATAGAGACGGTAGAGAACACTAAGAATGGCAACGTCTCTACGTAGCTGAAAAGGTTCTAGAGTAGTAGTTGGTCTTAGACCCCTCTTGATCACCGACAATACGGATAGCACGTCCCTGCAACCTGTCGAGAGCCTCCAATAAGTACTTTGCGGAACCATCCCAGAGATAAGAGCAATATTCCACACACGTGTGAACCTGTGCCTTGTATAAGAGACAAAGCTGCACCGGAGTGAAAAATCGTCTCACTCTGTTCAGGATTCCGAGTTTACGGGAAGCTGATCTGATGACGCTCTCGATATATTCCCGTTGGTTCAAGTTGCTACGAACACCGATGCCAAGGATGCTGAGGCTATCCTGTATTGGTAAGGTAAGGGCGTGCTCTGAAGAGTGGGTTATGTTTGTCAAAAAGCAATTATAAACTAACCATTATTTTATGATATTTTTTATTTTGTTGATGATGTGATTAGATAAGAATAACGACGAATTTTAATTTACCGACATAATAGCTCTGGCTGTGTCCGACAATATTAATGTGGGAGCCAGTAGACTTTAATCTTAGGCTCGAAGATCAGACTAGAGAGGAGCCTACAGTCTGGCAGCACGTTGAGCAACGCTTCCTGGTGAAATGTCCCTCAATGAATTAGACCGCAATGACCGCTTACCATCAGGTGAGCTGCATGCCTGTCTGCCAACTGACCTAGTATAAAAAACGTCTGATAACCTAAGGAGCTTCTTAATTTATTGCAAAAATACCAGCAGATGAGAAAGCCCGCTCAGCCTCTAAACTGGTGGGTATGATCAAGAGCCAATAATTGTAGGCGGCTCTTAAAAAACTTCTGGATCGCCACCAGCAATTTCGTAAATACACATACATATTTACATTAAATGTCAATCGCACAATGAGACCTAATTTTTGCGAGTCCGTTAAGGTGTACTTTCTTGAACATACAAATCGTAGGAATTCCCTTTAATTTATTTTTTAGTTACTGAGACCACACGCACGTAGCTATTCGCAACTGAGGCAATTAAGGGAATTTCCTTCTTTTGAAAATCGCTCAATAATGAACCTTATTTTTAATTGCTGATAAACTAAATTCACTTGTCCACGAAAAATCAACAAAATAAGTTACAGACGGGGAATTACTTCTTCGCTTTATATAGTTTCATAATGTTAAGTGTTGCCCTGACATGTAATTCAATTTGTTTTTGTAAAATAATAATTTACGTAATTCCGTAATTCGTGCATCCAGTTACGTACTTTTAAAAATGCCACTTTTTACCCCTAATTACGTATTTGCGTAATTACGTAATTACGGATTTGGAAGCCCTAGTCCGGGACCTGGGTGCCGTCGGCTTTATCATGGGGTAATAAGGTCGATGGCACTCTACGGAGCCCCTGTTTGGGCGGAGAGCCTCTCCCCCTCGCTAAAGGCCCTTTTGCGGAGACCGCAGAGGGTCATCGCGACTCGGGCTGTGCGGGCTTACCGCACAGTTTCCCATGGGGCTGCCTGCGTCTTAGCAGGCACAACCCCGTGGGAATTCGATGCCCTGGTTCTGGCCCAGGTGCATCGAATCCGTGTCGCGGCAAGGATGCGGGGGGAGCGACCCAGCTTGGAGGAGGTGGCGCTGGTTCGTGTCCAGGCCAGGGAAGAGGCCCTGACCAAATGGACGGAGGCTCTCCAAGCCCCAAGTGCCGGCCACTGGACGATTGAGGCCATTCGTCCGGTGTTGAGGGAGTGGGTGGAGCGCCGGCACGGCTGCCTCACCTACCGCCTGTCGCAGGTTTTGTCCGCACATGGATGTTTCGGACACTACCTGTACCGTGTCCCTCGTCGGGAGGTGTCGCCGCGGTGTCATCACTGCGACGCTCCTGACGACACGGCCGAGCACACTCTCCTTGAGTGCTCGGCCTGGCGACACGAGCGCCGCGAACTAATCGCGGCGCTAGGCGGAGGACGCCTCTCGTTGGCGACCATGGTTCGTGCCATGGTCGCCAACAGGAGTGCGTGGGAGGCGGCCGCCTCCTTCTGCGAACAAGTAATGTCGCAGAAGGAGGCAGCGGAGCGAGAGCGCGAGGAGGACCCCCTTGCTGCTCCCCTCCGGCGTAGACGGCCAGGCCGGAGAAGGCGAGCTCACTTAGCACGCCTTCTCCGGCCTGAGGGTTGACCTGCGGGCGGGGGTAGCCCCCCAACGCCCGCATTGCACAGGTCGCTTGAGCCATGTCTGAGGGTCACCTAGTTTCTCGGGTGGCCCTCCCTAGGCGCCACCCTGACTTGAGGCCTCTCAAGTCAGGGTACCCAGGGATGGGCTGGTCAATAGCCACAAGGCTGGCACCGGCTCGTCCCAATCGGGGGTGAAGGGGAAACCGGGGGAGTTTAGTGGGTAGTGGACGCTTAAGTCTCGAGTCCCACACACGGCCGCGGGTCTAGCTAGCCTGCGGTTATGGTGCATAAACGCATTCTCCTCCGAAAAAAAAAAAAAAAAAAAAAAAAAGGGTCATTCGGGACCGCGACAGGTGGTCCCGAAAGCCACCTTATATTTAATAATTATTTTGAGTGGTAAGTTGGGACCACAAACATTGGCCATAGTTCGAAAGCCAAAGCCTCCGTGGAACAGTGGCTAAGCCGCTCGGGTATAAAACCCGGAGTTTGTTCGATTCCCACCTAGGGTCTGGTTGGTGGTAGGGCCTTTTCAGAGTCCGACTGGCTACGACTGGTTTTAATTAGTAAAAACCATAAAACTTATCTTGTTATTTTGGTTTACCTTTAATTAAAAGTTATGATTCTAAATAAATAAAGTTTTAGTGTAATAGAATAGAATAACGTTTATTTGGTACTTAAATATAGGATTACAATACAATTTATATGACAACAATTAAAACTAAATATTAGTACGTAAAGTACCAAAAAGGCCCCCGCTCAGCATTATGTCGTGGCGACCATATTTTAATCATTTAGTAATTCATTATAATTATAATATGTAAATCATGATGTTTTCTTAATAAGGTTTAATTTTAATTAAGAGCTGTGATTATTCAAATAAAAGTGATATTTTTAAATTAATTCAGCTGTTTTTTTCTTTGTTTGTACTATCCTGATAGAAAATAAATAAAAGAAACTTTTTTATACTAAGTCAGTTGGCAGACAGACACGCAGCCCACCTGACGGTAAGCGGCCACTGCGGCCTATTCCGTTGAGGGACACTTCACCTGGAAGCGTCGCTCAATGTGCTGCCAGACTGTATACTCATCTGATCTTCGAGCCTTGATTTCAAGTGTACTGGCTCCCACATTAATACTGCCGGAACACCAGAACCAGTAGCCAGAACTATTATGGCGGCAGATTTCACCTGTGGGAGTGGTAGCTAGCCAGTCGGACTCTGAAAAGGCCCTACCACCAACCAGACCCTAGGTGGGAATCGAACAAACTCCGGGTTTTATACCCGAGCGGCTTAGCCACTGTTCCACGGAGGCTTTGGCTTTCGAACTATGGCCAATGTTTGTGGTCCCAACTTACCACTCAAAATAATTATTAAATATAAGGTGGCTTTCGGGACCACCTGTCGCGGTCCCGAATGACCCTGCAAAAATGTATTAAAATCAAAAAGGGGCTTTCGGGACCGCGGTCCCGGTCCCAAAAGCCTCCCGACCCGAATAGATTGCGAACGGATGCAAACCACACTTTGTGGTCGTGTAGGTACTGGCGAAATCACCCTATCTAATCAAGTAAGGTACCCCAATTACGTGCTAAAATATTTATTATATTAACATTCAGACACTGAGCCAATATGTTCACAACGCAAATGTTTGTCCAAGGTGCGAATTTAACCCTTGACCTTCAATTCATAGGCCTGTCTGGGTCTCTTGTAAATATTTTATTATGCCATATTTATAAACTTATTCCTTCAGACGGGCTTGATGCATGATTATTCTAATTCATATTTTAGATTCTTGGTAGGTAACATTATACAAAAGATATTATATTTTGTGATTCCTCCGAAAAAAATCAAATATAGTATCCATGCGAAGCCGTGTTGTAGCTGCTAGTGCACAATATTTGTGGACACATAGACATACACCAGATAGATACATTTGCAACTAAGAATTCAGTGCAATTTACATTACAAATAAAATCTTCTAAGAATATAACAGGTGTACGTTATAACTGTTGCTGGTTAGTTTGGCAGTCCTTAAGAATTATCTATTCTTTGCTAAAAGGTAGCCTAGAATTATTTAAGGCCAAGCCTTTGTTCAAGTTTAAGCCATCTGTAAAAAATATATGTAGGTTGAGTAAGCGAGTTTCATAAGCAAACAATTCAATTAAAAAGTTTTCCCTGAAAAAATAATTTGGTAATACCGCTCCGCATACGCTCAGTGTCTAAAAAAGGAAATTTTGTTTATCTTGAAAAAGGGGAAAGTTTTATGGAGTACTAATCGTTACTCCACATGTAAATACTTATCACGCCAAACGTATCAAGTCCACCACTATGCCGGCAAGCTTCCACAAACTGTTAACTGACTCGATACATTTTTAACGTTATATACTTAAAAGCTAATTATGGTTCAATATTGCAGAAATGCTTTAGTGCGCTTAGTATTTGTCTGTGTCTATCCATAGAAGTATTATGTACTGATGAATTTAGTAATAGTAGCTCAATGTGTCTATCCAGGTTTTAGGCGCTCAGAGTTATATCAACAAACCAGTCCTCCAAGCATACCTAACGCCTAATGCAAAAATCGCGTTTTGGTCGACACAGTTTCTACCCGTTTATAATATTATCTGAATTAATTTAAATTTATTGAATTCACTTGCTCTATCGCATTCAAAACTTTGAACGCTTAAATTAACATAGGGTTTTTAAGAAACCGGTATGGCATTCTACTTGGGGAAATATTTTATATATACTTGGGGGATGGTGGTAGCCGCAGTGTAACATGACATGAGATTCCTGTAATTGAAAACGAATTATCCACTCAAATCAAACTCTACAGGCCACACTCATACAGGGCTTATATAGCTCGCCCTCGAGAAAGCTATAACAGTACTGAACGAACATGAGTGTCAATGGGTTCACCACAGGGGATACACAAGACCGTCCGAAGTGGAGGCGTAGCAGTAGGAAAACGGACCACGGGCCCCGCAAGGACGCAACCGGGACAACGTTAGGATGATTATTATGAGTATCGAATGAATACGCCAGCCACTATTTTAGTGCCTCTAGTGAGGGAGGAGCCTCGATGATAGGCGCAGGGATTTTCGGTTTGTCAGACTTCGGGTCCTGCTCAGCGACAGCCGCTACCTCTCGGTCTACCTCTTAAGCCACAGTTTAAACTCTGGCCTCCAGCATATTGGGCTAGGGACACTCTTTTGTCTCCAGCGTGTCCTACAGGATTTCCCGCTGTCTCGCAAGCAGGCAATAAGGTCTCAGCCAAATACTTGCACGCTTTGTGCCCTTTGTGCCCCGCAGAAGCACAAGTCTAGGTTAAAGGGGATTCGCATTTAGCGGCCATCCGCCACGTGGGAAGACCACGAGGCAGCGGAAGCACCGTCTAGCCCTTGGGACAATGTATTCCAAGAGCGCTTTACCAAATAAACCCTTTCATTTCCCATCTTCCAATTATAACACTATTATAGATGACGCAGTTTATTGGTTCGAGATGCAGTAGAAATGAAAATTAATTTGTACAGTCAAAAGCACGTCAGACGTAACACTTTGGACTTTGTACCGCTCTTATGTCGAGGGCATAAGCGCTATTATCGAACTGCAAGTGTATACCGTGATGTGCTGTTGACCGTACATGATTTTATGTGAAATTATTTGTGATAACTTCTTACAACTATACAGCGCAAGATTTTCAAAGAACTACCTAGCAGAATACTGATATTTTTTGTTACAGCACCCTTTCCCATAAACTGTATATTGGTATAATATAAGAGCACTAGAAGAGTACCAATACACGAGTCTCTCATTACGAAATATCAAGGACATGAGTTCTCGATTACAGTGGGAAGCCGTACAAGCTATGACGTAGGTAGCCTCCGGTGTAAAAGTGTTTATACACTGTTCCAGCGAACACGATATGTAGGTATATAATATGTAACGAGTAGATAGGTAATTAACTGCAGCTTTAAATTATTCCATAGAAAACTTGTTGATGCAACACAATTATGCCAACGTGAACATTTAGTTGACTGATTTAAATTTGACTCTGGTTTCAACGAAAAACTTTTTGAGGATCTTGTATTTGTATCGCTCTGCAAAGTAAGCGCAGCGTAAGCGCCTTGTTCAGGGAAAAATGTTATCCGGGTTAATTAGAAGGCAATAGGATATGAGGAACTATTTATTTATTTAAGCTTCATTGCACAAATCAAGTACAAAAGGCGGACTTAATGCCTCATGGCATTCTCTCCCAGTCAACGTTTAGGCCAAGCGGAAAGAAACAGAATCTATGTACCTTTGACTAATACAGTATGCGAGGGGCTGCCTCTATGGTACAGTGGATTGTATATCGCATCTTAAAGCGACAGTCCTGGGCCCAAACCTCTTGGGTTGGGTTTTTTCTCCTCAGAAACGGGAGAGTAGAAGTTGACGTTGTAAAACATCCCCATACCCCTGAAAGCACATAGAGCGTTCTGACGCATAATCATGTTTAAACGAAGATAGTTTAAACGATTATGCGAGAGTAAGGGATTATGCACAAGCACAACACACACAACGCATTCCTAGCGTTGTGCTTGTGCACATTCACTTGTGCACAAAAATTATCCCGCGAAGTTGGTTGATTGTAACATTCGTAACTATTGGCCGCTGTAGCACAGATATTAAATAGTTTACGTGAAACACAGCTAGGAGGACATTAATACAAAGTGACTGCTGAGGCTGCGGATACTTTACTTCTACATCATCTATCTCTACTATCCTTAACTATGGCGATTTCATATAGGTAACTATTGAGTGATGTAACTCTATAGTGAGTGATATAAAGTCTCCTGATCTTTAAACAGTTCGTTTGGAATGCAGTGGTTTATACCTGGCCAGAGGTCGCAAAGTCGTATTACTGTTTAGTTACTTTGATCCAAACGGGCGTGCAATTTTTTCGCAGAGGCAGACAATCATTGGATTGCAACATGCGAATTCGTGGGCTAGCCTCTAGAATTTTTTATTTACTATGCGGCCAAAATGATTTACGGGATGTATTAAACCCCGTCATCTTAAACTGAATTACAGTGCGAAGTTGTTTTTCAAATAATTACCTACAATTGTTAATTGTTGTGTAATTGCAAAATAACTTTAACTCCATCTACATTGGCTAAACTCAACTCAGGAGGTCGGGACATTTATAGAGAACTGGTTCGAACCGCGGTTTCGCATTTCTGCATTGCGACGTGAAAGAAAACCCAAAAATTAAAGATGATGGGAAGTTAGCAGCATACCCGGATAAAACTTCTAAGCTTTCGTCTATATTATGTGAGATGTCCAGATTTTAACAAAATCAGTTTTTATGAAAGCGTGACATACAGTCAGTTACTTTTTGCATTTATTATATTGGGATGGATGAGTGAGATCGCAGCACATGTGCAATTCCTGATCCCGTACTCTAGTAGCAAACACAAACAAAAACGCTCCCTTTTACCCTGGTGGGACAGTAGCAATATGACTTGTTTGAAAGGCCCAGGTATATCTTTACATGTTTTGTGTGACATGTAGGTGCAACATAGCCAATATTCAAACACGCCAATATATCAGGTAAGTTTATCATTCCGTTCCAAACTGGCGAGGAAACACGAAGTTCTGTAATATTTTCTTACTGGTGTGGTGTGTCCTATTGAGAACTGGACCACCGAGGCGGAATAAATTAGACAGATCAGATGGGTCCCCTATATGAGTGCGAAAGTTGATAGTTCGATTTTCATTATATCGAACACGCTGTGTCGATAATTCAGTAGTACGATGTTTTATTACATCGATGATTTGTTAGTGCGATGTAACGTTTGTGCGAAAAATCTTATTGCGAAAAACCATACACCGATTGCTCATTAGTTCGATAATTTAAATGTCTTTATAGGCTGCTTTTATGAATTTTCTAAACGTCTATAATGCAAAATTAGGCTAATAATTAAATCTCAGGGATGATAGTAGCCGTTTTAAAGCCGCATACTTACTATAGAAATAATAAATTATCGAACTAATGAGCAATCGCTGTATGGTTTTTCGCAACAAGATTTTTCGCACAAACGTTACATCGCACTAACAAATCATCGATGTAATAAAACATCGTACTACTGAATTATCGACACAGCGTGTTCGATATAATGAAAATCGAACTATCAACTTTCGCACTCATATAGGGGACCCGATCAGATGCTATCTATTTGACAATTATTGTATAATGTAAATAGTCCAGCAATGTGGGTGTTTGTACATTTACCAACGAATTATCTTCATTACGTCATGTCCCTAGGCACACCTCACTCTCGCTGTAATGAGATTAAATGCCAGAATGATCTCAGCGCGGCATAATCCCCTTATCGGATATCGCTTGTGAATTCGCCTTTAAACGCAAACTAATCGCGTAAACAAAACAATTATGGCCTTGTAATTTATAACAATCGAAGGATATTATAGGATTAATTCCGGAAATGGTTGACGAATTTCAATAGAAAGCCCTCCAATTTTCATAATTATATTTTTGATCCAAATGTAAAAAAATACCAAAGCTGTTTATTCCAATAAAAATTAAAATAAAGGCAGCACTGTGTAAAAATTTAAAAAATAACCTTTTTTGTACATTTAAAAAAATATGTGTGCATAAATAGAGTCTTACCTCAATTATAATTAAGTACAGCAGAAATATAGCGTTGGCCCTTACCATAAAATTAAATGCTTAGGCTGAAAGTCTATTAGAATAAAAAAGTTTTTTGACCTGCTGTTTGACCCGCTTTTGATGCACCAGTACAATTCTTGTACCAGTGAATTCCTTTCATTAGTAACAAAACGGAAAATGCATGCTATGCATGCCATTCATCTTAACTAATAATAATTACACAGAGCAAGCTTTTGTACTCGTAGCATTGATACAAACTGGTATAGTATTGTTAGGAATACAAGAACTAACGAGTTTCCGTTACCGAGCAACACCCACATGGATAAATACCCCGGAAATGTAGAGAATAATAAAACTGCTTACTTCAAATGGGAGCAGTCATGGAGCAGTCGAATGTAATTTACTGAAACGTTTTCCATATAGGTAAGCGCGGTAGAAAAACTTCGAGAGCGACAGCGGAGGTATAGCAGAAACTTAACTGCCTCCGTGGTACAGTGGTTAGAGCGTTGTCTCTAATACCCGGAGGTCGTGGGTTCGAATCCTGCGGGGAACATCGCTTTGTGTGGATGTTTCCAGTTTGGTTAGGACATTGCAGACTTAAATCACCTGAATGTCTGAAAAGAATGATGATTCCGTGCTTCGGAAGGCACGTTAAGCCGTTGGTCCTGCGCCTGATCTCTCTTCGGTCGTGTCAGACTGCTGTCCCACCGTGTTACGGGAGTGAGGGAATAGGGAGTGCACCTGTGCTTGCGCACTCACTTGTGCACTATATTATGTATATCCTGCGTAGTTGGCTGATCGTAAAAGATTAGCCGCCGAGGCCGAATTCTCAGATAGAAGGACATTATAGCAGAAAACATCCCAAAGGAAACAAATGACGTACGTAGTAATGGATTCAAATCTCAGGTGTTTCGAATTTTAGTCTCAGGTAAGGCTAACGTTAGAGATATGTGAAATCTCTGCTTACATAGATCTCACGTACCTAGCCGTAACCTACAGTACCAGGAACTTAATATCGCTCTATCCAACAGGTCTTATTTCATGAATGTATTTCTAATAAAGTCGTCGGCATTAAAGTCGAGCTCATGCGTCGCCACACAATTTGATCACCCACAATCAATTGGTTCTCAGATTGCAGACTTTGAACTAATAAAAAACGTCTACATTAATCACTTGCTCAGTCAGTTCATATCATACATACATGAATCCGACGGTTGTGAAACACCTGCGTTGTGAAATGTTACTAAAGTAGTATTTAATATATCTAGTATCCTTCTTCATTTAGTGGACAGACTGGCAATACAAGTGGGCAGTACTAATCATAATCATTTATTGCACATGAATTTAGGTATACATACAGATCTTAATATTAAAAATAGTTCTCGAAATTCTGCCTTTGTAAGCTTTCTACTCTGCTCGCATTCTATCTATTGAGAAACACTTCATTGATATCCACTGCCCACTAACAGAAATACGTTGAGTCACAATAAAATGGAATTCGATGAGGTGCCTTATTCTAAACTATCATTTATGATAGTATTAAAGTATGAAATCACAATAATTAAATTAATCTCAAAGGATTCATTACAAGGCGAGCACTGGCTCGATTCTCTTCGAGTGTGAAGGGGAAACCGGAGGGTTTAGTTAGTGGGTAGTGTAACGCTTAGTTCCGGTTCCCACATAATGCTTACTAGGTACTTATAATTATGACGGTTTTCTTTGAGAGGGTGGTACTCCTCCGAACAGGCAGACATTGTCTGTAGTTTGGCTATGTATCTAATCTGTAAAGTTTCATCCAAATCCTTTCAGTAGTTTTTTCGTGATAGAGTAACAAACTTGCATCTATACATAAACACGAACTATCGGATTTATAATATTACTAAGAGTGAGATAAGTACATACTCGTTTATGAGGTTTTTACTACTAGCTACCTACCTAATGCAAACAAATGATATTAAAAATAAGAATTAACTCAGATAATCTCTTCTAATTCATTTATAACTAAACTTGAAATGACACAATAATACAGTAACTTCTTTAGTTTCACAAGAAATATCAGTAAGAACTTGATTGCCGTCCTCAAACAGTTGGCAGAAAGAAGAACACTAAAAGAAAAACTTTTCTAAATCCATTTAGAAGTTTGATTAAATCGCAAAGTTGTTAATATCTTTAAATCAACCTATAACATGTTGCTTAGAAATACTGACAGATAAGTTCGTAATAATTATTTTTTGGAAATATGACATAGGTAGGTGACACTGGGTGACACCATCTAAGTTATCTGACAGATAACTTTCATGACTTACCTATCTGTCAGTGGTGGAACTGGCCCTGTACAATCATTTAGGCAACATAACGTGCATTTTAAGTTGAAGCCCCTTTGAAATCATTTCATAATGACAGTACCTTTTTATTTATTTATTGCAGTACCTATTCAACTATTGAGTGGCCTAAGGACGTAGAAATATCGCTAATTTAATATATAATTTTATGGGTTTATTATCATTCGGACAGAATTTATCTGAAGTGTTGTTTGTCAGAAGGATAAACAAAACTTGGTACTTGGACCAAATACCATGAAATATAGTTAAGTTTTTTACAAGATCTATGTATTATTATGATAGCCCTTTACTGATCAAATCAAGCACTTCCATACTCAGTGTTACCTAACTGTGGTGTGTGCCGGTTGAGGTAACCTTAAGTAGGTACACAAATCAATAAGTTGTTCTAGATTACCTCATGTAAATGAGGTCACAATATTTTTTGTCGTAGCTGAATAGTAATAATACCTAGTCCTTTTTTACGCAAAGGAATCAAAGCGTAAATCGATCACTTTGCGACTATTTTCTAATTGAATTCAGTGGTTAAGGAATTAATTATTATTAAAGTATGCGTAACCCAGTCAATGCTTTATTAACGATCGAAATCGGTTTAATGGAAAGCAACTTTAATTAAAGAAAAAACTAATGAAGGGGTAGCAAGTTTAAGGCGCATTCAAAACAAACCTGATAATTAGTATAGAAAGATTAGTTGATTTTGCTCAGTAAATAAAAATTACAATAGAGTACTAGACACTTCTGGTCCAATATAAACAAATGCCAAATATCATCAATATTTTTCTGTATAGTTTCCTGTTACCGTAACCGCTATAACGATATTAAAAACGTATCGTCCATACCTTATAATTTTCGAAGCATCGAAGCAGCGATTTAAAAAAAACTTGTTTTGTTATATATTTTATATAAGTCTATTGTAATAAACGAGGTATTTACTAAAAAAGTAAAACACATTTTCCATAAAATAATTTTAATATTTTAAATTAATTTAAAGCGTAGGTACGTACGCGTACGCTACCAACGGGGTGGTTGTTATAAAGACGAATCTTCTAGTAGGAGAAAATTCCTTCGTAATAACATACAAAATTGCTAAAATAGGAAAAAGAATACGAACTACTTCCTATAGTTGGTATTTTCTTCTCAAGCTATTTATTGTTATTCCTCTTTTACGAGCAAGCATATTTATTTGCCAGAGAACTTATAAAGAAGAAAATAGTTGTACAGAATATTTTGGATATTTTAAACTCTGCCTTGCTTGCTGTTTAAAAAGAAAGTTAATTTTCAGAGTCAGTGAGCAACTAAAATTAAATAGTTAATTGGATCGTATATAATTAAAATAGTTGCCAGACTGTATTTGGAATCTTGTCGGACAAAATATTTATTACGTTAAAATGATGTAAACTTCATCTTTTTATAGAAATTTAGGTTCTCTTCAAATTGTACACCATTCTAAAACAGTTCAAAAGGGCTTTTAATTAATTAATTTAGATATTGCACTATTGTGAAAGAGTGATGAAAACAAAATAATATACATTTTCTCTTTACGTGAAATTTATTTTGCTTTCTACACGATTTCATGAAGTTCATTATCTTCTTTTATTCCTCTTTTGTTAGACTGGAGAATTATTCAACGTTGTTAATGTGACTGCAGACTTCGCGTTGAAAATTGCTAAGTTTGGACATCCCGGGATGTCACATTAATTTCATTCCATTAAAAATGTTGACCCGTTTTCAGCGGTAGGTATGCACATAATGTCCCGTGCTCTTTGTTCTCGATATGTATATACCTATAATAGTTTATGTGGATATACTGGGATTTTTCGACTTGGAAAGTATGTCGCTGTCGGCGCCAGCAGCTTTAGTAAGTCAGGTCACGGGGCTTCAGCGTCATTCAAATATTTTTATTGGTCTACTAGAATAGGTCTCAAGCGAAAATACATCCAGATTTTTATTTCGAAGTGAAAGTGATAATAAAATTCCTTGTTTAATTAGGGTTTAGTCAATTAGTTGTCACAGCCAGGAAAGTAGGACAGGGTATGAGGATATATTCATAAATTAATTGTTAGGGAACATTTTACATACTGAGGTTCATGAAGAAGGTATCAGTTAGAAAAAACGTTTTACAACTTTCCAGCTTGCTAAATTTCTTATTATAATCGACCTACTAAATTGTTGCCTCATCAAGATCCAGTCAATTGATGCAATTTTATCAACCTGATATTATATGCATCGGTAATAGAAAATTTAGTACAAATTAAACACGTGCCACGTATGTTTAGTTATTCATGTTCATAATAAGATTTAAATATATCGATATTCTTACTATGTAATTATGGAATAAAATTGAGTTTATGTTATTACACTGTCTAATACAAACTCCTTGATTTTTATCGCTTTTTGGTCTTAAAATTTTTGTTTTTACATCCATAAGCTGACGATGGTGTCCGCACGTAAAGTTTCCAGACAAATTAATCGAGGACAAACAAATTCTACAAAACATTTACTCCATATGCCCATATTTTTGGTCCCACATGCTCCAACAATTGAACATAAAAATTAAAAATTGAGAGCGTATTGCGAGTGATGATTGTCTGTATATCTTGTCCTGACCAAGTACGAGTATAGCATGTTGAGGTATCTGCGTACCTTCGCAATAATGAGTAAACGTGTACTGAGTGTAAATACCTACACTTGTGGCCGATACTAGCGATTACTACTCTGACGCGTAACTAGGTCACTGGGTCACAGACGAGGTCCACTGATAGTAAAGAGCTGTTGTTTCCCAAACTACATTTTATGTGCTGTTAAATAGAGAAAACAATGTCTGCGCAATAAACAGATACCTACAAAGTTAAATGTAAAAAAATTACTTAAAAAAAAAATTCTTTAAAAAAATTTGAAACATATTTATTAGAACACACGCACAAAGAACCAAAAACGACAAAATGTTCTTGCTCTTGTGAAAATAAATAACGTAAAAACTCATTTTCATCATAGAACGTTAGTGTTTGAGTGATTGATGTGAGCTGAGTTCGACATTTCAACTTGGAATTTGGTATGCGACATTCAAAACGACATTCAAAAGATAATTTTACAAAACTTCTTCCCAACGTAACGAAAAGGAATTTTTTTATGCATTTGCTATAAAGAGATAGATCACATAGGGGAATTCATTTTTCGGTTAAACTTTCCAACCAAGGTAAACATTAAGTGAAAGGATAGAGAGAGTGACAAAGGTCGCAGGTATTCCGGATCAAGGGGATGGGACGAGTTTGATATCAGATAGATTACTAAAATGGGTTGAGCAAATTGGTAATTTTTTCTTGATTCTGTAATCCATGTTCACTTTCCGTTATGTAGATTGCAGTACTACCAGACAGTGATTAAGGTGTGACGGTGTGCATGAATTGAAATTAATTGATTCGCTTATATTCCTTTAAGTTTATAAGTGGATCTTAAACAAGGTCTATTCCACTTTGATCACCTGGGTGATATCACCCAGGTGATCAAAGTGGAATAGACCTTAAATAATGGGAGTCCCCAGTAAATCCCCAATAAATGGGAGTTGCTATTGCTAATTTGAAACTGAAAATGCTCTATTTTAATGTTTTTTAACGCGTAAGGTAAGAAATGCCTAAAAATTTATCTTAACGTTTCCGATTTACCTATTTGTTTAACCTTTTACTTTGAATTAGATAAAAGAACATTATCTGCTTTAATATAATTGATCCGATTTGATCCATATGAGTGCCGGCCAAAGAACGAAAATGCTTTATTCAAAAAGGAATACGTCCGTAATTTTTTTATTACGACAACTATGTTAAAAAGGACTGCTTATCCGTCCGTCTTCGCGACCGAAAATCACATTTTAAAAATACTTATGAGACTCTTATGATTTTAAAAAGCATACAATGGAGATACTTAAGAGTTTTGATGCCCTAATAATAAACGCTTAGATGGGTAATCTAACAAAAAGAATCGACTGTGGCATCTCGCCACGCCACTGTATTTATATTTTTATTGTATTTTTTCTGCTCTGTGTCTATTTCAGGATGTTGCATTCATATACATACATATGTATTTACTAATCACCATTCACATTTTGGATAATAATTGGTTAATTTTGTTTTCTAAGTTAATGAGTGTAGTTAAAATCAATTGATTTCTTGTTTTATTTTTCAATGCTGAGATTACGCCGTGTGTCTGACCGCTGTTCCACCGACATTTTTACCAGGATTTAGTACCTATCTCGCTCGAGGGAGTTTATGCTCAAAGAATATTGAAGTGCTGGGATCTCTGTTTTCTTCAGTTACTTCGATTACGTTTCATTGGAATTTTCATTTTATCAAGGGAAGAAAAAAAATTGTTAAGACTTATGCTTTCCTTTAAATATTGAAGTTCATTACACTACTACCATAATTAAGTGGTATAATGTGATAGACTACTACTTAATACCCAATATTTAGTATGAGTTCATATAATTATGTCCGTAATTATGTTTATGTTTACATTTATGGAGTAATTGTATCCTTTAAATGTATTCTTAGTTCAAAAGTTCAAAAGTAATTTAGTGAATTCTCCACAGCTCTTGTGATTTTTTTGGAACTAAAAGTCTTACTAGTCGTCATCAAGTTAGCATTTTATCGGTTTTGTTGATAGTCGTTTAATACACTCACTGGCAATGAAACTTGGCAACTAGTATGGAACGTTGAGTTCTTATTGTTTTTCCTTTTTGAGAAAATTAAGCGGTTTTTGACAATTTTTGAAACTGTGATTCGAAAATTGGGCTTTTGGCCTCTCCATTGACGTAATAATCATTGCACAGATGCAAATAGTTTTCTATCTATGAGACGCTAAAGTGACCATGTTTGTATGAAAAAAGCCCAGTTGCCAAGATTCATTGCCGGTGAGTATATTTAATTTATAATTATACTGCTTTTGTAAAATGTAGAGATAAGGCGCGTTTTCTGTGTTAGTACATGTGTATTTTGAGTATTGTTTAAAACTTTCTAACGGAGTTAGGTAACTTCGTCCGCCTTATCTATCAGCGCTCACTCACGTGTGAAACTATTGGTATCTTACTGCCTACCAAAATACGGTGCATCTAGCGAAGGACTGACTGACAATTTTTGTTCAGATCTTCTTTCTCGCGTAATATAGGTATATATAACGCAGCTTTCGTAATATAATCTAAATTAATATTTGCTTATATTCCCATAGTAACTGTTCCCCTGATAAGGGTTACGGAGGTCAGATGGCAGTATTGGCAGTCGCTCTAAGGTTACTAATTACTGGACTTGCCATATCCTGGATCGTGGTGCCAGCTTACACTTTTTTTATTGCAATGTGTAACAGTCTGCCCTCAGACAGTTCAGTGCCAAACAGTAACTAACCAGCCTACTGTCTGGCACCGCCCGCCCTGCGTCCGCTACACCGAGACGACAGTTATTAGGTCTCACTCATATACCCAGTAATTTCACTAGCTCCCCCTGCCTAGTTTGGGACGAAATGCTCGGAGATAAAAGAAGAGTAACTTGCCCAAGTCAATTACTTTACTGGAAGAACAAAATGAGACAGGTAATTAGATTACAGTATACATTTATATTGAAGTATGCGCTGCGCGCCTCAAGTTATTTGTTTTGTATTTTAATGTTAGTCGAACACTTCACCTTGCTCTACTTTAATGATTACAATCAAATAAAAAGAAACTGGTCTCTTATGCATTTGTGCCTTCGTCACTATCTTCCTTCCCTAATTGGTATTCGATTTTAGTGTATTTTATTTCATTAGAAAATTTATTATTCTAGAATCTAAAAAATCAGACCATAGGCATTTAGAAACAGGTAGGTACTTATCTTAATCCTTGATGACCTTCTTTAGCAAAAAAAAATTTTCCTATTTTTAGATTAAAAATTAAGATTAGAAATTAAGAAATCACTTAGGTACATTATGTAGTGTAAGTATTTGTTCTGACTTTTTTATTCCAATTATTTGAAAATTTTACCGTTTTGCTAACATGCCTCTCCATGTAGGTACTATTAGTCAGTTTCTATGGCACATAGGAAAGAACTGAAACTAAAACGAATTTTAACTGCATCATTATTTTACTATAGAGTGGACTCTACATTTGGGTACATATTAAAATTATTGGCAACAATGTTAAATTATAATTAACATACCTACGTTCATATGTAAAAAAAATACAATGGAAGTAAGAAAAAGGAGGATACATAGGTAGTAGGTATAGGTAACTCGCAGAAGAAACAATTTCATTCCCGCATTTCACATTACCTGACGATTCTGAAAACAAAAACCAAAAAGACTAGCGAAAACTGACAAATGAAAACAATTGCCTGTAGTCATTAATTACCAACTTTAAAAGGTTGGATTAAATCTGATAATACCAGCACCTACAACACCGATTTACAACCCACTTGTCGGATTCCGAACGAAATCATCGCTCGTCCTAATTCCAAAAATATCCAGAACACTTGTAACAACGCTCCATTACGACAGGAGCAATCTGTAGAACATCACGCCGTGTACCGATCGATCTTATAGGTATGACATAATACTTATAGGCAATGATGGGATGCAGTGTTTCACGTTCGTAAGGTAACCATGTGGTGTAATTTTAGCGGCCGGAGCCCGCGAGACATGCTAACGTGCCCTACTGACACGGAATAAAATCAAAATGCGTCGTCGCGCCACCCGCAGAATACAAACGACATCACCATGACTGTAGTTGACCACTCATTCACCGCAAGATTGAAGCTAATTATACATTCCAACTATTCTCGAAACATGTTCCGTGAGCCACAACTATTCAGTAACTCTAAAACACTGTTTCACACAGCCAATTCTAACGCAGGATAGCGCGAAAAAAACCAATGCGGCGTTGCCACACCGTCCAGCCGAGCGTACGAGCAGGTAGCCTCCACAATGCACACAATAATGTCTTTATGTATTATTTTATTATACAACACTTGTGTTCTCAACAAGTATTATCCATAGCCTTTTTCACACAGGCCTTATGTCCCAATCTTAACCAGATTCCTATTTGAATTCAGTCTTAGAAATAAAAAAGAGCACTTGTCAATATTTAACAAGTACTTTTTTTTAAATAACCTCATGCAATACCAATAAGAATTAAATAGATTCGAGTACATTGTAATCAATAAGAGCACTTTTCTCTAGGAATAAACATCCGCCTCAGAAGTGCAGCATAAATGATTAATATTTTGTAAGTTATCTAAAGATAATATCAAGAGAATGTGACTGTGTACGCACCATTAGTTGGGTCAACATATGTGATTTTTAAGTCGATTTCGATGGTCTCCGGCGGCTTGGGGTCCGCTGAGGCCATTTCGTAGTCTAGCGGCACGTTCGCGACGATCTCCGTCTTGGCCTGGCTCGATGAGGCGGCCAGACTTTGCGCTACACTCATTTTTGGAGCGTCTTCATGCATCGTTCTCGGCGACCGAGCGAGGCAACTGAATAATCTTGCCCGTGAATTGTCCAATGCGTTTACGGTAATGTCCAGATAACAATTCTATTTCAAAAATCACCCAAAAATAGCGATAATACGTTTTACAAACAAAATGTAGGTCTCTAGGCCACTTCACTTACACTTTGGTATTCCGACCGACATAATTCGGGTTCAATGGAGCTACCGTACTCATGACTGACATTGAATTAAGTCGGTAAAGGGCAGTAAGAAATTAACCTAATTCGAAAATAATAACTATGTCATGACCTATTTCAGGGGAAAATAAATATAAAATTAATGTAAATAGATGATAAATACTTCTTAATGTTAAAAAATTGTGTATAAGCTGCTAAAAAGAAAGAAAAGACAAAAATTAGTCCTTTTTACGTCTTTATTTTCGGCTCTCTCTGAAAGCTTAAAAAAACATTTAAATGCAACAAAATGACTGGGTTGACTTATGAATACGCTCTGTTGTGTATTATATGACCGTTTCTATTGCACAATCCTTTCACAAGGGCTCTGAATGTAGGTCAATCTTTATGAGTATGATTGTTGAATGTAATATGACTGAGTTTATAAGATGTTTGATTTATAAATTATGTCGCTAATTTATCAAATATAGAACACAATTATACTTTTGTTATTATATCTTACGAATAACTAATAAAACTTTAAAAAGGAACTAAAATATAATTTCACACATCCGGTGATCATAGCGCCACTCTGATAAAATAAGCAACTTTCCACACTTTACAAAGTTATTGATGTAGATGGCGCTACGTTGCATGTAAGTAGTAAGATTAAAAACAGAAGAACCTTCAAAACTCTTCAAGTATCTAATGATGAATATGGTATAAAATAAATGTAATGACATGATTTGAACGATTACCTGACAAAACAGTTGAATTTATTATGTACTTAAACTTCTTAATAAGGAATACAATCGTCAATTAAAGCTGGTCCTGCCATCTAGCGGTATCATATAAATTTACATTGTACCAACGTTGCGCAGAAATTCGTGAACACTATTGAAATATAACTAATGGCGCAAGCTATAAAACCCAAAGATGCAATAAAATTGGGAAATTTCCTTTAACTCTACCACAGAATATTTTAAAATAGTGCTATCTACGCTTTATTCTGATCAAATGATTATCCATGTAGTTTTAAAAGCATTATGAAATACGAAAAGGTAGCGCGTTAACTACGTTTTTGTTTTTATAAACTACCATTGAATATATAATAGTACTAACGTACCTATACCTAGAAAAGTTTCATGATGCGTATACATGTACCTACACTGTTTTCTCCACCTCATTAAATTATTAATATTTTGCGAGACGTAGGTAAATAGGTAGGTACTTGATTTTTCGAATACATCCCCACCAATACAAAAAGACAGAGTACCTACTTCAGAGTAGGTATCACTTTAAAAAAAAATATTCACCTTCTCATTTCCCCTTAGAGGGTATCATGTAAATCTAGGAATAATTTCATTGAACGCTAAGAAGCAAAATTACTATGCTTGATTATAGCTACTTCTAACATAGTTTCACTGGTAAAGTTCTTCATGGCAGCCACTCTTCAAGATCCAAGCTGTTGTGCAACAAGTTAAACTTTATAAAACCTAAAAATATTTTTATGCATCATTAAATAAAAATTAAGCCGGGATTGGAATGAAAGGGTGTTACCAGACCAATCGATCGATCGATCGTCGTGTCAGCCGTCCGCGGGGCGGAAGACAATTCTGCCGACTTTTTTTTGCTCCTCCAAAAAAAAAGGCGGCAGAATTGTCACCTGAAGGTAAGTGGTCACTGCACTGGGGTCTATTCCACTATGGGACCCCCCCCCCCCCCATCAAATAATAAAGTCTAAAGATATATCAAATAATTATTTATAATTCACTACCTAGTGTGCACCAGATAGAGTCACGCTACAAAATATAAGGTTACGAACACAATGCAAATTATTTACGAATAGAATGTGAATTATTGCGTTCACACAATAACTAACTGATTAGGTACAAGATGCAATGTTGACCAATAGCTGTAATTTAGATGTAGGGTTTAAAATCTGCTCATTCCTACGTTGGGACGACACGACATACATTTAAAAGACTACTATTGTGGCATAATGCATTGATATCTCAGTTACGAGTAGAGAACAAATCAGCGCTCAACTTAAAATGCTGTCAATGAATTGTCAATCAATGTACTTAATTAATCTAACTTTCATTCGAAATTAAAATGTTTTTACGACGACAGTATTTTGAATCTAAAATGAGCACTGGTAATTTTATTTGGCAGGTAAACACAATAGTTGGGTTTTATGTTGTTTTGTATAAAATACTCGTAACTGTTTAACAACATTGTAATAATGGAGCCGGTTCGGGTCTATATATATCAAATTATTTATTGCATACTCACCTAGATTTAGTATTATATTAATGTCTATTTGAACTGACTGACTATTCCTAACGCTTTCGGTCCGTCAGCCAACTCACCCATCATAAAGAATTGCACTGCGGTTTAGATCTTCTAATCAGTAAATTTTTTTTAATCTTAAGAAATATCGGGACTATTCGATTGCCTGATGGTAAGTGTCTCGTCTGCTCATGAAAGATGCACTGCTTTGCGCCCGCTACCCAACAGGTGCAAGGTCTCATGAACTCAGTAAATTACACTAATTACAGTGTACCTATCAGTGGAATATATCTGGCATAATCTGCAGTGGGTAGACATACTACAACCGCCTTCTCATCCAATCGCCTTATTTTGGGGAACGCAGTGGGATTCTTCTGTCAGTCAAGTTCATCTGTCAGTCCTACCTAGGGCACATATTCATTATCTCCTGTCTTAAAATGTGTCCAAACATTCTAAGAATGGAGACTAAGGCCTATCTACTCTACTCAGGAAACTCCGTGACAATGAGCACCACTGGGGGGCTACTAAGTGACGACAGGAGGGGGCCGCCGTGTCGAGGTCGCGTAATACGCAAGTGGAATCTCGTAGCTCCAGGGCTTATGTGATGTGATCTGCTAGTTCTTTAGTGTTTATTTTTACTATTTCCTTATCATTGTAGATATGAATTTAAGATTTTGAAAGAAGCGTAGATCGTTAACGACCAAAATCGACCCAATTTTTGTAAAAGAAAGCTCTAGAATATGAACATGTGCCAAAATCATTAATATGCTAGCTAATAAGGATAAACGAAATATTTTATGAAACTGAAAGTTTTCTTTTATTAATTTATTTGGTTTTTTTGTTTGATTAATCAAAAATATCAAGAAGTACAGGTAGTAGAATCTCATCAATTCATATCAAGATTAAGCCAGTACCCATGCACTTTGACGGTGACTTGATTTCAACGGTGGAGGCCTATGGACATTTAATAAGTTGACACGTTTTTATTAATTCATTATTATTTTATACAAACTACAGCTGCAGCTATAACTACAATAAAATTGTGCCCGTAAAACAAAGCCACTCCAAGACTCTAAAGCATATTTTTTTAACTACACCTACCTATTTCATTTAGTCCATTTAGAGCGTTTATTCTTGAGTGTTTTATATATCTACGTACTTTAACCCCTAACTCTACATAGACGGTAAACAGAGGCTGGCCCTGTTTTTCATTCGTCATGGTAAAAACTTTTAAAAACACTAATTCTACGAGTAAAAGTACTATCATAACTCATATTTAACTTCCTAAAACGCGAGTAAATGCAGAAACAAAATATTTTATTGTCAACCCATCAGTAAGTAAAGGGTATTTTCGCGGACTCTTTCATACGAACTAACATTTAATAATGTATTTCGCTTTAGTGCAGTTGCTACAAAGGGCAACCTGCGTCATTCGTTTAATCACAGAGAACTAAGATCTCTGTGCGTTTAATAGATTGTTGGTTATTCGCGTCTGTACCGCCTACGTGATGCCGAGACCCTTTTCTATGAAATGATACCACAGCACTTGTAATGAGTATTAAAACCAATAGGTACCTTAGGCGCCCACACGAAATTTTCAGTAATAGTATCTGGATTCTGGACGTATTAAAAAGGTCCCTACTTACCTACTATTTAAATTAATAGTGAAGCCCAAGCGTGGAGAATCGAAATTTTCTCGAGCGTCGATAAGAGAGAGAGAGTTTAGAGAACTCTTGTACAGGAGAACCTAAAGATTTTAAAAAATTATATAAAAGGACGAAGAAGTTATTATTGTGGTGTACTGCTAACCTTCGGTGGCCTGTCTAGCTAGCAGTGGAATCTTTCAGCTGATGATGATGATGATCGCGACGCTATCATCAACTTACAAACTTCAAAGCAAATACTAAGTAGAGTTGGTCTACCTATGCAATGTTGTTTACGTTCTTATAGAGTGTTTCTTAAATTGGGTCCGGCCGTTATGCCCCCATTCCGGGCTGCCCCCGGCCGGTATGCCCCCACATTTAAAAAAAAATTGTTCCAGTCTGTACTTGTAACTTAGAGGTCAAATAAAGTAAACATACCTACTGTAAAAGAATATATTTGCACTCGTAAATTGCATTGCAGAGACATTGCCTGACGCCACTGCTACCCTCTCACTGGCCCATGATTGTTGTTTAGAAAACAAGATATTTACAAAAACTTTACTTAGTAAATACTAATCCATGCTCCATGCATAATCTGTTAAAAAAAAACTGTTTCATAGAAATATTCAAGGGCGTTAGATATTGATAGTACATATTTTTAGGTACATAATAATCTAACCTGTTCTAAAATGATGAGAGAGATGCTGCACATGCTAAATTTCGCCATTCACAGCTTGATTCTGATAGAAAATACTATAAAGACCTTAAAAGTATAGTTAATGCTGCAATCCATAATGAAAAAGCCGCGTATTTTAAATATTGCATAAATCAAAAGTTTAAAGATCCACGTACTCTTTGGAAAAACATTAAACAAGACATTGTAAATTTTAATGGAGAATATTGTGTTGATTTACCGGCTAGTATCAGTGATCCCGACGAGCTCAACGCTCATTTCCTAAAAATTCCTGGTGAAAACAAGTTTAGTAATTCAGAGTTGACGCGTTTATGTCGCAGTAGATTTAGTTCAGCAGTTTTCAGCCTAAAACCTGTTAATGAAGCAACGGTATTCAAACTAATTAAAAGTTTTAAAACCAATGCAATGGTTGTTGATAACATTTCTTTAAATATGATATTACTGCCCTTATTAACAGGTCAATCGTAACTGGTAGTTTTCCTGATACATGGAAAAAAGCAATTGTTAAACCTATACCAAAAAATAAAAATCCTACTGTAGCAAAAGATCTCAGGCCAATTAGTATTTTACCGTTCCTATCTAAAGTCATAGAGAAAATTGTTAGTACTCAAGTAACTGAATACCTACATACGAACAACATTCTTCCTCATAAACAATCTGGCTTCAGAAAAGGCCACAGTACGGCAACTGCACTTCTGGATGTAGTTGATGATTTACTTGCAGGTCAGGACAAGGGGAGTGGAGCCATTCTGGCGCTACTTGATTTCACCCGTGCTTTTGACACCATAGACACTAGTATCCTTATGGCAAAGCTTATGTTCTATGGGTTTGATCGGGTGGCGGTAGAATGGTTCTCAAGTTACCTGTATGGTCGCTCACAAAAAGTGGAAGTAACAAGTAGTGATGGTACCAAAAAATACTCAAACACCAGCCTCATCAGTAACGGAGTGCCGCAAGGCTCGATACTTGGACCTATACTTTTTACTCTCTATACTGCTGATCTTCCTAAATGTATACTGCACAGTGAACATCATCTATACGCTGATGATCTCCAAATTTATAAGTCATTTAGGCCAAATGAGACAAGAAATGCTACAGTTGAAATCAATCAGGACTTAGATCGTATATCTGAATGGTCAAGAATAAATAATCTAGTAGTAAATCCCTCAAAATCGAAATTTCTTGTAATTGGCACAAAAGCACAGATTAACGAAATTAATCAGCACAGCCCAGATTTAACAATCAAATTAGATAAAATAGAACAGGTAACAGAAGCTCGGAACCTGGGTGTGATATTTGAGAGCTACCTCAGGTTTGAGAAACATATTGCCGAAGTGGTAAAACAGTGTTACTTCAGGTTAAGGATTCTCTATAAAATTCGGGAGTTTTTAAGTGTGGACCTTCGAATTTACCTTTGTGAATCCTTGATTCTATCGAAGTTAAACTATGCTGATTCAGTCGTTAGTGAGTGTTTACTAGTCCGCACTAAAAGACTTATTCAGCGAGTGCAGAACTCGTGTGCACGATTCTGCTTCCCTATCCCGCGACGAGCTCACGTAACGCCCTTTCTGAACAAGAGCGACTTACTGAACATGCAGTCGCGGCGTGCTCTGCACTTCGCTGGTCTTCTCTTTGACATTATTAAAAACCAACGCCCCTCATATTTATTTTCCAAACTTAAATTTACTCAACGTAATTCTCGGTTCATTGATCAATTAATATGTAAACCATACAATAAAGTCGCTTTCAGAGGGAGTTTTCGATATATGGCAACTAAATGTTGGAATAACATCCCTCCCCCTATCAGACGTTCCGCAAATGTTCAAAGTTTTAAATTAAAATATAAAAGTCATTTATTAACATCACAGAAAAATACATAAATATAATAGAGTAAAGGAGACATATAGAATGGTATGAAAATAAGAAGGGAAAGGAGAATTAATTATTATTTAGTTAAAATTAAAACAAATTATACCTACTTACCTACATTATTTATATTATTATTTGTATATTAATATTTTTAATAATTTCATTATGCACACAATACATAATAATTATTATTTATATATGATATTATGTAATTTTATTGTTATATATTAAATTGTGTACCTGCCTATCATTATTCTTCATGTTCTTAATTAAGTATATTACTTGAACACCTGTTCTGTATTATCAACAGAAAAGCTATTATATTAGTAAATAAGTTAGTAGACCCTATAACAGGTATCCGCAGAATACCAGCGCCATGGTAAGCTTGGCTTACCGCGGCACATGCTGAGCGGAAACCCTTTAGGTATTGTTAATCCTTTAGTTTAAGTCAACTCTAGATATAAGTTAAATTGTAAAAATACCTAATAAACTTTTTCTATTCTATTCTAAAATAGAAGCGGGGGTATGCAGTACAGAAAATAAGAGGCATCCTTTGCTAAGTGCCACATTTCTTTCGGATTGTTCTCATTAGTTCCGGTGGAACTTTTTCGAGCGGAACTAGTGTGAACAATCCCAATTTACAGGGTGCACTCTCTGTCTGTCCGGCATAGCTGGGCATCGTTAATCCGTTAACGCAAAGTAAAAACGTTCGTTCCCAACACTGTAAACTGTAAATAGTCACACTTTAACACGTTAGGAGATCTTTCTTAAATGATTCCCAACCAGTCAGCACATTTTGACTAGTTGGGAATCATTTTACAAAGTTATCCCGACAAGTCACATTGTTACAGGTTACAGTGTTGGGAATAAAAGAAATCTTTTTTTGTGTCGAGCTGACGAAGTATTAAACGATATCTACAAATTTTAATTTCACTAAATTGACACTGTGTCCAGTCTCGTGTGTACAGTTTGTGAGTAGGTACCTAACCCCTTAAAAGTATACCTAGCTTAAAAAAAATAACATTTTTTACTATGCCCAGCTATGCTGTCCGGCAGCTTACAACGTTCACATTTTGGTGCCGTAGGTAATGAAAAATGGAGAATACAAAGCTGCAGCTTTTATACCAGGTCAGTTGGCAGGCAGGCACGCAGCCCACCTGATGGTAAGCGGCCGCTGCGGCCTATTCTATTGAGGAACGCTTCACCTAGAAGCGTCCGTCAATGTGCTGACAGACTGTAGACTCATCTGATCTTCGAGCCTTTGATTTCAAGTGTACTGGCTCCTACATTAATGTTGCTGGAACACAATCATAGCTGTTATGGCGGCAGATTTCACTCGGGGGTGGTAGGTAGCTAGCTAGTCGACTCTGAAAAAGCCCTACCACCAGACCCAAGGCGGGAATCGAACCCACGACCTCAGGGTTTTTATACCCGAGTGGCTTAGCCACTGTTCCACAGAGGCGGTCAAAAAGGAGAGGCAGTTATGTATAGATCGATGTAAAACTTGTAGCACACCCAGTGACAGGTGTCCAGGGCGGTAGTGATCATAACTTACCATCAGGTCATCACTTATTTCCTCCTTCGTATAAAGGTTCCGTTTATTCCTTTGGAGATACGGAACCCCAAAAATAGCTTCAAAAACTGTCAATATATAGCCAGAGCGGTTAGGGAGGCCATAATAGGCTCACACTTTACTCTCTGTAAAACCAATTTTGATTTTTTACAGCGTCTCCACCAGGCCCACTCTACGTGCACTTCCACAGTGACAACTTGGTGACCGATGAAACGTACTCAACAAAACAACTGTTACCTCAGTAAGAACAAATAAGAACTAAGAGGGGCTTTAACACTGACCACAGTTTTCACGCCAAGAAATAAAATAAAACAAAATTTTCTTAAATTCTTTTAATAAAACCACATTTTATCAAAATAGTACAGTCCATTGCAATAACAGCTTGTCTTAGCTTATTTAAATGTAAAGATAATATAATATTTCGTTTATATAAAACCTGATTTTATGTTTTTATGTGGCAAAGTATGTAGAATGACTAAAAATATTCCAAGTTTAAATCTTACAATCTAATATAATATTAGTTTTCCCTAACCGCTATATAATTTTAAAAAATGATATATATTTAAATGATACATACAATTAAAAAAAATATATATATTAAATATGTAAATGTTTAACGAAAAGATAAAATAACATGCGGATTAATTGCTTTGTTTGGCAGCGGTTAAGAGCTCCCTGGAGATGATAATTCTCTGGATCTGGGAGGTGCCTTCATAGATCTGGTAGATCTTGGCGTCTCTCATGAGCTTCTCGACAGGATAGTCGGTGTTGAAGCCGTTGCCGCCGAACACTTGGACTGCGTCGGACGCGGCCTTGTTCGCGATCTCTGACGCGTGGAGTTTGGCTACAGATGCGATCGTGGTATTCTTTTGACCTGGGTAGTTAAAACATGGGTTGATTATTTATGAGTGATTTGTGGAGGAATTTAAATTAAAAGTAAAACCCTTTTTTAAGATTTTAATAATAGGTACAGGCCCCGGCAAACTTCTTGAATATCGGGTGGGGATTGCGAAGAACACTAATTTTGACACGCCTGCGCGCTATTGGTCAGAAGCATACCTCTGACCAATAGTACGCGCGGGCGTTCCGGAAATCCGCGCGTCGTCACGCGCAAGTGCACATGCGCGAACTTTGCCTCTCTCCGTCGAACGATGTTTAACAAGTTTGCCGGTACCTGTATCCATTTTTGAAATAAATCCAAATTATCGATATTATGAAAAAAATGGCGGAATATAAGGTAAGCCAGCCTTCATACAAAAATCTTCATACCCCCTCCTAGGCGCAAACCTAGCCAGACTAGATTGGGACTAAACGAAACGCTCAGAAAAAGAAGAAGAATTTACATGGAAGATTAACAAACCATCCATCCGGAATGGATCATCGTTTGTTCACAAATTAGTAAGATATTAATAAAATAGTAAAAAATTATTTTATTGTAAACGTTTGCTGACGATAGTCTATCTATATAAAGTTTGCCGTCATGTCAATACTATCGATAGTAATCGAACTATAGGCCCCGACAGTATCGATAGTTACCGATATAATTATCCAATGATATTATAACAAAAACGAGGTAGATAGGTCATGTCAGTACTGAAGCGAAATCAAAAATTGTCCACGGCGTACGTATAGACCGACAAACTTATCTGTTTTGGTGGCCAAAATTGGAACTACGTGAAATGTCAGTTTTTGCAACGCAAAAACGATACTTAATGACAGTACTAAAACGACAGTAGCGACGCCGCCACCGGTATATAAGTTTATCGGTCTATCACCCTGTTGCACAAAGCTCCATTAAAGTTAATGCTTCATTAAATCTAATGCTGTCACTTTTCGTTGTCATGAAATAAAAAGTGACAGCAATAGCTTTAATGAAACATTAACTTTAATGGACGTTTCTGCAACTGAGTGTATACCTATCAAACTGTCAATGCTTTCGCGAGACTGAGCTCGGGTTTGCTATTGCTTAGTTTTCGGGTGCCACTTTTTTAGCTTAAGTAACCTACCTCTTTTTTTATTATAATATCATTGGATATATCGATATCCAACTCTAGTTAACTCCTCACTCACCATGGTCCACCATCCAAGCCGAGCGCTGCCATGCCAGCCGCGCGGTCTCGACGCCCACGGCCATGTCGGCCAAGATGAAGGCCACGCCCTGGTGCATCGCGATGGGCACGCCGAACGTCTTGCGCTCGAGTGAATACTTGGTGGCCTCGTATAGGGCACGCGCAGCTAAGCCTGTAGCACCGGCTGCTACCTGGAGATGGTAACAAAATATACGTAAGTATATATTGTTAGACATAAACTGCACATTTCTCTTGATAATTACAATTTATTAAACTTTTACAATATTAGGCAATAATCGACATTATACATTGCAAGCGCGGTAAAATCTATCTATCTATCTGTCAATCCCCCGGACTAGTGCGGGGCACCGTACGCGATGACCATAGTGATGTGTTAATCGAGTGAATAAAAAATTTATTATAGTACCTACAGAGTCCGGCAAAAATCTTGACGTTCGATTGACGTAGTGAGGGAAAGTTGCGCACTTGCGCCTGGCCAATAGCGCACGCGCAACTCAAAATTCGCGTTTTGTGCAATCCCCACCAGATTTCAAGATGTTTGCCGGGCACTGTAATAATGTTCCATTGCAGGACAAAGGCCTCCAATCTTGAAATCAAATTATCGTTACAATGATAGGTACTGGCTTATTATTACGCTTGTCAAATGCAGATTCGTGGTCACAAACCAGAGCTGTGTCCGAAAAAATCAAAAAAGTTAGCTTGACCCGGAACTAAAAACATTAAAACGTTAATAAAAAATAATCGCTGAAATTCTAATCCGTTTGGTGAGAGAGTAACGGATGCCTAAACCACTCCTCTTTTCTTTTTTGTGGCAAGTCTACCACAAATAAGTTTGAATTCAATGATAAGTTTCTCATATTACAAAACATTAACAACGCCTCAGCTGCGGCAGGCGTTACCTCTTTGAAAATAAAACTTATCTAATCCGTGTATCAGTTTATTTTTTAACAATGTGGAAACTGATAGTTGATATCAATAAAGATTAAACTTCATATCATACATCTCACATATAAGGGGCTGCGCAGACTTAATTACTTTATAGATTAGCCACCAGTGCATATGAAATTAATTGCCAAAAGGCAGGCAAAGACCTTTTCGGGTATGAAGGAAAACCGGGGGAGTTTCGTGGGTAGTGGGACCGAGGGGGGTTTGTGGGTAGTGGGACCGGGGGAGTTTTGTGGGTAGTGGGACGCTTTATTCCAGTCCCAAACACGGCCGCAAGTCTGAGAAAATGTTGTCTATATTACCCATATTTTTATATTTAAGGAAGATACCCTTCCCAATTTTAATTTAAGAAAAAAAAACAATATAAATGTTATTATACTCTTTTGGCATTTTGGGTTTTGACGTCATCAATATGACTATAGGTTCAGCTCTCCTGTCAAAATACTTAGTGTAGATTGGTGTCCGTTTTAAAATCAATGAATGCTTACCGGTGGCCTCGTCTTGTCGAAGGTGCCCATGGCGATCTTGAATCCAGCACCCTCTCCTAAAAGCACGTTCTCTTTGGGGATGCGCACGTCTTCAAAGGTGATGCCTCGGGTGTCGGACGCACGTTGGCCCATATTTTGCTCCTGGGAACATTAACATTAGTGATTAGTTAACTGACCCGATGGTGCGACCCTGCTCTTTGCACCAGTCAATGTCATATTAATAGCGGAATATTCATTTAGATTTTTGATTATGCGTAATATAAGATCCATCCGCCATTTTGTAAGCACTCCAGAAACACACATAGCGCCACGGCTAAGTTAATAGCCCATTTTGGGAACGAGCACATTGCTTGTGGTTATGTAGTCATAAGAAGACATTCCTGAATCCTCACAATCATGAAAAGGTCAGTTTCACAACTCAGGAAAATCAACAAGTGACAGGTGATAAACAAGATCATTAGTTTACCAACTGGTGAGAGGTGACGGACAATATCGTAAAGAAACCATGCTGGTTGCAGTTGTAGCCAGATTTTGCTACTACCCTTGTAAAGGATTATGTAGGTAAAACGACAGTC
Organism: Mecyna flavalis; assembly: GCA_949319885.1. Lineage (NCBI taxonomy): Eukaryota > Metazoa > Arthropoda > Insecta > Lepidoptera > Crambidae > Mecyna > Mecyna flavalis. The sequence goes on along the minus strand of OX439425.1, from coordinate 18,279,140 downwards.
GCTATAAATCGGCCAGATAAATCTCTCGGAGATAAAAGCCTTTACAAAAATAAACAACAAGTTCCTTTTTTTAAGCTTACCTTGCGGCCAGGGTTGACTCCAGGCCATTCTCGTTCCACAATGAAGCCGGTGAAAGCCTTGTTAGCCGGGCACTTGGGGTCTGGGTTTGTACGTGCCAGAACAAAGTACCTGAAATATGATATGTTTTGAAATGTAATACCGAGTTTTTTTATAAACTAATTTGGGAGTGTTTTGAAACGAAACCTAGCGTTACTTGTGCGATAAATTCAACCATAACATATTTGGTTCAGATTTAATTAAAATGTCAGTAGTGTTCAACAGGTTGAGCTGGTTAATAGACCCAAGGCTGGAACCAGCTCGACCCAATGTGGTGGAAGGTGAAACCGGGGCAGTTTGGTGGGTAGTGGGAAGCTTTGGTCCCGAGTTCCATACACGGCTGGCCGACTGGCACGTAGCCCACTTTGCTTTTTTTGCTGACGATCTAGAATGTATAAAGGGCAAAACAATGTACTCGTACCAGTTGGCGACACCTCCATTGGTGATCCACATCTTCTGGCCGTTGAGGATCCATTCATCTCCCTTCTTCTCGGCTCTGGTCTTGATTCCAGCTACGTCGGATCCCGCACCAGGTTCAGTCACACCGTAGGCCTAGTGATAGGGATGTTTGATCTTTACTCATAAAACTGTAGAAGTATTTTCACTTGATAATGTGAAACTTGCGTATTTTTTGAAGTGAAAACTTCTTTAGCGGCGTTGTACACTTTTTTTGTAATGGGTAAAAAATATTAAACTCGCGTTATGACACGTGACCCGAAAATTCGTAACACATTAGATATTACATTAATTCTGAGAGATAAACTTTTTAATGTAATATAAATTGTCATGTTGGTGTACGATAGCACAATAAATAAATATTGTATTCTACCACATAAATAATAGTACTTTTATACTGATAATTAAAACAATTCGTGCGAAATTATTCTCTAACCATTCCAAAATATCAAAAATGCACCCTGTTAATATTCAAGTTTTCACTTCTGCGGCACTCCCGGAGTGCGTTTTTTTATGTTATAGCGGGTAGACGACGCGGGGCGGGTATATTATAATTACGAGTAAGTAGTGAATATATTACGCATTAACTAAAATTTAATGATTAATTAATCAGGAAAGTAATCGATTTGTTTTAAATAGGTACATACCACGCTTTTACTTGAGCCGTCTCCTGAGGCATTTATATAAGAAAATAAAATACATAGGATAAGATGTAAAATACTAAAACATGTAAGAACGTTAATCGAATGTATTAAATATTAATTAGCTAGCTACTCATTACTTTTAGAACAAAAAAAGACAGCCTTAGCTATAAAGTTAGAAGATTTGCATATCAAAGTATTTTGAACAGAATTATACTTACAGCAACGATTGGTTCATCGATCAGTCTGCCTAGATATTTTTTCTGTTGCTCCTTAGTACCAGCGATGATGACAGGAGTTTGCTAAAACATTATCCAAATGTTGTAATTTTCGTTAGAAAAAATACGTATCCAAGAGCGAGTGTTCATTTTTCTATTGTATTGTATTGATATCATAATTATTATTGTGCCGTTAAAATGTTTGTAATTTTTTTTTTATTGTAATGTGTAACAAGACGAAAAGATCGTACACCTGATGGTTAGCGCCACGTCTGCCCTTAGATAATTCAGATTGTAATTTATTATTTAAATAAAGGCATACTGTTGAGTTTCTTACGGCACTTCTTTTCAACAGGCCATTGACGTCGAAGTGCTCATAGGGAAAAACATATTTAGGTGCAAAAGTATTTTTGTAAATCTATTCGCAGAATAAGTTATTATATATCATTTCATTCTGATGTATGCTTTATCTTTCTCAGAGCGTTTTTGTTCCCGAACAAGTCGGGTACGCTTGCACCAATCCAGAATTTGGCAAGTCCATTTACTGTATTGCTGCGACCATCTGACCTCTAGTGCAATAGTAAATTAACTAATCGGTAATGGGGCGAAGACACTCGATTGTTGAATACGTAAAGAGATGATCCACATCACCAATAACACTATTTGAGTTAGTAGAGTCCAACCAACCACCAATACATGCAAGCGATGATAAAACTTTGTTAAGGTACTCAAGCCAAGCAAGTTACTACATTCTGTTGTGCAGCTTCTTTTGTTTATCTAACCTACCCTAATTATGGGAAATAAAAGAGTGCATTTGCCATTTAACTATTTTAGGTTTTGTAGGGGCTTAGGAACACGATCTATTTTACTACATGACGGTTAGTTATGAGTGAGCCACCAGGAAACCGTCACGTAATTTAATGGATCGTTAATGTAGCAACTGAATCGGGTTGTTATATTAATCCGACTGATGATTTCGATGATTAGAAAGTTATAAGTTTTTGGACATTATTTCTTATTATGTGGTTTTATGAGGTTCTAAAACGAAATTCTTATTTCTGATTGGAGATTGCATGTCACAGTCAAAAACGCGTGCAGATACGAAAAAAAACCGGTGCTCAACACTCACACCAAGTCCGCTAGCCTCCAAGGCCGTCATGATCCCCGTACATCCGAAAGCGATTTCCTCGGCCACCAAACACCCTTCAAATACTCCTAAATTCATACCACCTAGGAATGAACCACCAGAAACATTTAACTTTCTCAAAAATGGAAAGTACCTATATAATGAATTTCAAATGAGGAGTACAAAGGTTCAAAGGACGAAAACATTACCAAAAATGTTACAATTGGTAGGTAATTTATCTACATATTTTGTTAAATAAATTATACTGAAAAAATAAGGTCTAAAGTTTAGAATCTAAACAATATTTTTTTCCAAGAATATTATATCGCTTCCGACCCGTGGTACTACTTCGATGTTCAACTGGGTTGTACCATAGGGAAGTTGAAAGAAAATGTCTATTCCCCTCATAGAAATATTATGTACTGACGTAATAATAGCTCAATGATTCCCCTAATAGCAGAGCCAGAGTTAAATAAAATTAAACGGTTTTCAATAAATATTAACATAAACGGTATAATAATTATTTCTGCAACCTTGAAAAACTTGATAATATGAATATATCTTACAGAACAAAGATGTTTAATGTAAGCATTTTATTTATCTTATAATCCGTAGATTTCTTCTTACAAACACGTTACTAATACATCTCTCTCCTACGAGTCACATATATTAAGTCATTTTGGTAATCTACTGGGCGGAAAATTTGTTATAAAAAAGTTACCAGTAACATTTGTATTATCTGTGATGACGTTAAATGTCATTGCGAACTTTGTTGTATGGAGATTTTTTTTTCACTTATGCTATAGATTAAGATATCTGAAAAAAGATTTGAGACAGGCAACACCATTTAATTCTGTATCTTCTAAACAATGTAAAATGATCCTAAATGAGCTCTCTTCTCTTAATTTATGCAATATTCCTAACCCAATTTTCTATGACTATACACTTCTTTAAATCACGCTAGAAAAATATTAATGCTCTATCACATAATATATAACACTTTGATTAGTGTATGTGTGTATTGTGTGTAGTATGGCTATGTAACATAGAAATACAGTGTGTTTTATTGGACTGAGTCGACGGTAATCAGTATAATTTGATTCAAATTCGAGAATTTCGACACCTTTTCCTGCGCGTTCATTTAAATCACATAATTATTGAAACTGATTTACAATAGGCAGTGGTGATTGTATTACCTGCGTAGTACGACTATGCATTTTAAATTTATCCTAAGATTAAAATTGTGCTGGATACCAAGCAATGTAACAATTTAGATCTTTTATAGCGATGTCTGCCGTTTTATATTCATTAAGTCCGAAAACTTCGAGACAAGAAGTGGCTATGTTCTAGTTTTTTTAGCAATGTAATGACTAATAAGGCAAATCGCGTATAAAATGTACGAGTATCCTTCCTGGCCAGGTTAATAAGCCCATTGAGTAAGAATAATCAAATATACTATTACGTATATTCCAAACATTACATATTGTATGATAAGCTAGTAACTTCATGCAAAAGTTTATAAGAACGAATGGAAGTGGTTACTCTCGCGGTTAAAGTACCTACCGAACGGTTTTGCACGAGTATTACAGAAATCTTTACCAGAATAACAAATTGGCAATTTTTTATCTCAACACCGGTGGTGGAAGCTAGCAGACATAACATTATGTTTGATCATCGACATTATATTAGCTTTTGATAAGAGACAGGCTTTAGTAAGAGACAAAGTTTTTTTTTTTAAATGAAGAACTTACAGCAATATTTGAGGTGAGAAGGACAGCTTTGATACCGCAACAACCGAATGCTATCTCCTCTGTTGTAACGCATGTCTCAAAAGTACCTAGCTCCATACCCCCTGCAATATTTGTATTCAATAGCTCCATGGTTTTATTTTTATAACTTAGTCTACGGGGTGTAGTACGGAGTTATTTGTTAGATTATTATTTAATTTCTTATAAACATACTAAGCTGATAATTTTCCAATTATAGCTCTGTAATGTCGTAAGTATTATTCGCGATCGGTAATAAGGGTGTTGTGGTGAGACGGTCTGTAAAGTCGTCCAGGTTTAACGACTTCGAGCTCACATTTTATTGTTTATGTACATAAGCTGTGTATTAAATTCTTAAAAAAAGTTCAATAATAATTTCTCAAACACGAGAAATAACTAGCCGTGTGGAACTAATCGTCCCGAGTTCTCTACCCTCTAAACTCTCCCGGTTTCCCCTTGACACCCGAGCCTGTGCCCTCCTTGTGTCCAGTGGTCATTTACCGGGCCATTTTGCATATGGGTATGCCTGTAAACCTGATAAAATATTATTCGTCTTATCACCTCATTCCAAAAATCCACAAGCATCAACGTCACTCGAGTAAATCTAAATTCTACTGGCTTGGGCTCTCCTAGCATTCATCTATACTAATATTATAAAGAGGAAAGATTTGATTGTTTGTATGTTTGTTTGTTTGAATTGAATAGGCTCCGAAACTACTGAACCGATTTGAATAATGCTTTCACTGTTGGATAGCTACACTATACCCGATGAACATAGGGTACTTTTGCTCCCGGGAATGTGGAGGGAAGGGGGGGATATTTGAAAAAAGAAATTACGCGCGGATGAAACCGCGGGCAAAAGGCTAGTTTCTAAATAAAAAGAAACAGCTGCACAAGTCAGAATCGAGCTGGGCCATGCAAAAAACCAATTATTATTAGAATTAGGAAAAGTCCAATTCCATTAGCGATGATGATCCAAGTTATTGAAGAACAAGGATTGCGGCAACTGCAAAATGTGAATTATAGGTATAAATTTTCCCCAGTTATTAGGAGAAGTGACGTATTTGTCTGACATAAAACTAAATTTCCATTAACACATCTTATATAATTCCTTGCAAAATATTGTACAGTCAACAGCACATCACGGTAAACACTTGCAGTTCGATAATAGCACTTATGCCCCCGACATAAGAGCGGTACAAAGTCCAAAGTGTTACGTCTGACATGCTTTTGACTGTACATTTTATATGAGTATTTTACTGAAGTAAGGAATACAATTTTAAGGTCATCATATGGAAAATGTATGTGTCTGGTTATAGAGTTGGCTGACCTTTGAAACTGTTTAGTATTTTAAGTGGTCGATTAGACGAATCCAGTCATTCTCTTACTCCAATGTGATGACAAAGTAACATGGGCTGGATTATTTTAAATTTTTGAAAATGTTTTAAGTATAGTGCAGCGAAATTTTCCCAGATTAATTTACAGACGAAATAATTATTTGAGTAATCTTTATTTTTACTAGTTATAACCAATTCCCTGACCCTTTCATTAGTTTGAATGACGTCGTTTTGTAAATGTAGTACACAATGACATTAACGCGAACATAACAAGGATACGCCAAATACATTCTCCAGTACATCCTCAGATAACATAAGTTGTTATGAAAGACGAATAGGTGTATTTAATGATTATTCAAGGTGATTCAGACAAATAGAACTAAAGTACACATATTTTGTGCAACAGACAATGTGACTCACTCCGAGGTTTGTAGCACCGATAGCCGTAGTGATACCGGTACAACCAAATGCCATTTCTTCGCTTAATAGGCATTCCTCCATAACTGCGAAATTGCCCATACCCCCTGAAATATCTAGGCCGTTTGATGAATGCTCCAAAGATTGTGATCACTTAGGTATACGAGTGTGCATTAAATTCACTAAACCCAATGCCTATTATATTTTATAAAAAGGAGATGGCAACTCATTGAAAACGGTTTCATTTTGCTATGTTTTTTATCAATGAAGTAATTTATAAAAAAACTGGTAAACTGCCAATTTAAGTTACACAATAAGCATATGCGTCGCTCGAGTAAATCTAAATTCTACTATCTTGGGCTCTTCCAGCATTTATTTTTAAATAAAAAGAAACAGCTGCACAAGTCAGAATCCAGCTGGGCCATGCAATAAACCAATTATTATTAGAATTAGAAAAGTCCAATTCCAAGTACCTAACTGAAGTACAAGGATTGCGACAACTGCAACATGTGAACTATAATAGTTTCCAGTTATTAATTAATATTTAGCATTAAGAGAAGTAATATTGTGTATAATATATTTTACATGAGTACTTGAAATTGTATGTGTCTGGAGTGTTTGCTGACCTTTGAAACCATTGATAGTGTATTAAAAAAGAGGTAGATATGCTATCCTTTAACGCGCGGCGATCAGAATTTGGTCCGTCGAGCTCATAGAAATATTATAATATTAGCTCAATGGTCGAGCTACACATTGTTCAAAGATATACACGTATGTGTACGAAATCTGAATGAGAAAGGCATACGGAACATAACGTTACACGTAAGAGATAGCTAAAGTCCGCGCCACAACACTTATCTGAAATAAAGGATTTTGCGACAGTTGCATTGTGTCAATTGACACAATATGAGCGGAGCATTTTCCGAGCGCTAGTGCGATATCTACCTCTTTTTTAATACACTACTCTCGTATCAATGTTTGAAACTGTTTAGTATTTTGAGTGGTTGATAAGATGAATCCAGTTATTTTCCTACTCCATTGTGACTATTTTTGACAAACAAAGAAATGGTCGGGATTAATTTATAGTTCCAAAAATGTTATAAGTGTATAGTACAGCAAAATATGTTACCAGATTAATTACAAACAGAATAATTATTTGAGTAAAGGAGATGTTTAACGAATGTATGGAGCCCCGGCCTGGGCATTGTACAATTGTACATGTACAATTTATAAACGAAATAAATTAAATAAAAGTATTTTAACTAATATTTCGGTTCATTTTGGCTTAAATATTGGTGAAAAAATATTAAATAAACATAACACAGGCAACACGCCCTACAATCAAATTGACATTTGACGTCAAAGTATCTTTATGTAATACATTTTATTTGGGATTGACATTGAACCGTATCCTTCGAACTAAGTTTCGGAACGGAGTCATAGTAAAATATTTGATGCCTGGCACAGAAGGACACTGATCAACCTTTGCAAATCTGTCAAATTCTTGCTATAAATTTTCAGCTTAATGTCCATCACAAAGAGAGATTCCATTCAAGTGAGACTTTTTGACAGATTTGCAAAAATTGATCCGTGGCTGTCTATGGACATTAAAATGTTGCTTTTAAAATTAAATTGCAATAAAAATACTGAAAATATATAAACTTTACTATTTTTTACATGATCTCTAGATTTTTCTTCAATTTTGAAGGATGTGTAGTACCATGTGCAGGCCGGATATGAAACATCTCCTTAATTTTTATTACTTATAACCATTTCCCTGACCCTTTCATTAGTTTCATCGACGTCGTTTTGTACATGAAGTACACAATGACATTTATGATTATTCAACGTGAATCAAATAGTGCTAAAGTACACATTTGTGCAACAGACAATGTGACTCACTCCGAGGTTCGAAGCATCAATAGCCGTAGTGATACCGGTACAACCAAATGCCATTTCTTCGCTTATCAGGCATTCCTCCATAACTGCGAAATTGCCCATACCCCCTGAAATATCTAGGCCGTTTGATGAATGCTCCTAAGATTGTGATCACATATACGAATGCAAAGTAAATTCACTAAACCCAATATTATATTTAATAAAAGGAGATATTATGGTCAACTCAACGGTTACATTTTGCAATGTTTTTATCTATGAAATAATTTATAACAAAACTGCCAATATTAAGTACCTGATAATTTTATAGATATCAATGACACTGTCTTTTTGTAAAGTACATAACTTGTTGTTCATAGCCAACTAACATTTTGGATAATATAATTTACTAAAATTTTATTTTGTCAAAATCTGTTTTGGCCTGAGTAAAAGTAGAGTCTATTTTTTAGACCCAAAGCGGGAATGAAGCCAATGACCTCCTTTAAACCTCAACTGCTTAGCCACTATTCTACGGAGGTGGTCAAAGATGTAATTTAATTTACTTAAGCCCTACTAATCTTCTGCAAATAAATGTACTTTTACTTTCCAAATCTACATATTTTTGCTGTAAATAATAATGATTTGGTGGTAATACTTATAAGTTATTTGCAAAATGAATGCAAAGAGTGCTTGCTAACCAAATAATAAATCTTTTATACAAGATTCCTTACGAGCAATTATAAAAAGTTTTCTTTTCCAAAAATAAAATAATGAATATTTAAACCTTTGTACTTTAGATTGGTATGAAATTTCAAAGGTCAAGAATTCTCTCAGGACCAATTAAACACAAGTATATCAGTGCTCACTCCAACATCGGTAATGTAAATCGCTGCCATCATTCCGGAACAGCCATAAGCAATTTCTTCGCAGATAATAGACCCATCGAATACACTTAGATTCAACCCCCCTGCGAATATATAATAAGGTTGATAGCAGCAATAATCTAGATGCTACTTAGATTTCTAGGAATGAAAATCGAACACTGTTATCGACTCAACTCGATTTTAACATATATGAAGTCCGATACATTCGCATTTATTGCAGCTGAGCTTAACCGTCAATGAGCCAGATATTATTGAAAATACATTGTTACTTAGGCACTTAGTATGAAACAATTAAAATAGTGTTTAACCTATGCATATTAAAAAGGGTATGAAGATTTTTGTATGGAGGCTGGCTTACCTACCGTCCCGCCATTTTGACTTTTTTTTTCAAAACAGCGTTCACTTGAAATTCTTCTAAAAATGGATATTTAGTATCAATACAAACATAAAATGTTATTAGACGAAATCATGTAAAGTGTCGCATGTCTAAGATATAAGCAACCAAAGTTTTGCTTCTCCATGCAGATTTTTTTTTCAAAATAGCGTTCACTTTAAATTCTTTCAAAAATGGAAACCTCATTATCAATCAATACAAACATAAAATGACGCGTAAAGGGTCACGTTTAAAAGATATTAAAGTAAAACAAAATAAAGTAAAACTTTGGTTAATTATATCTTGGAAATGTGACACTTTACGTGTTTTTGTCTAATCACATAATATTATGTTTGTATTGATACTAAGTATCCATTTTTGAAAGAACTTCAAGTAAACCTGTTTTGAAAAAGTCAAAATGGCGGACCAGTAAGAAGGCCAAAATCTTCAATGCCCTTTATTCTTCATGGATATAATTTAAATGTTGAGGTAATTTATCTTATATATATATAATAAGATAAACTACATACCTCAACATTTTTATCAAAATCCTACTTTAAAAATAAATATCATCATAAAGTAGTATTGGCCCAAACTGCTGTGAAGGCAATAAAATTAGATAAGACATAATATGATAAAATTGATAACATTACCGCAATGTTCTGGGATGTGCCCATTCATGAGTCCAACCTCCCATGCCTTCTTTACGATGGGCCAAGGATATTCTCCAGTTTTGTCGTAGTGGGCGGCCATTGGAATGATCTCTTCTTTCGTAAACTTTCTGGCCAAATCTTGAAGAGCCTTTTGTTCATCGCTAAGTTCTGGATAAAAAAATAAGTAAAATTAAAGAAAATTATATTAGTATGTAACATTTTCAGAAAATAACTCATTTCTTTACTTATAGAAACATCCTTTAACAATACCAGTATGTATATATACCTAAGGTCAAATATATTATGTATACAAATAACTTTTAACAAGCTTAGATTTGTATATTATGTGAATATAAAGTATGTATCTGACATACAACACCAATCGTAAATCCATAAATCATAAATAACAAAAAAAAGTTACAATGTTGATTAAAACAGTAGTAAGCTGTAGTACCTATCTTGCAAGGCTTTTGCTGAACAGTGGGATCAAATTGGCAAGAAAAAAACTTGTAATGCATGGTCTGAACATGATGCTCTATTTAATGTTATTTTATTCTCTATCGCTGTAGCTAAAGAAACTAAATAAGTAGCAATGCTGACACCTAAAAATTAAAAAGCAGTGCAGACAACCTTTTGTTACAATAGTTGTTTGTATCATTAGTAGCTTATACATACCAAAGCAGAATCCAGTTGGTGGAATTGGCTTTGCAGCAGATGCAGCCGGTGTGGATGTAGATATTGATCTGAAGATTGGTCTGGTAGCACGAGCTAACTATAATAATAAAAAATTACACCAATTAAAATTCTGACAGCCCAAAAAAAAGACATTGTAATTTGTGAAATACTGGCCCTATCTACATAAAATAATGCTGCCTGAATCTGAAAATCTGTGAATTGCCTTGCATCTATTATATGGCTTAATTTTGCATAGTCACATCCAATAAAGGCTGATTCTCATTTCCCCTAAATGCCCCCTTCCCCGGCCAGCAAGTCCAACATACTCTGTTTGCAAAGAATGCAAAACAGCATACTCAGAACCCTATCTGCAGCGCCCTGGTATGCTCGCAACACAGAAGTTCATGAGTACCTGGAGATCCCAACAGTCCTTGAAGAGGCTAAACGTTTTTCTGAGAGCTACAAGTCCAGATTGACCGCCCACCCAAATCCTCTAATAAGCACACTGCTACAACCGAAAGCCACTACAAGACTCAAGAGAGCCGATGTGCTGCCTGATTAGGTGGATCGGAGCAGTGGTTCTGATCTGCCGCAAACCTCTACCACCTCCAACAAATCTGATCATAGTCCTATGGACTGATAGCAGATTATTAGAAGGAAAAAAAAAAAAAAAATGCCCCTAAATCTATTTAATCCTTCTAGCCCCGGATTACTAGACACAATAGAAAATCTATTGTTATGCGGCACCCGAGTGCCGGTTCGGCGTTGAGTGGTTAAGCAATAATGATTTTAAAGTGAAAGCAGCATTAAAACAGCATACTTAGTAGGAGTAGTGCTCATGAAAGCCATAATGTAATTGTGCCAGCTCCTTCAAAAAACTTCGGCTTAAAGCAAGTCTGTTACTTGCATTTTCATTCCAGATATATAATTAACAGATTAATGTAGAACTATGGGTACCAAATTAAGGTAATCAACCTATTGTAAAAGATATTTAGAGTTAGTTTATATGTATCTGTGATTTTGTATTTTATTGATTCTTTTTTGGGCTAATACACAAGCATTACTATATGGATGTCTAGTAATGTAAGTTACCTAGTTCTATAAATTAAACCATTGTCTTTGTCTGTGTATAAAATTTAAATGAATAAATATTCCTTAATTATAGCAAAACATTACAAAATATGTCAGTAACATAACAAGGAATCCATTTGGAATGTTTTTTTTTATTGATATACTTTTATACTTTTAGAAATAAATACAAAATTGAAACAGTTTTTACCTCTACAACGAGACTTGGACAATTGAATTTGGTAACACAAATAAACTGACAATTAAATCTAGGTTATGCATCAATTTAGGCAATATGTTCCATAAATAAAATATTGCATTTTAATCAATTTTATTCTATTCTAACAAAGAAACCCAATTAAGAAAAAGAAATCAAACAGATTGTTGCAACTTTGCAACAAGCCATAGCATAGCACAGTTGGACATTGGACTTTGGAGTCCAATGTTCATTTCATATACCATGTCAAATCTGTTGGGGAACAAATAACAAATTACTTCTTTTATGGTACGAAATGAATAATATTCTACAATTTTCAGGAATTTCTATTGTAAAAAGATAACAATGTTTGTGTACACATGGAAATCCCACCGATTTTTTTTATATCAATAACAATGTAAACTTACTTGCACAAGTGGATTCATTTTCTTTCTTTTTACTAAATCGATTTAACCTAAATACGCTTTTAAATTAGAATTATTTTAATGATAATCAGGACTTTGAACTTTCACGATTGACGATGATTGACGATAACCAATTAACCACAGACAAACAAACCGACCGACCGAAGCTGACCGAAGTAATTGTGTTCTGTGGACCGAACCCTTACCTTAGAGTAGAACATAATTATGGAGATGCCCTATTGATCTATACAAAAAATTGCTTATAAGAATATACATCGAATCGACACTTGCCTTACAAATATATACTTATCTCTTTTCATCTAAGTGATTGTTGCGTATAAAAAAAGAGACATCTTTGCATTGTATGTACCCATTTTGGCAACACTTTTTAGTGACGTCACACAGTTTTTGACGCGTGCCGGTTTCGCCATATTGTTTTTTTTTTTTTTTTTTTTTTTAATTATGGTTTAACGGCCATAGACAGTGTCCATTTCAGCCAATTCTTTAGTTTCTATTATTCTTCATTAATTCTATTACATTTTAATCATTATTCTATATTTATTTTCCAAATTCTTCTGTTCTGCTTGTTTCATTCTTTAATTTATTTCCAATTTTGTCACATGCTTGCCATAGTTGTTGTGATATATGTATATAAATATGTATATGTTTCAATGTTCTGCAAGATAGATGGCAACTGGCGGGGAATATTTTCTTTAGTTTTATAAATCTTTAGTAAGCCATCTACCAGGAGTAATCTCTGTAGAGTGAAGGCTGGACAATGTAGCACGAGATGATCTAAATCAGCCACTTTATCGGTATTGCAATATTCGCATTTGTCACTGTTGGCCAATTTGATTTTCTTCAAATGCGCTGGAAATCGTCCGTGTCCGAATCTCATTCTATTTAATGCCACAATAAATTTTCTTGGAGCCGTCTTCAGTAGAAAGTACCAAGGTTTTCTAGGTATTTTTGTTTGTATTTGCGCGTACCAGGAACCTTTCGACATCTTCTTAGTTTCCCAGTCGTCATGCCAATGTTTATACATTCTTTATTTTAATAATGACTGATAATCGGTCATTGGAACGGGTGGAAGAGACTTTTACCCTCTTATTACAAAAAAAATCGCTAAAACAGGTTTAAAACTGTACTTGTTAGTACAGGTTTAGGTCTGGACTATTTTTTAAAACTTTCCTTATTACAAAACAAATACCAACATAAGAATAATTTACTGGTACTAACTCGTTCAGTGCGTTTCATTTTACAAGACTTTGTTTTATGTCATGTTTTAAAATCTTTAAATAAGGCAGTAAAAATAATAATTCTTTATTTATAAATATGTTTTAGTAATGTAAGAAAAAGTAACATATATTTTTAATTTTCTGTTCACAAATTTAAGTGATTCTTTTCAAAAATTGTCTTTCTATACGTAGAACGGAGCGAAATTTCAAAAGTGTTATCTTTTGACGTTTGAAAGTTAGTCCATAGTAAAACTAGGGGTATCGGCGGACTTTCTTGGGTCTAACTTTAGTACTCGAAATGAAGTAAAACTTGGTTTTGTAATAGCGTTTTACTTTAGTCAGGAGTAAGTGTAGTACTAAGCTCGGTTTAATTTTTAAACCACGTTTTGTAATAAGAGGGTTGAAGATTTAACTCGATGTTATGTCGTATTTTTAATAATTTGTCTACTGTTTCATTTCCAGTTATGCCTGAATGAGATGGCACCCATAAAAATTCTACAATTTTTCCAGTATCTTGCAGATGCTTCAATATTTCTCTTATACTATTAATGTAATAATTGTTCTTGTAAGACAGTTTAACCGTTTCTAGGCACTTTATTACGCTGAGTGAATCCGTTACTATCAGATATTGCCTGTCTGTATCTTTTTTCAAAATATATTTCAAAGCTTGGTTCACAGCAAATGCTTCAGCCGAAAAAATAGAGGTGTTTGAATCTAGTGTAAAGCATCTTCCAAATTTACAACTAGAGTCATAGTATGCAGCTTTAACTGTATCAAGCGTTTTTGATCCGTCTGTATAAATTTTTATATAACCCTGCTTCTTGGTGGATGTATATAATAGATATTCTTCATTATTTTGCACTCTTTTTTCATTTACTACTGCTTTTAACAGCTGTACCTCTAAGGAACCATATTCCCATTTTTCATGCTTCTCTATGTTTTCACATTTGTCTAAAAGTTCTAATTTGCGAGTTTCTTCCATAAATATGGAGTTCTTAAAGTACTCCTTATTAAATCGAGAATTACATAAGACCTTTAAAAAGAATTTTTCGCTTAAATATTTACATCTAATGTGTATGGGTGGAATACCCGCTTCTATTTCTAAAGAATTAATTGGAGTCGAACACATGGCTCCTGTTATTAATCTAAGACCTTTGTTTTGGACAACTTCTATTTTACGAATTAAATTATTATGAAGAAAAGAACTATATACAATGAGTCCGTAGTCATAATGACTGCGTACAATAGATTTAAATAACATATTTACAATCTTAGGGTCCATTCCCCAGTTAACACTTGTTAGATATCTTAAAATATTTATAGATTTTTGCATTTTATTTACAACATTATTTACATGTGTCCTAAACGTCATTTTAGAATCAAACACTAAACCTAGAAATTTCTTCTCTGAGACAGTTTTTATACTTTCGGAATTAATCTTTACATTTAAATTAGATTCATTATGAGTTTTTGAGAATATCATAGCAGAACTTTTATTTGGATTAATATCTAGGTTTAGACTTTTATAATATACATAAAGTTCATTTAGCACACTATTGAGCTCAATTTGAGCTTGTACGACATTTCTATGTGAAATATAAACAACAATATCATCGGCATATTGCAACGCTTTTGCCTTGGTTAAATTAACATATCTATGTATTTCAGCAGTATATAGTGCGTATAATAAAGGAGAGAGTGTTGCACCTTGCAAAATCCCTCTGTTAACAATTTTAGGACCATAAAAAGTATTATTAAATTTTACATAAACTTTACGCCCATGAAAGAAATTATAAATCCAATAAAGAACTTTACCAGGTATATTATATGAATGAAGAATCTGAATTAGAATACCTAAGTCAACATTATCAAAAGCACCTTGTATATCAAGAAATACACTTATAAGATTAGAATAATTTAATAATGATGATTGAATGTCCTCGCTAAATTTAAGGAGACTGTCCACACTACTTTTACCTTTTTGGAATCCATATTGTTCCATGGGTATAACATTATTTGATTCGATGAAAAACTCTAATCTGTTTTTTATTATGTTTTCAAATATTTTTGCTAAGCATGATGCTAACGAAATTGGTCGATATGAACTCGCTAAAAGAGGGTCTTTATCTGGCTTTAATATTGGAACTATTGATACAGACTTCCAGGAATTCGGTATGACATTATTGTTCCACAAGTTGTTGAAAATTTGTAACAAAACTGTTTTGCCGTTTGGGTGTAATTTTTTAATAAGAATGTACGGGATGTCATCTAAGCCAGGAGTGGTATCTTTGCGGGTATCTAATGCTAAATCAAATTCGGATTGAGTAAACGGTTTATTTAATTGCAAATTAACAGAACTTTCATTAAAATACGGGCTCAAATCATCGTGTTCTGAATCAGATTCTGAAGCAAGTTTGTTCAAAAAGTCGTCAATCCAACAATCCAACTATCATCTTTAATCATTGAGTTACAATGTCTTTAATAATATTTTTAGGTCGTCTATTATTAAACTTTTTGATAAAACTCCATATTCTGGATATGGGTGTGGTTCTATCAAAACTGGAACTTAAAGAAATCCAGCTTTGTTTCTTTTGTTCCTTGATTATAAGTTTTTTCTCGGCATCAATTTTTCTATATATAATATAATTTTCTATAGTCGGAAATCTTCTATAATTTAAAAGAGCTAATTTACTTCTTTTAACCGCTTCAGAACACAATTCATTCCACCATGGTGATAATTTGTGTTTTTTAGGATGTTGTGAATTGGAACATGAATTAGAGTGAAAAGGAACGCATCTGAATTTCAAAAAGTTGACATCAATAAATCTGTCATAATCTTCCAAACAATTATTTGTTAAGATAAATTCTGAAAAAATACTTTGGGATAGATTATAATAATCTTCCCATTTCGCCTTATTATATAAATATCGAGTTGAGCCTGCTGTATCGTCGTACATATCAGGCTGAATCTCTATTTCTACCATAGTCGGAAAGTGTAAACTGCCCATGCAGTCGGTGTCGACTGACCAACTACAGAGAGGAGCAATGCATAAAGAAACAAGGCTAATATCTATAGCGGAGGGTGCATTACCTGGACGATTTACAGTGGTGCTAGTACCATCATTCAAAATGAACAGATTCAATTCTTCCAACATATCATATACCTGATTACCTCTTGGTTTGTTGTAGACGCTACCAAATGCTGTATGATGTGCGTTAAGGTCTCCCATTAATAAAACTGGAGCTGATAAACTGTTAATAATATTCTTAAGACTTCCAATTGGGAAACGACCCCTACGTGGTGGACAATACAAACCTAAAATACTTAGTTCTCCTATATTAGTTTGGATCTTAATAGCAATACTTTGTATTATATCAGAATAATGAACGTTAATAAGGTTACATTTAATGTGCTCTTTGTGAAATATAGCTACACCTCCATATCCATTATGTGAATCTCTACGCAATAATGTATATCCTGATATATTAACATTATTCTGAGGCTTAAGCCAAGTTTCATTCAAAATTAAAATGTCTATGTCATTTGAGTAAAGATATTGTTTTACCAGTGGTAACTTTGGTTTAAGACTCTGAATATTGTGTTGACTTATTTTTAAAGATTTAATAGAGGACCTTTCCCCCATTAAATACTTATATTTTTAATAAAAATTTCTTTAATATTTTGTGTATTTACTGGTAATTTATTGTTTTTGTCTAAAAGAGTTGTGAATGTTTTAATAAATGCATTCATCATAACATCACTATTTATAAATTGCAGTACCCAGTCTTTATCATTTTTTACTTGTTTGGGCTTGGAAACAGAAGCTGCTTTGGAAAAAGATGGCTTGTTCAACTGTGGAAACTGAGAATTAACAGAGTTATTATACATTATTTTTTGTTTGTTTTCCTCAATCTTTTGACTTTTAATTGGACAAGTCTTAGAAATTGCAATATGACTGCCTTTGCAGTTTACACAGAATGGCGTATCTGAATTGTTACATTCTTTAAAAGAGTGTGACTGTGCACAAATTGAACAAACAATCGGTTTTTTACAGAATTTAGACAAATGCCCAAAGTTCAAGCAATTGTAACATTGAAGAACAGGTCGAATGTACGGTTCTACTCGCATGGCGCATAATTCATATGTCACAAAGTCAGGCAACATGTTCCCTGCAAATGTAATTGATACTGTTTGTAGTGGCACAATACCTTCTTCTGTCTTCTTCGTGAATCTACGTACTGCCAATATTTCCTGGCTCGATACCAGCTTGTCGAAAAGATGTTTATTGGTAAGCTCTGTAGGGACGTACCGGATGACACCAATTGCCTCTGCCTGGGTAGCTGGAATGTAGGCTTTTAAATCTTGATTTAATAAAAAGTTAGTATTGTTGAGGAGTGCATTTGCATTTTTTGGGTTATCAAAAATCGCTGCATACTTTTTAGCATTAATTCTTTTTAGCTGTTTAACACCTTTTACGAATCGGCTGAAAATGTTGTTCAAAAATACTGGGCTTTTATTACCTAGCTTTTCCTCATCTTTAGTACTGTTAGAAATAAATCGAATTCTCTCAATTTAAACTCAAAAGCTATTTATTAAGAACAGATAATTAAAAAGAACGTAGGCTTTTACTCAAAACAAAATTATATCATATTATTACAATTTATCAAAATATTCCTTGAAATCAAAGACAAACTTCCCGCGCAGCAAAGACCCAAAGACAACACCGTCTTTTTTTTTTTTCTTTTTCCTTGTCGCCGATGATTTCGTCGCGCTCGACTTGACAAGATTGCCAACACGGCCATTCTGCTCGGTGTCTGCCCCAGACACCTCACGAGTGAAGATATAAACTGCTGAAACAATATCATCATAATTGATATACTATATTATATATATATATATATTTTTTATTTAATTGCCTTTCAATTAATTTCTTTTGATACAATTTAAACTCAAAGGGTATTACACCACACTTAAGTTCAACATATTATATCAATTGCTAAACTTTTAAAGCTTTTTCCACTCAAAGGGCATTTCACCTCACTTGAATGTTCCAGGAACATTAAGGCAACCAAATAAAATATGATAATAAATTATAATCAATACCAATGACACTCAAAGGGCATTTCACCACACTTGAGTTTACAGATTTGAATCTTTAGTTTCACTTGCATTCAAAGGGCGTTTAACCACACTTGAACGTACCAAGTTTATAACACTTAACTACTCAATTCTACTCAAAGGGTATTTCACCACACTTGAGTTTATTCTGCCAATTAAAGCCATTTGCAATCAAAGGGTATTTTACCACACTTGAAAGTTCCAAATTCGCTTTTACCCATTGGTACACACTGAATGAATACATAAATATTTACAATTTGAAGCAGTTTATCTTTACTCGCATCAACAAGATCCCTGTGTTAGAAGTATATTTGAACTGTAATTTGAGCAGTTCGAACATACCTACAATATCCAACAAATTACGATCATGAACATTGTTACCTTGCCAACACGGGTCCCGGCTGATAAACTCTTCTAACAGTGTTTGCTCCTTATTTAATCTAGTTCCCAGTCATCAATTTGTATCCAAGGTTTAATGTTTTCAGCTGCTGCTACTCCGCAATACTTCTTATTGCTTCTGAACCAATATTGATAACTTATACGCTCTACAGTTTTGTCGACTGAAAAATGTCCTAAGTCATCGTGATTACACTTAATTATCTGCCAAATGCATTTCTTAGGCACACACAACCCATCGTCGACCTTGAGAAGTTCTTCTATATATTTTTCCACCTAGCAATTCGTATTTTGTAAAAATGTCCTTGTTATTTTCAATGTCTCCTGTTTCTAAAATAGCCTTAATGTTTTGAAGTTCCTGTTCTTGTAATTGCACTGAAAGCAACCAATCTGCCTCCGTTATGGACATTATCATCTCCGTCTCAGATGGTTCTCCAGATTGTATGGGATTTCGACTGAGAGCATGGACGTGCATCATTTTACAGCCATTCTATGTATTATGTCAAATATAAATTCTTGTGTTGAAAGGACCCATCGTGCAATTCGTGGAATAATATCTTTTTTTGTCAAAGCATAGCGTACGGCGTTACAATCTGTTACAATTTTAAATTTTGAACCCAATAAATACAATCTAAACTTTTGTAGTGAACAGATTACAGCCAGGAGCTCTAATTCAAACGAATGGTATTTTTTTTTTGTGTTCAGTTGTTTGCCTACTGTAATCATGTATAGGCTTTTCACCTTCATCCGTAGCTTGCATCAGAATCCCTGCTAAGCCTTCCCTACTTGCATCTGTATATAAAATATTTTCCCTTTTTGGATCATAAATTGAAAGAATACTATCGGATGTTAACTTATTTCTTAGTAGTTCAAAAGCCTAGTCATGAATGCTATCCCAAGACCAAGTACTGTCTTTTTTGAGCATTTTTCTTGTTAACCAGTAATGCAGGGCTAGCATAAGGCGAATTGCTTTCTCGTATAATGTTATTGCGTAATAATTCATTAACCATCTCGCGAATCCTTTCTCTATCCGAATTCGAAGCCCTGAAAGGTCTGCACTGTATCGGTTCACCATGTGTTAATTTTATAGTCATTTTATGATTGTTTGCTTTACCAAGTTCATGAATGCCTGATGCCACACAATCCCTGTACTCTCTAAATAGTGT
This sequence comes from Mecyna flavalis, assembly GCA_949319885.1. Taxonomy (NCBI): domain Eukaryota; kingdom Metazoa; phylum Arthropoda; class Insecta; order Lepidoptera; family Crambidae; genus Mecyna; species Mecyna flavalis. Next base: position 18,258,994 of record OX439425.1, on the reverse strand, counting down.
AACAAGCTCACCTTGACGTGAGTCTGTATTAAACTCAAGCTCATTTAAGTTATTACAAAATTCCTTAAATGTGCCCACGTGATCAAAGCAAAGGATGTCACCCACCCTAGAATACATTATATTATCAGGCCGTTCGGTTACATTCCTGCCTATTAAAATTTCACAATCCGCCAAATCATCAATTATATAAAACTCTACGTTCGGCAAGTGAACAGAATCCACTTTTAAATTAGTTGTTACCTTGAAATTGACGTATTTCAAATTATTATTCTTCGAAAAGCCTTGCAACAAAACAGGGACTTCTAGTGAAGTAGGACGTAATGCGAATTTCTTTGCAACGTCTTCAGATAACAATGAACAACTACTACCTGTATCAATAAACGCTGCATATTCAAAATCATTTAGGGAAACCTGTTTAACAAATTTATTTCGTGGGTTATGAGTAGATATAAACTTAGTTTCTTGTTTTTCAAAAGTCGTGTTTTTTTTTTATGATAACAAACTGCCTCGGAATGTCCACGTTTTCCGCAATAATTGCACTTATTTACATTGCATTGATTTTTCATATGATTCCCTCTACAAATATAACATTTTATTGGTTTGCGAGGTGGTACTTGAAACGAGGCTGAATTGATTTTTGTTGAATCCAACTGATTTTGATTATTCAACGATGTTACATTGCTTGAAGACGATGAGGGCATCTGTGCCAAAGAGGCTTGGGATCCCGACTTGGAATGATTTTCGCGGGTACTTAAATTTACTTGTTTAGTACTCTTAGACTAAACTTGTATAAACGTCCATGTAAAAAACTAGCAAAACTGTCACAAGTCATAAAATTATTTGCCTCAATTGATGCTCCTATTGCCGCAATCGCCTATATTTCCAACTATAATTGTAATAATATCTTGTTCAGTAAAAGGAGTTGGCTAAATACAGTTAGGGCAACTGCCTTAGTGATGTATAAATACTTTACCTAGTTGTATGCAATACTGGGAGGCTAAATGTTAGTCTATTGCGTGAAAAAAAAGTATTAGGAACTTTTCATTTTGTAATAATATTGATAAATATATTTATTAAAATTCCTACGCCAATAGCTAAGCAAAACTTCTACAATAGCGTTTTGCTGTAAACTTTTGATAGGCGTTTGTGCATGAAGTACTAATAAGAGATAATTGGGGCTTGTTTTTCATACAACAGCTATGTAAACAGCTTCGTAGATTTTCCTAACATGAGCGCGCCAGTCATGCCGACGAGCCGAGCCGGATTAAACACAATCGTCATAGTGAGAGTTCAAAACCTTTTTTAGGACATTTGGCTATTCTATAGAGGTAGAGATGGATGTTACGTAAATAGTGCTACAGTAGAGTCGATAATCGAATAAGATTCAATCATCAGATAAGATTTAACTGATCAATAAAATATAATTCGACTAAAAATGAGGTTTCATAATCTAATTTCTAAAGAGCACTGATTAATGGCATTCTATATTCCGTCATTATATGCTGTATCTGAGTGTTAATATTTGATTATTGAGAAATCGGCCCTAAGACGAGTGAATAAATGTAAATAAATATTGTTTGTTGATGTTTTTATGTTTGATCATTATATTTCATCATTTAACTTTAATTGACATTAATTAATTTGAATAGATTTAACAAATAGTTTAAGATTAAGATGTTACATTTCGAAGATATCTACTTTTTTTCCCGGCCAGTTCAAACGAAATCAAGTTTATGTAATCGACATAATCATAATGACATTTGTACGCACGCCGAACAGTCAAAGGTCACTGGATGTAATATGAATAACTTTTAAATAATGATTTATTTATATTATTATTATTATTTATTTTTATTTCTTTCTTTTGCTCAGCACCGTATAAGGGTACTGGTATCATAGAAGTTTATTATTATTATAAGTTACTTAGGTTTGCACCTTCTCGACCTTTAAAGGTCGGTATTAGGCTGAACTCCCGCCCTGATTATATATTATTATATATTATTATTATTATATATTATCGACATAATATTTAGTTCTAGAAGAAAAATAAACACGTGATTAAAATTATTAATTATTATTTTAATGTTACGCACTAGTAAGATATACTATACATCTTATAGGCAGCCGCTTAGCCATCTCCTTTAATGTTAAATGGTCAATCTTACACTTTTGTTCAAAGTAAAATTCATAAAGCGATTGATTTTCATTCGGTTTACGATCAACTATTTCTTTCAGTAACTCAATCATATTACGACGAATTTGAAAACTAGAAAATAGCTTTCTACTCCAATCTCTCCAAGCCCATGAAGGCCAATGACTGTCAGTACGCAACAATGAATCGTACCAAATTTTTGCTGAACCTCGAAGTTTATTCAGAGCCTGATAACGAATCATTTCATCGGACCATGTAAACGTCTCGGAGTATGTACGAATAATATCAAGCCAAGCGTTGATGTTATCTTTTAAAGGATCGAATTCGGGAATAATACTATTCAAAGCATATTCAAAGTAAATGCATTACTCACAGTTGAGGTATCGACTTTACGCGATACCTTTTTCCTGTATTTGGTCCTCGTAGTACTGGAACTAGAAGTTGAAGTGTCCCTTGCCTTCATATTACGTCTTTTAGACTTGCTCCTTTTCCCCATTATCACGTAGGTACTTGTTGTCACTTCTGATGTTAGAAATAAATCGAATTCTCTCAATTTAAACTCAAAAGCTATTTATTAAGAACAGATAATTAAAAAGAACGTAGGCTTTTACTCAAAACAAAATTATATCATATTATTACAATTTATCAAAATATTCCTTGAAATCAAAGACAAACTTCCCGCGCAGCAAAGACCCAAAGACAACACCGTCTTTTTTTTTTTTCTTTTTCCTTGTCGCCGATGATTTCGTCGCGCTCGACTTGACAAGATTGCCAACAGTACTTTCTATGAATACCGAGAATGTTGCATTTGCTGAGTTTTCTGGGTAAGTACGAACGTGATTCGTCTTCCTGTATGCTGCAAAGTTTGGCTGTTCTTCATCCGACAAATCTGAAGAAGGGTCACTCATTTTGTGCCTTTTAGTGCCCTTTTTTTTACTTGTACTTGCACCGCCGCTTTCACTTCCCATTTTCAGCGACTTTAAACGTCAATTAATGCAAGAAATTAATTTATTTCAATTTCGCGTGAAAAATTTAAACTTCCCGCAAAGAAGATTTCCCGCCAATCTCCCGCCATATTGTGTTCCAGCTAGTGATGTGGCACAATATTTTAAAGTATCGATACGTTTTAGATAGTTATATTCTGCAATGGTATATTTCTGCAGATTTCCTGTAAGTGAAACATTAAAGAAGAAATAGATAGAGTTAATAGGTGGGGAAAATATAAATCCGCGACATAAAATAAGGCACGTTTGCTCGCTACACTTCAACGAAAATTGTTTTTACAGAACTCTCGACATAACAAGATTACGTGATGGTAGTATGAAACAGTACAGTTACAGTATCTTCACTTTATCTTCTGTTTAGGATTTTTGGAAAAATGTAATAGGTTTATTAACCATGTGAAGTTGAAATTTCCATTATAATATTTATAACTAACCTATTGTTATATTAAGGCACTGCATGATGCATCACATCATCATTATTTTGTGATAGGAAAATAAGAAACTATTTATAGGTTTCTAACAAAATATGTGCATTTATGATCGACACGTAAACTTGTATCGATAAATATATCGATATACAATATTGGTGGCACTACGGTCGGACGCTATCGTCTGAGGCTATCATTGGTGGCGCCATTTTGTGTTCCAACTTTAGGTATACACGTTTTGTACCTACTTAGGGCATCTCCATGTGTTCTACTCTAAGACCGAACCGAATCTTCCGTCGTCTGTCCGTTCATTTAACCCTATTTAACCCATGGAATTAATATTATAACCCACCAGTCCCACCACCACCACACCACTGCTTGTCGATTAATGAGAAATGATAATCGAGCATAGTAATCGAGTGATTATCAGTTTTTATTGTCGAAATGTCGAATGCGTAGGATTAAAAATTACATCCATCATTTGATTTTTACACACACGGTGGAAATCAAGCTGCGTGTGTGCCACGTTTGCGTAATAAAACAGGAAAAATATAATACTTGTACATAAATGAAATAAAGTTGAAACAAAACGTAGTTTAGTATTACGTTTTGTTTCTTCTGCTACACAGTTGTCAAACCGGTTTAAAAAAAATTGTGAACGTCGCCTACCTACCTCCTTCCGTTTCATATTTCGTAATTTGCGAATTTGTTGAGCGCCAATTGAAAACGCAGCTTTAGCTTTTAAATGGACTAAGATATTTGCGTAATTAATAATTTCCAATGTGATTTATTTTCCTTCGTCAAGATCTTTTCTGTAAAATTAAAGATATCGATAATGTCCTTGTCCGATTTTTATGACATGACATGGAAATGTCAAATAGAGCGTCCGAGAATTTACAAGTTTAGGGCGTGATGTCCCCGAATGAAGATAATTATGGGCTTAAAAGGCAGTAGCGTACTAAATTATTTGTGCCCAAAACGAATTGTGAACAGAGGAACGCAGAATTAGTTACTGGTGTTTTTGCTTTAATTTGCGTATGTCTCTCGGTATGTGGTACAGTCAGGCAGTGTTATGAATGAGGAGGCTCTGTTGGCGCGAGCTGCCGAGGAGCGGGAGCGCATCTTCCAGCGGTATGAGAGGGGGAGAGAGAATCTTGCGGGTCAGATAGATCCTTGGGAAGATCCTGAGTTTGAAGAATATCACAAAACCGATAGGTAAAGCATTTTTTATTTGTGATATGTTAAGGAGTTTAATTTTCTGGTATGACTGATTAGTACCTAGTTATATAAATATATTGAACGTACATCCAAAATTAATGTTTAATAAAATAAGTCGTCAGAATAAAGGTGACTTTACACATCAATTTCATCAGAGTCAAAAAGTATTTTTGGCGATCTATTGTAACATGTTGATAATGTACTGTGGGTCAAAACTATTTGAATGTATTTTGTCTAAAATTTTTCTTGATAATGATTAGAATTCTTACAGATGAACTTGAGAGCAAAGGTTTTAATGAAAAATAAGTGAATTGTGCTAAGCTTGCTTTGTTTATAAGGCTATTTTTAATTCTTTTCTTTTTTATGAATGTCTTATTTTATATTGACCTAGGTATAATTTTTTTAGATAGGCATAGAAATCATGTGATTGTAACCTTAAAGTAACATTACACATTTGTATAATAATTATTAATTAATGAAAATATACAATATGTACGATCGAGGTCTCCCGCGCGTGATCACTTTTGGAAAAATTTACCGTGCACGCGCATCGTGACTTCTTAGGAGCGGTGCTTGTAAACGTGAAAATACTGCACAGGATTTTAGCCTTTAGGGTGATCACGCGTGGGTGACCTCGATAGTACCTACATTAAATACTTTTGCTCTCAGTTTTTGATGACCTCTTTTCCCTTTTGTTACAATTGATTTATACCTTTGAGCTATACCTTGTGACTATTCTTTGCTATGCTTCTATGCTACTGTTAATAATATGATGCCAAGCGATTGTTGTACATAAAACTATTCTGTCTTATCTAGGCATCAAATTCACCTGGTGCAGGTGTCTGAGGGTGTCCTCAATTACACAATGTGATCAGTAAAGTTATAATTGATTTTGTCAAATGGACAATTCATGTCTTATATGAGGCAGATAACTGAACTCACATAATATCTCACTGATTAGATTTCCTCTGTGAGCCAATTTAAGGCTCCATTTAAGATCTTTTCATTTTGGTACAATGTGCATACTATTAGAAATGATATGGTATTTGTTAAGTGCAATGCGAATAGTTTTGCATAGCTTGCAGCAGTAGAGATAGATTGTTTTGTAATTACCTGTATCTTATTTGTTTTATATTGTTATTTAATTTGTAAAAATCAAATATCTTGTATTGTTAGTGTTACATATAATAAACTACCTAATTACTTTAGCTACAAGACAGTTATTAAGTATGTATACTTGACTGATGTGCTTTTCCTTTATGGGCAATAATTTGCCCTGATGATGAAACTTAAGCATAAATTAATGAAGATTCAATACAATTCCAGATATGGTTTTATCCACGATGAGCGGTTGCCGCAGAAGACGGCGCCACAAAAGATTAATATTGAAGTTGAAAGGGAGAAGAAATGGGTCAAGATGCTCGGCTCTTGGGATTCTCCAACTACCAAAGAAAAACTCCATAGGCGCATATACAAGGGCATTCCAAATTCTTTGAGGATTAAAATATGGTGCAAGTTATTAGATGTTAATAGAATAAAGTCAGAACATTCCGGCAAATACCAGGAGATGCTCAAGCTAGCTAAACAATGGTCCACCGATGTAAGACAAATTGACTCGGATGTCAACAGGCAGTTCCGTGAACACCAATTCTACAGAGAAAGATATTCAGAAAAGCAATGTTCTTTATTTAATGTCCTATGTGCTTATAGCATGTATAACTCTGAAGTGGGATACTGTCAAGGCATGTCTGGCTTGGCTGGAGTTTTGTTGATGTACATGGATGAGGAAGATGCTTTTTGGGCACTGGTAGTACTCTTATCAGACAAGAAGTATCTCATGCATGGGTTATACATAGAAGGTTTTCCAAAGTTAACAAGATTCTTGGAGCACCATGATAAGATACTCACAAAATTCATGCCAAAATTGAAACACCATTTTGACAACTTTGGCCTGGATGCAATACTTTACTCTCTGAAGTGGTTCGTTTAATGCTTGTTTTATTATACCTTGCAGCTTTACTTACAAAAGTCGTAACTTTTTGCAACCAACTGGTTCTTCATGCACTCAAATTACAAATATAGCCTTGGAGAAAGTATTCTGTGATAAATGATATAGCTTTCCCCAAAGACTATAAAACTAGACTCATTCTATTAATTTGAAGTGAAAGAGAAATTTCTTTGAATGACTAATGAGGCATTTGAATAATCAATGAAAAAATTTAAAATTTATTGCTTCATGAATGGCTTTTAACTGTTGATCAAAATTTAAGAGGTGGCGTTTTTAATATGTTATCAATTGATTCCAGGTTTTTTGTTGTGTTTGTTGAGAGAGTACCATTCAGCTTATGCTTAAGGGTGTGGGACATATACCTACTGGATGGAGAAAGGGTGGTTACTGCCATGGCATACACAATACTCAAACTACATAAGAAAGCAATCATGAAGCTTAATGATATGGATCTTATTGTTAATTATATTCAGGTATTGTTTTTTGGTTATATATGTTAAAGTGTTATTGTTTGATCTGGTGAATTAATATTTTTGTTTATGTTTCCTAGGTTAAACTTCACAAAGATTTTGGTTATGAGGATGACATAGTCATTTATCATTTAGAGAGGTCTATGGATGAACTGAAACGAGCCAAGCTAGATTACCCTGGTCCACCACCTCCCAATGAATTGCCTAAGAGGCCACTCGGGATGTTTGTAGAACCAGATAAAAAGTCGAAGATTGGACAGAGGGCTGAGAACTTCACGGAGACCGAGAAACAAGCCCGAGCAACTGTGATATTAAGGTAAATAATCTTATGTTTAAAGCATGTTTTATTTTATGTCTTGTTTTAATATTTTTGAGTTTAAAACTGCTTGAACATCTTATGGTAACTTCCGACAGATATGACGATAGCTCGACCCTTCATACAAAGTCCGTCATGTAAGTTTTGTTTAGATTTTTAGTGGTGAAATGGTTTCTCGTTATTTCCCCTGGTCAATGATTACAAAATGTGGTTAAATTTAATTTTGTCTCGCAATATTAATATTTTGAACGACATCTCGCACTATTGTTATCTTAGATAATCTTGTTAATTTATTTCAGACGTGAAAAAGCTGCTTTGGAACTGCAAGAACTACGGGTGTCTCAGAGCGATACAGTCTCAGGTAATTTGGAAGCTTCGCCTTCCCTCTCGCGAACTACGTCCGATGAGAGTCTAGGCTCCGATCATTTCACACACCTCTAGTCGAAACTTACGACAAGATTACTTAGTAAATGATAGCCGAATGAAGTCATTATAATCAAACTGGCGTCTATAGTAAATGTTCATTCTTTTCGCCAATTAGCACATTGCATTTTATACCGAATAGCTTGAAAATAAATCCCAGTGCCATTGTTTTATGGAAAAATTGCCTTGAATAAAAGAGAGACTACTTGAGAATTATAGATGTAAACTGTATTTGTATGCCATGTTTTATATTGCTAAATACATTGGTCACAAGCCAGATTTTAGCCTGTAGTAGTATTCATTACATAAGCGACGACATACATATAGCGAGAGGCCTGGATGAATTTGGCTGTGTGAGCAAACACGAAAAAATTTCATTCATTATTCATATAATTAAAGTTTTTTTTTGATGAAACAAACGAGTTCTCGGTCCGATTTCATTAACCTATTATGCAGTGCTTAATATTGTTGTAACGTGGTTGTAACCATATTAAACGATATTTTAGTTATTGTACCAGAAATCTTAGTCCATATAAGTATAGTGTTGTATTTTTTTTTAATTCTGTTACAGTAATATAAAATATGGTTAACATTCAGTTTAGAGAATCAATGCTGCAGTGTGTAATAGAAATGTTCCGTGTGTTTCAGCGTGTAAACGTTGTTCTACAATGCATGCACTAAAAGACTATTTTGCACTAGCCATTTGAACAGGGTTGATTTGTTAAGTGTGCTAGAAGATAGTTTAACGATTATTATACGTGATTTATCTCTACATTTTGTTTGTCTATATATTTTCGTGTAGATAATATTAACTAATAGTAGACTTATAACAGAACTGTTTTGTGATCCCCTCCCAAGTTGAGTACAAAGTCAAATACTACTTGGTATTTTTTTGCATTTACAATTATGCAGACTTACTTGCTTAAAGTCACAAGATAGGTCCCATTTTATTGATATTAGTATTTGTTAATGATATTAGATTCAAATTATGATAAAGATATATTTCAGTTTACAAATGCTATCTCATTTAGAATTACAATATAATAAATAGTTCACCTTTCATGTTACGGACTTCAAGTATTACGTTTAGACTGATAGTCCTAATTTAACTGTAGGATATTCTGCTATTCTTGATTCATACGTGTCTATTCACAGGTCCATAATTCTTTCCTTTTTCTTCGATGTTTCGGATGTAGTACAATCGAGGACCTTTTAATAGACACGATTTGTCATTCGTCGGTGTCAAAGGCTGGACTGATTGATCACCGACGGTACCAACATGCTTGCCAATTTGTGTTTTACATACATTGTATGCCCGAACATGGCGCTATCTTAGTTTTAAGTTATTATGTCATATTTATGCACTAGCATGGTTTGTTGGTGGTATGGCGGTGGGTTTATGTCATAATTAACACCGCGGCGTGTTCGCATTAACATGTCATCTGGTTTGAGGAGAACTGAGCATTTGTTATTAATAAAACTCACCACTTTGCTTTATTTGTTAATATTAATCGCACCAAGAATGCTCGCTTCAAATGCAATATGAAATGGTGTGAAACGTATTTTGTTTGCTTCTTAACATCATATAGCTAAAACCATATTCAATTACATATATTATAACCCTCGCTATCATGTCTTTAACTTGTTGCATTGGAAAATGTGAGGTATTATTTAATTTCCTACCTACCTCTTCTTTTTGTGCAATCACTTTTAAAAGAAATATTTTTTTATTCCTTCTTCATTAATTCAACTAAAGTGGGTGAAATCTAAAGTCCGGTCTGGTTTTCAAGATAAAGATTTAAGCTTTTTATAGGTGCTTATTTTGTGTTGTTCGTAATAATTGTGACATAACATATTATGTTGTAACGCAGCACATACGTATTTATTTGGGTACACGTACTAACAGCTCACTCGGTCGCAGGGCCAACACGTCTCGATTGCATCTACCTCATTCCATATAATATTAATTGGCGTCAAAGAATCTCTGCTCAACCTTCGATGTTGTGTTTTATGTTGTATTTGTCACATAAACCCACCTCTATCACCTATTTTTATTTTGTAAACACATACAATCTTAGTATTTACATTTATTATTATAACTGTTTTAATTTGATTAATTTTAAGAGATGCGAATGAACGTACCTTTTAAATTTTAAATATAAAAACGCTAAAATAACACAATCAAATAAATAGAATTTTAAGGAATGAGTATTTTATTAGATGTTTCATTCACGAAATACTTTAACAATTTCATCTGTTGTGGTTTCACGTAAATATCGACATTGTGAAACAATAATATATCTCGTTCTATTTTTAGTTTTGCCGCCCGTGGTGGTTTGAGGATAATCCTAGTAGCATTCAAACACATACCAAAACCAATAATGGTACGTTTTAGTTGTTTAGATACAACATGCAGAACGTAGAAGACACGCACATTACCTGAATGTAGCTTTTGTTAATTTAAAATAACCTTGATTGCATATGAACATGTTACGCTTTTGTCAACCCCACGAAGATACACTTCACACAATCTTTTTTAATTGTCAAATAATGATAAGAAGGAAACTGCAAGGAATTATGCAGTTCATGTCTGTTGGTTAAGCGCGGCACTTTTTTTAGATATTGCACTTTTTTATTTAGTGTACTAATTGTGCGTTTTCACTTTAGGTGAGAACACTTCCTTTGGCGCTCCTCTCCACCTGTCCCAAGCCTCTGTGGACATCCACCTAGAGTCCCCCGCCCTCTGTCCCGCCCACGCCTGTCCCACAGATCAGCCTGTGGGCTACCTCGTCAAACCCCACAAACAAATGAAACTACGGAAGCGAAAGCATTAAGCATACTTACGTTAATGTCCTTTGTAAATATGAACTTAATAAATAAGCATTCAATGTTCAATTAATTAATTATTTTGTCGAGAACTGAGCAGAGATTTGATTTCGTTAGATTTTATGATAGGTATTCATTAGAAATGCATGTGCGTTTGGTGTGGTCCTAATTCCCTTGCTTGAGAACATTCAGCCAAGGTAAGTACTACATAAAATATTTATTGCATGTGCGTACATTTTTATTTGCTTTGTCATGTCCACTGTTTATTTTTAATAGTTGTTATTCCTCTAGTCATCCGCTAAATTGTAATCTAAAACGTTGTAATTTAAAATATTGTTTATATGTACTTGTTACATAATTATATTATAAAAATAGACTATTGAAACTCATTTTAACGTTTCAAAGTTACAATCGAAAATCGACACTAACAAAATCAATATCGAACACAATCGAACTTTAGTGAGTGTTAAGAGGTGTACTACGTGAGACGATGTTTGACAGAACACAGCGGAGTCGCGGGCGGACCGCGGTGTGACGACTCCGTGTCCGCGCTCGGGTCGCGACGGTCATTGGCGGACACGAGCGTTACGAGCACTGCGGACTTGAGCGTGTTCTCGAGCGGACGCTCGCACGCGCCGGACAACTCGCTCGACACGCACAGCAACGTCAGCGACGACGGAACTGGGTCAGATGGGTGAGATTTGCTCTGTAGACAATGGGCTGACCACGGCTAGATACAAAATACATTTAATAAATGTATTTATTAAATGAATATAATAAAATACAGTATTGACGAACATTTTAGATCTGGCAACGATTTTATATACTATATTGAAGACATGCGGGGTGAGCCTTTTAGTAAAAGAACTATTTACCTACTATCAAACTTGGTATTTGAACAAAATTTTTCTTACAACAAAACAAAAATATTTTTGGACCTTTTTAACACAGAGTTTCAAACTAAGCAACGTTATGGAAGCCAGACGACATGCAAATTGCGTTTTTAAATATTTACATACAAGCATTTCTTCCACGTGGACTATAAGACAAAATGTTGCTAAAGTTGCTCTCCAGCTCCCAAACTACCTATCACCATACGTGAAAGATGCACGAACAAAAACACATCTATTTCTGTTATCCCATGAGAATTAGAACTGAGTCCCCATTCTGCCCCAAGGTGATTCGTGTAAAGTAAGTTTGTTCTATTATTTTGTGTGTTCATGTCTTGAATCTGATGAGAAAATAAATATGTGTGTTATTCTGATTTAAATAGTTTCCCAACAGTTACATTATTTATAACAGATAAACGGGGAAACAAATGCGTGTACAATTGTACATGTGTATGTCATATTTATGGACATAATTTAAGCTGACCTTTAATATTCATAATTTATCGAAATAATACGATAACGATTTATATATTGATGAAAATTTGGATGTAGGATTAGATTTGTCTAAAAGATTTGCACTAAAGATATTGTAAACACAGAGATATGTTATCATCTCAAGTGATGTTACAAAAGGTCCGTTCGCTTATGAGTATGTGTGTACGATTCAGCATTTGTTTTTTATATAAAAATTCTAAAGTGGCTAACTTTTCACGTTTCTGTCTATTTCGTAAGTTAATCTCAGCTACTACAGTCTTGTCTTTTACCCGTCTTCCAATTGTCCAACAGAAAATCAACCTACCTAAGGGTTAATGTCCTGATTATATCTAGCCGTGGTCAATTGTACCGACTTTGGTTGCCCAAGCTATATACACCTATATGCTGTTATATATTTTCTACCATTTCTACCATTTCAATCATTTCTTTTTGGGGCTATATTTGAATATTATTATTTATCATCGAAATTAAATTGGGTTTCAATGACAATGTCCACACTGTTTTATGATGATCGTGATAACAATATCACCTCCATATCATGTTACTTTATTTTTAAGTTGTAATTTGTGTTAAAACCCCCTGCTGTGAGACTTTGATCACCGCGAAAAGATAATTTATTTATTACAAACATGAATTATTTTGTTAAACATGTACAGGTCCCGGCAAACTTTTTGAATATCGGGTGATGATTGTGCAGAACACGAATTCTGACACGCCTAGCGTGCTATTGGTAAGAAGCGCATTTCTGACCAATAGCGCGCGCGGGCGTTCGGGAAATTCGCGCGCGCTTTTGGTCACGCGCTAGTTGACATGCGCGAACTTCCCCCTCTCCGTCGACCGATGGTCAACAAGTTTGCCAGTACCTGTATTTAATTCAGATATAGCCCAAGAGTACAAGAGTTCTCATAATTTGTGCCCTTCTTGTACTTAATTTTTTATAACATAAGAAAAAAGAGCTGACTGAAGCTCCCTGCTCCCTCGATACATTTTATTCACAACACAACTTTATTCACATACAACTTAAATAATGATTAATATGATTATTCAAATACCTGGGTATTTGCTGGCAAAATTAAAATGTTCTACTGCCACAACGAAGGTATGAAGGTATTTAGCAACATATTCGACTTGGAAGGATTATAATTATACTGAAATGGGTACCGTTTCAATGTCAACCTTCTTCTTCTTTTAGCTTCTGTCTATTGCTATAACAAATTGAGTACAAAGGAAACTTTCCATAGCACATTTTTTTGCAACATTGTTGTACAAACATGACCGAAAATCACGAATGCAAAAATGGAATCCAATAAACTTGCACATGCGTTTCCCTGTATGCTTTATATCAATGGCCTGCAATTACTTGATATAAAATTCCTTTAAAGGACCATGCAAAGGCGCGTCCCCACCCACCAACAGATTTCAAACGTATCTCTATTTATACCTCTTGCCATACTGATCTTTTTTTTGTATGACGACATCCCCCGTAGGAATGGGGATTTCACGCAAATCGAATTTGAATGTTGTATTTTTCAAGTATTTTTTTGACACCGTAAATTGTGAAAATAATGTGCAGGCGATCAAGAGTAACCCCCCTGGCCTAAATAAAAGTCTTCAATAAAATATAATCTTAAAAAATATTTTACAGTCGAGTCTACTTGAAGCTAGACACTTACAGCGCAATTCTGATTCTTAGGCGTTCGGCATAAGGACGTTTTTATTGTTTTTGAATACCCCGTCATTTTTTGGATTAAAAATGGTTATTTGTCTTTTTAAGGAATGTCATAATAATATTAAAACTAGTGCCAAGTCTGTTGGTGGGTGGGGACAGAGCCCATACAACTTCTTGCGTTGTTCTTTCATTAGTCTTTTTTTAAGCCTGGTCTTACTCGTAATTATTCTCGTAGAAGTGCTGGTATATTTCTTCGTATGCAGTATCGGTTAGGTTCATGACACAAACATAGATAGAAACTATTTCTGTGGTTCATGATGTTTCTTTTTTATTTTTAAATCTTCAAACCTGCTACTATGTATATAGTCGCATTTTTTATACTACAATTTACTGTTGAGTTAATTATATTTTTTTTAAATAATGCTACTATAACTATAGGTATCACATTAGCTAGATATTGGTTTCGAAATTGGACTATGATATCTAATATCTCTTGATAATCTGGAATCTTTACTAAAGCTTGATAAAGTAGGTACATTGCATAATAATATAATCGGATAGCAACAAAAGAAATACTAATATTATAAATGCGAAAGTCTGAATAATTGGATTTTTGTTACTCAATCGCGCCTAAACGGCTGAACGGATTTAGATGAAATTTGGCACACGTATATTATAGTTTATAACTCGGATTAGGACATGCTATAAAAAATTCCTACGGAAAACGTCTCATTCGCGCGGGATATTTGAAAAAAGATCTTACGCGCAAGTGAAACCGCGGGCGAAAAGCTGGTTTTACATAAAGATAGAAATTATATTTTTAATAAGTAAGCTTTTTAACATAAATAAATAGCGGAAGTTTTTAACGGATACCGGCCGGTTCAGACATGTCTCCGTTTTACTGTACCGTTTTATCGTGTACGTTTTCTTCGTCGATGGTGTATGTATCACTGTATACAGAATACTGTGCCATGTGTGAAGTCGCTCATACAACTACATACGTCATCGACGAAAAAAAAACGTATACGATAAAACGGAATAGTAAAACGGAGACATGTGTGAACCGGCCGTACCTCATTTTATGCTCTGTTCACACATAGGCACCGTATAAAGTTCAACGGATCCGTCATTACTGGATCCGATGTGTGAACAGAAAACTCGCAGTATACCGCCGCTATTCTACAACCCGCCACGCACACAGTATCTATCCGTTAAAATTCTACGTATCCGTATATTTTTACTGTTCCGTCGTCCAGTATTCGATGACAAAATGGAATGTAATTTTTTTACGGAACAATATTTTTTACTGTATACAGAATACCGTGCCATGTGTGAAGTCGCTCATACAACGACATACGCCATCGACGAAAAAAATACGTACCTACACGATAAAACGGAACAGTAAAACCGAGACATGTGTGAACCGGCATTACGTTGTACTTACGTTTACGTTTTGAGCTTGGTCCTACGTCTTGTAACTTCTTAAAATAAAACTATAATATTATGCTGTTAGGTATATAAACTAAATTCTTTAAAATGTTTTTTATGTGATTTCTTATATATTTAAATTAATATTGATAAATTGTGACTTTCAGTTCTGGCATATGCGGGCTGAGCATACAGCGGGCTCCGTCGACGACGCACTCAACGCCACGTGCTACCCCTTACCCCCCATCTGCGTCCCCTCTCTCCGATGACGTAGTCCGCATACACGTGACATACAACCCTCTCGCGGCTAGCCCCTCCCATCTTCACCCGGTCAGCCCCAACAAGTACAAGGCCTACGAAGAACGAGACCATCACAAACCCATGACTTTAGGATTCTACCAGAGCAATGGAGCAAGCAATCTACCCTCGGACAACAGAATCAGGATACAAGTACCCTCGGAAGAACTTCTTACCCCGGTTGTCGATTCTGGAAGGATTATAACTCAGAGATACATTGAATCTCAGGATTTGTATGATTTGAAGTAATTTATTTTTATTTTTTATTTTTAATTGTTTTACTCATTCTTGTTTTATTTAAAGACATTTTACGACATTTGTTACTTGCAAATCTTGCAATGTCCCAAATGAAAACTCTATCTTATTTATGGCTTACATTATTTATATGCGATGCGGTATTTTATACTGATGAATACAATTGTTTACGACACGGATATCAAAACAATCTTCGTCGTTGTATGGAAATGGAAATGTGTTTTAATGTGATTTTGATTAATTTATATTTTAATTTGAAAATGGATAAAAGTAATGTTTTTTTTTTGGAATAATATGCTATTACCACTGTCATGGTATTTTATGTTTATTTGGGAATGTGCCAGCTGAATATTTATGAATTCTCAAAACTGAGTTCAAAGGTTTAAACTTTGGAGTGCCTAGAGTTAAAAGAAAAAAAAACATAAAGGGAATAAGTAGTCGAAAAGATTTTTATTTTATATGACCTATTCCGTTGATTTTAGACTCAAATTCTCGTTCTTGATTTCCCAAATATTCAAAGAAAAAACACTACAACATAACATACTTCGCTTAATCTGTTCGAACTTTGATTTTTATGATATATGTACATTTGGTATAAATTGGCTGTTTTGTACATGTTTTTAAACTGAACTTGTAACGCTTTGGTCAGTATAAAAATTACTTGTCGCTAGCTATTGGTATTTATTTGCATTTCTGTAACTTGCAGTATTGTAATAAAAAGTGAGTATTTTTATTCCTGCTTGGCGATGTCGAACGTAATGATCTGGTTTGATACTTTCTGTGTTGTTTGCATGTGTGTACATAACGAGAGCCATGATCTATGAATAATTACCTTTTTTAAAGGAATTTTATCGAAGTTAGTTGGATGAGCCGACGTCATTCTTTTGACGAAGATGAATAGCTGTGCAAAAGTTAACGTGGAACCGTTTTATGTAATCAAGTGTACTTTTAATGTTTGCATTCCAGCGGTAAAAAGAGAAAAATTGATTAAATTTTTGTTACACTTTTAAAATCTTATAGTAGCTATCATATGGATATGTAAAACCAGTCGCCATATTAGCTTTGGCTGTGTTCCGGTAATAGAAGTCCAAAGAACTTATGGACCCATTGATAGTGTATTTAAAAAAGAGGTAGATATGGCACTAGCGCTCGAAAAATGCTCCGCTCATATTTTGTTAATTGACACAAATCATTTTAGACGCATAATGTCAACGGTTGGTGAAGCACATAGATTTAGTATATCTCGACGGATCAAATTCTAATCGCCGTGCGTCAAAGGATGGCATATCTACCTCTTTTTAAATACACTATCAATGTATGGACCTCAGCGAACTTATTATGACATGGAAGTACCCTGTTCATACTAAATGCCAGAAAATATTGACACCGACTCAAACAAATGCTTAAATAAACTATCCGCACGTAAAATGCAACGTTATTGTTGCCAAGTCTAAGTTGAAAATATATGAGACATCAGTTACGGCATTTCGTACATGGAATGATACACGCGCTGCGATTTGCCGGCCGCCTCTCGTGACGCGCGAGACAAAATACAGATGAAAGAAAGAGAAGCCTGTGCTTACATCTGAGTACTGAAACATATGGAGATGGCATACCTACGAAAAAAACGTGTATGCCTAAACTTGATTTGGAACAAAAAATGGCACCCGTCCGTACTCCGTAGTGCAACCATAATTATTGCGTATAGATATTTTAATTATCGATACAATGATACAAGTTTACGTGACGATATTTTATAACAGCATTAACAGAATGCTATATAAATTTTAATGAGAAGAAATGAAGTAAAAACTTATTACATGAGCTTTGTAACAGGACAGGCACTTAGAAATAGTCAAAATATCAATAGATAAGTACTTATAAAAGTAAAGTAAAGTATCGGCCTATTAATGTCCTTCTCCTCCTCGAGTCGATTCCCCAGTGCTGGGGGTCGTGATCTCTTCACTGATGCTGGAGCGGGATAATTTTCTCTCTAATAATAGATCTCCATTTGTGGGGATCTTCCGCGACATGTAGGGCGTCGGCTAGATTGGAGTTGAGGGTGGTGCGGATCTGGTCGGACCATCGAATCGGGCTCCTGCCTCTAGGTCTTCTGCCGTCTACCTTCCCAGTCACTATCAGCCTGTCCAAGTTGTTAGTGGATTTGCGTGCGATGTGACCGAAGAGTTCGAGGATTCGGCTATTAATGTCCTACTGCAGGGCAAAGGCCTCCATCCTTGAAATCAAGTTATCGCTACAATGATGATGGGAGGCTATAGTAAGCGGTAACCTTTAAAACATATTTTGATGACATTTTTATATTATAAATTCTACGCAGCTGTTGTCGTCAGCCCATCGCCCACCAAAAAAAAAACTGCAGAAAAAAACACCATTGCAGAATATAACTATGTATCTAAAACGTATCGATACGTCAAAACATAGTATCCCATCACTAGATATCCAAAAATTTAAACAAAACAGCGACGCCGCGGCGGCACGCGACAAAAGTTTGTAACGTCACTATAAAGTGTTTCTAAAATGCTTTGTACCCATACCCACCCATAATTTATATCTGTCAATTTTTTTTTCATACGCAACAATATACCTATTTGTAATGACAGTGTCGATTCGAAGTATATATTTCTTTTTTTTATAATTTCTCAGTTGGCAGACAGGCACGCACGCAGCCCACCTGATGGTAAGCGGCCACTGCGGCCTATTCCATTGAGGGACGCTTCACCTAGAAGCGTCGCTCAATGTGCTGCCAGACTGTAGACTCATCTGATCTTCGAGAGTCTATATTTATATATTTAAGTAATTTTTGGAAAAGATCAAAAGGGCACCTCCATATGTTTCAGTACTCAGAGGTGCCTATCCAAAATTATGTGAAAAATGGCCGTAATTTCAGTTGAAACCTAAGTCCAGTAGACTTGGTGTGGTCCGTATGACTTTTGCACCACTTCACAACACATGAAGGCATTATTTCCTTCCAAACTCTATTTTTTTCAATGTGACATTTGACAGCGCTCTCCGCGGTGCCGTAAACCGACTGGTTCACTCACAGGTGCAGTTTTTAAGCTACGCCTACCGCGGTGCAGTTTACGTTACGCTATTTTGAAGTGGCAAGAATTCTTCCATGTCATTTAAGTTCGCTGATGGACCTACTTCTTTTGCTTGGGACGATAAAACCTATGGCAAAACTCAAATGCTTCTGACTATGAGATTGCTGACTTATCGTGCTATGTGAGTTAGGGAATATAGATAAAGCCTGTACGTGCACAAGGCACACACTATTTTCTGCGTACATAGTTGGTCGAAATTCGGTTAGGGTGGCATGATGGCATCATTACACAATCATGATTTTTTTCTTCAAATCTATACACCACTTTGCTAGTTCTTTCCCCAAAAAAGTCATCAGATTGCGTCATCGCGATTACATATTGTGATTCCACGTTAATGTACCTATACGCATAAAGTTTTAGTTTAGGCATCGGGTGTGTAGCAGGAATGTGATCGTGGAATCTCATAGCGATACCCTAAAGCTTACGAGACAAAAATATTCATTTTATATAAATATTGTATTCTTTAAGCATTAGTTGATTGCTAGTTGATTAAGCATATTTATTTGTAAAGATCTGTAAAGTGCACGATATGCTGTATTCGTCACCTGATATTCGAAATTGTATGAAATCGTTTCGTTATAGGATAATATATTATTACAATTACGATTTAGATTAAAATGTGTTGTAATGTTTAAATTATAAAGTTAAAACTTTAAAATTAATATTCACGCAAATTTATTGAACCTACAGTGAGAATTGCAATAATGTCAGTTAAACTGTTACTAATGAGTATTAGTATTAGCGTTAAGGTGTACGAGTCAATATTATTATAAATAGTTGTAATCTGTGTCTTGGGTCTGTATACTTCACGGTGGGTTGGATGTGATGAACCTTCTAATTCAACGAGCTGTGCTCATTTATTGTGTCGTTTTCTCGAGTGCGATATGAATAAAGCTTTAGCGATTTACTATAGGCTTCCAGATTACTTCACGTCGTTCTGCCTTAATATATTACCTCTAAGAAATGGCTAAGGACGTTTCTTGACAAAAATAGTGTAGCAGAGGAAGAGAGAGAAAGGGATAGAGAGAGAGAGAGTTAAACGATCTATTGTAGAGATAATGATAGATTTGTATTATTGTTAAGTCAATGACAGCAAAACGCGTGTCGTGTCTGAAGACGCAATGAAGGAGTTCTAGAAAAAAACTAAGATGTTTAAAATTCCTTGAAAAAAATTCATAATATTGAATTTATTAATTTAAAATGTTGCACTTTAAAAGATTTATAGTGTTATAATTGAGCGAATAGACGTCCAAATTTATGTTCAACAGAATATTGTGCCATTTATGTATTAATATGTGTTAAGAGTTGGGCATTAGGGCATGTCTCTGTCTCATAAGGTTTTGTATTTTGTCTTAGCCTGCTAGTTATATGTAGTAGGCACTGAATAGTTGAAAATATGTAAGGTAAAATTATAGGTATTTGTGTATCGGTGGCAAGTTCGTTTGTTAAACTATAATGTGATTTAGACAACGATTGGAGTTTGTTCGTCAGAAATACTCGCTTACGAGTGTATAGCTCTTACTGCGGCGTGTGAATATTTTGCTCTACTACGTAAAATGCGTCATTTTACTTTGATATACTTACGATGTTCGTTATATTCGTAGATACAATATGTTTATTGCCTCTTATTAAAAAATAAGTTTAAATAACGTACATACGGAAAGCTCTTTTAGAATATATAGACAATCGATATAAAGGCGGACTCACGTAGTAATTTCGCAATCTGATTTATGTAGGGTCAGTTAGGGTAAGAGGAACACCGGTGGAAGAGGAACAAAACCATCATAACTAGAGATGGGCATTCTGCCCGGCATTTACCCATTTTGGGTAGAATATCGGGCAGAAGGCCCATCTTATTTTTATGATTCATAACTCATAAACTACAGAGTTTAGCTGTATGTACAACCAATCGATAAAATAATAATAATAGTCCATAATTATCGACTGGTAAACTCTGTAGTTTATGAGTTATGATGGTTTTGTTCCTCTTCCACCGGTGTTCCTCTTACCCTAACTGACTCTATATATAATTATATATCATATGTACTGCAATATTTACTTATATACTTTCTTTTATTATGTTAATTATATGTCCGTCCAGTTTCGTTTGCTAGAATAGATCAAAAAGTATGAGGTCTTTGAAATTTTCGATATTAAAGTTACGTCATGTATATGGTTGATTATGTTTTATTATGTACCTATGTATTGCAAATTATACATATAAAGTACTCTCAAATACATTAGATATATTACAGTTATGCTGAATCTATTACTAGTTAATTAGTTGGGAGTTAAAAAAAATAGGGGTAACTTTTTCAATTACATGCTTGCAAGATATTTTTGAGGAACTGAAATTGTAAATATACATAATGTATCATAGGACGATTGAAAACTAATAAGCCATATACATATGTATAAGTGTGACAATTTCTATATCCGTTGTATAAATGTTTGAGAGATACACTTAAAATTTATAAGATAATACGCTTTACTTTGACATTTCTTGAAAAAGCGAATTTGAGGTTTGCGTTCGGTATTTACAATTTTGAAGATCCGTGTAGCTCTCTCTAATGTTGTATGCAGTAGCAATAGATGCAAGTCCATCATGTGGTGTGTACGTCTTTTGTATAATAATTTTAAAATCATACAAATATTTGTCAAGTTACTAATTTAATTTCATCCTTTGAATTTTATTACAAACCAATAGTGTGAAAATGTATTATGTTATGTCAATTTCACACAAAGAGACGAGTTTGAAATAAGGTAATATTCTATATAATTAATTTTTTTCTGAAATTAAGATTTGAAAATGGTGGTATCATTGACAAGAATAGATATCATTTCTCCTAATTATTAACAAAGTATAAAATCAATTCCTATGTTGCATGAGCATGAAATTAAAATAAAGAAAGGGGATTGCCAGAAAGCCATAGTAACTTAGGCCCAGAGTGCACAACATATTCAATCACATGAATGAAATCTAAATATTCGTACTTGATTTGTCGCCTTCTTCTTTTTTCAGTATAAGTTGGGAAAAACATTTATAAATAATTAAGTATTTCAATTATTTTTTCCTTTACATGATGTTCACATGTCACTTCTGATGTTTGATAATAAATAAGAAATTGGTCCGAAACAGTTTATTTTTAATTACGTTTTTCGATATAGCGGTAAATATTTTATAAAGTGTTAAATAATATTATTAAAGGCCAATGAATAAATGTATATTTATGAATAATGATAAATTGTTTTAAAACTATGTACCTTTTATAATATTAATAATTATTAAATAACACTATTAAATATTTACCGCTTTAACGAAAAACGTAAATTAATTTCGGACCAATACTTTTTTTTCTTTTTTCTTGGCACTGCACGGTTTGTGCATCGGCCACTGACATTGATCATTTATTTTTATTCTTCTTGTTGGTTGGTCCGAAATTAATTACGTTTTTCGATATAGCGGTAAACATTTTATAGTGTGAAATAATAATAATTATAAAAAGTAGTTTTATACTAATTTATCATTAATAAATAAATATACATTTATTAATTTGTCTTTAATAATATTATTTAACAATTTATAAAATATTTTCCGCTCTATCGATTAACGCAATATAAAAACGTAAGTTTCGGACCGGTATAAACAATGTCAGTAGTGAAATCAAAGTGAAATGTAAAGGATATACTCGTTGAAATATTAAATAATTTATAAATGTTTTTCCCGACTTTTACTGAAAAAAGAAAAACGCGAAAAATCAAGTACGAATATTTAGATTTCATTCATGAAATTGAATATGTTGTGCACTCTGGGCCTATTTTCGGCGTTTCCCTTTGAAGGTAAACTGGTCTTTTGTTTTGTGTTGGAACTGTATGTAATTAAAGACCGTACTATTTTTGACATGTTTAAAAGTATGTTTAGGTAACACACTAAGATCTAACTAAGTATGTATTGTATGTATATGAGTATAAAAATATCGGGCTGAGCCGATTTACAATCTTGTCACTTCCTGTCCTATGTGAAATACGTATACTGTTTTTGACGTTCCAATAGCCGACCTAATACTTATAATCATAATGCATAAAAGATATCTCTGTAATTTAGCAGAGTGGCAGTTTATAGATTTTATTTGAAGATTTACAATAAATAATACGGGGTGCAGGAGGCAGTAACTGTTTGAAGTCTGGCTAACATTTATCTATTTGTGTATTAGGTAAAGACCGCCTCTGCACATTAAGGCTTTGAATATATAGGCTTTTGTACCTATACCCAGATTTATTAATACTCCAATATTATTTTGATAATGCTTCACTGTGTATCTTGTGTTATCTTAATTACTAAAATTCAACTCATAAAAGAATAAAGCTAAAGAAAAGGAATGTGTTTAAAACGCATCTTTCATGTGCAAAAAACATTCACTTTTTTTGAGTAACTGAGATTTCTTGATTACATATCATCATCCAATGATTTTTGCGATGCACATTATTTTTAGAATTCAGTAATTTTGTAGTTTTAATTACGTTTAAGTTTAAAAGTAGTGATTTTACAATATATAAATACGGGGTCACAGTATAAATATTTGATGTAGTTTCCTTTTAGGCTATAATTTTGATATTTAATAGAAGTTGTGACTTAGACTTGCAAATATACATGCAACATATAACGTCCAAAACTCAGATGATTTTCAAATCGGTTTTCGGTCTCAATATTATGTTATAGATAGACTTGGATGGACTATATGTATATTGTATATAAGATAATTATTATAACTCAGTATAGAGGGAAAGCTTCTTAGGACGACATCAGTGTTGAACACAGTAATTAGAGTAAAGATATAATCTTATAACTTCTACTTTCCGTTCTGATATGATGTACTCGCGTTAACCTGTTAGTGTCAGTAACAATAAGGATAATCATTAACAGTGTTCACAATTATTATAATAGTTAAAATTAGTTAAATTCGACTTAAAATTAACATCTTTACTTCCATCTTTAAAGTAACTACAGTGAGAATAGTGCCTGTACTAATTTGTTCTACTTATCAACATTGTTTGCATGTCATGTAAGTTAAGTATTATAAAGCAATAGGTAATTGTTGTTGATGATGAAGTGTGCGTCAACATGCTTTTTAATTTTTGTACCAATTCACAGCAATATGTAACTGTGTTGTGTTCATGTGAAAATTCGAAGTTAAATTGTTACGGAGTTATTCTAATTTTATATTCTATAATAATTAAAGGTATAAAGGGCATTGACGATTTTGGCCATCCTACTGGTCCGCCATTTTTTTTTCAAAACAGCGTTCACTTAATATTTATTCAAAAATGAATACCTACCTACTAAGTATTAATTCAAACATATAATGTGATAAGACGAAAACCCATAAAGTGTCACATTTCCAAGATATAAGCAACCAAAGTTTTACTTTATTTGGTTATACTTTAATATCTTCGAAACGTGACCCTTTCCAGGATTTCGTCTAATGACATTTTATGTTTGTATTGATAATAGGTATCCATTTTTGAAAGAATTTTAAGTGAACACTATTTTGAAAAAAATTCAACATGGAGAAGTAAAACTTTAGTTGCTTAAATCTTGGAAATGTGACACTTTACGGGTTTCCGTCGGACTTTTTATGTTTGTATTGATACTAGGTATGCATTTTTACAATAATTTCATGTAAATGCTGTTTTTGAAAAAAAAATCAAAATGGCGGGACTAGTAGGTAAGCCAGCCTCCATACAAAAATCTTCATACCCTTAACAGTAATTTATAATAAAAATATATTAATGGTAAATTTTTGTGCACGCGATAGGTACGAATCTCATTTGGAAAAATGGCCATGCATACCTACTAACGTACAGTCTGCCTTCGCTAGTAGATGAAGGCCTTTGCCATTACTGTTCAGTAGATTTAATTTATCTCGATAATATCACTTGGGTGCATAAGTCTACCAAACAATATGTATGTATATGATTTGAGCACCCTTATAGAGACTAAATGCACCCAACATGCGTGAATTTCTGAAAACTAATATGCCTATTGTAATGGCAACAAGGTCTTAAACGCGTGAACATTTCAAAATGTGTAGGTAATTTTTGCTAATGCCTGTAATATTATATATAATATAGTGATTATTAAAATGTAACGCGATACAAGTCTGTTTTATAGTATGTTGAAGCTGTTAGGTATCTGGATCCTTGTTGATGATGTATTTATGTCAATTTAATGAGTATCGGATTAAAGTCAATACTTTAATAAACGTGATGTTTACGGTAAAACATAGTTTCAATTATAATATTGCTGATTCTTACATCTTAAACAGTTCGGGAAAGGTTCTGTATAATGTTATGTTTGACAAGATTATTTTGAGAGTCGAATGACTTACTTCACCTACATAATTTGGATGACATTCATTTCTAATATTATTTTCTACTTGCCCCGTTAACAGTATAGAAAAGTTTTTGTTAATAGATGGTAATGATGTACAATTGAGTTTCAAAACATCATCGATATCATTTATTACGTTTACTTCATACCCCTCTCTATTTTTAAACGTAAGTTTTTTAAGTTTAGGTGCGCCTCATTGGGTGCGCCTCGAAATGGTTGCGCTTCGAGGAATACCTCAAAGATACTAACTAAAGCTTTGTTTTAGCTCTTCTTTATTTTAAATTTTTGGTGCCAAAATTGTTTTGAAATCGTTACATTGATTGATGAAATCGAGCATGTTACTATGTATTTTTTAACTTATCGAAAAAAGAAAAGTTAAAGGACAGCGTTTTAAACTATTCATTCTCTTCTGTCCCATACGTAAGACCTAGAGGGACCCAACGCGATAGACGTTTTTAAACTTTGGTGTACCCACCTTTTTGTAACTTTTATAACTCTTGTCTTTCTAATGTAAATCTGGAGACGTACCTATAATTAAAAAAAAGCTTTTTTGTGACGAAATACTCTTAGATAATAGAATAGAAGTTTTATGTATCAAGACATTGAGACTTGAGGTTTATATGAAAGTACCTACTTCTAACATTATGATCTTCTCGATCGTTTGTAATATTAAAAATAATAGACAGGTTCCAGACTACAAACGTATCAATCAAAGTTACTCGTAGATAGTCAAAATTCAACTTATTCGCACGCAAAGGCAACTTGTGGGTTAGATATAAATTATACAGAGGCACTTAGGGTGCGAGAATATAAAAGATGAATTAGGTTGTCGCATATTTAAACGTAGCTAGAGCTAATATCTTAGTAATAAGAGGGACCTGTCTGTTATTGTTATATAATTGACTGTATTTATTTTAAGTGATTGGACCGATTATAAATTATGCCTGGTATTGTTAGCTAAAGTTAAATTATTATAACACTGGAACTTTCACGGACAGTCACTTTATTTAGACATTATCATTATTTATATTGTACAGGAAAAGCACACGATTTTTGTTTGCATTTATTAACGGTATTATTAGTAAAATTTCGTTTATACTTACATTATTTATATCTTCATGTATAATTTAGGTTACCGAGTCCAAAAGTATTTTAAGTCAAATATTTGTATAATTTGTAATATGTAGATACTAGTTGAAATTGGAAATAGGGTAGTTGCCCTGATTAATATTTACTATGCGCTCATTTTTGAAACTGGATCAAATAGTCGTTAATATCTTCCTTTTTAATTGGCCTGAGAGTCGTAAAATTACCGCGACTTAAGTTAGAAATATTGTTAGAATAATCCCAAAATATACAAATAGTGAAATCGTCCGCTCAGACGCCAGGGGTCTACTTATCAAACTGTCTATTTCTCATTTTGACTACTCTTCGCGTTGAGATTGGAGTAACTACCCTATTACAAATTGCTTTCATTTTATTTTTTTAATCTGAATCTGTCATTTTTGTAGTTAAGTCTAATGTATACCTTTTATTTTACAGTGAGCTCTCTTGGTAATCGTAGCAAGAATAGACACTGTTCGTAATATACGATACTTTTCAAATTTGTTCGTGTTTTAGTCGATCTTCAATTACCTATGCCCTACAGATATAATTTTAATGAACTTTTTATGCCTAATGAAGATGGCAGACTTATCTACGATACTTACCTACTATTAGAATTAATGCATAACTACATCCTTTGATTTATCAAAAGTCAATAATATTATTTATTTTTGTACATCACACTGCGAAATTGTAGATGCAACCCAAAACGGTTTAGGTGCAAGGTCCTTAAAGTTCAGAAATCCCCATTGATGAGGATTTCCGATGGGGATTTGTGGAATAACCCCTTTTTTCAGAATGTTCGAATTATCTGGCATGCATGTGTGTAGCTATACCCAGGTGTATTACTGACGGTTACGACATAAAGACCTTCAAGAAACGAGAGTATATTCTCTCTTAAAAGGCCGGCAACACATCGGCGACGCCCCCCTGGTATTGCAGATGTCGATGGGCGTTCATTGCTTACCATCAGGTGACCCGCTGGCACGTTTGCCGCCTCTGGCATAAAAAAATAATTTACCACGGCCATCACCCGAAACAATCGTCGTGGCCCCCTTACGCGAAGGGCTGGCAGCAATATTGAGGCCACAACTGAGGGTCCCTTTCGTACCGTGGCCCCCACTTTGCCCGGAGTCGCGCCGAGCGCACAAGCCGCCCCATTTCTGGCACTTTCACTCACTAAACAAAGTACAATAACTAAGCTAGGTACCTAATTTATTCTCTCGATCTTCTGCGAGAAGATTGTATTTCTAAGAAACTGTTTGAAGCGTGGCTCTACAGCACAAACCATA
Source organism: Mecyna flavalis (assembly GCA_949319885.1). Classification (NCBI taxonomy): domain Eukaryota; kingdom Metazoa; phylum Arthropoda; class Insecta; order Lepidoptera; family Crambidae; genus Mecyna; species Mecyna flavalis. The sequence continues at coordinate 18,231,206 of OX439425.1, read as the reverse complement.
CACTTTCACCATCGAATGTTTACTCTATCACAATCTAATGTTTAAAAAAAAATGTTATAACGTACGTAGTGTAAAACACAAAATGACGTTACTATTTAGAGGCCTACAAAGTTGCCAAACCCCTTTACAGATAGGTGTACCTACTATAGCATTAAGATATGGGTTTTACTGAATGGGGTAAAATATAACGGAAACGGTGACTGAAGTTAAATGTTACAATCAGTATCTACACTCTTGCTTGATGTGCGTCTATTCCCATTCATCACCACTGGCTTTGTCACCACTGGGGACAAATGGGAAAAATATTCCCTATTGTTGCCAGTGGTGACGTATGTGTACCGACGAACTGACGTGTTGTATTGAGAATTGGTAGGAGGAAGCTAGGTAATTTTGTTACAAACAAAATTAAACACAATTAAGCAGAAGATGTACGTTTTTTAATTCCATAATATAATTTCAAATTATATGTTGTACATTTATATTAAAAAATTATATTAAATTATAAACTAATATTTTGATAATTATTGGTCTGAATATAAAGCAGGTAATGTTACATATGATAAAATTATATTTAACAGTGAATAGGAACTTTAATTTTTCGTTATCGTTTCTTTGAATGGGGGTAACCTACTTTACATAAATATTAACGTTTACTTCGATGTGGTGCTCTATAAGCATTGGAGTAAATAATATCGCAGAGACTTCTGAATGCCGAAGCATTTATATTAAAATTAGATTTAAAAATAAACTATCAATACATGATGGTTTGGAATCTCGGAAAAACTTCGGTCTCCTGTGGTCTATATGTAACAAGTTATTCATGCTGTTCATTTTATTTCGTATAAAAATTGATTTTTACTTTCTCTCAAGAATAATTCGAAAATTGCAGTCATAATAATATGATTCTTCTAATAATTGTATATTTTAGGCATAGGTATACAGAACGGACAGTACAAGTCCAAAATGTTTTGTATAATATAAATACAAAGACTTATTTAGCTAATAAACTGATTTTGCTATTATTAATAAATGTTAAATATATTAATGTATATTCTTTTAAACTTTAAGTCTATTAATTTATTTTTAACATCATCATAATGACTCATTTTTTTAATACCAAGTAGGTATAATAATTTTTAGTCCGTAGCATTATGGAAATCATTATTAAATTAAAACATATCGTTACCAAACTCACGCTGTAGATATCACATATACATAAGTTATTTAAATTTTCGTAATGTTAAAAGGTGACGTTTATTCTTTTTAAAGGTAATATGAAATATCTATATAAGAATGCACAGAGCTTATATGATTAGAGAGGAAGTAAACTCCGGTACTATTTAACGTTAAAAATTATGTTAATTATTATTTTATTTTTGTTAATAAGTTACTGATATTATTATATCTTTATATTTACCGGTAATAATTATAATTGGCGTTATTTTGGTAGTTACCTTTGTCTTCTAGAGGTAACGTTACCAATTATCTAACATTATTCAAAGTCCAGCTTAAATACTCGTACACTCCATAGTTTTTAAAAGCGGTGCGATGCAATCAATTTAATTACATAAATTTAAAAATTATACAAGATAATCGACAGCGATTGGTAACAATAATGTTACGGTTAAAGACTTAATTAATTACTAATTTTAGTATTAATTCATCTATGTTTGAATTTTAAGATATGTATATCAATTTGCCTTTTCGCTGATATGTAACTACGTAAATATGTATTTTCTGGTTCTAGTTTTCATTGAAATACTGTTTCACTATAGATTTGAACAATTAAAAATAAAATAATTACTTGAGTTCATAAGTATTTATGCTGTAAACGCTACAGACCCAGTTGGTGTTTCACAGACTTGTCTGTAGCGTTCAAGAAAAACAATGTAGGCTGTTTAAATAAAAAAATACCATAACATGCTTTCTTAGTGTGTTTGTGAATATTATTGATTAATTTCAAGGCCGCGGAGACGTACATTCAAGTGTAAATATACTGGTAGGTATTTCAGGGCCAGGTTTGGCGAAAAAATTATTAAACAAGCAAAGATGGAAATTGACACATTTTCAAATAAAAGTTACTAGTTGACCCGGACTTCGTATAACTTACTTTAGTATTTTCCTTACAATTTCTCCATATTTTCTCACGGTTTAAACCTTCCCTGGACTTCCACGATAACGATTCATTAGGCGCTGCGCTGGCTTAAATAGATATTAGCCACTAGTGACATTATGAAAATATTAGCGCTCCCCGCGCAGAGAATTTGATTTCTTAATTTTATGGTACTCTTTTATTAAAATTCCCTTTATAAATTTTTGCTCATTCCTGTTTGTTAATACACAAACGTGGAATAACATAATATATGGCGTGGCTATAACTGATTTAAACAATATAAATATAATGTTTTCTACAGTTTTCTAGTATAAACTTATTTATTTAGGTGTATGTGTTGAGTACCTATAATATTATTTAGAAGAATAACTTTGGTTGGGGTTGTACTGCAATTGGTGTATTTTACATTTTACCAACTCTTGGTCTCTTTGTTTATAGTAGTGACACATTTGAATACCTACTTAACATTCTTTGTTTTCACATTTTGTCAGACGCTATCAGACTTTGTACATGAAAATATTAAACAACGAACTAATTGCTTATAAACACTAAATGCAACAACAGCCGACAACAGCAAACTTATGGTATTACATTTAATCATGTTAGAAGTTTCAAATCATTTGTTCAGGTACCTTTCATGGTTTTCTTATTCAAATATCTCAGTGAGGAATGGAGGTTTGAAATTTCAATTGAAATTCATTTAATTGTTCCGTGGTCTCACATAACCACTCTATACCTATATATTTCTTCTGTGGTCCATACATAATTCGGAAAGTTAAATAAACTTTCAATGAGTACCTACACAATAATTATTAACCATTTTGAACGTTTTTGAACTACTCGGGATGAAAATAAAGTACCATCGCAAAGATACACACATTAATCTAGGTACCAACATAATAACAAATAAAATATGCACGCCTTAGTTCTTCCATTAAACATTCGCACTTCAATTCTGGGTTGGGAATGCAATATTTAAAAGTCTATGAACACCCAGACTTCATTCAAACTCTTCACACATTTCTCTATCTAAATAATAAATTTTCTTTTGCACAAAACAAATTGTGTAAAAAAGGCGACGTGAATGTATTGGGACAATGCGGAACAAGTACTGGAATCGTAATCAATAGCACCATTATTTAGCAGTGTCCTTAACATAATTTACTTCCATGCATCCTTAAACAGTAATTTTATATAAAAAGTCGCTAAGTCGTACATTATTAACTATCACACTATAAGTAATAACTTTTATTTCACATATAAATTTCACAGTTACCCTGATCTTTAACTAATGATTTCAATTATGGCTTCTTTTGTGCCGAATACTAGAGCGAGCACGCCGAATATTAGGACGAGAATGTTTTTCCAGATTAAATATTTTCCGGGGCCGAAGCCAATGTCCCAGAAAGTGATAACTTCGATGAATGCTGGGGCGAGAAGTCCGAGGATGGAGAAGCAGAAAGCCCCTATGACCCCCATGAAGGGACCGATGCTGGGGACGGCGACGGCGAGCGAGACGCAGCCAGTCACCATGATGGTTCTCATGACGTAGTCGGCGAGCTCCGGCCTCTTCGTAAATTTATCCTTGATGCCGTTCCACATGATTTCGATGCATACGAAGAATTGAAGACCGAACGTGCAGTAAACTGCAATAGCGATGGAGATTTTGACGATTTGTGCTAAGCTGTAAAAGAAATAAAACGTATTATACTCGTAATACTATATTATGAAGAAGAGAAGAGAAGCCATAAAAGAAAAAGAACAAGAGGCGAAATTCACGCTACTTTTGATTTGTTTGTGAACTTTATAATACTCATATGCCGCGTTCTCATAAGCTAATTTCTTGCTCATTTAAAGTTGGTATAATATCTTGGCATTAAATGTTAGGAAATTAATCCAATAAAATATCATTCCAAGCTAAAGAGCACGACTTTGTATGGCATATAGAATTATTAATGAAAAATTGTTAATGAACTTACATTTGAGTTTCATCCAGATTAAGAGTGACGGAACCCTGAGCTTCCTCTCCAAAGCGAAGGTATCCGAGGAAACCAAGAAGAATGTAAACTAGGGTAACTCCAGACATGCCCTTGTTGAGTACACCGCATAATCCAAGCATTGAACGGGGGGTACTCATTGCGTTCTCCAGTGGCATAACTACCCCGATAGCTTCCATGGCGAAAATACTTAGGGAAAAGAACACGGCCCATTCGCCAGGTGGCTTGAACAACATCTCGTCCATTTTGTCAGTCATAAGTTCACCGGTTCCTACGAGGTAGTAGAAGGTGATGCCAAGACCGACGCCCATGAATACGTTAGCGACCATGGAAAACGGAGCGAGGTATTTGAGATTGCGGACCCATGCCATTAAAATAAGTGGTAAAAGGAGTATTATTATAAATATTCTGATGTCTACATTGTTATCTTTACCAATGTAGTGTTCTACGACCTGAAAAGCAAAAAATAAATTAGTTCACGGTTCACGAAAGTAATTCCCTAAAATAATTGTAATAAGTTTGAATACGTAAATTGTTACGCATTTAATTTTAAAACATTATTCTTACCTGTAATATATTTTTGGCAATGATAACTGTGTATACTGAGCAAGTACCAAAGTACGTTGCAAAGAGACTCACGAGGATGAAGATTCTGCAAAACAATATTTGTAAGAATATAGCTACTCAATCAGTTGAGTATAAAGTTCATTCAGGGGTCACTGGCTCATTTCATAGCACTATTAATAATTGTATATCTTTTTAGCTCATGGTTTGTATTTGCTACATACATGAACCCTATTGGGATCATGTATATAACAAATACAAACAAGGTAGGTACTTTTCGAAGTAATTTTCGGATTGTATAATACTGAATACATTCTTTTCTAATGGTAAGTTGGTAATCAGTCTAATAGACACCGGGTTACCTATTGAGGTACACTTAACTCTGAACTATATATTATATTATTTTATTAATAACTAGCTGAACTGGTGAACTTCGTATCACTACGTTTGACACGTAAGAACAGTTTTTATGGGAAAATAAAATTGTCATTTTTAGTATTTTCCCCACGCAATTTTTCATATTTTCTCATCGTTTACCTAAACCTTCCCTAGACTTCCACGAATATTTCAAAACTAAAATTATTCAAATCGGTTTAGCCGTTCTCGAGTTTTAGCGAGCGAGACTAACGAACAGCAATTCATTTTTATTATTTATATAGATGATTGTTCTCCTAGCCGAGTTGTCGGCTACGGCAGCGATCAGTAGGTATGTACTTTTTAGTAATCTGTGTCAGTATCTTTACGATCCAATGTATATGGATTTAATTGAAACAAAGAAAAATGTATTTAAACAATACTTTTTAGAGTAAACCAAAGATTATTTTAGCAATTTTGCGAATGAATATAGAGTATGAGTATACTTTCATAATAAGTGTAGTTTTTACCTAAAAGCATTTGCGTAGGGTCTTAGGCATTCAGGACCATTTGCTAGCGCCGATTCACCCACTTCTGGGAAAGTCATGTTGGTTTTTCTAGTTTTTTTATATAGCACATGAGCGCATTTGATCTGTGGACAAAAATATTGGAAACGTGAAATTGGAAGCAATTATTATAATTGCTTGGAAAATAAACAAATAATAATAAAGTAATGACAAAGTTATCACATATTCTTTTTATATTGTATAATCAAATAAAGTGTATATTCATGTTGCACACATCATAAATGTAAAGTTAACAAATTGACTTCCATATTTTATTTAAACATGGGGTGAAGATGCCTACGAGTATGTACAATGCAATCCAGAAATAATAATTCAGTAAAAAATCACGTTATTTTGAAATGCACAAAGGCGTCATTCTGAATTATTTTAATATTTAAGCAATATTCGATTGTGATCATCTTCATTCTCGACACATGTTGGTCATTTTTAATATTTTTAGATAACGATTCACAAATATTCGCAGTTGCATTAATTTTCAAGAAATAAAAAAAATACAAGATTCGCCAAGCTTTTACACGTTTATAAAAATTCGCACCCTATGAGTCATAAGACCGGTGCAATGACTCATGGGTAAAGCAGCGATAGCGTGAATACAAGCATTAAAAATAAATTTAGTGGAATTGGGCATGTGTTGTGTGTACGTCAATTTCTTTTAGTCACTTTTTTCATAGCTAAAGAAAGACTTGCTAATAATGCTTAAGTTGTATAGGTCCATTTTCGCCACTGTCATAATTACTCTTCTTTTTTGAAAATTGACATGAGTAAATAAATTAATATCTCTGGACATTATTCACACAGCGCCATCTAGCCCCAAACTAAGCATTAGCTTTTGCTATGGGAGCCAGACAACGGAAAAACATTACTAATATCATTTTTTTGTAAATACATACATATTATACATAGAAACACCCAGACCGATACAAACAGACATTCATGCACACAAATATTTGTACCGTGCGGGGATCAATCCCCGCGACCTCTGGTGTAATAGCCGACTTCTCGACCATTACACCAAATGGCTCGTCAAATCTCGTATCTGTATCTGTGTTATCTGATACATGAATTATCAATAGCTCATCAGGCAGTGGTGAAACTGGTCCTTAGTCTTTTGTTTGTAACAATAACCGTTTGATTAACAATACCTAAAGAGTGCCTTAATGAAAAGAAAAAATTAATTAAAAGAAAAAACAATGTCTAGCTTTTTTAAACACATTTATATTTTTTACTAAACAAACATTTATTAGTTTAGTAAAAAAAATATAAACATGTTTAAATAGAAAAATGTTCAAGTTTTTTGTAATAACAGTGCAACTGTGTTAGACCGATAGAGCGGTTACGCACTTCGTCCGATCCGAATCCGATCCGTCTCTGAAATCAAAATCACAAAGAACATCGGATGACGGATGGCGAATCTAGTGCGTAAATCACCTAGAAATAGGTCTACGGCTACTCCGGACCGTCATTTCACAGAGACGGATTGGATTAGGATCGGATTCGGATCGGACGTAGTGTGTAACCGCTCTTAAAGAAAAAGACTTACGAGAATGTAAGAGCAGTGTGTGCAAACGACTGCCACAAGAATGGTGAAAAATATGCCCAAAACGAGACCAGCGTTTTTGAAGGCCATGGGCATAGCAAGGATCCCGGTGCCGAGCGATGCCTTCAGCAGATGTGTGAGAGTGTCCATGTTTCTGAAACAGACGGGTGGATACAGATCAGTAATATCGTTTAATAGTGTCTAATCCACTTAAATCTTGGTAAGCAACTTCGCCCAGCCAAGAAGAGAGAAAAAAGACATAAGCCCAATTGCTTTATTTTTGTCAAAGACGTTTACGATACTTATATTAAAAATTGTTACAGTGTAGTGCATGAAACAGATGAAATTGTAGGTCAAAATTTTGTTTACATGCAGCGAAAGAATGAGGATTCAGGCGACTGGGACCACTATATAACTGGGACCGCGGTCCCAGTTGCCTGATTAGTTTTTATTTGTTTATTTCGTCAGGCGAGTGGGACCACCCGTAATTTTAACCACAAATCCATTGTTGAAATACAAGATTTAGTACAGTTAGCAGAAAACGTGTCACAAATAAAACAAAGTTAATTTTTGCAAAGGTAAGTTAGTTTTTGTATTACCTACTTAAACAGTATAACAGTCTTAATTATGTTTTAAAAATCACGTTGGCTCATAATATGCCTACTTAACTAGTAATTCTAAGTAAACATTCAACAGAAATCTCCTCAAAACAATAATATAAAAATCAGTCTTAATGTCTCTTAACTTTATACACCATAAAGTAAGTACTCATTACTCCTATTATATATTTATAATAAAGTCAGAAGATGCACATATCGTGGAGTAATATTTATTTGCAATGACAATCATCTCCTCATAACAATGTTACTCAGCAACCGAATGTCACTTTTATGACAAATCCATACTGACACAACGCCGCACCGCCTGTCTACTCTCCATCCGTCTTACGAATTTTCGATCTACTCTTTGGTGTTTATGGGCGCCTGGTACTTCAAATAGAAGTTTTGCATCACTTCGCTTTTATTTTACATGAATTTTATTCACCACGCTGCCATTTTAGGATGAAATATTCCGTGTGATTACTCTTCGGTACTTATGGGCGCCTGGTACTTCAAATAGAAGTTTTGCATCACTCGCTTTTATTTCCATGAAATGCTACTCCGCCATTAGATATTCCGTGTGACTTCTCTTTGGTGTTTCTGGGCGCCTATAACTTCGACGAGCATGGCGAATCAATCTTACTAATCTGTCGCGAGTTTAAAATTTTTTCCCCATAAAAAAAGTGTAGTCAGAAGTTTTTACTTCAAAAATACTTGACCGTAATACTAAATAAAATAAAATCCTGAGTTATAACTTGATTTTTCTGTTAACTGTACATTAAAGGAAATTAGGTATATGGTCCCAGTCGACCGATTCAAAAATGTTATCAGGTAACTGGGACCGCGGTCCCAGTTTTATTTGGTCCCAGTCGCCTGAATCCTCGAAAGAATTACTTTGATCCTGTGGACCTATTTTTCATTGAACATATTTTTAGTTATTATGACCTCTGGTATACATTTTGCTTCTTCAATCATAGTAATGATAATCTCATCGTTTTCATTTAATAATTATACTGATAGGTTTTTAAAATTTTCATTTGTGCTTATTTTCGTCTCGATTTTGACGTGTTGGGTGAAATTCTTAGTGACCCACAGTTATTTAACCCAATAAAAAAATCCAACTTGTATCGGGTCGGATCCACTTCATCAAATATTAGGAAAACTGATGGATTTAATTAAACATACTGACAATAACAAAGATTTTGTTATTTATTTTTTTTGAACTCTGGTGATTTATTTCCAGAGAATTTTAAGACTGATTTTAAGATTTTATTTAAAAGATGCGTTTGTGGTATTTTTGTTTTTAATTTGGTGTTTAGCCGTTCGCTATTTGATACGAATCGACTTTTGAAGTTTGTATGAGATATTTGATGATGAAAATTCTAATGAGGCTGTGGATTAAGTATAGTTGGTGGGATTAATTATAAGATGATGAATGTTAATTGAGGGATTGTTCCCCTAAGGCTGTGAGCTATTATAGTCTTTTAGTGTGGTAACTATATATTTGCAGAGATGGTCAAAAGAGACAATGGTTTGCTGTTTTTGTATGAGTTGATGGATTTGATAGGGCGAGACGTTGAAGTGTTAAGATTTTGTTATTGAAACAAGCACTTATCTATCTGTAAATACAAGTGGGAAGTCTTGTTGACCAGGAAGATAAAGTAACGAGCCGCTTCGTAAACAATATCCAATATTATTTCCCACATAAATAGATAATGTTTATCGACTAGTTCGTCGGAGCTGATTCGCATTTATCTTAATATTCTTGATACATTATTTGTATTATTCCGTGATTATGATTTATGTCGCTTGATTTCTGTGTAAACATTTAGCCAATTAGCTTTCGTAAATATGTTATGTATTAAAAGATAGTGTTTGATCAAAATAATTCTTAAAATCAGTGTTCCTGTACAATAATTTATGGAAGTAGAATAGTATTTAAAAGGTACTTACGAAGTAGGATTTTCCAACTTCCTCTCTGTAAACGGATCAAATTCTGCCGTTTCCACATCCTTGGTCATGTTATACCTAAAAGAAAATAATATTTATCACGTTTAAACAATATATTTACGTTTAATTTTGTTCCTACTGTGATTTGTCAGTCAGATGACACCTGAGAAATAAAACTACCCTCTTATTGCATTCAACAAAACATTAAAGTATGCTATATTATATTTGTATGGTAGACGTATGTCGATAATAGTATTATATTTTCTTATAGCTAGTTACAAATATTGGTATCTGTATAAGGTCGAAACCTACTAGATAAGAATTAGGGACAAAACGTAGACATGTCGCGGCCTAAAACGTTAATATTTCACAATTGGCAAAGGGGAAATTCGATAACTCTCTAATTTCATCACGACTGTTATATCTTAAACATTTTAAAGCCTAAATCGTGAAAACTAAAAAATAAGTGGTCTGTCCTTGGGTACGCACGAAATGCAATATTTAATCATTTTCAGCATTCTACTGGCAAAAGATTTTTTTTAAATAAGAAGGTAAGGGGATTTGTGAACTTCATCAACATCTTTTTTCCACAAATCCCCATCATGAGGCTTCAATGGGGATCAGTGAACTATAAGTTCACAAATTGATGGGGATTTCCGATAGGGATTTGAGGAATATCCCATTTTCCCAAAATTGTTTCTTATTAATAAGTTGAAAGATCATACTTACGTTTTAACAATTCTTTCATTTCCCTTCTCTTCTGGAGGCAGGAACGTTTCCAGTTCCTGTGGGGCTGGGAGCCCGCCATTGCTTTCCTGGTAGAAAATATTAACAATTCAATTTGCGATTCAGGTAAAAAAAAAACTTGTTGAGCTTACATTATTGAGTAGGCATATAATATTAAGTATTAATACTCGCACTGGAAAGTTAATGTTTTGTTTATTACCAAAGTTGAAAGTTCCGGTCATGTCATAAATTCCGTAAGACTAGTAAAGACTAAATCGACTAAATTATACTTACTACAACCACCACCATATTGATGCTTTCTGATTAAATCTTTCGACCAATTTCTTTTCTGCCAATGGACCTGTAAAAGTTTAAAAAATATGTTATCAAAATGTCTTAAAATTTAAATACAATTAACGCACTTGTTTAAACGCACTTGTTTAAACACAACACAATTAAATCAAATTGCACGATATGATAAATCGGTGCTTAATAAATCATTTAGTTATCTTGAACCTACTCTATTCAGTTGTTGTGCATAATATGAAGTAAGTCCAAGATGGTATACAAATTGAGTAATATTTAAATAAATAATGGCATATCCGAGTTGAAATTCGATTTAATATCATCGTTATCATTATTATGCGCGTACTTATTAAATACCGTATTTATTAAACAGATATTACTGAGCTGTATCCTTTATATAATGCTCGTAGTTCGGGGAAGCATTTGATATTGATAACAGTTTAAGGATCATTATAATCTGTTAATCAAAATGAAATTGCTGTGATCATCATTTTAATGCATTTTTAATCCATCACAGTCAACTTATTGTCAAGATTTTAGCTATCCATCAAATTATTAGGTATTTTAACAAGTCCAGATTGTTATCTTCTTAATAACTGACAAAACAAATGATTTTTCGGACATCAAGATGACCAACGTTAATGAAATAAAAACGGTCACGTTAGGTACTGCTAAGAACGATGCCCTAACGAAAATGGCTGTCCCAGCGTTGTTTTAAACGCAACACTAATAAAAGATCCCAAGTCACATAACGCCACCATATAACTCGTAAAAAATAATTCTATTTACATACTCGTAAATAATTCGTGTAAAAATACAGTTATTTACAACATTATGTTAATTCAGTTTATAGAATAACTTGCGGCCGCCTCCGCGGTATCACCCGCGCGTAATTTCTTTTTTCAAATGTCCCTCCATTCCCCCCACATTTCCGGGATAAAAAGTAGGTACTCTATGTCGCCCGAGAATAGTTTAGCTTTCCAACAATAAAAGAATTTTTCAAATCGGTTCAATAGTTTCGATGACCAAATATGTATTTATTCTGTTTCGACAATTAAAATACTAATATTTTAGTACATAGTCGATTATAATTTTTTTGTATCTTACTATCATTCTATTCAAATAACATGCAACCTTTTTTGATCATTAAAAACGCTAGCAGCATAATTTCCATTTTGACAGTAATAAAAAGAAAATAATTGTTTCTATTTCCTTTAAAGGCGTTTAGTTTTTTTTTTCTGAAGAATCTAGCCAGCATCAAATGAAAAATTTGCATAATAACCTGCTTGGTTTTTTCGGCTACTTCCCATCTGGTAAACTTCCCATTTGGTAAACCTCAAACAAACTGTATGGGATTAAATAAGTCGTTTGGACTTGTGAAATAACCTAAAGCAATAGCATGTATTGAGGGCATTGTATTTTTAACATTTGAATACTTAATTTGAATGCAGAAGTACCTAATGCTGTTTAGAGTCATGATTATTTAAAAAATAAAACGATTCGTTGAAATTACTTTCTTCAAAGAATTTAAACTTTTTTAGTTTTTTATTCATTACTAGCGGCCGCCTCCGCGGTTTCACTCGTGCGTAATTTCTTTTTTCAACTATCCCCCCTTCTCCCCACAATCCCGGGATCAAAAATATTTTTTTATACCAATGCTTGTGCTTGCTCGCATTGAAGCCGTCTTTTTAGTCAATATCATTTTAATTTATACCGACAGTCATGGTATCGCAACCATGACCGCCACGGCAAGTTTCGATAAAGCTTACTGATAAAACTACACATACCTACCACAAGTGTTGGCAGAGCTGTGAATATTTTTCATTAGGTATTCTGCCAACCTATGACGATGACCATGGATGATCGATTTGGTCCAATTGCAATAGGTATATAGTAGAGTTTTATTTCTTAACATGACTGTTGGTATCGATCAGGGTGTTTCTACGCATAATTATGTATTTTCAGAAAAGTGTATAATATGTCACATTTATCCGTTGTCTGGCCCCTATAGTCCAGTCAAATTAGGTCTTAAAATAGAAGTAAGGTTACAAAAATTCCCATAGAGCTGAAAATTGGTATGAATGTTCAGAATACTATTATAAATGAATTGTGAAAAGTCCTCATCAATCCTCCTTGTGCATTTTTTTTTATTGATGTTGAAAGTTTGCAAAAATTGGTTTTTCGCGTTTTTCAGCTAAACGGTGAGTTTTACAGCAAAATAGTTAAGACAAAAATTGTAGATCATCCGATTCTCTACAAAAAATGTATCCACACTTTTTTCATAAGTATTGCCATTTCCGTGATATAGCGATTGAAAAAATTGAAAAGAAATATTTTATTCGTAATATGCACGTTAATATACTTTTATATTCATTTTTGAACCGTTTTACGAGTAAAAATATGAGTCCCTATCTATGTCATAAACCTACATACAAATTATAAAATTCTTAGAATATAAATGAACGTCAAATACTCTACCCCTATTTTCATTTAACAAAGATTGTTAATTTTACTGTTTTTAAAAAAAATGTCGCAATTCTGCTTTATTTGTAGTCAACCTTTGACTGAAAGTGGAGTTGTTACTGTTGATCGCGGCATGAAAGCATTAATTGATGCAAGTAGGTATTGAAAGAGATGATGGGTTTTCGGAGTACCTGAAAGACCAGACATCTGTAAAAAATCATGGGCAGTGTCGAAAAAAGTATACTCGAAAAAGTAGCATTGATGCCGTGAAAAGACGGCGCCAAGAAGAAGAAGCTGGTTCATCAAAAATAAGTCCTCGTACTAGAGCAAGAGTAAGTGAACATTTTGCTTCAATCAGTGATGTTTATTTTGCGGCAATGAATTAAATGAAGAGTTAGAGAAGAAAAAAGCACTGCAGTACTGTCGTAAGATTTTTAAAGTGACTACACTTTCGTTCAAAGATTCTAACTATAGCTTAAACTCGTGATGATGTAGCCAAAGCTGTTACTGCTCGAATTGAATTTGAATATGATTTAGTTGCTGCCGAGGCATAACGAGTATCATAACGATTGCTACAATTCTTTTTTGAAACCGACCACTGGGGGTAAAGTGGGTTGTCCTCAAGATGAAGCTACAAATATACTCTCACCGGCAATGAAACTTGGCCACTGGGCTTTTTTCATACAAACATGGTCACTTTTGCGTCTCATAGATAGAAAACTATTTGCAGCTGTGCAATGATTATTACGTCAATGGAGAGGCCAAACGCCCAATTTTTGAATCACAGTTTCTAAATTTGCCAAAAACCGCTGAATTTTCTCAAAAAAGAAAAACAATAAACCGAACTCATCCATACCACGATGTATGATGGTACTGCAGTACTTTTTTCTTCTTCAACTCTTCATTTAATTCATTGCCGCAAAATAAACATCACTGATTGAAGCAAAATGTTCACTTACTCTTGCTCTAGTACGAGGACTTATTTTTGATGAACCAGCTTCTTCTTCTTGGCGCCGTCTTTTCACGGCATCAATGCTACTTTTTCGAGTATACTTTTTTAGACACTGCCCATGATTTTTTACAGATGTCTGGTCTTTCAGGTACTCCGAAAACCCATCATCTCTTTCAATACCTACTTGCATCAATTAATGCTTTCATGCCGCGATCAACAGTAACAACTCCACTTTCAGTCAAAGGTTGACTACAAATAAAGCAGAATTGCGACATTTTTTTTAAAAACAGTAAAATTAACAATCTTTGTTAAATGAAAATAGGGGCAGGGTATTTGACGTTCATTTATATTCTAAGAATTTTATAATTTGTATGTAGGTTTATGACATAGATAGGGACTCATATTTTTACTCGTAAAACGGTTCAAAAATGAATATAAAAGTATATTAACGTGCATATTACGAATAAAATATTTCTTTTCAATTTTTTCAATCGCTATATCACGGAAATGGCAATACTTATGAAAAAAGTGTGGATACATTTTTTGTAGAGAATCGGATGATCTACAATTTTTGTCTTAACTATTTTGCTGTAAAACTCACCGTTTAGCTGAAAAACGCGAAAAACCTATTTTTGCAAACTTTCAACATCAATAAAAAAAAATGCACAAGGAGGATTGATGAGGACTTTTCACAATTCATTTATAATAGTATTCTGAACATTCATACCAATTTTCAGCTCTATGGGAATTTTTGTAACCTTCAAAGTCTTATTTGACTGGACTACTAGTAGATGGCGCTGTATAAAATAATGTCAAAGGATATCATCTATACTAATATTATAAAGAGGAAAGATTTGATTGTTTTTTTGTTTTGAATAGGCTCCGAAAATACTAAACCGATTTGAATAATTCTTTCACTGTTCGAAAGCTACTATACCCGGTGAACATAGGGTACTTTTTATCCCGGAAATGTGTGGGGAAGAGGGGATGTTTGAAAAAAGAAATTACTTGATAACTAAATGGACTGCGTAAATAGATAGTCAAGATGAATGAAGAAATGTAATAGCAACGACCTTTTCAAAGAATACCTCGCCGGCAGCATAAAATACCTAATATAATTATGAGTACTGCCGGCATTGTCACAGAAAACGTTAGGAAAATTCGAAACGCTACATATGTAAAATAAAAACAAAACTTTTAATTTACTTTTTATTACTGTCACACTTTTGTGGCACTATTGCCAGTGCTTCTTTAAAATAACCACGAAGGTTACTTAAAATTAATAACGAAGCAGGTTAATATAAGTTTTTAAAATTTAATGCTGGCTAAATTATTCAGAAAAAATCTATATGCCATTAAATAAAAAAAGTATTTAATTTACTTTTTATTGCTGTCAAATTTCAGAAGCACTGTTGTCAGTGCAACGTCTTTTCAAAACTTTTTGATATTCCTTAACCACTCAACGCCGAACCGGCACTCGCGTGCCACATAACAATAGATTTTCTATTGTGTCTGGTGTTCCGGGGCTAGAAGGATTAAAAAAAAAGATTTGCTTTCTAATGCTGTCAAATTAATCGTAACTCTGATGCCAGTTACATTGAAAATTTACCCAGATGGGTCTAAGTAAAGTTAATTTTGTCGTTTGGACTTCGGTGTTTGGTAATAGCCGTCAGATAAAAATAATACATAAATTCAAAAATAAATAATAAACAGTTGGTAGGTCGACATTATCCTTTTGAATACCAAGCTACGAAAGCACTGTCGTGTCCTGTACGCCAGAGCTGGGTTATTCTTTATACCTAGTCGAATGTAAGGAAAAAAGTACCGGTAATAATATTTTTTTTTGAGGTTTAAGAACTTTATTTTCTCAAAAGAATTTGCATTCACTTACATGAGATTATTTAACAAACTATCTTATAAACTATATTGGGCATTCGTAAATTACAACTAACATTTACATAAACATTAACTAAACTTAACCATAACAGTGAAATCAATACTATAATCAAAATCAAAAATTAAAAATACACTAGGGGGTAAGTTTGAATACTTCGCAACAGTTCACACAGCGGCACGACCAAATGAAGCACAGTACGATCGTGAGCATTCGTTGCACTTCGTACATACTCGTCCACCGGTTTGTTCAACTTGTTGTGACTATTACACGGATAAACGCTCCTGGATGTGGCTCGCATCTAATGATGTAGATGGCATGGTGCATAATAATATTTCGTTCAATTATAATTTATATTAAAGTATAAATTATTGACAATGACATACCTATTCTAAAATTTTTTTTTTTCTTACTTTATTCTTACTATTTTTATATTATATTTTTTTTTTTTTTTTTACTTATTTTGATAAATGGAACTTCAAGAGTCTTTTAAAAGTGTGCGTTGATTGGGATTCTCTAATATCTTTTGGTAAATTGTTATACAATTTACTACCTTCATATAAAATTGATCTTTTACCATAATTTGTTCGGGGCGTCAATAATTTAATATCTTTACTCCGCCTAAGTTTCATTTTGTGTATTTTTGCTTGCCTTGGTAATGAAATTTTAGTGTGCAAGTCTTTAAATAATATTTTTCTTACTAATATGCAAATTTGAAAAATGTATGTTTATGAAATATTCCTAACTTTGATTTTTTTGTAAAGCTCATCTGTTGGTGTATGATAATCCAGGTGAAATAATAGTTTCAAGAGTTTATTTTGGGAGATTTGTATGATGTCTAAATTCGTTTTGGCAGCAGAACCCCATACTTCCACTAGGTATTCTATGTGTGGCCTTACAAGAGAGTTGTATAAAGTATAACGTATCCCAAGTGGAAAACATCGAACGGTGCTCTTTAGCATACCCATGAGAGATACTAGCCTTGACTTAATTTTTTTAATATGGGGCAGCCATGTAAGTTTACTATCTAAAATAAGTCCTAAATATTTTTCTTCCTGAACCTGGTTTATTTTTGTTCCATTGATAATTAAAGGGAGATGGTCACCAATTCTTTTATTTTTAGCTTTGAAAATCATATAGCTAGTTTTTTTTCGTATTGATCGTTAGCAAATTTGATTGAAACCATGCACTGAGTAGATCCAAGTCCTTTTGAGCTTCCGATATTATGGATTCAATTGAACCACCAAAGTAAAAAAGGCAGGTGTCATCTGCATAAAGAGTTACCTCTCCGGCTAATCCTATTGTGCTAATACTATTTATGTAAATAAGAAACAGGAGCGGTCCCAAAATCGAGCCCTGAGGCACGCCACACGTTACAGTCCTGGGTGAACTACAAGAATCTCCTATTTTTACTACCTGTTGACGATTGCTTAGGTAGGACTTGAAAATAGCAAGAGCCGCACCAGTCAATCCGATGTCTGTAAGTTTTTGCATCAATATTTCATGGCTAACTGTATCAAAGGCCTTCTTGAGGTCAATGAATATACCCAGTCCCATTTTCTTTTCGTCTATATTTATTTGTATCTGTGTTACTAAATCAATTGTGGCCGATAATGTGTTTGACTTAGGTCTGAAGCCATATTGTTTTTCATAAAGGAAGTTAATTGATGTTAGAAAACTGTCAAGGCGGTTATATAAAATACGTTCGAAAATCTTTGAGAATATGGGGAGGACCGAGATTGGGCGGTAATTTCCTGGGTCTAATTTAGATCCCGACTTATAAATTGGAGTAACCTTGGCGACCTTGAGACCGTCAGGGAATATACCAAACTCTAAACACTTATTTACACAATCGGTTAACTCTTCAATTATTAGCAGTTTTATGCACTTAATAGTTTTAGGATTAATACCATCTAGGCCCGAACTAGTGTTAACGCTCAAGTTATCAATTATGTTTGAGATTTCGTCTATACTTGCTGGTTTTAGTTTATTAATTGTATACGAACCATGTCCAGGAGCACCCTTGTCACACTCCGTATTAGAAACTGTATGTTGCTTTATTTGATCTGCTAAATTAGAACCGACACTAGCGAAGAATTCATTGAAACATTCACAAATTTCATCTTCATTCTTCACTATTAGTCCATTTTTGTCCATTAATTTGTTAGGAAAAGTTGTTTGTTTTACTTTGTTTTTTGATATGTTGTTAATTAGGCTCCACATCTTAGTAGGTTTATCTTTGCAGTTTCTAAATATTTTCAAATAGTACTCGCTTTTCACTTTTTGTATTTTTATAGCTACTTTGTTTCTCACTCTCAGAAATTTCTCTTTCTTATTGTCATTTTTCGGATCGCGCTTGTACTGTTGCCATAGACTATTTCTTGTTTTGATGTCTTCTATTATTTCTTTATTTATCCAATCTTGCCGAGGAGGGTTCAGAATCTTTTCTTTTGTGACTGTACACTGTTTGATACTTTTCAATATTTTTTCTTCCAATTTCTCATATTCATTTAACTCATTGAGTTCGTTGTGGTTGGCCAGAGTTTCAAAAAGTTTATCGTAATTCAAGGCTACATATTGTTTTTTCTTAGGAGGAGTTTTGTCGTATTTTTTGAGCTCAATGTACAGTTGCTTATGGTCTGAAAGTGGTGACTCCAATATAGCCAAGTGGAAATTATGTTCTTTCAAGTTCGTGCATAGATGATCAATTATGGTCTTGGTAGTGGTTGTTTCTCTTGTACAGAAAATTTCATCGATTTTATTAATAAGTTCGTAACCATTTTCTTGTAAAGTTTCTTTGTACATAGTTGTTGTATAATCATCTGAGAGCAAGTCACAGTTGAGGTCCCCAATGACAATTGCCCTTTTATGGTTGTTTAACTCACTGGAATATTTCTCTAAGAACGGTTTAATATTTGTACCAGGTTTCCTATAGACGGCACCAACATCTATACAGTATTTTTCGAGATGAACCCATAGGTAATGGTTACCATCTAAACTGCTGTCTTCAACATAACTGTGCTTTAAGTTATTGTGGACATATATTGACACACCTCCACCTCTTCCGGTGGTTCTGATGTTATGGTAATGACTGTAGTTAGGGATAAGAAAGCGTTTTGCTTCTTCCTCTGATTTGATCCAGGTTTCTGTGAGAATAATTATATTGATAGTATTTTTAAATGATCTTAGTATACATAATAACTCGTCGAATTTCCCCGGAGTAACGATGCTTCGAACATTAGCATACAACATTTTTATGGATTTCTTGAATGTGTTTACTTGGTCATAGCTGTCAACCACTTGGTATGTATTTAGTTTGGAATTCTCTGTTACATTGGTTTTGTGTCGTTTATAGGTTTCGAGTTTTTTGGAATAATTTTCACTATTCTAGGAATATTATTTATGTATTTTATTGTTAGATTTTGTTCTCCCTTTTTTATCCTGTTGTTTAATTCCTCCGATAATTTCTGCAGATATGTTTTTTGTTGTGGCGTTTGGTCCGAATACAACTTAATTTTCTCATCAGTCAACCTGGTCCTGTTCTTCAGTATTGCTTTGGCTATAGTTTGAGATTCAAAACCAATTTTGATAGGCCGGTGTTTATCATTTGTGAATTTTCCAAGCCGTATTATATATTTTGGTTCGGGGCATTTGGGGTCAATTGATGTTAATATTTTCATTACTTTTCTTTTGTCCATATCTATTCTTTCATCTTTGTTTTTGCCTTCATTTTCACAAATACCAAAAATTACTAGATTTTTTCCTCTATTCTCACGCTCATTTATTTCTGATATAATTTTTTCCGGAGATGTGATCGATGCAGGTGCTTTAATTTTATTTATTTCGGTTTCTATATTGTTGATCTTCTCATCTATTACTTTATTCCTATCCTGTAGTTCAGATATATCAGATCTTATTGTTTTGTGCTCAATGTTTATATTATCTACTGAGTGTTTTATATTGCTTATTTGATTTTTCAATTCCGCTACATCTGTAGTTATCTTATCCATGAATTCTCTTTGATTAGTGCAAATCGTTTCTAACATTGACATAACCTGTGACATTTTGTTGGTCAGCTCGCATACTTCCGTTTTTATTACCGATATATCTTCTGATTCGTCGGGATGCTTCCTCTTATTACGAAAAGTAAGCGTTTGTGGCTCATTTAGTTGTGAGTCACTTAGTGCATCTCTCAGGTCACATCCAGTAGGTGAACGTAATACATTCATTTTATATCCGTGTTTTGACCGGTGGCTGGCGCTATGATTCACGCAGAGCAGTGAAGTCCCACGCAATTGTCAGTTCCACAACGACACTATAACATTCACCCGTTCAATTGATTGTAACACTATTGACGTTAGCACTATGGTTAAGTTTTGATTGGTAATTAGTTACTATTTTATTTTAAAAATTTGGCACACGTCTACTCTTCACGATGCCCAACGGCGATCTCCATTTTTTTTATTCTCTCACTCAAACAAGCAATGTTTTAATAGTTTTAAAAATATTTATTTCATATTTTTAGAGGCAGGATTTTTCGTCAAGTATAGACGTCGTTGGCACACAGGGCCCGCAGGTGCTTGTCAAGTATAGACAACTTTGGCGTCCAAAAGGTTACGCATTGTTACCTCAAACACTTATCTTATCCTTGGTGTTTCAAAAAAACCTTTCTAGTTAAAACTAACCCTACTCGGCTTGCCGCTTATCTTAATTAGGTTTAAATGGCTTACTGGCTGACTATCGTGTGGTGTAATTTAGTACTCATTTATTAACTGGCGCATGTAATAGCCGCTGTTTCTCAGGGTTATCGTAAAATTTTAATCTTTGTCGCTAGTTTTCTGCGGTATTGCAACGATTACGTTGATCAAAACTCGATGGCTCGATTTAGTAGGGCTAGCCCTGATTATTAACGTAAAGAAATAATTATAATAATTTGTACGGGAATTCTACGAGTATTAGTTACTTAATTTTCAATTTTGATCGTTCTAATGATACTTTCAGGACAAACTTTCGAGTGGTGAGCATTTGTGACCGTCTCCGGATACTTATAATAAGAAACTTTTATTTTTGTTAGAAATTTATATTTTGTTTGAAAATAAATATTTTCATACTATTGTAATATTAAACCTAGTTTTATATTTTTTTTTGTTTTAGTTATGACAAAACGCACAAGTGGAAATGAACGTTTTTTTTTACCTCGAGGTATAAAGCATTTGTTTTATAAGACTGTATTGTGTTAATTACGCTTCGCCGGAAATGTAACTGATTGTTTGTAACGGTCAATGACCGTAATCTATTACCTCAGAAAAGTTCTGAGGTAAGTTTAGTGTTATGTCGACTGACATTTAATATTTATTTGGTTTAAACACCGTCTCATAATAATAATGGTGCCTAATTGAATGAGATTCCACGTCACAGGATGTGAAAATCTCCAAATACAAAGAAATTGTTAACAACAATTTAAGCTAAATGGCTGATTGTAAATGGAAAGAAAAAAAACACCGTCTCATGAGTTCCTGATATTTAAGCAACCAGATATTTAGATGCGGTCTATTTCAGAATATTCTCAGAAAATAAAAACCTCTAGTGAGAAATTATAAAGAACTTTTCTTTTAGATAGTTGGGAAACTGGCATAAATTAAGTGAAGTTTTTCTTTCCTTTCTTGACATTAAACAATTGAAAACCGTTGCGATTGAGTACATTTATAAATAGGCCTCCTTTTTAGATTGTTGGAACCCGTTCTGACACAGAAGCCACGACTGTTGCCACTAATTAGAAGTGATATTTGTAGCATTTTAAAACATTTTTTTATTAATTAAACTTGGTCCCCGATTAATCCGGGAAGCAGATAAGTCATAGGTAAGTAATTTATGCCATTAGTAACAATATACGTAGGTACATTGTAGAAAACTAAAATCAAAAGTTAAGTTACGTTAGTACCTAAAACGATTCTCTTGCGACTGTTGTCAGAATATTTTAATGATAAACGCCAGTGCATTTAGTGTATTTTTAGAAGATCGTTCTAAACTCTAGTTTCAAACGAGACCTGACGAGCTACTTTTGTATTACACCTACCAGATAATAAGCAAATAAAAAAAAAGTGTTGAATTTACAATTTTTTTTCAAGTCAGTTAAAATACCCTTCATAACCGCAGACGTTAAGGAATGTACTATTAACAATAATAAGGTCCTCATTTCATTTGTAACTAATGCATTGAATATGTGCACCGTGAGCAGGCAGCCATACCATAGTAGAAAGAGCATACAGTACGTTATCTTCATACAAACCCACCGCGCGTTGCTTGTATTTGTGCGCCATTAGAGCCCTGCCTCCTTAGGGCGCTATTTCTTCACTGACCTGGCGACGGATTGGCAACGTTGTCAATTTTTACATTTTCATTTTCCATAATTATCTAACAGGATTCGGTAGCCGTCGTTATCGCCAATGGCGTCCTAGTGATGCCGGTCTCTTAGTGTCTATACGTCGCCGCCATACACTCAAACCAAAATCTCTTTGTTTGCACTGAGAAACGGGTTGAGATTTTGTTTTGGTATGCGTGCGGCGACGACGCATAGATACTATGGCGCACACATACAAGCCTCACGCGGAGCGGTGTATGAAGAAAACTTACTGTGTATTATTTCTACTATGGCTATACATGTCACCTCACTTGAACCGTAATATGTTGATATGCACGACACGTGGTGATCGCGGCCACCGATAGTAGGGCATTCGCCACACGCCAAACGCGCCATTACACATTAATTATGTTTACGTGTCAATATTATTAAGGATTTTTTTTTTCGGAAACATCACCATCACTCTAATTTGTGTATCAGAAACAACGAAGTTACCACGAACATGTTGCCAGATCGGTGGGCAGGCAGGCACACTGCCCACCTGATGGTAAGCGGCCACTATGCCACATTTAATTGTGGGACACTTAATCCTTCTAGCCCCGGATTACTAGACACAATAGAAAATCTATTGTTATGCGGCACCCGAGTGCCGGTTCGGCGTTGAGTGGTTAATTAATTGTGGGAGGAGCCCAGTAAGCGTCATTAAATGTGCTTTTTTTTCTTTTTTCGGTGGAGAATGCGTTTATGCACCATAACCGCAGGCTAGCTAGACCAGCGGCCGTGTGTGGGACTCGAGACTAAAGCGTCAACTACCCACTAAACTCCCCCGGTTTCCCCTTCACACCCAATTGGGACGAGCCGGTGCCAGCCTTGCTATTGACCAGCCCATCCCCAGGGTCATCCAATGTGCCGCCACACTGAAGGCTCCGGCAGATTTCACCTGTGGGGGTAGTGACTAGCCAGTTGGAAAAGTGCTATCACCAACAAGACCCAAGGCCAGAATCGAACATGCCGCCTCCTGGTATAAATAGGAGTGGCTTAGCCACTTGCTTATGATTCAATTCCACAATTATAATATTTAAAATAACAAAAATAACTTCAGTCGCGGTTACTACTTAAATCAGAAGGCAGAAACAAATTTTAACGATCATGAGAATTAAGATCAATATAATAAAATCGCTTTTAGAATTTAGAGTGCAATCTGTTCTTTATATATGAGCTTAGAATTGAAACATTAATTCGCCAAAATGTTCCGTCTTTAGCGGTTTATAATTTTTTACTCCGTTTATTCCAATATCGTGTTGATGACTTGACTTCGACGATGGAGGCCTTTGCCATGCAGCCTATTTATTAACTTGCTTCTGAGTTTCAATATAAACTGCAACCACCGGGTGTCGCTTGGGGATTGAGTACTGGTACAACTTTAATAGGCTGATACTTTACTTTTATACAAATATTTGTACTTTTAAAGGCTGGTAAGACCTGCAACCGTGTGTGGACCTCATGGTTAAGGGCACGTTCCCGCTACCCTAAACTCCCCTAGCGAGACCTGGAGCCGTGTGTGGCCCATTCCCACCGAAAGGGACGTGCCAATGTTGGTGGTCCCGTTTTTGCCGAGTTGTCTTGTATACGTCAACAAGCGTACAGTTTCATACCGAATACGGGCAGTATTTGTGTCGTTCGAGACGTGCTGAGAATACGGTGAGGGCACGTGTGAATATCGTTTTACTGTGTCTCAGCGTGTACGTTAATTTAATACCGAGTGATGCTTGGAATGCTGAACTTTCATAACTATGATCTAAAAATTCTCACAGCAATATCAGATCAATGACTGGTATTTATTACTGTTATAATTTCGTGTCGAATTTAATAATCTCAATAAGACTTTAAGTTTTACAATAATAATTTTTCAGTTACTTATTAAGTTTGATAACTTCCTAAGATAAGATAAGGTGATCCTTTTGGGGACTGATTGGCTATAACCCAATATTATCTTAAAATATTTTATTTATTTCTAACTTAGTATTCTACTAAAGAAAGTGATATTATTTACGTGCATGTTGTATAACTAATGTTTTGGCGATCGTAAAGAGTAATTATCGAATTTCTTGTTCTTCTAGATAGAGATAACTGAATTCTGGAGACGATGGCAGAACCACTTTGTATAATTGTCGATTCATAAGTGCATCGCAGAAATCTACATGAATAAAGAATTATTGAGTTTCTATGACAAGAATTAGTTACAAGTTCCTCCATAAGGCTGGAATCTGTGTCAATTTATGTAATTTGCTTTCACCGATTAGCACGAGGCAAATTTCGCGTTGTTTTAACTATACTTATACAGGGTGACATTGAAGTTGTTAGCATCCTTTTAAAATAAGAACATACTCACGATATAGAGTCTTTTCCCCAAATATGAGTCAAATCCAAGATATAAAATTACGGTTTTAAAATACCTTAAACTTGATTATTCAAATAACATACAAGCCTGAAACTACTTCATTGACCTCCCGACAAAGCGGGCTCAAGTTCAGGCGCGGAATTCACCTAAACAAACAATGTCACCCATGCTTCATACCCGCTTTGTTGCACGCGTCCCTGCGCCCGCGCTTACGCCGGGCACCACCCCTTTTCACGTAAAAACATACCTTCATATGAGTACATTAATGGGCCAAATGGATGCAAATGACTTCAAAATCACCCTGTATATTCTGTGACTACGTTCAAACCATAACATGCATTCACTTGTTACTAATCAGAATAGCATGATGTACGATTGTCGACACATTTTAATAGTTACCTAGTAACATTTAATTTTATCGCACCATTAACTTGTCTTAGAAATAAAACATTAACTTGATAAAGGTTTATGGTCGATTTCGCTTGACTTTATAGTGCATTCAGATGGACCACTGGGTCTTGCATCGTGCGTGCCATGTAAAATATCCGTGAATCGTGTGTAATTCGATGACTTTCATAAATGCTTGATTTTACAAGTATGTCAAGTTAGATTTATAGTAAAAATTGAAATAGGAATCGGAAAAGCAAGAGGAATATTATACTATATACATGTGAATTTTATACACCATGGATATTGAAAATTATAACAATAACCAAAAAGGAAACTGAATGGACAGATTTTTCACTGGCCAATATGTAGCTGCTGTTATTTGTACTCGTATAAGTTTTTACAATACTTTATGAAAAGAAGTAAAATAAAATTAATCTAGACTATTTTTATGGACAATTGAAAAGACAATTGTATCGTTATTATCTAGTTATGGATCTGGGAATAAAGTTTGACCCGGAGACATGTTGAGGCTGTTTATTCTGTAGTCTGTACTATGTCCCTAATGACAACATTTCCTATTGATTGTTAAATCAATAAGCGCTAAAAACCATAGAATAAGTTAGTATATATTATTATGTATATATATATATACACATTTGAAGAATGTCGTTTCATTTTTGTCGCGTCTGTAATTTTTTTACGATGTACTTAGACGACGAATGGTTGGTTAATGGAAAATTAGGTTATTGAACTGAATCCAACTTCCTTTATGACACTTTTTACATCATCCAAATTGCAAACAATTTACACAAAAGATGTTTCGGTCGAATGAACTGTAATGTACAACTATGCAACTTCTTTACAGAACGTACGTAAATGCTTCCGAAACTTGAAAGGAGTAGTTAAATTTAAAATATTTGTTGTAACTTTCTTTCAAAATATTTTAGACATCTTGTATTCGTTTAGAGTCTAAGACAAATAAGAAAATATTAGCCGTAGGAAAATTGAATTGCCTAAAAAAGATTCCAAAGAAATAAATAAATAAATATCTCTGGACATTATTCACACAGCGCCATCTAGCCCCAAACTAAGCATTAGCTTGTGCTATGGGTGCTAGACAACGGATAAACATTACTTATATACTTTTTTTTTTGTAAATACATACATATTATACATAGAAACACCCAGACCGATACAAACAGACATGTTCATGCACACAAATGTTTGTACCGTGCGGGGATCGAACCCGCGACCTCTGGTGTAATAGCCGACTTCTCGACCATTACACCAAATGGCTCGTCAAATGTAAGGAAAATTAATATAGTACCTACTTACGGTACATACAAAAAGGCCTCTCTCTAGTAAGAGCGTTTGCAATTATCAATTACGAAAGAAAATACAGTTTTGGATGAAAAGAGGAATTTGCATAGAATTTTGGGAGAGTAAAATTTTAAGGTGGAAACATATTTTCTTCACGAGTAAATTGCGTAAAATAAGAGATAGAGGTTTCGATGCTATTAAGATGTTATGAGGGTTTTTGTTTTTGTCTTGATTCTGGAAAATAATGGGAACACTTGGAATGTTTGTGTGGAAACAATACTATATGCTTTGTTCTCGAATACTCTTGACGGATGTCACGTATTAGCTCCTCATTTAAAATACCTAACAGAGGATCATCGTTCTTTTACAAGAACAAGATGATTATTGACACCATGTATATTACGCTTTGTATTTACACACTAAACGTCATTGTTTGTAATAGTTCTGATAACATTTACTTAATTTATTGTTTCATCATATTTGTTATCAACTTTACTCAAGTTGTTGTCAATCGACATTGCTGAGAATATAAAACAATATTAATTTGAAGGTTGACCTGTGCGTATTGTTTTTATATGAAAAGATAACATTAGAGAAATTTCCGCCAGTCGGGTTGACCGAGGTCGCGGGTTTTGATCGTTTCTGATCAGGGGGCTTAGACAAGATGACATCGCTTCATAGCTGGCGAATTTCGCCAAGTCCAATTTGTATGGATTTGACAGATGCCATAGAAAAGTCACGTGTTGAAAGTATGGGATTTGACATTCGCTATCGCAAATTGAGCTATGTTTATCGAACGTTATAAATGCCGCTTGTCTAGGGGGGCTGGTTAGTCATCACTTAAGTTAACTTTTTCAATTTCTGATTAAATTTCAACCTCCGTATCTAAAATCGTATGCCATCCTATATTTTATCTTTGGTGGGGCTTTGTCGTAAGTGTCAATACATTAAAATGAGAATTGTTGACTGATATTGTATGCCATGTGGCATTAAGTCAGCCTTTTGTACTTTTATGTTTTGCAATAAAGAATAAATAAGTAAGCTTCAACACATTTCAATTCACATAGCAATGAAAAGGCCAACATAACATCACATTGAAGTCAAGTCATTACGATGATAGGTACCGTCGCTAGTCAAAAGTGGATTGGTGATCACAAGCTGTGTTCGAAAAATCCGACACAATTTTTTTTCCGACCCGGTAGTTGAACCTAGAACCCCGAGATTTTAACCCAGTAATTAAACGACTAGAACTCTGAACTACTACTAGATTCGAAGTTTGAGTAATGATTCGAAATGATGGTCACGTCTGTATTATGTTTATGGTCATGGGCCTTTAGAAGGTTCCAATTTATTTTGGAGAAGAATGCATTTAGGCACCATAACCGCAGACTTGCTAGAACTGCAGCCATGTGTCACTACCCAATAAAATCTCGCGGTTTCTCCTTTCCACCTGATTAGGACGCGTTGGTATTTCGCCCCCTACCGATTGACCGGTGGAGTTCATATAGAGTTATATCTTATTTAATGGCCACACAAGATATATTTTGGTGGAGAAATAAAAAGTAAAAGAATTTTAACTAATTCTGCGATGATAATAACTTCCTTACTCACCTTTTCACCACAACCGCGAGACAGTATGCAGACAGTCCGGTCGGGCCGTCGACACGTAATGCACTAACCACTGGCGACAACTGATTTTTATTTATATACATTTCATGATTAGTATCATATTATCAATGTATCACATTGATAATACCGAAATGTGTGTACAAAGGTCATTAAAATTACTACTAATATGACTACTTTTAGTGTTTTATCCCGCAAAAAAGAAGACGCGTTATTGTTATCTATTAGAAAAGTTATCACGAACTTATATGACAGCGGTATAACTGGCCATTAAAGTAAGTAATTTTGAGGTGTTATTAGGATTTTTTGGCAACATGTGCCTTCATACCTAGCTTCAGCACATCGGCTAAAACCAGTAGATATTTAAGCTTTGCCGCCTACTTCAATATTTTTGTTGAGACCAGTTCCATTTATCTCCCACAAGCGAAAAGTGAGTAAAAAGTAGCAATTTGTGGGACAACGATAATGAAATCTTCCCGTTGTCCCTCACTGGTGGACAATGGAAGAAAAGAAAGTGCTTTGTATATTGGTACTATCAATCAGGTTAAGCTCAAAATGTTCACCGACACACAGTCAGTGTTAAGACTTATCAGGTTTCTTTACTACTTTGAAAACATTTTTAAATATCCAGACTGAACAAATCTAAAAGGAAAAATAATATTATATTTATAATAATTACGGATTTATTCTTTATGAAAATCACGTTTTTCGGCAAGTTATTCCACAATCCAGAGTGCATATAAATATTTTTACATCATCAGTCAACGTGCTTTTGCATACGCATTATTATACCTAATCGGTTTTTCAATAATTTAAAAGCGTACTCGCTCCGGTTTCCCAGAAAATTCTAAGTCTTTGTTTAACAATGTAATATAATCATCTTTGTAATAAACGCAACGTAGGATCCTTTTAGCTTTATATTTTATTTATTTATTTTTAACTGCATAACACAATAACACAATGACACATTGCTTTCTCCACCAGTCAACTCTAGGGCTTTTTTATTTCATGCGTCACTGAACTGGCCTTAATTATATAAAACGAAATTGATAGACATTATTTATAATACACTTTAATTTCAGGTTACCTAGGAAGTTAAGTAAAATAAAAAAAATAGATGTACATATTTTCGAGTCTC
This sequence comes from Mecyna flavalis, assembly GCA_949319885.1. NCBI lineage: Eukaryota > Metazoa > Arthropoda > Insecta > Lepidoptera > Crambidae > Mecyna > Mecyna flavalis. The sequence goes on along the minus strand of OX439425.1, from coordinate 18,201,928 downwards.
GAGGCAAAAAATCGGTAGAACTAAAGGGAAATCGGGAGATCTGCTGATTTATTTGTTTATAAATATAACCTTTCTGGCAACAAGACTCACCAATAATGTGCACAAATAAATTATTGTTTAGAACGGCCGTTTATATAATATTTTACAATGACCTTTTATAACAACTTTTATTACCGTAATACAAAAACATGCCGATTATAAGACTTGTTTACAGTTGCACTTGATAGGTATATTTTTAAATTATTATGCGTAAATAAAGTACTTAGTAAAATCGAATAGGTTTGCCTTTAAATGTTCTATGTCATGCGTCTTTCCATTTATCTATTCTTCATTGTCATGAAACAAATTTTTACGGGTATTTCAGTGCTAGTAAAGTGAGGTGACTGGATCACTCTAGCGCGAAAATGGAGTACCTATTGCGATTGGTCGATCGATCGATCAGGTACATTCATGTAATCTTTATGCTATGTCGCTCGGCGTACTCTAGTATTATGTAAAAACGGTTAAGTCAATTGGGAAAATGGCTTAACTGAAACCTTAGATATTTGTAATGTCGTAACTTTGTCGTAAACATTTGGTTACCACAGAGCTCCGTCGCAATGAAAATGTCACAAAAACCACCTAGGCATACGAGTACACTACACAGGCGGCGACTATAAACCACATAGACAATTATTTGTAAATAGCTTATAATAATCTTCTTGATAAGTTATTTTTTAATTATTTTGTGCAATATATAGGATACTCAGATCAGAGACCCTTTCTCTGATCTGAGATAGGATAGCTGCAATACAAAAAAAAAACGTTAATAACCTGGTTGAAGAAGGTTTTTTAAGGTTGAAAAGTAGTATGGAATGGAAAGTGATTGGTCTTGTGGAAAACAGTTATGTGTGTAAGTATAACATAATATATCTTCATGCAAACACAGTCTGTTCATTTATATTTTTTTATTTGATAAAGAAAATTCTTAACCTTGATTGTTCGTAACAAACAGGGCCACGTTATTAAAACATATCACTTATCTGCATTATACATTAGTATGTATGTCGCAGTATCATAGTTAGAGCCGAATTATAGTTATATGCCAAGGGTTATAATTATATAACGTAAGATGGTTATAAGGAAGCGATTTATAACTATCGTACGGCCACAATCTAGTAATATGGTTATCTGACTAAACTAACCTAGTTACATAGTTATAAATCTACTAAACAATTAAATAAAACGATTTAATGGTCTTTATTTTTGTTATAATCAACTTTTTGTAACCTACAATTAGTTACATTACAATACTTTTTATTAATAAAACGTGTCAGTCCGAATACGTAATTTTAAAAACCATTTTTTTCATTAATTTAGGGAATAGGTGTTAAAAAAATAATAACCACGAAGGCTAAGGCGGGAGCTCCGCTACGCTCCGCTCCCGCCTTAGCCTTCTAACCTATGTCCATCCGAGTCGATTTCCGCCTCCGGCCGTTTATACAATGTTTATTACCTCACTAATAATATTAGTCGCCAAGTTATATTTATTACACCTCATCTCTCGTAATTCCATACTATAAAATATTTAGACGCCCGTTAATTTCTTAGTCGCCCCAGTCGATTTATAACTATAGAACTAGATTAGTTTAGTCAGATAACCATATTACTAGATTGTGACCGTACGATAGTTATAAATCGCTCCTTATAACTATCTTACGTTACATAGTTATAACCCTGGCATATAACTATATTACAGCTTTATCTATCTTACTGCGACATGTACACTACGTTGGCTATTAGTATCTGTACAAGTGTACATACATCTGTTGAAATATGTAGAATGTACTCGTAAATATATTATTAATAGTATATTTCCTCTTTCCAACAACTTGTAAGATTACCTTGCTTTACCACATGTACATAAAAAGTCCTCTGTTCTTTCGCAAATAAACGTATAGTCCCAAATAAAAAAATAGGTAGTCAGTTTTTTGTCAGCTGTGCGCTGCCAAAGAAAAGAGCCCTTTAATGGAAGGGCGAAAAGCACTTTGCTGTGTCTGTATGATTAACAACTTTTTTGTGCGTTTCTGAGCAAGCCACTAGTTTCTGGCTGATCAGCGTCATAATTTTATTCAAAGAAGTTTGTTTCCCACCAAAATTGCAGCCAAGTCCCTGTATCAACGCTTTTCTGTTTTATTTGTAGAAACGCTTAACATAAAGTATAAAACAAATAAGACAGTAAAGTTCTAAACAGTGTTGCTGCTAGTCATTGGTTATTGATTGGATTACCGCACACAAAAGATGAAATTGCCGTATTGAAACAAAAATTGCCGTACGTTATAAATAATGAAAGAAACCGAAATAGTTATTTATGTGACTGTTGCATAATGAGGGTCATTAAAATACGAATGTGGTTTTATGAAACGAACGAAGTGAGTTTCATAAAAGGATCACATGAGTATTTTAATGCCTAATTATGTACAGTCACATACATAACTTTATTTTCATTCATACGATAAATGTCTATTTTAAAGTCAGGATCGATGTGAAACCGCGTGGAATATAATCCGTAGTACCAGGAGAGCAGAGAAGAACAAGAAGCTAGGCTAGCGTGCGTCTTTCAAACTCTTTGATGCTCTCCTGGTACCTTTGAAAATACATCAAGATGTTTTGCTTACATATGTTAGCTTCAAATCCATTAATTTTTACTTTTTAAGAAGACGTTCGAAATTTGAACGTACCTAATTAAAGTATCGGTTACCGATACTAAAATGTAAACATTACGATGCAGCCACAGATACTTATATCTAAATGTAGGGCGTTTGCTCATCGCTCCTGACTATAAAATAGACATATTACGGTATGGAAGTAGATAAAATATTCTTAAACATGAAAGAAAAAGATAAAACTCTAAAAAAAGGTCACTAAAATTTATTTACTTTACATAAAAAGAAAAATATTCATAAACATGAAATCTTTAAAAATAAAAAAAAGTCAACTACGTTTCATCTGCATAAATATTACTGCATTTCGTAAATATCATGGCTAGTGGTACCACTATATCAGGGAATGTATCAGGCAATCATATTTATAGTTTTGGGTATACCCAAACCTTCCTTATGGTATACGATTGCCGTATTTTGTCCTGAATGCAGTTTTTGCCTGAAAAAGTCACACACCTCTTCAACCACCCTTACAAATTGTACGATTATAGGTAGTAGGATAGATTAACTCAAATCGATACATAGATTATGCGTTCACGTGTGACATAAAACACATATCCTACGACGTATGTCGAAGGCCAGCGCACTTAGTTAGTGGTAGTAAATTCTGGTGTAAACATTAGACCTGAAGCTATGCGCGATAATTCATTCGTCACGTGTAACACACGATCACAATTAATTCAGTTTCCTTATTTAAGCGGGGATCATTGTCGTTTTCAGTTTATTTACTGTGACTGTTAACATGACCTCTATAAACTAGCAGACAAAATAGATAACGTGATGGAATACATCTGTAGCTTTATATAAGTAAAAGCGAAATACCACACAAAATCTCAGAAACTATAAAACCTACAAAGTTGAAAAAAGACAGGTTCCTTATAGAGTAGACATTCGGTAAGAATAGATTTTACGAAATTCCACCTCTAAGGGGTTAAAACAGGGATGATGCGTATGAAGTCGTGGGCGGCCGGTCTTGACTAAGTCGGGAAAATGCACTCGAAGAAAGAAGAAGTGTGAGTCATCAAGATTTGGTTAATAAAAAAGTCAACATCTATTTTTGCAGTAGGGAAAGCCACATAATCCGCTTGCCCTAGAAATTTCACACGTTCGTGGACTTATGATATCACATTGCTACCGCTGTTTCAGTTGATCTGCATTACGCAGCGAAAGCCGAAGCCTGGTGGATCGCGTTACATACGGCATGTACTTGTAGGAAGCCTTGCTGGGAATTATCTGTCCCATACACATTCCACGTATACAATGTGTCCACAATGTATACGACGTTGGTGGTAATGTAAACTTTTTGGTGGTCCAATTCTTTTTGGTGGTTGGCGGACATTCACGTAGCCCACCTGATGGTAAGCGGTAACCGCGGCCTATTCCATCAAACGACAACTTACCAGGGGGCCTAGACAAAGTAACATTTTGACAGCGATAGCGAAATGCGCTAACTTCTAATTGTATGGATTTGACAGGTGTCTTAGAAAAGTCACGTGGGCAATCGATATTGAAGGTACGGGTTTAGACATTCGCTATCGCAAATTGAGCGTTAACGAACGGCATAAATGTCGCTTGTATAGAGCCTCAGGAAGCGTCGCCGGAATTCAGCCTAAGTTGCTATGGCGGCAGATTTCACCTTTGGAGTTGTTGGTAGCCAGTCGAACACTGAAAATGTCACTGAGAATCGAACCCATGACCTCCGAGTTTTATACCCAAACGGCTTCGCCATTGTTCCACTAAGGCGGTCAGAGGCGGGCGGAGGTTTAAAAGCAATTTGTCGGCTTAATGTCTTGTGTTCAAGAGCTTTAAGGGTTGGACTGCATTATGTTGTCTTACTTACGTATTGTTTGTCACCTGTAGTGAACAATTTATCCCAGTTTATTGACCCAGGTTAAATCTCCTAGATTGGAAGTAGAAGCCGGGGTTAGGCCATAACTCTGAAGAATTTTTATTTTATTTATTTTCGAGAAGTCGCAAACATTAGATTAATACAAATAAATCTTGGTTAAACTTTCTACTTGTGTATTCTACTGTGAATGACGTTTAAAGCCTTGTCACCACTATGTAAAACAATTGATTTGACGGTTCGTGAGCGACATGTTTGTGTAATAATAGGGCAGGGTGGCAAACGGGTTTTATCTTTATTTGTATTTTTTTTATTTGCAAGGCTAGACGGAACATTTTACGCAGACTAGGCACAGTTCAAACCGATATAATGTCACAATTGTCGGCATTCGTTTAAGTGACGTCATAGCAATCGTCACATAAGCGATGGACACGTTTTACCGAAACTTACTGCGTAGGAAAACGTTCAAGGAGCGATTTCAGTAATTTTCGTACGCCACTTTCTCACTATTGATTTTGAGTCGTAACGTATTGGCTGATAACTCATAGTAACGTTTACTTTTTTTATGCAACTTCATTTGGCAGACAGGCACGCAGTACACCTGATGGTAAGCGGTCACTGCGGCCTATTCCATTGATGGACACTTCACCAGCAAACGTCGCTCAATGTGCTGCCAGACTGTAGGCTCATCTAATCTTCGAGCCTAAGATTTCAAGTGTATAACGCAAACACTGTTAACTGTGTCTGTTTCGATGTTGTGATATCTTTTGGGTACAGGGTTAGTAAATGGAGTAAAATTAAATGTGCTAAATGCAAAACGTAATTCTCATTTATAAAAACTCAGTTAGCTTGGTTCGGTAACACCAACAACAAATTTAAGCTGATTTAAAAACAATAATTACTTTTGCCGGTTTAATTTCATTGTCAGTGCTAAAAACAAGTAAATTCATTTTATTTTTAAATATTTAAAACTTGTCACAAAAAGATATTGCTAAAGAATAATAAAAACTGGTTTAAACCTAGGGTCAATATGTACTACCTATAATATTTTAAAGATAATAAATTATTGTTAAGTATAGGTATATTTTATGTTTTAATGTTAATTTAAGCATCAAAGGGCTTGAAACTGTAATCATTTTACGGCAAAACAAAAAATCAATTAATAAAAGTTGGTTCGTGGAGACACTATTTGTTATCTTATACATAATAAATAAATATCTCTGGATATTATCCACACAGAATTAATTTGGCAAGCTCTTAGAGCTCAGAATGTCCCCGAGCATTACGTAATTGCTGTTAAAGATATGTATCAACCAAAGTGCGAAGCCCGGCCGGAACAAGCGATGAATTTGATGTAAGGGTTGGTGTGCACCAGGGTTCCGCACTCAGCCCTCTTCTTTTTAACATTGTGATGAACCATATCACCTCAAAACTGCAACGAGATCCGCCATGGGACATCTTATATGCGGACGACGTCGTCATCATCAGTGAAGATGCTAACAACCTACAGCAGATCATAGAACAGTGGAGAGATGCTCTGGAAACATCAGGCTTGCGCATAAGCAGAGAGAAGACTGAGTACATGCATTGCAACTTTAGTGGTGGCAACAGCAAGTTCACCATCCGTCTGCAGAACACCCATATAAAAGAAGTGGACCATTTTAAGTACCTGGGGTCAGTCATCAGTAAAGATGGGTCGATAGACACTGATGTCACCCATCGCATAAATACCGGGTGGTTGAAATGGAGAGAGCTATCTGGTGTGCTATGCGACAGCCGAATGCCCGTGCGCCTAAAGGGACGAGTATACAAAGCAGCCGTCCGACCAGCCATGATATACGGAGCCGAATGCTGGCCACTCAAAAAACAGCATGAGAATCAATTGCACTGCGCAGAGATGAAGATGCTCAGGTGGGCGGGTGGTGTAACTATGCTGGACCATGTCAGAAACACGCACATAAGAGGCACCTTTAAAGTGAGACCTATCCCGGATAAATTGCAGGAGAGCCGTCTGCGGTGGTATGGACATGTAATGAGGCGACCATCAGACCACATGACCAGGAAAGTTCTAGATGTTCAATCCAAGCCCCGAGGAAGAGGAAGACCCCGGATCACATGGATATCTTTAGTTAATAAGAACCTCAAAGAAGCCCAAGTTAGCCAGGATACGACCCAGGACCGAGCTACCTGGAGACGCGTGACTAGGAGGGCCGACCCCAAATAAAATGGGAAAGGGCCAGACAAAGAAGAAGATTATCCACACAGCGGACTTAGTCGTCAACTCGCGGACGCGAAACTCGCGGATATCCGCGAGTTGGCACCTTTCGATTTTACCTACTTTTTTCGTCGTCAACTCGCGCGATCATGAAATCTGACGTATTAATGTATAGTCAGCTACAAAAACGTTACAACAAATTCCTTATTAAAATAAGGCCAACTAAATATGCAATATATACTTTTTCTTAATGTAGGTATATAATGTGTAATATTACTTTAGTAATAAGGTTGATAATACGGATACTGGTATTATTGTACTAGGGCAACATAACCTTATTGGAGATGTATTTATTTGTCATGCATTTTTTTTTCATCAAGGTTATAAATACTGCAGTTTTAAATCTTTTTTTTTTGTTCTATACGCTTGGTTCGTCTTAGAAATCAACTCGTAAAAATCCTTAAAAAATTAATACATCTCCAATAAGGTCATGTTGCCCTAGTACATTGTAAATTATCCTTTGTTTTCAACCTGTTTTTATTTGACTGTACTTTATATAGACCCGCGAGTTGACGACAAAAAAACTAGGTTAAATCGAAAGGTGCCAACTCGCGGACGTCCGCGAGTTTTGCGTCCGCGAGTTGACGACTAAGTCACACAGCGGCATCCAGCCCCAAACTAAGCATAAGCTTGTACTATGGGTGCCAGACAACGGATAAACATTACTTATATACTATTTTTTTTGTAAATACACACATATTATCATAGAAACACCCAGACCGATACAAACAGACATGTTCATGCACACAAATGTTTGTACCGCGCGGGGATCGAACCCGCGACCTCTGGTGTAATAGCCGACTTTTCGACCATTACACCAAATGGCTCGTCGAAATAATATTAGTATAGATTTGATAAACATCTAAGTACCAAATTCCGGTTGCTTCTATGTATAATAATCATCGAAGATATTATATGTACGTTCTAACTCTATGATACCGGTATTTCCAAAAAAAAGTATAAAAGTAATGAGTAACCGTTGCCTGGTAGTTGGTACCCATAGCACAGCAAGCATAGGTAGTTGAGGGTTAGGCGGGGCGGTAGTTGTGTGAATACTGAATAATGTCCTAGCATATTATCCATCTATCTACCATGACAAAATAAATAAATAATAAAGCGTAATTAGGTATGTTGATTTTAATTCCCTACTTGCATAGACCACATTTCTCATATCTATAAACACGAGCGGCCGATGGTACCTACTGTTTTGGCATAACGCCCGACATGGAATTAAATTTAAAAACATCTTTCTTTGTCTCCAACTCAATCCCATTGTACGTTGTTCATGCACTTGGAACATTTTTCTACCTTTGTTGATATTAATCGCCGTTTTAATTTTAATCAAGTTTTTTTTTAATGAAAACCATATCAGCCTAATTGCGTAACTTTAACATAATCAGACATGCTTTTGGTGTTCTGTTGCACCATGTTTTGAAATGGCACTATTTTTGGCTTTTAATATCGACATATTGTACTTAGCTAAATCATATAGGTATTGTGGTAGATGCATGGAATTAATATTTGGTAGATGTGAAAACTAGTTCAGTTCTTTTCTACTCAATCAAATTAACCTTAAAACAAAAAAGTTTTTAAAAGTCATGAAAAGATTTTCCTTGTTGATTTATGTGCTTTTAGCTCGTTGGCCTTGTGGTTTAAGTACAGTGCCGTGATCTTGGGGTCCATTTTCACATCCCGAGCCGACAATAGCGTAAAATGCTCGCCATAAGCTACGACCCTGTTTCATTTAAATTATCAAAAGAAGTAAATAGAGAGAACTGTCAGTTTTATTGTTGAGTCATAATGATTCCTCGCAATGTCACATTCACATTTCTGTGACATAAAGAATGCATGTTGAAAAGAACTGCCATATCTTTTCTGTTCCGTGGCACAGCCTACTCACAGATTTATCCAAGTAACTTATTATATACGAGTATGTATAGTTGGCCTGAATGAATTCTCTCCAGATTCTTTAAATCGTCTCAATTTTCCAATGCTTTCTGCCTCACCGCCCACAAACTAAGGTCATTTTATGAAATGAGATGATTTATTTCTGCAATTAGATTTTTTTAAAATACGTTTGCTCGTCAAGTCTTTTTTAACCTATTAGATTTTTTATTACGCAATCCTACGAGGTATGGCTGAAACTGTAATGGATTTTAAATCAAAGACTTAAAAATATTACATGACGGTATATTTGCTCTTATAATTTAATAATATAATCTATTTAGCTAAAATTTAAGGTATGTAATATACATAATTATACTTAAAGAGAAATATATTAAGACGTGGTCTATCTTATTATTTCTGATGATCAAAAACTTTCCAAACCTCACATTGATGATTTACCAAATTAAAGCTAGTTCAACCCAAAAATGCAATACCGACTCAATATTAAAAATGCGAAAGTAACTCTATCTGTTATGCTTTGGCGTCTACGGCACTGAACTCATTTTAATTTTTGGATCTGACGGGAAGTCACTTATGCTACTTTTATCCCATGATATACAATACGCATTTGCCATAGGCGGAAAATGGGTCATAGGTACTCGTTAACAAATGTGACTATTTCCGTTGATAAAAATCTTGCATATTTTACTTTCTTAAAAAAGTCAAGGGATCAAGCAATGGTTATCTCGTATCACGTTTCAAAGCAAATTTTACATAAGTTCAATGTCAGGAGGACGAAGTGTCATGCATTTATTCATATGCCTTATCTACTGCACCGATTTGCTGCGGAAATACTGCCGTAACACTTTCAGAGATGACATTTATGTACGGGGAATTATAAAACGAGCGACTAAGAAATAACTTAGTTAGCGACTGCTGGTGAGATAGATACTGTTTTAATAACTCGAGCGGTATGAATTTGAGTGAGCGACAAATTAACTTTTATGTCGAATATTGATTAATAATAAAATCCAGAATGAGCTTATACAGATTCATCCATTTCGGGTATTAAAATTACTAAGTGAGCGACTAAATTACTAAGTGAGCGAGTATTTGCTATCACAAAAATAAGAAAACAAGAACGATCGGAGATGGAAATCGACTCGGATGGATATAGGTTAGAACGAATGGATATTTTTATAGGATATATATCGATATATAGATATATATCGGATGGATATAGGTAAAAAAAATAACCACGAAAGCTAAGTCGGGAGCTCCGCTACGCTCCGCTCCTGCCTTAGCCTTCGTGGTTATTTTTTTTAACACCAATCCCCTATTTACTTACAAAAATTCATTTGAGTGACTTGGAACATTCATTTGCGTTACTTGAAATGCACAGAGACGAATGGTCCCATTCGTTGCTGTGCATACTTGTATTTTGGGTGGCTCAGGTGGGCATTTTGAGTCGCTCAAATGAATGTTTGTAAGTTGTTTTGTTCATTTCTCGTCGCTCGCAGTCAGTCGCTCACTTGGTATCTGTAAGTTAAATTCATTATTTTTGTCACTTAAAACTTTAATTTCCAGTCACTCGTTTACTACCCTTATACCCAATACTACCCTTTATGTACATTAATGTTTTATAAGTACTTTTGGTATGCTTGTCACTACCGAAAACCTTTGAATGAGGCAGATTATTGAAATTAAACGCCCAATGAACGCTCAATGACTTTGAAAGTAAAAGAACAAAGAATCGTAAGTACAATGATGAATGAAAGCAACTACCGGAACATGACATTCTTTGTTACCATCATTACACATCATTGAATGGCTACTTCAATGAATATGTTAACCGTTACCTTCTTACGAGTAATGAATGAGATGTGTTTCTATGCAGTAAGCAAGTTTTAAATTGTTGTTAGCGCATTGCAACGACATAAAATACATAATAATTGTAGTTAAAAGAGAAATAAATAGGGTTATTTTACCCTTTCTACTGTAATAACATTATTATTTATTATTATCCGATCTTTTAAACCAATTTTATAAAAGCTCATGATTCTTGCTTGTAAGAAAGAGGAAAATATATGATTTTAGTTTTAGTTATAATATCTTTAAAATATGAATGTAGCAGCTGTTTTTCTAATGTTTGATTCTTAATTTCTTACCTACTGCTGCGGCAGACAGCCTAGAATCATAAATGCGGCTAATATAGATTTAGCTTGCCTTAAGCAATCCCAAATAAAAAATAAAGAAACATCCTAATACTGATAATGTCGTGGTTTGAAACTAAATATTATTCATTGCCACTGATAGATTTTAAGCCACATGTGTTACGTACAACAGAAACAGATGTCGAAACGAAACAAAATGTCAGGTACAAGGTTATCGTAACTAACTTCATTACATCGTTTTTTAAGTTTATCAGTTGGATTAAATAACGTATTATACTGTATAACACCCATGTATAATTTATACATGGGTGTCAGGGAAACATTTAAGAATTTGCCATTATCAAAATATAAGTAGGTATGTATGTAAGTAATGTAAAGCAATGTTAAAAAACCCGTTGTTTTTATTAACTTCTAACTTCTATGCAAAAATATTATTTAATGATATTTCTCCGGCTTCTGAACATGCTGCTATCGTTCTATTTTTATATTATTTCGATGACAAGCGGTTATGTGGTTATCGCATTGATTTAATACTAAGGCTTCAGTAGCGAGTTGCTACAACGGTCATCGTGTTAATAAGCACATAAATATATTTTATTTAGTCAAAATATTTTAAAATATCACCTATTTTACATGGTTTAACATATTATGAATAAATATATTTTTATTTGGAAGGTAAACTTTAATGTAACAAACGCCTTTTTTTTGTTGGAGGAGAACGCATTTACACGCCATAACCGCAGGCTAGAGATGCATGCCTGCGGCCGTATGTGGAGCTCAGAATTAAGTCCCACTACCCACTAAACTCCCCCGGTTTCCCCTACCCGATTGTGACGAGCCGGTACCAGTCTTGCGGCTATTGACCAGCCCATCCCTGGGTAAAATGTAACAAACGCCTGGTTAGTAGAAAGAGAACCTTCTTTATCTCTGGCTCTTGACCAAGAAATAAAAAAAAATCCAGTTGCTTAAAACAAAAGCTTTCTTTGAAAATACAATTAATCATGATTATAAATGGAAATATACTACCTCTAAACAAGAAATCTTGCTAGAAATTGATACGTTCGAACTTGCTACGTTCTCGTACCGGACGTACCAAGTACCAACATAATTCAGAAATAGATTGACGGTTTCCTTATTAACTAATGATGACTGTAATAATTATCCGCGGCATTAGTTATTTTTTTATCTGGGTGGTCTGCCCCCCTAGAAAAGCGGCATTTATGACGTTCGTTATAGCTCAATTTGCGATAGCGAATGTCAAATCCCATACTTTCAACACGTGACTTTTCTATGGCATCTGTCAAATCCATACAAATTGGATTTAGCGAAATTCGTCAGTTATGAAGCGATGTCATCTTGTCTAAGCCCCCAGGAAAGGACCAAACGTCGCAGGATACCGACTTTTTTATGTATTAAGCGACTCTTGAGCTGTCTGCAGCAATAATTTAGACGATATCAGTTTTCAATTTCAATTGAGTGGGCAACTTTTTAAATAAAGTTTGTTTTAAAACTCATGGTGGGTTTTAATTGAAGTAGTTTTCGCTCAAGATTTTTACTTTCCTTAAAACCTTATGTTTGTAATTCTCAAATTTGTTTGTAGGTAGTAGAGATATCACAATTTTTTTTCCACTAACAGCCCGCCCTAACTTCGCACGGATGAAAAGTATGGTTTGTATTAATAACATATTTATCTAATTTGGGGGTTCGTGCCTTTCGGTTTCGTTTTCTTGTGCAGACTCCTAATTAACTTCCTCATCTGAACCGAATATTAAAACCAATAGTAAAAATACAAATATTTTCATGTCTAGGATGACATTTTGATAAATCCTGCTTAAACCTGTTTCTACAATGACTTGCACATTATAATCATCTGATCATGTTGTTATTATATTGTGTTGTTTTATTTATCACTAATAAAATCTGCATGCGTCTAAAAGGTCGTCGAGTGATTTAATTAATATAATTATTCACGATGAATGCTTGATTTATCCCACGTACTACATTGAAGTACTAACAATTATTTTATCTCGGCTCTTCAGGCGTCCTTGCCGATGTAGGCCACTGTGTCGCCTTCGTTTCGAGCACGTGTAGGTATATAAACTAATTTAACATAGTGTTGAGGATTCAGTCTTCTCCAGAAATTGCAAAGGGTGCTTAGGCTTACGCGTAATTTCTGTGTCGCCTAAGCACCCTTTGTAATCGATTCGACCAACGTGCAACAAAAAGATTTTGTTTTACTATGGCGCACACATATAAGCCGCGCGCGGTGTGGTGTGTGAAGATAACATACTGTGCACACTTTCTACTATGTCCTTAGGAATTGCAGGCTATCAAGCCGCAATATTCATCTGATGTCACCTTGAGTATAGGTACCGGTAAAGTTCTTGACCATCGGTCGACAGTGTGGGTTCGCGCATGTGCACTTGCTTATGACCAATAGCGCGCGCAAATCTCCTGATCTTCTGATCGAGCAGGCATGTCAAAATTCGTGTTCTGGCAAACCCCACCCGGTAGTCAAGAAGTTTGCCGGGGCCTGTACCTAATTTTGATATAGGGAACAGAATAAATAAAGGACTCAGGAAAATCTACCAAGACAAATAGGTATATTATGCAAAATCACATTAGAATGCGTATGAATGGTTCAATAACGTGTTTTCTTAACTGCGAATTTGGGGGTGAATTTTGAATAACAAATTACAATGAAGAGTCAGCTTGATATCTCTTGTTATTTATGATAAACTGTTTTACGTCAGTAGGTAAAGAGTTTTGTAGACAAAGCCTTATTTATATGGTGTTATTTATACAGTATGATATGATATGGTTTGTAAGAGCTGTATTTCATTATTGAAATTGTGCTAGAATAGTGTTGTTGTTGTATGGTAAATAATACATACAGCTTTTTTGCGTGCGTCATAGCTATGTATTTAGAACTAGGCATAATGACTTTGGATTAAGTGCACGTGCATGTAGGTTAAATCGGGGTCGGTGCATTTTTTATTACTTTGGACCCGGCTTAGCGTCGCAGAGTCATTAACCTTTTGTCATTCACATCATCGATTCCTCCGTTTAATTTTCTTACAAAAGGTATTTATACTGTTAAAGACATCAATAATGTTGATTTTCCTCATTAATAACATGAGCACTTTGAGAATACTTCATGGTTGAAGATACATATATGTATTTTGAAGTGAACTGTTCCCTTAAAAGAATCGGTACACATTACGCAGTTACCTATATCGAAGCATAATATAGAACATGTATAACTAACTACATTACCTATAGCTAATGCATTTCCTTCCACCATAAAAAGGTAAAAACCCGTAAAGATCTGTGTTTCGTAAAACTTGTGTTTAGTGACCGCGTTCCTCGTAACTGGTAGTATTTATCTTATAATTATTAACTGTTAATCAAGCTAACATCGTGCTATTACTCATTGCGATGCTATTTAATATTGCTACACTCTTGAATTCGCTGAAAATACCGTTAGTGGGCCAATATGGCGTGATTTATACCTTAGTATCACTCGTTAAGTATATTCCTGTACATTAAAATAAGCAAGAATTTGTAATACAAGTTGATACTTTCACAGTACTCAAGACAGCAATTATTTGTATATTAAATTACTGATCTGAGTTAGAGGTACTTATAAAAAAATCAAATAGTAAGTAACTGTATCATATCATGTTAACAACTCTGCTAACTTACTCGTACATCTACATTTATGTTGCAGGGGCAACATTTTCTGAACGTTTGTTATATTTTACCTAAAATGTGTAAAAACTTAAAGCTATGTTTTTCTATTTTTCCCTATAAAAGTGAACAATGGTGCTATTCTTGCTTTTTGCTCCCATAAAATGACTCATAATAATGTTGGTCAAATATAGGGAAAGTGAACATTGACTTTCATATTCATTATTATTTATTCTTTCTACTTCCGTTTGATGACTAACTAAGCTGCATCAATTTTTTTTCCTGGGTAGGAAGGTTCGAAAACCCACAACTATTGGCGCACGGTATAGTATTACTACCAAATGTGTCAAGTGCCATCATCAAATAGTAATAGGAAGTGCTGTGCACCTGTGCTGTTATTGCATGTGCACTTGTGAATAGCGCAGGTGCTACCTATATCCAGAATTAAGCAAGGTTATAGTCGTTTTACGACGTCAATCAGCAAAGCTATGGATTCCAGTCGACGCTCATAAATGATTGTTCATAAAATATTTATTATGCAAGAAAGATTAACTCATCCGTATACCTACTAGGACATTTGAATATGTCAATTCAATGTCATCCATTTGATTAGCGCAAGAGGGATTCTTTCTTTAACGCTCGCGTTAAAGTGTCATTAATGTTTTAATTTGTATCATAAAGATTAAACACGATAAAAATTAAAAATATAAAATATCAGCCTTTTTTTTCGGAGGAGAATGCGTTTATGCACCATAACCGCAGGGTAGCTAAACCTGCGGCCGTGTGTGGGACTCGAGACTAGAGCGTCCACTACCCACTAAACTCCCCCGGTTCCCCTTCACACCCGATTGGGACGAGCCGGTGCCAGCGTTAGCTATTGACCAGCCATAAAGTATCAGCCTATTTATTGACCCATTGCAGGGCAACGGCTTTCATTATTGAAATCAAGTCATAGTCACACTCATGGGTATTCGCTTCATCATCACGCTTGCCTAATGTGAATTGGTGATCACAAATGAACGAGCCTTCTGAAGATGCCCGGAACAGTTTCCAACAAAATTACAATGGACTAACAATATCTATTGTCTAAATGATTGATACAATTTTTTTTAAAGTCGTTCAAGAATCAAGGATAGAACGTGAATAGGATCCTTGTGCAGGCGAAAAAATGTACTAGACATTATCGTCCGAATTTATTATAATACCTACCTATCAGATTTCAAGGTAATTTAAGCATTCGTGGTTTAGCTTCCAAGAAGTGTAACGTTTTTGTGCGCGCGTGTCAAATTGATTAGTACGTCCGTCTTATAATTTTATGACCTAGAAATTTATCTCTGTATTGTGATAAACCAACATTCATATGCTGTGTAATGCACGGTTATGTGTTTAAAGCAAACAGGTAATCGAGTTACTGCAAGGCTTCAAGAAGGTCGATGACTTTTCAATTCTTTACGTCGTTGTTAGCTTGCTTGTCTTACGTTGATAAGTAGGTATTTAGTAATTTTATACCATAAGGGTTGCGCTCGAGCCTAAAGGTGAGTATAGACTACAACATTTACTTGTATCAGAACATCGAGCATTCGCCATTTTGTTACAGCCTTTTTAAAAACCAACGAGCATATTGGTGTAACATTTCGTCGAGCATTTGCACGAGCGCGGGCGATGCGAACATTTCAAAAGAAGAATGAACGCAGGTACAACGAAATGTAACGGGTAAATGCACACTCGTAACACAACGCCGAGCATTCGCACGAACGTTACATTACACCGAAACGCTCGAGGAAATGTTGTAGTCTATACTCCACCTTTAGGGCTGACGGCAAGCGGTTACTGTCGCCTATGGACGCTTGTAATAACAGAGATATCATTCCCTAATCCATAATTTAAAAGGAAAATAATGTTTGCAGCAAAAAAGAATGTTCTTCCAACTAGCAACATCATGCACTCCCCAATTGATACCTTACTCACCAAAAGAAATGCAGCACAAAAGAAACGATGTGCTACTTTTTTTATACTAGGTCAGTTGGCAGACTGGCACGCAGCCCACCTGATGGTAAGCGGTCACTACGGCCTATGCCATTGAGGGTCG
This sequence comes from Mecyna flavalis, assembly GCA_949319885.1. Taxonomy (NCBI): domain Eukaryota; kingdom Metazoa; phylum Arthropoda; class Insecta; order Lepidoptera; family Crambidae; genus Mecyna; species Mecyna flavalis. The sequence goes on along the minus strand of OX439425.1, from coordinate 18,185,265 downwards.
TTTCACCTTGAAGCGTCCCTCAATGTCGTCGTCAATGTGCTGCCAGGCTGTAAACTCATCAGATGCCTTCAATGAACACTACGCTAACTTCAATGAGATTATACTCACAACTTTTGGAGTTAGCGTAGTGTTCTTTGGAGGTGATCTTCGAGCCTCTAATTTTAAGTGTACTGGCTCTCACATCAATATTTCCGGAACACAGCCAGAGCTGTTATGGCGGTAGATTTTACCTGTGGGGGTGGCTGGCCAGTTGGACTCTGAAAAGCCCTACCACCAACCCCCAAGGTGGGAAACGAACCCACGACCTCCGTGTTTTCACACCCGAGCGGCTTAGCCACTGTTCCTCGGAGGCGGTCAAACTTCACTTTGGTCTTCTGTAAACTCGAGGTTATACCAGAGGCGTCATTCGCGAGTCCTTAGAACTTCAAGGGAAAACCCACGGTATAAAAAATTCACAGATCTCGTGCCTTTCACGACCTTCTGGTACATTGGAAATGCACTTAGATAGAATAGAATAGAATTTTATAGAATAGAATAGAATAGAATAGAATAGAATAGAATAGAATAGAATAGAATAGAATAGCATAGAATAGAATAGAATAGCATAGAATAGAATAGAATAGAATAGAATAGAATAGAGTAGAGTAGAGTAGAGTTGAGTAGAGTAGAGTAGAGTAGAGTAGAGTAGAGTAGAGTAGAGTAGAGTAGAGTAGAGTAGAGTAGAGTAGAGTAGAGTAGAGTAGAGTAGAGTAGAGTAGAGTAGAGTAGAGTAGAGTAGAGTAGAGTAGAGTAGAGTAGAGTAGAGTAGAGTAGAGTAGAGTAGAGTAGAGTAGAGTAGAGTAGAGTAGAGTAGAATAGAATAGAATAGAATAGAATAGAATAGAATAGAATAACATTTATTGGTCCATAATATAGACACAGTAATTAACAGACATTATAAACACATAGATAGGGCAAACTATAATGAAAACAACTCTTTGCGCAAGAGATACACAAGGGTTAGTAGCAGGTACCGTCGAGTAACGTTATTTTTTATAAGCGGACGCCCTTTAACAATGCTAAGTTTTTTTCGCCTTTTGCACACACGCTTTCGTCCGCCAGATGTGGAATTATCAGCATTACCCAAGCCACGCTCGGCTGCCCAAATTCAAACCCAATTTTATATGTAATTTTAAAGATTTTGTTTAGCAAGTCTAAGCAATTTGTTATGACGATGAAAATTTCCCTGAAGTACAAATTTTAAACATAGTATGTTTGAATACAAGGTCGTCTCGATGTGTTTTATGCCGATACTGCCATTAACGATGCGATCGCAGGTGTCCGAGTTCTGCGTGACCATGTACGGCGTGCCCAACCCGAGACATTGACGCCTCGGAAGATAGCCGGTAGCCGTATTCTCCATCTTGTGCAATTTCTGCAACCTACTCGTGCGCTGATGAATATTAGCGCAACCGGTGATCATAATATTATCCTCCGCCAAGACGTAGCCAGGCAAACGTCGTCCCTTACACACATTTTACTAGCACATGTGCTTCATTTGGTGACCTACTATTGAGTTATTTTCACAACGTTACGTTATTGTTGATCACAACTGAAAAAATATAACGAATATTTTATTAATAATATTAACTTCATTTTGCCTTATTCCTATTAAAAAAATCAAACTTATACACATAATAGTCATTAATATTAATCTTCCAACCGTTATCAACACTTTACGTGACTTATCAGTCCACGCGCCGGACAACTCCGATAGAAAGGGCGCTACTACCACCTAAGCGGTTATAGATAGCGAGGTCTCGTTTTTTGTAAACTGTAGCCCAACTAATTATCCCGATACCTTTTTTTTATTTTGTCTCTATCTTTTTTCGTTTTTGAGAAATCGTTGATTCAAGTTGAGAAAACCGTAAAAAATCACAACATTTTTCGACATTTTTGCACTTTTTCGAAAAAGTTTTTGAATTTTTCAAAAAAAAAAATCACCATCTTATAAACCTTGTCAAGACGCGTCTTTTGACACCTTGTTTACCCACGTAACCCCAGAATTGACGACACCAGAGCGATGTCGCACTTTCGCTGAAATTGGCCCCCTACCAACGCGATCGAAAAAACATTTCCAATGTTAAAACAAGTGGAAGTGTTATACGACAGATTTACAACCGAGATATTCGCAAGAGCGCAACAACGAGCGCAACAAAACCGACCCAACTCGATGACAACTACGACTAAGCTCGAGTAAGCAGTATTCGGCGTACTTGCGGCAAGCGTGCCCCGCCCACTTCGCACTTCCACTTGTTTTTTATTCCGTGGGAAAACCTAATATGTAGGCAGTAATGAGGTAAGATCTTCTAGCTACCACCAACACCATGCCACAGTATAACAGTAGATATCCCACCAAAAACATATATGTAAAAAATGAGAGCCAAGTTCAATACAAAAATTATGTTTGGCTGTGGGCTTCGCCGCAAAAAGAATAGAGATCTAAAATGAGTGCTAAGTTCAATGATCTTAAAGTAGGTTAGATTTGACTTGGCAAGTAGGTTAGGGTTTGCAACTTTATGTCAGTCAGCACTAATTTTTACGACTTTTTGACCTTCATATCTTTATAACCGTTTGAGCTAGCTTCATGAAATTTAGGCTTCTAAGTGTCCTTATGGATCTCATTAAACTCACGTAGTTTCATGTGTTTACGTTAAATAGGTTTAAAGTTATAGAAGGGTCAAAAGTTACACCAAATGGTTCGTGTAAATAAACTGTTGGGAATCGTCAGCTGTACGATCCTTTTTTGTATATTGTTTATGTTTTTATACTTTTTATATTTATTGATGCTTTTTTATTATTTTACTGTCAGATTGGTTTTTCGATGTGAAGTTGCAAGACACGATTTGGAATAAATAATTTTATTCGTTTCATTTTTCCACCACAAGCAGTTACATCGCCTACATAAACACTTGGCGCTGGCTAGCCCGTTTCTTTGCTTGAACTTGGCTTGATACGCTGCCGCGTGTCTAGATCCTTATGTAAAACTGACCACGCGCTCCCCAGATTGAGCTCAACAACGAAGCTAAACAAAGCACATGTTACTCGTATGAAGTGCTTCTTTACTGTGATCTTCTGTACGGTGAAAGTAAGTTCCTAGAGGAGCGGCTCATTTGAATGGAAGATCCACTCTAAAACTTCTTAATTTTTTGGCCGAAAATGAATGCACTGACATCGTTAATACGATAGGGAGGGACATCTAAGTAGCGTCAAGCCTTTATTAGTTTATCCTTTGAATGAACCTAACCTATATACCAAATGATCGATCTTAATATTTATTCCCAGGATTAGATGATAGATCTAAAACGAATTCTCTTCATTGGCAGTAATTCTTATTTACTTGAAATACTTAATTTTATGTATGTCATTCTAATTTTTTTGATCCCTTGCTTTTCGTCTTTTGAAAAATAAATCTGACATGATAAAGTTAATTTACGTACTCGTATTTTATTAATTGATTTGAATTATTACTAAAAAGTTGAAAGGTAACTTGATTATAACAAAATATGTAACAGGAAAAACATCGACCTTTAACATTAACTCTATTGCTTTTAATAATTATAAATAGAAAACCCTTAGTCCGTAACAGAAAGAGCCTAAGCATATTTTTTCGAATACTGCATTGAGATCTAATCTACGTCCCATCAGTATCACCCATGTCGTGGTGCCCCAATTCTGAATGACTGCATTAAATCTCTCATCATTATCAACAGGAGCACTGCGACAATTGGTGGACCAAACGATTCGACATTGATAGTTAAGTAGCTAACTGCATGGCTTAAAATGCACATGTCGTGAGTGGAAACGATCGCACGCCACGGCAGGAACGCAAATAACATGGTTAGAATAATAGCTAGTCGCATGCAGGCATCAGGTTAACGCAAATAGGGAAGAAATGAATTGCATGGTTGCGAAGGTAGGTAAGAATAAGAGTGACGATCTATCAGAAACCTATAAGTAAGTTTGTGGTATTTTTTACTGGAGCATTTTTGTTTTCGATAATGGATAGCTTATAAAAATAACCTATTATGGATAACCATAAAACTAATTACATAAACCTTTCAACTGAGTATTTTAAAGTTAAGGCTTTCTATTTGTAAAGTATAAAAAATGCATTGTAGACTAAAAACAAACGCATTTAAATAACATAAAATGAATAGAGTAAACTCTTTCTTTTGGTTTCAACTTTAAATGCCACTACTAAAGTAACAAAACAAACAATTAAAAGTAATAGGGCAAGCTTGCACGTCATTCTAATGGTTTAAAAGTAGTGCTCAGTCATGGTACCTATTTTGCAATAAAAAAGTAGGTAATCAAGCTAGATGCAAACCTAATTATTGTTGATCAAATATTCGATTACTAGCTATTGAAGCGTAATAAAATTATAACACGTGTATCGTATCGTACAGAAAATATAAATGTCTTACGCATTGTTTATGTCGAATGCAATGCTGATGCAGCTCAACTGTTCGTTTAGTTTAAATAGTTGAAGCAATTTCGCTTTATATACCGCATATAAGTTATTATTAGCTACTAGGAATATCTACTCACAGTGTATGATGTAATATAATAAAAAAAAAACACAAACAAAACACTACTCCAGGATCGCTCCTATTCTAGTACTGGCAGCAGGATCCAGGCACAAAGGAATGTCTCGCATTGTCCTCGGGAGATGGCCGCAGGTAGACGGACTGGTAAGGTAATAAAATCGTCTGCGCGTACGCTACGCACCATATGGCATGCGCGCGACCGGTTCCCTAGAATACCATGTAAACATGAATGAACTTCGCTAAATGTAATATTTGTTTGTCCTCGTCTAAGGTGATATCGTTATCAGCTCAACGCCTTCCGCAACGTTTATTTTGATTATTTTACATACACTTTGACACAGATAACCGAGACGCAGAGCGAGACAGGAATGTGCTCCTAGAATTTTCAGTGTCTCATATGCACTAATACTATAAATAGCGCAGGGCATGTACTTAACTGAAGTATTCTCAAATCGAAACGACGTCTGAATATTCTAAGAGCACATTTTACATATTTTCAGCGAACCGTAAATTAACACGGCGATATTTAAGGGAAAATAAAAGCTCTCGAAGCGGGCAGTGTCGGATCGATTCTCGGTACTAAAGTGTCAATGTCGCTAACGCGTGTCAGTTTACGGTTCGTTGAAAGAGAAAATGTATGTATAATGAATGAAAACACTCACCTCGTGCGAGAAGGTTGGCAGGTTATAGGTTATGCGATGAATACACTGAGCCACGTGCTTGTATATTTAGCGTGCGGTAGGCACGGTACCAGCCGGCGCGCGGGTTAAAATCAGAATGAGGGATGGACACCGGCACCGGCGAGCGAGCGAACTCGAGTACGCACTGCAAGCTGACATTACTGTTGCGTCACACTCCTCGACGTAGCACGAAGCGGACCGTTATACGTTGCTTTATCGCATACTTTGTACGCAGCTCGCACTATACAGTATGCACTTTCAGCGGCGCTCGCTGAACAACCTTTTATAATATTTATTGAGTTTGCAAATACATAATATGTGTGTTTGTGCATCTCTGTCTTATCTTTATAGGTAGTTTGGTATCTTATCTTTATAGTACGTGTCTAAGTTTCATGGTTTATTGTTGGTAACTAAAATATCGCACTTTTTGTTTTGACGCCTATTTGTTTATAAAAGGTATGATTTATTTACACGAAACGTGCTCGTTATGTCCATTATTAGTCACTTGTTAATTAATACAGAGGAATGAGAATGATATAGTATTTTCGTTAATAACAGTGATATATTAATTGTAGGTACGTAAATTGTACTATTTCAGATGATTTTATTTAGACGAGCTTATCCACATTTTCAAAAACAATATACCAATGCAAGATATTTTACACTGCATCACTCATGTTCCGTATCTAAAAGAAATATAATAACAGTAACAACATTAACAACGGTTTTCACAAAATGAAATCATGAAATAATAACATAAATTAAATGTTATTTGAGTTATTTCAATGAACTAACTGCCCATTATGTTATTTTATATTTTTTAAAACACAGTAGGTAGTTCAAACGTTTGGTACAAATACCTAGGATTATCACTTTGTTCTCTAATCAATTTTACCTAATCAAAAGAATGTCACATTTGATAGATTACACGATATATGGTCAATCTATAAAATATCGAATAACATCGAAAGCCTGTCTGGTGTCGAAAAGTCACAAGATCACGTGTTTATTTATATATTTCATTATCATGTCTCAACGTCGATTATGTTTTATTTTAACAAGTCGACTATTCTATATTTTTCGCAGTTCATAGTCGAATAACATCGAAATCTTCAAATTCATATTTTTATCGTTTGATACTCTTTATTTTTTACAAAAATACCAAGTTAAGAAAGGAAATATAATCTGCTCATTACTGCTAAAATGTTCATTTATAAATCTAGACTTTTATATGTGGATTTATAAATAACTCTCTCCTTTCTTTCTCGGAGCGTACCGTCAGTATAAAACTTAATACAAGTCTGACAAATAAGATCGGACCCAACGAATTCAATATCGTTGATCGGACCTCATTCCATTGCAATGAGCTTGATAACTTGATAAGTTTGTTTATGTAAATATTATTTATCTGTATGTAATTTTTTTCTGTTACTTTCTTTTTCTTTTAATATTATGTAGAAGTGTTTTGTTTGACCCGACATGTAAAATTTTCTTAGCAAAATTTTATATTTTGAGGTGATAAAGTGTATTAGAAGCCTTTGGCTTACGGATGTGCTGTTATTTTTTCAAACAGTTTATTTAACAAAGTCATCGTAATTTTCGTGGGTCTAACGAGCCGAGCACGAGCGGAGCGCAAGCCGAGCGAGCCGCCCTGCTCGGACAAATGTGGACGCACAACGAGCCTGCACTGCAAATCCGTTTGTGTTCGTCAAAAACCGACAATAGGCGGAGCACAGTCGAACACGAGCCAAATGCTCGAAGCACGCTCGTTCGAAGCTCGAAGTCACTACACGAATTTTGGGTCGGCTCGTGCTCCGCTCGTGCTCGGCTCGTGCTCGGTTTGTTAGCGTAGACCCACCTTTAGCGCTTTTCCGAAGACGGGTTGCACTCGAGCCATGATTAAAGACCTCACTAATTTGTAGCGATGTCGTCAGAACTCTGTTAACGTGGATGTGATTTATGTGGATCAAGACAACTCAAACACGTGTACACACCGTTCCCTTTACCCGAGGTTTTCTTGCGAAGCTTTCCCCTAACACCAAGCTAGGAATAAAAAAAAATGCAAAAACAATTCAAACTATCGATCTCACATTCTCACCTTACAATGGTATTGTAACCACTTTTCAAGCATAGTCCGTTGGTTTTACTATATTCAACAAGAGTGCTTCATTAAAAACATATAGTGATATTTTATCAATCACTGTTTACGATTACGAATTGTAATTTCTGTTATGTGATAGATAACCCTCGCATACACAAATACATTACAGTCATGCCTAGTTATAAAATGTGCAAATTCATGAGGCTTAAACTCACGCTTGGTCAAGCTCGATACTTGCTCGATACTCATTTCGTGTTACGATCACCGTGACATTCGAAATTCACCTACGTAGGTACAGGAGAGTGACGTCATCTCGACAATCGATAACAGTGAGTTAAATAAGTTTCATCACAGTAACTAACGCTGTCGCTTCATAGCTTCAAGGACAACTTGATAGTTCGCGTTTTAAATTCACGCGTATCGGTAGGTATTTGAAAGTCGTGAATTTGCAAACCGGTTTTCAATACTCTTCATTCAATTTTATATAGAAAAATATTAGTTGACTGAAGGTCAAATCTCAGGTCTTATTAAACAGTATTCTAGAATTTGGAACATTTGCACGTTGGTAATTATTTACTGTAGGTAAGTTCAAAGAAAAGGTTTCGGACATAGAGCCGAGAGTCCGACGAATTGTGTCGTTATTTTAATCCTACAGTTGAAGACGTAATCTTTCCTTATACCTACCTACAATTGGGTTTTTCTTACCCTAAACCGTTTTACGTGGCAATTAATAAATTAGGTTTTCACTTGTGGCTTTCTCCACAAAGTATTTGCTTTGTGGTTTTCACACCCAAAAACTTTTCCATATTTATTTAGTAGAGTTTCTTACAGCGGAAAACTCAATGAAATAAACTCAGTGAAATTAATTAACTAGCGTTTTCTTTTTATAATAATTTGAAAAGGCCCAGAGTAGTTTCGTTTACCCCAAAGAGAAATCGAGGCTGACTCTTCGCTATGATTTGTTTGTTGTTGTCACCGTCGTCCCGGTGACAAGATCCATGATCGAAGTTCGTCGTTTCGTCGCGTGTGGGCGATTACTATGTATGAAGGTAAGTACAGCAAATAGGGTGACAAAAAAGAAATAACAACTGTCAGTATAATCGACGATGTTAGTGGACCGTGAAACATTATTAAAAAAGTTTATACTGTAGGAGACTTTTCTTGTCGAAATCGGTATAGACGGTGAAGAATCAAATAACAACTTACATAATAATTTATTACATAACCAAGTGAAAAAAAATCGTAGACACCTAATGGAAATAATAATATACTGATTTTAAGATTTTTTGGTAGTTTTTTTCTAAATTGTTTGCAGCTATTTCAAAGTTGTGATCGGCTCTCATTATGTCTATGCAATGTTTTTATACAAGTTGAATTGACCCACTTTTATGAATTGCTTACATATTTATGGACAGTAGATAATATTGGCAAGAAGAATGGACATTTACACTTACTTCTTATGAGTATTATTAGTAAAGTAATTAGCTATCTACATAAGTAATTATCTGTTTAAAAAAGCACAAATTATTTATGTAAAAGTACATACAAAGTATTTAACTAGGTAAACATTAGTGATGGGCCGACTATAGTATTTGCCGACTAACCGACTAGCCGACTATTCGGTTTTCAAATTGCCGAATAGTCGGCCGACTATTCGGCAGTGTCGACTATTACTGCGTGACGTTTTAGTCGTTGTTTTTCCGCAATACAATGAGTCTTAGTAGTACAATAGATTATAAAAATTTTTTTTAGTCAAATCAAAAGTTTAACGATTGTGATAGACGAAACTCGAACCAATAGTACTAGCTGCGTCGCGGACAGTCACCGGCCCGGAATAATTGCCCTTCCCGCTTATCAAAAAGATGATGATTAACTACATATTTAATAACATTTTTTTGATTTCCATTTTCCCTTCAAACTTAAAAAAACAAATAAAAAAAATACTTGCATGAATCAATAGTACTACTAAGGGTGAAGGGGTCCCCTATATGAGTGCAAAAGTTGATAGTTCGATTCGATTTTCATTATATCGAACACGCTATGTCGATAATTCAGTAGTACGATGTTTTATTACATCGATGATTTGTTAGTGCGATGTAACCGTTTATGACCCGTGGAACACCTAAGTGGTTCACCTAGGTGTTCCACGGTTACTAACGTTTGTGCGAAAAATCTTGTTGCGAAAAACCATACAGCGATTGCTTATTAGTTAAAGCCTGTGACTTTTAAAATGACGGAGTTTCATACAAACTTCCCCCCTAAAAACTCTTTTTACCCCCTTGGGAGGTGAATTTTTAAAAGCCCCTTCTTAGTGGGAACTTACGCATTATAAAGAATCCCTGTAAAAAATTTCATTTCCTTAGGTCTTGTAGTTTAGGCTGGGCGTTGATTGTCAATCAGTCAGTCAGTAAGTACATTTTCTGTTTTGTATATGTATATAGATTGGCACCGAGTACGACATTTAGATAGGGTATTATCTATTTATTTAACTAAGTTATAGTTATCGTTTTTGTGTATATATTTCAAGAACAGATTGGGTTCAGCAGACCAATTCCTCAAGGTAGCACCTATTCACAAGTATGGTATGACTCTCAATCATCTGCCAGCACCTTAAGCCAATTTATTAACCATAATAGTCACGAAACGTCGAAAAATCGCGCGTACATTGAACATTCTTTGTTAATATTGAAGGTGCTGAATAATATTATAATGTGAGGCAACTGTTCATTAAGTCAACTTTACTTAGACAACACTGTAAACCTCTACCTTGTATCATATCAAGACGACGACAAGCTCCTGTATTCCTGGTACCAAAATGTAAAACTCTATTCGCTTGTAGCTTTCATTTTTACCTCGGTCCATGGCTATATAATCGAATAAGCCGTCTTCATTCACTACGGGATAAAAATTACTATGAATGCAAGGTAACAGTGTCGGCTTATCTATCAGCGTTGGATTATGCGGCTACAGAGGAATTATTAAAACCATAGGACACGTGCATGATTATTTACTATTTTTATTTATTAGCTATATAATATATTATGTATAAATATATATGTATGTATTTGTGTTATGTATGTATGTGTGTATATATATATTGTATATATAAATATGAACATTGTGCATCTAGTTTTGTATATATGGTAATATGTATCAAGTTCGAATATGTAATATAATTATATTGTAATGCGAACCTTGTGTGTATGTATATAATTATATTATCGCTTAATGCGTTTACTTACACACGAGGAACGTAATTAATAATATACTGGAACTATAAATTAGTGCAAAATTGTTTCGTTATTTCGATTAGTTGTTAAGAGTTTAGGTTAATTATACTTGGCCATACTGTCTTATTTGCCTATACTGTACTGAGTCACTAGTTGACGACGATCCTACTCTGCCGCAACACAGTTTTTAACTAGCGCGGAGGGTAGTTGTCATCTTCTACTACCACTATTTATGTATGCAAATTAATAATATGCTTGCTACAACTGTAAAATCATTGTATAAGGTCAAATAAACTATTTCTATTTCTATAATATAAATTATATACTATAAATTTTGCCGAATAGTCGGCGAATTTTGCCGACTAGTCGGCGAATAGTCGGCCCATCTCTAGTAAACATACATTCTAATTCTAAATAAAAGGATTAACTAACTGGCTAACGCCCTAGATTTGCTGCTAGTTTTTATTTCAAAACAGCTAAGACTGCGGTTAGTGCCATGCTGTAATAGTCGAAGCCTAGATTACACATAGCAAGGGTACTGGTAAATGTTAAGAGGCAAGTAAAAAGTATGTTTCAATGGGAAATTTTACCGTCATTAGGTCAAATTCTGAGGAAAAAATTATGCAATTAACATTTGCGTTCATTGTGTAAGTACCTATTTGGTTGTTAATATTTTTCAGTGGGTAGCCTTTAAATGTCATGAAACCACTGACCTCTATGGTCAATGTAATGGGGGCATAAACTTAAGATAATATTAATTCCATGAATGGGGGTCAGTGCATGAAACCCAAAACCTACCAGAGATTCAATAACAAAAAAACATGACACAAACGGTTTGTTGCCCTAAATAACAAACATTGCCCTATAAAAGCTTCATCACTTTATTAACATAGGCACATAATATGTAACAATTAAGTTGTGAATTAGAAGAATGTAGGAATGTAGTCATGACTAATAAAGAGGTATGTAGTCGCCGAGCGTGGTTTTCATGATATTTCCCGATCGCCCGCGCTGTTTCACAATTCGTTTACCGCGAGCGAAAATGTCTGTTAATGAGTCGTCATGAAATTCTATACATTTTCCACATTTGCCGCGCGGGCCCGCATGAGCGTAGCCTCTCGGCGTCTGCGCTCTCAGACGAAAGCCCGCCAATTGTTGCATCATTCACGAACAACTACTTTCCACTCAATAACCTTGTCCGTTCAAAATATAGGTAACCCTTCATTTGTGAGTCAAGGTTGGATTCTTTTTCAAAGTAAAGTATGACTACCTCTGTAATACACATTTTTGCATGTATTACATGGTGCTTTCTTATTCTAATAACATAGATATTTTTCCTGTTTAAATAATAGACTGGTACAATTTCATTGTCCATAGAACTACAGAATACAGTGAAGTGTGTATCTATAGGATTATTAAACCTAAGTATACTGTGTTTCAGTTATAAAGTATGACCGGTTGTTAATAACTGTTTAAGTGTTTAATTACTAACTCAATGAAATGATAGCATCATACTTAAGATCATTTAGGGACCGCCCAGCTGGAACCCAATAAGTTTTGAAATATTTTTTAATTCTATAACACAGAAAACTGTTACATATGACTTGTATACAAAGGAGAATATTTTTGAAAGAAGGAAGTCATTAAAGAGTTTCTTGTCAGTTTTTCTCGATAGAAGCAACATTGAAAATAAAGTACAATTCATAGGCATAGGTAAGATATCTGAAGCCTGCATGAATAACGAAGAATACTTTGATTTCGATTTTTAGTTGGGTTTAGAAAGCCAACAAATAAATTGTATGCCAAGAGGAGCCGTTGTATTGCCCCATTATTAAAAATGAAATTATATTCTTCGTATTTCCGTCTATTTCAGTAAACACAATAGGTACTACTAGCACTTACGCTACTTTGGAGTCGGATAGATTAACGTGATTTCCTATACTTTTGTTGTGTGTTACATATTATGGCGCGTATTAATGACAGATACTTCGTAAAACACAACGTAATTGCTTCTCGTAAGATGACTGTTAGTTATTTATTTATAACTTCTGTTACATGCGCACATAAAAATGTCAAGTAAAAATAGTAAATGGAATTAGAACATAACATAAAATACTGATAAAACCAACGACGATAGTAATAATTTAAGATTTTTGAATTTATTGTTAATCTTATAGAAACGCAAGTAGGCTCTGGTATTGTGTAATTAAAACAAGATTGTGCTTTCTAAGATTTGTGTTTAGAAACATGAACAACTTATCAATGAATTAAAAATACTTGTGTAAAATTACTTTCAAATGCTTAGAAACTGAATGATTCTGTAAATAGCTGTCGCAAAGTTCGATACACTTTGGCGGTTCGCCAAAAAGAATATACTCAAATAACTTTGGCCTATTAACACACTGCAAGCAATACGGAAATGTTGAACTTTTTAGAACTTCCGTATTTAGGCAATATTTTTAAATGAAGCGGTAAGTGGTCTTTCACAAATCTTACATGAATATTATTTCAGGCCAACGTAGAAATGGCAACAATGCTTTTTTTTTATCATTGGACTATGCTAGCACTTGACCACAAAGTTGTCTGATGTTAAACAACTATGCGGTCTACGATGGAGCGCGCTTGCTTAGGAAAAGCCGGTTAATTCTGGCCTTAAAGAGCCCCAAGTTGTATTGTGTAGGAAAGACAGATCCCGGCAGAAATTTTGTGAGTTTTGTTATAGCTTAGGCCAACCTCGAAGCTTCGGCGCTCCTAGGTTGGACTGGTTAATCCTAGGTGTGACCAAGGCCTTCAGGCCATCTCCGAAGTAGGTACATTTCAAATTTCGACCTTTGACTGAAATATTTTTAGTCAAACCTAGGAGTTCCTAAGTTTTCAGTCAAACGTCGAAAGTCCCGTCAATAGGGGACTACAGTAATACTTAGGACATCAAAAAATATTAACGTTTTACGTACTCTGTTCAACTTTATCTCTTCCGTGATGATGACAGCAACTTAACTGCTCCAGCACTATGTAAATGTTGCCATAATGATTAGTCAAACATTATCATAAGACAATGTCCTACTAAGTTATACTGTAGTCTCAAGTAGGTATCCCCCATTGACTGTAATTAATCTCGACTCTGAACGATATACCTAGGTTAGAATTCGTGGGTTTTATTATTTTGTTCATTTTAATCAATTTAAAATGCTTTCAAAGTTTCAAATATACGGAGTTAATACCTTATTGAAGTTTGACTGGTTGAACTTCGATATTATAAAATTGAGTACGACGTTTAAGACTGCTCCCTTACCCTCAGCCCACGCCTGGTTACGGCCATGCAAAGGGCTTTGAATAATACGTACCTTGTATTAATTTATGTATTTAAAGTAACATTTAAATACATAAATTAATACTATACATACAATGCTTTACGTACAATATATTTAATTAATAATATACAAATTATTAACAGCTACGTCAAAACATGTCTGTCGGTGGTCGTCCATTGGAAATAATTTCCCGTGTGACTTGACTTGTATGTCACTGAAATTCGATAATTTCGGTGAAGGAAGTAATCACATTTAAGTAATTTTTACATTGTTATTTAATGCTTAGCATTTTTCTTAGTACTATGAAGCACAGCTAGACACCTTTTTAATGCTACATCAGTAAGCAGACAAGCACACAATCCACTTGATGGTCGTCAACGGCTTCTACGGCCTATTCCATTGAGGGACATTTAAACAGAACACGCACGCACTCCATTTTCTTCCATACTAGGTTCTTTTGACTTTTGATTTTCGAAACTTGATATTAAGTTTACTGGCTTCCACATAAGTATTGCATGAAGTCAGCCAGAGCTAGCCTTCTAGCTAGCTAGTGGTAAAAATAAAAATACGATGCAGTAAAACTCTAAAAAGTTCTATTCCCAATCATACCCTCAGAGGACATCGAGTTTAAATAAAACCAGGGAGGTCGCTATCTTTAGTCTAAAATATAAAAACATATAAAAGGACAGGTCGGCAATGCGCACGAGATACCCCTGGTGTTGCAGGCGTTCATAGGCTACGGTAACCTTACCATCAGGTGGGCCCTCAGGTGGGCCGTACGCTTGATTGCCAACTTTATGGCATAAAAAAATACTACTGGTTTTGAATGGCGACGTTAAACTATTTGTTTAAAAAAAATGTTTTGTTTACGTACCGTTTTACGAATAACAACTTCGCAGGTAAAAGATTTCTTTCAATTGCGGATTGTTTAGATTCTTTCTTTAAAAGATCGTCTGTTAATTCGTAGGTAGGTAGGTACTTAGTTTGTTAGTAAAAGGATAAGCGCAATGGGGTACTATTGCAATTTTAGTAGGAATACAACATTTATCAGAGTGAAATTTTTGTTTTGCTCTACTCTTAAGTGGTTTGCTGTACTAGCTAGCCTGCATTGGCTGCATTGCACAGGCAACACTGCTCCCGACGAGTGGCAACGACCAGACGCTCTCGGCCGTTGCTGTCCAGCCTCCTCCCTCCGCCGGGGGGAGCCCTGTTCTGTCTCTGGTTGTCAGGGTCTATCCTAGCTCAGAGACGCGGACGGATGGTGGATGACACTTATTTAGTGCCAACCTACCCGGTGACGTAACGGGGCGGGGCACCGGGGTGGTTGGTACCGACTCGTTATTGAGAGTGGAAGTTAAATCATTCTCTCTAATATATTTTTAAAATAAAGTGTAGGCTCGAATATAATAACGAAAATCCATGCGAACATTCTTGGTTGTTATTTTTGTTCCTCAAGCCAATACCTATGTGACCTTATTAGTAAGTCGTGTTATAAATTAGCTTTTGATATATAAGTAAGTCCAGTAAACCCATTTTCGGGATCAAGTACCCTGTTTCACCCGGAAATAATGAAGCTTGCCAAACATGAAAAAATATTTTTTCAAATTCGTTCAGTAAGTAGTTTCAGAGCCTAGCCAATACAAAAAAACAAACATCAAATCTTTCCTGTTTATGGATTATTCCCGACTGCCCCTACCAAATCTGCCCCCAGTAGGGGCAGTCGAAACTTTTTAGTTCTGTCTGCCCCTAGTGGGGGCAGACGGAACCTAAACTAGTTCCGTATAGCGCCTTTCACATCAATCATAGCAATACGTCAAATAACAAAATTATGTTCATATTAATAGAGTCAAGTTACAAATACGAAGGGTACAATAACAAGGGTTACATGCACCTCTGTCAAATATTTTCCAGATAATTTATCTGTCGGTTATTTTAGATGCTGCCTCTTTCGTCAATTTATAAAAAAAAACAAGATGTCTGATTTCCGACTGATATGCTTATAGGTTGATTAACAGGATCTTATCCAATGAATCTTGTCCTTAAAATATAAATATTAATTCCATGGAGGCGCCACATAAGCTATGGTTATAGCAACATTGGGTTGCTATGGTTACTCTTACAAACAACTCACAATATCCAATAGTAACAAGGCACCGTTGACAATTGACATCACACTTTGACAGAATAACCTCAGAACCTGAGCTCAGAACAAGAAAGAATAACCTCAGAGAATAACAATGAATGACATCTTATTTTTTCTATAACCTATTTGATTGTTGCCACTTGAAGAAATTAGTTCCAATATTTTTCCGCAATATGGCGAGGTTTTTTATATTCCTGGTCAGGCTTCCCTTAGTCCACTAAAATCCATTTAGGTACTACTATAAATAGGTACATGAGAGAGCATTATTAGCTATTCGATTTTCTGTCTATAGATCAAATTTAAAAAGACGATTGAATTAAGCAAAACAACTTTGATTTTTGATAGTTATAATTATAAAAATACTGCTTTTTACTCTTTTTATTTTACATTCCTTGTGACACACATTGCATAACGGTGTGCGACAATAAACCCTCAAATTATGAGTGTGTTGTTGTCATTTAGCATCTTCACATACAGCATCGCGATCTCTTAGACTTTTTCCTCTTAGGCATGACCCCACGACAGGTTCTGCAGGGTACACAGCAAGGTATGTCTTCTTCTTCGCATTGGATCAGCTTGCAGGAATGCGTTGCTGGTTTCATTTTGGCTGGAGCACGTGGTGTAACCAACTCTACCTATGGAAATAATAAGGGATCTGATGAATTATTCTCTTGCAAATGATGGAACACTGATGTGCTCTAGTGTGTGAGTCTACAAGGACGCCTTAGACGCCAACGCAGAAGAGAATATGAAGGCGTTACTCTCTCCGTTGCGTCCATCTGCCTTCTACCCTAAAAAAACTACAGGAATGTAAGCCATTGGCTAACGAGGGTTCCCCTGTAATGTGAGGAAATATTATTAGGTTCATGTTCGTACCTCAATATTTCCAGTTCGGTTGGGCTCGTCGGTTTGTTTTCCTATTTTGAGAATGAAAACGTCTTTGTCCGGATGCAGAACTTTCTGCGCTTTCACCCCCTTGGGAGCGTCAGACGGAGTGACGTTGCAAACATTGCACAAGGTCTCGTGAGCTTCGTTCTTGCTGTACGTGAGCTCAGAGTTCAACTGATTTCTGTTAGTGAGAGCCTCGCAAATGTCATCGGGAATCTGTAAAGTAAAGAATTAGCTTTAATTGAAACGTTTCATCAGAGGCTTGACGCCAGTTCAACTAACTGCATAACACTTATATGAAGGTTTACTTAATTTGAAGAAACCCAACCTGGGTGATGCCGGTATATTTTATTCGTTGGTTTTTCATCGTAAGGAGATGCAGCTAAGAATTTCCTACCTCGAAGCTAAGTAGTAAGCTTCAAAAGTTTCAGTCACTTTGTTCACTTTTAAGACGATGTCTTAGCACGATTCCAAATTAGTTTTTCACCCGCGCGTCCCGTTGTAGGCGGAGCGCAACCGCCAATCAGAGAGCGCAGCGTGAATACAGTATACGCAAAACAAGCAGACAATTCCCCTCCAAACAAAAACTGGTAGTTTTAATATTTTGAGTAGGTACTGTTACGGGGTGGTCCAGGAAGATCTTTTTAAAAAAAAGGTTTTTTATTGCAACTGAATTTATTAATGAGAAAAATACACCAATTAATGTTAGCTCGCGACGGAAGCCTAATCCAATCTGAGGTTAATATCATTTATTGATTTTAACTGCGTTTGGTTTCCGGTTGCATTGACGTCAACGCTGTTAGTCAATGCAAGCGGATAGTCAGCAAGTTTATTTTTATGTAAATCCCTAAGAATTTCCGATATAACAACCCCCCCGTTAAGATCTCTCATCACGATTAAAGGAGATGAGAGATTTCATCTGATTAATTTGACATTTAATTAATAGCTTTTAATTGGACTTCCGTAAGAACTATGTTAAGTTTAAACTTTACACTGTAAGACTTATAATAAAGTGAGCTTATATCTAAATGTTATTTATTCCACTCAACATTAGAGAAGTTATGTATTAATAAAAGTAATATGGTAATAAACTGAACTGTGATATTGTAAATTTTAATTTGCTTGTATTAATAAGTAATTTTATAATTTATTTAAAAACTCTAATAGACAAAACTTTTGTTTTAAAGAATGGAAATATGTTTTATTTATCTTGTTTTTTATCAACCATAATTAAGGTTAATTTTAAAACTTAGTTATACTTAATTACTCTTAAGTTCTCTGGTTAGGAACACATTTCTCCTAACCGGAGATGGACTGATTATGTCCTCAGGATCTTCGGAAGATGAATCTTCCTTCACATCTCGAACAACTACAACACGTTTATTGCAAGAATCAGATCTGATCTTTTTGTTGTTGCACTGATTGAAGATCTTAATGCAACAAGGAGCTGTATTTGAGTTTTTACAAAACTTTTTACCGTATTTAAATAATACGTATAAAAATAATAAAATGCTAAGTAGATAACTAACCGACATGTAATGAATTCCATATTGTTCGAAATGTGTAGGACTTTCTAGCTTTGTGAGTTCATCTTCAAGTGATTCTAGATGGATGCTGGCATGTAACAATGAATTTAAGTCATGTATATTATCTAGCTTGGTGAAAGGTAATTTATTGATTGACTTGTTACGTTTGGTTTTTTCGCAACAGTCATCTAGTATAATATTAAAGTTGGAAATAGTATTGTTAACACCTTTTATGACAGTTTCTGTCCTAGGAATAAACTGTAAAGTTTTATAAAAAGCTTTGCAATCTTTAGGAAGCGCTAGTATGCCAGTACCCAAGAGAATTACATCTGTACTATCAGAATCACAGGTAATATGGCATTTGCCTGGTTCTGACTGAACAAAGATCCAACGATTGTTACTAATTCTGTGAAAGACATCAATTAGTCCATGGATAAACTTAACACTACAACTATCTGGTAACTTATCAACTACCTCTGTAAACAGAGTCGTTTCGCACGTTGGATTTGCGATTATTGAATACACGTTCACCATTTCACATACGTAGCACTTTTCACTGATCACTTTGCACTGGTTTATGTCCGTGATTTGTGAGTAAAACATGTGATCAGCTGTTATCGCAAGGTATGGACTACTCGGAGCGATAAGAGCGAATTTATCAGGTTTCGACATATCATATGATGCAGGTGACGGGACGACATTGTAAAGGTTGTAAATTTGGGGCAGGACTAAGGGAATAGTAACAATTATTATGATTCTATTTTGATGGTAGTAACATATGATTTTGGAGATGTCAATAAGCTCATGCATATTTTGTAAGGTTAATGAAATTGGTAATTCTGAGTGTTTCGGAAGACTATTTCTATGGTTATCTAATTCGTTATATAATTGGTAGGGACTAAGCACACTTGGATGAAGGATGTTTAATTTGGCGAACATTATAGCGTTGTTAACATCGTCAATATCGAATGATAGTGTTAAGATAATTGATTCAATAGAGTTTAGAAGGGAATTGACTCGAGATTTGATTTCTAACTTATCATTACTATTTGAGACTTTATCTAAAATGTCATGAATTATCTCCATATTTTTAATAAGATGTTGTTCATTCATATTTACTTTGGAGATAGAATCATTGAATGATTTAATTGTGTTTTTTATGACGTGTATGTTGTCTTTCATGAGGTGTGCCAGTTTCTTCTCATCAGACTGAACATCATTTATGGCCTGTGAGTATTTCTCTCCGTCTTCGGAGTCTAGAGTTCCGAAAAAGGTTTTTAATAGAGATCCGCCAAGGTCAATAAGACCTCTTTTAAAACGTCTTTGTGACGGTTCATCTGAAAGGAGGAATGAGACTGAGGAAAATTTATTGATATTATTCAGATGTTGGTTTTTTAACGCTATAATTGAGTTGAGACAATCGGAATTTACTTTAGAAGATATTAGAGAGTTACAGAATATGCCTATCTTTTCAATTAGTGAATCAACCTTTTCTAGGTTGGGGCTTATGTGACCTACATCGAGGTAAGTAATTATTTTCCAATTATTATTTATAAATTTTACATCTAAAAGTCTGTCATAGTACAGCCCTGAGCTTCCACGGATTTGCGTGACGTAAGCGCATGTGACGCGTGCATGCACTGACCTGTAATAGAACAGATAAGATTGATACAAATTAATCTATTTAAATTACGTCATAACTTACGTGTAGTCGCTTGCGAGTTTAATTTCGTCATAGTGATGACGTACGTGTCTTTTATTAATTAACACCGTGACCGTATGATTACCGTTTAGTTTTATTATTTTAAATGGGCCTTTCCACACTGGTGATAAGGCTTTATTCTGCTTGTGATGGCAGCGAATATACACCATATCACCGGCTTTGTAGGTTATAGGTTTTGTTCGCGAATCGTAATAAGTTTTAGACCTTTCTTTAGAGCTTTGAATATTTTCAAGGGCCTTTTGGCGACTGTAGTAGAGTCGATGATTTAAAGCTCGAACGTAATCGGTGTACGTATTATTATCGAGCGTGTCGATACTCGAAGGCAGATAGGGTTTAAAACCGAATAATAATTCTAGCGGTGCGAATCCGGTTGTACTATGTATGTTAGAATTATAAGCTATCATTGCGCTTGGGATGTAGAGATCCCAGGTGTTTTGATTTTCTCCTATATATGATCTTAAATATTCTTTAAGTGTCGAGTGGCTGCGCTCGAGCGCGCCACAGGTTTGAGGATGATAAGGTGATGCAAATATGTGTTTTATGCTAAATAACTTTTCGAGTTGTTTAAATAGATCTGAACAAAAATTAGTACCTTGATCGGTGATGATCATTCTAGGTATTCCCATGTGGGAGATATAGTTGACAAACACCTTGGCCGTTTCTTCAGCCGAACAAGATTGCATGGGATACGCTTGAGAAAATTTAGTTAGATCATCTTGTACGGTAAGTAAAAATTTATATTTATGTTCATATGTTTCAGGGAGAGGACCGACGAGGTCAAGAAAAACTTTTTCATTAGGACGGGATGCTGTGGATGTTATTATCATAGGAGCACGAGTCGTTTGCCGTAAGGGTTTATTGATTTGACATGAGCGGCAATTTTTTACATAATCTTCAATATCTTGCCGCATATTTTTCCACCAGAATTGAGACTTAATTCGTTCGATCATGCGGGAGATACCAGGATGACCAGCGAGAGGTGAGTCATGATTATCTCTGAGGATCTTCTTAACTTCGTCTGGTGTAGGATATTTAATAGAATTATGATAAATGTGTACTTTTATATGAGTGTGATGAAATAGGAATGCTATAATGTTATAAATTTTCGTAAATGATAATTTAGAGAAAGGATCTGTGAAATCTGAAATAGCTATTTCTTTCTCTTCTGAATACCAATATTTAATCATGTCTCTGTAATCTCGGAGAAGGTTAAATATATCTTTGTATGACATTTCATCGAAATGATTTAGTTTAACGAACAAATGTGTAAATACGTGTTTATCATTAGATGTTGAATAGTAGGAATAGAGTTCGCGTTCGATATTACGAATATCGGGAATGTCAGGGTCTGTTGTAGAGGCATCTATTATGTCACTACAGTACGGTATAGATTCATCTAAGTCAACTGATGTTGGATATGCAATTAACTTAATTTTAGTTTTTAATAAGGACTCATTATGTTCTTGAATAACTGTATCATATGAGACATTGGATTGTCTAGAAATTTGAAGGAATTGTTCGTATGTTTCAGACATAGAAGGAAGATCATGAAGATCTGTATCGTTATCAGGAGACGGCGTAGGATTGCGAATGGCTACGTTAGAATCGGTGGCGTCATCAAGGACGTTTACCGGGAACCGAGATAGAGCGTCAGCGTTTGCGTTTAAAGTGCCTTTTTTATAGACTATTTCATAGTCATACTCTTCTAATTTGAGGCGCCATCGGATAAGCCTCGAACCGGGATCTTTGACATTGAATAACCAAACGAGAGGCTTATGATCGGTAATGATTCGGAATCTGCGGCCATATAGATAAGGACGGAAGGTCTTAACCCCGAATAGGATGGCCAACAATTCCTTCTCTATAGTGGAGTAGTTGCCTTCAGCTTTATTTAGAGTACGCGATGCAAAGGCGATAGGTTTATCTTTACCGATCTGACCTTGGGATAGGATTGCGCCAATAGCATAATTTGAAGCATCAGTGGTCAGTAGAAAGGGTTGATTAAAGTCAGGATATTGAAGAAGAGGGGCCGAGGTCAATTTATTTTTGAGAGTATTAAATGCTTGATCTTGATCTTGAGACCATTGGAATGTAGCATCCTTCTTGAGAAGGGAAGTAAGAGGTTTTGTGATCTTGGAAAAATTGTCTATAAAACGACGATAATAACCGACCAACCCGAGAAACGATTTTATATCTTTAGGATTTTTAGGGATTGGAAATTCGGCAACGGCCTTGACCTTCTCGGGATTGGGTGACACACCTTTATCGGTGATTATGTGGCCTAAGTAGGCGACTTCACGGCGTAAGAACTCGCATTTATCTGGCTGGAGTTTAAGATTGAATTTCCGCATTCTTTCGAAGACAAGATTAAGTTTGGAGATGTGACCTTGAAGGTCATGTGAGTAAACTAAGCAGTCATCAAGATAGATAAGAGCGTGAAGGCCTTGGAGACCAGATAGAGCTGTATTCATCAGCTTTTGAAACGTAGATGGAGCATTCTTAAGCCCAAATGGCATTCTGGTGAATTCGTAGTGTCCAGAACTGCTAGAATTAGTGTTGACGGTGAAACCTGTTTTAGGCGCGTCCTTGGGGCTCATCTTACACTGATGGAAGCCGCTGGCCAAATCTAGAGTGCTGAAGTACTTGCAGTGACCCAGCTGATCAAGTATATCTGTGATAAGAGGCAAAGGATAGCTTTCTGAGACAGTTACATCATTGAGGCGACGATAGTCAATGACTATTCGCCACTTGCGTTTACCAGAGGCGTCCATTTTTTTAGGGACAACCCATACTGGAGCACTCCAGGGAGAATTAGAAGGTCGGATAATGTCTTGGTCTAACATTTTACGAATTTGGGAGTCGACCTCTTCCTTATGACATTCGGGAAAACGATAAGATTTGACGTGAACGGGAGGAGCGTCGCCTGTGTTAATAGAATGCTCAATTGCATTTGTAAACGATAAAGGTTCACCTTCTAAGTAAAAGATGTCAGTGAATTGAGAGCAGCATTCTAAGATAGCCTTTTTCTCTTCAGAATTCATATGAGAACAACGGATGTTGTCGAGTACTTTTTGTGCACGATCTTGTTTATAAGTAGAAATGGAATGGATATACTGAGATGTCTCTATACTGTGGCGCTCAAATGGCGACACCACTGCGCAATAATCTTTGATTGTAATATTAGAATTAGTTGTATTTAGAACACTGATATTTATTCGTCTATTAGGTTTAATAGAGACAATGCAATTAGCGACATAAACACCTTTACATATGGTTTGGTCTAATACGAGAGCTTCATTGTTTTGATAAGACTCGGGCGCGTAATTTGATATAGCGCATTCTATTATAGCCTCGGAACGGGCAGGAATAACGTAAGTCGGTTGAATGTAATGAATCTTTAGATTATGACCTTTAATGTTTAAGAGATTAGAGTTATAATCAATACTTGTTTTAAAATATCCTAAGAAGTCACTACCGATGATTCCGTCATACTTCAGGTTGACGTCATCGTTTACGACGTGAAATTTGTAATTGAGAGTTTCGTGAGATAAATTAAAGTTCATCTGGAAAGTGCCTAGAGTTTCGGAATAAGATTCAGCGTTATTGATGCCTCTTAATTTGACTACTTCTCGGGATAGTGTAGGTGTTTTAGTTAGACTTGAATTTTTTATCAAACTTATACTTGCGCCAGTGTCTATAAGTAACTTTAACTGGTTAGTTGAATGATTAGAGTTTAGATAGATGTAAGGCAGCGATATATTTTCGTTTAAGCTAGTTTCATAGATTGGGATAGAGTCATCTGATTGAAGGCGATTTTTGGAGTTAGAAATTTGATCTCGCGAGTTAATTTGTGAGATAGGAATAGTGCTAGGAGTATTATCGCGTGATTTAAGATGAGAATTAGTATTGTTTGTATGACTCGGCAAGTTGGGCTGAGATGTAGAATTGGTCGTACTCGAATTAATTGTTTTAGATATTGGAATAATGGGTTGGCAATGACTCGGAAGCTGCGTCCGAGGTGAGGAGCTAGAAAGACTCTCATGCTTTGATTGATACATGGAGATGACATCACTCAGGATCGGTGTATGAGCGTCGAATTTGTTATGACTCAGATACGGTTTGCGAGATAAAGGTTTAGAAGAATTGAGACATTTTGATTGAGACGTGGATGTAGGATGACTCAGATACGGTATCTGAGATGAAGATTTAGTAAGACTCGGATGCTGAATCCGAGATGATGAATTAGAATGTCTCAGATGCCTTTCCGGAGATGTGGAACTAGTATGACTCAGGTTCTGTGCCTGAGATGAAGGTTTGGTAAGACTCGGATGCTGCGTCCGAGATGACGATTTGGGAGGACTCAGGTATTTTACCTGAGATGTAGAACTAGGATGACTCAGGAGCTTTGCCTGAGATGTAGATTTAATATGACTCGGATGCTGTGTCCGAGATGAGGATTTAGGAGGACTCAGGAACCTTGCCTGAGATGTAGATTTAGTAGGACTCGGATGCTGTGTCCGAGATGAAGATTTAGTAGGACTCAAGAGCTTTGCCTGAGATGAGGATTTAGTAAGACTCGGATGCTGTATCCGAGATGAAGATTTAGTAGGACTCAGGAGCTTTGCCTGAGATGAGGATTTAGTAAGACTCGGATGCTGTGTCCGAGATGAAGATTTAGTAGGACTCAAGGGCTTTGCCTGAGATGTCAATTTGTTAATAACGAACGACTTTATTTGTGTGTCTGTGGAAATCGGAATACGGCGACACGAACTCGTAACCCGATTTAATAGTTTAAATGACAATCAGACTCGCCGACATTATCACACGCTATTTGATCGGGTGCCGATGACGGCACTGGAGACGGCGGTAAATCGTAAGAAATATGATGCATCGTCGGGTTACCGTTATTGTTACTGGAATTTTTCCGTTCGTTATTATATTTGCGCTTGCGACATTGTGAAATATCATGGCCCTTACTTTTGCAATACCTGCAGAAAACTTCTGACCCTGAATTTTGATAAGACGTTGATGATGGACGATTCCCGAAATGTGCGCGAGATGAATAATTTGGGCTAGCGTTTTGATAACCGCGTTTTTGTTTAAGAGAACATTCAGATTCAGAATGTCCGGGTTTTTTGCAGATTTTGCATATAGATTTTGGTGTGGCCCTGTATAAGAGATTTTGAATTTTCTCCTCCTCAGTGGCCATAATAATAGCTTCATTGAGAGAGCGAGGATTTCGGCAACGCACATTATTACCAAGACGTGGATGCAGCCCTAGGTTAAATGTGAAGAGGGCCAGATCTTCGGTCATGGCGATCCTACCGGATAAATCTTTCTTAAGAGATACTGAGTTGTGGATTTCTGATTGAAGATCGGTAAGACAAGTCTCGAGACGGAGAGCGAATTGAGCAACGGATTCACTGGCCTGTTGCTTACACGATTGCAACTCTAATAGAAGGTGATTATAGTGCTTTCTCTCACCAAAGTTTTGTGTGAGGAAGGCCTTGAGGCTGTCAAAATCGTCGAATATTTTATTAGAGCATGCAATTTGCGCCTTTCCTTCTAAGCGCGCTATAATAAACTTTAGTAATAAAGTCTTTTGGCTCGATGACGCTAGATCTAATGCATTTTGGCAATTCGTAAGAAAAGCGGTGAGAGTTTCACGATCTCCTTTATAAACGTTAATAAAATTACATAGAACGCTGATAGGAAATGGTTCCGATAGTAAGGGCTCTGAAACACTGCTTTTCTTAGAATCATCAGGCATTGTGAATGAATTTATAAAGCACCTATTGATTGAAACGAGATAAAATAGGTAATAATATAGGATTATGATGGGTAAGTTATTATTTATATATTTATTATATATAATATTATTTTTTTTTTTTTTTTTTAGATACAAAGTTGGAAGGATTAGGGTTTAGAATAATATGGGTAAGTATATTTATAGATAATTGTAAATTAAAATAGATTTAAGTCAAGGCGAGATTTAGGGAGAGAGACGAAGGACATGGAAAAAGGTAAGTGCCTGTGTGTATGATTTGTCGAATAACCGATCTAATTAATATGCGAATTAGGAGTGCGATAACAGTTAATTGAATGTTTCACTTACAGGATCAGCAGGAGCGCGAACAAGGAGGACTTCATATCTGGAGACGGGACCACGCTGATTTGGGACGAACGACGGCAGGAACGGTGTAGCAGTCAGGACGCGAAGCGCGCAGCAACCGATACAGGACACAGCGATAGCGGGCTGCTGGCGGCTTGACTCGGAGTACTGAGATGTTGGAGATAGCAGGATGACGGCGGCAGGCAGGACGTCCAGGGATGATGTCAGGGCGGCGCTACTTGGGCGGCGCAGTTTATTCAGGAGTTTGAAGATGGGCGGCGCACGGCGCCGGCTGGATACAGAGGAGGCGGCTGGGCAGACCAGACGCGGAATGTAACGAAGTGCAGCTAGGAGTTAGCACTCCGGAGATGGATTGGCACTGGAACTTGGAGATGGTCGCGAGACCTTCGGTTTGTAAAGTTCTTAAGAGTTTGCAGACTTATTTGCGCGACTCGTTATGGAATACCAGTGGAGCGGTTACGACGATATCCACACTGGTATCCCACTTCTGACACCACTGTTACGGGGTGGTCCAGGAAGATCTTTTTAAAAAAAAGGTTTTTTATTGCAACTGAATTTATTAATGAGAAAAATACACCAATTAATGTTAGCTCGCGACGGAAGCCTAATCCAATCTGAGGTTAATATCATTTATTGATTTTAACTGCGTTTGGTTTCCGGTTGCATTGACGTCAACGCTGTTAGTCAATGCAAGCGGATAGTCAGCAAGTTTATTTTTATGTAAATCCCTAAGAATTTCCGATATAACAGTACCTCTACCTACTCACTAATATCAAAACTTTTTACTACTGTTTACGAGGTCTGGACATCATACTAAATTTTAAATATCAATATTTGTTTTAAGGCAGTTTTTATTTTATTTTTATTTATGATTTAAGCAGGTTAATTAGGTTATTTTGCAGGCTAACTCATAAATTCTAGAGAAACTTAAATTTCGTTGGCAAAATAGCTAAAATAATTGAAAAAAGGATAATACATGAAACATGTGATAGTAAAAAACCACGAGCCCTATATGCAGCTTTTAGGCTGGATTCGAACCCTCGCGTCCGTGGATATTATACATACATATACATTTATTATACATCAACACCGTAATGAATGAAACCAAATAGAATGAAACTTATTTTATTATGAATTTAGCATATTAGATAACATATTAAAAATGGGTTGCCTAAAAAAATCCTGGACCGATTATGTTTAATTGTATTTTAAAATATTTTTTTTAACAAAATCTTAATTTTTTGCAGACAACCATATATCAACGTGTTCATAATAAAACAGCGCTTATGATGATATTAAAAAAAAAAAAACTATTATCCAATTATGTGAAATTAACTGGTATCGACACATACGTGTAGACCTGACAACCCAGTAGTCCCCCCACGTAAATAATAGAAAACCCAACGGCTGCACATTCTATACGTTTTGTACGTTAAGTCAGGACTCAGGACATAATTTTCTTATTATCTTGTTACTGCAATTTTTTTTTAAATCATTAAAAAAAAAAAAAATTGGTCGGTCCAGGATTTTTTTAGGCAACCCATTTTTAATAATATGTTTTCTAAATTATGCTAAATTCATGATAAAATAAGTTTCATTCTATTATCAACTCGGTGAAGATCGACCTTTGTTCGGATCTTCTACTAGTACAATAAACATAACCTCACACATACATAATATTGCATAAATAACTGGCCGGAGTAATAGAAAAAAACCCAGCCAAGTGTGAGTTGAACTCGAACGTGAAGGGTTCCGCACCATCACAGCCGTGACACTCTCTGTACGTGAGAGTTCGAGCGCCAGCGACCTTGAGCCAGAGCGTGTTACGCTAGGGTTGATGATACCGAAATGCCTACAATAATCTAAGCCGAAATGTAATTTAGACTTGTGGCAAAGGAGATTACATAGTAATAGTATGCCAGGAAATATTTTTATTTATAATAAGTTTTTGTAATCTCTAAATTACTTATATTAGGTAGGTACATCATAAATTGCAACTCATAAACTATATTTACTGTTATTTAAAATTAGTTTTTTAATCTTTAATATGTAAATAAAGGAAAGGTTTGATTTAGGTATAATATTTTTTTTTTATTGTCTTTCCTGCTGTCAATCAATTGATGATAATATCTCGAGTGTCATCCCACGTGTATTCCTCGGGTCTACTATTTCCGGGAAAATGCTGTGCATATAAAAGTCAACGGTTTTTTTTTCATTTTTGATTTCCAAAACTTATTTTCTCTTTCTATGTACACATACTTTACAACTCCCTTCAAAAAAAAGTCTATGTATTTTAGAATAGTAAACTCTTAATAGTACCTACCTACCCTATAATTATCTGAAAATTACGTTAGTACTATTACTATATTCTGTGTCAAAATGCCATCGGATTGACATGATTAACGTTTCACAATTTTTTACTGTCAAAATGTATGCAGAGAAAAAGCGTTCATGATTGCCGGCGCCGCCAACTTAGAGATGTCCATTGTGGTCATCTTTCGCTTACAATTATTATCGATTGTAACCGAGTTAAATTTCGAAAAAAATTGTTTTGTTAATAACTTCATACGTAAAATCGTATATTAAAAATAATAATCAAATTGATTAAAAGTATAACGCCTTGGATAAAAAATCTAAATGTGAATCAGATTCGAAAATAAGAATACTTCCTTGTAGTTACACAATCTTGCAGTATTTGTCGCTAAAAAATCGATTAGATACTTACGAATCGATTTTTAACTATTAGTTTAAGATAAATCGACGTCTCTAGATAAATATTATTTCACTGTGACACATGTCGCCGCAGGTATTAATCCTTGATTTTACAAACTATTAAATCATATTAGATTGACATAGGTAAAAAACAATATTTTTAGATCTAAAGTCGGTGTTCGTTCGGGAATCGACAGCACCGCATCTCTAGTGAACTTGTCAAAAAAGCAGCTGTCATGCGACACAGAGCGTCCGGAGCCGACTTTTCACCTCGAGCGCTGCTCGACAACTAAACGGGTTACCGCGGTCTATTTTTATTCTACCGCTTTGGGTTTTGAGTTGAAAATCGCATATCACACATAATGAAAATGGCGGCTTTGAGTTCGAAGATTATATTTTTTGCAGGTTTTCATTTAATTACTTATAATATAATTATGAAATAAAAAATCTAATCCGATACTTCTTTAGAGGATTAGCTTGGCTATTTATTTAAAAAAAAAAAATTGGGGTCGTCGCTGAAAATTCAGAGTAATCGAATTTACGCAGTTTTTTTATTCGTCATTTTGTAATATTTTTTTTGAAAGAAACCAGATGGTTTTTTCAAATTATGCTCCGATACTCCACTGCAACAGACTGTTCTCTACCTACCATATTTTTTATAGTTCATAAATATGTTTTTCATCCCACCATCTCGGAAAGAGTATTTTTAATCTTCAATATCTGAGTGGAAAAGCCGTTTTTATTCTCTAGAGGATAAAGTAAATTGAATTTAGAACATCGTGTGCACTAAGTTTGTGAATTAAAAAAAAAAAACATTAAACCTATTTACTGCTACCTCTATGGTGCCGAATATATCATACAACTTTTTTTTAATTTGTTAAAAACTCAGACTCGGAACCTTCTTGGTGTTCTTTTTACCTATCTTGTGATTGTAAACGTTTTTTTTTTTTTGCATTTAGTAATTTCCTCGCTGAGGTGGAATGAAAAGTTACGTGTTGCACTCGAGTGCAAAGATTTTTCACCTCGTGCTCTTTTGATTCCCTCGCTAACGCTCAGGATTCTAATTTTGAATCACTCGCTGCGCTCGTGATTCAATTTTAGAATCCTTCGCTTGCTCGGTCATCAAAATTGAACACGCGGTTAAAAAGCAACTTTGCACTCTAGTATAACAAATAACTATTATACCCCCACACGTAAGCGTTTAAAAATACCTCTTTTGGTTGAATTTGGACTAATAGCCTGCCTTAATCATTATATTCGTTCGTACACGTACGGACGGCAGCAGATCAACCTACCATAATCTGTCAAAAATTCTCAATTAAAAGAGAACTTTAGGTACCTATGTAAAGCAAATAAAGCTGAAAATTGGTAGGACGAATTTAATAAATTTGGAGTCTGATGTGCTGTCGACTGTATCTACGATGCCGTCTGGGTGCCCTATGTGCTGTAGATGGGTGCAAATAAAGTAAAAGACTTTTTTTAAATATATAAAAATTAAAAAGATAGTTTATAAAAAAATACATAAAAATAAAAAACAAACATTTTACCTACACACTGACTTCTATAATTATGTTTTAACTAGATGTATTGTACAGTCAGTACAAATTTATAATAAAAATATTTTATAAACGATACAATTTTAAACTACCACCCACAGAGATTTCTGTGCTACCACCTATAGTCAGAACAAATTCACAGTTCTCATTAACATTTTGACAAAAAGTTATTTAATTTTATCAAAGAGGCAGCCCCGCGATTGCTGTGGGATCGCGGGGTGCGAAGCAATCAACTGTACGCTTGAGCATTTAGGCACATTTTAGCATGCAGCGGCTAATCTGTGGTACCGTGCCCTTAACTTTTCTTAAAAGGCAATAATAAGAATATCTCTTTGTCATTCTTTTTTAAAGCTTTTTGTTTTGATCTAGGGTCCGCTTGCGCTATGGTCTAGGTAGGACTATTACATTGGACTTACTATCATCTAACCTTCGTAATCATTATCAGGCAAGTATCTTGGAATTACTCGGTCACCAAAGCCCTCACAGATAATAAGCATACAAATATGTACCTGCGTAAGTATTATATCAAGTACACAACCTGTAGGTGCAGTTGGTTCGCTGGACCACCGTTTTCCTCGTCAGGAAAGCCGCACGTCTCCGAGCAAACAGACTCTCCATCATCGCAGGTACATTGCTGTTGGAGTTTTATTTGTGATGGTGTCAGCTTTGGGGGCTTGGAAGTGCTCTTGGGAACTCTAATTTTGACCTGAAAAGATAAATACGCAAAGACTAGTTTGCTTGCTTGTAATCCGACGACGACGGTCCAATAAAAATGTTGGTCTACCAATAAATGCCGAAAACTATAAGCTAGTGCTAATCTTAGAGTAGAACACATGGAGATGCCCTAAGTAGGTACAAAACGTGTATACCTAAAGTTGGAACACAAAATGGCGCCACCAATGATAGCGCCCGACCGTAGTGCAACCAATATTGTATATCGATATATTTATCGATACAAGTTTACGTGTCGATCATAAATGCACATATTTTGTTAGAAATCTATAAATAGTTTCTTATTTTCCTATCACAAAATAATGATGATGCAGTGCCTTAATATAACAATAGGTTAGTTATATTTATTATTATGGAAATTTCAACTTCACATGGTTAATAAACCTATTACATTTTTCCAAAAATCCTAAACAGAAGATAAAGTGAAGATACTGTACTGTTTCAAACTACCATCTCGTAATCTTGTTATGTCGAGAGTTCTGTAAAACCAGTTTTCGTTGAAGTGTAGCGAGCAAACGTGCTTTTATGTCGCGGATTTATATTTTCCCCACCTATTAACTCTATGTATCTATTTCTTCTTTAATGTTTCACTTACAGGAAATCTGCAAAAATATACCATTGCAGAATATAACTATCTAAAACGTATCGATACATAAAAATATTGTGCCACATCACTAGCTGGAACACAAAATGGCGAAACCGGCACGCGTCAAAAACTGTGTGACGTCACTAAAAAGTGTTGCCAAAATGGGTACAATGCAAAGATATCTGTCTCTTTTTTCATACGCAACAATCACTTAGATGAAAAGAGATAAGTATATATTTGTAAGGCAAGTGTCGATTCGATGTATATTCTTATAAGCAATTTTTTGTATAGATCAATAGGGCATCTCCATATGTTCTACTCTAAGGTGCTAATAAACTAGTGCTTGTCACACTTAGTAATAAATTTCGGGATAAAATCGTTTTGATAGATCTCAGTGCCATTGAATACTAAACTTATTTACAAGTAGGCTTAAAACTGAAGTAATGCATATTTAAGCAAATGTTGTCAAAATAAAAAGCAATGATATCTTGGACTAACAAATTTATTGATTGGAAATCTGAGCTGTGTTGAATCCGGACAAAAGTCTCAAGGTACCTATCTTTCACCTGAAATACTTTATTATTGTTGTAATACCTAAAATGCAGACCCTTTAACGAAAACACCATCAACCTCGGTGTCTCATCGGATAAATATTTAAAGCTCTAACCTTTGTGTAGGAAGTATAATAATATCACAAGGTAAATAAATACAGGTTTACAAGAAAATTCCATGATTGTCGCCAATAAGTACAAACAACACGCCCACTGTTACCTAAACCCACTGTTATGATGGCTAATCATCGTAGACCATCCACTCGAGATCTTATAGGTAAACTAGCGGGCGCCCGCGGTTTTACCCGCGTGGTTCCCGTCCCGTTCCCGTGGGAATATCGAGATATCCTTTCTTAGTGGATGCCTACGTCATAACATCTACCTGCATGCCAAAGGGAAACGCCGAAAATAGGCCCAGAGTGCACAACATATTCAATTTCATGAATGAAATCTAAATATTCGTAACGTAAATGCTCCTATTACCGCCAGTTTAAGCTGTCTTAGGATTCACTTAAAAAAAATAGATATAAGCTGTTATGTTAGAAAAGATGTTATAATTTATAATTAATCTCAATGAAGTATTCTTTGCAATTCAGTAATTAAATTCAATATTCAATGACACAATATTTACTAAATAATTATTTAATCTAAAAGAGTAGTTGATTCTATTACCGACCCATAGAATGCGGCAAGATTCTATTACCGATTTTTCTACTTCTATTACCGACCGCTACGAAGGTGTCACTTTTTCTATACTATTAAATAAAATAAAAAACCGTTTTTAAGGTTTTTATTATATAATAACAATAGTTATGAGATCAACATTATTACAATATGAACATAATTATTTATTGCAACGCTTAGAGCACTTATTTTTCGTTATTTTAATAATTAAAAAATATAATCAGCCTCAGAAAACAGTCTTCAAATAATTAAACGCTTATCTTTAAATTACCTACATACTAATAATTAGTAGTCTAATTATTAGATATTATAAATCAGTAACAAAAATATTTTTACCTGTAATACAATCACAAAATACCTTTATAATATTTCTTCCTCCTTCGTTAAAACTGTTTGTTTTCCACAATATTAATTTATATGTATATTTATTATTTCTCTTATCACGCAGAGTTGTCCTCGGTATGCCATGTTTTGAAGCTTCGTATGCCTATGCTGATACCTTCATTTATAGCTAGAAGCGCAGCTTCTAGTTGAGCAGAGAGGCGTACTGCTTGCGCTTCTGCGGCTCCATGATTCTATAAAAGAACACAATATAGAATTTAATTCTTCGAAAGAAGCTTAAAAAAGCTACATAGCCCCTATTCCGTACTGTAATTTTATTTGATTTGAAAATATATCGATACCTTTGGGTTCATTTGGCGTATAAACCAAAACCTGACTTTTCAGGAGAGCCGAAAAACGTTTTTTTTTTTAAATAAAAAATCATATCTTTTTTGTTTTTGAAGTTATAAAGAAATGACCTATAGGTAAGATTCTTAGAATTACGGAATGTAGAAGGCTAAATTATCACAACATACCTATCTTCTTTAGTTTAGAAGTTAGCCTTGGATATACGTCAAAAAAAAATTTTTTTTTGTTTATACAACCCACGAATATTGTAATAAAATTTACTGTGTACGTCGTATATCCAACTTTGGTAAATTTAAAACTACAATTACTGACGTAAAAACCCATAGTTGTAGATTTTTTTGTATTAAAAGCCAGTTATAATCATAGAACAATTGAAATCTGACTATTAAAAACAATCCTATTACTCCCGAAATATGTAGGAACTTAATAATTGCAAGCCTCATGCCTAAACTATATTCGATTTAAATAAAATAAACCTACCCTAATACGAAATCAATATGTATTTATTCTTATTATGGCATACTGACTGATAAACAGTTTAACAAAAAAATAATCTAAATTAAAATTAAATAAAAAAACAACATTGTCACGTAAACCGAAACCGAAACAAAAATCATAAATTATGACATTAAACTTAATAATTCAAACTTCTACTTAATTATAGTAATAAGGCATAACTCAACTTATGAGCATTCTAGGACGTCAGTGTGCAGCATTCTAGGCTTCATTCTCTGGTACTTCTTTTTCTTGCGATGATTTAAACATCCATTTTTCTATGTACTTCCTCTTCTTTAGATCATACCAGAAAACTTCTTACTGTCTCTGAGATTACTTCCCTGTCCCCTCTTCAGATAGATTCCTTTACTCTCTCTAGTGTCTCTTCGGATGAAATTCTAAAAATTATAGTCTCCCTTAAATCCAAAGCCACTGGTTATGACGAGATCAGTCGTACTATTATGGTGTTGGTTCTACTCGATCACATACTCCTAGTCATTACTCATATTATTAATTTCTCCTTTACCTGTGGGGTTTTCCCAGCAATTTGGCGCAAAGCACACATTATTCCTCTCCCTAAGATATCGAATCCCGTTAATCTCAACAACTTTAGGCCCATCTCCATATTACCTTTCCTCTCTAAGATTCTGGAAGCAGTTGTGCACTCCCAACTTTTCAACTATATTTTTAATAACAATCTTCTTTGTCAATTTCAATCTGGGTTTCGCCCCTGTCATAGCACCAGCACAGCTCTACTTAAGGTAACAGAGTATATTAGAGACAGCATGGAGGAAGGCATGTTAACTGTGCTTGTCCTCATTGATTTCTCCAACGCCTTTAATATTGCGATCATGATGTCCTTCTATCAATTATCAATTCAATGGTTTGCCTCTTATCTCCGTAACCGCCGGCAAGCGGTGAAGGTTGATCAGACAGTATTGTGCTGGTGCGATTTTAGCACAGGCGTCCCTCAAGGTGGTATTGACTCTGCCATAGCTGCTGTCAACAAAGATTTGTGCTCCATCGCTGGTTGGTCTGATCGGTTTGGCGTTGCAGTAAACCCGAATAAATGTCAAGCCATTATTGTGTACTATATTCGTAGGCTTGATATAGACACTTTGCCCCCTGTCCTCTTTGATGGTGTAACTATTCCCTTCTGCAGTAGTGTCAAAGACTTAGGCCTGCATATCGACAATACACTAAGTTGGTCTGTACATATAGGTGAACTGAGTCGTAAAGTAATTTCCACTTTGCGAGCTCTGTACAGATTTTAAAAATTTCCTTCCAATTCCCACTAAAATCTCTCTTGTTCAAGCCCTTAATCTTTCCTTAATTGATTACGCGGATGGGTGTACTTCTGACTTAAACAAAGATCTTCTCGACAAGTTAGATCGTTTAGTTAACTATGGTATTCGGTTCATTTTCAACTTACGTAAGTTTGATCACGTTTCTTCCTATCGCACCAAGCTTAATTGATTACCTATCCCATTTCGACGTAATGTCAGAATTCTTACTACTCTCTTTTCTATCCTAAACGATCACACGCTCCGGCTTACCTTAATTCGAAGTTCAAGCTTCTTAGCTCGACACATTCCCGTCAGCTACGCTCCTCGAATAATACAGTTCTAGCTTCTCCTTCGTACCGGTCCGGCTTTGTCTCCAACTCTTTTTGTCTAACGTCTATTAGACTTTGGAATGCTCTTCCCGCTCCTCCGCTTTTAAAATCCTTCTCCGAAAACATTATCTCCAAACCCTAGCATCGTCATCCACCTGTCCCAATCATTAACTGTGTCATCTAACTGTCACTGTCACTGTGTCTGCCTATTTCACTAAGTGATATAATTATTAGTAGATCATTAGAATTAAATTTATATTTTCGCCTGAAACACAGGATTTCCTAGTTCAGGCTCATAAAGTTAATTAGATCTTAAGAAAATGTTTGCACTAGCTGATAGAATAGTTCTAAGAATTTTAATAAAAATTGAATGGAATTGAATTGAATCTTTCTTTTTGGTTTTATTATATATCCACTCAACGCCGAACCGGCACTCGGGTGCCGCATAACAATAGATTTTCTATTGTGTCTAGTAATCCGGGGCTAGAAGGAATATTATTATTATTCATGTATCATATTTATGTTATACCAACGCTATATTAATTTGTTGAGGATTTAGTTATTTATATTATATAGTTCACTGCATTATTTTCAGCCTGCTTTTTAGCCCATTAACAGTACCTACAATAGATTTTTTCTGCTTGGCCCAAAGGTTGACTGGCAGAGAATGCCATTTGGCATTAGGTCCACCTTATGTACTCTTGATTGTGCATTAAAGTTTAAATAATAAAAAAATGATTTTTTTATTTAATTTTAATCAAGATGTTTTTTGTTAAACTGTTACTGTTATAACAGTCAGTATGCCATGATAAGAATCAATATTGATTTCGTATTAGGGTAGTTTTATTTTATTTAAATCGATCATAATTTAGGCATGAGGCTTACAATAATTATTAAGCTCCTACATATTTTGGGAGCAATAGGATTGTTTTTAATAGTCAGATTTCAATTGTTCTATGATTCTAACTGGCTTTTAATACAAAAAAATCTACAACTATGGGTTTTTACGTCAGTAATTGTAGTTTTAAATTTACCAAAGTTGGATATACGACGTACACAGTAAATTTTCTACTCTCCTGAATAGTCAGGTTTTAGTTGATACGCCAAATGAACCCAAAGGTATCGATCTATCTCGCTTTTCTCTCTGTCGCTGTTCCGTTGACTTGTGCCACGTTAGTTTTTTAGTTTTGTGCTTTGTGTGTTGGGCGTAAAGTGCTTTTTGCAATGAACATGGTCTTTACATCAATACGCTATTGAACTTTTGGATTTACGACGTCTTATTTAAACGATATAATGGATTACGTTTACAATGCTATGGCGTAAAAACCATATACGATTAACGTCGACTTGTACGCCCAGGAGTGATATAAATCATGGTGGATACATCATAAACAATACTACAAAAAATAATCATTTGGCATTTACACTGTGAATTTACGTTTTGCAAGACATTATAGTAAGAAAAATGTGGGTCGTATAAACATTTTTTTTGCGAATTTCATTATTTCGTCTAGACAGATCGATAGAGAAAAAAATTCTGAAAAAAATGATATATATAACTCAATTTGGCCAAAATGGTCTTTACGCCAAATGAACCCAAAGGTATCGATATAAAATACCTACCTATAGCCAATGCCATGAAGCCATGAATGAAACTGGATTTATTTTACATTAATAATGTGACAAAATCTCTCAAAACGTCACGTATGCAAAAAATAAGCCAAAAAATATACATTTTGTTTTTGTGTACTGTAATACCAAAAAACCAATAATATCGTCACAGCTGTGAGTCGGTAATAGAATTAAGTATGAAGGTTGCAGTATTCTATTAGCGACCAATAAAATTAAAAATAAACAGTAATATCCGAATCGAGTTTTACACAAAAACTTGAAGAAATAGCTTTGTCGTTAATAGATCTCAACGTAGTAAAATAATTTTAAGAATTGAACAACAAAAAATTAAATCAAATAAGGTAGTTTATAATAGATATTATTTTAAAATACTAAATGTTCTTAAAAATCTAACAACGCCATGGGTCGTTATTAGAATCAAGTTTTGAAATTTGGATTCTATTACCGCCTTAAATTAAAACATGATTTTATCACACAAAAACCAATAAAAGTATTATATTAAGAGTTAGTTTAGAAAACGAATATATACGTTAAAGTTGTAATGTAATAGCAAGAAGACAAACCCATTTTTAGTGTGTTATTTTCCTTAAGTAATATTTAGGTGTACTTACGTGTCTGGAGACGCGACACTATGAAACTTGCGTCCGCTTCGGGTGCGTCTCACTCATTGTCAAATTATTTCTTTCACTGGCTATTTAAACACACAAAATTTACTCTATTTGTTGTCAAACAAAAATACGTAACTAATTTTTAAGGTATGACCTCCTGGAACCCTATATTATGTCTAATATGAGTGATTTAAAAATTAGGTCGGTAATAGAGTCACATTTTGATGGGTCGTTAATAGGAGCTTTTACGTTACTTGATTTTTCGCGTTTTTCTTTTTTCAGTAGAAGTCGGAAAAAAACATTTATAAATTATTTAATATTTCAACGAGTATATCCTTTACGTTTCACTACTGACGTTGTTTATACCGGTCCGAAACTTACGTTTTTATATTGCGTTAATCGATATAGCGGAAAATATTTTATAAATTGTTAAATAATATTATTAAAGACCAATTAATAAATGTATATTTATTATTAATGATAAATTAGTATAAAACTACTTTTTATAATAATTATTATTTCACATTATAAAATGTTTACCGCTATATCGAAAAACGTAATTAATTTCGGACCAACCAACAAGAAGAATAAAAATAAATGATCAATGTCAGTGGCCGATGCACAAACCGTGCAGTGCCAAGAAGAAAGAAAAAAAAAAGTATTGGTCCGAAATTAATTAACGTTTTTCGTTAAAGCGGAAAATATTTTATAGTGTTATTTAATAATTATTAATATTATAAAAGGTAGTTTTAAAACAATTTATCATTATTCATAAATATACATTTATTCATTGGTCTTTAATAATATTATTTAACACTTTATAAAATATTTACCGCTTTATCGAAAAACGTAATTAAAAATAAACTGTTTCGGACCAATTTCTTATTTAATAACAAACATCAGAAGTGACATGTAAACATCATATAAAGGTCATGTAAAGGTAAAAATCGTTGAAATACTTAATTATTTATAAATGTTTTTCCCAACTTATACTGAAAAAAGAAGAAGGCGACAAATCAAGTACGAATATTTAGATTTCATTCATGTGATTGAATATGTTGTGCACTCTGGGCCTAAGTTACTATGGCTTTCTGGCAATCCCCTTTCAGCCCGATCCGTCCAGTGGTTTGGGCTGTGCGTTGATAGATATCTATGTCAGTCAGTCAGTCAGTCAGTCAGTCAGACAGTCAGTCGGTCAGTCACTCACCTTTGAGTTTTATAAATATAGATAAATGAATGGTTTGTATTAAAATTGACACTCAAACTGATAAATATCATAGTTTGCTAAAATATAAGTAGTCATCGGTGAACTGGTCCTATATAATTTATAGTTCCCATGAACGTTTGACACCCATATGACAGTACAAGCTTAGTGGCAAGATGGCGTTGTCGGGTGAGAATCCCCTTCTCCGGGGGGTTTTAGTGGGTAGTGAGGATGCTTTGCGGTTATGGGGTATTCAACGCAATTTGTTCCGAAAAATTGGAGATGGACATGTTTTATGTTGAGGATATTTTGTGATTGAGGATAGATGATGCCTTATTACCAACTGGAAGGTTCAATGATGCTTTATTTTTTTATTTATTAAAGGTTTACAACTAGATTACAACTTAACTAGGCTAGATAGTAAGTAATTCGTTATTTTTCTAGTTGCATGATAAATAGACAAGCAATAAGATAATCCTTTGAAACAAACATGAGCTTGCATTTAATATGAAATAATATAACTTACTTCATTCCCATTGAATATGGCTCCTATTTCTTCATACGGTTTGCGTGTCTTCTTTTTTGGTTCATTCACCATTTTTAACTCGATAAGTAAGCGAAATATTTAATATACACTATGATTTTACGGGAATTTAGATTTTTTTATCAACAAAGTGAAAAATTTTGTAACGGCACTTCGTAGCCCATAGATAAGATTATGCTAAGAGAGTAACGTCAATCAAAACGGGTAAGAAAACCTCAAATCTTCTAAAAAGGTTTTGAAAAAGTGGATTCCTACGTAAATAATTCAGGGACCACGGGTAGAATGATTCCCCGTGGTAATAAAGGGTTCCTACAGGGTGTCCCGCAAGCTTCACAAAGTAAAAATCTCACCAACTTCAAAACAACAGCAATCATCAATAGAATCAGAATTTATAATAATTGACCTTAGTTTTCAACTAAACCTACATAATGAAACCTAAGGTACAAATTCTGTGAGTGGGTGTACAGTTTCATTCATGCTACTTGCCAATATATCTGCCCTAAATGTTGTGTGTCTTACGCATGAACGTAAAGACAATATTATTTCCATGGTCTTACGTGACATCCTTCCATTGACGGACGGAAATTTAATGGTCCGCATTGATAGTGTATTCAATGATGGTCCGGTTCACCCGGTCATTTCCGTCATTCCCCCATGAAGTGGGGGACCTGTAGGGTGTATACGGTACGCTGTAAGCTACCGCTTGCCACGCGGGTGGGATAAGTGGAAAAGTCGCTTGAACTTATATTCCACTTATCACACCCGGGTGGGTGGAAAAACAATTCCACTTTTCCCACCCAGGTGGGATGGCTTAGGTGGGATAAGTGGAATAGCCCGAATCTTCCAATTATAGTGAGCTGATGGGGGTCCCTCTTAGCAAGAGTCCATAAGTGTTTTTTTTTTTGGGATCCATTGGTAATAAGAAACTAGTTAAAACTATTAATAAAACGAAATACTTTATTAGAACATTTTCCCGTATTTTTATTTCTTATCTGAATATTTAGTTTCAATTCCACCATCTGATGAATAATTTTAATCTTAGCTAATTCACACACTACTGTAACACCGATCGCTGACCGTTAATAAAAAAATAATGAACTCAAAAACATTGTTTGCAAATTCACCAGACAGTCTACGGTACTCGTATCTAGGGTAAAGTTTTCCTTTTTTTAATGTAACTTTTCATTTCTTCTTCTTTTTCGGTTTATTACAGCAGCATGGTGGAGGTTCAGGATCGCATTGGGTCTCTCTGGTATCAATCCTGCATAGAGGCTTCTTCTCTGGACCTTTAGGCGTCACCAATTCGAGTTCCATTTTGCACCGACGGTCGCCTTTTGGGCCTACTTTTGCAACCTGCAATAACCATTATTTTATATTTATTTATATGTAATACCGCTTCTCATTTGATTTCGCAGTGTTTCTCAAAAAGAATCACGTGGAATTTCATCTTCTATCTTACATTTCTTTCAAATCTAATTTTATATTCTTACCCTGACGACGATACAACCTAATGGAAATCAGCAAAACCGTTATACGGTGTACTGCCCATTTCGTTCCATCACCAGGAAGCGTCATTTACTGTGTTTCCATACTGCAGCCTCTTGTCATTTGAGTCTCGTCTTGAGGGAACTGACTCAGCTACCAGCGAGAAAGTAGCTCTGGCTGTGTTCCGGCAAAATAATGTATGGGCCCAAAGATTTAAAATCTTTGTATGGGCCAGTAAATTTAAAATGGCAGCACATTGAGTGACACTTCTTGGTTTAGTGTCCCTCGATGGAATAATACGTCGCAGTGGCGCTCTTCATTTAAAAGCTAATGAATGATAAATTAATAAATTATACCTTAAGAACGAAGACGTCCTTCCTCGGATGTAATACGGTTTGCGCTGCTCCCGGGCCTGGTACATTAGTCGGCACCAAGTTACAAAGCCACGGACAAGGCGCGCCTTTTGTTCCTTCATTTATCTTTTTACTCTTACTTTGAACCTGAACGCCCTTCCCACTTTTTCCACCGGGTTTAGGTGTACTTTCTCCACTGCTGGGTTGGGATTGCATTGTGCTAAATATTTACAACAAAAATTTTAAAATGCATCACGAAACTACATGACAACGGTTTGACAAGATATTTTTTTTCTTCCTCTTTTGTCTTCTTGGAATAAAAAAGAGAAAACTTTTAATTTTTAATTTATAATGAATTATAATTTGATTCTGATAATAATCGACCAGGGTCCAGGACACAGTCCAGGAAGCATCCGCTATATAAATGTGTTGGTGGCATTCACTTGGTCGGTTCAGTCGGAGTGGAAGGACAGTCTATTTGTTCTTCGAGCCGATTTAGCCATTAAAAGGACTAAGAATACTGTAAGCTGCCTCGGTCCTACGAGTCGGTACCATTCATCCCGTTGTCCCGCCTCCCGCCTGGTTAACAGGGCCGTTTGGACAAAAATGTTTCATCGAGATGATACTTGAATTTTGATCAATGCTAACCGCCCCGTTAAAAATCTCACCGGGGTGGATGACACTTATTTAGTGCCAACCACCCCGGTGACGTCAATGCTAACCGCCCCGTTAAAAATCTCACCGGGGTGGATGACACTTATTTAGTGCCAACCACCCCGGTGACGTAACGGGGCCGACCGGGGTCGATGAAACAATTTTTTCCCAACGACCCCGGTACCGGGGCAGGGCACCGGGGTGGTTGGTACCTACTCTGTTTAATCGACCCCGTTAGACCTGCCCCCGTTATCAACCCACGGTGAGTTTTTAACGGGGTAAATACATAGTGTATTTAACACATCAAGTACAGCCCCGGCGAGATTTTAAACGGGGTGATTAGCACAGTTATCATGCGCCCGTCTTTTTCTTCCACTCTTTCCATTTTTTTCCACTCTTTCCACCTAGATATTTGGGATAAGTGGAACATAACTTAAAATGGCTGTGGCAATTATATCCCACCTAGAAGCTGGATTTTTGTTTCCATTCTTCCTACCCAGGAGGAATACGAGGAACATAAAATGTCCCCATTACGCTTTTCCCTCCAGCCAAAAAAAAAACTATTCCCTCCCAGGTGTGATGCACCTGGAATAGTTTTTTTTTGCGGTGCCACAATAGGTGGCGGGTATCAGCCACAATTTTAACACTAGCGTCTGCCCCAGGCC
This sequence comes from Mecyna flavalis, assembly GCA_949319885.1. Classification (NCBI taxonomy): domain Eukaryota; kingdom Metazoa; phylum Arthropoda; class Insecta; order Lepidoptera; family Crambidae; genus Mecyna; species Mecyna flavalis. The sequence continues at coordinate 18,142,175 of OX439425.1, read as the reverse complement.
TTCCTGGCCATAATAAAGGCCAGTTTCCATAGTCCTTAAAGTCTTTATCGGTAAAATTAACTTGCTGTCTTTTGTCAATTTTAAAAAGAACCATGACTTCGTCGCTGTTATCTGATAAATAAATTATCAATCTTATCTGTTAGTTGTGAAACTGATACTTAATCCTGATTAATCTACCTTTGTCCGAAAAAGGTCTACAAAGATTAATTTAGAAACTCAATGTACCTACCTACGTGAGCGATATTCAGTTACAAAACTGTCTACGAGTTAGGTCTCAGTGAACAATGTGCAAACGGTACTAAAGGAAACTCATGATAGACTGATTAGTTATACTGAGCGGTATAACAAACAAGATTTTTTTTGTCCATTCTGTTATACTGTACAACTAAAAGTATAACTAGATGGACTAACCCAAGCTATTGAAGCCATGAAGCTCTAACAAGTTAGTAGGACCACGAAAAAACGCCCATTATTGTGCCATGCTGACAAAAGCACAAATTCAATTTTATTCATAGGTAATTAATATCATTAGCATGTTGTATCATTGTATGCCTTTTGGTTTTGAAGAAATATAGTCTCCTGCCAAATTAAGCAAAAAGATTGTGTTAAATAAATTTATTCGCTTACAACAAATTCTTCTATATGCAATATCTTTAAATACACTGGTCACTATATACCTACTAGTGCGAAGATCATATCATAATTGACGAGACTGGGAAGGACTTGTGCGATTGGTCGAATTCGTTGCAATCCTGTAGAAGAATTAAGAAACGGTTAAGATTTCCCAGGGGGGTGCAAAAAGCTGTGCTAGCCATGAATCGAACTGTGCCCACTTACCATATATATCTGGTTATTCAAACTGAGTAACTGATTAAAATAAAATTTCTTGCTGATGTGGTAAAGTGTTTATTGCTGATTATTGAATGTGTCCATAACTTTGGGCGATTTCGTTGTTAACCACAGCAGGATGAACAGCTACTCTTGCAACATTTCGGTGGTTTGCAAGGCGAGATGGAGCAACATTTTCGGGGCGGGCACGGAATGCCGCAACTGAAGCAGGGGCCCGGCACGCTACGGCACCGCACCACCGGGCACGTCTTCGACCGGTTACAGCAAGGAGATATGCGTTTTCGATGTGATCTAATTTTTGGCTGGCTTTTGCACTTTCTCGTTTTTTTACGACCCACAGGACATGGCCGTAAACAAGGCGAACTTTTGCATGGGTTCTTACATGGGCTCTTGCAGCAGGGCAAAGTGCATGGGTTAGTGCAGGGTGACGGAGGGCAGGGTGAGCACGCCGCTGGTGGGCATGGTAAACATGCTCGGCATGGAGAAGGTGGCTTGCATCGTCTACAAGGAGAAGTGGGCTTACACCGCTTACATGGTGAGGGAGGGCAAGGTCTACATCGTCGGCAAGCTCTGCAAGGAGAAGGTGGGCGACACGGCCTACGAGGCTTGCACGGAAGAGGCCGGCATCGTGGCGGTCGACAAAGTGGAGGTGGGCAGGGTTTACAAGGCGGTGATGCGCAAATACTGCAAAAGCTACATGGTGTTGGAGGACATGGCCTGCAGGGCTTACATGGCTTACAACATGGTGGTGGGCATGGGCGCTTAAAGATTTTTCGTGGTGGTGGGCAGGGCCTAGCCCTGCAGCAACTCGGTGGAGAGCATGGCCTGCAAGGTTTAGGCTTACAGGGCCGACAAGGTTTGAGTCGACAAGGCTTGCCGCTGCAAGTTAAGCTGGAGCAAAGTTTACACGGCACAGATCGACATGGTAATGGGCCGCACGGCTTTCTGCATCCCTTAGGCTTGCACGATGAAGGACGACAAACAATCATTTTACATTTTGATGGGCGACAGGGTACCGTTGGCACACAAGGAGCTGGACAGGGTTGTGCACACGATGGTGGCCTTGAAGGTGGTGGTGTCCATTCCAGCATCAGTTCGTTCTTTGCTAAGGGTGCCCCAGTCATTCTACGTATGACTAGTTCAAACACTCCTCGACGCGGATTAGTCATAGTCGTTACTTTGACTGGTGCTTGGTCCTGTCCAGATGAAGCCACTATGCAGTTAGGTCCCTGGCATGGTTCCTTGCCATGTACAGGACATGGTTCTCGTGGACCTAATCTTATATGGGATACAGTAGCCCCCATTTCTCCTTTGCCGCATGAAATAGCTGGGCATGGCTTTTCTCCAGGGCACCGTTTTTCCTCTTTGATAGACACTTGTTTTGTGGATGTTCCAGCCGTAGAGCCAAACATCTTCTTTGTTTGGGCTGCACTGGACTCACTTTTTACCGGCATGGTTGTGGTTTCTCCTGTTTTTTGTGATTTATGTTTGGAACTTCCCATCCCCAATTTTTCTGGCTTATCTTTTTTTCGCCCAAAGAAATATACATCAGAATATTGAACTCTGTCCAACTTTTTATCTTCTCGTAATGGTAAAGTTGACATTGTAGATGACGAATAGTAATTTGAGTTCATGCCTATGCTACTAGGTGCATATCCAGTATTAGATAAACTATCTTTGCAACGTACTTGCAAACATTTATTAATAGAAGCCGTAGCTTGAGTTCCTGTAGTGGATTGTGTACCACCATTCCTGATTCGACAAAACTCATCATAAAGCGTCATATATACAGTAGTTTCTTTTTGCCCAAATAAATTGTTGTTACACACCATATTTTGGTTGCTATATTCATCTTTTAAGAGGTAACATAAAGATTGACGTGATTTGGACTCATAATCAACAGTGTCGCAGAATGAAACACTACGCTTTTTAGATCGTATCGTACTCAATGATGTCATTGAACACTTTTCGTGAACCATGAATGCCTTCGATGTTAATTTAATGTCATCAATTGATATCTTCAAATATTCATTATAATTATTCTTCACTGGGGGAGGCGTAGTATCACAGTCATCCAATTCCAAAATTTCAATGTAACTATCTTTTGATGACTTTATGTTCCTTTTTTGCTCTTCCGTTAACTCTTGTATAAACGGCAAATTCAGCAGAGTACCTACGACGAGTTGACTATAGTTTAGATTCGTTAAGCAAATTACTAAATAAATAAATGCATAGACATATTAAAAGGAATGGAAAAATAAACAGATTTAACTGACAAATATTTTATTATAAGACTACAAATAAGTATTACAAAGAAACACGAAATATAAGATTTAAAAGTTAGAGTTTGCGTTTAGCATATCTAGAGGGACAACAGTCTGGACAATAAGGAATGCACTGAGCTGTACGCGTATCTTTGACAGGAACTACTTTTTCCCTCGTCATAATCGGTGTTATGAATTGGTATTCAAGTTTTGACTTTCGGCCTGGCATTTCAACGGTCTTCCCAACTCGAAGTTTAATCACTTGATCAGGGAAATCATATAATACTCCTGGGTAGTCTTCAGCGTTAGTTGGCATCAGTTGGCCGGGTTCGTCTCTTGTCATGTCACCGACTCCATCTGAGTTCATGTTAAAGTACATGCGCTGTTTATGGCCCTGCCCGCAGGAGTCTGTTGGTAATTGGAATATCACCTTGTTCCCCGTCGGACAGCAATCTGGACAATGGGTGAGTGTATCAAGTATTGCAATAGTAAAAATATATGGTGGTAAAAGAGAAATGTTTGGAAAAACAAAATACGAAAATGAGTTTAAGCAGGATATCATTCGTAATTTTGAAAACGGTATAAGAAGAAATCAGTGCCGTTTTTTTCCTTTTGGTTTTTTAAGTCTCCTCACACAACAGTCGCAGTCAAGATCGGATTGTAGCCTCGTGTTAACTTTTTCAACTGGTGGCTTCTTATCTGGTCCTTTAGGTGTAACTAGTTCGAGCTCTAGTTTGCATTTTCTATCACCTTGCATGGCAGTTTTAGCAACTTTTAAGACAAACGTGTCCTTGTTTGCTGGATCTTGTGATTTTATATCACCTCGAGCCATTGCTGCTTGCTGGCCATGTTTGGACGCTTGAGTACAACCTTCTGTCGTACATGTAAACTGAGTGTCGGCAAGTCGAGCACCTCTGCAGCAAGTGGCTTCGTTAGGTAATGCCAAACTTATTTGATTTTTCCCGCAAGGTGGTTCGCAAGGACCGCCATCCACATCTTTCGCGTAAGGATAGTACATCGAACAATGCGTTTGGCTGATCTTCTTGATGATCGATGCAGAAGCCGGCACTTTGATCTTTAGCTCGTTGCCACCGAGGTTTGTGCCTATCTCTTCGAATTGCTTACTGCGACCTGGCCATCAATAAATTTCTCTATTGCATTCAGTTTAAGTACCTATACTACCTATTTGTCCAGAACATTCCTATATTAGAAATTTTCACAAATGTTACTCCTGATAATAACTAAATTAAACGTCTTAGGGGGATTTTGAACTACAAATAAATTTTACTGATTGTAATGTTTAAATGTAAATTTTCTACTTTACTAGTCATAAAGAATGTTCTTACTTATTTCACTAATGTTTTTTTTTATTTATAAAATATAGGTAAAGTTATAAACGTGTTTGCAATGATAAATATTAAAATAGTAAAGTAAGGACATTCTTTAAAGGATTTAAGTTAATACAATTTCATTATTGCTCACCTTTCGGGACATGGAGACAATATTGATCTGTATTTCTGCATACCATTTTTTGTTGTGTAGGAGGCTTGGGGCCTGTACAGTAACAAGGATCGTCTGGATCCTCACAAGGCATACTGTTGTACGGATCTCGCTCTGAAAAATAACAATAATAATAAAAACACGATTTTTATGAAAAACGGAGTAACAAATGAAATTAGCGTTACCTGGTGGACAAACGCCTCCACTTCCACCGCCCGCCCCGTGAGGACAAGGGGCTCCGCTTTTGCCGCCAGCGCCTGCCCTACCACTTCCACCTTGGCCTCCTCTGGCGGCTCCGCAGGCGCAAGGATCATTGCTAGTCTGGAAATCTCTTCGAGGAGTGCATGACCGGTCTACTATAGAGTTAGCCCCGGAACCGGCTCCTAAATTTGGTGGGCCTCCACCACCTTGGAATCTCGTGATGATCAGCTTACCAAAACATGATATGCGCAAAAACATAACAATTTCACCGGTTTCAGCTCCATCAGGCCCAGTAATTCGAAACGAATCTTTCAACGCCTGATAGCTCACAGTGGTTGGGTCTTCTAAGAACTTCTTACGCGCTTCCACAAATTCCTTAGTCATGTCGATAGTCGCTTCTCCCATAACAATTTTGGTGGGCAGGCATCCACAAGGCAGCGATTTATATACTGATACTTTAATAGGGAATTTGCTCATGGCTGATGAGATGTCAGATTCCTTCAGGGAGAATAGACATGATTTTCCATTGTTGAAGGTCTTTACAAAGGGCCCGCCGCTCTTAGCAACACACGCGCCAGGGTCGTCATCGCAGATCTCTAGAGGCTCCACGGCTGGGCAGTCGATGTTCACGCATGTTCGGAAGTCCTTATCGGAGAAGCAGGGACTCTTAACAAACACTATCTTATCAATGAGTACTTCCAGAAGGAAAAGGCCGTCATCCTGCTTCGCCATTCTGGTTATGTTTTTGGGGATGGGAAATTTTATGTATTAATTTTTTTTCAAAATTGTACAATCATACTTAAAATTTTGACGGCTATAAACAAATGAAATGTATCTGGTCATGTCATGACAGCATCATTTTCTTCTTTTTCATCTGATGCCAAAGAGAATAAGGTTTCTTTATTTACTATTATCAAAAAGTTTGATTCGTTTCAATTGGTCTCTGTCACAGAACAAGAAAATTTTCTCTCTGTCTCTGTACCCTTTATTGAGCAGTAATGTAAACCAAATGGTCTTATTTTGTACTGTTAAGAATAATTATGTATATGATTTAGACTTAGACTGCGTTCGCTTGAGTGACGTAATAGAAGAGTAGGTAGGTACTCTATATAGCGAGAGCATTATTGATTAAACTTATATAACCTTACTATCAAACTCAGGTCTATTATTAGTAGTAATAATATCATAATATAGATGTCGGAACGTATCTATTGCTATTATGGCAACAGATTTTTCTTGTGGGGGAAGATATCGTCTTGCTCGTAGTATAACACATTATATTTTTGGTAAAAAGATTTTACACTTCCTTTCATTCCAAGCAAGGAGTGCCTTGTTTTAAACTAAACCGGCACTCCACAGAATCAAGTTGAGTTGCCTCGATAGAATAGGTAGGGCGTTGTGGATTTTTCAATACCTACACAGTATATATAAGTACTCTGTGACCTACACTTTGGTTGTGGTTGAACTCCAGGATGTCATATTTATCATCTACCTATCTGAAGTCTAATAATCTTGACTATAGTACCTACTAATAGGATTATTACTATATTCAAGACATTGTAATAGGTCACATTTGACAGTTTATTTATGCAAAGAAAATATACCTTACGCTAAAGGAATAAAACTCAAGAAAAAAATATCAGATTTTTAATACTATTTTGTTTAATTAGAAAATAAAACTCTACTCCTGATACTAGGACAAATTAGTAGGACCACGAAAAAACGCCCTAGTGGACGCACTGTGAAAACTTGTATCTGTTTGAGGCCGCGACGCGTCCGTTGCGTACGATACCGACAAGTGGACGCGTACCTTAAGTATGTCAAATATGACCTATTAAAATGACTCCACTATAATTTGGAAATTAATAGTAAGTTCTTTATACCCTTTATAGAATACGGAAATAGAAGGCCATTTAATTAAAAAATAAATAAAAGTCGATTCTATTTTGTTAAACGTTTATTTAGAAAATCTACGCATTATGCAATCATATTTAGTAGAGGGATAGTTCTTGTAGTACCAATTGCAGGCTTCGTTTTGATATGGACGCCCGACTCTAGAATATTCAAATTAAAATTATTACCCGAGAAATGCTCCCTATAGTTCCTATTACTATGTACTTTCATATGTTTTTAAAAATTCATACACTACCTACTTTACAAAATTAAACTCCCCAGTCTCACATTTTTTACAACGACTTAGGAATATAAAGTATATACCTACCTAGTAACTTTAGCAAGTAAACAATAAACCCATGTGTTTCTTATGATGGTGACACGTTAAAGGCAATTGCAAAGAATTTTTGCTAACAAGATCAGTTGAAAAAACTTACTCGTCCATGGACTTGCGTATTTCTTCAGAAGTTAACGTAGCTTGAAGGTCAGGATAGTCTCGCCATCTCTTCTGCCCTGGGTCTTTGGTCCACGCCAATTGAAACGGAGTTAGACCTGGCTTCCTCCATTCACGACAGTCGCGGCAATGAGGGGCAAGTGGTTTCTGTCGAAAGAAATATAAAGCGTACAACATATATATAAAGGAATTATAAAACGTACAAGTTACAAACATAACACATTTTTGAGTTTTGTCACACTTCCATTAAAATTTGAATTGCCTTATACCAGTGTCACAAACCATTGTTGCACCTATTTTACTCCACTCCACTCATGCGAAGCTGAGAAGGGCACATAATTAAATAACATAATTATATGTAAATACTTAAATACTTGCGGTTGTTTAAGTCCATCACAGGCATGCTCGCGCCGGTATCGCACACAATCTAGGTCGTACTGATAGGAGCGGGGAAAAACGTCTTGGTGAGCTGGAATTGCGACGTAAACTTAGGTTACCTCACTGTATCACTTGATACTTGGAATATAACGTTATTCAGTAAGGGAGATGAATCAAAAACTAAATAGGCTCTAAGTATATCTACTTGAGGCCTAGAGTATACATAGCGTATCTTCCTCCTTGATAAATATTGAGCGTAACTCCTGTTATTTGCTTCTTATTTCAGTTTCCCGTCTTTAACTTTCTATAAACTTTCCATTGTGATTTGCTATCAAGTTATGCTGGCCATACACCATCATGCCTATCGTCAAATCGACTTGAAGCGTTCGATTGGATCAAGCCGAATTGACCGTGTGTGGGCGTGGATCGGCATGACAAATCTTGTTTGTCATGTCTTGTTGTTTGTTGTTATTGTTGCTTGGCTGTTTGGTAAGGCCATTCTGGACGAACGATTTTATAAGAATGGATATTTTTGATACCTTGCTGAAAGAAAAGGCGACACCTACGAGTATATACGTACGTAACTTAGTAAGCTTTTTTCTGGCTCGTAATTGTTTCAAAGGTCACCTAGCTTAGGAGCACGTCTTGTAGTTGCAATAACAAATTACTGATATTATGATAAACGTTCTTAGAAATCTAGGTTATACAATCCTGATGGCGCTAATAGACATTGAACTAATTAACTTTGACGAGGTCACGGGTTCGATCACCGCACGGTACAAACATATTATTTGTGTGCATGAACATGTCTGTTTGTATCGGTCTGTGTGTTTCTATGTATAATAAAATAATAATCCCTACTGGTAGGGATTTGTCGGTGGGGATTTCCGGAATAAACCATATTATGTATGTATTTACAAAAAAAAGTTAATAAGTAATGTTTATCCGTTGTCTGGCACCCATATCAAAAGCTATGCTTAGTTTGGGGCTAGATGGCGCTGTGTGGATTATGTCCAGACATTTATTATTTATTATTATTATTCATTCACATGATATAATGTTTTTCTTGCCTCCAGACTTCTTTGAAAACGTGATAATGTTATGTGAAGGGTGCAGAGATTCATCACAACAACAACCACAACAAATTCAAGCTAAATTAATTCAGCTGATTCACGTAAACAAGTTGCTTTACAATTTATCAGTATCAGTAAAGATACTGCAAATAGAATCCAGAGGATGTACCTATTAAGTACCTACTTAGCACGCGCAAAAAGACGAAGACCACCCACAGGTAGCCATTACTGCATTGGAAGTATGTATTTTGAAAAAAGAGATGAAAGTTGAGTGCACCTCTTTGATGAATGTTCCCAGGAATAGACATGTGCCATTTACTTTTAAAAAGAGTTTTTTTCCTCGGAGTAGATTGCTTGTACGCACCATAACGGCAGGCTAGCGTAGCGATACCCGCAGCCATGTGTGGGAAGAGGGACGAGCCGGTGCCCGCCTTATGTGGCGAATGAGCCACTCATCCCCGATTTCCTGGGGTCGCCTGTTATGTCTGGGTACTGAAGAGAGTCCCGTCAAACATACCTAGTTCCTCTCAGGACGCTCATGATAAAAGTCCTTAATAGAAACCAGTTTGACCACTTGGCATTTAGGCGGGCGGGGAGAGGATATGGTGTTAGACACTTACCTTGTCCTTAGTGTCTAGCACCACACACACACACGTTATGTCCTAAATACGAGTGTAAAGTTGAGATGTGATTTAGGTAGTAAAGGACCTAATACGGGTGCGAGCGACGAATCAAGCGCAGCGAAAACCCTCCCGCTTCCACAGACCCCAATTCCTCGATGCGAGCGCGCGGTCGCTAGCAATAGTTACCTTCTCATTTTGATGTATCTTTAGCGCAATGAAAGGCATATGGATATCTTACTAGGCAACACCATTTCTGTAGTCATTCCGTAGTTGTAGTAAGCGTCGTGTAGCGTGTACGCGTTGGCTCCAGGCTTGTCCACCCAGAAAGCCTTGTCTCTCTTCACCATCTGGTCAATCACTGCGTCCGGTAGCTCGTCTATTGTAGGACTGTGAAGCGGTTAATTTATATATTGTCGAGTGATAATTTAAATACCAGATACGACTGTTCACATCACGTGTACTGATTTGAGTCGAAAAAATTTCGAACCTTTAATGCACGTTTTGAAGGTTCATCGATGAGTGGACCCTGTTATCCCATGAGATCTAAGCATTATCAAAAAAGGCCTGTGTTCTTTTCCAGAGTCTAGTCTTTGTTAGAACCAAGTTTAATCAAAATCGGCACAGTAGGTGTGAAGGAGTAAGAGACATAGGTAGTTACTTTTGCAATAGTTGGATAGGATTCATATACTTATCTATGTTTTACCTACTGTCAATACATTCGAAAAAATTTTGAAACGTGCAAACAAACTATGAATGGTGAACCGTTTAAGTTTTATTGAACTTGTTGTAGCAATCATCTGCGGAGTCGTCGTATTCGATGTTGTTATCGATGACGTGTATGATTTCCATAAACACAATGTTTGTCCAGAATGAGTGTGATCTTTATAAATTGAATTCTTTTCGCTATTTAAAAGCTGCTTGGTATTAACTAATACTTACTTACATCCGAAAAAACCGAAATTACATAAAACATCCTACATCAATACATCCAAGCTAGGAGTTGAACCCAGGACACCAAACATAATTATATTCGTGTCCTATTATAGGTGCTTAGTTTGTGGCTACTTAGAAGACTCTCGAGTGAATAATGTCCAAGGACTCATTGATTTCTGTCTCTGGTCTACGTTGCTCTCCCAACAGATGTTAACTCTTGCGGTGTGCTAGTTACAATGGTCAATTGAAAAGTAATAGGAGTATGGTCTATCTCGTATCCTATGACACAACGTGGCATACAAGAAGGAGTAGGATAAGAAAATTCATCAATACTGTAGTTACCTAGGCGCTACTTCCACCAGCTCTCTGGTTAATGGTACCAGGAATTTGCCGATCGTCTGTTGCGTCAGGCAAGGGGGTCTTCCCGGTGTCAGGCCCTCGTCCGTGCGTACAGTCAAGGATGCATCAGCGATTGCATATCTTTAAAAGGAAGAATGCCAAAGTATTTGTGGAGGTAGGTACAAACTGCTGGAGACACTTTGATAAATAATATTTTGGGTTTTTCAATTGGTTTTTCATCAAGATTTTACTGTACAATTCCATCCAATTTAAAAAGTTACATCAGTAAACTCGTTTTTACGGTTAATTTTATATCAGCTACTTTAGAATAATTATGTACCTGTGCCACGACGGTGCAAGTGTCAAGAAAGGAAAAGTTGAAATAAGTAGGTAGGTAGGTACATTCTCTTTCCCTATTCCCCAATTCGAAAACTAGTTCGATAAAATATAGCCATCGACTCGCTACGAAGAGAAAAATCTTATTCTTACGTGATTGAACATACCAAATAGTTTGACAAGAAATCACAACTCACTTATCGGGATGATATCCAGTGAATTTAGAAATGTTACTTCGGGGATCGCCTGGGTGGTTATGTTTCTCAGTTTCCATGTTGCAATATGTTTCTCTAAAAATATTAACGTGTAAGACGTTTCAAAAGACAAGTCTCAATTTTTGGATACACAGCAATCAAGTATTCAAAGGAATACCTAATATTGAATCATTTCTTCTAATGTTTGTGATGATGACAAAAAATTTTGGTGATGATGAAATTGTGATTTTTTATTTTTTTATTTAAACGCCAAATTGACGCTAATATGTTTTTATCAGTGGACAGAACTGAAACTTTGAGCCGTCCGATCCCTCAGATACCTATGTTTGTTAGGTACTCCAAGATTCAATTTGTCAATGTTTTTTAGTGAATATCTATAATTGCACACATTTTATGTATGGAATTTTAATGAAGTGTCCCTCAATGGAATAGGCCGCAGTGACCGCTTACCATCAGGTGGGCTGCGTGTCTGTCTGCCAACTGATGTGGTATACTTAATAAAAATGTCAGGTTCGTTTCTTCTCCCAACCAGTAACAGAGAATGCTACAAAACAGATATTACCTAATATAATTATGTTTGATATAGCCATTTTATACACTTTTGAACCGCAGCTGTATCTGTTTACTCCCTTTAAAGTTTAACTGATACTTTATGTGATCCCTGAAAAATCCGAATAGAATTTTTTTTTTTTTATTCTAAGTCAGTTGGCAGACAGACACGCAGCCCACCTGATGTTAAGCGGCCACTGCGGCCTATTCCATTGAGGGACACTTCACCAGGAAGCGTCGCTCAATGTGCTGCCAGACTGTAGACTCATCTGATCTTCGAGCCTTTGATTTCAAGTGTACTGGCTCCCACATTAATACTGCCGGAACACAGCCAGAGCTATTATGGCGGCAGATTTCACCTGTGGGGGTGGTAGCTAGCTAGCCAGTCGGACTCTGAAAAAGCCCTACCACCAACAAAAAGCAATTTCACACATACCGCCATTGATTTCGATGATGCCCCTTAAGGAATATTTAATTACAATTTTACTAATAATTGGAGCTAGTTTCCAAATAGTTCGATCCTCCAGTCGAACTATTTGGAAAAAAAATGTCCGAGCAGTTCGATGATCGAACTACTAATCGGACTAGGCGGAATAAACGCGTTTCCGAATAGTTCGATCCTCCAGTCGAACTATTTGGAAAAAAAATGTCCGAACAGTTCGACGATCGAACTACTAATCGGACTAGGCGGAATAAACGCTTTTTGATGCCAGCCTGTTTTTTTTTTTCATATAGATGAGCGTTCTCCTTTGACATGAACTCTGAAGTGTTTCGCTCATCTCTTTAAAAAATACTCGCCCACCTTGCTACAATGGCCCTCAAAAAACTTGTAGGAATAATGAAAAAGTTTAACAATGGAAAACCTTTTTCAATAAGTAGGTACCTAAGTATCTACTTACGTATTTTAAAAAGCTATCTAATATTATAAAGAGGAAAGATTGATTGTTTGTTTGTTTGTTTGAATTGAATAGGCTCCGAAACTACTAAACCGATTTGGATAATTCTTTCACAGTTGGATAGCTACACTATCCCCGGTGAACGTAGGATACTTTTGATCCCGGAAATGTGGGGGGAAGTGGGGATATTTGAAAAAAGAAATTACGCGCGGGTGAAACCGGTAGCGGCGGAAGGTTATGCACCATAACCGCAGCTGCTAACAGCTAAACCTACTGCGGCCGTGGGTGGGCCTCTAGACTAAAGCGTCCACTACCCACTAAACTCCCCCGGTTTCTCCTTCACAACCGATTGGGACGAGCCGGTGCCAGATGGTGGCTTTTATCCAGTCCATGATTGATAGTAGTGGCCAGTGGCCTTGCTTTTTGCGCCGAGGATCGTGATGTCATATTTGTGATACCTCTTGTTGCGTCAGGAAATGCTGTTACGCACCGGCCCGGCGTCCCTGACAAAACGGACGCCGGACCCCCCCTGCTACGGCCGGGGGTCACTCAGGGACGGAGGTCCATCCCGAGCGGTGTGTCGGACTCGCACTTCGGCCCTATACCGACTAAAACCTGACGATAAACCTCTCAGCGCAGTGAGGGGGAATTCTTTCACTGTTGAATAGCTACACTATCCCCGGTGAACATAGGGTATCTTTTGATCCCGGAAATGTGGAGGGAAGGAGGGGGATATTTGAAAAAAGAAATAACGCGCGGGTGAAACCGCGGGCTGAAGGCTAGTAATAAAATATACTAGTAGTAGTAATATCATTAATAATATTGATTACACAACCTTGGTTCACTCAGGGCTATTTCAATGCAACAGAGGCTTAGACGGCTCTAACGGAGAAACTTTAGGACCTTAGTTTATGCTGCAGGAAATATAATTATTACACTTTAAGTATTTGAAAATTTGTGGATCTCAAATTAATTTATGACAATAGATTCGCAAACATCTAGTACATAATCGAATCTCGTAATTAAAAGTTGTATGGCTGAATAAAATGGATGATGATAGTGGCGCCCTCTTATGCTTTATACAATCAATAATGTTTGACTACATTAATTCTGTTATTACATTATGTAGTTTTCTAATTAAAAGTGTCTTAATTTTTTTTTTCTTCAGCATTTTTTTATCACACAAAAGGAAAAATGGTGTATTTATGATTGCTCTTTTGTTTTTATATAATATCATTGTGATTGCTCTATTTAATGTAAACTATTGAAATCTTAGAATACCCTTTAAAATATTGTTGTCAACATTATATTTTTATCTATCTATTTATGAAAATCTTGAAAGAAATGGTTTATTATTTTAAAATCGCATTTAAGATTGTATCAAATCCAAGCCAAAGATCTTTGATCCAAGCTAAATGAGCGTGATCCATTGCTGAAAATAAAAAAAGACAACTAAAAAAAGCTGCGGTGACATTTTAAAAAATTCAAGATTTCTAGGACAATGTTTTATTTTGTGACTCATGTTTCCACGATAAGAGTATAAGTTGTACGCTATGTCTAAAAATATTGTTTTTGAGGGGTGGTTGACAAAATCGCCACCCTCAAAGCGAATATGGAGAACGGTGTGTAAAAAAATCATTCATCACTTTTCCCTTTGTTGACAGATTTTGTGGTTGTGTGTGCATTGTAGATTGTGCTGAAATTGTTTTGGAACCGTATTGTTTTATCTAATGCATTATTCAGATTGAATTTCAGTATTTATGATACTTACATTGAAATGTACATATTTTCACACCAATCAGAAATGGCGGAGAAGGTGGTTCGCCTTGCGGCAGTCGGGGGAGCTTCCAGGTCAATATTTCTTAGATTACTACGCGGACCGGAATTGCAGGCGGCTCAAGGGCACTATCAACTTAGATTTGTGTGAACAGGTAATAACAAATCATATAGTTCTGACAACTTGCCCCTGCTGATACAGAACATCTGTTTCCCCTTATTTTAAACATATCTGTTTCAAACAATATTAACATCTGACTTGTAAACATCATTATGATATTTATTACATTCTATTTTCTTATTTAAGATGTGGTTCATAACATTTGCAGTGCTCCTATATTATGTGCCTTAGCTTTTTAAGGCTTCATGTAGACAACGCAGGAACCGGACAATCGGTATCAGTTTTTGTATAGGAATAAAAACCGCGCCTGCGCCAGACTGAAATCGTGTTCTAATTTGATACCTATTGTCTGGCCCCAGTGTGGTTCTGGTCTGGTTCCAGTGTCGTCTACATGAACCTAATGCTGCCTTACCAAAAGCCTGAACTAATTTCAAGTGTCAGTTTTCAAATGGGCAAACCAGTGGCTTCATTTCATTATTTTTTTTGTTGTACAATTTATTTCTATTACTTTATTAAACTTTTAACATTTATCCATATTTTAATAGGATGAGTAATCCTTGTTAATATATTCCAATAAATATTAATACTTTTGCAAAATTAAATTATTTGTATAAATTCTAATTAAAAATATTAAACAGTACTGAAGTTCGCAGGTTAGCAACTCTTATTGAATTTGACACAGGAGTATGTTCCCGTTATCACTTCTCCCTGTCCTACCTTTATACACCTCCCATTCAAACGTAGGGATTAGTTTCAGTCTGTGTCTGGCATGGAAGGAGGTAGATCGCACATTCAGTTCAGATTGCAATTTACCTTTTCTATTAAATCAATGGATAAGGACTTGCAAATAATTTGTTGATAGAATTAATTTATAAATTCAATTTACATAATAATAAAGGGAAGTTGAAATTGTTATGATTGTCATTGTTAATATGTTTTCCTGTTTTATGCTCTATTATATCCAACTTAATTAATATCTTGGACTTCCCGCATTACATGTTGTTTGAAATAATTTTTAAAACTTTCCTTACTCAACATAATTATAGTAGATTGAATTGTGCTTACATCATAATTATTTAATTTGATTGCCAAACATTACAGTTTTGATGTCAGTTATATTATTTGGTGCGTGGTAATGCAAAATCTAATAATTTCACAATTAAGATTGACCAAGCAGGTTTCTAGTTTGAATCATGTTTATATTGTCTACTCTTAATAATAATTGCATTGCTTGAGATGTGATAAAATGTACTGAGTTCATTATTCGTGTTATTTATATAGTGTTATTGTGTTTTTCAAGGTGGATGCTGGGCTACATATGGAAAGAACTGGCAACGGAACTTTGGACCCAAAGCTTCGAGGTTCTGTATTCACAATCCAGACTCAGTCACGGATCTACCACTTGGAGGCGGACTGCGAGGCTGATATGGAAAAGTGGGTTGATGCTATATGCAGAGTATGCGGTCTTAGAGCTACTGATGAATCCTCTGATGAGATAGGTATGTAAACTTGTGCACTCCAATTGTGTTTTAATGGTCTCTATTAATTAACATTTATAACTAAATATTTTTGTTAATATAAATTGTGCAATGCAATAAGTGTGTTTAATCTATGAGGATAAATACTTAAATATTAATGTGTAATGTAATGAAAATTTGTTGATCTACATGATCAATGATGAATAACTGGCTTAACACATTGACTCTGCGGAGCGGTCCTGCAGAGTCCATGTACACTATGTGGTACACAAGACCAGTTAAGCTTTATGGAGTCCTAAGCCCGACTCATGAAATTTGATAGTGTGCTGTTTATATGGGACTGTGAACATGTTAATCTCAAATTAAGTAATTTATCCAAGATGTTATATGTATAGGCTTAAATACTTGGAACTATGGTCATCATTAAGAAATAAATAAAATGATATTTTGTGTAAAATCCTTTATTTGAATAAAGACATTGTCACATACTTCTATAGATCAATGTTCAAAATAATTATAGTTATTAGTGTGTTGTTCTTTGCGAATGTACCACACAATACCTATGTTTAAAGTTTAGTGTTATTTTCTGTAAAATTTGATACTTAAATAGATTAAATAAGACAAGATTATTAATTAAGCTGCCATGTGATATATTTAATTCCTCCCTGAGAGTGATAATAGTTATTAAAGCTTGAGTGCGAATGTTATATGATCATTTCTACACCGTTAAATTGGGTCTCCAATTTGTTTTTATTGTATACAGTATTATAATATTTATTACTTACCTGAGAGTGATAAATAAAATTATTGAAGCTTGACTGCGAATATTATGTGACATTTTCTATATGGTTAAATTGGGTCTATAATAGATAAGATAAGATAATCGTTTATTGTGAACTGTGTACATTAGTTGTTACAATTTTAATATGTTACAGACTCAACAGTTTATCCATTCCGGATGTACAATATTATTGACACAAATTTAAAAATAAATAAATTATTAGAATTATTTAACAATCAAGAATAATAAGTCATTCATTCATATTAATAATTATTACATAAATCAAAATATTCATTCAAATTATAAAAACATTTATTAATTAACCAGTCCTTAAGATGTTTCTTAAATTTAAAACCTTCCAGAGCTTTGATACACTGCGGCAAATGGTTGAATATTCTGATCCCCATTATGTATGCACTTTTGCCGTATATGTAACTGGAGGATTTGACAACACACATGTTATATTTATGTTGCGATCGTAGATTACACTTGGTCTCGCTTTTTTTACAAAAAAAATTTCCATTATTTTTTACAAACAAGCATATTTCTAGTATATATATACACGTCAGGGTTAAGTATTTGCATTCTTTAAATATATTTCTTAATGTGTCATATCTACTAACATTATGTATAATTCGTATGCATTTTTTTTGAAGTATGAAGGTGGACTGCACATTTACTGAGTTACCCCAAAAAATTATACCATAAGTTAAGAGCGGATAAACATAGCCATAGTATGCGTTCTTAACTACATCCATTGAAGTCATGTTGGCCAACAATGAAATGGCAAAACAACTACTGGAGATCTTTTTATTTATTTTTGCTATGTGACATTTCCAGTTCATATTTGCATCAATGCTAACCCCCAAGAACCTAATATCAGTAACCTGTTCCACATGTTTATCGTCAAAAACCACATTTAATTCAATAGGAACTTGTTTATAATTACAAAATTGAAGTAATTTCGTTTTGTCTAAATTAACATATAAATTTATAGATGACAACCATTCAGTAATAGTATTAAGAGTGGCATAAATTTCTTTTACCAAACTTGTATTGTCTGGTCCTTTTTCAGATATAAATATGGTAGCATCATCCGCAAACATAACACACAAATGTTTAGCTATTTTGGGAAGTTCATTGACATACACAAGAAAAAACAAAGGTCCTAAAACACTGCCCTGGGGTACGCCCACAACTATTTTTTCAAAGCTTGACTGTACTTTTACAATAGTTTTTGTATTCTTATCATAGGTATCTAGTATGGTGGCTTGAGATCTGTTAGTTAAATAAGATTCCATAAGTTTTAATGCGATTCCACGAATGCCTATATGGTTAAGTTGTTTTAACAATATATTATGTAAAACAAAGTCAAACGCTTTAGACAAATCTACGAAGAGCCCAATGCAGATTTTTTTACTATCAATATCTGTCCATATCTGTTTTAATATTTTAAAAATTGCTAATGTCGTGTTTTTTCCCTTTTGGAAACCAAATTGATTAATATTTAAAATGTCGTTTTTTTTTAAGTATGAAATTAGTCTATTATAAATAATCTTTTCAAACACCTTTGAAAAATTTGGTAACAGTGCTATTGGTCTATAATTATTTATTTCACACTTGGAACCTTTTTTGTGAAGTGGTCTTATTAAAGCTTTCTTTAAATCATCTGGGAATATTCCAGTTTCAAGTGTCAAATTTATTATATAAGTTAAAGGTTCTGCTATATAATCTACGCTAGATTTAATTATTGACATTGGTATATCAATATAATAATAATATTTTATATTATTGTATATAGTATTATTTCCTATGTTATGCTTAATTTAAGTTATTTATTATAAAGTTACCGAAACAAAAGTACAGTACTCTAAGGTAAATTTTGAATATCAATAAACATTGTGTTCCCGAAGATGAGCAATACCATGTTTATATTAAAAATATTATTTTGCAATTAAATGTTTTAAAAAAAAATACATTTTCAAATTGTGTTTTTGATGTAGTTTTCAATGTTTTCGAAAACGCCTGTGCTCGATGGTCTAGTGGTATAAGTACCGGGCCGAGATGTCGGGGTCCTGGGTTCAATTCCCGGGTCGAGCTAACTTTGTGTCGGTTTTTTCTGACACAACTCTGGTTGGATGGATGACAGGATGACACTACTAATAGGATGCCTTACTTTAAAAAAAATGTACCAAAGTGTACTATAAATATGTCATTGTGACATAAGTGACATTCAAAGGTACTTTATCCGTCCCGTTTTGCTTGTTAAATGCGTCGCGTGACCTTGTCAACATGGATTCTGGTGTGAAGAACTCCAAAGAGCATCTAATATCTTAGAACCCTTGGTTGCTGAGGGAACTTAAGATGTGTTTATGTTTTATTTGTTCAACTTAGTATTGAAGAGTGCAAAGTGCAAGTTGAGGTTGACAACCCTACTTCAATAACATTTATGTTTCCCTGTTGGTGTATTTTAATTTTAAAAGTTTAGTTAATAAAGTATTGCTTTTATTATCTTTACATTTACAAAACATTTACTATTGTATGATTCTAAGTTGATTTTGATCTAATATTTCAAAAAGAAATTAATCTGCATGACAGTGCAAAGGCCCCTGAGGGACCTTTACACTTAGCATATTCTGTGGTCCGAGATTGTTATTGATTACATGCAAAAGTGAATACTACATGCATCTACAATGCGCGTTCGTGTGTTATAAGCTGTAACTGCTGTAAGCACTTGTGTCTAGCTTGAGCGAATTCTGTTATTGAACGATTAAGCAGTGGCGAAATTAAATTTAATATTATTTAGACTTAAAAAATGTATAAGGAAGGCATATTCACAAAAAACAAATACGCAATAAATTATTTATCAATTATTGATAATTTACATTTTCAGGTACATGCCCCAGTAATCTGCCAATGTCAAAAGTTCTGAATGAGACAAATGCAGACTCCACAGGACCTTATATTCCTATTTCTGAGTGCATCACTGGAGTTCGAGCACAGGTAATTTTATTTGTTTAACTATGATAATAGGGAAGATGCATATATAATAATAATTATGAAAATTTTATGACTAAAATGTTAAAATAATATAAAAGAAAGGTCACTGCAACATTTTTATTTTACATAATGTTGTTTTTTAACTGTAATTACGAATTAAAAATAACTGAAACGAAACGTATTTTAAAACAGCAATCAACTTATTTGACGTTAGACCGACAAACTTATTTGTTCTGATGGCGGCGTCGCTATTGTCAGTATAGAACTGTCAATAAATATCGCTTTTGCATTGCATTCAGGGACCGAAAAGGTTACCCTTTTTGGTGTATTAAACTGTTTAATTTTTACGATTCTTTGAAAAACCTTAACATGGGATTCAGCAGTATATACGGCTGAATAAACCCGAACAGAAACAGTTTTGTTAATAAAGTTCATTTTCGTTCATTTTTTGATCTTAGAAAGGACAGTCCGATGAGCGTACCGTCATTGGATGCGATAGAATCGTGTCACAATGTTGGCTACATAAGGCTTCAATGCTCTAAAATAATCTTTACTGCGTAGACATTAAATAACTTTTGCAATGATTCTCGCGTTGATCTTCGCATGTTGTGTTATTCTTGTTGTTTACGTTTTTAGTTGTCATGAATATTGAGTGGTAATATCTCTGGTCTGTGGTGGTAATATTGAGTCCAGTCAACGAAGCTCTAACTTTGCCATTTTAGCTGAAAAGCTGAAACTAGTGCCAAAATTTTTTTTATGACCCCGTATTATATGACATACTAAATATGCAGGGTTATACGAAAAAAAATTGAAAAGGGTGAAAAAATTACTTTTTCCTAAACATCTCGAAAACTTACTGAAATATGAAAAAAAAATTAAGGCAAAAGTTGTAGAAAATTGCTTTGTCTACAAAAAGGTTTAAATCAATTTAGGGTGGAGGCTCCTTATATCGGCCCCCTCCTAATATCGGCCGTCTAGAGAAAATTCGCCACAACTTAAAAAATTACCTAAAATAATAATTGTTTTTATGCAAAAGAGTGCGGGAGGTACGGACGTGCGTCGTTTGGCGGCATTTTCAGGTCATCGACTCATTGCGTTGAGAAGTATTTAAATTGAAGGATCTAACATGGTGGACAAATTGAGTCAGACCCTTCAAATTGTCTCAGACTCAACCCCAGTTACCCCAGTAAAACGCAGGCTTGTATTTTTTCCACAAAAAGAGTGATTTTTTGAGTTCTATCTGACCGACTACAGCTTTTAGCCGTATGAAATTATCTTCCAACCTTAACCCTAGAGTAGTCGCGCCTTTCCGTGTAACGTGAGTGATCGCGCAGGGAGCATTTTGCCGCCCATACTCTAACAAGCTTTATTTTGATAATTGTATTTAAATTAATTTTTAAATGATAGAATATATCATAAACTTTCAGTAAATAACATTTATTAAAGTTTTGAGCTAAGTATTTATGAAAAAAAAGCTTTTGAATATATAATGTAATTATTTTTTAATTTTAACAAGGCGCATTTTCTGCATCGTACGCCCCTGTCGCTTACTTATATTTTTTTAGAAAAAAATGTCACAAAACTGATTTATAATGTATGCTATTACGCTATTTAGACTAAAACAACATGATATACGACTACAACTATTCATATTTCCACTAATCTAGAAAACCTGACACACGAATTTTAATTACGTGAGTAGTCGCGCGGTGACCAATTTGCCGCCAAACGCGACACCCCGTCAATAATCGGTTCCTGATTTGGACACCCGTGAACTGAATTTCTTCTAATTTTCAAAAACAAGACAGTGAGGAACGGGGTAGCAGCTACTAGAACGCTTGACCTCGTCAAATGCATCGTGTATAAAATAATACGATTTTTTCGCCGCGGGCGACAAAATGCTCATAGCACGAGCACTCTAGGGTTAACTTCGGGAGCTATAGAGTCCGTAGCAGTAGGGTAAACTATACTAATGTTGGCCCCCCTCCAGTTGTTGGCACTCTGGGTTTTAAACTTAAATATTAAGCTTTTCGCGGCAAAAATCCATAAACTAAAGATTTAGAATAAAAGTTCAATTATTCATTTACAACACTAAATAGTAGTTTTTAAATAATTACAACTGACAACACTAGAAAAAATTCTTTTCGGTCATGGTCCCGAGAGAAACCAGTTTGTGCGTGATTCCTTAAGAAAATTTGTGAATGCAGGGTAAGTTTAACGACTTATTACTTTTTATTTTGTAGATAATTTCTGGTCAGTGAATGTTTTTTAGTTAAATAAGATGTTAAATAGTGGGTTTTGCAGCAAATACAATCGTAAATCTTGTTGGAAAAAAACTTTTAGGGGGTGTCAATAATTGTAATTTTGTTTGTATGGAGAACTAGTTCGTTGACACCCCCTGCCAATTATTGAAATACGGTTTTGCAAAATCGCTGTTAATGTTATGATTGTGTTTTGACCAGTCTCGAAAGTTCTATTAATAAAATGCCTACTTGTCTTCTTATCTATTATGGTTTCAAATTTTAGCAGTGCCAATAATTGTACTTTTTTTACGATTGGCACTGCCAATTATTGTACCTCGAAGGGTGCCAATGATTGTATCAGCTTTTATGAAATTCTAATAGTGATGTGTCACTGTTTTGTAAAATTTATTTATTAAAGCAATATAAGTCCTACTAATAGGTAGATTTTTACACGGCGATTTAAAACGACTGTATATTTACTCAGCTAATAAAAAGTGAGCTACCTATCTACATATATCATGGGAAACCCTTGGTACCTTCGGCGCTCCCGCTAAATTCCCCCTCCCAGTCGCGTTTGGGCCCTTTGGGTACCCTCAGATGAGGGTCCCGCGACGGCCTTAGGTTTCGGAGGGGGAGGCTTTAAGCCTTGGGAGCCTTTGGAGGCTCCCGAGGGTTTCAACGCTCTCCTCTTCGATTCCTTTACGCTGCTGGTGGTGGGCGGTAGATTCGCCACTTTTGGGGGTTCCGTCTCCTGGCCTCCTTTGATTTTGAGGACAACTTACCTCACACCAAATTTGGCCTCTCCACGGTTGTTTTTGAGGGCTTCCACAGACTGGTCATCGAGAGAGAAGGTCACAATAGATCCTGTCGTTTCCTCCTTCGTGTGGAGAACCCTCCAAACTTTTGGGTTGAGATCTTCATTCTGCACCCATAGCATAAATTGCTCCGGGGCAGAATGCGGTCCCAACTTTTGGCTTGGGCAGTTCGCTCTCTGGTATAATAGAGAGCTTTGCACCGGGCCATGGTTCCGTTTCTCGGATTAAGCCCTCAAGCCAGTCCTTGGTTCCCTGGTTTGTGCAGTCGCCAATATCCAGCCTGTCTTGTAGGCAAAACCCAAGAGTTTCGGTACCCCCCTGAGGCTAGCATCTACCACCTTGTTGAAGCCTTGATAGCCTCCTGTATCAGCCGCATTTGCTCCTCGGTCATCGGCTTCAAGTGGCTAATACCTATATAAGAGCCAGCAATGTCGCTGTACTTGGGGGGTTGAGTTTGTCCACCTACGTCCATTCGGGATGTTTTCCACGGTTGGACTTGAGTACCACGGCCACCTACGGAGATACCAAATTGGATATATTTATGATCCGAAAAGGTCTCCGCGTAGGCCACCCGCCACTGGGTGACGCGGCCCGCCAAATGTGAGGTGGCCAGGGTGATGTCGACGACCTCACACAGGTCGGCGTGCTCCCCCTGTTGAGGATCACTAGTCCCAAGCTGAGTGCCCAGGACATTAGGTCCTCGCCGAACGGATTGTTCGAGGGGGAGCCCCACGTGGTGTGCTTGGCGTTCCAATTACCGCCAAGCAAGACCTACGTCTAATTCCTCTATTTTCTCACATTTTTAAATATTTTCTGGACTTTCACGAACATTTCAAAACCATTTAGCCAAATCGGTTAAGCCGTTCTCTAGTTTTACCGCCTATAACGAACGGCAAATTATTTGTATAGGTACTCGTAAGTATATAGATTTCACTTTTCCCATCACTATCAGGCGATCCGATTAGTTATTGGCACGGTCACGTGTACAATTATTGGCACTGCCAACAATTGTACATTTTTCTATGCCAATATTTGTACTTTAGGGTGCCAACAATAGTGACTTTCGGTGTTTTTTCATATTTTGCGGAAATTTTCGTATTTCTAACACATTTCTTAACTATCAACCCGTTTAAATCTATTCTCAAATAAATAAAGAATCATACGAAATCAAATTTAAGTCGATATTTAAATTGGCTGATTTTCTACAGGCCTTTAAAGTTGCGAAATTCCTTAAAGTGCCAATAATTGTACCTCTTACCCTAACTGTTTTTAAAGAGATTGGCATCCTTTCCAGAATCATACGCTACTTGATTGCGTAACAGCTCCTTAAACTTTACAGAGCTCAAGTCCGTTCCTGCAAATAGTTTTGCTACCATCTTTGGAGGTGGTTCTGCTCTGCTCAGCTGGCTGCCTTTGACTCTATTGAGCGGCATGCGAAGAGGCTTATCGGCGATGATGCTTTGGTCGAGAACTGCAAAGTCTCGATCATCGTTGGAAGATTGCTGGGCTCTCCGTCTTTTACAGGACGTTCTCCCTTTTTTTTTTTCGTCTTCACGTTGGTGAATGTGCTGCTCGACTGTACGATTTGGTTATACCAGCTCCGTTCCATTACCGAACGACTTGACTTGGTCAGAGACTTCATCCGTATACAGTGAAAATGCCGCGCGTACAAACTAAATGATTTGCTTCATTTTTTTTGATACGGACTGTGCAGGTGTGGAACTCTATACCTGGGTCCATCTTTCCTGACCATTATATAACTTTGTGCCTTTTAAGGCCAGAATTAACGGGCTTTTTCTAAGCAAGCGCGCTCAATCGTAAACCGCATAGTTGTTTAACATCAGGCAACTTTAAGGTCAAGTGCTGGCATAGTAAATAAATATATAAAAAAAAGTCAGTAATATTTTTTATATATTTTTTGGGGTTCTTTTCTTTGTTTGTATTAAGAATGTCGAATTATTGTAATACATTCGTACTTTTTGAACAAACTTTTTCCCTTTGAAAAGGTATGCCGATATTAGGGTTATAGGCGGCGGATATTTGGGTGCTAGAGGCCGATATTAGGGAAAATCGGCAAGTTTGGAAACAAACATCTATATTTTGAAATCTAACAAAGAATTCGTTATTTGGCGAATGTAATAATGGAGTTTCATTATTCCTCTACACAAAACAGTAATTGAAAGAAAGTCAAAGCAATTAATGTAAAAATTACAAGCAGTGAAAGGTCAAAAAAAGTTGACATGGCCGATATTTGGTGCCTCCGCCCTATGTTATTTTACGGGGTCATAAAACAAAAAAATAGAATAAATCTTTCTTTGGTACCAATGACGTTCAATTAAAAAACTAGACTCACAATCACGCTCAAATATTGTCCGAAGCAAAAGTCTGCCCACCCGACTATTGGGCAGAGTTTTCGTTTAGTTGTATACAATTGACATTAAACACTAAATGCCACGAGATAAGTAAGGTGTTTATTTGAACGAATGTGTTAATGTCATCAGTGTCAAAGCCACTCGGACGTTTTTTGAGGAATTTTTCTTAGAGATTGGGTGTCTAGTTTTTATATTGAACGTCATTGTTTGGTACCAATAAAACTTTAACTAAACAGTACAGACACAGTAAAGTTGCTAAAAAACAAAAAAGAAATCACAGAACAAACAAAACAAAAGGATCAATATCAAAACAAAAAATCAGTAACGTATTTAAAATTACAATAAAAACAAGGTTGTTGGTACCAAAATGGTCTCCGCTCAGTATTTGGCCGTGCCGTCTTTAAGTGCAGATGAAATACACTGCATCTCATGCCTTTAATCCAGGCCCCACCTACTAAATTTGTTGTCTCTTTCGTTTATAATCGCCGCAGGATTAAACGGTTTAATACTGCTTAAGACAAACGCAAAATTGAAAACAGTATATATGAATGTTAAAAGATAAACGGTTTGTATCGATACCGCTTCAGCCGTATAGCGGATTATTCAGTCCCTGATTGCATTTCACGTAGTTCCAATTTTGGCCACCGGAACACATAAGTATGTCGGTCTATATGGTTGAAAAAGTAAATATTATTTTATCGGAATATTAATTGCGTTTTTGTAATAAATATGGAAGTTGGGTTCATCAAAGCAGACTCCAGGAATTTACCAAGAGTTAGTGTTGACATGGTTCTAACTTTATTTGTCGAAAGTGCAGAGTTTTCAAGGGTAGAAATGAAAGGGACTAAATTACTACGGTATGTATAAATCATAGTTGTTAAACTTTGTATTTTCGCAGCTTGAAACCACTTTTTTCTCAGTTTTGGGTCAGAAGGTCCTGTCAAAAACAATTAATTTGGAAACTTTGTTGAAATAGATGTGTGTTGACCGTGTTGACTCGTGTTTTATGCCAATGTCCACATTGGCATAAAAAACGTTTTTTTTTCGGAATATTAGTGGTATTGTTATGATCACCTGATGTTGATAGATAGTCCATTTTAAATTTTTTACAAAAAAATATTTCAAAACTCGAAAAAATATGCAAAAGTATGAAAGCCAGCGACGAACAAGTACAGTGAAGTACGACCACTCGACTAGTGAGGCAGTGACAAGACTTGAGTGACGTCATTCATGTCATCGGAACCATAGGTCCGTTTTCGCGCGAAAATTAAAACGGTCAATTTAAAACCGCATTTTTTCCGATAAATTACAATGTATTAATTTTTTAATTTAACTGTGGTTTATTCTACATGGAATTCTTTAAAATGAAGACAAAAATAAAAATAGTGCATGTTCCCTATTGTATATGTATGTACCTGTATAATTTTATCCCAAGTTCCCAATAGGTACTGCCGAAATTAAGTCTAGCGTTATGGGAAAGCAGTTCCTGTTTATTATTATTCCTGTTTAAAAAAGCAATAAAAAAACTGCGTGCGCAACCAGATTGATGCAATGATTTATTTATCAGGTGCATTGTTATTTGTTATTGCACCGTAATAATGCACATGTTATTAAGCTACTAATATGATTTTTTTTGTTATCAATGACTTGTTTATTCTATGGTGTGGGATATCTGCGTCCTGGATGAGATAACCAGCTCCTTTTGTGTTATCCAATTCATACTAAATAAAAAAAATGCATTAATTGTATGCACAACTGGATTTGAGTCCAAATACTATCAAGTCCAAATAATGTCCATATCATGTATATTAAACTTATTTAACTTAACTGTAAAGTTAAGGTGTACAAAATATTTTTTTATCGACAAGACTGGAAATAAACTTGACAAAAATGATACCTTTCGTTGTATTTTACAATAACAACCATGTTTGCGACTTAGATATACAAAGTCATACATCTACTTCGTAGTTTATGTCCCAAATCTGCACAATTTTTTTTTTGGGCCCAGTCTTTTTCTGTTCTTTACAACTATAAGTTTTATTTAGTTTGGCTGAAAATCCCTATGCCCTATGAAGTATGTACACACTGCAGAAAAAGTAAAATGTCATTACAAATCGATTACGTAATAAAATTGTATTCGTTTCGTACTCAGAAGAAGAACTAAAGCATAGAAACCACGCTAAAATAAGAATTGAAAACCTGCTATCTTACTCATTTAACTTCATTAATTCGGCCATAGGAGCGAGTGAAACAACATGATCCGAATTCGTTTCTGTTTTCCGAGGGTCGTCGCTAGTCAAATGTCAAACGGATGCCTTTGGATGTCTTTTAACTCCACCAAATTAAAAATGCATAGGTTGTTTCCTCTTGCTGGGGAAAAAGTGACAACTTAACTTAGTTACATCATATTGACAAATACTTTCGCACAAAATTTGAGACTCCTCTCAGCTAAATTAATTTAATTTAGTGGTATTATTCAGTGCAATGCTTGAAAACAAGATAAATCTTGTTTTGTGATAGATACTCGGTGCCTGTGTAAAAATGTCTTGTGTGATTGAGGGCTGTAAATCCCACACTGGAAGAAAAGAAAATATCCAAGAAACGTAACCTTTCATCGGTAAGTTTAGATTGTTTTCGATTATTTCCGTTAAGAAAATAGTGTCCTAACTGTTAAAATATGCTTAAAGTTTGTGATAATATTTGTTTTTGTCCAATTTAGTATCGATTATTGCTTGAATCAAAGAAATTTTGTTCAGATCTTAGAGGTTATATTATTTCGCATAGTGATGTGCATTTCTATATCGATAAATGAATATTAATGTTTCATTGGTAAAAACAATATCATTTTAGGACTTGATTGGATCATTTATGTATCTTTCAAACCATATAATATTTACTTTTTTAAGAGATCATGGTCATAGTTTTTTACATAGAGGCTATATTATTCTTGATATTACTTATTTTTATTTTAGTTGATTATTCTGCTATTTATTTATTTTATAACTTGTTTCAACATTTCTACTTTTTGGTTACAGGTTTCCAAAGAATGAAGACATGAAAAATATTATGTATACAATGACTGTGTAAGAAGAGCAAATTGGACATGGAATAAACGTAGTCATATTTGTTCCAAACACTTTACACAAGTTTTTTAAATAAAACAATTTTATTTAAAGTACAGTGATTTTGCGACATTGAAATGATTGAATTAATAAAATCTTAAATATATTAATAACCTATGTTTTATTACCTTTCTCCCTAGTCTAACCCGTTGTTCTAGGTGGGCGACGCGACGCGACGTGATGCGACGCGACGTGACGCGACGCGACGCGACGCAATGCGATGTAATGCGACCAATACTTCACGCGACGTGTGCGTGTGTCCTATGTCCGTGCGCGACAAACACGGCAGTAGTGTTTTAACCATGGGCAAATATACTGCGTTATTACTAGAAAATTCATATTTTAAATACTTAGCCCTACAGAAACTTCGTAAACATAGAAGAAAGACAACAAATATTTAGAGCGAAATGAAAAATAGATATTTAACCTAAGTCGTAACTTTATCTGTTAGGTTTATTTTTATCGACTTAAAGTGCCGACAAGGAACGTCACTACTGTAGAAAAAACTATGGACAACCTACAGAAACTGACTCATGACAAAATATTATACATCCCTTTCTAACGCATTATTGTCATTCATATGAATTAAAAGGATGAGTATATGTCTTTGCTTGCTATTTTAGCGTGGTTTCTATGCTTTAGTTCTTCTTCTGAGGTTTCGTAGTCCTGCAGTCCTGCTGTTTCTGGACGGATTTCAAATCTTTGAGCCTGTTTTAGATTAGAATATTTTGGTAAAAAAGCAAGTATTTTATGTTAACATATAAAGTTGTGTAAAATAAATACCAAGAGATTAATGTTTTCGTAAAATTGTTACAACTCGTGCGAATTTTATTGGTGGAGAAAAATAATTAGTTACACAAAAGTTTTTCTGAAATACGTTTCCGCCTTGTGTTTGAAGAGTTATGTAGCCAAAAAAATTAACTTCGAAAAATTATTGTTATATTTCTTTCTCTTGCCTTATTTGTTTTTTTTTTGTCGCTGTTGTGCGTGAACAGAGGCGGAGTTAAAAGTTATTGATTGTATAGTGCGACCTTTACAACTTCAACATAAATCTGTTTTATATATAGTATTCTCGCGAACTAGTGACATGCTTACAACAAACATTAAATATACTTTGAATTTGCTTTCAAACGCTCTCCGGATAACTTATGTAAAATATTGGTTGTTGAAAACTGTTGTTGTGTTTGTTGGAAGTTATTATATAATTTCCAACAAACACAAAAACAGTTTTCAACAATCAATATTGGAAATTATTATACAAATAATGTTTTTTATTTTATTTTCAGGATAGAGCATTTACATTTGACACAAAAAACATTGTCACAAGTACAACTAGAATGATGGATAGAGCATCGGACCAGATACACACAAGTCAGCCCCAGAGGCTTACTACAGCTGAGTTCAGTGAGAATGAGTCCAATTTGAGTGATGAAGAGTGCAGGTCACTCAATAGCAGTCAATGTAACATACGTAAGTATAGTGAATTAACTTGCGAGTAATTGTGTTTAATTAAAGTGCGTTCCCGTTGCCCCGTTGATGCGTGTAAGTGAGTGCAGTGTATATTTTGTAAGAGTTCTCGTTATTCCTCAATATTGTTTTAATGAGCAAAGAGTTTCAATACAATGAATAAGAATAGTTTTAAGGATTGGCATAAAACGAAAGAATTTTTTTTTAAAGAAAATTTTTATGCGAAACCGTTGTTGAATTGTGTAAAGAAAAAATTAATGATTCTGGGACAGCTTAAGAAATTAATTGATAAGTTCGGACAGTTAATAGTGTCTATTTTTGAAATCTTTTAACATGCATTTAAGTAAATAATATTATTTCAATGAGCAAATATTTTAATTAACATATTTTGTCTTTTACAGGTGATATTGATGTTACAAAATCGTTTACGAAGTTAACAGTCACACCTGAAAAAAATGGGGTGTCTGAAGATGGTAAGTAGCTAAATGAAAGTTGATACCAAGTTCATATATTTTATTTATGGACGACCATTTCGGTGTAATGGTTGTGAAGTCAACTCTTACACCCGAGGCTGTTGGATCGCTTTCCTTTGTATATGATGTATGCATTATAAAAAGGACATAAGCAACCTTTCCTGTGATCTGACATACATGCTAAGGACTAAATGGAGCCGTGAATTTTAATGTTTAAATTAGTCAGTAGAGTTCATGGAATGTGATGTCTTTAACGTCACTTCCATTTCTCAAGGTTTATGGTTCGGCTACTTTTTGAAATTGAAATGATGGTCTACACTTAGTAGTCTCCTGCATACATTAATACAATCTTAGTTAGAATAAAATGTTTATGGCGTTTATTTTAATGATTATTTTATTATTTCAGGTCCTCCTGTACCGCCGCGTCCTCCGAAAACATTAGCGATGAGTAAAGAAATGATACAGATACATGCTGCATCTCGGCTTCAGGAACAACCAGACACTCAAGATGTTGTAAGTTATCGAGTTTAAAAGGATTTCTATGACATTTGATGGTATTTTTATTAATTTTTAATAATTTTGGTGCTATTCATTTAGGAATTTGGGTCCCCTCCCTTCGTAAAGATCTAGAGCCCTACCTCATTTGGACGAATGGCCACGTCGCTGGCCAGCCTATCCAAGCATATTATTCAAATGTATGGGACCTAGCCATTGTACAGTTGTACTACAATTACTAGCGTATGGAACCGACACCGCAAACCAATTTTTTGCGCGATGCTTTGTTGCCGGCGGCAGCAACTCATTTCGATCAAAACGCGTAAGCGCCGTGCAAATTTGGTAGCGAGAAAATTATACTCTGTAAGCAATCTAGCGCTGCAAGTTTTATAGTTTGGTTAGACGACATCCGCTGTAGCAAATACATCACTCAGTCCAGCGTGCCCGTCATCATTTTGCGACACTTTTTTTGTTCTTTATAGCCTCCCTATACGCAGTACTTGTATGGATCTAGCTCACTTGGAAACGATTTTGGCAACGTCGCGTTTGACATTTCAATACTCAATGCTTGAATACGTAGCTTGCTTGCCCTAATGAGGCAGGACTCTTAGGTTAAAATGTG
Organism: Mecyna flavalis; assembly: GCA_949319885.1. NCBI lineage: Eukaryota > Metazoa > Arthropoda > Insecta > Lepidoptera > Crambidae > Mecyna > Mecyna flavalis. The sequence continues at coordinate 18,110,907 of OX439425.1, read as the reverse complement.
AATCTCAGGAAAAGGTCAAGTCCTTGTACATAGTATTGTATTCGCATCTATGTGGCGTTGTGGATATTAAAGCTCTATTCGAACCCTCACGTCGACTCAAACACGGCCAGGGAAAGCGCCTTAAGTTTAAATCGAAGACCTAGAATTGAATGTTATAGGAGGACATAATTAACCCCCCCGACGCAAAAAGAGGGGTGTTATAAGTTTGACGTGTCTGTCTGTGGCATCATAGCTCCCGAATGGATGAAGCGATTTCAATTTCGTTTTTTTTTATTAAAGGTGACTTACGTGCGAGTGTTCTTAGATATGTTTGATGAAAATCGGTTGAGCCGTTTAAAAGTTGTGAGGGGGTAAAAGTGGGGAAGAATAACCGAATGTCTGTAAATAGATATACTCGAGTGGGGTCTCAAATGAAAGCGCACTGAAAGGGAATATTGATAACTGAATCGAGTGTTCTTAGCTTCGTTCTTAGCTTAAACAAAAATGTACCTATAAAAAGTATAAAATTAAAAATAACCGGGACCGCGTTGCTTAGTTAGGTAATAGACTATTTGTAATTAAATTGTTAAGTTTGGAGCGGTCCCACAACGCGACGTATTTAGTACAATTTTATTATCTATGTCCAGCAGCCATTGGTGCGGCGTGCGGCTCGCTACACATCCCAGGTGGGGGCGGGACCTCCTTCGCCCGTGAAACCCATCTCGGTGAACACCCTGCGAGTCAGCCCGGTGGAAGATGATGACGCTCCGAGCCACCAGGTAGTATCTAACTGCAGCCAGATCTGGAATAGTCTGAAAGTCTGTACAGTCTGTTCACCATAAGTTGTCCACTAGCCGCTATATTGGTACTATTGTTTGTCAAAACTGTCAATCTGTTGTTGTCAGATTAATAAAGCGCAAAGCTCTGTGTTTGGTGATATTAATAAAAGAAATCATTCCAAAAGTATTCAACAGCAGTGCAAAGGAGCTTATGTTGAAGGTGCGGGAATATTGCGAAGAAGAAAACCCGTAGGCAATGCTGCCAAAATAACGGCTAGGGAACAACTTATCGTGAACGGACTGTAGTAAATTTGGAACGAAAAATAAAATGTCAGTTCGACGTTTGACAGTGACAGGTAGGTGAAGTTATCTTGGCTTTTCAGCTCACAGGTTTTCATGTGAATATTGGTCAGTACAACTTCGTCATATTTTATCTGTAATAAGAGAAAAGTTCCTGGTGTTGTTTGTCTGAAACAAAGAAAAGTTGAAGGTTATTTACTGGGTTGACATGTATGTATTAACTAAGCAACTGGTTGTTTACATACATTTTCAATTCATATAAAGTTTTGATCATGATCATTAAAGAAATGAAACATTATGTCACTCTGGACATCACAATCGTATCAGTACCGCTGTCCCCGTTAGTCATATGACAACGGGACATAATTTTTTTTTTAATAAGTTACCTCTGTCCCCGTTAAAAGGGACGTGGCTTACGGGGACAAAGGGATAGAAGGATCATCATCAAGATTCAGGGTGAATGTCCAACGTGTACAACGCATGCGTCCCGGAAAATTTCGAAAACAGCATTTTACAAACATAACTACGAAAAATAGACTAGCTTTTATGTTACTTTAATGTTTTGAAAAATAATAATTTTATTTTTAAAATTTTAATTTGGATTATTTATAATTAAAAAAGAAACACGTTATACGGTGTTTTGTTTTAAGGTATTATATTTTCGATTCAAATGCAATTAAGATAATACCTTTTGGAATTTAGTAAAAAATGACGTCAACTGCGCCTGTCCGTAGCGTTAGCAACGCGTATTAATATAACTGTGTGTGTAAGTTATCAATGTCGCGTAACGCAACTCCAGAACGTCGTATTCTAATAGCATTTGAACCAGATAGTACGGTCAACAGCACATCACGGTTAACACTTACAGTTCGATAATAGCACTTATGCCCGCGACATAAGAGTGGTACAAAGTCCAAAGTGTTACGTCTGACGTGCTTTTAACTGTACACATAAATTACCCTTAAAAATTCTGCTAGCTGATCTACATTTGGGTATTGTTACAGTCCCTCCAGTACTGGAACCTATCTTCGATGCCGCCGGCGGTGGACCGAGCGCTAAAGCCTCGTTCGTCGACGTACAACGCCTATAACGCCTGCAGTGCATCAAATGCGCCCAATTCTATACAGGTAAGTATTCATAACTATAGTGGTATGGTAATAGGTGAATTATCGACTTATTTAGTGAGCGTAGATAAGACGGGCGTTGTACTATAAGAAGGCCCCCCAGTGGCGTAGCGATAGGGGGGCGGGGCGGTCCGCACCGGGCGGCACTTTTTAGGGGGCGGCAAAATTTCACAATAAAGTTAAAGTGTTCCTTAATGGAATAGGCCGCAGTGACCACTTACCATCAGGTGGGCTTCTTTGCCAACTGGAGGACCAAAAAAAGGGCGGCAGATTGTCTTCCACACCGGGCGGCTGACACCTACGCTACGCCACTCAGGTCCCCTGAGGGAAAGGAGTGGTGCGGGTAGTAAGAAAGAAAGAAAAAATAATAAACCCTTACAGACATATTAATTTAATCCTTCTAGCCCCGGATTACTAGACACAATAGAAAATCTATTGTTATGCGGCACCCGAGTGCCGGTTCGGCGTTGAGTGGTTAAACGACAAAATAAATACAAAACACTTAAAAACAAACACCGAAAAATCTAATAAATGTACGTAAGTATTTTCTTTTGGCTGCACATTTATAGGGATACAAACGGTAGCTAAAATAAGATATTTTTGAGTATTTTTTCGTTATATATAAGTATTGCCTTTACTCAACTGTTTTAAACTTTGTAATTGAAAAATTTAGGTACTCTCAATGACGTTCAATATTCAACTAGACTCCCATTCACGCTCAAATATTGTCCGAAGCAAAAGTCTGCCCACGCAACTATTGGGCAGAGTTTCCGTTTAGTTGTATACAATTGACATTAAACACTAACTGCCTCGAGATAAGTTGTTAAATTGAACGAATGTGTTAATGTCATCTGTGTCAACGCCGCTCGGACGTTTTTTGAGGATTTTTCTTAGAGTGTGTCTAGTTGTATATTGAACGTCATTGGGTACTCTGTAAGGATTAATTCAGGCTGCGTTTGGGTTTGGGAAGTCACGACGCTTTACCACAAGGGGGGGGGGGGACCCACTTGTCCTCTTCTCGGGTTGTAAGCACCATAACTGAAGGCTAGCGAGACCTGTCGCATTGTGAGGGGCTTGGGACTAAAACTGTTGGTCCCACTATCCACTAAACTAAACATTTTCTCTTTCACACTCGAAAAAGGCAAAAATTGCCATCTGGCTGTGCAAGGCTTACGTGTCAAAGCTAGTAAAACATTTATAAGAAAACTTAGCTACTGCTTTCATAGTAATAAGCAAAGTGTAAATGTTGAATAGAGAATAAAAGAAGGAAAGAAAACATTTAATATTGGAAAAGTTTAGCAGAAGCCTTTCACAAAAGTGGGATACGTAATAAGATATGTGTATAATTAGTATGTCAAACTAAACTCAATTTCTCGGTGGTTTTAAATTGAATCACTATTTTCTTCCAATTTTAATATATTATCATGCCATTATTTTCCAGAATGCACATTTGCCTCCTTCGGATGAAATGAGACCTGATGCGTTGCAATATTTGGATTTGGACCTGTCTACTCCAAAATCTGATCCTGATAATAAAATAAGGAAGGTGAGATCATTTATTGTAGTTATTTCATTGATGTCATATCAAACGACTGTGAATAAGTGAGATATTATTATGCACTTTTATTAACAAAAAAGGAATTCAAAGGCCGCAACAAAGTCAAATGGAGTTCGATTTTATTGCGTCGTAATAAAGATTATTTATATTCTGTTACTAATATACAGTTCATTTCAACTTTCCACATCAAATTATTAAAGTTGTCGCAATCTAATAGACGTGCGTTTTTATAGCTCCCAACACCATTACCAGAAATTAATCTTTAGTCAATAAGTCTGAAGTCTCTGTAAGTCAAGGTATTAAATCATAGACACAACTTATGAATCTTATTTGTATGGGGTAAAGAGCCATTTTCCATAACTGGGAGCTGTCAAAACGGACCTATTACTTTGCGACGTTTTTAGGCACATTTTAACAATGATATTTTAATAAAAAAGAGGTAAATAGGTTATGTCACTACTGAGTCGAAGTCAAAAATTGTCCACGGCGCGTACGTATAGACCGACAAACTTATCTGTTCCGGTGGCGGCGTCGCCGCTACTGTCTTTTTAATTCTGTCATTAAATATTGTTTTTTCACTGCAAAAACTGACATTTAGCGTAGTTCCAATTTTGGCCACCGGAACAGATAAGTTTGTCGGTCTGTCAATGCTTTCGCTCATGTTTGCTACATACTAGCTTAGTTTTCGGGTGCCATTTTTTTAGCACAAGTTACCTATCTACCTCTTTTTTTCTATAATATCATTGCATTTTGAGTCGCTAACAATTAGTGCTTGTTCACGTTGAACGCTTGGCACGGTGGGTCGTGCGGGCGCGGTGCTCGTTACATAGCCCGCGCGCGCGTTTTGTATGAACACTTCGATACTACGCCATATTATTATGTTTGATATTTCGCGAACGCGTCCGCTACTGCGCCCGCGAGTTAACGTTAACTTAGATTTGTGAGTCTCGTCTCTATCACTTTAAGATTTATTTTGCTAGTATTAAAGTCTATTGTGTTTTGTAACAGCCTCAAGATAGCAAGAGGAAAATCGAGATATCCCATGGCAAATCGTTTTCGGCGGCCGATGCTGATTCCGCCTACAAGACCGTTGACTTCCTGAAGACTGAGGCCTTCAACATCACCCGCCAGGATGCAGAGGCCTCACGCAGCAACTATTGACCGCCAGCGTAAACAAATATTTATTTACTATCGGTGTTTCTTTCGTTTTCAAAGTTTTATGTGAAACAGCTTTATTATTTATAGCCTAAGTTTACACTACTTGAATCAGCAGGGTTTTTTTTGGTAAAATAAATTTTAAATGGATGTTTTTGAAATATAAATGGATTGACGATACTGCATATAAAAATGCGGAAATTAAAAGTTAATAATGAACTTTTTTTAATAAATTTTACGTCATTTTTCGATTATTATGATTAATGTAAAGAAGTTAAAAGAATATTTACCAGCCGCAACGTAAGGCTATAATTTTTTTTATTGCAGCATTATTTTACTTCCACTAATTCGTTGAATATTTTCTTAAACATTAATTTATAATTTATTACATCAAAAAAAAAACTCCAGATTTGAAAAGGGGGACTTTAGGCTATTACCACACTTACGCTATCCTATTATTTTATAAAACAGATACTATGTTTTATTACGTAAGCTTTTTTGTTGTTTTCAAATTACTTTTGAGATGTCGCATGAATGTTTGTACTGAATTCTACAGTTGTCGTATTATTGTATTTTTAAATGTATTGATTGTTAATGTGTCACAATTGTTTCATCACATTTCTTGAGAATGGCGTCAGCTTTTATGGGAATAGTATTTATTGCTTATGTAAATATTCAGTTAGTGTATAATGTTTTTCCAAGGTGTCATAAAATGCTATTTTACGTTAGTATTACTTAATATTTATATACTATAGCAAAATATTAAGTTGAGAAACTATAGTGTTTGATAAAGAAAAATATAACTTACGTAAATAAATCGAGCCCCCTGAATTAAAATAGTACATTACTATTATGTGTACGCGTGTGCTAATTATGCCTTAATGGTAAAAAATATGTGCCTTGTACTTATATTCATCTATTTACAAATATGTACTCGTAATAGTAGAAGTATGTCTCCCTTGACGTATATTTGATACTGTCTTAATATAAACTTAAAACATATCAACACTGATTAACATCACTTAAATAAATAAGATCTCTTTATCCTTTTCACATAAAATTCAATAAATGTATTATTAAACATCGTATTTGTTATACCTGTTAATTTATATACATAGTATGAATATTTATTATGTAGTGTATTAAATGTTTATCGTAGAAAAATATATTTTTGAAGGTAGTGTGCAAGAGCTGGCACGAATGGCACAATGACCGATATTCATATTACAAAGGAGTTGGCTAAATACAGTTAGAGCGAGTGCCTCAGCAATGTATAAATACTTTACCTAGTTGTATGCAATACTGGGAGGCTAAATGTTAGTCTATTGCGTGAAAAAAGTTTCAGGAACTTTTCATTTTGTAATAATATTGATAAATATATTTCGCACACCCGGTAAAAAACTGTCATAACACAAAAACAGGCAAATCTCACCCCTTGCAGTAAAATATTATTTTACTGCAAAAAGTGAGATTATAAAAATATTATTTTACTGAAAAAAGTGAGACCAGCCTTGCCTCTACGTTATGACAGTTTTTTAACGGGTGTGCGATTATGTCGTCAATTATTATTAAGTAACAAAATGACTCTACCAGATTTGCATGTTTTTATGTTATGACAGTTTTTTACCGGGTGTGCGATTTATTAAAATTCCTACGCCATTAGCTAAGCAAAACATCTACAATAGATTTTTGCTGAGAACTTTTGACAGGCGTTTGTGCACGGAGTACAAATAAGAGATAATTGGGGCCTGTTTTTCAAATGACAGCTAAACAGCTTCATACATTTTCCTCACATGAGCGCGCCAGTCATGCCGACGAGCCGGACTAAACACAATTGTCATAGTAAGAGTTAAAAACCCTTTGTAAGACATTTGGCTAATAGATAGAGGTAGAGATGGATTGTTACGTGAATTAAATAAGAGCTGATTTTTCAATCATCAGATAAGTTTTAACTGATCGATAAAGAATAATACGACTAAAAATAAGATTTCATAATCGAATTTCTAAAGAGCATAGATTAATGGCATTTTGTATTCCGTCGTTATTATGCTGCTGCTGTAGGTACATAACCGAGTGTTAATCGACATAATATGACATTTGTACGCGCGCCGAACAGTCAAAGGTCACCGGATGTTATATGAATAACTTTTAAATAATAATTTATTTTGCTAAAGTTCTAGAAGAAAAATAAGCAGATGATTGATCTCTGTGTGTGATCCAGATACAAAGTCTGAGCTGACGCTACACTTGTAAGCACCGAAACCAGGTTAGCTAGACCTACGGCCGTGTTTGGAACTCGGGACGAAAGCCGTTCGTCCCACTACCCAACTAAGCTCCCCGGTTTCCCCATCACACCCAAAAGGCCGAAATCCATTAAACCATTCGTGTCAGGTCCGAAACAAACATACTTACCAATAAGAATGTACCTTGAATTTCAACGAATATTATAAAATGAATGTGTGTTACACGTGTTGTTGTAGCTTTTATAAAGTATAGTATATTCAAGTGCCTTTTATGAAACTGTCATGACTTGTATTTATCCATATTTTACTGTATTCATGTTAGTATTTGTTACAGTATTTTTATCTAGTTTTTTGGATGTATTCTGTTAAGCATCTCAATGATTTCCTTGATACGATATCATGTTCCGCCTTGAAAACATTCAATGGTAGTCTATAGAAAGAATGCATTTCGCTTTGACTCGAAGATCTTTGTCTGCATTTCATTTACTTGTTTACAATTTAGTATTGTCAGTGTATGTCGTATTTTGTGGAAAAGATTAGATGTTTTATTTAGAGAGGTTTCGTACTTATATGTAATTTTTACTGAGAAATATTCAATGTTTTAGATTCAATTTCACCGAATACAATTTATAATTTAGTTTCCAAAGTTCTATGTCAGTCTGGTAGACTCCAATCATTGGTTTATTAATTAGTTCGTTACATAAATATCAGTGGTTATTTTAATGCATTACAGTAACTTCGGGTAGTTAACGAGATAGTTACATTATTAGTTAGGAATCTATAAAGCGCACAAACATTTTCCCTACTTTGCAGTTTATAAAGGTTTATTCTACAAACATGAGAAATTCAGTTTAGAATTTGATATATTATAACGAATATTTGAACACTTTCATAAGGTAAATATTTTCGTATGGTGAAATTGGGTCAAAAACGGTCACGCAAAGATTATTTAGGCTGTGGCAAAATACGCTTATGCTGCTATTTAATCAAGTAGATTAAATAGCAGGGCGTAAAGCGTATTTGAACCGTTAATAACATTCAAAAAAATCTTAAAAGGACAACAACAACATTCAGGGAAATTTTAAAAGGAAAATTATTTTTATATTCAAATATATTATTATCTTCATGATTGAGACATCCATAAGTTACCTTTCTAGTGGTATGTGATTCGTTTCATGAAATCAATCTTTAAATAGAAAATAGATTTACGATAGTATTTACCAATGTAAATTAATATGCATATTATATCCATTATCTACCGTGTTACATACATTATTTTCCCTTTTAATTTAACCCCTTTTAAATGCTACTCATGAATCATCATTAGAGCATACAAACTTATAAAAAAATATTCATACAAAATAGTAAGAATAAAGTTACCTGGCAAAATTCTATATATTTTAAACTGAAGAACCATGAGATGCCCGATATAAGGTATAATTCGTGTACATAATAGAGTTGATTAAGAAAAAAATCTGACATAGGAATTAATTTCCGTCGTTTATCCACAAAAGCATCGGTTTCTTTAACTCTTAGACCTTTGCCACACTTGACGGAAATTCCGCCGCGGATCGTCCGCGACGGAAATAATTTCATATAAAACCGTCCACGACGGAGCGACCGATCTTCCGCGTAGTGTGCCCGCTGTTTGTAATTTATAAGCAATAACATGTGTTGGCGTTCCGTCGCGGAAGATCCGCAACGGAGTTTCCGTCAAGTGTAGCGCTAGACTTATTCTACCTCCCTGAAAATTACTTAAAAGAATTTTTTTTTAACTTCTTACTCTTAAATATTAAGTAAAGAAAACGAATTCAGCTCCCGGTGATGGATATTTAATATTGAATTGGTAGTTTGAATGGCATACTGTTTCTTCGAGTGTCAACCGAACCGGAAAGATTCAACTTAACTCACTCGTTATAACTGCCACATATTTTTCCTCTAGGCCTGTGCCTGGGTATAATAGGCCCAGGAAAAGAAGTGCCAAGGTTATCGGAGTCTTTAAACGAGAATGGCCACGAGAGCGTCAGGGAAGGCGGCGGTTCTGTGTATGCTACCAGTGCAGTTATTGCATTGAAAGGCATAGGAGACCTCGGCCACTATCGCCCACCATTACCTACGTGCTGCCAATGGCTGGCCTCCATACCGTGGCGCAGGTATTTCAAATGCTGCGAAAACCAAGAGGACAGGTATATTTAGTGACTGATCATTTTACACATTATAATCACGTACAACATATACGTATCTAATGATTACGAAATACAGAGAGATGTTACGGGCTTATTCATATTAGTATTTCTATAAAAGTTATCGTCTTTGTAGTTAAAAATACTGTAATTTAAGAACAGTGTTTGGATTAAAACTTTTGAAGAAAAAAAGTGAGCATTTGAAAGTACTTAGGATATAATGGAACATAGATGAATTACATTGGTTATAGGTAGTGTGGGTTTGTAAATAAATAAATATCCTTGGACACTATTCACACAGCGCAATCTAGCCCCAAACTAAGCATTAGCTTGTGCTATGGGTGCTAGACAACGGATAAACATTACTTATATACTTTTTTTTTTTTGTAAATACATACATATTATACATAGAAACACCCAGACCGATACAAACAGACATGTTCATGCACACAAATGTTTGTACCGTGCGGGGATCGAACCCGCGACCTCTGGCGTAATAGCCGACTTCTCGACCATTACACCAAATGGCTCGTCGTTTGTGTTATATAAAAATCTGTAGTGATATTAATGGTCCGGTACTTAATTTTGTTAAGTAGGTACCATTTGATTTAAAATTATGGTGCCACTAATTTGTGGTGCACTTGATGATTTTGTTCATACAAATTTTTAAGACTCATAACAATTATTTTGCTAAAATATACCTATAATATGTATGTATGCTTGAGAAATTTAAACTGGGCAATAAAAAATATTTACATGAATACTTTTAAGACATACCTACTGTAGTAGGTAGGTATTATTAAGCCCAGGCTTTCATAAATACTTGTAACTTCTTCCGAGTGGTTATTCGAATATATCATGTTAATGCTTGTGGTCAAATTAATATTTACACCAAATAAGTATCACCAGGGTTATAAAATCATCGAAAGTTAAATAAAAACGAATCTTCTTTTGTTTACAATTCACCACAATATTTTATATTCGACATCACATTATACAGCCTAATGTAGTTCATTAAATTGTGAGATTTTTTAACGGCAGACAGAGGTTGAGCGTCACACTACAAAAAAAAAAACAAACAGAAAATAATTTAGTAGAAGCCTTTATTAATAAATGTCGAGTTATCTTACTACTTACGTATATACGCTAATTTTTAAATGACTACAATAAAATATGGTTTTGTCCATCGATCATTACAATAAGTTTGATGTATACTATATAATCGAAACTTTTTAAAGGTATTTTGTTACCATAAAGAGCAACATTATTTAATATTTAATGAAAATAAGTATAGAACAATTTATTTGGCACAGTTTTTTATTGTTAAATCTAAAATTGCCAATGATAATTCGTCTAAAAATGCCTTTATCAAAATTGGGGGTGTCCATTGGAATGCTTTAATAGTAGTTAGGGGATGTTTAATAAAAATAATAATATTATTAAAAAACTATTTACTGTATTAATGAGTGAGAGTAAATAATAGTAATCATAATATTATTTTTAAAAATAAGCTATTTTGGAAATTGACATTTGGCTATGAATGCATGATATTTTGGCCTTCATGATCCGCCATTTTGACTTTTTTTTTAAATAAGAGTTCACATAAAAATATTTCAAAAAATACCGATACATAGGGACATAAAAGTCTTGAGGCGAAAACCCGAAAAGTGTCACATTTCAAACATGTAAGCAACCAAAGTTTTACTTATATATCTTTAAAAGGTGACCCTTAAGGGGGTTTTCGTCTAATGAAATTTTATTTCTGTATTAATATTAGGTATCCTTTTTTTTAAGGAAATTCAAGTGAACGCCACATTAAAAAAAACAATCAATACGTCGTGCCGACTGCCAGGTAGAAAAGCTAGCCTTTTGAAAAATGATACATACGTAGATCACCATGTGCCAACTGCCTTCGTGGTAGATACAGTGGTAAGAGCGTTCGGCTCTAATACCCGGAGGTCGTGAGTTCGAATCCCACGGGGAACATCACTTTGTGTGATTGTTTCCAGTTTGGTTAGGACATTACAGGCTTGAATCACCTGAATGTCTGAAAAGAATGATGATTCCATGCTTCGGAAGGCACGTAAAGCAGTTGGTCCCGACTATGTTCCAAATAGGTCTGGTTTCCCTTTTAAGGGTTACGGAGGTCAGATGACAATCGCTCCATTGTAATAACCAGGCTTATCAAATCTAGGATCATAGTCGAAACGGACCCTGAGCTCCATACTGGATGCAATCGGGAATACGCTGGGATGATGACGTAGATCACAATGTTTTCTGTACTACAAAGAAAAAAAGTAAACAAAATTGTCAATAATATTTATTATACAACGTGTTATGTACCTATATACATCTGATGTATACATCAAGAACACCGATGACGGCGTGAAATGCTAAAAGGTCTTTTAAAATTTTTGTCGTTGCGCGAATTAGTTAGAAATGTAGGTACATTCTGCATAGTTTACTCTTTGATTTTACTATTTCAGTAATAGCGTAGGGTTTGGACATCAGTGAAAATAATAATAATATTTTACGCCTTATTTTGTAAACGTTGTATATTTTTACGGCTTATTATGTAACACATTGTAAATATATACGAGTTATTAGATACACTTGCAAGTGCACAATGTGTTATTATTTTAAGACTGCATGACTATAATTACGTGATAGCGAAATCCCATTTTACGAATTTTATTAAGCTCACATGTCAACAATGCTTAGGAATTTTTTCCTCAAAATAATTAAACAAGGATAATATGCCATAAAGCTGGCAATCAAGCATACGGCTCACCTGATGGTAAGCGGTTACCGTAGCCTATACAAAGATAATAATTATACAAAATTAAATGGTATCTATACAAAGGCATGATATGTCATGGTACTTCGCATTTTTAGATAGGTATCTATATGATTTTTCAATTTCGGGGTTATATTATAGGTAATTGTTTCAGAGTTCAGTGAACATTGAACATGCCTTTTCCAATTTTTTTTTTGTGTGATGAAATTGAATCTATTAAACATTGTTTATTTCACTTATAAAATGTGATTGGGTGCAAGGGCGGCGCCAAGGGGGGGGGGGGCAGGGGGGCAGAGATCAAATGTAGCTAGCCGCAAAGCGGTAACGCTTCATGCCCTCGGTCTGTGCCCTCGGCGTTCATATTTTTTCTCCTAAACAATATTGCCCCATTGCCCCCCCATTGCCCCCCCCCCCCCCCCCTTAATCATAAGCTGGCGACGCCCTTGATTGGGTGGGAGTTTTAAGAGACTATCAAAAGTGTGTTGGTATAAATAACATCCTCGGGCATCGTTGATGTGTGTGGTATTTATTATAAATGGATATAAAAAAATGTGTCATCATGACGTAGATGCTAGGCATACGAGGGTATTTGAATTTTAGTGTATAATTTGTATCTATTAAAGCTATGTAATTTAAGTTTTCTTCTTTTAATAATCACAAGTTGGGAAATTTGGCCTATGGTTCGTGTTGGGGAAAGATAAATAAAATTAGACGGTAGATAAAATGCGTAAGGAAATGGTAACCAAAGAAAAGACTGATTTAATTTTATTGCATTTCATATGAGTCAAAAGTCGCAGTAATATTATAAATAAGAAATCAGTGTTTTTCGAATAAAAATTCGTAAAGTTCAACTTATATTATTTTATTTGTTTATAGTCTGGAACAAAAATAATTATTTCAATATTTTAAATCGATTATTAAATTTATTAACGTCATATTTTTGGATGCAGCTAATTATTATTTTCTGAGCTTTAATTATTGAGATTGGAAGGCCAAGATTAAATTCACTTGCATAGATTTATCTATATCGTTCTCCAATACGGGCCAAAGGCACTCCTTAAAAATAAGATAACACAATAGTGATTATAATTTTAAAAGTATTTATTAAAAAAATATTATTTATTTATACCAATTTTGCCCATATTTTTTATAAACTGACGCATTTAGGCGCGTTTGGTTTAAATTTTTAGGATTTATTTAAATGTATCTTTAATAATAGCCGAAAATTATACACGTAATCAATGATAGGTATTTATGATCGAAGCACGTAATTATACAAATGTTACTTAAGAAATTTATTGTATGTATGTTAGCTTTAAATGATGTGATTCCCCTTGCGTAGGATAGGCCATGTTTGTTCTATAGAATGTGATAAAGGTAAAGACTAAATGTATATAGAATATTGTTGATAGACAAAATGTATCAAGAACGAATGTACCATCGAGGACACCCGCGCGTGATCACTTTTGGAAAAATATACCGTGCACGCGCATCGTGACTTGTTAGGAGCGGCGCTTGTAAACGTGAAAATACTGCACAGGATTTTAGCCTTTAGGGTGATCACGCGCGTGTGACCGCGATAGTACCTATTCTTTGGATCACATTGTAGATGCGCACATTGTATACAAGTTATAATATAAAATGTATATTTATAATTTATTCGTGCATGTTCTGCACAAAGTGTATTTCACGACATATTAATTGATTAATCATAATATAAATATTATCAATGGTTGACATTAATTTGTGGAGGTGCGGAATGCGATGCGACAAGTTTATAAAAATTGTGCATTGTTGTGATTTTTCCAAAAAGTGGAGAACATACATACTACATCACATTTATTTTTACCAGTATTAGTTAACACTCGATTACTATGCAACAGTATGAGGATCATAGCTACAAGATTACTACTCTATTGGACGTCCGTACTGTTGTGAAGTTTATTCCATAATGGCAGGTATAAATTGAAAATTGCGTCGTTAACATTATATAAAATCTATGTCTTAGAATCTTGTTATGACTATTTTGTTTAAAATGGTGCTTTTTGAAGAATTTTAAAGAAATGGTTGGATATAAGGTTAACTCATAATTTTTAGTCCAAATAATTTGGACTAAAAATTATGAGTTAAGGGGCCGTTCAAATATTACGTAAGCAGATTTATTGCAATTATTTACCCCCCCACCCCCCTTGTCAGCAAAAGTAAGCAAAGCTCTTACCCCCTCCCCCTATGCTTACGTAAACATTTTTCAATTATAATTTTTTTTATACTAAAATTATAATGTTATAATTATAATTTTATAAATAAGAAAATAGAATTAGGATAGAGATTAGATTTTACTGATTCAGTATTCAACATAGAGTAAGGGACAAAAATATTATAATCTTACGAACATAACAAACTTATTTTAAAGTTTTTGTACACACATCATCATCATCATCATCATCAGCCTGTGATAGTCCACTGCTGGACATAGGCCTCTCCAAATGCTCGCCACGCTGATCGATCCTCGGCCACTCGCATCCAGCTCCTGCCAGCCATCTTGCGCAGATCATCGCTCCACCTGGCCTGAGGGCGTCCTACACTATTTACCGAGACGCGGTCTCCACTCTAGAACCCGTTTACCTCAACCGCTATCGGTTCTGCGGCTGATATGGCCAGCCCACTGTCACTTCTATAGACGTGGCTTAGAAGGGCAATGGGTGGATAGTTCTTCAACAGGCTTTTGTCACCCTTTTTAAAGAACAGGACGACCACGCTCCTACTCGCGTGGAGTAGGAGCGTGGTCGAAGGGAAATGGGTCGATAGTTCTTAAACAGGCTTTTGTCACCCTTTTTAAAGAACAGGACGACCACGCTCCTACTCCACGCCTTTGTAGTTCTCCCTTCGAACAGGACAGCGATAAAAAGCATTTGGAGCTCCCTCAGTACGGGTTTACCTCCAGCCTTTAGCAGCTCTGTAGTAACGCCGTCCTCTCCAGGGGCTTTTCCATTTTTAAGCTGTCCAAGAGCAATCTCGATTTTGCCAACGCCCACTTCTGGCAGGTCGTCAGTGTAATGGCGATTTAACGTGGCTCTAGAGTCCTCATTTTTGGGATCAGGTCAATATGCATGCGAAGCGTATAACCGGCCATAGAAGTCCTCTATCTCCGAACGGACTGCCGGCTTTGAGGCAACAACTTCTCCACTTGCTGTGGTTAGCTTCGTCAGGTGGCTTCTTCCGAGAGATTGTAAGAACACCTTAGACCCCCGATTTTGCTCTATAGCTCTTTCGATCGAAAGAGTATTAAAGCACCGGACGGACACATATTAAACATTGGTACCACAGAAATCGGAATAATTATTCAGATTTCTGTGCTTGGTACACATATTAAATTAAAATTAACAGTCTTCAGTCCATGAAACCCGAATCCATGATTCTAAGTTTTCGATGACATTGGATTGCTTAGATTGCTGCTTAGTGTTGTGAGTCTGCTAACTTTCATCCGATTTTGGAATTTCTACGTCTTCTCACAATCATGGTGCTCTAACTAAAATGTAAACTTGCTTTAATACGTCTACTCGCTATAGTATCCAAACGAAACAATACACTGATAGAAGAAATTTAGACAACTGAGTAGCGCACGGTAATTCCCCTAATCGGTTCTAAAGCGAGTGCCTAAACATATGCATTATTTGCCGGAATCCCCGAAAATGGGTTTCGTTTTCAAGCATAGGCAATGTGAGGGTTGCCATTGGTGTAAAAAAGTAAATAACTACCGATGACGTAATCATCATCTAGACCCCCCTGCCCCCCATGTCATCCAAAATAAGCAAAACAAAGACCCCCCCACCCCCCCATAGTGCTTACGTAATACTTGAACGGCCCCTAAGATAATTTGGTCCAAATTATACCTACTTAATTATAATTATTAACGTAGACTTGGAGAGATTAGTAAGAGGTCTGAATTAAAATTCGACCAAGTAAAAAAGAATCAAAAACAGATTATATGGAGTATATTTTGGAATCTCTATTATTAATTGTAATTGCTTCTCTAAATCAAAGGGTAATTTGATTTCGGGCCGTATAGCTCAACTCAAATAATTATGTCTGATTATTGTGCAGATTTAAAGTATGCAAACTTGAAAGACCTTTTTCTGGGCGCAAGTGAGATTTTCTGTCCCAAAAGTACCCGGAAATTATCATTTTAAAGACCCGTGTTAGAGATATTTAAAAAAATCTTTTTGCATTACATTGGTACATTTGTAATTAGTTGCTAGTGAAAAATAATCTCACATCTGTCGAGTATTTTGTGAGTAATTAACATTTTAGAGAAACAAGTTTTGTGGTCGCTTCGTTTTTTTACTATGGCCGATTTTGTTAAGCAGCGATCTTGTGTTAAATTTTTGTGTTTTTGATAAATTTTCATGCGGCAAGTTCCTTAAAATGTTGCAATAGGTGTTTTTCAATTAGTGCATGTCCAAAACTCAGACATACAAGCAGTATAAATCATTCATAGAGGGAGGTACAGTGATCGGGCGGGCTGGAAGGCCATCCACTTCAACTAAAGACGATCATGTCAATAATATCAAGCTAATTCTAATGAGAATTGTCGTGTGAGTGTAAGACACATAGCCAGTGACATCAGCGTACCAAAAACTACAGTACACCGCGTATTTGCTGACTTGTGGCCAGATTTGTATTAAAATCACTTGTTTTCCGCACCACGATAACGCGCCAGCTCACACAGCCATGATTATTCGTAGCTTTTTGGCAAAACATGCAACTAATATCGCTTCGCAGGTACGCCACTTACCTGGTATGGCACCATGTGATTATTTTCTATTTTCTAAACTTAAATTACCGTTTCGGGAAAATTATTACAGACCATTGACTGTGGTGAAAGAAAAAACGAAGATGGTGCTGAAGGCCATCTCGATTTTGGCGTATTAAACGTGTATCGAGGACTGATTGAAGCGTTGGCGTATGTTTATTCCCTCTAATAGAAGTTAATTGAAAGAGGAAAAAATTAATTTGAATGATTAAAATTACCCTTGGAATTTTATTTACAATTTCCGGGTACTTTTGGGACACAGTAGTATGTCAATGGTCTGAGAGAATAATAATATTATACCATATATCCTGTAACTATGTTAAGAAAGCCATTTATATGAAAGCATAAATTATCTTAGATTTGTTGTTGTGCACGTTATCTTAAATGTTAGGTCTATAATTACAAATATCTGAAATATAAATAAATAAACCCATTTCAAACTTGAAGGTTAGAAACAGAAACGACTAATGCCGTTTTAAATACATTTTATTGAATACAATAGAGATTTACTATCTTGGTGTTGAATTGAAAATCATTTAGAAATATACGATAAAAGTGTTAGAAATGTTGCATTTACTTATCACGTAGGTCATTTTTCCATGTTCATGTTGTTAAACACAATTATTAATGTACCTAGTAAAATAGAATGTAGTGATTGTTCCTCATAGTTTTAACGTAGCACTAGTTTGAACATCACTATTGTAGTTTACCAGTGACATGTCTTTCTTCAACCACTTTAGTAAACAATGTGGCTTGCCTTCGAGTATAATTATGCACATTGGTAGTATAGGTCGTAGTTGACGTCTACATTCACATAAAATATTATATAATTACGATAATGATAGACTGTGGAGAAACAATTTAAATAATTTACAATAGAGAAGATGCAATTATAATATTTATGAAAATTTTATGATTAAAATGAAATTATAAAAGAAAGGCCACTGCAACATTTTTATTTTACATATTGTTGTTTTTTAACAATAATTACGAATGAAAATTTAAAACCGCATTTTTTCCGATAAATTACAATGTATTAATTTTTTAATTTAACAGTGGTTTATTCTACATGGAATTCTTTAAAATGAACACAAAAATAAAAATAATGCATGTTCCCTATTGTAAAACCTTTTATTTACTTTGTTTTTATCCAGTGTGAAGTCAAGTAGTGTTTGAATTGGTTGATATTTTAATTCTTAGGTATAGTTTAAACCTTACTCGATGCAAACAGACGTACTTTGGGAATCCGTATTCCAATGTAGGTTTTGAAGGTAAAATATAAATAATATTTTGGCAATCTTAAGTTAGGTAAGTATAGGACCTACACACAATTTTAAATTGCAATAATAGCTATGCAGTATTATCGTTGTATTATATTTGTGAACTGCTTTTAGAATAATTTCTTGGGGTCAAGTTACACATTTTTCGCCCTCTTTAAACCATATATAAAAAATATCAGTCAATTAAGAATTAACTAAACGGTTATTCTTCAGTTAATTTTGATATGGGTGGGGATAGTTAGCAGTAGTTGCCGATGACAAATACGACATAATTATTTGTTTTTTAAAGTTTTTCCTAGTCGACTACATAGAATGGATGTATAAGCAAGAAATTGGTGTCAACTTTCTTTAAGATATGGTAAATAGGAATAAATGGGCAGATGGTGTAGACTACTACCCTATAATTGTAAATGTATAATTTGTAAAATTGTTTCGGTTTATGTAAATATGATTACCATTAAGTTGTCTGTTATCTACATTTACTTTATGAAAGCTGAAAATGTCTTTTATGTAATTATGTAGTTATATCCTACTTATGTACGTAATTTTTTCGTTGCCACATTTTAGTTGGTGACAGCGTGTACCATTTTTGTCAATATGTATTATTAGAATTAGTTAAATAATTATAAACTTATTTTAAGTTATTTGCTTTTGTTATGACATGTATGAATGTGAGTTTTACGATTTACTTATTAAAATCAATAAAATATTAGAAGTATACTTTTGTTTTCTTTTAAGAAAGGGAAAGTAAAAATGGGCCGGCACGCTTTGTAGCCCAAGCAACACAAACTAGCTGATTAACCTTTGTATAATAGCAATTCTGGTGACTAAACGCTGTGAAAGATGTAGAGTAGAGATAAGGTTTGTATAAGCGCTTACACAGGCGATATTCAAGCAATTTGGGCACAAAATAAATCGCTTTAATCTGAATAATATTTTGTTAATAGCTGCATACCAGCTACAATACAGAAAGGTTGGTTAACTTCTGCATAAAAGCTGATCGACCCTTTGTTCAGAATTTAAAACTCTATTATGCAGACGAAACTATCAAACTCTGATATTCATACGCTATTCATAATTCAGATCTTTCTCGTTGTTTTATAAAGAAGTTATGTAACAAAATTGGCATTTTGTTTGTTAAAATTAAATTCCAAGTATGATAGCATCGCTCTGCAAGAAATCATAAATATTGCATAAGCAACATTTTCCCAACGAGTCAGAATCACACATACAAACATGCATGATAAAAGTAAAGGAACAAAGGGGAAATAATTACCTACTTCTAAAGTAACAGGTAAGTCAGAAAACAGACCATGGAGATTTTCAGACTGATAATGCTGATTTCAGTTGGGATGGGAGATGCTGTGTACGTAGGTACTTATAATGTATTATTATTAGGAGCCTGTACTGTCCCACTGCAGGGCAAAGGCCTCCTTACCCTCTTTCCATCTTTTGCGATCTTGAGCAATGGTGTACCAGTTGGCATCGAATGAGTCAAGCTCATCTCGCCATTGCCTTATGGGTCTACCGCGAGGACGGACTTTGTTGGTAGGTATCACGGAGAAAGATCTCTGGTCTGTGGTAGGTATCCACTCGGTGGATATTTTGGCCCAGAAGTTGATCGGGCATGCGGCAGACATGACCGGCCCAGTCCCACTTCAGTTGTGAAGCCTTCTTTGAGACGTCTCTCCAGGACTTATAATGTGGTGAATATTATTTTCTAACTCTTTATTACAAAAGCCGTGCAAATAAGTAAATCTGTAGTATTGATCGACTAGGAGTAAAATACGAGTATATATAATAAAATAAAATGGCGCCATCTACACAAAACTTGTTAAACGTTAGACAACCCCAGTTTTTAAAAGGGTTGTGAACTGTTTTGTACGACGATTGGAAAAGCGTTGTTTCCAAAGAGTTAATTTTCCTTTATTTAACAAGATGTCGTTGTAAGTAGTAAGTAAAATTACATTTTATTTTCAAAGATGTCGCTACAAGTAGTAAAGGAAAAGTAGGATGTTTGGAAGACTTCTTGTATACCTAATAAAAATACGTTTAATTCTTTATTGTAGCGCTTTTGAGCTGCAAACATAAGTTATCTATCTAATTATTATTTGTATAGCAAAACCGATTGGACAAAATGCCGATCCACCTTTTTCAGGATTTAGAGTCACCAATGTATCTATCCTAATTTGTTATACTTACCTCATAATGACGCACCATACCTACCCGACAATGGCTCCCTTGTTCCTACACACCAGCGGTCTTGCCATTTGTATAGACATACAGACCCAAAATTAAAAGCAGCATCGTCAAACAAGGAAAACAGAACATTCCATCTGTCCGTTCCCATCTCCCATCTCAGTTCTTTCTTACATAACGTGACCACTTTCTACCTAATTGCTTGCGAAGCGCGCTTTTCTCGAATCTTGCTTTTTGTGCATCTATTTGTACGGGCACTTTAGAGAATTGATGCTATAGGTATATTATCGAGAGTATTCATTGGTATTTTGAGTGAAGGTAGTGGGAAAATAAGTCTCATGCCCCACAAAAGTCCACAGGTCTCGTTTGCTTCATCCGAGAAAAAAATGAGATCATGGCCATGTGATGCTATTAGTAACCCCTTTCGAGTTCCAAATAATCTGAGTATATGTATGTACAATTGTACATAGCCATATCAGTGTTAAGCAAAGCAGCCCACGGAGCGAAAGACGATTCTGCCACCCTTTTTTACAATTCTGCCGCCTCTTTTTTCTTTTTTTTTGCTCCTCCAGGGAATTTTGCCGCCCCCTAAAAAGTGCCGCCCGGGGCGGATCGCCCCCCCCGCCCCCCCCATCGCTACGCTACTGTTTATTGACAATGAACAATGGAAGAAAATTAATTAAATTTTGTACCTACCTACAACTGCGGTGTACTGCACAATAGGCCTCACACTCTACATAAGTATTCTTACTTAAATTCTTAAAATAATTAATTGAATATTAAGGAATCCTAGCACAAGCACATGGGTCGTAGCAAAATATCTTTTAAATGTTTCCAACACGTACACAGTACCAAGGGAATTCAAAAGAATGCAAAATGAGTAACTCATTTTAATAAAAGTAGGTCTTTTTACGTAAGCAGACGCTGCAATTTTGCGACTATGTGAATTTCTGTAATTTAGCCCTACGGATGCGGGTGAGGGCGGAATGTGCGCTATGTGCAGATTATATGGCAAAGAACAGGACCCGGCTAATTGCCCACCTCATAATGAATGCTTGCTTAATTGCGTAGACGCTTCCCTAAGGTCATCAAGGGGTGAGAAGGAATGGGAAAACTTACATAAAACACATGGCTTTTATTTTACCAGTAACTTCCGCTACAGTTTCACACGGGTGCTGTTTTAGTAGTGAAGAATAAATCTATACTAATTTTATAAAGAGGAAAGATTTGATTCTTTGTTTGTTTGTATTGAATAGGCTCCGAAACTACTGAACCGATTTAAAAAGTACTTTCACTATTGGAAAATTACATTACCCCTGGGTGTCATAGGGTGCTTTTGATCCCGGAAATGTGGGAGGAAGAGGGGGATAATTGGCACAAAAAAAGCAGGTGAAACCGCGGAGGCGACCGCTAGTTTCATTTAAAAGATGTTCATAAAAAATTCTAAGTCCCCGAAATTTTAAAAAATATAATATGTGTATTATTATTTCGTGTGAACTAACGGTACTTTTCTCCCATCGAGATCGGGATAGGGTAAATATTGTTGAGGGTGGCATGCGACCTTCATAGTGGAAGGTCGGCACTGGCACACAACACTAAGTTTTGAATACAGAAAAGTTTATGTTTGACAATCTGTCTACCTGCACATCAACGGTGACGCATTCAATAGTCAGCTTCAGTGGTGAATCTATGGTGGTGAACAGTCGAATAGATACCTATGTAATAAATATATGAGAGTAATTAAAGAGTGCAACCCTCCTCCTGGTCTTATTTTATAATAACCCTCCTAGAGGTTATGGGCCCAGTGGAGACCAGGAGTAAAAGTGTAAAAATAATAAAAGTGTTTGATATGTACAAATAAATATAAACAAAAAGTTTAATAATAAATATAAAGTTTAAATGATAAAAATGAGGATATTATAAAGATATGAAAAGATAGAAGAATATAGCCGGAGGAAATAGATAGAAGAATAAAGCCGGAGAAATTTTCCTTTGCTGAAATTCAAATTCATTCCAATGACAGTTGTGATGACGGAAAACAAAATAACATCTGGAAAATTTTCTTTGAAATTTATTTGATTATTTTTACAAATTTATTTGATAAATATTATTTAAAATCATGGAAAATATTAACAAATTAAGAGACGTAACAAACTATAAAAGTTGGAGGAAGATAACAAAATTATTTTTAGAATCGAAGGGATTAATTGAAGGAGCTAAAGAATTTAACGATGCGAAAGCGAGATTTTTAGTATTGAGCGCAATAGAAGAAAAATTCTTACACTACGTTATTAATTGTTCCTCAACAAAAGAAATTTTCGAAAAATTAGATCTGATTTTCCAATACGAACAAAAAGAAGACAATCACGAAAAAATTATACAATTTTATAGCTATTTACCTACTGGAAACACAATAGAGGATATAGCCCATTTGCAAAATTTATTTTCTGAAATAAATTTATTGGAACCTATGTTAGGTGTGAGTGAGATGATTGAGTGAGAAGTATGAGTTTTTATAATCTGAAGTTCGAATTAGAGATTAGAGATTAATAAAGAAGTTAGGAGGATTTAACGGGAAGTTCGAGTAGGAGTTGAAGATTTATTTGAAGTTTTGTAATTAGGTAGATCGAGTAGGAGTTAAACTTTAAAGTTAGTTGAAGGTGTGTAATAAGGTAGTTCGAGTAGGAGATTATTGAAGTTAGCTGAAGGTTTATAATTAGGGGAAGAAGTTAAGGATTTAGTTGAAGATTTATGAGAATTAAAGTTTCGAGAGGTAGAAAGTTTCTTTAATGTGTCGAGGTTATGCTAAGAGGTAGAGATAGGGTAATGTAATATGTAATTGTTACCAACAGGTAGAAGTATTTGTGAAGTATATTTAATTTTTGGAAGGAAACTCTAAATTTGTACGGTGTAAGTTAGATGGTTAGGAACATTTTATATTTATTTATTGCTGTGTGAAAATTGTGAGCATGTGGATGTGCAGCAGACAGATTGAGGGGGTGTGTTGAGGGTGGCATGCGACCTTCATAGTGGAAGGTCGGCACTGGCACACAACACTAAGTTTTGAATACAGAAAAGTTTATGTTTGACAATCTGTCTACCTGCACATCAACGGTGACGCATTCAATAGTCAGCTTCAGTGGTGAACAGTCGAATAGATACCTATGTAATAAATATATGAGAGTAATTAAAGAGTGCAACCCTCCTCCTGGTCTTATTTTATAATAACCCTCCAAGAAATATCGCTTCAATCCGTGACAAAATTATGATCTTTATTCTTTGTCAGTCTATTGATGGGCCACTGCAGGGCAAAGGCGTCCATCATTTAAATCAAGTTATCGCTACAACGATGGGTACTTCCCTAATCACCACGCTGGCCAAGTGCGGATTGGTGATGACAAACCGAGATATGACCGAAAAAACTCACACAAATTAAACCCAGGAC
The DNA here is from genome assembly GCA_949319885.1 of Mecyna flavalis. Lineage (NCBI taxonomy): Eukaryota > Metazoa > Arthropoda > Insecta > Lepidoptera > Crambidae > Mecyna > Mecyna flavalis. The sequence continues at coordinate 18,087,052 of OX439425.1, read as the reverse complement.
CCCGTGATCACCACCCGGTAACTTAACCACTAGACGATCGAGGCGTATATTATAATATTCTTTTTATAGTTTTCTTTATCTCGAAATGTAACGAAATACCACTGGTATTTCGGTACATTTAATTAATATGAAATTATTATTATACATAATATACGCGGACGGTACTACTTTTTTATGAATTTTACAATTTTATTGAAGTAAAAGGCACCAATAATAAATTAAGCATTTTATTTCGTTATTTCGTACGGAAAACTAGTGAGGCGTAACTTCTTGGCAAGCTATGAATATTATCTCCGAAATGAAACAAAATGTTCATCCCACGAAATAAAAAGTTGCTATAACACTTTCTTGCACGATTTCAGATGTAATTGAGTGTACGAGTTTACGTCACTTCAGGTTATAAATGTCTTTTGTTAAAGTCTTTACCTTCAATAACAAAATCATGTTAGACACTTTATTGTAGGTATAAATACAAAACTCCCTGGAATAATGGCCTCAGGCATGGAACCAGGGAGTGCTACCAATATGCGACTATGAGGGACCCGATGGGGTTTAGTGGGTAGTCTGCACTCTTCGGGAGTCCCACACCACCCTCAGTCACCCCCGCGGCTGAGGACTTGCCAAAACCAATGTATTAATACAATACGACAAAACATATTTTAATTAAATTAAAATTACGTTTAGTTGCTGTAATAATTGAATTGATCATTGTTCCGAAGCCAACTCTAATTTTTATTGAGGAGATAAATAAAACATGAACAAGAACCAAGTTAACAACAATTTCTTTTGATCAAAATAATAATATCTGTTTGCTCGCCAAATCTTAACTTAGGTATTTGTGCGAATATCGGGTGAAAAGCAATATATTGTACCGTCTTCAATAAAATCTTTTGTTTTACGGGTTCAAAAGCTCTTAATTAATTTGTCTAAGGTCTAGCCAGAAAGTCATTAAGACGTCGTAAAAATTCTCCGACGAGTTTTAGTAAAGTTGTTGTACCTTAATGTTATATTTATTAAATTTATAATAAACGAATTCACTCTCCAAGCTTTAACAGAAGTGGTAATAATTTTGTTACAAATTATTTTGAATTGTTTTTATTATACCTAAATCATAACTTTATTTTTATGATTTTACGTCGAAGTAGTTAATTTGGGTTCAAAATCTATACGTGGCTGACAAGTGAAATGTAACTAAACATCACGTTTGAGAAAGAAATAGCTATATGTATTAATAATAATGATTAGTCAAATATCATCTTGATTCTTGAGTCATTTTACGACATAAAAAAACAACAGTTCGCACCTTTGGTAGAACAAGGGCAGAACTGCAGTTTTTGCGATTTTACAGTACGTCAGTACAGTCAACAGCACATCACAGTAAACACTTGCAGTTCGATAATAGCTCTTATGCTCCTGACATAAGAGTGGTACAAAGTTCAAATTGTTACATCTGACGTGCTTTTGATACATAATATTTCTATGATAAGCGTATTGTAACTAAGTATTTGGTTTGAAATGCTTTTAGAAGAAATATTCAAATGTGAAATAACCGATGTAGTCCGTTTAGTTCTACCGCTCAGTCCTACTAGTAGGAATAACGTTCCAAATTCAAGTCTACTCGAACACATTCAAGTGTAAAACTACGTGGGTGTTACATTGTTGTGTAGAATATATTTGAATTGATGTTTTACATACATACTTTCCACTTGACTTCGCTCTATTTAATTTATTCTGCCTCTAGGCGCCATTTTCCAGACCTCGATCAACAAAGCTGGCACGTCCCCAGACGGTGACATTCATTCCATATAGTGAATGCAACATAGTGATGGAAATCCCTGCACATCACTGGACAGTATGTATGGCTTTATTGCCTTGAGGTAAGTTTTTCCTCAGCTATTGTTGGACCACGGGCAATAGATGATAAAAATCATATTTGACATGAAAAAGAAACAAGGGGAGCTTTTCTCTTGAACACAATGTACAAGGTTTATCTTACAGTTGGACTTAGTTTCGGTATAAAGTCGTAGTAAAAAGGCACGCAGACACGCAGTCCATCTGATGGTAAGCGGTCACTGCGGCCTTTTCCATTGAGAGACACTACATGAGGAAGCGTCGCTCAATGTGCTTACAGATTGTAGGTTCATCTGATCTTCGAGCCTTTTAATTTCAAGTGTACTGGCTCCCTCTAATTATGGCGCTAATTTAGTTCATACATATTAAGTTAAGATAGCGAAACCAATTGCGATGTTTCTCTGAAGTAATTCATAAAATTATTATGCGGAACTGTCTGTATTTAAAAATCTTGAAAAGGGGATTTTGAAAGAAGTGGTCACTTAGTTGTGTTTCTTAGATAATCTTGCTTAGGTACTTATTGGTTATTAAACGGTGTGTACAATATTGTATTATTTTTGGCATAGGTATTAATTTGTAAGTTTACAAATGAAAGAAAGTTAACAATATTTTGAATTGCTAAAAAAAAGGAAATTATATTTTGTTTAAAAATAATTTCGTAAAAAATGGTTGTAGCTACCGTGTTCTTTTAACCTTTTCAATTCAAAGGCAATATTTTTAGTTGTGAATAGGAAAAGCACAAATAAACTATGCATAAACCTTTTACAGCCTAAAAACATTATGGCTTCTTGGATAATTCTTGGTAATAAAAACAGTCTCAGTGTTGAATGTAGTTTATCTCATAATACTTGTTTCACTGACATTACCATTAATATGACTATACATTCAAAGGCTTAGCCGTGGTGGCTCCGACCTCAGGTACCTAACAAAACCTAAAAAATGTCTAAGCCCTAACTATAATATTGAATATCCGGGTGCTTCAGTGTAACCTTTTTGTATGAAATAAATAGCAGGGATAAGACCGCGGATACTTATATTATGAAGTTTGCTAGTTACTAATTATTTCAGACCGCTACCCCACGATAAGCTCATGTCTGGCTAGGCCCTGTATACATTATTTCCTCTATGGCATTCAGATATCATACCCATGCTCAGTATACCGCTTTATATGTGTACCCAATTCATTACACATTCAAGTAAACAAATTAAAGCAAACCTCAGTGGGCGGCAAAAGGGCGCCATATGGTAAATGGTTGTCTTACCGGCTTATCTTGCTCGCATCTCCCATGCACGCTTAAGTGCATGCATCCTACTAATATTATTAATGCGAAAGTCTGGATGTTTGTTCCTCAATCACGCCTAAACGGCTGAACGAATTTAGATGAAATTTGGCACACGTATAGTTTATAACCCGGATTAGAACATAGGCTATAAAATTTCTACGGGAAACGTCTCATTCCCGCGGGAATAACAATTTTGAAACTACTGAACCGATTTGAATAATTTTTTCACTGTTAGAAAGTTACACTATCCCCGGTGAACATAGGGTTCTTTTGATCACGGAAATGTGGGGGGAAGGGGGAATATTTGAAAAAAGAGATTACGCGCGGGTGAAACCGCGGGCGGAAGGCTAGTAGAAAATAAAAGCCATGCTAATGTAGGTACCTGCTCGGCGTACCCCCTACTACACTACGCAGTGGGATTAGATAAGTACTAGACAGATCCAGGTTTTGTGAGAGCGAAGGGCTCTAGAGAGGCATATAGCGACCTTTAGGGTTTGACTCTGCAAAATATTTATTACTAGCGGTCGACTCCACGGTTTTACCCGCGCGTAATTCTTTTTGTTAATAATTATACCTTTCTTCCCCCCATATTTGCGGGATTAAAAAGTACCCTTTGTCACCCGTGGATAGTCTAGCTTCCAAACAGTGAATGATTTTTTCAAATCGGTTCAGTAGTTTTGGAGCCTATTTCTTTAGTATAGACATTGGAATATTAAGTATAGATAAAAATGTAACCTGGGCCACAGTAACCGGCCTTACATGTGCCATAGTAACAGGTATTGCTTTATTTTGTCAGCTGCAGTAATGTAAAAAGTTAGGAGAGCCAGTTCAGATAATACACTTGAAATCGACGGTTTGAAGATCAGAGGAGCCTACCAGGAAAATTCAAAAACAATACAGCCGTACTTTAATTCATATTTTTAGCAATCTCTTGCAATATAACCTGTGTGGTTTCCCCTGGGTACTTTTTATCTCAAGTCAACAAAACATACATGAATTGATTTTAATGTCAACGATTACCAAGTCGCTGAAAGCCTGTGATTTTCTATTTCTGAATAGTGCAATGGGCCACATGTGCTAGGTCGAGCGTAATATCCGCAGAATGCGCTCAGTACTCGCCAATAAACCGCTATGGTACCTTCCTCACTATTTCATCTATTCTATTCAGGGCACACTGCGGTGGAGCGAGCCGTGCTTTTTGTTCTAATCTAATTCGTCTTCCTTTAAAGCGGTTTAATTAAACGTGGAAGGCTTTAAACGGTTCTATAAATGCGTGAGTTCGATGGTTTAAATAGCTGCAGGCTGTATTACAGAATATAATGCGTGGTGCACTAGCTCGGTGGTAAAAACCTAATAAAGAAATCTTCAGAAACTGATTTAGATATTTCAAAATAAAAGGCTCGAAGTTCAGAATCAGACGAACCTTCAAAGTGGGGCTTCCTGCATAAAAATAATCTCAGACATCTCTGATGAAATGATCTGTAACAATACCCAAACAATTGTTTTGTAGTAAAACATTCTCATAATATGGGTTGTAGATCACAATCTCGAAGTGAGTATGTTAAAAACTTTAGAGAAATCTGCGGTGACTCCGGTTGTCAGGGTCTGTCCCAGCCACAGAGATCCATGGATCTCTGTGGTCCCAGCCCAGAGACGCCGCCGACGGCGATGCAGGAGCGCGGGGGCTTTAGTGGGTATCCTTCGTGCACCAGTCTTTATAAAGACTGGGGCATGTAATTGCACGAGTCCAACACACGGCTCGCCTTCCCCAGGCGAGTTATGGTGTCTAATAGCATTCCCCTCCACAAAAAAAGGCTACCAAAGAGCATTTACTTACTTTACAAAATAACATAAATTAGCCCCTATCGTATCTATCGCACTTCTGTAATTATTATATCGCATAGAAAAAATAATTCAGCGTACGCAAATTACATCTAAGTTTTTCTGTTAAAATTGTGATTCAATTTTAAACTTAGAACGAAACAGTATTTAAACTTTGATAAAAATAAGGTGTAAACAAAATGTTTAAAGTAAATTGGAAGCAATAAAGCAATTAAAATCGGTAGTGACGTGGCTTAAATAATATAAAGCGAACAATCAACGGATTCCTCGAATAGGTACAAGATAAGCGTCCAAGGAAATGGGGGGTTTGGTGGACACGGGGTGGGAGCGAGGATAGGAACCGGCTCCTGACCTCCACGTTATCTCAATCCAACCCCCATTCATCACTATGGTAGATCCTCTCTGTAATTGTTCATCCAATACAGAAAGAGCGTTTGTCCACCGCCGCCGTCACCGGGCCGTCACCAAGAACCGAGTTTATTTCTGACCAATTTCAAGATGACGGCGCTCGGGTGACGGGCGTGCGGTGGACAAACGACTGTAGTAAAACTTTTTACTAATTCTATGTAGTAAATTGTCATATTATTTAGATTTCTGTGAGTAAAATGTATGTACCGCTACCTCGGCGCCGACATCTCTTTCTCGGTGACGGCAGCGGTGGACAAACGGCCTTTGGCTGTGAAGACGTTTTTGTTGTCAACACGGCACGTCGTTGTGTCATTGATTTATGTAAGTGGACACAAGAAGTGAAATGAAATAAAATAATGAAATAAAATAATTTATTCTGCAAATAGAAAAAAAAATTAGAAAAATACTTTTGCACGTCAATCTTTTTTTCCCTGCAAGCACTTCGACGCCACTGGCCTGTTGAGGAAAGAAGTGCCGCAAGAAACTCAACTTTTGCCTTTTTATAAAATTCGCGGTTTCACACGCGCGTAATTTCTTTTTGCAAATATATTCCCCTTGCCCCCACATTTCCGGGATCAAAAGTACCCTATGTCACTCGGAGATGGTGTAGCTTTCCAACAGTGAAAGAATTATTCAAATCGGTGCCGTAGTTTCGGAGCCTATTCAATACAAACAAACAAACATAAAAACGAACAAACAAACAGTCAAATCTTTCCTCTTTATAATATTTAGTATAGGTAGATTAAAAAAGAAAATTATTGTTTTGTGTCTTCAATGCGAGAGCGTTACACGTTAGCGTTACATAAATAACAATAGTGCCAACCAAGTCCCACACGAACGGAATTAATTTACATTTACTCAAAAGGTGTTGAGAGGCATCTTGAGACAGGGCTTGTAATCAATCGTCTGGTGGCGCCAATTTCTGGGCCACAGCGTCTCTACGGAAACTAACTAGTCTCCACGTTTAGGTATATTATGCAAATGACAGTACCGACAACTCCTACAACGCCTGCAAAGACAGAGTTGAATTTTCGAGCTAATGGCACCGTACGAGTTAAGCTAGATGTTACGTCGGTGTATGTATGTACGAGTATGTAGCCTGTTAATGTTCCACTGCAGAGCAAAGGCCATCATCATTCAAATAAAGTCATGGCTACGATGATAGGTAGTTTATCTGTCAGATATCATGTTGCTGTATCATTTGTCAATTTGAAAAAAAAAGTAAAAGTAATAATTATTAAGCCCCGCTGCCGCAAAATTCGAGGCCTAGGCTAACAGGTCGTGATGTTATGAAGTCATAAGTTTAGTGTTCAATAGCGAATTTTACCAATTTTCTGAAAGCTTTAAGCACAAAACCGCACTTAAAATCGGAGCGATTTAAAAGGTTAAAATGATAAGTAGTTAGAGGTCATTGTAACTATGATTTCATTTTAAAGACCTTTGCAGTAAAACATTTTAAAGTGATTTTTTTAGTATTGAAATTGAAAATTATAAAATAAAATGTCATCCCTTTGAGAAAAATTAACCAGAGTAAATTGTTATTCAAAAAATTGGTTGCCTGTAAAGTCGGTATACGGGCGAAAGTTTTACGTGACAACGACTTTGAGTGGTAAAATAATTTTAATGTGAATATTCATTCGTATAGTAGGAAGAAGGATGAAATAATAGTAACAATTTAAAACATTTATTTATACAAAGAATTATATTTAAAACATTAATTTATACAAAGAATCTCGCACTGAATTTCATATTAACAAAATTTTATTTTTACTCTTAGGCGGGCTAACTGTGCTCGAGTGGAAGGGACGCGTGCCTTTCACTTTTTATGTCTGTCTCTCTCGCTTTTAGGCGGGCTAACCATGCCCGAGTGGAAGGGACGCGTGCCTCTCACTCGCTCTCATTGTGAGCGCATAACGTGAGCGGAGCGTAACGCAGTTTCTTGAAGTGTCACCCGGCAAACCAATTTATAAGACGTTGTCACGTCAAAAATTACAATTATAAACTGGTACGTTTTATAATAAGAGATGCGGAACTCTGAAAAAAGCAACTCGATTCGAATAGTTGTACTGATTTAATCATCATTTATCCGTGAAAAGAGTGAGTTTGACGTAGAAATGCGAATATTCAGCTGTCCTTGGCCCGTGTCGCCCTCATAACAATACTATAACATGGCCAACTTTTACTTAGAATGGGTGTAATATCTTTTCATGACCATCGAGATGAAAGTGAAAATCTCTTAACTAATCGATATGTGAGTCGAGATGGAAATTTAATTGTTATGTGCCTTCAGGGTACGAAAGGGTTAATATGTTAATTTTTTACTAGACTAGCTTTCCTCCCGCGGTATCGTAATATCTTTTTTCAAATATCCCGCGGGAATGTGAATTTTCCCGTAGGAATATGTAGCCTATGTCCTAATCCGGGTTATAAACTTACACGTGTGCCAAATTTCATCTAAATCCGTTTAGCCGTTTTGGCGTGATTGAGTAACAAACAAACATCCAATCATCCAAACATCTAAACATCCAAACATCCAGACTTTAGCATTTATAATATTAGTAGGAAGTATCCCTACTTCCAGGAGATACATACGTAGAGATAAAAATACCTTCGTGTTTTTCACTTCCGAGGAAGAATAAGGTTTATGATGACTGATCAATCACCAAAATTATTACTTATATCTTTCTCTTGCGTGATGTCTCTTACATAAGTAAGAGACAGATATATAGATCACGATCTCTTTCACGTATCTTTCGCTCTACTCATCCGTGAAACTTGTGTACGTATGCACTTTTAAGCTTTGAACAGATTTCAATACAAATAACTGTACACGGAACCACGGAACACGTCTATTGTTTCAAATATCTGTAGTAATATATAATAGTATATAATGAAAGCATATAATAAGAATTCATTATGAATTAATTCATTACCGCAGCAACGACGCAATAATAATCTAGACCGCTTTTATGTTGCCTATTTTGTGGTTTTGGTATTATCTCAATAGTTAATTTACAAATGTGTGTATATAGCGGTGAGTTGAATATTATCTTGAGTAAATTATGCGTAACCATGAATCATTTGGTCTGGTTCCCTTGTTAGGGATCTAACAGACGAACGACCCATCGTCCGCGACCCTCGACGACTGCGGTGAGCGGCTGTCGTCGACAGTCGTCAAGAGTCGTCGGCCCCGAACGACTCTCGACGACTGCCGCTGACGGTCGCCGCGACTCTCGACGGCAGTCGCCGAGGGTCGTCGGCTGTCGTTGCGGCCCCGAACGACAGCCGCTCACCGCAGTCGTCGAGGGTCGCGGACGATGGGTCGTTCGTCTGTTAGATCCCTTAGGGTTATGGAGGTCAGACGGCAGTCACTCCAGTGTAGAATTAGCAAAATCTTCGATCGTTTTCCAAATTTTCATATATGTATTAAGATTGCTACAACGAGCTCCTGAAATGTTGGTCTATGAAATTGTGTGTATCATTGTAAAAAGTAAACCCACTGCAGGGCAAAGGCCTCCATCTTGGAAATCAAGTTATCGTGTAAATACAATGATGGGTACTGGCTTAATCACCACGCTTGCCAAAATGTAGGTGATCACAAACCCGAGCTGTGTCCGAAAAAAAAAGTATGCTCGATCCGGGAATTAAACCTAGAACCCAGATCTCGGCCCGGTACTTAAACCACCAGTCACAATTTTGTGTATCACACAAAATTTTATAAGTGTGACTATTTTATGACCATCATTTTTTGAACTAATTAAGGGATGCCTACATAACTGCCCAACGTGATCCATTCGTTGTAGGTGTATGGGCTCGCAGATAACTAATGTCGGCGGAACACAGACAGTTAGACTCAGAAAAAGTCCTATGCCTGACATTAAATCATTCTAAGGCACGAATTAAACTGAAAACCTCTGGATTTTATATCCGGCTTAGCCACTGTTCTACGAAAGCGGTCGAAGCTATATGAACTCAAGGCTAATGAAATCAGCTACCTACGACCTTATTTTATCTTTTCGCTAGAGGAAATGAAGACAGTGAAATAGGACTGGCTCCATCTGATAAACTGTTGGTCGATTAACGGGTAAAACAAGTATTAGTCGGGAATAAACATTTAGCATAACGTCTTTTTCCGAACCCTGAGCTTGAGTGATGGATGAATCCAGTTGGTTCAATGCCCAACAAAAGAATCTCGTTTGTAGACAGGGTTGCCCGCACGTCATCTTTTTTTGTTTTTTACTACAAAGAAAAAGTATTTTTGATTGATAGGATACGTAACTGTGATTTGTAGTCAACCTTTTTTTTTGTGGAAGTCACGTGATGTTAAAAACCATCATAGTCTATTCCTTTGATAACCACTTTACTCGAAAGCGTGCCTCAGTTTGTCGTAAGTCGTAAGGCTTTCTTGCGAATTTACTGCATGTCAATCGCTTTGTCTGTTTTATAATTATTGTTAAATAGCCTTCCGCCCGCGGTTTAACCCCCGCGTATTCTCTTTTTTTCAAATATCCCCTTCCCCACATTTCCGGAATCAAGAGTACCCTATGTTCACCGGGGATAGTGTAGCTTTCCAATGTAAAGGAATTATTTAAATCGGTTCAGTAGTTTCAAAATTGTTAATATATAAAAATAAATAGCCTATGTCCTAATCTGGGTTATAAACTACACGTGTGCTAAATTTTATCTAAATCCGCTCAGCCGTTTAGGCGTGATTGAGTAATAAACATCCAAACATCTAAACATCCAAACATCCAGAATTTCGCATTTATAATATTAGTAGGATAAAATTGAATTTATGTACATCACCTATGTGTGTAACCTTGACGAAACCTTCAGAACGCCCCTGCGCAAAATTGGGTAATGTTTTTTAGATTTATAATTTATTATCAGGAGAAAGTATTTAATTTTTTTCTTTAAATACATTACTGTCACGAAACTGTTAATTGGATATTTTACTATTATCACAACACGGGTTAATGAAGATTGAGAAGTGACATCTATTGGATCTTCTTTAATTTTTTTTTTTCATACGTCGACGAGGCGAGCTGTTTAATAATTTCATTTTGCTTAAATGTGTAAAAAATTAACGATTATGTAAATCAACAGAAAACGAAATTGTAGCAGGCAGTGACTTTTTCGGTAATTGTACAGCCAGTGACAAAAAGTGCAAACTTACTGGCCGCGACACGTGTGTAATTTCTACGAATACACGTGAAAGGATCACATAAAACCCTGTAATACGGATCAAACGCTCAGAAAACAAATGTCGTAGTGGTTGTAAAACTTGATAGTAGAAGTGAAACTCGGTCACCAATCCGTAAACTGCCCCCCTCTATTTACAGCACGAACAGTTCCGTCCCTAGCGAGACCAACTGCATAGTAGAAAGAGTGAAAAGTAAGTTATTTTCACGGCGCGGCTTGTGCGCCATTGTATCTACATAGGCGTCGCCGAATGCACACTCAAACAAAAATCGCTACCCGTCAGTCCGCCAGTGTCGGGGCTAAAACTGCACAAGACTCGCGGCGCGTCACTGAATTTTTAGCCGAAAGTGACACCCCTGAGACAGGCAAGTATTGTAAAATCGAGTCATTTTAATAGGTCACATTTAACAGTTCATTTATGCAAAGAAATACCTTACGCTAAAGGAACAAAACTCAAGAAAACAACACCAGTTCTTATTAATACAATTATTTATTTAGAAAATTTGACTCTACTCCTGATGAACATAAGTAGCACTTTTCTGAATGAACTGTCAAATGTGTTCTATTAAAATGACACGACTATAGGTAATTATATCGTGGGTTGGACCGGAGATAGCCTATTGTATACTCTTTCTACTATGGTTCCGTCCCTAGCGAGACCGATTGTTTACTAACGTAGTAAATTATTAGTGGTCACGCGACCACATTTCGGCGGAAAGCTGATGGAATCGTCCCTTATTATCTTTCTCCTGCTTCCTGTTTTCTGGATAAGATTTTGTAAGGTTTATCGTCCGGGTTGAAGGGAAAATTGCCTAATTTTTACACTGCTGGTTGTTTCACTTCCGCGTAGATAAAATGTCCATAAGGAATACGACGGTTTTTTAAGGTCGTGCTTAATTGATGGCTGTTTTTAAACTTATTGTCGACTGAAAAGAAAAAGGCTTTATTTTGGAGATTGCCCTAATGAAATATTTAGTCTGTATATGTTCGCTCTTTTGACTAAATTAATACTTTGTTCTCTTGAAAGGCAATATACGAGTAAAGTGTGGGGAAATGCAGGTTTATGTTTGTACTGGAATTTTACTGGATATTCGTACTGCTATTGCATGATTTGGTATTTTCTCGATCAAGAATTTATTGGTTACTTTATAAGTGTGCAACCGTTTGAAATCAAGTTGTATTCTCGTTCATATAATATTTCGAGCGAAGAATGGTGAGGATATAAAGCCCACAAATAATTGGGTTTTGAATTTATAATAAATACTTTTAAAAACTTAATGATGACTTAAAGTTAAAATAGTCAGTTTTGATTTATACTGGTGATTTAACCAGTTTTTTTCATACGGGATGACTTGATTTCGATGATAAAACTCTCTGACCTAGGTTTTCTGAAGACTATCTCGACAGAGATATAGGTGCTTTAGGTACTGAACACTAACTGGCAAAATAGTTTCCTCATTCCAACACAAAGTATAAGTACCTAAGTATAGATGGTTTCTGAGACCCCAATAAATCGCTTCGAATATTCGAGTCCGTAGAAACACTGCTCGGAATACAATTATAGATAATTGACGTCGATTAGCGAATCGTGTCGAAATGCTCTTTCTTCTCTTAGAAGCTCGGAAAGATTTCCTACATCTCACAATCATCGGTTTATTTATCTTCGAGCGTTTATCTGAAGACTTGTTGAGGAAATTATGGGACTAATTTATGTACCTACCTAGACTCAATCCTATTACGGTCGTATAAGACCTTTGCCACACTTGACGGAAATTACGTCGCGGATCTTCGGCAACGGAACGCCAATGCAAGTACCTAATTTCATATAAATATTGTCCGCGACGGAGCGACCGATATTCCGCGTAGTGTGCCCGATATTTACAATTTATACGAAATTTCATCCGCGACCGAACATCCGTCAAGTGTGCATCAAGCCTAAGGCCTTTGCCACACTTGACGGAAATTACGTCGCGGATCTTTCGCGACGGAACGCCAATACATGTAATTGCATATAAATTACAAACAGCGGGCACACACGCGGAAGATCGTCGCGGACAATATTTATATGCGATTCATATTGGCATTCCGTCGCGAAAGATCCGCGACGTAATTTCCGTCAAGTGTGGCAAAGGCCTTAGGCGGTTTTTAACCACATCACGGAATGCAGATGGACTTTTTTCTTCCAGGTGACTACTTTATGTGGTTTTATGCATATTATGATGCCTTTGCCATAGTGTACGGAAAAAGGTTTTCGGGAAGACGACAAAAAAACGGGTTTTAAATTCCTTATTTCGTCAATGTCCAAATATATTTTTGTTCAATGTTATGTAGTAATTTATTACACTCTTGGCGCTGCTTTAAATTAGTTTCATCTGAACCGATCTCTAAAGACCAATATCAAATGGTTACAGAGTAATTTAGTGAGCGTAAATGTGTTTGAGCTAATTGCAATGACTATACATAGGTACATATTTGTGCGCGTTCCTCCCTTAGATAAACCTATTTAGAATACCTATTGGATAAAAATAAATGTACTCAACTGGTCTGTTTTGTTTTCCTTATATAACGTCATTTTAAAGTTTGAACCAATCTCGGAAAACCTTGGTTTCAAAAGCAGAAGTCGTGGAGTTGATCCTTTTCTTGGTTCAGGGGTATTTTTATCTTTTGTTTACCTTATTTTGGCCTAATTTTCTCGAAATCGATATAATTGCTCTAGTATTCGTCCCACAAATAGTCAAAATATTATTGTATAAATATTGACTGATGGTATGCCTGCGAGGTGGCGTTTATCACCTGGTCAGTTTTAGTTAAGGCTGGTTAATATTGACTGAATATGGTGTCCTGGGCCGGAGGCATTTCCCCTGCGAAACCAAAAAAAAAGACTGAATACCTGCTACTAAAACGTTATACGAATAGAAAAAATAGAAAAATTCTGGAAAGATTCTAAATCTAATTCAGTCGCTGTAACGTTGTTAATAGACTTTGTCAAATCATATATCATGGTTTAGATTGAGACCCTTTGGAAAAACTGAGTAATATGCGCGTGGCTAAATTATAACATTAGTAATACACACATTAGTAAATACAAATATATATTATGTTACTAAAATGTATACACTTTAAACATAAAGGTGCTCCCTCACCGGGAGCATTCGCGTGTAATGTAACGTTGCAGACTCGAGCATTACATCAGTGAAGGAGGAGAACCGAGCATTACAATGCGCACCTTGTAATGATACAATGTGTAATCAATCAATTACACGCGAACGTTCGTCGGTCAGGGAGGTAGTATTGTAATGTAATGCTTGGAAGACGAATCTAGAATGATTCATTACATGCGAATGCTCCTGGTGAGGGAGCACCTTAATACTATTAGTTTTCCTCGTATTTCGAGGCGGGAGAAGGAATATCCTATTTTATATGCTTTCAACCATTAATGAGACATGCACCAGCTATACCGCGGAGTGCACAATATGGGAAATTGGAGAAAATTGGCGGAAATTGGATTGTAAGGTAAAGCTACTGCTAGAAAATTTTGCTTTTACTTTGAACAAAGGAAAATAGCAAATTACTTTGTGGCAGTTTATCAAATAAAGTTTATTATCATAAAATAATTTTTAACATACGAAGATAGATACATACGTCTTATGCCTTTGGGTGGATGTCTTTGTCAATGCTTTTTGGGTACCTAAGGTAGGGTAAATTTATGACGTAAAGTCTAAAGAATTTTAAATATTTTGATTCAGATAGCACTTGTACCATAACCGCAGGTTAGCACAAAAATGGATTAGGCACCCTGATCAGATCGGGAAGGGATGACATGTCCAGTTTTATAGCAATTTAACAATTTTATGAGCCAACTTCAATTCATGGAACCGGGAAAATGTGTTTGAATTGCTATGCGAAAACTTGCCAGCTTCCACCCACAATAGTATAAAAATAAAACTTAGAGAGTGGTTTTTCTTCATATTACTTTCTGTTGGCAACCTACTGACCCAGCTACATTATTACGGCAATTTTTAAGTTAGGCTCACTACGAGTATAAAATAAGCAACAGACCTCTCGTCTGTTTCTTCAATTATAGTTCGATCTCGATCAAAATCTATGACCACATAATATATTTGTGATATGATTTTTATTCAATGAGGGCGCAACTTGGCTACACCAACCGCCTTATCGGTTAGGGTGACAAATAAATTGTTAATTATTTAAATAATTGTGTTGTAACTAAGTGAGTTGTTTTGCGAAAGCTTCTGAAAAGAAACTTTCAGAAGCTTTCGCAAAACCAGATAAAAATCTTGTAACGCAAGTTGCTATTGTTATATAGTAAAGAAAAAGGGGAAGAAACTACGTTATGACGATTCAATCACAATAGAAAATGATCCCTAAATTGACTTTTAAAAATACTCGCTGACGGCCCATAGTATGATTGAACTTTTGAAGATTACAAAACTGTAGACGAAAGATCCCTCGGACGATTTTTTTTGCGTCAAAATTAAGTGAAATATTCTACCTTGTTATAAAGTCGGCAACCTTTTTGTAGCTAAGTACTTTTGAACTCTTAATATTTTTGTAACCAGAAGTGTTTTACTTTATTACCTAAGTTATTTATATGAGCTTTGCTAGTGGTTTTGGTTGTTTTAGTGTCTATCATTTTTAGTTTTCCTTACATTTCCTTAAAAGATTTTAAATTTTGCTGCCGTTATTTAGTATTTTGTCTTTATTGTTTTAAATTTTTATAGTTTGGAGTTTTACCCTTATTAAACTTGGTTAAACTTCTTCTGCTAGCATTATTTTGAAATGCCTATGTTTCATTAAGATGAAAAGTTATTTTTGAAAGAAAATAAAGACAAATATATTATCGTAATTATTGTAAGAATTTGTTCGACCCCTTCCGTGGAACAATGGCTTCATCATCATCATTTCAGCCAAACGACGTCCACTGCTGGACATAGGCCTCCCTCCAAACCGATCGGTCCTGCGTCACCCGCATCCAGTGGATTCCGGCGATCTTTATGAGATCATCGGTCCACCTTGTGGGAGGCTTAGCCGCTCGCATATAAAACCCGGAGGTTGTGGGTTCGTTCCCGGCTTAGGTGTGGTTGATGGTAGGACTTGTTCAGAGTCCGACTGGCTAGCTACCACCCCCAAAAGTAAAATCTGCCGCCATAACAGCTCTGGCTGTGTTCCGGCAGTTTTAATGTGGGAGCTAGTATACTTGAAATCAAGGACTGGAAGATCAGATGAGCCTATAGTCTGGCAGCACATTGAGCGACGCTTCCTGATGAAGTGTCCCTTAATTGAATAGGCTGCAGTGTCCGCTTACCATCAGGTTGACTGCGTCATCATCATCAGCCTGTGACAGTCTACTGCTGGACATAGGCCTCTCCAAATGCTCGCCACGCTGATCGATCCTCGGCCACTCGCATCCAGCTCCTGCCAGCCATCTTGCGCAGATCATCGCTCCACCTGGCCTGAGGGCGTCCTACACTATTTACCGAGACGCGGTCTCCACTCTAGAACCCGTTTACCCCAACGGTTATCGGTTCTACGTTGACTGCGTGCTTGTCTGCAAAATAAAGTAACCTAAAAATACATATTGAGGGATTTCCCTGGTAGAGTATTCCTAAGTGGGTTGCATGCCAAATTGCCAACTAAAGTGTAATAAAAAGAAGAATAATTCAACAATATCAGAATTCAACATTAAAGTTTCAGGCGCCCAGGTGATAATGGGCCAGTTGCAATTAGGATCGTACTAGCTGCATACCAAGAGCTTGAGAAAATTTAAAGCCAGCTCCTACAAACTACAATCTCCTTCCTTATTATTCGTAAGTCGTAGCTCCATTACTTTCTGGTGATAACCACCTCATGAGTCAGCTTTAGCCATCAAGATTTTAAAACGTTTTTATCTACATCCATACCATAATATGTCTATTTTATATTCAGGAGCGATGAGCAAACGCCCTACATTTAGATATAAGTATCTGTGGCTGCATTGAAATGTTTACATTTTAGTGTCGGTAACCGACACTTTAATAACGTTAAAATTTCGAACGTCTTCTTTAAAAGTAAAAATTAATAGGTTTTTTCGATTATCGAATTAGTCGATTAGTAATTTTATGTTCCATTCCTTCCTATACATTTAATTCGATGCTGAAATTATAACAATCGATTTGAGAATCGAAATCAACTCGAGTCTAGATTGTTTATGGATTTTAAAAACTACAAACGTCAATTATTCAAATTAACCTACAAATTATGACATGATTTTGTAATAATTTGCTCATCGATCCTGACTATAAAATAGCCATATTATCGTATGAATGAAGATAAAGTTATGTATGTGACTGTACATAATTAGTCATTAAAATACTCATGTGATTCTTTTATGAAACTCACTTCGTTCGTTTCATAAAACCACATTCGTATTTTAATGACCCTCATTATGCAGCAGTCACATAAATAACTATTTTTTAACCAATTAGTACTATTTTATATTCAGTGCCATAATGCTTTGCGTTAAATTATATATTGTGTCGAGGAGTAAAACCTCCTCACAATCAAACTATTAAAAAAAAAATAGTGTGAAATGTGAGACGTTCCAGAACTCCGCAATTATTTTCTCTTGATTTATTTAGCTCCCGCCTTTTAGCAAGCCTTGTGATCAGTCTGTTAAAAAAAGTAATTTTGGGTTCACTATTCCATTTCGAAAATCATTAGCTGATTTTTCCCGCATCTACAAGTGTTATTTATACAATATACCAACGTGGCTATATCTCACAGCTGGCCTAGTGCACGCATTATCACATGAATTACTCTCTAATAAGATTCAAAGATTGCATGACTACGTGACTTTGAAGCTGACTGGCGTGAACCCTCATTTTAAAACATGTTTAAATTCAGGTCACGAGATCTTGGTCATTCGCACGTTCCTAACTATACAAAACTATATTTGTGTTGGAAACTTAACTTCTTTGCTAATTATGCTCTCAACGATCTTTGCAAATGTATCTGAAATGGATTAGAGCAGTTGCGGATTTTTACTACGAAATACAGTTTGGATCTTTTTTTTCAATACTGTATAGTAATATATTATTATAAATTTTATCGTAACATTGATATCTAGTCACAAGACTCCGAGATCACGGCTCGGTGTTGAAACTACTAGACTCTAGTGGTTTAAGTGCCGGGCCGTGACCTCGGGGTTCTGGATTCAATTCCTGGGTCGAGCAAAATTTTAGGTGGTTTTTCTGTACACAGCGTGACGATCCATTTGGTGTAATGGTCGAGAAGTTGGCTATTACACCAGAGGTCGCGGGTTCGATCCCCGGTAGAAACATTTGTGTGCATGAACATGTCTGTTTGTATCGGTCTGGGTGTTTATATGTATGTATTTACAAAAAAAAGTATTTAAGTAATGTTTATTCGTTGTCTGGCACCCATAGTACAAGCTAATGCTTAGTTTTGGGCTAGATGACGCTGTGTAAATAATGTCCAGAGATTTTTAATTATTATTTATTTACTGCTCGGGTTTGTGATCACCGCACTTGGCAAGCTCGATTACGCCAGTACTCAATGTTGTGATGACTTGATTTCGATGATGGAGACCTATGCCCTGAAATGTAGTACTTAACTTTTATTTAAACCATACTCTCCGTCTAATTTAAGCGCCTACTAAGAAATTAAAACAATATTTAAATGGGTAAAGTTGGTGGTTGAAAGTTTGTTTGAAAATAAAGAGAAATTTCATCCGACGTGTCTTAGAATTTCATCTTATTCAAAATAATAAACGAGTCCTTTAGGGTTTCTGGAAACTCCACCCCTAAGGAGTGAAGTTATTTTAAACTGTTGTTTCTGAAACGTGAAATTTGGCACGAGTACTAGAAAGTTTATTTATAAATAAATAAATCCTTTGTAACACAGCGCCATCTAAATCCAAACTAAGCATTGCCTCTACTATGCCAGACAACGGATTAACATTACATAAATACTTATTTGGAAATAGAAACATAAATTATATTATACATAGGACACACCCAGGCATACAAATATTTGTGTCTGGTTGTTCCCTAAGCTCGAGACTAAAAGCGTGCGTGCGATACGACTTGCAAGTGTTTGAAAAAAGAGTGTATTTCTTTTCTTACAGGCTGGCAGCGCATCTGTGATTCCACCTGATTGCAGATGTCTATGGGCGGCGGTAGTCACTTTCCATCAGGTATGCCGCATGCTCGTCTGCCCGCTATACCATAAAAAAGACCCATTCACAACAACCTTTTTCACTGAAAATAATTTGAACACAACTTAATCCTTAATTTATTGGCTATTAAACCGGTGATGTCATCATTAAAATTTATAGATGGCGCGACTCGGACACTGGAAAAAACATTTAAATGGCTACCTGCCCGGCAATTAATTCTGCCGGTATAATAACTCCGGATGCAGACATTTTATAATGTAGGAGCTGTGATAATGGTAAAAAAGGCCGGCAGAATACAGGAAAATGTACTTAGGCTGTTGTGTTTTTAAATTGAATGTACCGGGTAAATCGATGGTGAGCCTTTTTTGAACAAGGGAAAATGCTAATAAATCATCTTATCTATTACGAGTATTATGTCAGACAATGGTAAAAATACTTAAATCCTTTTTTTGTAATAACACATTATAATCATAATTATTTATATTATCAACTAGCGGGCGCCCGCGGTTTCACCCGCGTGGTTCCCGTTCCCGTGGGAATTGATCAATCAATCAATTCAATTTTTCTCGCCGTAAAAACCATCCTTGAACTCCAACGAACATTTAAAAAAAAAATTGGCCGAATTGGTCCAGGCGTTGTTGAGTTATGCGCTTACCAACACATTTTGCGATTAATTTTTATATTAAAGATTAGTATTATGAATGCGAAATTAACTCTTCCTGTTTGTTACGCCTTAACCGATTTTGACGAAATTTTATACAGGCATAGACTAGACCTTAGAAAAGGATATAGACTAATTTCGTCCCAAAAAATACTCAGTTTTTGTTTGTCCTTCTTTCACGTCGTAAGGGAGCAACGTGGTTTTTGTTATAGAGATAGTAAGGAAGCTGGAGAGGGTCAAAGATTTTTAATCCATTAATAACTAACACATTCCTTAAAAAAGGCGTTGTCTACGCAGGCGAAACCGGGGGCAGAAGCCAAGTATTTGTACAAATAAGGAACTTAAAAATATACAGGGTTACTCGTAATGTGTACCGACCCTTTAAGGGAATGGAGAGGAGGTCCCCAGCCATCACAATTTTTTGTGGTCAATACCCATGAGAATTCAGGTCAAAAGAGAACCAATTGTAAACAACATTTTAATCGATGTAAAACATTCAAAATAGCAAGGGAATTATAAAGTAAAGTATCAGTCATTAATGTCCCACTACAGGGCAGGACAAAGGCCATGATGGGTATTGGCTTAATCACCACGCTTGCCAAATGTGGATTGGTGATCACAAGCTCGAGCAGTGTTTGAAAAAACCGACACATTGTTAGCCCGACCCGGGAATTGAACCCGGGACCCTGAGATCTCGGAGAATTACGGGATAAGGGAATTATATACAAGAAAAACTTAATTCTCTTGTGCATAAATTGATTAAATGTCATAAATAAAACCCAGCAAGTTTAAACTTCAATACGTAGTACTTTAGCCAATGTTTGTTTACATTTTGACCGCAAGTCGCGTATCGCGTGTCGGTAGCGTATAGATATTGCACTGAAAACCGGCGCTTTATTTAAAAAGTTTGAACTTCAATACTTTATACTTACATAATACTCAATGTTTGTTTACATTTTGATCGGAACGTTATGCGTATGAAAAACGGCGCGAGCGATGTAGCGCACAGCGCACCGCGCATGCGCGAACGGCTTTATGTAACCGCGGGCCGATCTGAAACCCACGATCCATGGACTCCCGTCCGTTAGGAAACTTTGCTCATTCATCTTTTGGCTAAAAGAGGGGCGCGGGGCCCGGAGCTGCGCTACGCCGCGCGGGCTACGTAGGGATGTGCTGACTCGGAAGAACAGGACTCGATTTTACTCGAGTCGAATATGTGACTCGAGTTTAAAGATGTACCAATTCGGAAAAACGAGATTCGATTTAACTCGAGTCGAAAATGTAACTTGAGTTGAACGAGTTATGTAACACAAGTCACTTGATGACTAATTTGAATTAATTGAATGAATAATTTGTTTATATTTTTAATAGTTTAGGTGATTCTTAAGTTCAAACTTTCTTTTTACGCAGTTTTCATTCTGGTGTCGCAATTCCGCCTGACTACGATAACAATTTTAACAGTATTAACAACTTTACCATGTCAATGTTGGTGTCATTGTTGATTGGTTATAATTATCAGAAAATTTAAATTCAAGTTAGAGAAAATTAAACTCGGGTCAATTCAAGTTGACCCAACTGTTGCCGGGCTGGGATCCAGTACATTCATGATTGTAAATTCTACCCTTACCCTGAAAACTGTGACTTAATAAGTGTATTGAAATGGACATTGAATAAAAAATGAATAAAGAATACTTTTGATTAGTCGCGATATCTCGAGTCCCAAATCCGGTGGTTCCAACTACTCTGTAGCATTAACGTCTAACGTCGATTAATCAATGCTATGCCTACCATAATGACTACATAAACAAAGAATTTGAGTCCACTTAACTCGAATTCGTAAGTGCTTTAAAAACTACAAGAATAAGGAATATGTTTGATTAGATTGTAGTCGAGCTAACTCGAGTCGGAACATCACTAGGGTTACATAACGTGCCGGAGGGCTCCGGGTACAGTCGGCGCCGCCGCGTGCGTCACTCGCACTGCACCCTCGCGCCCGACGCCGCGACTCCCTCGCGCCGCGCTCGCTGTACCGCCGTATCTCACATTATAAACTTTGCCCGACCTACCCAGCACGGACGCGGTAAGCCATTTGTTTACTTACATTTCTTTACTCTTTCTCTACTTTCAACCGCTCCGCTATTACGTTATATAACATTTTCGGAACGTGTTTTTTGCTCGTCATTTCCATTAATTTTTGACATCGTGCCAAGCGAGTGTTTTTATAAATTTTTAGTTTGTTGTTAAATATGTGTATACTTCTTGTGGGATCAAGTTCGGAACGGTTGTGACTTCGCCGAAAAAACAGTGACGGTAGTTTCGTTGACGCAAACTATGCTTTAAACTAACTAAAAATGTCTTAAAACTAGAGTGAAAAAAGCAACAGCAGTGGAAAGTTTACCAAACTTAACGCTGAAAATAATCAGACGCGAAACCGCCCAAAGTTTATGCTAATTAGGACGCTTTACAGAGAATAAACGTTTTCGAATTATGGTGCGCCATTGTCACACCACTAAACGGAATCGCGTAAAACACTTTGCCGCCTCTCAGAAGCTTTATTTGGTGGAAACACGCAACCAAATGTGTACGATCATCGAACGTGCCGTGCAATCAGTCGGTATTGTCTAAACAATTTGGGATTATATTACCAGCGAAATTCCCACCGTTATTGGATTACCGAAAATATTTCCCTAACACCTTTTGTGTTTTTGGAGGAAAATGTGCAGAGATATTGGAGTTTAGGCAGCGGTGCTACGCCGTAGCCGTAGCACGTAGCCCGTAGGCCTAATAAACCGGCTATCATTTTTGTGGGCCCTTGTGATGGCCGGGTTTCATGATTAATGCTGTACGAAGACTTCATTCACTTTTTTCTCATTTTATTTTTAAGGAAGGTGTATATAAAATATATCTTGCCTATAATAAACCGCTGTAGTATTTCCCGTAGCGTCGTAGCACCGTAGCAGAGTAACACGCTCAATAACATTGAGGCAGATATTCCAACGCCTGATTGTGTTTCTTTTGGGTTTCAATGTGTGTGTACCCATTTCATAGCCAACATCAATTTATTATTAGTCACCTAGAATTGATTCTATTAAATCTAAAAATCCTATTAGGTTTTAAGTGTTCTAAAGCAATTTATGTAAGGAAATCTTTATCAAAATTCCGAGAGACCACATGCAATCTAGACTGAACTATTATAAGTGTTCTTTTTTTATAGTAATTTACTACAAATGTAAAAAGGAACTACAAGTGAAAGGCCCAAAGAACTCCAAAAAGCGTCAGATACAAATAACTCTACAATTGACTCGTTTCAAAAGTTTATTCGTCAATGATCAAAGAACTTTGAAATGAAATATTTTGTAGATTAGGGAGAGATTTCGATTCGACGGAGGTCCCGGGCTGTCCTTGCCCGGGCAATAGTGGCCTTTGTCTCCGCTTTCCAAATATTCGCAGATGCCCTTACCGTAAAACAAGATGTCGCATCTCTTTAACGATTATAATGGAATCTGGAACCCTAACATTCTTAAAGCGTTTTGGAAAACAACGGTGTAGTAAATTACTTTGTCTGTTTATTATTCGGACTCTTCTTATATAGAACCTTAGAAGTTAGAGACAAAATGCAATTCCATTTCTTTTTAATTATACAAATAAATCTATCTACATCGAAATTTAAAGGACATTGGCAGAAATGGGCTTGATCTTAAGCGTTCGTTCCACTATTCAAAATATAATTAATATTCGTTACAAGATTTTTAATATTTAAATTCAATTTTAATTAATATTTTTTACCCCGGGATAAAAATATAATCTAATAAATGAAAATACTATTGGTTTTGTAGTGCATCCGGTGTGTTATGTGCATAGTGCATAGAACGTCCGGTAGAATAATAAAAATGTTGCTAGTTAAGATACTTAAATACTGATTTTCCGATCAGATCCCATACAAATGACAGCTTAGAATAGAGGCACGATAATTTTCTGAAAAAATTATGGCAACAGAAAAGTAAAAAAAAATCAAATGTCATACAACGTCTGTCAATCATTCGTTTCTGTTTGTTTTGAATAACTTACATAAGTAAATTATTTTGTTTTGTCGTTATTGTTGGAATGCTTGGTTTAATATTTGACGACTTTCGCTACGTTTAAATGACGGTTTCAGCTAAAACAAACAACCTAAGCTTTTCTTACAACGGATCCAGTGAACTCGACAATTGGGGTTATTTTTGTAGAAATCAAAATCATCCTTTAACTATTTTTTCCCAGGGAGTGGATTTATAAATTGTAGTGTATTTGGAATATTACTTCATTTTCTACATAATAATAGTAAATCGGTAAGTGTAATTCATAAAAAATCAAGGCCCAACGTTCTATGGATGTTCGCCCGTGTCCTTTCTTATTTAAAACAGTCTTGATCATATTTTATTGTGCATGAAAATAGTGCGAAATATGTCAGATGACAAAAACCTTCAGAATTTCTTCAATGCGGCATTAAGATTTCAAATTAGAAAAAAAAGGTTTATTGTACAAAGTTCGAAATATTTTTTCTGCTACATACAATACTATATGACTCAGCATGAGAAAACATTTTAGTCATTCCGCGATCACTACTGCTTTTATCAATGAAACTTTAGATTAAAATATTTATGAAGTAAAATCATGTACGGTTACTTTTATTTCAGGAGTAAATATTTCTTTCTTTTTGATAAAAAGAGAAATTATTAAAAAACATTACTTTACTGGGATTGCGCGAAATATTACAGAAGTCCTAATGGTTTTAAAAAGTATATAATTTGTTTATAATATTAAAATATACATTGTATAAATAACCTCATAACTAAAAGTGAAACCTATTATCTCGTGGAACAGTGAACAGTGCTAATGGTGTTAGTGTAGTATCTCAAAGACTAATATGTCGGACGCCTATAATAAACGCCTTTGATGAAAAAAAAAATTACTGCCGTCGGGCGATTTTCAAAATAAAATGCAATTTCGCACGTATTGTGATTATCCTGGAATTGAACAGGAAAAATATTACTACACACTTGTATTTCCAATCCTATAATCAGTGCATATTTTAAAGAAATAAAAACAGAATGTTATGTTTGTTCCCTGTTCATCAGCCTTATTGTTATTATGTGTTATTGATATTTCACCATCGATGAATGTAAACAAAATATAATTGAAAATCATTGCTATTTTCGTAAAACAGCAACGCTTAAAACAATAAATAAACAACATTTTATCAATCGAATCTGCTTTTTAATTGGTAAAGTGTGTACATTGCGTGCGTAACGTGTCACAAGCACCCTTATGCCTCGACGCTAAATAAAATAACCCCGACCGAGTGTTTTACGACAAATAAATCAGAAATTGGAACGTCCATCAAACTACTTTATGCGGAATTCGTTCCACTATCAAATAATAGATACCTCCGCAAGAACAGCCGTTGATCCTACCGTTTCAGATAAGCGGGGCTTTAGCTATTTATCATAACGTCCTCGAGTGCGTATCCAATATATTTGCTATAGATCCATACTTCAATCTCTGGGTTCTTCAATTTCAAGGGATAATATGAGGTTTATAGAATTTCGTTGGACCCCATTTTACTTGCTCGAGATAAAGAGGGAAGTTCCATTTAAAGTTTCGAATCTCCCCAGGCGTTCGTGTAAGCCTTGGAATTGTATAAACGTCGAAGTGCCGGTAGTTCACACCTTTTTAGGGTTTTGCCCTTATTACTGGGGGTGGGGGACTTCGTTACGTTCCACGTTTCGCGGAGAATTCGTCTCTGCATAATGAGTCGTAACCATCTGGTCTGGTGCAGCGAACGATGGCGAGTCAACACTCGGTTTACTTTATAAAACTTTTAGACTTTTATTTGCACAAACTGGATGTAGATATAATACATAGTTTTATATGATTTAGTAGCTGACATTATTACAAGTACAGAAATTATGGTATAGTAATATAATATTATCTTCCCAAGGTTGTTGTTGAACGTTTGGGTTAAAATCTTCTTAACAATTTAAAAAAATATTATTACCCAAACATTCTATTTTTTGCCTGGTGCATGCATGGTTGTGTAGTTTAATATAAACTTAGGTATAGAAGATAAGTAAAACATCTTGTGTTAGTGTTTGCCATGAACATTTTTATAATTAATAATAATAATAATCATTTATTTCCATCAGCACACAAGAACATTACAAAGCTTAGGAGCCTATATACTAGTATAATAACATACAGGGTCCTTATGTGTGAGTGGCTGGTGCCTGTTATAGGTTTATAGAACCTGTGTTACGGGTCACCAGGCCCTCCCCCGCAGAAGGATGCCAGTATTGTGGTTGTCTTTTAGTGAGCAAACAATGGAAGACTAAAATAATAGAAAAATATAGACAGAGGATAAAATTAGAATTAAAAGAAACTAAACTAAAGCTATTACTGCAGACGTGTGAAAGTAGTGTGAATGTTTATGAATGTGTGGTTATATGTGTGTATTAGTGTGTATATAGTGTACGTGCGATTTTGGAGATGTGATACTATTGTGAGAGGAAAGAGTGATGTGTTAATGAGCAGGGGGAAGAGAGAAAAAAATTGAGGAGTGATATGGTGAGGAGCCAAATTGATTCTAGATTATTTTATAAGGCGGTTCATTGCACGTTATAAGCACCTCGTTGAAAATAATATAAATTACTTGTAAATAGAATAAGAATGTGAAATGTGGCTAATTCAAGTAATAGAAACCGCACTATTTCAAATAATTTTCAATCCGGCGGTTTCAAATGATTAAGATGAGTACTTAAAAGAATCCTTTTTCTGTAATTGGTCTCAAAGTCATGGTCATGACACTTTTTTCAATTATTATTTTACAAAAGACAACGCCTGAACTTGTAAGGATTCCTTAGTAATCAAAACCTTGACAAATATCGTAAATGCCTTTGACAAAAAGTGAAATAAAAATTGTTTGTTTTAAAGGTCATTTAGGCGGGCTGCAAAAACAAGAAAATATACCTTGCATAGTATTTTGTCTTATGATTCAAAATGAAACGTCGTCTCTTTTCAGCCAAGCACGTATAATTTTACAAATTGAAGAGTACATTTGTCTTGGCGAGCAAAGAAAGCCGTCTCCGTCTAATCTTCTTGTTACATCTTCATTTGTGGTTTCGATTTGTTTTCTTAGTACACATAAGACGTTATGTCATGTACTAATTCAATACATACTTCCATTTTGTTAGCTTTGTGTCTGGCCACTTTCATTAGCTGCTGTTAATTAAGTTTGTGTGAAAATAGATACCTTTAAAGTCAAAATGTTATGTAATGTACTAATACAATACATACGTTCATTTTGTTAGCTTTGTGTCTGGCCACTTTCATTAGCTGCTGTTAATTAAGTTTGTGTGAAAATAGATACCTTTAAAGTCAAAATGTTATGTAATGTACTAATACAATACATACGTTCATTTTGTTAGCTTTGTGTCTGGCCACTTTCTTTAGCTGCTGATAATTAAGTTTGTGTGAAAATAGTGCAAGACACAAAAGAAATTTTATGTAATCGACGGGTGACTAGTGTCAGACAAAATGTGTTTAAGGTGTAACCAAACAAAGAATTTTTTTAAAAACTTATTGACCACAAATTCTTGTTTATTCCGTGTAAAGTCGAGCGGTAAGCTAGTTTAGTACAAATGCGAATCCACTTTCTGGCCAATTTCTGTGCAGTAGCAAAACTATTAAAGGAAGAAAGTTAAATCTTAGCAGTTTCCTTAATAGCCTCTTACGATTTTGGTAGATTCCTTTTGGGATGGGGAATTGACTGCACTGCAGGACAGTCAGTGGCAGATTTAAAACTGGCCTTTGTGGGACAACGTAAAAGAAACTCTTATATCTATTTACTTAATTACGTTAAAATATCTGAAAAATATTTACCCGTTCATCAAATGGATTTGATTTTGGTGACCCATATAATACCACCTCAATATAGTCTAGTCGTTTCAATACCAGGCCGAGATCTCAGGGTCGTGGGTTCAATTCGTGAGTTGAGCTATCTTTGTGTCGGTTTTTTAACACAGCTCGGGTTTGTGGCCATATATCCGCATTCGGCAGGCGTAGTGATGAATCCAGTACCCATCATTGTAACGATAACTTGATTTTAAAGATGGAGGCTGTTGCTCTGCAGTGGGACATTACCTAATAGCCTAAATACGAATGTTGACTACACTAAATGTAGCTTAGCTTTTAAATAATCTGGTAACAAACTCAACCATAAACAGACCTGGTTTTGTGAAGTAAATACTCTCTCCTGAATGCAACGTTTGACTTTCATCAAAAATACCATTGCTTTATAACTACACTGGCAAAAATCAACATACTAAGAATTTCCTATGTTAAATTTATAGTTTTTTATTTCACACTACGAGTATATTGCCTTATGAAACAAAAACAACAATTTTTGTGCGTCATTTCATGACGCAAGGGACTGGTGTTACTATTTAATATTTTAAAAGGGACTTTGACCTCTGTATGGGTGCATATTGTGCTAACTCGACGAAAAGCTTCACTTGAATAATTTAAAAACACTCGGTCTGGTTCAGTACTGAATGTTTTCGTTTGCTTGTGCTACCTATGGTCGTGTGTTCAGATAAGCAAAAGTTTTTTAAATTTTTTTGAACATTTTTTATGTCAGTGGGGCAAATAACCCAGCGCGTCGCCTAATGGTAAGCAATCACTGCCGCCCATGGAGATCTGCAACACCAGAGGGATCGCTAATGCGTTGCCGGCCTATGGGGGTATGGGGGGTGTGGGCCTCCGGCACTCTCACAAACCAGACGAAACACAATTAGTCACTAATTATTTCACGCTGGTGTTATGTGAGAGGCTGGTACTTCCCCGGACGAGCCGGCCCATTAGTACTATTGAACAGCATGGCTCTAAAGAACATAGTACGAGTTTTAAATAACCAACACGCATCTGGCAAGAGTGATTAATTGACTTACTCGACTTGATTTCAAGAATTGAGGCCTTAACGATATGATTAAAGGATGATGTCAGAGTTTCTTTGAAATCTGGTCCCCCCTTTCAATAGCTATGTGTGTTACATCGCTGGTTAGGTAATTTTGAGCTGAATAAAAGTTACTATGGCGCCAAGTTCCAAATCTTAGTCCATCCAGAGTTATTCTTTACCTCCACCAGGACCAGTATTTGCATCCTCCTTTACAAAATTATACCACACTTATCATATGTACAAAGTACAAGTTATGTAATATCAATTTGTCCTACTACCCACTGAATCCCCCGGTTTCCCTTTACACCCGAGAGGAACGAATCGCAGTGCTCGCCTTGTGGTTGTGCATGTATTCTGTATGTTTAAATCTAGAGTTTTGCAGTTTTGTAGCGGAAAAGCTTAGAGCCATCAATAAAACATATTTTGTATTTTGGAGTAATCTCGCCTTACCATAGTTTACTCTTTTCTTGACTTTTCTTGGATTGAACTCCGATAAAATTAAATCTAAATAACACTCACTTATGCAGGCAGTTGCATCGTAAATGGCTTCTCAAACCTAAAGTTGGAACCACTAATATTTATCACGGTGTTCTTCGATCATATACGGTGTTTATTAAAGTAAAATATACCGAAATAATAATGGTTAATAGAATTGTATAACATGGCCATATTATAATAACTAGGATTTCTAAGTGTGGTTTAGGGATCATAATCCCGAGCTATACAAAAAAATCGAAAATAATTTTTACGACCGATTTCTTATAATGGTCAAAATCTGTGTATTAAACCTACATGTCCCGGGTTCAATCCAGCAAAGTACAGTAAACGTTTGTCGTTGTATGGTTTTTTTAAAATTGTATATATGTATGTACATTCCAAACAAGTATTACATTTAAGTATGTTTACTAGTCCTGCTTAGCACTCGGTAAAAGCTAAGCTTGTGGCAAAATGGCAATGTTGAAAATTGCCAAAGATATTTATTTCGTTGCTGATTATTCCAAAACCAATGGACCAGTCGTCGGTTTTTTCGGCCAACTTTACTTACAAACCGCAAAATTAGATTCGTTTGTGGCGGTTTATTGTAATTTCACGGAAAAATACGGATTACTACCGAGATCCTGTGATATTTTAGAAGTTGGTCCGCATTACAGTTGTTTAATGAATAAGCAATGCAAAACATCTAGAAAGAGGGAAACATTCAAAATTCTATGAATATTTAATAACTCGTAATTCGATGTCGCATGTGGAATTTGTTTAGCCATGAAGCAGTTGATACAACGTGTAAATGATTTTTAATTGTTGTTATTGTTTGATACCACTAATTTGATATCGGTCGACAACAAAATTAACAGTATAATAATTATTATTACATGGACGCTTCAAGCGTCTTTAATATATAATAGTAATTTTTACGACTTTCTTGCATGTATTTAAAAACTTGAAAGTGCGACATGAACATGGCAAATGACACTTTACTTAAATAACCTTATCATGTGCTAACCATTAATTCTCATGTTTAATACCTTTAATCGACTTGAACGGGAATCAAATCCGACACTTCCGCTATTGACGTTGCCATTGGACTATACAGTACGTAACTTACGTCTATTTTCGCATTTCACACAAACGTTTTCATTCGCCATTGCATGGTTTTAAAAATACAATAAAATAAAAACTTGTAACAGGGTCCACTTTCATTTAACCGGAAGCCTCAATGCCAAATGTTCATGTTACTAAATGAAAAAATGGCAGTTTGTCCTTTACTGCTTTTTATTCCGGCATAAAGCATGAAAAATTCAATTTTGTGATTGCATTGTGGTTTCAGTTTGTATTAATTTTAACTTTGAGTTCTAGAGAATCATTTAATTATGGGATAAAAGTCGCTTTGATTTTGCAATCTTTGTAAAAACACAGCCACTTCTTTTGAAGCAGGTTGGGATACTTAAAATCTATGAAACTAATCCACATTGCAGTGATACCATTGTTAATTATCTGTATCTCTCGATAACAACAAAGCAACAATGCTTAAACTCGATCGGATTTAAAATTCTTTGTTAAGTTCGGCTTACCAACTTCTAAGAGAAGAATAACAACATCTTAGCAACAGAAACACAAAATTCCAACTAGTATAACGCGTAAAGTTAGTGAAAGTCTGTGCGTGTTTCTAGAAAACAAATATGAAGAGTGCCGGAACGTATACATAACTCAGTTCCGGTCCAACCACGTAGGATACACTTGGAAACTATCCACCGCAATTGGAGTGGGCAATGTTTGCGAACTCGATCGTCAGTCAACGCGAATTAAGTTTCCTGTTTATTTTACTACTGGTCCAAAACTATTGGGGAGGATAACTCTGTGGATAGGCATACGAAATCAAAATAAAAACAACTGTCTATTGTACAAACTGAACTTCTTTTATCTAAACAGAGGAATCATTTACGGATAAATGAGCCCTCGGGGGAATGGTTGAGGTTTTGTGGGAGCTCCCTTCTTCTAATGAAAAGATTACAGACCAAAACACCACTGTGGCCATCTCAGGGGCAGACGTGGGGCGGATGCGTATTATTGCTTGAAATTCCACTAATTGCACGTATGTATGAAATATTGGACTATATCCAAACATTGTTGTAACCCTAAGGCTGGTTTTAGAGTCACGCTGACAAGCAAGCGGTCAGCGCGCGTATCAACAAGTATCGCTATTCTTGTAAGATAGCGACGATTTTAACTGCACAGAAAACCGGCAGTGTACAACGCTACGCGCGCGCGTCAGCGTGACTCTAAAACCAGCCTATAGTAAGCAGCTTAAGTATTTGTTTTATGGGTGTCAGAAACAACGAATGATCTTGTGGCCGTTTACATAGAACAACCAAATGCCCATCATTTATAATGTATGTCCTGGGTGAATATCGAAATCACGACCCCTAGGCAGAAGCAGGGTCATTTCAATTGTGCCACTGAGTGTATACATCTAGCGAGCATTCCTATGCTTTACCCCTGAAAGCTACAGTTTTTCCTCTCGACTTGGTGAGTTTGGCAGTGTAAAAAGACATTCGTCCTTCGTACTGGTAGCCCCATGACTGCTATATTAGGGCGGCACTTACCAATACGGAGAACGATAGTGGTATTCTTAAGTCTCACCGACTAATGAGTGGGGATACAGTCATAGTTTGTGCTCTATAATACGACATTTGCGGCCGGAGTCTCTGGTTCGAACCGACCATATTATTTATTTAGAAAGTTCTCAATTACAGTCCGGAGTCTGGAGGCTCGTAAAGCCGTATTACGGAGTGCATCTATGTTTGCCAGCTCACTTGGGCTCTATACTATTGTAGTTAATCGTTGAGATTAGATGCTGTAACCCGAATTCTGCCAGAAATCACTACAACGGGTCTATTCGGGTCTAGCCCGGGATTATGTGTTGACAAACCTTAAGCCCTGAGTTTATGAAAAGAAAGTCTTTAGTTTTCACTGCTTTACATCTAATACGTGGTTAATGAAGCAGTTATTGACCTCTCGGCAATGGATGACTGCATATATATTATTATATTTTTTAATGTTTTTAAATAATAATTATGACGATCTTTGTTTACACGAATATGTTCACAATATACATAATTGTGGAATCTTGAGTATTTTCATTTACATTTTAAAGTAATTATTTTGATTTATTGGTATGAATAACAATTAGGTATAATGAGTTACAATAATTCGATTTTTTAAATATTTACCTCTGCGCTTTCTATTTGTTAATGATAAATAAGTCTCAGGTTCCAGGGTTATATTCTTATGCCGACCAAAATGTTTGTGATTAAGCCAGTCTATCAGCCTATATCAGTCTTCAGCTCCCATACTATATCCATACCAAAAACAACGTCAATCCGTAGCTCCGTTGCGATATGAAAGAAGGACAAACAATAGCACTTCTATTTATGTTAACAGGTTCCCTGTCCGATGGACATATACGAGTATGATACATATGTAATTTTTATACGTTCATGAATCACATATGATCAAAGTTAGTGGTAAGTTTGGAGGCTAATTTTTTGTGGACGTAGAGTTAAGTAACAAATTCGATTTTTAGAACGGGGACGTGTGGGTGGTATATCTTATACATACGAGTATAAAAGAAAGTCGTGTTTGTTACAACACTTATAACTCGAGAACGGATGAACGGATTTAGATGAAATTTGGCACACGTATAGTTTATAACCGGGATTAGAACATAGGATACTTTTTATCCCGTGTTTATAAAAAAAAACGTAAAAAAAAAATACAATAATATTAAAATACAAAGTCTACTTATTTATACCTCTAAGGCGGAACAGAGTTTGCCGGGTCAGCTAGTATTGTATAGATAAGAAACAGTGAAAAAAGTATAGTGATTTATCTTTAATTGATTTTTTTGGAGATTTTTTTCTAGAAAAAACAAATACAAACTGAATTTAGACGTATGGGGACAGGGAAGTAGGTATAACTATACTCAGGGCACAAAAGTGACTGTGTCTACGCAGCGCATTAAGTGTTCGTTCCATTAGCATGGCCGATTATGTACATTGGCCCGCAAAATGCTCACATTTCTTTTAAAGGAATCTATGAGAACGGGGAAACACACGACACGTGCCGGCAACATGTTCCGCTTCTTTATGGCTCGACAAAGGAACGAGTTACCTAACTTTTTAGTTCGCGATGGAATGTGTTTCATGGTGGCGCTAAATGGCCCGTAAGGCTCTGTGACAGAAAAGGTGAGAAAAGGGAAGGCATTGTTTTCGGCATAACACATTTCATTTGTAAAATCAGTTGCAACATTTCGATGTTGCAAGTTCGTAGTTCTCTGAACTAGATAAACCAAGTAAACAAAATCCCTTCTAACAAATCGAACTAGGAACTAAGCCACTTCAAAATACATTCTGTGATGAGCAAAACAAACACATTTGCTATTGAAACTGATTTTCCGCCAAACCACACAGGCGCAGGGCATACTTGCGAAACTATTCGCCGTAATAGGAGACCCGACCAATGTTTGGCTACTCTATTGTCAACCAAGGGGCATTCAGTTTATCTTATAAGTAAATGTCAGTTGTAAGAAACCGTTAGATTATAATATATCTAGCGATATTTAAATCTGTTGATAAATTGTGATCTGTGCAATGCGATAAATAATTTAACGTTTTGTTTTTCGTAAGTTTATAAACTATCGAACTGAAATCGTTTTATTACAATTTGTCGCTCGTTGAATTGTCAACTGCACAAAGGCTGTCTTTTTTCAAATTGTCAACTGCACAAAGGGTTGCATATCAAAATATCAGCAAAAATGTGGATCAGGGACAGATTTTAAGCAGAGTGTAATCAAACGATTTCAGTTCGCTATATAATAATTTGACGAAAAGTAATTTGTCAAATTATCAACCGCATTGTACTAAAATACTCCTGTTATTTTGGTTATGTGACAGAGGTGCCGTAGCCAGTTCGAGCTCTGGCTAGCCCCGATCTTACAGTTACATGCCGGTGTCTAAAGCTCGGTTGCGTTAACACCCCTTGCCTTAAAGCACGTAAAGCTGTTGGTTTTGCGCTCGGTATCTCTTCAGCCATGTCAGTTTGCTGCCTCACCGTGAGAGTGCACCTGTGTTCATTCAATTGTGGAGTCACGAGCAGTAAAATAAATATAGGTACACGATTTGTCTTAGTGAATTATCGCAAAGTTTTTACCACGATTCCTCTTTATCCATATCTCAGGTATTTTTTGTATTCAATAGTAAATTCGGAACGATTCAGCATTTTCCTTAATTTAGACAAAATTGCGGAGAAAGTTGACGAGACTAAAAACAAATGCTGATTATTAATTCAAGACGCGTTCGGGTCAGATACTGATACCAAAATTAACTTCTAATGAATTCACTTTGCGATGAGGTTAATGACACCCTGGCCGTAATGATCTTATGGCAAATGGTGAGAAAGTCCTGGGAGTTTAGTGGGTAGTTCCACTGCCGGTGCCTCATCTAGCCTAGGCTAGGTGTAGCAGCGTGAAAGATGGAGAGCCTACAAATCCGCACCCCGACCACCAACATAGCATTATGTACTCGTAAATGAGTTTTCCCAGAATAAACAAAGACTTTTTTGTGAAGGAGCCCCATAAAAGGCTAGCAAAACCTGCGTTCGTGTATCGGGGTAGTGCCACTGAACTTTATTTATCTTTTTTTTCTTCATCCCATAATAAGGAACAAGCCGGTACCCGTCTTGTGTCGATTGACCGTTCAGTCCCGACTATACAAGATCTCGTTTGTCAGTGCGGAAAAATACAATTTTCGCAATGGCAACATTCAGTGAGAGGCTTCTTTTCCAATTGGCCCATCAAGTGCCCCAATGAAAATCAGTCTCAACATAAAGCAAGCATTTTTGCTCAAAGCTTTCCGTTCGTCAACCCCTCATTATTGGACGCCAAAATAAACAAACTCCCGATCCAAGGTAAATCACACTTTAAGTTGTTTAGGATTCAATTTAATTAACTGGGAATTAACGAATTCCTCTTGCTCTATAATTAAATACCCATTAATGACGATTATATTTGAAAGTTTACACTTGCTATCGATTGCTTTAATAACAAAATAAACGGTCGATGGCACATTAATCATAATTGTTATCTACATTTATGTATAATATGCGATGCGTCAGTCGTCAATTGCTTGAATCCTCTCCCAAAACAAATCATCATCGTCACCATCATCAGCCTGTAACAATCCACTCAAATTCATTTAAGGACAAATTCAAAGTACACGACGTTTATTTGGGCACGTTTGCCTCTTAATCCGACGACTCCTTACTTTTTTATGTCTGAATAAATATCATCCTCAATTACAGTGCTAAAAACTTTTTTCATTTGATGTCGTACTTTGGAAATGATCGCGTCTCATCGCGTGTTCGAATTTGACCGACGCGACGTCTACATTGTGTAATTATATAAAAATCGTGTTTATGTAACGTTTTGGAGACGTGTTTCGTGCGTCACAGGCTTTATGACGGCCCCCCCAAAATTTACTGTCATAAACATCAATTTGGTCAAGAGGATTGCCCGTCTACGCTACGTTACTGCGTTGGTTCCAGTCCCGACAGACCCACCGGCCGGGCACCGGGACTGCAATTTACTGCTATAGTGGTTCCGAGAAAAGTTCCGCCGACCGTAAATATTCATTAGGCTAAAACTTTGCCACGGTTATTCGCACGCACTGCGTTACGATGTCACAGCTAAATATTAGTTCTTGGAGGTAAGCTCGAGGTGTTTTCGACAAAGTAAACTAGTAAATCAGCAACAGCTAAGTAATTATTCTGTCCCTTTTATGTAAAAACTAGGCGCGACCCCGCTTCGTTGGGGTGGAAATGGGACGAAGCTAATCGAGGGGGCCGTTTATTTTCCAAGGGAGATCTACCTGCGGAATGGGAATTACGATTCGAACCCTTAGCTTATGTAGTTTTTTTATAAATCTCTGTTTAAAGTTTGAAGGTTGTGAAACTTTTAGAACAATCTGGAACAACGCGCATACCTATAAAAGTAAAGTATCGGCCTATTAATTTCCCACTGCAGGGCAAAGGCCTCCATCCTTGAAATCAAGTTTTCGTTACAATGATGGGTACTGGCTTAATCACCACGCTTGCCAAATGCGGATTGGTGATCACAAACCCGAGCTGTGTCCGAAAAAACCGACACAAAGTTAGCTCGACCCAGGACCCCGAGATCTCGGCCCGGTACTTAAACCACTAGACCATCGAGGCGTTTAGTTTAGAACATACCTATAAGATTTTTAATTGAATAGGGAGGCAAATACCTTGCTCACTCTTGAGTAAAGATTATAAAGAGAGAGAAAGGAAAGGTGAAAGAACTTTTACTTCTAATAAAATCTATATTGGCTGGTTTAAGATGGTGAAATATTAAATGACGAAAATCAGTTACATTATTTTACTTTGCTGCTCTGTTACCGACTCGGCAATTTAATCCAAAACCCAAAGCAATCATACTTATCTAATAATTTAATTTGTTACAGTAGCTCGTCGAAATGCTACTTCAATATTTCGACGATGTATCCTTTTATAGGGAGATTATAATGTTAATTACTGATAAAGATTTAATGATTATAACAAACAACGTTTTAAGTCTCTAAACTGGGCTCTACAGTTACAATTAGATGAATGCCGAATTTAAACTTTGGCGTTTCTTGATCCCACAGAAATGCGACCAATAAAATTAGAATGAGAAAGGAAGACTGTCGTAAGCACTTTTATTTCGCTCTCTCATGTATTAAGAATGAGGTAGATGACAATCAAGGTAAAAGTTTTTAACTTAATTTAATTTTGCTCAGTGATTTGACAAAGACGAGGAAAATTGCTGGGTCTAATTGTATAACAAATTGAGATGTCGCTTAAGAAAAGGGTTGTATTTTTCTATTAAGTAATACAAAAGATAAACTCAACTCTCCATCTCGTAAAAAGAAATGTAAAATCAAATTAACGTGCCATCTATAAAGTAATTTATGAAGTAAATGTAGCAAGGTTAATAATATCCCACTACAGGCAAAGGCCTTCTTCTTTATTTAAATCAAATTATCACTACAAAGATAGGCACAGACTTCAAAACCACGTTTGTCAAATGCGGATTGATAATCACAAATCCGTGTTGTGTCCGAAAAAACTGACACAAATTTTGTTCGACCCGGGAATTGAACATAAAACCAAAACCTGCAGACGAACGAGGCGAGATTTTGTGACCCAATCAGTTTTATAAGATCTAACAATGTCAGTCAAAAATTCTATGATTATTTATTTTTATCGTACCTTTGTATCTTCAAATGGAATCAATCATATTAGAAGTCAGAATCTCTAATTGTACTCCACTTCTTACTAATTAAGTCTCTTAAAAGTCGTCGGTCCTAAGCCACATTAAATCCTCAGTGAGGATTACATTATTAAAAATCAGTGTGCCGTATCTTTTTAATCTTGTAACGGTTCGGCCAGAACAAAACCTTTTTACGACAAGACTCATGAAAGCGCAAATGCGTCGTTTTGATCTTTGACATTCGCGCTACGCTTTTGTCTGATGTAGACAGCTTTTAATATTCCACGTTGTGTAAATTAATATGCATAGTAGTACTTATATGTATAATATACAAATATTATACATAAGTACTACTTGAAAGAAAGTGCCAATAGAGTACCAGTTTCACGGTTACCACATAAATATATCAAGCTATTCGAGACATCAAAAACCTTTTTTAATTTTGTTCCAAAGAAACTTTTGTTCTACTAAAAATTTCTTTAAAAATATTCTGTAACAGACTTTCTTTAGTGCGTATTACACTGACATAATATATATCAAACTGTGCGTTGGGTCCGTTAGTCACTGTGACGCTGTGGGGCGCATTCAAAGTAAAGGTTCCCTCGGGAATAATAATAATTATATCGGAACCTTCATCATCCAATTCGATCCGATATCAACCCGACTCTGTTGACAGCTGATTGCAGGCCTGATTCTTATATTTCCTGCACCTATTTCCAGTTGGCAATACGGCCCTGTTAATTTAAGATATAAATTCTGTGATTTTCACAGTCAGCGTTAGTCTGAAGTTTGTGTTGTTATTTAATAATAAGTAGGGTATTGTTATTTAATAATAAGTAGGGTATCAATCTGAAAAAGAAACTTCCACTAATCAAGGCTAGTTTTAGTATTTTTTGAGCAATTTGCTAGTTTGTTTCTTGTTTTGAAAAATGCCATGATTTTTTCCGTTATGTTGCTTTAAAGCAGCGACGGTATCTAAGAAAGTAGTAACTAAAATATTTATGTCTAATACCTATCACTTCATTTGACTACATTTGACCACATTTTACCACATTTTGAATCATTTCGGAGAATTTCCCATGACAAGTATGACGAGCTCGTTAGCAAGTTTTTGACTATCGTGCTAGATGACAAGTCTGGAAATGCATCTCTGATTTTAAAGCTTCGCTCGTTGTGATGAAATTAGTGTGCAATGCAGCCGTGACAGTTTATGGTTAGAACCACGTAAAAACTCTAGGCTGTAAATAGCATTTTCTAATAGGGTTTGTCAGTTACTGGCGCAGTTAGACTTACTGTATTTTAATATTTAATTGCTGCGCTCTGTAATCTGTAAAGCCTTATTGTTTTAAACATGTCACTCATAGCACAGACAGTCATTTCCAAATTAAATGAATATTATATTTTGAAAATTTAAAATCTAAGCTACGAGTATACTATGTTACCAACTTCAAGAAGACTCATAATCTATTTTTGAAACAATTCTCGTAAATGTTAAGTACGTGCTTATGTTAACAAGATAAGTAAAGGATTATTATAGTATGGCATATATTTTGATATGTACGCCCAGATGGTAATCTGGCAAGCTACTGTACTACGCTTGAAAATAAATTGAGCAACAATATTCAGAATAGTTTAGCAGAAAGATCTCCTGGAAACAATTAATAAAATACGAAATGCTATACTTTCGTTGTTACATCGTTTTACAATATTATTCAATTGAAGATACCAATATAATATAATAATTTATATTTTCGGAGTTAGGGTGACCTTTGTTAAAATAACTAGACGATAATTATCTTCGTATTATAATGGGTAATTAATCAAATATAATGGCTCTGAACATTTGTGTGCTGTTTTTCAATTTAAGTGAGCAGAAAAGCCTTAGCATATTATTACAATAAGCGCACTTCATTTTTCTTCGTTATCGTTATTAAGTATCAAGATTCTTAATCATTTTTAAAAACTAATTTATAACTCCGTATTCTTTTTACAAAAACCAGAGCGTTATACATGTTAATTTGTCCTTGTACTACCTGATATTATTGTAAAAATTCCTTTTTAGAAAATAATAGCTTGTAAAAAGTATAGGATCTTGTCAGTGATTCTCTATTCGACAAAGATCTGGTTTGGCGGGGAAACTAGCTTTGTAGCAAAATGTATTTTCCTTATTTCGGTGTAGACTGGGTACCTAATGGATTATCTACTACGTCAACTTTATCGAATTTGTATGGACCAGTAGGAGTTCTATTAGCTCTTGTCCAGCACTTTCCTTAATAAAATAATAGTAGATTTCTTGGCAACTAGAAACCAGATGTTTTCTCTTTAGCTAGGTACTTATTTTCTGAGTAATTGTATTCACATTTTCAGCGGAAATATTTGCTCATATGTTTTCAAAGTGTACTGTTGGAATATAAATGCATTTCTCTTGATAATCACAATTTAATATGCTTTTATCTATATCCATACCCTAATATGTCTATTTTATAGTCAGGATCGATGAGCAAACGCCCTACATTTAGGTATGAGTATCTGTGGCTGCATCTTAATGTTTACATTTTAGTATCGGTAACCAATACCTTAATTACGTTCAAATTTCGAACTTTTTATAGTCAGGATCGATGAGCAAACGCCCTATATTTAGATATGAGTATCTGTGGCTGCATCTTAATGTTTACATTTTAACATCGGGAACCGATACTAAAATGTTTACATTAATTACGGCAAGCGTGGTGATTAAGCCAATACCCATCATTGCAACGATGACTTGATTTCAATGATGAAGGCCTTTATCCTGCAGTAGGCTATTAAATACTACTACTTCTACTACTATTAATATTGTAGTAGTTTATAGTTGTTACAACATGATAGAAGTGATGTAACTTACACCGATAATAAAGAGGGATTTAACATCAATACTGAATTTACTTCTGCATAATATTAATATTGGAGAATGGACAGTTACAAACAATGTTGCGACGTGACGAATCTCCGGTTAATACATAGGTATTGTACGAAAATACTTTGTCAGAAATTAAATGCTTTTAAAATCAATGAATGAAATTTGCAGGTGATAAAAAGATCCCCTTCTAAATAAAACATTGCGGATTTATCTTCGTCATCAGGTACGCCGGCCAAATTGAATTGTGACTCCAAATAAATCTAATTCCGCGAAGCATTTTAACGCATCTGTTTTGAAATTCAACCGGCCTATTGAGTTGTGACTTTGTGAGCTACATTAAAGTTTTCTCTCTGTTAAAGTGACGATATTGAACTGGTAAAATACTTAAGTTGTTTTTGAACTGCATTACCTACCTATGCAGGTAAAGTGTCTTTTTTTCTACTCAGTTCAGGCGCTAAATGTTCCGAGCGTCGCTTTCTTCGTATGCAAGAAAGAACGGTTGCTAAATGGATGCTTTTAAAACAGGCGCATAATAATCTGAGTTCGTTTTTCCCTCATTTATCTACATTTTTTTTAGTTGTACTCTCTGAATTGTCTTAATATTAACAAATATACGATATTTCGCATTACTTTATAGCCATAAATCAAACTCAAGCTTGAATGTGAAACGAATTCTGTAATTATTAACTTTCTATAACAGAATAGCCGTAATATAAAAAGCCGTAGAATAAATACAAAACAATTGTTAATAACCTATTTTTAAAAAAAATGACAAAATAGTCAGCATATAGGTAAATCTAATATCTAAAAAATAAATTATCACGAACTTATCTGATAATTTTTTATGCCATGAAATTGGCAATCAAGCGTACCTACGGCCTACTTGATGGTAAGCGGTTACGGTAGTCTATGAACGCGTGCAACACCAGGGGTATCACGTGCGCATTGCTGACCTGTTAAAAACCTTTTCACGCCTTTCTTGAAGGACCCTATTTTGTAGGGGAGCTCATTCCACAATCTTATGCGGCAGGAAGTTTCCCCCAAAACGCACAGTACGCGACCGTTTTTGTTCTAGTGTATGTGGATGAATTCCCCGCCGATATAAGTCCTTGCAACAGTTTCAGCACAATTAATAACAAACGTACTATTTTTCTAAATTATTATTAATGTCTGTTCTTATTACATGAAAGTATAACCATGTCAAAATATAACATACTCGACTTAGGCATAATAGTGTACTTACAAAACTATAATGGGAATTCATTGCGACGTTTATTACGTCTTTGACTCGTCTTATTATCTATTCGCTTTCCGAGACATTCGGAGAACTTTTGCAATGCCATTCAAGATTGAACATGTTACTGACTAAATGCCAAATCCGTTGAATTTTAATGCGTCCAGTAGTTTCATGGCTGCTGAAATTTCATGATATCCAATCCATAACAGTTTTAGTAGGTATCAGACGTATCAAAGCTTTAAACGATTGCTATGAAACTTGTCAAATCTACAATACGAAAAGACGCTATAATTGTCACAAAGTGATACTTATCATCGGTGTAATCTCTCGTAAAAGATCTAGCTATTTTAATTTTAAGAGTCTCAGAAGTAAAATAAATAACTAATATGCATAAAGTTATGAGAAAAAACATATAAGAACGTCAATAAAGTATCAAAGTTTTGACTTAGTCTGAATCTTTTTCCTTTGAATGCGTTCGTATCTCAACCTATGTGCCCGTTGAAAGTTAGACGTTTCATAAAGTACCTGGATTCCTAGTACACCGTCCACGAAGTCCACTTGGACACCGTCCACGAAGCTATGGATACAGTCCAAGAGCGTCACAGCGTAATAACAAGTTAGGCGAAGTTCTGTCGATTCTGACTCCGATTCTATGGGTCTTATTAATTTCCGCAGATTCTAAACTTTTACTATCTGCCATAGGTAATTAAGGTTGTGCGACGGTTACTTGTTTATTTGCTTTTCTTTCTTTAGAAAAGAAAACAACTGACGTTGTGTAATGTTTTAGAAGTCAGCCATCACACTAGAGATTTATGTACATGAACATATCTATCGTATTTGTCTCGCTGTTTCTATGTATAATAAGTATTTACCACGGGTATTTACCAAAAAATTATATAAGTTTTGTTTATCAGTTGTCTGGCACTTAACGTACAAGGTATCGTTTGCTTAGTTTTGGAATAGTTGGTGCTAAGTGGATAATGACCGAAGGTGTTAATTTAAAAAAATATTTATCTGGAGTCCACAGGCAACTAATGATGCCTAAAGTTATCCGAAGACATAAGAATGAACAAGATCTCATGCACATGACTCTGCTAATAAAAATGCAAAGGTACATCATAATTTCATCTTACATATAATATGTTACAAAGAAGTAATATCATAAGTATATTGTAGTCTAACTAAATATGATAACCATCTATCTTCCTAAAGACAGTTTAGTTTACAAGGCTTTGCATTACGCAGATATTGGTTGTTTACGCAACACTGCATCCGTCTGCCATAGCGGCTACAATTGCACCACGGTTGCTTAGCCCATCGGATGTGGCATATAAATAAGCTTGGATACGATGGAGTGATACGCCAAGCTAGCGTGCATAGTAATGCGGTAAATAAAGCTTGTAACCCATTTTAAGTTCAGTAATGCATTGGCAAATAGGCTTGGTGCTGTTGTTAGTGAGTAAAAAAAAAAAGACATTTATGACATAGACACTCGATTAGGT
Organism: Mecyna flavalis; assembly: GCA_949319885.1. NCBI lineage: Eukaryota > Metazoa > Arthropoda > Insecta > Lepidoptera > Crambidae > Mecyna > Mecyna flavalis. The sequence goes on along the minus strand of OX439425.1, from coordinate 18,044,157 downwards.
GCATTAGTTAAGACAAGTGTTCAGTAGACAGCATACCAACCTACCCTAATCTAATAAAAAGTCTTAATTGAAATAGGACTCTATGTAACATAATGTGAGCTGAAAATTGGTTGTGAGAAATAACTGATCAGGTCAGGACTCAGGTAGATGCTGCTGCAATTTACGATTTATTAAAGAAAACAATGATATATTATACTGCGTGTTTTTTTAGTCGTTGTTTTCCCGCAGCAGAATGCTTCACCTTCAGTAATACTATCAATTGATGCAAGTATTCTTTTTTAATTTTTTTTTATATTTTAACTTTTTTTTTTGAACTTAGTTGGGAAAAAGAAAAACCGAATGTTAATAAATAGTAAATTTTCATGTTTTTGTTAAACGCGAAGGGCAATGACCCCGGCCGGTGATCGTCCTCGACGCAGCTAGTACTATTGGTTCGAGTTTCGTCTATCATAATCGTAAAACTTTTGATTTGATTAAAAAAAAAAACCTTTATTACTAAGATAGAATCATTTTACTGCGGGAAAACAACGACTAATTAAATGCCACGCTGTATATTACTAGCCTTCCACTCGCGGTTCCACCCGCGCGTAATCTCTTTTTTCAAATATCCCCCCTTCCCCCCACATTTCCGGGATCAAAAGTACCCTATGTTCACCGGGGATAGTGTAGCTTTCCAACAGTGAAAGAATTATTCAAATCGGTTCAGTAGTTTCAAAATTGATATTCCCGCGAGAATGAGACGTTTCCCGTAGGAATTTTATAGCCTATGTTCTAATCCGGGTTATAAACTACGATTGCCAAATTTCATCTAAATCCGCTCAGCCGCTTAGGCGAGATTGAGGAACAGACAAACATCCAAACATCGAGACTTTCGCATTTTTAGTACCTATTAGTACGGTTCGTCGAGTTTTAGCACTGAATATGGAAGTGTACGAATCTGTGAGTTTTAGTGTTCCAATGTTACGAATTGAAATTAATGGACTAAGTTAAGTACTCAACTATCTATTTGTACCTTTGTTGTTTATTTACTTTAAGGTTGGGCTAAACTATCTATTAGTGCATCACAATTTCAATCCATCACTTATAATCCTTTTAAAATCCAACCAGTTCCTTAAGCAATTCCCTATTTCTACCGAGTGACCCAAGAATTAAGAATGCTCGAACATATCAGAAGTATCAATGTGAACAATGTAGGGCAGACAGCACAATAAATATATTAAAACAGTGAGGTAAATCCTAACATTTTATAAATGGATTATAAAAATAAAAATAGTAAATCCTCCACCAATCCATTTCGAAAGTATGATTAAGACATAAAAAAATTTGTTGACTCACATTTGCTTCATCTATAATTAAAAATTGTAATATAATAAAGTATTTTAATCGTCTATTGAAACCCTATGCTTAGTAGTGGGAGTCGTGATGCTGATAATGATGATTATTATATAAAGAACAGAAATCAGTTTGTATGCATACTACAAAATATTATGAATGTACATATTTTTAATCTTTATAATCACGTGATATTTCTATTCCAGAAGCAAGAAAAGTCTCTTCTACAGTCTGTGTTTTGTTTAATTTTTTTCTAAAAAAGCTAGCATGACTTCACACGGCCATATTTTTAAAATTCAGAACACATGGTTAAAGTGATTCACACGGTTCCCCAGTCATTCTTATTATATAATAATGTCCTCCTAGCCGAGAATTCGGCCACGGCGGCCAATCTTTTACGATCAGCCAACTACGCAGGATATAATATTATTATAGTGCACAAGTGAGTGCGCAAGCGCTTCTGACTTTGTGCACTCCCTATTCCCTTAGTCCCGTAACACGGTGGGACAGCAGTCTGACACGACCAAAGAGAGATCAGGCGTAGGACCAACGGCTTAACGTGCCTACCGAGGCACGGAATCATCATTCTTTTCAGACACTCAGTTGATTCAAGCCTGCAGTGTCCTAACCAAACTGGAAACATTCATACAAAGTGATGCTCCCCGCGGGATTTGAACCCACGACCTCCGGGTATTATAGCCCAACGCTCTAAACACTACCACGGAGGCGGTTCATTCTTTTCTTATTTATACTGTGCAAACAAACCACTCTAGTCCGATTTTTCCGCGCGAGTGGACTTAAAGAGCGCCGAGTTGGCCACTTACGGTCGCAACAACGAGTTCTTTATATTTTTTCTCTTGAATGAGAATAATTTTATTTCAAACCAATGTTTAACTGAACTATTCTGTATCGAGTGTTGATTGACACGACGACAAAATCGTGACGATATTTGTGTAAATTTTTTTCCACACGCAAGTAAACTTTCGATTCCTGGTAACTATTCTCACAGTGTCATTCAGCACCAAACTAAGCGTAGTTTATATTATGGATACCAGACAAGGGATACACATCACAAATTTACTTTTATTCGTAATACATACATATCATAAATATGTAGTAACACCCAGACACCGTGACCTCTTGCTCCAATAGCCGACTTCTCAACTGTTACACCAAACGGCTCGTCAAAGATTCAAGACTGTTGTTATACTGTTTAAATAGTTTTTGGTCGTCCAATAAAATCCTTTAGCAGCATTTCTTACGTAACGGCCATCAATAAAAGAAAGTATTTTCTAGTAGTACCTTACCTAGTATTGTCCAATTTCTCACAATCCAGATCCGTTATCTTTACTCACTATACTCGTACAGGCAGGTTTACACTTCACCGATAGTTAAATTGCTAACAAGTTTTGTTTGAAGTACAGTACCGTCAAAAACATTTCACGAGCACACATTGTGTGCTAGTTACAATGTTATTTATTCCACGCTAGAGTTCTTTGCAAAACTTTATATAACAGTTATAACCGTCTACGCCTTCGTCTCTTCTTACAACATTCTAGTTTATTTGAAAAATACTAAGGTACCCAACTGGGATATTTACCAGTACAGAATATTATTATTCATACTAATATTATGTATATGTGAAAGTAATTCTGCTTGTCTACTTGTTCTCCCAGGATAATGCTTAGACCCTTTGGGATAACGCTAATAAAAGTTTTTTTGTTGGTTTGGATTTCACGGACTACGTTGCAATATATCATCCAAATGTAATGAACATGCCATGCGACCATAATAACTTTTGTGTAATAAAGAATTCAAAGTGTTAAAAAGAAACAAAGATTCATTTTAACACTTACCATTAGGTGAGCATCAAGCTTGTGTTGCAATTGATATAGCATAAAAAATAATCATTATATTATAACGCTGTCTGTTATCAGTTTGTAGAGCGTTACTTGATAACGATTGATTTAAAATTATAGATCGCCACAAAAGTAAAAACCAAGTTGCCATTTTCCACTAACGGTTTGCCTCTCATCTATATAATAGGGGTACACTTGAGCTATCATCCTGAAAACGCAAGTCATTTACTTACGAAGAATCCTTCAATGGAAAGGCAAAAAGTAGTCGTCAACTGAAGTTGTATATAAATATCTCGTGAAAAGGTTACCACGAATTAAATAACTATTACTTACTTTTTGTAGGCATTCTAGGTTTACTTGGAATATCAAAAGTATCAGTTAATTTTGTCATTCAGGGCACAGTGACATAGTAGAAAGAGTACTCAGTACATTGTCTTTATACAAACACAGTGTGCGGCTTGTACAGTCAACAGCAAAAGTGGATGATCAAAGTCAGGAGTTAAATACTAATGGACGTTGTTCGCGTCAGAACTGTGTGGTGTCAAGTTAATTTTAAAGTAAGTGATTGTATAATATAGCAAACATTAAAATAATGCTAAATTAGTCATTGACTTCTTAGTTCTGATGTGAATTTTGCTTACAACTATTGGAGTCAACATTTGATCAGGCAAAGTTAATGCTTGGTATAATATAAAATCACTTTCTTTAAAATTAACTTGACATCACACATTTCTGACGCGAACAACGTTCATAAATGTTGAACCTCTGACTTTGATCATCCACTTTTGCTGTTGACTGTACTCGTATATTTGCGCCATAGTAGTGCGGTGTATGAAGAAAACGTACTGTACACACTTTCTACTATGTTAAAAGTGTCAGTTAATGTTGTCATTCAGGGCACAGTGATCCGCAAGGCCACATGTCGTTGCCTCCAGAAGAAAGATTGATTAGGTTGTTGCTGTCAGGCGAAGAGAAGATATTGCCTACGGGATTAAGTTAAGTCACAAAGTCAGAAGCGTTTGATTAAAATTAGGAATTAAGTTAAGGAGGGTATAATATAATGTAATTTTTTTTTGAGAACGATAATTTTTCGGAGCTTTGTGCATTCGGTGGCTTATGCCTTATATCTCGGATAGCAGCTCTGGAATTTAAGCAAAATATATAATCGTTTTTGTTATAAGAACCAAACATTCTTTAACATGTATCAAAAAGAAGATATTTTGACATTGAAAACAGGCAAGCAATTTATTTTCATTTATTTATATAGATGATTATATGTTATATTAAAGCAATTAATGTCATTGGAAGGACAGTGTGGTATTACTGTAGTGTGATAGTAGAATGCAGATGCAACAGTCAATTATGTATTATTATTACGTAAAGCATACCATACTATAACAACGGTTTTGTAATTTTTTGCCTGTTTCAAAGAACCATCTTTTACAAAATTTGAATAAATATGATCCAATGTGGCGAATGCAAACAAAAAACAAAATACAAAATGTGTTTATATCGTTGCCTGATTGTTAACGCTGCTATATTTTTAGTACAATAGTACGTCTTAAGTCCTGCAGCTGCTTGGTTAGAATTGTATGATATTTTAACATTAAGATTATTCCTATCTGAAAATTGCTAAAAAAAAGATGGAACATAATTCATAAGTCGTATCATCCATCTATGATAATAATATATTTTTAAAGCATTTTATGTAACTAAACTACTTAATTATTAATCTTTTAGCGAAAACATTGTTTATCTTCAGTAGACCAGCAAAAATTGTGTCCGAGTCATTGTCGCAACGGACAAAGGGCCTCATTGGTTGTCACAGCCCTACTCCGCAAGATTCTTCTTCACGCTTCGCTGAACGAACCTTTATGAGGGAGGGAAACGCGTGCTTGCCGCATCAACTACGACCAATACGTTTGAAAACATTGCGTCCTTTGATCTGATTCCAATATCGCTTTAGTGTTATGGTAACTGTCATCGTTATTTGGACGAAATTGTGCCAATTAGGACAATGTGTTTTGTCAAAACCTTTTCGTGCGTTTGCAGAAAAGACTATTCCCTGGTAAGAATAGTTACCAGCTCTTTGCTCTTGAATATGCCTATTTACTTTCTTTAAGTAAATTGCATTGTCGTAACCGATGCGAGTGCTAAGGCATAATATAATAATATTATAAATAAACAATATGGAGAAATGAACGACCGTTTTTATCACTGCTTTTTTATGAGATACCTAGGGTAGGGCGGGGCTAGTTGTGCAAGTTTTCACTTGACCGATCATAACTCCTCAACGATAACTCCAAATCGCTGGTTATTTGTACTTATGGGTAGGTAATTTATTCCTTTTGAAAGAATACATAGTAATTTATTTCTAAAATATAAGACTTAAGAGTTACTGCCGTTAAAGTGAAAAAAGTCAGATATGCTCAATGTTCCCCATGGGTGGGGTACGTTGAGCAAGGGTATGGGGTACATTGAGCAGTTACAAATGCTAGTCTAACCATGGGTTAAATGTTTGCTAGGCATGAAATAAAAATTCTTTGTGATAATCAACGTTTATTTATTAATTGTTGACAGACAATATTCCATATTTGTGACGCAGTGAATCCATGTTTGTCCATAACTTCAGCCAACTAGTCAAAAAACATTTGAACATGGTGAACATTAAATGATGTTGCCCTACCAAGGCTGGTTGGTTCTGGCTTACGAATGGATAACTCGAACATCGTCAGCCATTCTTTCAACAGGAGGCTGGAATTTTTATTCCAAATTTAATAGCACATTCGTAGGCAAGGCGAACGAACATCTTTTGGGGAGTATCCATAGAAGATTGATGCCATTTGTAGCAAGTATTTTTTTAAAGAATCCTCTTGGGTGGGAGAAAATACTTGCCTTGGGGTTGCATAACCCATTGAAAGAATACCTCTTCGTGACTCCAATTTTTTAATAAATCTGGTCAAAGTCATTCTTTTGACATCGAATTGCTTGGCGGCGGCATTCATATTTTTGCCTTCAACGACCGCATTTGCAGCCTCCTGTAACTGTTGGGTAGAGTAAGAACCCCTCGACGTTTTCCTTTTATAAGTCCGCATTCTGTAATAAAAGAAAAACATTACATTACTTTGCATTTAAATCTTGGGGTTAGTTGGGCAACAGTTGCTCAACTAACCCCAAACCGAAAATTTGAATCAATATTGAGGTTATGAAAAAACGGTATGAATAGAATCCAAATTCTTTATAGATAATCAAAAACACATTAAATGTATAAACCTTTAACACTTACCTGATTTGAAATGAATAATATTACACTCGTACAGACGAAATATACTCAAAAATAACTTTTTTGCTTTTTTGTCGCGAAACAAACAAAGCATGCGCATGCCACGGTCAGTCGACTGATTGCCACTAGCGGTGGCGCGATGAGTTCCCCTCCCGGGCCCCCTCGTTTCCCTCGTACGATGTACTAGCGTTCCGTGTATAGTTTCGGAGATATTTTGATTGCCCAACTTACACCTATGCTCAACTAGCCCCGCCCTACCCTACCTATAGGGTAACATGCGGTTCACCTGATGTTAAGTGACTATTACAGGTCATAGATATCTGCAACAATAGGGAAGTCACAAATATGCTGCCGGCCTTTTATGTAAGATGCCATATGAAGTCTTGTCGTGTCTTGTGTCCTACAGTATAATAATGTAACTTCCCTGGTTTGGTTATTTATGTAACAAATATTTTGTTCATTTGCTCCTTTTACCATACGAAGTCTCTAGTTCGTGAGCCAAAATAGACACACAAGTTTAAAATTAGATTATTGAGAAAAGCTTTAGGATTTCATTTAGAACATACAATTTAATCTCTAGGGATAGCCGTATTGCTAAAAAGTCGTCCACATAAAATATGCTACAACGCAGATCAGAGTTACGAAAGAAATATTTTTAATACAATTTTCGACGATTTGTATTAAGCTTTTGATACCATTAGGATATCGCTTTAGAAGTATTTTGGTTGAAAAAATATTTTATGAATCCGAAAAATATTCAATTCAGCGCACAATCTTTACTTGCTCGAGTTAGCCAATGGACGAAATTGTTCGCAATATCAGAAATAATATTTTGTTAGGACCTGTGGTATTGTGAAACAAGTTTAGAATTTTAAATACATTTTTTTTTATTCCATTCGAACCAGTATGCTTGGTGACTTTATTGTAACAATATTGTCTTTGAAATTTAAAATTCTGTTTTTCATTAAGTACCTATACAAATTATTATAGAACACCAATATTGTATTCGCTCCAAAGAAACGGTCCAATTGTATTTTATTCGCATGCTTAAATTTCAATATTCGACTTTTATAATTTTCGAAGTAATTTTATTGTGGGCCGTGGCGGCAAGAATATATTTTTTAATGTGTTAGATTTACATTTTACGTAGACACTATAATATTTAGAAGACAGAATCAGAAAGAGAAGATTATCAGTAGAAGAACAAGGACCACCAACATAGCACAGCGGGTAACACCTTTAAAATCATATCATAGTAATAATGATACAATCGTCAAGGCCACACTTGCCAAATGATTGGATTGGTCACAAATCCGAGCTGAGTTCGAAAAAACCAACACAAATTTTGTTCGACCTGGTAATTGAACCCAGGACTTCAAGATCACGGCCAGGTACAACTTAAACCACTAGACCAACAACACAATTTTACATCGTTAGGTTGGTACAAATACAATATTGCAACCATATCATATCCAAATTGCACCGCCGGATAGAATATTTTACTGACTCATAAATTCAACGGAAGAATTTACGAATAGTTCTCTCCTGCACGTTTAAAGTTATACAGAATCGTAGTTATCACACTAATCATTTCCAAAGTTGTCAACAGAATTCATAGTTAAAGTTTCTACGAACACTTCCGTGAGTGTAACTTCGTATGCTCAGAGGAATGTTTAACTCGGTAACAGGATCCTACGATTTACGTGCTTACGGATTTGTTGTAGTTTCACTTACTTTGCTACCAGTGTATATAAAAAAACAAACTATATATATAAGGTTTCACCCGCGTGGTTCCCGTTCCCGTGGCAACATCGAGATATCCTTTCTTAGCGGATGCCTACGTCATAACATCTACCTCCATGCCAAATTTCAGCCCGATCCGTCCAGTGGTTTGGGCTGTGCGTTGATATCTATCTATGTCAGTCAGTCAGTCAGTCAGTCAGTCACCTTTGAGTTTTATATATAAAGATAAGGGGCATTAATGTTTGACCATCAGCCATTTTTAATGTAGGCTTCCATATGGGTGGGTAAGGAGGATGGGCCATGACCCACCACGCGGGCCCAGTGCGGATTTGTGGGTATTATGTATTTATGTATTACCAAAAAAGTTGTCAAAGATACGTAGACAACCAGCGAATACCGCAAGTGTCGTGGGAGCTCTAAAAACTCTCTGCGCTTCTATTAATAATGGATTGTTCAAATTACGAAACTTCCCTCAAAATTGTAGTTAATCTTATGAAACCCTTGAAAAGTTGATGCGATCGCTGCTTCAGGATTAATGACGAACTTCACGAACTTACTTATACGTGTTTACTTCACGAGCCCTTATCCTCTCTACAATTAGTATACAAGGTTACTTTCAAGGTTTGCATGGCCTGCTTAATTTGTCATGCTAGTATTTTTAGCAATAATACAAACCGTGCATTGTGGTCGTGTATGGAACTCAGGACTAAAGACATAGTTCGTTCGTCTTTAATACCGACTAAAATACCCCGGTTTCTCCTCACATTCGAAAGGGACGAGCCTGTGCATGCCTTGCACGTACACACATCCTTGTATCTACAGGTATTTTCTTGGAGGGAAAAACGAAAATGCGTCGTATAGAAATGTGTTAAATACTCTAAGTTTATTTGTAAAATAAACAAAGACAATGAATTCAGTGCAATGAAAAACAGACAAAAGCTTGCGTATTTATGAAAGGAACGTAGATGGCTATAATGTGGGTGATATACTACGTCCATAAACGTTAGTAATTATCCTTTACCTAATCTAAGTGGATTTAAAGTTTGAATCAAGTCTTGCTTTGTGTAAAAACAGTACCAATTCGAAAGAATATTTTAATGTAATTTCTTCGAACTAAGAGAAAATAAATGGAGAGTATTACCAAAACCAAACCTAAGGGTAGCTTGCTACAAATTTGATCAAATTGTGTTAAAGTAAACTTTAATGGACAAACAAATGCCAGTTATGTTCCGCGAAAAAATTTCGTTTTGTTGGAATGCGGGAGCGCGTTTAAAAAAATAAACAATGCTATTATTTTTCCAATTACATGGTGACGCATTGAAATTCAGACCAACACTTCACAGTTTCAACAATCCGGGTTTTAACGGCACAATAGCAGTTAATATTTTATTTGTACACCAGTACCTTAATTTGATTTAAACATAATGAACGGTCACACGGTGAAACAGAACGGACCAGAATCAGAATTTAAAAAAAGAAAAGTTAAGTGGCACCTAATATGTCCCATTGCAAGGTAAAAGGCCTCCATCACTGATTTAAAGTCATCCTTACAATGATTAATTAACATGCTTGCCAAATGCGGATTGGTGATCATCACAAACCCGAGTTGTTTTCGACATCAATTGCCCAACCCTGGAATTGAACCATAGACTCCCACGGCCAGGTACTTAAACCACTAGACCATGAAGGGGCCTTCCTTAAATTGTATTGTTCTTTTAGAAGACTCCATAAGATTTAAGCTGGCATTAAAATGAACTTGTGACTTTAAATTTAATAATTGATTTCATTTCATGCTAAACAGCTTCCAACAATACCTCGAGATTTCTTTATACTCGCATTAAAAAAAATGATTCCAACATACTAGTAGAAACGGCGATGTTTAACGAGCACGTACAATGTTACATATTCAATATTCCACTTTTAAAGTTTGCACTTTTCCAATATGATGTGTTTCCAAGTGGTTCCTTCGAGAGTCTGGCACGTCACGTTAAGAATGTTTTGTTATCTTGTGTATTTGTTTGGTCGCTAGCTCTCTCCACTTCAGACTTTGATCTGCACGCTACAACAATTTAAACTTTTCGCATTTCATGTGTGTTCAATCGTTGTGCCACAGAATATATAATAGTACTCGTACTTGTGCGCCTACAATGTTGAATGTGAGCCCCAAAGTGTCCCGTACCGATCTTTCAGTTTTAAGTGCTAGTCGGTTGAACCAGTCTTTCACTATACGGTAGACGTACAGAATTTCCCCGAGGAATTGAAAATGTGTTATTTCTCTTAGAAAAATAAAGTCCAGGTAAAATAGTAGTCGGCAGAGATTTTCCTAACGCATTTTTACGCTAAATTACTTTAGTATCTAGCTATAAAAAAATCACATTTGGAAATTAGAACGTCGTAAAAAGGTCAAAATAGCTAATTACGTTTCGTAGACCGTTCACCTGTCGCACGCTAGTAATGTGACAACTGTTAATAGTATTTGGAATATTAATAACTAGTGCGATAAAGACACGGACTTGTTTTCTTTTCAAGGTATAGAAATTGGCCGACTTTATTAAATGCGAAAATGCATTTTGTATTGACGGAGTTGTACCAGAGAAACAAAATTTTCGCGGAAGTTTAAACAACGGGACCAAGTACCAAAAATATTAATTCTGAGTTGTGTCGTAATTACATATTTAAAAAGGTAAAACAAAAAGATTTGTTATGAAAAGCAAAGAGGTATAAAATCATGATAAAATAACGACGTAACGGTAAATAAGAATTATAATCCAAGGTTTGCGTGATGATCTTAAATATATTTTCTCTTGGGCGTATTTTCGTTGAATGAAAGTTGTTTGTGCGTAAAAATACAATACCGGCGCCGGGAAAAATACTTTTATTGCACGTATTAAATGTAATTGGAATTTGTGCCGCGATACTAAGAGAGCTTACGCATTTGAAGCCTTATTGCTAATATTATCAACCTACTTAAGGACTTTACCGAGATATTTAGTCATAAACTCTCCTTAAACCGGAACAGAGATTTTCTCGGTGCTACTCGTTTGTGCTAGTAATAAAAATGTGAAATCCCTTGTATTGCTGTTGAACGTATACTAAACATGTCTGGGATAATTGGATAAATAATAATAAATGTTAAAAAACTCTTTCAATACAAATTGTTCATCTATATGTTACGGGCCATTTGATAAGTCTGGGCATTATTCATAAGGGCCGGTCTGTATTAATAATGCCCGACTTAATTGGGCCATGTGATTAAAACAGCATGATTTATCACTTTTCCCGGCCATTATGAATAATGCCCACCCTATCTTGGGCCAAGTAATAAAATAGGTGAACAGTAGTGTACGTATAAAACTCAAAGGTGACTGACTGACTGACATAGATAGATATCAACGCACAGCCCAAATCACTAGACGGATCAGGCTGAAATTTGGCATGCAGGTAGATGTTATGACGTAGGCATCTGCTAATAAAGGATTTTGATCAATTACCACGGGAACGGGAACCACGCGTGTGAAACTGCGGGCGGCCGCTAGTTTGTGATAAATGTGGTAATTACAAAGTTGTTAAGTATCACTATCACTAATATAATAAAGAGGTTTGTTTGTTTGTATTAAATAGGCTCCGAAATATTGGATCATTTTGAAAAATTCCTTTACCATACGGACATTATCCCTGATGAACATAGGCTACTTTTTACCGCAGGACAATGGTTCATTCCGGCGGGAAAACGGGTAAAAGGACAACGGGTAGTAAGAATTCTGTACTTATCTTGATGTGTCTATGATAAAGCCACCATAAACGCATTGTTGATAATAAATCCAAGTATGCAATGACGTTTGGGTGCTGGCAAATAAATCCTGAAAAAAAAAATTACATTCCTACAGGATAACGTATTGTCCACGCAAGCGAAGTCGCAGGCGGAAGGCTAGTTGTACGTATTTTTTGCTCGTAGAAGTCCAGTACCGTAGCGTTCTTTGGCACCGAAGTCCTAGACACAGCTGTAGGACTTAGTAGCCTAGTGCTTAAACGAAGTCTCCTACATGCATACTTTCATGAACAACAAAAGCCCTTGCTTTGTATTCTGTAAATACCATGGTAGAGACATGCGTTCATAAAAAGTGTAAATAGCGCAGTGTATTTCATATTTTGAGTAGCAAGCAGGCAGGAGAAACAAGACGTCTTACGCCGAAGGCACTGAGATATTCAGTTGCGGCACGTAAAAATGCAATTCCGAGGTCTCGGAGATTGGCTCATAGAGAACGAATGGTGCGCGCTTGTTCAAAGGCTGTGCTAAGACGTGAGACTTCGCAAGTGAATCAGATGAGTTGGATTTTTGTAAATTGTAATGTAGTTTACATTATTCGTACCTCAGACCAAATAAAAAACCAAGACGGAACCTCCCGAACAACGCACTGAAGCCAAAAAAAACTACGTCAGTTTACGTCACGGATGTATATGTACACAAAATTGACGTAGTTATGTTACATATGTGTGCGCGTCACAGCCAATCACAGAGCGCGAGTGTCACATGGCATCACCGGCACGCACACATCGAATGCAAAAAACTAGCTTCAGTGCGTTGTTCGGGAGGTTACGTCTTGGTTTTTTATTTGGTCAGAGATTCGTACATAATATTATCCGATTTGGTGGACTGGTTCGGAAGTCTGCTTTTACATCAGCGGCTGCAGGTTAAATCACCGCACGATATTTGTGCATGAATAGGTCTGTTAGTTTCGGTATGAGTTGTATTTATAGTAAATGAATGATTTTTTTTCCGTTGAAATAACACATTAACGTCCAGGAAATTAATTTTTAACTAATTATAGTTATTACTTCCACGTCTCGTTTAAAATCATAAAATTTATAAAAACAGAACGAATTTAACAATATGTTTGTCATAAAATATTAAGAGTTAAAATAAAAATAAATTCAATTGTATTAGGTATGTTGAATAAATTGCTCTGTAAACTTTAATCCGAGTAAAGCAAAAGTTAGTCTTTCCACTAGTACGAGTATAATATAATGCTATTATGATCGAGTACCGAGTATTCGGATGCCTGTGTAAAACCTATGAACGTTATGGCGTGAGTTCGTTGAAGTCTTTTACAAAGTACCTATATTTCCTGTGTACGTAATAAATCACTATTTCACTCTGTCTATATTTTTTTTATACCACGTCAGTTGGCACGCAGCCCCTGCCCACCCAATGGTAAGCGGTCACTGCGGCCTATTACTTTGAGGGACACTTCACCAGGGTCGCTCAATGTACTGCTAGGCTGTAGGCTCATCTGGTCTTCGAGAATGAACTACCTAAATATACTCGTAGTAACTACTATTTAGGAAAGTAAGACAACAAACGTTAGGGATATCTTAGCACAACCTTACAACCAATCACACTGTTACATTTTTTACTAAAGAAAAGTCAAAATTATGACTAACTAAATTAAGTGTCGTAAATAATGGCCAAAATAGTTTGAAAGACTGAATTAAAAAGATTCGTTAATCCACTATGAGTATTATGTTCGTACAGAAAGCAGTACATCAACCTTTAACATCATCTGTCTATAAGTTTCAATTTAATTACAATAATTAATGGGCTGAAAATTGGGTGCCAATGCAATTATAATCCGCAATAGACAGAATCTATCTAAAAGTTTAAATTTAAATACTGCCATAATTGCAATTGAGTAGGTTTATAATAACATGCTTCCTAGTCATTTGGTTAACTCAGTATTGTTTCACAAATATTTTTTTACACATTTCCCTGGTGATTAAACTACAATAACTAGCTCTGACATACACGCGAGAAATTCGAAGTATACCAACACTTAATGCACAACCCCGTCTAGTTGATTCAAAGCGTCACCTAGCACTCATATTGTAGTTGTATTTGCACGGTAAAGCTAAACGCAAACGACGACGATCCTCGCTGCGACGTATTGCGTTACCGGTAATCCGGAATCTGTATTCCAAAGCCGGTTCCGGTACTAAGCTTTACCTACATTTGCTTAATATAACTAGCTCAGACTATATCTTTAGACGAGTATTTTCTGAACAGGAAAACTTACTCACATATTTTCGGTACCTATGGCCTGGGATTTGAACTCTTTGACTAGGCCTCTTGGCGCGGCCGTAAATTTTTAGTGCGACATATTATGCGAGCCATTGCATCACGGGGCCTTAACATAATTATGCAAATCTTGACAACTTAATTATAAATGTAATAAAGCAATCAAATTAGCATACATCTACGAGTATAAGCAACTTGACTATTTACCTCATTGATAGTGTATTTAAAAAAGAGGTAGATACCGCACTAGCGCTCGAAAAATGCTCCGCTCATATTGTGTTAATTGACACAAATCATTTTAGACGCATAATGTCAACGGTTGGTGAAGCACATAGATTTAGTATATCTCGACGGATCAAATTCTAATCGCCGTGCGTCAAAGGATGGCATATCTACCTCTTTTTTAAATACACTATCAATGATTTACCTAACCTTCTGGACGCCAAGCAATGTCGTGTCCTGTACGCCAGAGCTGGGTTATTATTTATAAAGTAATCGTTTTAAACATATTTATTTCATATTTTTAGCGTCGATGGCGCACAGGGCCTGCAAGTGATTGTCATGTATAGACGACATTGGCGTCTAAAAGGTTAATAACAACTTCAAATTCTAGAATCGTCGTGGTAGCTGCTAGGTTGATAATACATCACACAAGACATAAAAGATATTGAAAAAATATTTTAATGATTGCCGAGTTCTTCAGTATAGATTGACATTGCAAAAGCCACTTACTGCTGTTTTTTCGAATGTCAGAATAGGCGCACTAATGACATAATGTAGTAATATAATTTGGGCCAGTCAACGTACTCGTATGTGATGTTCTTTGTCGATGAAGCAAAACAACTCTAAACGGTAACAGCGTAAACAGAACGAAAGGTAAAGGAAAATCACATTATTCGAGCCCAGAGCGACCAAGCCGTTGCTTTGAAACCGTCCGTTGCAGAACCCGCAGCTGTCAAGTATACTGAAAGGCATCGGCGATCTCTTTGCCTCGCATTGCGTTACCTAATCCGGGATCTGCTCCCGTATCTCCTCCTGGAAGAGCTAAGCGCTTTAACGTGACAATAGCTGCGTAACAAAAGCATAGTTTTCAATATAAGTACTGACAGCGCGTTGTAAATGCAGTGTAAGTAGCTGTGGAAATACGCAGACAATTGAAATATTGCGCAAAGGCAAAATAATAATACCTACATTTCTCAATAGAAGTTTTCCCTTTTGAAACTAAGACTTTGTATCTTAATACGGTAATTATATGAATGAAGAATATTTTTAGTTTCTGCTCCATATCTCAATTAATCTATCAATGAGTTCTTAAGAATACTCGACAACTTTGATGAACAGGATGTAAATAGGCGATTTATTTCTTGAGTATAGCCAGAAACTAACAGTTATAATGGATATTCTATAAAAGTACATATTCGAAAATAATACAGTACAAGCAAATATTAAAACGGATCTTTTTACAATCTTCACAAAATAGCGGACAAAAGCGGATATTAAATTTTATAATTGAAAAAATAAAATTATTCTCACAACCTCTCCTTAGGAAACGGAGCTTGAGATTACAAGTGTTAAAAGTACAAATAAATCAATGACGTCAGAAATAACAATATAATATAAAAATAACATAAATCTAAATGTGAAAACAGGAAAATGTCATCATTTACTGCGACAAAACAAGTTGTTTGTCTCTTGCTTTCGGTTATTAAACGTCATTTATAAAACATACGGTACAAAGGGAATTTTAATGAGCTGATACAGCGTAAAGGCTTTCCATTATTAAATACATGTCATCGACATAATGACAGGTAGTTTACTTTACAACATGTTCGACGATTCAGAATGCATGTATCAGACTGTTTTCCCGCAGTTTAATTTAAAACACTTAATAAAAAGCAACAACATGGAATCAGTAATTTGCAAAAAAATATAATTTTTCTAGTTTAACAGAACGTTTTGTTAATAATTAAGGTTATTTTATTTAATATGCCAATTCGCACATAGGCCTTGTCATCGAATAATTGGAGTAATATTTAAAACGATCAACATCAAATGGTCTAATTTGTTGTTTTTTATGTACTCGTATTTGTGTAACAAAACATTCAACATCAACATTAAAAAAAACTTAATTATTCATTACAAATTAAGATGTAGGTATCTAATCATTCTATCCAGTAGGATTGTATAGCTGTTCAGGAATGGTGATTGCGATTGTTTCTTGTACGCGGGGGTGTTTTTGAATGGACCCTAGGGAGGTGGGCGGGTAGGCCTACAAAAACACGCGGACTTGCATACAAATAACCGAATTACGAGGGCGTCGCGCCCCAATCAGATCTGATGAAACCCTCCAACCTGTGGAAAAGGACTCATATTTCATTTTGTGTATTCTTTTCCTTAGTAGTTTCTTTTTATGGATTATCTTTTAGAGTGCCATAAGTATAATGAAGATGTAGGTTGATTTATAAATCTACTTTATCTATTTTAGTGTCATTCTACTTTTGAGACAAGAGTATTTTTATACTTTATCATAAATATAGAAATAATCTTTTAAGTATCTTATTACTAGACTAGTACACGCGATTTTAAAATGTTGGATTCGAGCTAGGTATTTTTCGGATTTTATTTCAAAAATATAGCTCGTGGCAAGCGGTCACCATATACTTTTTCGATTAACGGACACTTCATCAGAGTCCTATTTTTCGAGGTGTTGGTCATGTCATCGCTAGATTTACGAAGTTTCTGTACAAAAAAAAAATCTTTTTTTGCGAATCATTGTAATTGTTTTTATAAAAAAACTAATTTCAATGTCACAAAACTTTTCAAAACATTTGAAGATATACGAAAGTGGCCCCAAAATTTAAAAAGTTTATCGACAAAAAGTTTCGAGCTTCGAAAACTAAAAGAGCATGTCGGAGGTCGGTTGAGGTCAGACAGGCTGAGTCTCGGCATAATTGTCCTCAGTTTGCAAAAGTTTCTCCGTGGAACAGTGGAATAAAACCCGGAGGTCGTGGGTTCAAATCCCGCCTTGGATCAGGTTGGTGGTAGGACTTTTTCAGAGTCCAACTGACTAGCTACCATACCCACAGGTGAAATCTACCGCCACGGCTCTGGCTGTGTTCCGGCAGTATTAATGAGGTAGTACACTTGAAATGAAAGACTCGAAGATCAGATGAGCCTACACTCTGGCAGCAGTCGGCACAATGAAAGACGTTTTCAAGGGAAGTTTCCCTCAATGGGAGAGGCCGCAGTGGTCGTTTATCATCAGCCCCCCAGGTGGGCTGCGTGTCTATCTGACTGCGTGTCAGATGTAGGTAGTTAAAAAAAAGGTATCCAACATTGCGGCGCTATGTGCCTGTTTTGTACTGTTTTTACTTTTTGAATACCAGCCTAAAATGATAGAACAAATATTATTTATGAACCAACTTCCCACAATACAAGCAAAGCGTTGTCTACGGAATATACAATACTTCGCTTGTTTTGGGTAAAGCGTCAGTTGGATAGTTGTGCTCTGGCAGCACTCTTGGGAATTGTTCGTAGATTCTAATGTTTACTTTTGGTAAACATACTAGTTCGGTACATTGGAGTAAGATATATAAATCTATTGCATATAGAGGTAAATTAACACTGACTGATTCTTCAGGGCAATTGTTCGCTTTGTTGTGGTTATTTTTCAAACGGACTCCAAAAATAATCATTTTTATATACCTTCTCTCTTTGCAAATAATTTTAGATAAAAATCATGAACTTCTTTACGCAAGGTTTTTCCGGCAAATAAATAGAGTTCTTATAGGTGATTTACACTCGCGTACGAGTCGCGAGACGAGGCACGAGCCGAGGCACAAGGTGAGAGTGTAAACAGACGCTGGTGGCTCGCCTCGCGTCTCGCCTCGCGCCTCGCAGCGCTCGCGTCCGGAGCGGTTTTTGGGCATGAATCAAAGGACCTCGAACAAACGCGAGCGTTACCACGAGAATGTGAACACTTACCATCGATCATGCGAGGCGAGCTGTGAATACGAGACGAGGCACGAGACGAGGCACGAGACGAGGTACGAGGCGAGAGTGTAAATCTACTGTTAGCGTTATTGACGTCTGATACAAAAATGAACAGGAAATAATATCGTGCTGAAATTGACCCTTAATATATATCTACACTTACCTACGTATCAATCTAATATACGATCGTATTTCCGGCAGTCTCTACGTCTATTATACATTCTGTGTTGAGTCGCATTTCCTATTGTCCAAACCGGCATCCGCAAATCGATTAACCTGAATAGCTAATTATTGGAATAACCATTAGGTCCATAACTGATGTCCCCGGCCCCCTCTCGATTGTCAGCCTTGGTCCTTCCTGCAATATTTTGTCACGATTGTGATCAATAAAGTAGTGTAGTAGTCAACTAGAGGATTCTTCTTCCGTCAAATCTGCCTCAAGTTAGCTTTATATTACATTTTTGAGATTTTGCTAGCATTGTTTTCTTTATATAAGCCTCTCATAATGTCCTTGCGGAATAAATGCGTATACAGTTTTATTCTCACATTCATCTTTTTTATACTCATGGGCTAGACAGGTCTCTACTATTTTCCATATATGCAAACCACGTTAGTCACAGAGGAAATCCATTTAGAGCTACAGAACAAGTTAATGAATCGTCACTGCACTTCCGTAATACGAGTAATATCTGTTCCACATAAGAAGTCCTCTAGCCGCTATATTGGTACTACTGTTTTTCAATACTTTCAATCTGTTTTTTGACAGATTTACAAAGCGTAGGCAATGCTGCCAATATAGCGGCTAAAGGACAACTTATGTGGAACAGAGTGTAGTTACATATTTGTATCCTGCGCAGTTGGTAGATCGTAACGTCAAGTACTACTAGGCCCATTTTGACAGCGCTCTGTGCCATTAAAAATTGAACTTTATTCAATTACAATAAGGTTTAGTTATTCTATTAGACTTAATAGGACAGACGTATCTGATAGATCTTATTTTTGTAGAGTTTAAAGGCAGTTTTAATGACTCTCCGAGTGTCCACTTAACGATAATAGTACGTTCAATGTAATAAAAAATCTCCCAAAGTCGGTTTCCTAACAAAGGTAGTAACTCAACCCATGTCACATTGCGGTATAATAAGATTTACCTTTAGTTGTTCCAGAACATAATTTATGAAAACTGATAGGTTTTCAATGCCATATTTTATCTATGTAAAAAATCTATTGGTACAGTGTCTCCGTGAAATGGTTCCTGCGTGACTACGACAGACTTTTCTAATTCAATAATCTTTTGAAACACAAACAAGTCACGACATCACGTGGCGTGCTCTTTAACAGGCGAAGGTAATGATGGATGGTTATTCTGTTTCTAAGGATTTTTTACATTATATTTATAATTTTTATTTTAAAGCAATTTACCAACTTAATGGTGAAATAATAGTCCTAGAGCAGTAAGTTACTTCTGTACATTATTACGAATAACCTATCTTGACGAGCCATTTGGTGTAATGGTCGAGAAGTCGGCTATTACACCAAAGGTCGCGGGTTCGATCCCCGCACGGTAAAAACATTTGTGTGCATGAACATGTCTGTTTGTATCGGTCTGGGTGTTTCTATGTATAATATGTATGTATTTACAAAAAAAAAGTATATAAGTAATGTTTATCCGTTGTCTGGCACCCATAGCACAAGCTAATGCTTAGTTTGGGGCTAGATGGCGCTTTGTGAATAATGTCCAGAGATATTTATTTATTTTTATTTATTTATAAGGCCGGGATGGGATTTTAAGCGCTTATGTTTCTCTTAACAGTGCTCTAGTATATCTTTAAGCAACTGTAAAAGTTCAAAAATATTAACATCCCAGTTTAGAAAGAATAAAAAATACATAGAAAAAGGAACTTAATAATGTAGGAATAGGTCTACGCTCAGTATACCTAAGTATACGGTCGGGACGGTGGTTGTCACGCCACAACTGATTTTCGGCAGTCAAATTGGTGATGAATTTCTGTAGGTTCACCACATTACAGCAAACAATGAAGTTTCTTTTTTTAATGGTCAATTGTGTGTAGCTTCGCCTAATAAATACAGATTTACTTAATCTACTGCGTATATTGGCTGCCCTTAAACTAATAGTGCAGTGTCAAGTTGACGAGCCTGACCTATTGAAGAATCGAGGCCGTGATGTAATTCTCCAATCAATGCAAGTTTATATCTAATGCAGGTCAGGAATCAACTTGACATTTTAAAATGACGGACTCACGCAACAACTGTCATTTACCGCACGCTATATCAGGAACCTTACTTAAATGGGGGTAACCTAATGACAGGTTGACATAATTGTCAGCATCATCATTGTGGCCCCTAAGAGATAGTATCTCATTCATGTATTACATTTTTGGGTTCCTCCCGACGATCCTTTGCCCAACTTACATACATTCGCATGATATTGTACCCATAGAATAACATTGATTGGTTTTGATGCGATGCAAGATGATAACAAAAACTTTTTTTCTAATTTAAGAAATCAATTGACAGTAACTTTTGTCGTACCTGTTGATGCATGTTGTATTTTTTATACCTAGCACTTTAAGAGTTTTAGCAAAAGTAACTGGCAAAAACAAAACGTATAGTTAATTTTTTCAAATGCGATTCGGTTCAAAACGGGATGAAAGCAAAAAAAAAATCCCTTTTCATGTCCAATTTTTGTTATACCTTTCTTGCTCTTTCTCGTGGATTATTGAGATATTATATAAATGAGTGATAAAAACACCATGGTAGTATTTTTATATAGTATCGGGCCGTGACGGACGACGTATGATAGGATTCACGATTCGGGCAAATTATATTCTCTATTTTTTACCTGGTTGTATTCAATTTAATGATGCAACATCATATTGATTTCTTGAGTAATAATTAAATAATTCATTATACCATTATTATATGTTATTTAGCCTTGGAACCATTGAACTAAATTATTGCATGGTACAAAACATTACGCACCGTAAAATTACTCGTATGTGTGTTATCAGCTGCCTGCCCAGACTTCGCATGGGCTGCGGTTTCACCATGCTACGAGTATGAGAGTGAGGAAATAAGTAGTCTACCTGTGTTTGCACACACTTGTAGAGACATTTATATTGTTGAACATCGTATAGGATTTTTGAGTTGTATACATTCTGCCATTTAATATCTTAGCGATACACGAGAAATTCAAGAAGAGAAATACTTTTGCTCTAAAAATAGGAGTCCTTTGAAAATATTTGTAAGTCGATACCTCCTTTATCAGACCAAATTCTAAATCAAACTTTCTGCCTAGCTGGGAAATCA
Source organism: Mecyna flavalis (assembly GCA_949319885.1). Classification (NCBI taxonomy): domain Eukaryota; kingdom Metazoa; phylum Arthropoda; class Insecta; order Lepidoptera; family Crambidae; genus Mecyna; species Mecyna flavalis. The sequence continues at coordinate 18,022,547 of OX439425.1, read as the reverse complement.
ATTGAAACGTTTTAACTCCGTTCGACAGGCACAACAACCCTTCGACCATTTATTTTCCGAACTTCAAACTTAAAGTAAGGACTAATGAAAATAAATGCGCATCAACGCTAAGTTGAAACACGCGAAAACTCTAAAGATTAATACATAATTATATTCGGCAAACTATACACATAAAAAATGTTTTTGACTAATAATTAAGTAAATGAGAAACACAAGTAGAAACGTATCAACCAATTGTGTCCGCGGCAGGGTAAATGCATTAATCATAGATATCCACTCCTCGTAAAATTACGGCTACGGGCTTAATGACCACGCTTGCCAAATGTTGATAGGATATAAAGAAGCCCGAGCTGTGATCGAACAATCAGACATACGAGTCGGGCAGGCAGAGTGGACCCAGAAATCGAACTTAAACCAACGAGGCGATAATAAAAAACTAATTTGAAATAAAATGTTAAATCTATGTATATAAACAACGTGTTATCTAATTGTGAAGGCAAAAAATCACATTTACTGGCAATTCTGATCGTTTCTTGCGTCTGCGACGACGCTTCGTCAAAGGACGAGTCGGTAAGTATGGTTTGCGTACGTGATGGATTGACCCATTAATACGTAGACAGGGCAACATAATATGTTTATTTTTTGAAAAATGTGACCTATATCTGATCAAACTAGTTTCAAGTGTTGCACATTTAACGTAACACGTTGTATAATTACGAAGATAAATCTGATTGACAGATTAATTTAGCAATTCACCATTTTCACATTGTTTCTGATAATAACCTCCAAAGTTGATTTCATTTCTTAACAGTGTTGCGATTGAACGCTTACAAAATTAATACCCTACATTTATTACTTAATCAGACAAATGTACAGCTTTTACGTCAGATTAATGTTGTGTTGAATTAATATTGATTTCCCTATTGTATTGCCCTGAAAATGTTTTTAACTTTTAAAATGCTATTATTGTAATCAGCTAGTACCTACTGGGTGACTCCTGCATCATTCCGTTAATCAATTATAAGTTTTTTCCACACAAACCCATTTGTGTTAGTAATAGTATGCAATAGAGGTTGTATTGATAAATGTTATAAACATTTTGTTATTGAAAAATATGAGGTTTTTGCCAGTCCTTCTCGATAGGTGAACATTTTCAGTCCGACAGACTAACTCTTAACGTTAATGTTGATTTAAGGTGTATCATTGAAACTTATAAATAATACTTTGATTTTTGGTTTGTCATGGTTGTTATATTAGGCAGTCGACTTTTTCATCAGTTTTCTAGATATTATATTTAAAAATAGTTTTCGAAAAAAATCAACTTTGACGACTACGGCTCGGTAATAAACGTTTCGGTCTAACAAACTATAAATGCCTTGGACCAAATAGAATGTATGAAATGGATATTTCCAAACCGTTCGTTCTTTAAGATTATTGATGGCCTTACGGATTTGCTACACGTTACTGAAAACGTTTGATTGATGACATAAGCACATTAGTGTGGTATCCTTAAATAAATAAAACTCAATTCCCGTTGAACACAACTCGGCTGATTTAGCTAATTTCCTTTGTTTTATGATTAAAGGACTTTTGTATGTTATTTGAAGACAAATATGTGTTGAGGACGCATAAGGTGGCTATTTGATTATAACTTATTTGGGAGTCGAATGACTGGGCTGTGCCCTCAAGTCATGTTAAAAGTACTATCATGGACAAATATTTATGAAACAAACAATCAAATCTTTTTTCTTTATAATAATTATTATATTAGTATAATTATGTAGATATCAGTACAAATTTTGTGTTACCTTCATTATTTTGGTTAAAAAAATGTGCTAGTGAGCTTCTTTACTCGTTTTACTACAACTATTCGTTATCAATCATGCGCCAATTTTTATGTAATTAATTCTATATTGAACATATTTAACCAATCATTAAAATGATAGGCATCTCAATATTCTGCGTGATGTTTTGTATCTTTTACTTCACGCATCGCTGCAACGTGCCCTAACGTACAGTAACAGGTTTTGTCACAACACAAATGACTATACACACAATAAAGTTCGTTGTTATTTAGTGTGGTAAATTATTTTTCTCTTTTTGCACTTGGTAATGCACGTCTCTTGTTAGATAACAGACACAGACAACAAATTACAACTGCTGCGTTTATGTGAGTAAAATAAATTCTACGTTTTTAATTTTGACTCTTTGTATTTGAAGAAAAAACAAGCAGTTCTGGCACAGAATATATAATAGGTTCTGGGACTCGTTCATTTGAACTTGGGTTTTAGAGGCTGGAGTACCTAGATTTTAAAGTTATTATTTTAATCAATCGATACTTTTATTATAGCTTTCATAGACTTTCATTGATACAACGGATGACATATACTGCGTGTTTTTTTAGTCGTTGTTTTCCCGCAGCAGAACGCTTTACCTTCAGTAGTATTATTGATTTATGACAGTATTTTTTCTTTTGAATTTTTTTTAATCATTTTCAATTTTTTTTTTAAAAGTTTGATGGGAAAATGGAAACCAAATGTTAGTAAATAGTTAATTATCATTTTTTTGATAAACGCGAAGGGCAATGACCCCGGCCGGTGACCGTCGGTGACGCAGCTAGTACTATTGGTTCGAGTTTCGTCTATCATAATCGTAAAACTTTTAATTTGACTACAAAAAAACTTTATTAATCTATTTTACTACTAAGATAGAATCATTTTACTGCGGGAAAACAACGACTAAAATGCCACGCTGTATAATTATCTAGATATAATATGTAGGTATGTCATCCGTTTGTATTCATTGTTTGTATTCATCCTCAGTGATGGATTGATCGGAGCCTTTCGGCCGTCATGGCAACTAAACTCCGCAACCGTTGAGAAAAAGACATTTTTATTCTTTGTCGGCAACTAGTTACGAATAAAGAAATTTTTTTAAGATGCCAACAAAGAATGATTCTATCCGCCATGGCAACTAAGTTTCTCAACCGGTTGCTAAGTTTAGTTGCCATGACGGCCGAAAGGAATCGGAGAAGCAAGTTGTACCCTTAAGGCCTAACCATCCAAAAGCATTGGAGGAGAAAATACTTGAGGAAGTATCTTAATGTTTTTTTCAGTAAATAATTGGACTCGTGTAAAACTGGGAAGGTTTTAACATTTTTATATAAATACATACAAATCATTTTTTAAAAGATACATACTTATCAAAGACCAGTCAATTTATGTACTTATGATACGCAGCATTAGATAGTTTTAAAAGTAGATGAGTGAAGATTTATTCCACATGCCTTTGGTTCGCAGTCACGTTACTGCTCGTTAGCTTTGCACCATTGATCGGCCTAAGCAAGCGCTTTGTATTTAACCGTAAATTTTCTAGTACCCGGAGATGAGTCATCAAAGGCAATACCAATCTTCTCGTAACGATATTAGCTGTATTCGTGTCAGAAAGGAATAATTACGAGTAATCTGGAAGCGGGATTCGGACACATTATTTGTTAGATCAATTACTAGTTACATACGATTTAGACACCTTTGTGGTGTCATTGTTGGGCTATGATGCTTTTAAAAGATTTTGCTTTATTATCAAAATGAGTAAAATTCAGGTAGGTTAGTCAGTAGGTTATCTTTTGAGTAAATAAATAAAAATGAATGTCGTATTCCCTTTAGTAATTGTACAAGTGTTTGCGAAAAAAAGGGCACGCTGGGCAAGCTGCGTAAAATTCCAAAATGTCTACATTACGAGTAATGTGCAGGAAGCAACGAATTTAGTATTTAATATCGTTGGCAGGAAGTCTTAAATCACTTTCTTCATTTTGGACCCATTTCAAAAGTATTAGACAAAATTAAGACTTTTAAAAGTTTGTCGAGAACCTATGTGATGAGTGAAATGTTTATGTTTGTGTTTTTACTACTACTAGTTCGTTGGGAAAATAATATAAGTTTAATATTCAGAATGAATTTACAGGAAATCTGTTTAAATACATAGAAAGTAATAATTATTCCTATCACACATTGCGTAAGTGAGCACTTTGTACCTTTTGTGTTCGGGGTATGCTCGGACTATGATCCTCGATTTCGCAAGTCCAGTAATTACATTAAAAGCGACTGTCGTCAGACCTCCATAACCATTGACGTGAAAATTCGATCATGTTTGCACACGGCCAGTTTAATCCGATGATTTTCAACACTGCCGAGCTATTCTCGTATGCAAATGTGCTAATATGTGTATTGAACGTTGATTACGTCTACGTGTTTAGTTTACGATACATGGAAAACCAAACCTACGACTGCATTTTTAGTTGAACCAGAAATTATTCAACTTATCCAGTGTCCCCGCCTAACGCCCGGTTCACACATGCTCCGTTTTACTGTTCCGAAAACTATCTACTTCATTTGACGTAGCATGTGAAATCATTCTTCTCAAATAGAGTTTTCAAGGGCTCAATCCTCATTTTGGGATATATATTTTTTTTGGGATATTTAAAGTAAAGGAAATTACATTATGTACCTATTATCAAAACTGTTTGATCTACCGCATTCTTTTCTTGGTGACAGGATTGTTTAGTTTCGTTTTAGTTATTTCATACTACGATACCCTTTCAGATACGATACCCACCAGAATAAATGGATTAATGCAATCCAGTTCGGCATAAACCACGTAAAGAAAAAACGTTATGTCACTAGATAAATTTGACAAGGCGAGCACAGAAAATCGAACGATTTCAGCGGTCAACCAGGTCAAGGTTAGAAGGAGCCACTTACATATATTTCGAAACAGGCCCGACCCAAACAATAATTCCACGTTAACAGAAGTTGTAAATCAGGGCGTTCTTTGATTTCCTTAAAAACAATGCTGCTTATCGGTACCTTTTGACCACCCGTGCGCATTTGTTTTACAAATTGAAATTAGAAATTTCCATAACGTTTCTTTTGCCGGCGCCGACTATTCTTCCTAATGAAAGTGTCCATTACTAACATAGCTATTTTATATATTTTTTCTTATCAATGTTACATTCTGTTTTGTTAATACTTTTGACTATTGTAGGTTTTGATTAAAAATTCATCAAATTTTGTTAGTCCATAATATAATATTACTCTGAGGTCAAGCGACTGATTTATTCCATTACAATAATTCAAATATATTGTGAAATTCTCTTTAATATTTTGAGAAATAGACGCATTTCTTCGTACATCTGACATAGTTTTGGTATAAGCGTGAATATAAAAATTCTGGCACGAATGGAATCCAGATGGAAGACCAACAATTTAATCTCTGATTTTCCTCATCGGGTCGGAAGGCACGTTGGTCCCTTACGGCTGCTTTTGTAAGATGGAATCGTAATAAAAACGTGTCAGAAATCTGAATTGGTGCAATAAATAATTCTGACAACTAGTAAAAACCGTATGAAAAGAAATAAAAACATAAATAACCGCGCTCTGGAGTTCTATAACGCTATTGTTATCCAATGAATAGATTATTCAGAAGAATTTATTACTGGTAGCCGGAGATATTACGCGATAAAACAAAAAGAACTATTAAGATCGATCCAAACAAATCGAATGACCTCTTGTAACCCCCCATTTGGCTCAGTGTACCCTTCATCCCACCTCTGCCCCAATTTAGTCGTTATCCGAACAAGGGTCAAATTGTGATGGAAATTAATTACAAATTTCATTACCTAGTTTTAGCTTAGGTTGTTAGTGTAGTCAATAAACAGATAAAATAATTATGTGGTTCCTGTTTATAGTATGTAAAAATTATTAGACAATTTATCTAACTATAAACTATACTAAAGAGCGTATTTTTTTCTCAATAAGTTGCAATTACGTGATCGGTTAACTCGTTTACCACGTATTATAATTTTACAGTGATTATTTTGATACGTTACAATTATCAGAAGGATATTATTATTATGTGAAAGGTTTTTTTTATAAGCAAAAAAAAAATTAAAGATGATCTGCGATCTGGTACTTATCAATGCCATACCCCCTGTCTTCATAAGATATTTGCTTTAGTACTTATAAATAAATAAGTGGGTAGGAATTTCTAGAGCATGCCCTCGCCACAAAATACATAAATAATATTAGTACTACGTACCTTCACGTAAAGTTAGTAGTACCGATGTCACGTTTTTCCATGTGTCGTATTGTCGTGTACATGATAAAATAACGTATAAAAGTTAGAAAACTCTAGGTGAGAAAGAAGGAAAAATAGTCATAATATAAGTTTGTAATGAAACGGTTTACCCGCCGGTGGGGTATTGGTTTTGCTCATTGAACTAATGTGTGTGTACTTCTAGCACGGACAAAATAAAAAAGTGAAGAATACCTAATTCGAATCCAGAAATTAGTGGCGATCCTGATAATCCTAGACATTGGTGGTATAAGGCCATATTATTTACAGGAGCCCAGCTTTCCAGAAAAACGGTAAGTACTTTGGTTTTTCTGATGGAAACTTGTTTTTAGGTGGATTAATACCAAACGCTATTTCTAGTTCTTAAATACAACTAACACTACTCTTCAGAACGAAACTAAACATTTATTTTAAGAAAAGCCTTGAAATAAAAGCGACATGTAAACAGCTCAGCTTGTACAACAAGTGCCAAAACACTTAATAACACATTATTATGGTACATAGAAAACCCTCAGACCAAGACACAGAGACATGTTCATGCACACAAAATATTATGTTTGTAATGCGCAGAGATTAAATTCGCGACCTCTGGTCACAGATTACTAAATAGTTACTACTCTGGTGTAGTAGCTTGTAAACAAAAAAAAACACCAAATCTGTCATCCAAATCGAAGAACTCTAGTCGCATAAATCTCAAAGAGTGACTTGAAAGTTGTCTACGATTCACACAGATCAATAGATCTGTCCTGAGCCCAAGTTTGGGTGTCCACTCAGGGCCCGCACAGATGTCGACTGAAAATATCTCTTTTATTTTATGCAATATTGTAATTTTCGTGTGTGCGCCGAGTGTGGAGATTTATTATAGATATTATTTCAATCAAAAATGTATTTTGAGCATAAAAAGGGATTCAGCGTTAACTCAAACATAAAATATGTTTTGATGGGGTGATTTAAATACCAAGATGGACGACCAAAATTTTGTTACGAGATTATGGAATACAACTCAAATAATGATAAGCATATATAACACTAGCGGGCGCCCGCGATTTCACCCGCGCGGTTCCCGTTCCCGTGGGAATTGATCAAAATCCTTTCTTAGCGGATGCCAACGTCATAACATCTACCTGCATGCCAACCCGATCCGTCCATTGGTTTGGGCTGTGCGTTGATATCTATCTATGTCAGTTAGTCAGTCAGTCAGTCAGTCACCTTTGAGTTTTATATATATAGATACTTGGTTTATGTTGCTTATTCAATTCGATAATAATATTTAGTTTTAAGGTGGAAGCAAACGATCAGCTGTGTCCTGCCTGATGCGCTCTTTGAGGAAATAGGGCTGGGAAAAGTGCTTTGGGGGACGGGCTATGAACTATGGGAATGATAGAGGGCAATACAATAGATTTAGGACTCTAGCACTCTCGTTCTCCAAATTGAGCGCAATAGCAAAGCTACTACTTATAAGTCGGTCTTCAGTGAGTTTACTTATTTGTCAAACATAATTATGACTGCTTAGTATGACTGTTATTTTGGGTATTGCCTTTTAATTTGTGTTTCATCATCATCTATATTAATTTGCTTTGTGTTTAGACGATATTCGTTTTTTTTATTATAAACTAAAAACCGATTTATATTAAAAATATTGTTTTGCGCCGACAAAACAGTTCTATATTTTTTTGGATCAAATGAGTTCCCAGTGGTTTTATTTAAAATGAATGGTTCGGACGCGGCGTCGTGACGGCAGGGTGAGGCGCCCTCAGTAAACTCGAGTCGATATTGGACGCCGGTTCCAGCTAATATTGCTGGGATATGTTAATCTCAAGATATGCAATATATATAAAGTTTTCTCATAAAGCTCTAGGGTTAGTTTTGGCGCACGTAGAATTGAAATTTGTTGAAAATATTAGGCATACTTGAAGAAAAATATAGTAAAATGAACTTTGTAGCTCTTTTTATCGTAAGAGTACCTACATATTTGGTAATTAAAGTTTCTTACATGGATCCATTATATATTTCATATACATCATTTAAATGTATTTTCATACAACTTGACTATCAGACAAACAAGTGGACCCAAAAAAGATATTCAAGACGCTGCAACATTTCAATTTTTAAAAATGTTTTGAATTGAATCTTTTGTTTCGCAGGTGTACTGGCTCCCACGATATACGAGATACCTAAACACGGTTAAAAATGCTCTCGAAAATTTATCAGTGTAGGCATTATGAGTGTGACGGATTGATAAGCTCATAAAATGCGAACTAACAGTGACGGTACTTAATGCGATATTATTTTCGGGGCAGGAAACATAATAATTATTACCTTTCAAAATCTCTTAAAGCAATAGCTTTTTATAAAATTTACTATTTATTCAAACTAGATTACTACGCCGTGTTTCAATAATTTTTTTTGGCACGAAACAATCTCGTATTAGTGCACATAACTGATAAATATGAATATAGTGGGATTATTGGATTCAGAGCGATTTACCAATAACTTTACTGCAAACAATTATATCCAATTTAATAAAACGGACATTCGTTAGCAACTATCAGGTATAGTGTCCATAAATCAACAATCTATCATCGCGAAACGTGTTTACTCTTGTGTTAAAGTGCTTCCATACTGAGATACTTGAAGACCATCAAAAATACGCAAACAATTTCACTTTACGTTCTAAGACCGTGGGACATACAAACTTAATTGCTAAGTATTTCAAATATCAAACAATCTAATTGAAGGTTCGATATGTTTACAGTCAATTTTTTTTTGATCTGCTACTAAATTAATAAACAAATTAAATATATAAATATCTCTGGACATTAATCACTCAGCGCCATCTAGCACCAAACTAAGCATTAGCTTGAGCTATGGGTAAATATTACTTATTTTTTTTTGTAAATACATACATAGAAACACCCAGACCGATACAAACAGACATGTTCATGCACACAAATGTTTGTACCGTGCGGGAATCGAACCCGCGACCTCTGGTGTAATAGCCGACTTCTTGACCATTACACCAAATGGCTCGTCAAATCCTTTATTACTTGGAAAAAAATGTTTAAGTGAAATAATATTTTAATACTCTTTTGGTTCATTGCAATATCTTATCTGTATAACTCTGACAACTTTTAAAGCAAGGTTTTCGCGTATGGCCACATTCTATAAATTATTACTATTTTAATGGTGATACTCGACTTGAAGAGACGTATTTTGTAGATACTACATATTACGAGTATAACACAAAGGCTTCTCTGTGGGTCAGAGGTTCATATACGGAAAAAATAAAAACGAAAGAGTAACGAGATTGAAGCTTAAAAAGAGAACAGTCATTTCGGTAAATATAGTTCGGACTTGCATATACAGCAGTAGTTTTCTGTTGTATTTACTTTTTAGTAGGTATTTGTTAGACACTCAGTATTAATTCCGTTGAGAAAAAATAACGAAGGAACCTTTTAGTGCCTAATTAATTTTCCAAGAAAAATTAAAAATGATACATAGGTACAGTAAAAATATTTAATAAATCTTGTGGGTCGGTAAACAATTCCTAGAAATTGTTGCAAAAATATCACGTTACGAGATACCGAGTACTTACATCGTCGTATTCTAAGTAAGTACGAGTAAGATACTGTTATGTAAATTTAAGTTGCTTGAAGAGCGATATATTTATAACTGACTTTCCGCTGGCAGCTTTGCCCAGCTGTTAATTCATCAAACGATAGCCTTTTTTCCTAGAAACTTTTACACTGTTTTTTTCTAAAAAACTTTCATTTTACTGCAGATGAACCGTAAGCTAACTTTTATTAATTTACGTTTTGTAAAACAAACTTTGGCATAAAAATAGTGTTCTTACTTACTTTTTTACATAGTTATATTATGGCTCACTGTACGTTCTTAAAAATGTATTAAGAGTAGAGTCGTCAATTTACTGTGGTGGACAAACCCTAATTTTAAGAAGTTGAGGACATTTCATCAATATTTAATTTATAATTTGATTAACATAGAAAATATTTTCTTTGCGATTTTAAAGTAAGTAACTAGGTATCTAGATTTTTGTTAAAGCTGGCTCTGGCATCATTTATGAATATTTTTTTGTTAAAAAGCAAATTAATAAAATGATTTTAAATTTCTTTAATTTGAGAAAGATTTGAAGCGCCACGGAACTTTATGCTCGAAATACCTACTCCCGTAGAACTACTGTACAAGCTTAGAATGTCAATTTGTAAAACTACACAATGTGGATTGTAAAACTGGCTGTATGAGATAAACGAGTTGGCGGGCGGGCGGAACGTGATAACGTGCTCCATTTCCTGCTAATCTCCGAGCTCACGCCCATGTCCGACTGACAAGTGGAGGTGAAGGGCGAGCCCAGTCTTGATTATTGTCAAGTTGTCGGACGGGAAATGCGATTGTTTATTAGACCTTGTCCAGACGGGCGAATTCGTCGCGAATTCTACGCGCGTAGAAACATACGCGCGTTGGTCAGATACTAGCAGCCAACACATGACACGATTCAGGCGAGTCGAGGTATTTTACTAGGGACCTCTAAGTTGCGTCCAGTATACGCGCGAACGCGACAGCGAGTGCGAAAGGGAGCGACATAATAATATTTTCAAACGTGCGCGTTTCAAATCGCTCGTTTCAAAGTGCGAAGACATTCGCGGCGAATTCGCCCTCCTGGACAAGGCCTTACATTGATAAATTCTTTTTTTAAATATCCGGTGCGTTTTAAAACTAATCTTTCCACTATTTATTTCTTTTAAGTACAAAAGCAGTCGCGTACTGTCGGTTTAAGAGATATCTACTTTTTCCCGCGTACGCTTCGGCTATGTAACTAATTTAATAGACTGCACGCCGAGGTTTTCTCAACTGACCTCACATAGTGTTCTTCAAGAAGGGCGCGAAAAGATATTTTTTTTTATATGGTTGACGACGCGCGTTAGGTACCTCTGGTGTTACAAGAATTCCTAGGCGTTAGAAACTGCTTCTTCTTGGTATGAAATACAATTTCCGACAACGACAGCTAGTATTTTTAAAAATAATTTGAACAGTTACTTTGACAGTTTTTTAGAAGAACAAATGTAATATCGATTCTAGAGCATTTTCAGCAGCGAACGAGCGACTAATTTGTAATCCAATTTGTCACAATACTGTTCAAATTTTGAATTTACTTCTTAAGAATTTCACAATTTCTGTGCAGCAATAAAAAAATCTTCAAGTCCAGTCCTTAACAGCATTTTTTATAGAAATTTTAAAGTATGTACTTAAACGAGTTACGTTAATGAAATTAGTTTGACGAATAAGAACTCACCGGTCAGATGCTACCTCTGGGGACAAAGCTGGAAAAAGAATTTAAAAATAGTTAGGTACATACAGGGGTTGTAAAGAAAATAGTCGAAGCAACTAGCAAATAGATTGTGTTACAAACACTCTACGTGAACATGTTTAGCAAAAAGCTGTTACTGGTATTTTGTAACCTTGTACCCTTCAAATTATAAAATGGGAATAGTTATTGTTGGGCTAAATTGATGATGTACTAGTAATTATTTTTTTCATTTATCTTGATACTTGTCTCAAAGCATCTCCGACTTATTATTACATTATTAAGTGGCGAGCCTTTCTGTCTTATGCAGGCTACATTTCCGAAAGTGTGCTAAGAAATCGCAAAACTAGATTTCTGCAGCCTTTTTCATCGTCGGGACCCAAGATGTGGGCAGAGTTTGCACCCTTATGTCGTAGGAATGCCAACAACATTTTCTGATACCAAATACTATGTTTTAGACATTTAAAAAAAGTAATCAGACTATTGACTCATCAGGAGAGTTCAAGTCTCTGTCTTTTCTAAATCTATTTATATAAAAATGAATTGCTGTTCGTTAGTCTCGCTAAAACTCGAGAACGGCTGAACCGATTTTACTAATTTTAGACTTGAAATATTCGTGGAAGTCCAGGGAAGGGGTTTAAACGATAAGAAAATATGGAAAAATTGCGAGAAAAATACTCAAGCAAGTGATACGAAGTTCACCGGGTCAGCTAGTAGGTAAAAAAATTTACGCATCCCTATAAAACTACTTTTATTTTGGCATGTATATTGTTTATTCCGAATTACTCTCCAGAGGTTTTACGTTGTCGGTTGTCCTCGTATAGTCTGATTTAGACGTATTTGTGTTGTTATTTCGGTAGAACAAAAATTGTTATTAGGTATTATTTCAAAAATACATATAATATGTAATTAAAAATTATAAATGACATGAAATAAACTCGTAGAAAGACTTATTACTTTTAAATAAACGGAAGTTGACGAATTTTTTTATGATGTTAATTTTTTTTATTAGTTCAATATCTTAAAAAGCTGTGCTTAATTAATCAATATCAGTAAATGTAGGTAATTACTTTTATTGGTTTTATAAAGTGTAAAAGAATTTGATTTAAAATGTACCAATTGTTCGAAAAACAAAGAAAAAAATTTTAAAACTCAGCAACATTTTTCTGTCGTGTTCACTTTATGAGACACAACAAATACAACAGCTTTTAGTACTGTTTCATCGGGCTTCAATATCAATTCAATTAAAATCCTTTTACCTGTAGACAGACTGATGACATTTTTATTAAAACATTCTTTTTTATTCACATGTTATTAAATGTTACTCCTTATTAATGTGGCTATAGCATAGGGATTGATATTCTTCTTTGTCTTCACCTTATCCCACGTTAGGTGGGGTCGGCTCTCTTTATCTTGTGGCGCCAGGACAGTCTGTTCTGGATTGTCGGATCGGGTAATTTGGCTTTTTCCATTAGTTTGGCCATACTAGTCCACACGTCATAAGAGGGCGTCCTCTTCCCTTCTTTCCTTCTGGTAGGGCCAAGGCTTTGGACGGACGACGTGTTCACCGTCCCTACGCATCACATGGCCATACCACCATACATACATTGATATTAATATAGTTTTAAAAGGAAAAGTTGACCGCTTGATAGCTTCGACTTAGAATATTACATATTTGATAGTGCCAATGTTTCTTATTGCCATATCTTCGATTCCCCAATAGCGTAAATTGTGTAGCTACTCCTTCACCTTTATCATTCTTACGGCAATGAAGCTAACCTTATTGACTTAGAACTAAGTGCTATTACGGTTCTCAGGTCACAAGATATCAGTGGGACCAAATAAGATAGTACCTACTCGTATATTAGATGTCATTATAAAATAATAAAATTGGGTAACATTTAAGGGGCTATATAAAGACGTCAAGTAAAGGATTAAAAGACCAATTACAACAAATGTCTTTTAATTCATAATTATTGGCTTTTATCTATATTAATATTCGGGAATAGTTTATGATAAGGTGGAAGGTGTATTTTAGATGTTACGTCAGCATTGTCTGCGTGGTGCTTATCCCACAACTTGATATCGTCTTTCATTTTCCTGCATAGCCTGATACTTAAGTTTGATTATATTAATACTTAGAGACTGCTCGTATTATTGGACTGAGTAAATAAACAAAGCTTTGTAAACACTTTAGCTTGCTAACTTGTATTTAGTACATTTTCCGTTCCTCGAGCTCTATAAATATCGCAGTTGCCTTCTTGAGGTGTGTATTTTGTATGATTTGCGAAAATCTAGGATTTCGGTGAAAATCGGCACTGAAATGGCCTGGACGAAAAGGAACGGTTATTCGATCACCGTCGTCGCAACGTTCAGGAATTCGCTAGGGAATCGCAGTTGAACCAAACTGAAATCGATAAGTGAGAAAGCTTTCTCTACCTTCCTAACATGTTTACGTATCAAGGTGGCAATATTACGCCATATCATTTTAATGAGAAAATTAGAGTATTATTAAATATTTTAAATATTGGACTTAGACTTTTAAAATACTTAGTTTATTTTTAACCGACTTCAAAAAAGGAGGAGGTTCTATGTTCGACTGTATGTATTTTTTTTTTTTTTTTTTATGTATGTCCGTCGATTTCTCCGTCAATTGTGGACCGATTTAAATAATTCTTTTTTTATTTGAAAGTGCATAGTTCCGAGGTGGTCCCATTGTCACTATGTCAGGATCTGATGATGGGATCCCGGGAAAATCAAGGGCAAACCTCAAATTTTATAGGCGCACACTACGCGTTACTTGTTTTTTCTGAAGCCATTTAAGTTTTTGCGTCCTATAGACATCACTTTATGTTGATGAGCTGATGATGGAAGGTACAACTCCTTAACGGTTAGGAGTTAGGAGATAATTCTTTCAGTATTGTAAGAATATGTGGACCGTTATTTGTATTTCATGTACTTTTGCAGCTAAGCTGATGATGGAAGGTACAACTCCTTAACGGTTAGGAGTTAGGGGATAATTATTTCAGTGCTGTAGAAATATGTGGACCGTTAGTTGTATTTCATGTACTTTTGCAGCTAAGCTGATGATGGAAGGTACAACTCCTTAACGGTTAGGAGTTAGGGGATAATTATTTCAGTGTTGTAGGAATATGTGGACCGTTAGTTGTATTTCATGTACTTTTGGAGCTAAGCTGATGATGGAAGGTACAACTATGATGATGGAAGCTAAAGGGTACGACTTCTTAATTCTTATGTCCCTCTTGCGGGCTGCATCTTTAGTTGGTCTACTGAATGGTGCTGAACACTTAATGAATACCTAATATTGTCAAATAATACAATTCTACTATTTTACTCGTATTTTCGTTATCAATATTATGAGAGAGTTTTACTCACTCCTACGTATTATTCACACTAAAAATAGAAAAATAAACAAACTTTTTTAAAAAAAAATTAAACCGACTTCAAAAAAAAAAACAAAAAAAAAACTACCTAAAAACACTGAAAAGCAAAAAATAATTTTAATAAGACATTCATCAAATGCGCTTATTGTCTAAGCCTATTAATAACATTAAATTGTATTTACGTGCTAGGTAGGTACCTACTAATCTGTTTGAAGTCGGTGCCAAGCCAAAAGTAATGAAAAATGATACATACCTAATAATTTATGTATTATACAGGGTTACAAATAATCCGCGGACGTAGGTACGTAGTCTGGGTACCTACTATTTGGCTTGGCACCGACTTCAAACAGATTAGTAGGTACCTACCTAGCACGTAAATACAATTTAATGTTATTAATAGGCTTAGACAATAAGCGCATTTGATGAATGTCTTATTAAAATTATTTTTTGCTTTTCAGTGTTTTTAGGTAGTTTTTTTTTTGTTTTTTTTTTTTACTACAAACATTAACATTTGTGTGTTTTTTTTACCAGTTTCTTGTTAATCAACCGGCATACTACAGATTATAGGTAATATAATAAGCTGTTAATACTGCTAATTATATTACCTATTAATTAGTATTATCTACTCTCTAAAATATCTACTCATTTAGGTTTACCTACATTTGGGCGGCAACAGGTTTCAAACTTGGATCATCTGAATTAAAAAACTGCTTTGTAGCAGTGGAAAATATATTTTACTTTTCTACGCTATTATACTCGTTTAACCCATTACTTAAAAGAGACGGAACATTAAGCTAACGTCAGATTGAAAATATAAATCATAAGTAGTTCGTGTTTCACAATGGAAGTGTTGGACCATTGTTAATAAAAACAGTAATTTTAGCAGTAGTGCTCAAATACCTTTTCATTGAAATCGGTTGTTACTTCAGTTTTAAGAGGTAAATAAGCAACAAATTATGCGTTGGTATTAGCTACAACCACACAGCCGTGTGCGAATCCAATATCACGCGATTCCAATTATTTTTCAAAGTACTCATACACTGAAGCAATTATGTAAATGCAAATCGTATTTTAAATTTCGGTCTAAATTCTTAAAGATCTTTATTATTTGTGACATTCGATCATTTCCTCCCAAGTATTTACCGGTGACAAAAGTTTCAATTTTTATGTTGATAAACCTGTAGTCTACACTTGTCTATGATCGAGTTCAGATTGCACAGTTTGAAATCCTGTATCGTGTACACATAATTTATTTTATCAATCAAGTATAGATGTTTTTTTTTAGTACTTGCACAAATCACTAACACTTTGGCGGAAGAGGTACTCATAGTTCAAATATTTCATTCGTTTTTGTTTTATAACACGAATATAATAAGGTTCAAAATATACTGGAAACAATTTTTTAACTACCTTAGAAAGGATTAAGCTTAGCAACTACGAAGCAAAGGCTGTTACAAAACCACGTCCTCATACTTTTACAAACGCCATAATTTACAAAAGAAGTTTAGCGAGGCAGTAGAGTTGAACTTTTAAATATGAAATATTTCTTTGTTAAAATATTCAAGCGGAGGCTTCCTGATTTAAACATGGATGTAAAAGATCCCACGTTTATCTAAGTAATGTGGAGAGGTATGATAACATTTCCACTTGGCGCATTGTCGTAACAAAACGAATGACAGTGAGTGACTTTTAAGTGTTCGTAGTTTTTTTTTTATTGTTGAATCCGGTACATTTTTGGCATTGTGTACATAGAGAAATAACAATAGAAGAGGGGGCATATGCTAGTTGTCCTCCTCCGACAAAAATTCAAAAGAGTAGGAAGTTGTAGTTCTAAACACTCCACGCTAGAGGGCACTGAAATCAGTACGCGTTCAGATTTCACTACGAACGTACATTGTCATTGTGTATTCCCATTGAAATGAAGTGTTACGTCGTCGGCTGTAAAAGCTACCCGAAAGATAGAAAACACATAAATGGAGTCAAAATATCTTTCCGCTCTTACGTTTTTTTATTGTTTTCTTATGAATTGTATTATAAAGAATATTCCAATTGATAGATGAAAATAAGTCAACATCTGTCAGTATTTGACAAGACAAAGTAAAAATATGTATGTATTTTTTCTACTAATACTGCCATCTAGTGTCAAGTAGAATGTCTACTTTTTATAGGGGCCGTACTCAGGAATAAAATAAAAAACCACAACATATTAAATCACAATCATGAATGAAATCTAAATATTCGTAGGATTGTTCGCTATATAGTTCCTTTTTTCAGTATAAGTTGGAAAAAAACAAATAATTTATTAGTCTCTAATAATATTATTTAACACTATAAAATATTTACTGCTTTATCGAAAAACGTAATTAAAAATAAACCGTTTCGGACGAATTTCTTATTTTTAGCAACTATTTTAAACAGACATCAGAAATGACATGTAAAGGAAAAATCGTTGAAATACTTACTTACTACTTCGGAGGAGCGAGGCTTTCCCAACACAAGTATCATCTGATTACTTTCTGTGAATCCCCGGCAATTTATTGTAAATGATTTAAAGAAATAAAATACATTTTATTTTATTTTTATTTACTTAATTATACATAAAATGTTTTTCCCAACTTATACTGAAAAAAGAAAATAGCGAAAAATCAAGTTCAAATATTTAGAGTTCATTCATGTTATTGAATATGTTGCGCATTCTGGGCCTAAGTTACTATGGCTTTCTGGCATTTCCCTTTAATTACGTGTCCATGAGGTGCAAAAATTACACCAAGTAGGTATTTATATTATTAATTGCTTAAATTTAGAATTAAAATTGCTTAAATTTTGACATGAAAACATTTCCTTCCCTAGATTTCCCTCCGAAATTTCCCTAAAAAATAGGTGGCTCATTTCCATTAACCGCAAAGATTGGTCACTAAGAAAATATTCAAAAATATGCTCTCTTCATTTTGATGAAGAATAAGGACAAGAAAAGGATTAAATAGAATAAGAGAAGGCACTGTACCAAAAATCCGGTACCTGTACTTTACTTTTTTACCTCAGTCGGTCCCTGGACTCCTTGGCAAAAGTATCTTAAGTAGAAGTGCTGCCATCTGCTAGTGAGTAGGACAAATGTTAAGAAGCAGTGCTTAGCATGTTTTGGCATATCACCACTTAGTTTTAATATTCACCACTACGTACTGGTGTGGCGTTGCACATTGTGGACACATCATTCCTTATAGAAAACAAGATATCGCAAGTCTACTATTGGTATTTAGTCTGTGATTGTGTACCGGATTTTTGTATGGCACTAGCTACAAAAAAAAAACGATGCAATCGTTCTTAACTTACACTTTAGTTATATATAATTTAACTTAATAACTTAGTTCGGAAGGTTTGAACTTACACTAACAGTAAACAATGTATTAAACGATGAAGGAAAATATCAAGAGGAATCAGTTTAATGCCGTGCGTTGACTAGAAAGTAAACTGGACCACCATATTTAATTGAAACAGTCGATAATTAATTAGTTGATCGCAACCCTCAATCCGAATTGATTAACAAATGTTCAAAAAATATCAATTACCTCACGGCTGCGTTACTCGTTCTGTGGCAAGGATGCGAATGCCTTCCAGGAAATGTTGTGGAAGAAATTTCATTTTGATTGAAGCGGCACTCCGGTAGTTTCTGGAGAACCATTTCGTTCCCACAAATCGTGAACCTTAATCAAATATATCTGGAGTTTTTGAAGACTCTGAGACTATGTGGTACCTGTACAGGTATCGGCAAACTTCTTAAATATCGGGTGGGGATTGCGCAGAACACGAATTTTGACACGCCTGCGCGCTTTTCGTCAGAAGCATACCTCTGACCAATAGCGCGCGCGGGCGTTCGGGAGATTCGCGCGCACATGCGTGAAACCCCCTCTCCGTCGACCGATGTTTAACAAGTTTGCCGGTACCAGTAACAATTACGAATACGTTGTCGTTGTATTTTGCATAGTTTAGTTTTGTTTATAACTTTGTAGCTTGACTAGTGTACTGGCATGTAATTAGAACCTCAAACATCACTATATGAGCTTCGGTATAGGAAAATATTAAGCAACGCAAAAATGTCTTTCAGTGCAATTAAATGAATATAGCATTAGGTCTGTGCGTACTTATTAACTGTAACTGCAAAAAAAACACAAAAGAAATCAGAGGTAGGAAGGTAACAACCGAACCCCTGCTCAGTTTTTTATACGTTAGGTCTGCCCCTACACGTCACTAATAATAATAAGTGAGTTACACCTTCCATAAACATTGTAACACCAGACCTAAGTACAGCCAAGCTTTCTTGTGATAAAACAAGTGAATTTTTGGTCCCACGATTAAAGATTAATTTTGAATGGCATGACTTCGAGCCGTTACAGCCAACGGCCTTATTTTACGGCTCGGTTCGTAATCATGTTCAAATTTATGCCGTAACTTTGCCGTGAAGTTTAGATGAAGACGCACGCCACCGTTCATTCATTCGGTTATCGGGAGATTACTTCTATGCGCGATCAATTCCTGCCTCCGCGGAAGCATTTAGCTAAATTTTAGAATATAGACCGTCTAGTATGTTTTTTTTATGCCACGTCAGTTGGCAGACCGACACGCAGCCCACCTGATGGTAAGCGGTCACTGCGGCCTATTCCATTGAGGGACACTTCATCAGTAGGCGTCGCTCAATGTGCTGCCAGATTGTAGACTCATCTGATCTTTGAGCCTTTAATTTCAAGTGTACTGGCTCCATCATTAATATTGCCGGAACACAGCCAAAGCTGTTATGGCGGCAGATTTCATTTGTATCGAAGTATTTTTTTAGGCTACATAAAAGCACACTAATAAATCGTCAACTAATTTAAAATGTGATTCTACCACCGGCTTCGGAATGCAGCTTCTGTCGAGAAGAATCCGGCAAGAAACTTGACAGTTCTTTGCGCTTTTTAATTGCCAAGTGTTTTACATTATTTGCATTGTAGTAATTTTTGTAATATTGAATGAAAGTATTAGATATCTTTTTTTTTATGCTATGCCCGTTTGCGAACAGGCAAGCAGCTTACTTGATTGTACACTACCACTGCGGTGAATGTGCCACACAGTTGGCTCCTCTGGTCTTTTATCCATTTGATTTTAAGTACATTAGTTCACACATTAATTTTGCCAGAACATATGTAAATAGGCCTAATCTGGCACCATTATTTTTCGAGAATAAAATAAGAAGAATCGAGAACCCACTATACTAAATAAGTAACCGTATACCTTAAATTGCTTATTTTAGCAGCAAAAGAACAATCTTAAAGTTTAATTTTATTTTATTCCAACAATGCTTCGAACCAAACTTGACTATATGAAGCAATAGACTCAATTCCCAAGATAAGGAAACATCTGATTTGAATGTAAATAAGCGAGCACCCCTTTTAGTATTAAAATGTTTCTTCTCTCTACTGTGCCTAAAATTTTAGAGAAAACATAATTAGAAGCTGAATTGCCGAAAGTAAAAGATGCTTCACAAACAAATACCTACAAGACTCCAAGTTAATATAATTATTAAGTATATTTGGTTGTAAGTAAAGGTTTGTGTGTTGGTAAGTTGAAGTGAAATGACAGTAAATATAGTCTTACTTATTTACATCTATACTAATATTATAAAGAGGAAGGATTTGATTGTTTGTCTGTTTGTTTGTTTGTATTGAATAGGTTCCAAAAGTACTGAACCGATTTGAAAAATTCTTTCACTGTTGGAAAGTTACATTATTCTTGGGTGACATAGGGTACTATTTATCCCAAAAATGTGGGGGTAAGGGGGAAATATTGAATAAAAAAATACGCGCGGTTGAAACTGCGGGCGGAAGGCTAGTATTTAATAATTTAAAAGGAACTACAGTTCAAACTTCTCGCTTAGAAAAACCGAAATCATAATACTTTTATTTTGATAGTGTTTTGATTCGATCGAACTTTCAAACTAATTCATAAAAAAAGTTTTAAAAAGTTTGCTAAGAAAAATAAAATACATCGAAATATTATAAATAGCTTATAGAACGACGCTTTGCCTGGGTGGACTATACGGCATTATCTCGCAAGAATGTAATATATTTTTGGGCTAAAAGTGTTTCTCCAGCTCACAATTTATCCTCAAACCGAAACCACGTCGATTCATTGGTCCGTTGCAACGTGTAAGAAGGATATAGAATAACACTTCTAATCCTGCTATCCCACGGTAACTGAGCATTATCCCGGGATAAAAAGTAGCCTATATACTTTCCAATTTTATCAAACTCAGTTCCATGGTTCAGTCGTGTTAGCTTAACGGTCAGGTTGCTTTTTCAGTTATAATAATATTAAGAAAGATAGTATCAGCCTTTAATGTCCCACGCAGGGCAACGCATCCATCCTTGAAATCAAGTCATCGCTACAAATATGGGTACTGGCTCAAGCACCACGCTTGCCAAACAAACCCGAGATGTGTCCGAAAGATCCGACACAAAGTTGCTCGACCCGGAAATGGAACCCAGTACCCCGAGTCGCGGCCCGGTACTTAAACCACTTGACCATAAATTAGTATTTGTTTTTTATAATAAAAGTAGACAAACGATCAAACGAATCACATTATTGTAAGTGATCACCGTTGTCCATGGACATTTGCAATACCAGAAGCATTACATATTGCGTCACCAATCCTTAGGCTGCCAGCAGACGGAACCGACACGCGCGTTTTGCTCCTTGACTATGCGTCAGCGGTGGACAGCACAGAACAAAGAAAATTTTCTCTTTCTTTTCTATGGTGGACAGCATGCGGCGACACTACACGACTTTAGCCGACCGCGCGAAGTTGAAGGCACGACTGTATGCAGTTGATATTGACCATAATATTGACTTCATTCACACGACTGCAGCCGACTGCGTGCAGTTGATATCATGACTGTATGAAGTCGAACATACAACTGCATGCAGTTAAATATATCGACCGCGCGCAGTGGCTGCGATGCAGTCCGTCTGATGGCAGCCTTAGTTTGAATTAAAATATGTATAAAGTATATGATATAACGTTTGTCTTGATAGCAATCGCGCATCGACCGGAGATTACTGTCGGGACCGCGGCGACTTTTCGGTGCAAAGAATTGTTGATTGACCCCATAATACCCGCGGCGCAGAAAAACAATAGGTTCAGGATGATATACTTAAGTATCCTTTTAAGCCGGAAAGATCCCCATTTGCCGAGGTTTGGATAAAATATTTAGTGTCGGTGACTTGAATCAAATCCCGATTTCATGGTTTGTGACCATCGTGAGAAAATAAATGTTTTTTTTTAAAAAAAGCTTTTGTGTTCCTACTATGAATAAATAAATAATTACCGAGTACAACTATCAAATTGGTGATGCATCCGACTTCACTTGTTGGATTTCTAATAGGTGTCACGTGCACATGGTACTTAAAAATATAATTTATAATGAATATTATACATATATATATATTATATACGTACGTAATTGATGACTGCAGAGACAAATGAAGAAAATAATAGTACTAAGTTTTTTTTTAAACATTTGATAGATAACTTGCCCAACGGACATCGTGTATAGGAAACGCACTCTTTGCGAATATTTGTTAAAAAATCAAAATGACAGGTATTATGTCAAAGTCAAAGTCAAAGTATTTATTTTGCAATTTGATTTACCAAGAAATTCTTTTGCACGTCATAAACTTTTTTTCCTACCAGCACTTCGACGTGAATGAATGGCCTGCTGTTGAGAAGAAGTGCCGCAAGAAACTCAACAGTATGGTCAGCTCGAACAAAAACAATTACAGAAAGCGTAAATATCTACTTACACAAATACTCGTACCTACAAGATCTGGCAAATTGCCACAATTAATTTCCTCTGCTCCTCTGTCAACGAACAAATTAATAGGTAGTGTTTCATATCAACGACCCATGACAGGATAATAATATGCTTGACCCAATTCTTTTAGTGCCGTTATTAGAAGATATACATATTGATGTAAGATCTCGAAATCTGCCGAAAGGACAACACGCTGATTGCTTCTTGGCTTCCAAGACGTGCCAAACCCGACTCTAGTGACCTTTGACATTTGTCAAATATCAAAATGGACAAGTACCTACGAGAACGAGTTTTATAAGAGAAATAGAGCTGATGTGGTTACATCAGCTCTATTTCTCTTATAAAACTCGTAAGGTTTATTTTTTTTAAAGGTTTAATTAAGCCTACGTATCAATATGCCGTTTTTAGAAATTTTGTTCCATGAAACAAACTACTGCTTATGCTGAGGTATAAACCCTATTGGCCATACATCCATTTGTGTTTTTTATTTTTTACTTTATCTTTTGTTTCACGTAATTATTTTTCTTTAATTTTGTAATTTTCTTTATGTACCTATTCTAATTTTTGTATTCTTTCTTCTGTATGTATTTTATATTTTAACTATGGTCAATAAATGTTTTTTCTTTCTTTTTTTCTTTCTTTACTTATATTATTTACTTTCTTTACTTTATAATAAAGTAACTTCACTTTGTACAAAAGCTTATATAATATTCGATGAATATAAGGCATAAGACGCACCCTATTCAGCCTTTTGCCGCTTAAGCGATGCACTCAGACAACGGCACAAGAATGTATGAGGACTCCAAAGTGCTCGGTTTAGGGTCCCCGCCTGAAGAGGAACCCTCTGTTGCCTAAAAGCCCTTGAGTACCTGTTGAAAATTTTCATCTAAGGAACTACTGACGTGATGTGAGTATCATAACTGTATGCCGACTTCTTTATTAAGTATTATGAAGTCAGAATACTACTTCAGTAGGCAGCCTTTTTGATGGTAAGCCATTACGCCTATTGTACTGAATTGTACTCATATATTTTGCCTTATCATCTAGGAGCAGTGCATTGATTTTTGTAAAAAAACCAGCGCTTAGATTTGCATTTTTACCCTCTTGTTACAAAACATGGTTTAAAAATGTTACCGGGCTAGGACGTGTACTACACTTACTCCTAAGACCAAAAATAAACGCTATTAGGTACAAAACGACGAGAACTATCTACCGATGCCCCTAGTTTAGCAAAGGTCTAACTTTCAAACGTCAAAACGATGACGCTTATTTCACTCCGTTTTACGTATAGAAAGATAATTTTTAAAATAATAACATATATTGTGAACCGAAAATAAATATATATTTTACTTTTTCTTACATTACCAAAAAACATTATTATTATTTTTACTATCTTATTTAAATAAGATAGTAAACAAAGTCTTGTAAAATTAAACGCACTGAACGAGTTAATGAGAGTAAATTATTCTTAAGTTGGTATTTGTTTTGTTATGGAAGGTTTTAAATTATAGTTCGGATAAAGTATGTACCTGCACTAAATTTTAGTACAGGTTTAAACCTGTTCTGGCGTTTTTTTTTTGTAATATTAGGGTTAATGTTTTAAATAGTATGCTTTTCGCTTTCTTATTTATTCAAATACGGTTTTTTCTTGTAAGCAGACATTAGAATATATATTTGCTTCTAGTTACTACCCTCATACACGCTTACGCTAGGAAGCGAGTTACCGACTTGACCTTGATTGAAAGAATTCGTAGTCTATACGGAGTTACGTCTACGTGTTACGTAATGGTCCAGTGGTGCGGGCAAGGAAAAATCGCAGCGAAGACGATGTTTACTCACTTCTTGTAACTCATTGCTTCGAGTTTTTTTACTATGATCACTTAAATCAACTCGACACTATCCAAACAGAAACAAAATTATTAAAAGCTGCACACGATTCTCAAATTATCTACATTTAAATCAAATTTATGACCTCGGTTAATGTTGCAAGGGCATAAATTCACAACGGTTCACCACTTAGTAGCTGCTAGCGATGCTATGGAGTAGTTATTTGTTGAATAGGGCTACCAATTTAGTTGATATTTGCGGTGAAATAGATTCTGGATACATTAAAAATTCCTGCTGCTAACATAAATTAAATTTATCATGAGATCGAACTGATTTTAAAATGTATAATTGTGTCAGCATTCTCTACTAGATCTTTGGAGAATTGTTATCCGCATCGTGTAATCAGAAGCAATTATACTAAGTCTCCCCGAGCGTCTCTCTCGCTGACATTCTTTTACTATTTGACAGGATTTTAAAAAATCTAGTCCTTATTTTTTAAATTTAAGTAAATTCCATAAATCTTTGAAGCAATATTCAGATTTAGATTCACCATATTTTGTCCTCACTGAGCTCATATTAACTTCACTGTGACCCAATCCAGCCGCTCAACCATAGTTTGGCACAATGAAATGGCAATGTTTACTTTAATATAATGCAAATAGAATCGTTTATTCGACGGACCATTTGGAATATTGGCTAGTAATTCAGGAACGTAATGTCCCACGGAATATGGAGTAAGAGCATAGTAAATAAATGAAATATTACATTCGGAAAATGTGCTGTTTATCTACAACCTTCAGGCACATTTACTTGAACATACTGTAATGGAGAGTTAAATGTATGCGCATTGTACCATATGGAGATGTCTTAGGTCTCTGTCTGCTGAAAATTAACTGCTATTTATGTAGACGGTAAGTTGGAACATGTTTAAATGGTTCGCTTTTCTTGAAGTAGCATTGTAAATTACAACTTGCAAGTGTTTCTGAGCTTTAGTAAACATTTTAAAATAAATAGAACTAGTTACAGAGTAGTTAAGTTCGTTAGTTTGTTAAATACGTGCATACAAGTATGTTTTAACGTAGGATGATTTTTGCCAGCTTCTGAACCCATCCCCCCTTTAAGTAAGAAATCCTTGTTTGATATTTATTTCGTAAGAATCTATATATTTTGTTTATTTAAGTTTTGATTACATACATCTCACGTAAAAACTATATCTATATCAAGCCTTACTATCCCCCATGTGGGATAAATGAAACATGGCTCCCCTAACTCGTCTAACGTAATGCTGAAAACAACATTTTTTTTTTAGGTAGAGATCAAGTAGGTATATGTAAGTAGGAATGGTAATTATTACAACATTAGTCTGTAAAACCTTTCGTTCGACCGGGGGCGTAGTTAAAGAGACTAAAGATCTATTTTCATTTATTGACCCTTATCAGAATTGCTAGCAAATGCCATCGGTTTGACTGTGAGCATTCAGGGAGTGTCTAGCTAATGCATTAGATTTCAATTACGTAAACGTTAACTCTGGGAATTCTCGTTACGGTCTTACTAATTGTCTGAAATAATCACTATCAATTTCAAATGGAACATCTGTGTACTACTTCGATGTTAAACGTCAGTTGCAATAAAACTAACTAACTAAATAACTTTTTAAACTTAAGTAATAATTATGTGCATACGTTATATTTTTGCATTTGCTCGCATGTATCGCGATGTTGCCTTCACTTTACCGTGAACTTTCGATTTTATGAAAATTTCGTGTAGTAGGTTGCATATATTAGTAAAGCAGTCCTTAGAAGAACTTATGATGTTATCCGTTGTCGAGTTTGATATGGCCTAGGCGAAAGATGTCCATCATTGAAATGATGTCATCGTCACAATGATTGGTATTGCTATGGTTTTATTTCCACAAGCTGTGTTCGATAAATCAAACATAAATATCCGAAAATCTATATATATAAAACTCAAAGGTGACTGACTGACTGACTGATATAGATATATATCAACGCACAGCCCAAACCACTGGACGAATCGGGCTGAAATTTGGCATGCAGGTAGATGTTATGACGTAGGCATCCGCTAAGAAAGGATATCTCGATATTCCCACGGGAACGGGAACCACGCGGGTGAAACCGCGGCCGCCCGCTATTAGAAATATATTAAAAAAAATATAAAATATTTATTTACAACCTAAACAACCAATTTGCATTCTATGCATGGTAGGTAACCCATCCTTGTTACTGGGTTTCAATGATAGTGCTTCGCGTTTGTTATAAGCTAATATAAGCACCTTTTTACAATTTGTTTTTATACAAACGCTAGAATTCTTGAACTATTTTATATTACAAGACGTTACTAGTACTTCAAGTCGTTACAATAGAGTAATTGTATCGGCTTCAATCATATTGCTTTGTTGCGTTTACTAATGCGTTTAAATGCACTCTAGTGGTTCTAAATGGAATGCCTGTGACGCAAACGAGATACGATGGACAGGCTTACGATTCGATATAATATATTGTTATGTTAGTAGATAAAATATAATAAAATGGTCTGAGTAGTATATATCATAGTTACGAAATAAAAGGAGTCTTGAACATTGCTTTTTTTAAGTTAATTCATTAATAATAACAATAAATAATTAAAAGTTTAAAAATGTAACGGTAGCATGGCAGGACATTACTACTCATGGTAATATCTTTACACAAGTATTTTATTGTTGCGGGTACGGGGTACGTTAATTCAATTAAATGCATGTAAAATATTCCACGGTAAAGATTACTAGAATCGTCCGTATTATATTTTGTGTGAGGCAGTTTTAGTTACTTGACAGGTTTAGGTTTTGATTTTAACTGCAGATGAACGAAAACTTGAGAACGCAACTCTGTAGCCTAAATGGCGTCAAAAAATTTGCTTGAAAATATTACATTTGAAAAGAAAAAATATTTATATTTATTAAATTTGGAGTATGAAAACTTATTTGCTTTGGTACTTTATGAAGAAACTTTACGATTTCACATATTATTTATGAATTAAATTATATTCGAATATCATCTCCTTGTGAGTAAATTTTTTCTATGAATATCATACCATACCAATTTAGTAATTTATTATTTGACCTCTTGACTTGAAGAGAGAGCAGAGGGAAAATACAAATAAACAGGTACTAATTCTTTTGTTTTAAACAAAAATAAATATACTAAAAAAATTAAACTAAATGTCAAATTCGCGACTTTGAAACTTTAAAACGATAAAACGAATATCAAAGGACTATGCAAAGGAGCGTCCCCACCCACCAACAGATTTCAAACGTATCTCTATATAAACCTCTTGCCATACTGATCTTTTTTTTGTATGACGACATCCGCCGTAGGAATGGGGATTTCACGCAAATCGAATTTGAATGATGTATTTTTCAAGTATTTTTTTGACACAGTTAATTGTAAAAATAATGTGCAGGCGATCAAGAGTAACCCCCCTGGCCTAATTAAAAGTGTTCAATCAAAATGTAATCTTAAAAAATATTTTACAGTCGAGTATACTTGAAGCTAGACACTTACAGCGCAATTCTGAATCTTAGGCGTACGGCATAAGCACGGTTTTATTGTTTTTAAATACCCCGTCATTTTTTGGATAAAAAATGGTTATTTGTCTTTATATGGAATGCCATAAGATTATTGAAACTAGTGCCAAGTCTGTTGGTGGGTGGGGACAGGGTCCATACAACTTCTTGCGTTGTCCTTTTAGGTGCGTAAAAACATACTAAGGGACGAAATATATCTTTTAGAAGATATCTATCTTCATTAAAAATCCATCTAACAAAACTTATTGGACGTCTTTACTCTTCCGGAACGAAGACTTGGTACTGGGAACATTTTCTGTAAACTAATTCCAAACTAACGCTTCATTGCTTTCACGATTCTCGAAGCCGAACTATTTGACGGTCGACGAAGCCAAATATACTCACACTTACAAACAAAGCTAACCGCATTGAAAACTATTCACCAACGTAACTTAAAATATACCTACTCGACTATTGATTTATTTCAAATGAAATACGAGAGGGTGATGTGTTATCTTGTAAAATAAGAATGTCGACCAAACAAACAAATGATAAACATGTGTTATTTGAAACACACTACAAAATAGATTTTACACCAAAAAAAAATAGATAGTAATTTTATGTAAATTAATGAAACAATTTTGTTGCTAAAGCTGCACTAGAACTATTTGTTAATACAAGCACGGCCTTATTTGCTTAGCAACTAACAAATAACTTTATTTAGTTATATCTCTGTAGTAAAGATAGGTACATACCTTTTAAACGAGAAGAATGGAAGAGGGAATCTTAATGGAACATTTTTACAAAAAATCTAAATGATTACAACAACTATCTATATAAATCAAAAATATTTTCATCATAGCGAACAAAGTCGTCTCTTCTGTACAAAATAAAAAATTTAACAATAATAAAACTCTTTTAACCACACCGCCTCTTTTGTATTCCGTACATCAAATACCGTGCGATGGTAATAGGGAAAAATATTGTGAAACTTCCGTGTCAGAAAGCTTAATTTTTTTCTTTTACGCCCCGGTATACATGACTGCCTAATGACAGACCGGTTCAGGTCTGAATATTATTAACTTAATAAGTTTGGGTTTGTTTTGACATTTCTGAACTAAACAGTATCGAATAATACGTGTGGCAGCATGTTTTGCTAAAACTTGTGATATGAATGTGTCTCTCTAAAAGTATAATATCGTCTATCAGCTTTTATTGTTACAATAAGACAAAATAGAAGAATACAAGCACGTTTCGAATTATAAACTTAATTTACTCTGAACTATTGGGTACAAAAATAGGTAATGCTTGCGTATATTATACGAATATTATTGTTTGTTACCGACGTCACTAAACTAAAACGGGATATGTAAACGGCACAACTTCCGCCATAAATAAAACTTTACGGAAGCTAAATGATGAACTATTAGATAAGATTCAAAACAATTTGATTTACTAACGCGCCATTGTGATATATTCTAGAATTAAGATGCAGTGCAAGTTCCAACACAGCATCAACAACTGGCGTAAGATAAGGAATTAGTTATTCGATGAAACGCGCGCAAATTGCATCGAGATGAATCCGTCCCTGCTTTGAATACGAAGTTCTTTGCATACTCTTACCCTTAATCCGGACCATAAAATTGCCGGCGCGGTAATGCATTGCCTTTTGTCGGGAGATTATTCCGATAGCTCCCGTAATCTAGCAGCGGACAGATAAAAATCCTGACTCATACTCTATTAGTAGTCTTTGAGAGTTGAAAAGGTTTCACAGACTGAATAGTAATGTCGTGATTTTATATTCCCGATCTGTGAATAAAATATGAAGAACAAAACATAATTGAACTTGGGTAAGATTTAAAACGTTGGTAAATCTACTTTGAACCAGAAAAGTATCTGGTTTGGTAAAGCATTTTCTTTGATATTTAACACCACAGGTGGTGGACAGTAAACAGTAATACTGAAAAGACGAAGATACTGCCACCTTTTAAGTTTTTGATGGAAGTTTTGGTTCGTTGACACTAGTTCCATGATACAGTTCCAAGAACTACTGTTTTGATAGACTAAAATTGATGGATACATAATAAATTATGCTGTCCACCCAAATGCACTAATTGCAAGTAACGAAGCATATCGCGTAAAAGGTTACTTAACTGTTTATAAATATTGGTGTAACGTGCTTCTCTCTCTAGCTATAATAGCTGACACTTAGTAAGTGGAGTGTCTAGTGCTCTAGTTTGAAACAGCACTGCGTCTTAGTGGGGCTTCCAAATTATTGGAAATAAAACGGAGTGTTTAGATACCGGTAAGTAGGGGTTACTTTGGCTACTTAGCTTTATATCTAGTGTATGATAGTGCTTTGTGTGTGTGAAGTGATATTAATTTCATTTACATTTCATTCTTAGTTATCTTTTTTTTATTATGCGCAAAGTTGACAATGGGGAGGGTTATTTTAACTCGATTTTTTTTTTCATCAGGCACAGAGACAAAACAAAAGGGGAAACAGAAAGGTAACAAATATAATTTAATAAAAATATATTCTCTAATTCACAAAGAAAAATTAATACAAAATTACACCTTAGCAGTTTAATACTTAGTTTATAGAAAAAACAAATACATAATTATGGTTTTACTTATTATTAAATAATGTTATAATATCTAGAAATAAGAAGAATTGCTTTTAAAATTATCTTACCTACTAAACTTGGGTGCTCCTGCTTGTCATGGAATATAGTAAACAATAGTCACTTAACTACCCAACCAGCACAAACTTGGATCATCACTGTAAAGCTCAAACGCTTGTTTTATACAGATATTTATTTATTATTTTTGACAGTGGCTAAGCTGCCTGGGTATAAAAACGTCGTGGGTTCGATTTCCGCCTAGGTTCTGGTTGGTGGTAGGGCTTTTTCAAAGTCCGACTGGCTAGCTACCACCCCCACAGGTGAAATCTGCCGCCATAACACCTCTGGCTGTACGTACACTTGAAATCAAAAGCTCGGAGATCAGATGAGTCTACAGTCTGGCAGCACATTGAGCGACGGCCTACGCTTCCTGGTGAAGTGTCCCTCAATGGGATATGCAGCAGTGGCCGCTTACCATAAGGTGGGCTGCGTGTCTGTCTGCCAACTGAAATAGTATAAAAAAAATGACGATGCTCTTGTGAAAGCGTAAATGTGTCCTTAGATAACCTCGAAGACATGCAAACTAGCCGTTTGGTGGTTCGGCTGATACGATTATTAGAGCATGTAATTATTGGGAGGCCATCCGGCAACGTTCATAATTAATAACATATAGGACGCTGCGTGCGCTTCCAGAAAAAGGTATTTTAGAAAATAACTTGTCCGATGAAACCACGTACCTGGTATGTTTGGCATACCAGGTACTTGGTTTCATTTGATATTATTTTAAGTGTCTTTGAAGCTCCATCGAAACTAAACCCGAAGGTTTGATAAGTTTGGTAGACATAGGCACGATCGATTTGAAGAGATGGTTGAGAAGTCGGCTTTTACCAGAGGTAGCAGGTTCGATTCCCCCAGAGTACAAACGTTTGTGTGCATGACCGTGTCTGTTTGTTTTGGTATTTTTTTTTAATTTATCCTTTGTTAGGAACCACTGAATAGAAAGTTTGGTATCCGCACTACAAGCTTTGCTTGATTTGGGGTTGTTGGCGCTGAGAGTCGCAGAGTTCGACTTTTGAAACAGTGTCTAAATAAAGGTGTTAAATACACTTCAATCACTACAACACATTCTAGTTTCTGATATTTACTCGATTCCTACTCATGAATAAAAAAAAAAAGCTTTTTATCCGTTTAAGTTGTTTCATTTACCTAACAACACATTTTGTAAATATTATTTTATATTTAGTGATAATTAAACCTCATAGTCCAGTCATTTTAGGATTTCACCTCGGAATTCGAGATACCCAGCTGTAAGTCTGTAAATACTTTTATATTGACACCCTAAAAGTTGTCTTAAAACCTACATATGGTAGGGTGTACGCAACTATTAAATTTCAAGGTCAAAGGGTCCAAAAATGGGACTTTTTTCACTATTTGCTCTCCAGGGCCAAAACTATGCTTTTATTGCGAATTATGTTTTCCCCACTTATAAACTGTATTTAATTACTTGCAATTTGAGCCTAACAGCAGCGCTATTGACTCTATATGAGCTAAGCTATGGCACTTTGAAGATGACCAATATTTGTCGAAATAAGAAATTTTCAGGATACTTCCACTTATTTCGTGAAATATTGGCAAAACCACTTGGCCTATAAAGAAAGGTCACTGAAAACATTTTGTAGTACATTTATTAAACTTTTATTAGAGCACAAAACGAAGTCTGTGAGACTAGCTGTTCCCTCACAATCTCAAACAAACGAAAAGAAGGTAAAATGGGTTATATAGACAAAAGACTATATAATATTGGGTTATTGGAAATTAGACGGAATGATATAAATAGTAGTGGGTGGAGGTCATTTGCGATCGTTTAGGCTCGCTTGAAGTTTGATTTGAAATCTAATTTCTAAGCAAAACATAAAATCATCATTGATTTTATGACTAACCGAAAAAACTGCGATTGTCTAAAAATTATAGCCTGTAAATGCAAAAAAGGATGAAGAAGGGCACGCAAATGACCTTCACCCACTACTATTTATAACATTCCTGTCTAATTACCAATAATCCAATATATATAGTCTTTTGTCTCTATAACCCATTTTAACTTCTTTTCGTTTTTTTGAGATTGTGAGGGAACAGCTAGTCTCACAGACTTCGTTTTGTGCTCTAATAAAAGTTAAATAAATGTACTACAAAATATTTTCAGTGACCTTTCTTCATAGGCCAAGTGGTTTTGCCAATATTTCACGAAATAAGTGGGAGTATCCTGAAAATTTCTTATTTCGACAAATATTGGTCATCTTCAAAGTGCCATAGCTTGGCTCCTATAGAGTCAATAGCGCTGTTGTTAGGCTCAAATAAAAGTTAAATAAATGTACTACAAAATATTTTCAGTGAACTTTCTTCATAGGCCAAGTGGTTTTGCCAATATTTCACGAAATAAGTGGGATTAACCTAAAATTTTCTATTTTCGAGAAATATTAGTCATCTTCGAAGTGCCAATTTTTCTCAAAAGCTTGGCCCCTATGAAGTTAATAGAGCCCTCCAATTGTAGGTTTTTTAATACAGTTTATGAATGTAGGAACATCGTTCACAAAAAATTCATGGTTTTGGCCCTGGAGAGCAAATAGTAAAAAAAGTCCCAAAATTTCGAGAATTTTTAGTCCAGTCATTATAGTAAGTTCACCTCGGAATTCGAGATACCCAGCTGTAAGTCTGTAAATACTTGTATATTGACACCCTAAAACTTGTCTCAAAACCTACATAATATGGTAGGGTGTACGCAACTATTAAATTTCAAGGTCAAAGGTCACAAAAATCGGTTCTTTGCGCTTTTTTTTGTAAATATCTCATTTCCTATGGGTTTTTTGTAGAGTCCGACCGAAACTGGTTTTCCGGCCGAAACCGAAACCGAATGTTCGGCCATGGCTTCAGTTTCGGCCGAAACCGAAACTCACGTGGTCAAGTATAAAATTCCTTAAAATACTAAAATTTGGTGCATTTTACCCATTATTTTGCATTAATTGGGACATGAAATGGAATCACAGTATATTAATCTTGTTGTAATCATTTATTTAATACTAGACTTCCGCCCCTGGCTTCGCTGGCGTAGGCTACACTCTTTAAACCACCATGAAACCCCCCAGGTAACTTCCCAAACCCCGTTCTTAGTGGAAACTTACACATTATAAAGCAAGCTTGTCTCAATGCTCTACCATATCAGAGCGACATTAACGAAGATGTAACCTTTGACCCCGAAATCATGGAAGAACGTGAGACAAATGTCGTTGAAGACGATAATGAAGACCACTTTGAAATTTACCAGCAGCCGGAAGACGACGATGAAGAGGAAGAAGATGATACAAATTATAATAAAATATAAATAAAAATAAATGTATTGAATATTTTAAATAAAAAAATTCGTTTTTTTTTTCATCATGTAAGAAGTTATTAATATTAATTAGGTTCAAATTCTCATTAACAATTCTGCAATAACATGGGCAGGTATAAATTGATACTGAATAAAAAGTGGATAGGTTAGGAAAAAATTATAAAATTTGAAATGAAAAATTGACAAATATTTATAATCATTGATTTTTCGATAGTTCATTAACTATTATGGCGCGTTTCCGACCGGAGGCACCGGTTGACCTGAAGTGATGCTGTGACCGCGCGCTCTCCGCCCTCTATCTCGAAAACGGTTCACCGTATAAAAATTTTTTTTAAACAAAATTTGTATAGAATTTTGTATTCTACAATATTGATAATAAATACAAATAGCATAAAACCCATAGGAAACGAGATATTTACAAAAAAAGCGCAAAGAACCGATTTTTGGACCCTTTGACCTTGAAATTTAATAGTTGCGTACACCCTACCATATGTAGGTTTTGAGACAAGTTTTAGGGTGTCAATATACAAGTATTTACAGACTTACAGCTGGGTATCTCGAATTCCGAGATTCATACCTAATTTAAGCTAAAATGACTGGACTACTCACACAGACTTGTGTAATGTAATTCTGTCACTGTTTATTCAGAAAAAGGGATTTTCAAATTTCCATTTCTAGTAACAAGAGTACACTGTGTGGCAATTTTAGCGTTGCCAAGCCGAAAATTACAGACTTGCAGACCAACGTTACCCCTGTTATTAACCCTATGGATTAAAGTAATACGAACATTCTTTGTTTTGTATGAATAGTGCGTTCTACAAACAGGATACAGCTATTTTTTTGTAACAATCGCAATATAAGGCTTTTTTTATTCTTTTATATTGTTCTTATTTTTTATTGAATTGCTATACTACTATTTTTTTATTAAATGAGTATGAGGTTGTAATCGCCTTAATATACTTAAATACAGCCATACCTATTATGGTGACTGATCTGAGGGAGTGGTTGCTAGCAAAAACAATCTTAGTCTGCTGTTAAGAGACCTATCACATCTCGACTGTGATTTTTACATAAAATGCCCAACTTTGGCGTTATCGATCTCAGAAACAAAAATACATTAACAATAATGACTTATTTAATAGTGTAGAGTATCTATTGGAATAGTTTGTAGCGGCCTTGCTTTTTCGAAATTTTGCTTAACTTTTTAATTGAACCCAAAATTGCAGAGAAAGATTTTCATAAAATGCGCGAAGGCACATTTTTAAGCTCCTGGATTGAACTACTGTTCTGAGCAAATTAAATAAAAAAAATAGAATGTTATCTCTTATATAGTCGTATAGTTCTTAGCGGCCTGGGATTTTTAAATATCTTTGGTTTTATATATAAAAAAACATCTAGTCCTAAAGCAAAAATCTTCGAAAATCGCTTTAAGTTAACTGTGAATTTCTCCTTTCTACGACAACACAATTAGGCAAAATATATACCAAAATAATTGTTACATCATGAGGAATGAAGATTTTATAATTTTAAACCATTCATTTATTATCCTATTTTGATAATAACATTAATATAACTGCAAAATTACTACAAAATGCGATGCGCTGGCCGTCCGAACTCAGTACTGCGCGGAGCGCTCTCGGCGTTGGACCTATGTCGAATTTTTTCGCGCCAGTACGATCGAGCGATCGTCAGTGTATAGTGCGACTTCCAAGTTTTCATCACGTAAGTATAATTATTTTTAGTGTTTGTTTTATATTGAATCTCCATAAAGTTTTTCTCAAATGTTGATTTATAAACAACTCGTAAGTTGATCACTGACAAAATAAAGTACCCACTATCACTTAGTAGGGATTATTCCGGACTGCCTCTACTAAGTCTGCCACCAGTAGGAGCAGTCGAAACTTTTTAGTTCCGTCTGCCCCTAGTAGGGGCAAAGTTTCGACTGCCCCTACTGGTTATTTAGATAGGTAGGAAGGGCTATCCCAGTAGATGCCTATATTATGTACCGTACGAATGCGGACTTGTTTTTGAGAGTATTTTTTTGCGCGACAAGACGCGACGACGCGACGATTTTAAGAGTAGCTGTCCAATTATATTATCATTATTATTTCAAAAATTTCGGAAAACAAATGCATGTCGGGAAAACAAATGAATGTCGGGAAAACATTGTTTATTGATCTGAAGTAAGAAAAACAGGTGCAAGCGATTTTCGACCTTATCGACATTTACCAAAATAATGGATTTTAATGAACCAGCAAAGGTAGTCATCAAGCGGTTGCGAAAAAGCAACAAAATTTTAAATGTCAATAAGGTTGAAAATCGCTTGCATCTGTTTTTCTTGTTTGTCTATTTATTTGAAGTAAAAAAAACAGGTGCAAGCGATTTTCAACCTTATTGACATTTAAAATTTTATTGCTTTTTCGCAACCGCTTGTTGACTATCTTTGCTGGTTCATTAAAATCCGTTATTTTGGTAAATGACGATAAGGTCGAAAATCGCTTGCACCTGTTTTTTCTTACTTCAGATCAATAAACAATGTTTTCCCGACATTCATTTGTTTTCCCGACATTCATTTGTTTTCCGAAATTTTCACACATTGTATTAAATGGATTGCTCTTTTTTGAAATAATAATAAGAAAGAGTTGATCTCTGAAAATAATAATAATTGGACAGCTACTCTTCAAATCGTCACGTCGCGTCGTCGCGTCTGGTCGCGTCTGTTGTTACCTCAGAACTCTGTAATTATAAACCGTTTTCTTTTTTTTTCATTTAGAAACATTTAAGTCCATATTGGTCCCGTTGTCATTACAATCCAGTTATGATGACGGGATCCCCGAGGAACTAAGGGAACTTCTCAAACATTATAGGGGCACATACCTACAAAGATTTTAATATTTTTAGCTACAAATCAAGCATTTGCATTCAGAAAGTATCATTTGGTGTGGTAGAACTAAATAAGAAGACCGCAGATGGCCATCCGAACATATTCGGCAATATAGGCAGATATTATTTGATGACTGATTTGGAAAAACAAATACCGCTTTCGGTAATTTTAATAACTATTCAAGCATTTACCAGTTAAAATTATTATTGTAGTGGAAGTCCAAAAGTTTTTTTTTTGTGCCAGATGTGCAATTTGAGGTCGGTTGTTTTGTCAAAATTATTTTGAGTTTACAAAGCTTTTTATGTTGTTAAATTATTCTTTATATTCATTTCGTTATTTTCAGCATGGGTCGAAAAACACAAAACACAAAAAAAAAATTCAATTAATATAGACGAACCGCCAATAGCAGAACTTGAGGAGATAAATGCTAGGACGATAGAAACAGAATCTGAGAATGTAAGTATGAATGAACCCAAGAATTTTGAAGCTGTTATTCTATTTTCATATTTTATTAATAAATATAATTGTTTCAGGTGACAGATTACGTAGTTCTGCCTTTTTGCAGTTTGGACTGGTCCGGACTATTAATGAAAGTAGTTAGAGTTCCACGGAACGATAACTTTTGTAACATCGAGATGTTACCCAAATTGACACGCTTTTACTACGAGTGTCTGCTCCCAGAAATAGTCAACTCTCGAAAATCGATGCCATTTAGGCATATAGTATTCTAATCTAAACAAATGTTTGGCCTCGTTTGACTCTGTAATAAAAACACTGTCTTTCTAATGCTTTTTCACACCAAAATACCTAGTTACTTTATGGTGTTTTATACTATCCATGTAAATTGTCATAAGTTTTATTCTAATCTAAGCTATAACTTTTATCTAAAACGAAAAACGTCCTTTGCTAGATAAATGACAAGGTAATAAAATAAATTTAATTTTTAACAAATATTATCTGTCTCATTTATGATATCATCTTCATTTATAATCTGTTTCTTCACCTACTAGATCCATGGCACAAATGTGCGGGTATAGCGATAACGATTATTCCATAGAAACAAAACAACAAAACTTGGGAAAAGTATCATAATGGTTTGGTCGTTATTTCAACACAGTATTGTGGTCACGTGACCAATGAGTTGTCAAAACATGTCAAATGCCTATTCTCGCAGAGTGGAAATTTGTTATAGGCCTCTTAACTAACAGACTGAAATGAGTTTGCATCTTGTTTACTTACAGATAAATAAACACGAAGTTACTGCCAGTTTTGCAACTGATCCAGAGGGTCCTTTTAAAATGTATCTTTATAAAATAATCTGCGGACATGACATAATGCTGCTTAACATCAGGTGGACTGCGTGCCTAACTACAAAAATTGCAAAGAAACCTTTTGAATCCTGCTCTTAAAACTTTAGTTGTAAAGGAACAGTTTGAAAACCTAATATGTGTACAATAGCACAATAAAGACAGCGGTTGTTGTACTTCCTTGCTCGGAAGCTAGCAAACAATGTATTATGAGGGCGACTTAGAGTGCTGCCACACGGGCGTTGTGGTTGCGCTGTCGTCGCAACGCAACGCAATTATCTCAACGCAGTGAATGCCACATGAGCGCTGCGTCAACTCAGCATACTGCGCTGCCGCTCTGTCGTTTCAACGCAACTTTCTTCCCTACCTCGTCTCTGTCCTCTCCTTTGCGTTGCGCGTGCGTTGCGTTGCCGTCCGTCATTTCAACGCATCGTGTGACGTGTGTTCAGATTTATATGAAAAACAACGGAACGTCACCGCTCAGTCGACGCAGCGCAGTCGCTACGCCCGTGTGGCACCACCCTTAGTGTGGACTCTGACCACGTAAGCCGCTGTACATAATTTTATATGATGTTATAAACAAACAATGCAGCGAGAAATTTGCTTTTGTTCTTTATAAATGATGGCAGATTGTACGCGGAAGCTTTGCAAGCTGCGTTTAATCTAATCGGGTTGCTAGATGAGCCCACAGTTCGTATACGCATACGAACTGTGGGCGCATTGGGAATGTGTGAACAGCATATTGTATTATTGTCTTTTAAATAAAGTGTATGTTGCTTAGTAAAAGTATGTTCATAATCCAAGATATTTAAATTATCTTATTTCTTTAATTTTATGTTTATTTTTATTTAAAGTCACTGTTGCTACAATTTATTACGATTCATTTGGAAACTGCGGATTATTCCGGGTTAAGAAGAATTATCCTTGCTCAAAGTCTAAACTGTGACCCTACTTACCTTTCATTAAAATCAGTTTAGGTGTTTAGTCGTAAAAATGTAACAGACAAACAGACGGACAGGGTTACTTTCGCATTTGTATTATTAGTAAAAGTACAAATTCTTAATGTTTCGGTCATTGAACTAAACTTTGAAAGATATAATACAACAGTGGCAGACATTTTGCCGATATTTGCCTAGGACGACTATTCTTTCC
This sequence comes from Mecyna flavalis, assembly GCA_949319885.1. Classification (NCBI taxonomy): domain Eukaryota; kingdom Metazoa; phylum Arthropoda; class Insecta; order Lepidoptera; family Crambidae; genus Mecyna; species Mecyna flavalis. Next base: position 17,983,103 of record OX439425.1, on the reverse strand, counting down.
TCGGTTTCGAGGGCTCATTTCCGCTATTCGAAAAGGCATTTTACTTTTCGTTGGAATGGATTGCGACAAAAAGAAAACGGCACTTGCATATAAACGCAAAAGCTAAAAAGAAGTGATATTTTTAATTTGAAGTTCAGTAACGCTTGTATCATCATCATCATCAACCTGTCTGATCACTATTACATATCACTGCTTGTATATTTTGTAGGGTTATATACTATACTTCATTTTATTTAGCATTAGAAATTTAAAAAAAACAAAGAATCAGTGATCGTAAACTTTGACGTTTTGACAGATGGCGGCAACAATAAAACGCCCTCAGAAGAAGAACTGAGAAAACGCCCACTTCATAAATCACGTAATGTAGAACGCATTTTAACATCGACATGCACATTTTCAATGTCGTAGTATACTAGCAATACGTTCAGTTTCATGTTGCAATCTCTATAATAGAAAACCTTAATTTCGTTCTTTCTAATGCTAAATAAAACGAAGTATAGTTACTTAATCCGTGTTTGGCTAGTGTCATAGAGCTTAGGCCTTCCCCATGGAATCTTAACTAAATGTTTTATTCATAGGTATGTATACAGCTTTTTTTTTGTATTTTATTACTGCTCGTTTGTATTATCATAGTATACTGGATGTTCGTATTTTTCTTTGCAACTATATGTCTAAAATTATTATAGATAGTAGCTAAAATCGTTGAATTTAGCTACAAGACATAGTTATGTACAAACATAATAGTTACAAAACATACAAACATCGGATAGAATGCATAAATCAGTGCTGCACTGAAAAAAGGTCAGTGCAGCATCCACTGTTTTTTTTAGTTTTACACTAGTTTGTGTGACATAGATGCAAAAGTGTGTAAGATGCAACTGTGTGAAGTGCCTGCAATCATTATCTGCTCTTTATTCCTACAATTTTTATCTTACTACCTATTATTTCTGTGACGTCTTCTGCATAGGCATTATACCCAGACTATTTCTAATGGAAAGCCTCTTATGAATTATTCACTGAAATTCTACACGGGTTCGCTTTCAGTGTCCATACCAATATTAGAATTTGAAATGCGGAAAACAGATCTTGTCATTGGCAGTAATGAACAGACGTTTGATATTACCCGAAGGAAGACGTAATGGTGCAATTTCATTAAGAAAGTTAAATGGATCGGTTTTATAAATAAATTACTTATAATATTAAACTAGCTGCCCGCATCGGCTGTACAAGGTTATATACCTATTATAAGTATAAAAAATCTTGTCATAAAGTTACAAAGTAAAACATGAAAGTAACAAAGAATAGTATTCGAAAAAGCTATTAGCTAGGTATCGAAACCTATTATACTTATTGGTATCGAGTGTTTTGAGCTCAATATCTACTATTACTAAGAAAGATTTGATTGTTTGTTTGTTTGTATTGAATAAGCTACGGAACTACTGAACCGATTTGAAGGATTATTCCCATCTGCCCCTACCAAATCTGCCCCCAGTAGGGGCAGATGCGACTTTTTAGTCGCATCTGCCCCTACTGGGGGCAGACGGAACTAGTTTTAGTCGCATCTGCCCCCACTAGGGGCAGATACGACTAAATAAGTTTCGACTGCCCCTACTGCTTATTTAGATGTAGGTAGGTAGCTACCCCAGTAGATGCCTACAGTACCGTACGAATGCGGACTTGTTTTTGGGAGTTTTTTTTTGCGCGACAAGACGCGACGACGCGACGATTTGAAGAGTAGCTGCCCAGTTTTTGACGAGCCATTTGGTGTAGTGGTCGAGAAGTCGGCTATTACACCACAGGTCGCGGGTTCGATCCCCCCACCGGACAAACATTTGTGTGCATGAACATGTCTGTTTGTATCGGTCTGGGTGTTTCTATGTATAATATGTATGTATTTACAAAAAAAAAAGTATATAAGTAATGTTTATCCGTTGTCAAGCAACCATAGCACAAGCTCATGCTTAGTTTGGGGCTAGATGACGCTGTGTGAATAATGTCCAGGGATTTATACAGGGTGTTAGGTAACCCGAGGGACATATTTAAGGAGAGTGTTCAGAATCCGATTTAGAGTCCAATTCGCTATAAAAAATATATCCTTTAATTTTTTTCATAATTATCCTAATAATTTATTTAAGCATGAAATACCTAAAAATCTCGTGTGCTGAGTGGCCGTTTACGCCCCAAACTCAAATTGTACGCGATAACAATTTGAGTCGTACTTGAACGAGTGCACGAAATAGGTACTGTGAAGGAAAGAGTGCCCGCACGTTACGCGGATTTTCAGGTTTCGACTAAGGTTATTGATAGATATTTACCAGAGTTTTTATTGATTTATGCTTATTTTGTCATATGGAAGCATGAACTATTTGGGGTTTAAATGTCCGTCGCATTTCCTGTCATACTGTATACTATATGTTATATATATGTTATTATGTTAGTTACCATTAAATGCAAATATCTGAAGAGCTATGTGTTTAATTAACATTTGTAGTAAAAAAAAATGAAAATTTCGGAAAACAAATGAATGTCGGGAAAACAAATGAATGTCGGGAAAACATTGTTTATTGATCTGAAGTTAAAAAAACAGGTGCAAGCGATTTTCGACCTTATCGACATTTACCAAAATAACTGATTTTAATGAACTAGCAAAGATAGTCGACAAGCGGTTGCGAAAAAGCAACAAAATTTTAAATGTCAATAAGGTCGAAAATCACTTGCACCAGTTTTTTTTGTTTGTCTATTGATTTGAAGTAAAAAAAACAGGTGCAAGCGATTTTCGACCTTATTGACATTTAAAATTTTATTGCTTTTTCGCAACCGCTTGTCGACTACTTTGCTAGTTCATTAAAATCTGTTATTTTGGTAAATGTCGATAAGGTCGAAAATCGCTTGCACCAGTTTTTTTTGTTTGTCTATTGATTTGAAGTAAAAAAAACAGGTGCAAGCGATTTTCGACCTTATTGACATTTAAAATTTTATTGCTTTTTCGCAACCGCTTGTCGACTATCTTTGCTAGTTCATTAAAATCAGTTATTTTGGTAAATGTCGATATGGTCGAAAATCACTTGCACCTGTTTTTTTAACTTCAGATCAATAAACAATGTTTTCCCGACATTCATTTGTTTTCCCGACATTCATTTGTTTTCCCGACATTCATTTGTTTTCCGAAATTTTCACATTTTTTTTTACTACAAATGTTAATTAAATACATATGTAGCTCTTCAGATATTTGCATTTAATGGTAACTCTTCAAATCGTCGCGTCGTCGCGTCTTGTCGCGCAAAAAAACTCCCAAAAACAAGTCCGCATTCGTACAGTATAGGCATCTACTGGGGTAGCTACCTACCTAGGTACCTATCTAAATAAGCAGTAGGGGCAGTCGAAACTTATTTAGTCGCATCTGCCCCTAGTGGGGGCAGATGCGACTAAAACTAGTTCCGTCTGCCCCCAGTAGGGGCAGATGGGAATAATCCGATTTGAATGATTGATTGAATTGACGAATGAATGATTTCTTTCACTGTTGGAACGCTACACTATCCCCGGGTGACATAGGGTACTTTTGTCTCGGAAAAGGGGGGGAGGGATTTTTGAAAAGAGAAATTAGGCGCGGATGAAACCGCGGAGGCGGCCGCTAGTATATCATCATCATCATCAGCCTATATACGTTCCCACTGCTAGGACACAGGCCTTATCTCAATTGTGAGATAGTGTGGGCCATACTCCACCACGCTGGCCTAGTGCGGGTTGGTGGAGGGGTGCGTAAGGCAAGTGACCAACCTTAACGTCAGATGTTATCAAGCCGCCAAATGGCCTCTGACTAGGCTTGACGACTAATATTTACATTATAGTAAATATCAGCCGGGACCAACAGCTTAACGTGCCTTCCGAAGCACGGAGACGCTCGAAATTAATGTCACTAAATATGGTCAGAACTTTCGTTATCGCTAACGAACCACTGTCACAGCTGCGCCACGAGCGCTAGTATATAAATAAACTGAAATGGCCATTCCTAGCTGGTGTCGAACGCGGTTGTAAAATACCATACAAGCAGTAATTCAGTGAGCATGTTCACGTGAATTTCCAACTGGCAGTCCCACAATATGCGATGTGGCGTGATATTTTATATAGGGATGCCTATATTTATGCTGTTTAAACAAATGATAGGAATCGATTGTCTTTATGGTTATATAGGGTTAGGTTGGAGGTTTAAGGTTACTACCATCTTCTCTAATGGTTTTTTTTCGTTGTATATTTTATTCTAGGTATTTCAGTTATCTTGCACAGCACAGTAACAGTTAGTGTGACGCTAACTGTTATAAATATAATTGATTATAATCAACAGTGTGTGGATACGGGCCTATTAGTTTCTGTGACCTGTACCTTTGAGGAACACTAACCAGGAACTATCGCTCAATGTACTGCCACAATAGCTTCTTCTGATCTTACTTACGATCGGAGTGTTTTCAACTATATAGTTGTATGAGTGTGTAAAGATTTTTTTAAATATGTTAAATTCTGGCTATTGACCAGAATGATATTCTTATTTGTTTTAAATAACTATATCTTACTTTGCTACTTGTAAAATAACAGAAACGTTGGGTGAAAAATATACATTTTAACGAAGCGCGACTTCTTATTTGCTCAAATCCTTGTTCTGCCTTGTATATCGGGCGCCATATGCGTAAGACCTAAGTGCGATGTGGATTACCACCTCACAGAAAGCCTTGTGTCCTGAAACATGTGATCGCGCCGATATGACCACCCACCCTGCAATACTCCTTACAAGCCGTGGCTGATTCTGAACGGCCTATAAATAAAAAATAAATAGATATTTTTATCATAATTATAGATAGACGTTTCTTAATTATTTTTCTAACAAAACGTCTAATGAAATTCATTTCTATGTACCCTTAATATATAATTTTAAAGATCCGAAGATACATTCGCACTGTTTATATCAGTGTAAAGTTTATTAAGCCAAGGGACAGTAAAAATAATGTCATGGAAAATGGAAGGCATTACGCCACGTAGCAATATTTCTGCACGTCACTCCTTGAGCGAACATCGAGGGTGCTCCATTACCTCATAAAAGTTATTGGCTACAGCCGCAAGTTACATAAATAAATTAATCGATATTTTAAATGAACCTTTGAAATATCTGATTTTATTGACTACACAACACTAGTACGACTCTGAGGGCCAGTATCACCAATTTCCGTTATTTAGAATTTAAATGCTGCTTTTTTTGTTAATTTTCAAAGAAGGAAGACGGCATGGTCGATATCTGACGGATAAATTATCAGGTGCCTAACTAAGAGTGATAAAAATTGATACTTAGTAATAGATCTACTGGATATATCGCCTCTTGCTGTTGCTAAAATAGGTGACCATTTATAAAATAAATCTTTTAAGTTGTAATCACGCAAAACGAACTTAACAAATAAAAAATATTAAAAAGCATTCCGCCCGTAGCTTTGCCTGCGTGGACTATATGACATTAGCCCTAGGGATTAAAAGTAGCCTTTGTAACTTTCACGACAATCCATTGCTCCGGACCGGACCTACGTGAAAGAGTGACAAATAAAACACTGCTCTCTTTGTTATTGCTTAGGAACTGAGCATTATCCCGGGACAAAACTAGTCTATGGCCTTTCTAAAGGCCTAGTCTATGACGGCATCAAATTTTATGAAAACCGTTTCAAGAATTTAGGCGTGCAAGCGTAACAAACGGACAGAGTTACTTTCGCATTTATAATATTAGTATGAATATAATTTCAACATTATAGTCGGTCTGTCTGAGACACTGTAACTAAAACAAGACGTGAGCAAAACCCACGGGTTCTCACGAGAACACCGCACACGTTTTCTGAATAACTTAAACCTTCCACGCAATTATTCGCTAAACTGTTCAGAAAATACATTTTCATTATCAGATGCCTTTGAATTTAGATGTGCATCCCGTGTGAATTTTTAACGATGCCCGTTTGGAAAATATGTTGCAGACCGAGTGTCGGTTTTAAAATTAGCACGCGGGAAAAAGAAATATGATACAGCTTTCAGTTCTCCATTTAAAATGCCTGCGAGAGGTGAAATAGGGATTATGGACGTTATCATACTCAACCATTTTGTTGGAGCACTGGCGAAAATACTGATTTTTTTTCACTCTGGTGATGTATTTCCAGAGAATTTTAAGACTATGTATCATATGTAAAAGATGCGTTTGTGGTTTTTTTTTTATATTTTTGTATTCGTAAAAATGCTTTTGGTAAATAAAGGATTTGCAAATAATGCAACATACTTGTATTTTAATTTTGAACTTCCTTTTATGTAATTTCTGTTGGTAGACAGGCATGTAGCTCACTTGATGGTAAGCGGTCTCTGCTGTTTATTCTATTGAGAGACACTTCACCTGGAAGTATCCCTAAATATGTCGCCACAACGTAGGCTCTACTGATCTTCGAGCCTTGAATCTCAAGTGAACTTGCTTCCACATTAATATTGTTAGAACACCTCTAAAGCTTTTATGGCGGCAGATTTCACCTTGAACCTTTTTTTTTATAAGGTTCTACGAGTATTATAGGTGAAAAATATTTCTCCGAGCTAAATCAACCAAGCTCGAAGACCATGGTCCAATGTACCGTCTTGGGTATGTCGTATTAATTAGCGTTTGACGATTACTTTGCTTGCGCGATGCAGGATTTCATATTGCTAGTTTAGAGCTGTTTATGGCGAGCGGGTACTTAATGCTGATCAAGGTAGTCGTCACAAACACAACTAAAAGGCGGTCGAGTGCGCTTTATTACTTTTCTTGAATACGTCTTAACCTACAAAAAGTTTTGAATAACACCTACAATGAAATTTTATGTCAACAATGCGGCATACCGGCACAGTTATTCTGCATTTTACCGGTAACTTTTTGACTGCACACTTCACCTGGGGGTTATAAAGGAAGCCGTTTATGCTTTTACTATTACTCTTTTCAAAACTTTTTCAACTTTGTATGACGTTCTGTTCGCGGCTGATATGAGTACTCGTAAAAGTTACACTGTAATAATGTATTAAAAACCGGTATGGCGGGGTTAGTGGTTAGTCATTGTACTTAACTACACTATATCATAACTTAGAAAATACATAAATGGTCGTCAACTTATAGGATTACTTATTTTCGTGCTACTTTTGTGTAACTAATACTATTACTTACTGTAAACGAATTCCAAAAAAAAAATTACTATGGTGTTTCGCTGAAAAAAGTGTTATCATGTATCTCAACTACCAAGCAATTAATATGTCATAAAACTTTATATATTTTATAACCAAACTTTAATTTAAAGACAGGCCAACAAGACTTAACCATTAGGTATGTTTACCACATGCAATCATAATATTGTCACCATTCCTCCCAGATTCAAACTAATAAGGCCACGCGGTTACACGAATACCGGTCCGATGAAAAATAGTTTTCTTTCATTATAACTTGGCAACAAAAGGGTCACTATTGTCGTCAATCACAATGCCGTGACGCGCAAAGCCAAGCCTCCAACTGAAATAAAGAAATTACCGAGTCAGCCACGTAGGGTTGCACAAGGCGGTGACCGGGAAATAAATAGCTGTTTGGCTAATTTGAGTAGAGCTGTTGTTGTAAATATCACGTGACACGCACTTGACTATTACTTGTTTTTGTTGTGGTGACGGTATATCTTACTAGTCCGATTAGTTAGTAAACTGTTCTCAAGTGAAATTACTGGGTATATGAGACCTAATAACTGTCGTCTCGGTGTAGTGGGCGCAGGGCGGTGCCAGACAGTAACTGCTTAGTTACTGTTTGGCACTGAACTGTCTAAGGGCAGACGTGGTGCTTAACATCAGGTGTACGACCTGCTCGTCTTGTTAAATATTGCAATAAAAAAAACTAACTGAAACAGATATTTACGTAGCAACAATTTATACTGGACTGTAGAATGAATTCTACCTTGTCTTATACCAAGCGTTAGCCACGTAGACTTGCACAAGGCGGTGACTGAGAAATAGTTTCTACGTAAATAGCTGCTCGGCTAATTTGAGTACGACTGCCGTTGATGTAAATATTAAGTGACACGCACTTGATTGATTAGTGCTTTTGTTGTGGTGACGGTATACCTTGCTAGATTAAGTTAACAAAAATGACATAATTAACTGTTCTCAAACTGACTAAAATATTTTATGGCTACACAACACTAACTAGACTTTACAAAAGCTGTGATAATATTTTTGTATAAATTGATTGTATATATTGTGAATTAATAAATAGTTTTCGCGTAAATAACTATTTTAGCTAGTAAAAGAATAGTTAATATGGGTATTAGTCAAGTATTGGGTAGTGTATCCCTTAGTATGTTGACTGTTGAATGAAAAATACTCAAGTGATAAGTCAACGTTTAAAACAGTTCAATATTATGTTTACACACATCAAATATTACACTTTTTCTTTTCGGAGAAGAATTCGTTTATGCACCATAAAGACAGGCTAGCTAGACCTGCGGCCTTGTGAGGGACTCGAGACTAAAGCGTTAACTACCCACTAAACTCCCGCGGTTTCCCCTTCACACCCGATTGGGACGAGCCGGTGCCAGCCTTGTGGCTATTGACCAGCCCATCAAATATTACACTGCTAATTTGTACCTTGATCTACAACCTTTTATTTTTAAGTTAGTGGTGCGTAGAATAAAAAAAAACAATAATACACAACGCACTAGTGTAGAGATCAGAAACTTAACAAGTGAAACGTTCTTTACTATCAGTTGATATCCCCGAGCCCTTTTCTATTATGTCACCCCTAAAATGTTCTAAGCCAACGCTAAAGTTTTTATGTAGTAGGTCTTCAGTCATTCTATTCTAGACACACTATATTTATGAAAACTTATCTTTTAAAAGTACAGCGAACATGTAACATATCGTCCAATAGTTGTTTGAACTCTGTTTGCTAAAGCGGTCTCAATATATCACCCTACGACACGTTATAGACTTTTTCTCTCTGTTAAAAGTCACTTTTCCATTTTGTTTCAGCGGCTTATATTATGAAGTTAAAATTTTAAAACAAAAGAATCTCAAGGCTTTAGATATTGTTTATTTCATTGGAATTTATTTACTTTAGACTCGTATAACATAACTAAATAATGTCTAAACTCTATTTTGTAATTATTTAGCAAAAAAAATCAGGGCTATTAAAATGTTGAGCCGATAGGGATTATTTAAGATTAAATAATTTAAATCACAAAAAAATTATGAAGAGTTTTTTTTTTTTAACCCGGGGAGCGCACATTTGGGTCAAATTGACCCACGCCATTTTTAATTACGTGTATTTTACAGAATTATAGTGCGACGATGCCATACTTCTCAGTAGCTGAAGCTAACAGTCCCCCCTCTTCGTTTCTTACCACTTTTTAGTCGGGTTGCGCCAGCACCCAGAGATAGACATGGCCAAACGACCAATAGGGTCAATATGACCCAACCATACACTCGATGTCGTAATTTCGCGCCATTTTTGCAAAACGTTTTTTATTGTCTTATTTTAAGATTTATTTTCAAAATAAACAGGGGAGAATGCGAATGACAACGGATTTAAGCCATATTAGAAGAATTGGACTCTAAAATCGAACAGTTCGTGAGCATTTACACATACGTAAGAATGTCGCTCAGTTGCCAAGACTGATGCGTAAAAGAATAAGAGATTTATTAGGAGAACCAGATGAGGAGCCACCAACAAAGAAACCAAATGTAATAATACGATGTCAAGACTATCCCGCCAAAAAAGACAAAAAAACTTATAATATATGTTCGAGCTGCAAAAAATATATATGTACTTGAACATGCAATGTTATACTGCGGCGATTGTGCAAAGGGAGAGCCTGAAAATGATACCTTATAAGACTGAAAATTGTTGTTATTATATGTTATTATAAAGTTTTATGACAGAAGTGTCATCTTAGGTTAGTATTTTTTTAGAACATTTATGTTTTGTTAACTTTTTATTGCCATCAAACAGAAGATGCAAATTTTATTGATTTCTCGTACTACTTTCTTTAAATTTACATTAATCACATATTTTCTAATGAATTCGTTTATTTTTACTTAAAACCCTTTAAATGATAGTCATTAAATGAAATTACAGCAACATTTTCTTAAAACACCGTCGTATATTGGAAAAACATGAATTTTTTTAACGGGTCATCTTGACCCAACCCTACACTCGGTGTAACACTTTTTCACTGTGCTCACCCCGGGTTAAATCTGCTTTTATTTTTAATCATTGAATACACGCTGTATGGTTGCAAATCCAGTGTATTTCTGAACGAGTGTTTTTTTAAAAAACACGTATTGTTCTATACGTTTTAAGTAGGCATATTTTTTATTAAATTACCGGATTTTGCCTTGATTTTAGTTAAAACAAGGCATCAGCTCAATTTGATTAGGCCCACCTTGTATCGTTGTTGTAATTACGACTTGATTTGATTGCTCGATGTGTCTGGATTGTAGTAAGACTTATATAGCCTGGTACATGCTTATTGCTTATACTCACTGTATCCATGGTGCAGTGCCAAATAGCATTTTAAAGCGACGGCCACGCCAGAAATCCTGGTTTTTAATTCCGGGTTGAACCGGAAGTTTGTGATTGGGCTTTTCCTATCTGGAAAACTCTTAGTCAAAGTCTGGAGTGAAAAACATCTCTGTGCCTCAGAAACCACGTTATGTCTTTGGTACTGCACCTGTTAACTTTTATTTAAGACTGCTGTCCTACTGTCCTATGGAACTATCGGAATACGGAGTGCGTCTGTGCTTGCACATTTTCTTTTGTGCACTATATTTTCATCCTGCATAATTTGTTGATTATAAAGATGGTCCGCGTTAGCCGAGACTCGGCAAAGAGGACATATACTTATTTCCAGTTTTTGTTCATTAAAACGGTATTTCATATCTTTCAAATCTGATGGCTGATTATTATTATAAGAACTGAAAGAAAACGTTTCTTTTAAGCACTCTTACACCCAATACCGATTGAGAAAACGTGTTCTTATGTGTCGGCATTAGCGATACTCTCAAACCGAACCCTTTCACCCTTCGAAACATAAAGCCTATAATATGATGTAGGTAAAAATAACATGTTGGTGTTTTCGCTCGGATCGCTGTATCCCCGTTTGTGCTGACGTGCGATCCTAAAGGAGGCAAGTTAGTATGAACGGAATATCATTCATCGTCCTAACTTATTTTATCTCCGATATCGCGCGTTTTTCGAAGGCTTTTCTGTGTACTCGGATGAAAAGGAAATGATTATGTGAAAACAAATTGCGCAACTTTCAAGATTCTTTCGTGTTAGACGAAGTCTGTACCACAATAATGTGGAAAGAGTTTTGAATCCTGTATTTACCTGTATTAATCTTTAGCCATAGTTTTGGATGGGTGTCCCAACCACACACATAACGTATTCCCCTGGTTTAAATATTAAATAATAGATTTTTTTATTTTTATGTTCAAATGAGTATTCCTGCGTCCTAAAAAAAGAACATAAATATGTGATATCATATTTTTTACGACCCCTTTAAGACTATATTTTGTATGTGTATATTATGACAACAAAGTATTTTAAGAGACGTTTTTTTGAGACAAGGAACCCTAAAAAGAGTCATGTATGTGAAATTGTTCGGAGGATAGGAAATACAGACGATTACTAACGCTCAAATTACGCCTAAGTGCTAACATGAAGTTGGATTTACGACCACTACTACGTTACGACCATTGGGAGCTTTACGCCTTGTGACTGCGATGTACTCAATGGTGTTCTTTTATCTGTTGTCTTAGCGTAATTTGTTTTTAATGTAGCTGTTTATTACTGTAATTAAACTAGTTGTGTCTGCAGCTACGCCAACGCTGAATAATGGATTAATCGCAATCCTTTAGGATTATCACTTTTATTCGGAAAAAGTATCCTTATTGATTGATTGATTCGTTTTTGACAAATGAAAAGGTTGCGTCTTATGATTCAGAACCATTAACAGATAAGTCTGTTATTAAAATATACCTAGTCACAGTAATAGTAAATGCAAAAACCTTTCAAAGTTTGTTACAAGGATTTCAGAATTACTGATCGTTAGAAGTTTTTTATCGAAGCACAAAGCAGAAAATTAAACCATAATATGAAAATATTTCAAATAAAGATAAACTATCGCGGATAACTCAATGGAACCTATCATGAAAAGTTTGTTCAAAATAAGTCACCGACAACATAAATTCAACTTTAAGTCACCGACAACATAAATTCAACAAAATTTATATCGACTACATCTTTGCTTTAGCAGACAAAAGCATAACGAAAACAATATTTTACATTTGTTTTGAGTTAAGACATGAAACATAAAAGACAAAATCACGTAGTTTGTCACTCTGGTAGCGTGAGGTCATTTAATTTTGTGTTCTCCGTAACCGACGGTGGTTAGGTACCGTAATCCATCAAAGTCACGCTATATGTACAACGCATTTCAAACATTCAAAAGTTATTTCGTTCTAAGATTGTCTCACTACAAATGACTTTCAAATTAGTCATATGTCTAGGTTTTTTTTATTTTTTATCTATCTACTAAGGTTTAGGTACTTGGCGGGTCATTAAATTATTTCTAATATCGCTCATTAAATGCAAAAGGGACGCAATCCCAAATTTTATTTTTTTACAGGAGAGCCAAAACAAAATTTGAAAAACGAATTTATGTATTTTTTCAATATTTTTTAAAGATTATATATTAGTGTTATACATCATTGGATGCGTCTCTTTTTAATAGTTTTTTTACAAATACATACTTTTTTGTGGTTTTAATCTTTGTGGAAAAAATAACACAAATGTCTCTTTTGCATAAAACTTTTATTCCAAAATTAAGTGTCTTTTCTCAAAAAAATGCACACTTTCTACATAAATCAAGTTTTTTTAAATGGTAATCCTAAAAAACAAAACAACATTAGGCTTCTTAGAGCAAGAGGTTCAGACTTTGAGACAAGCATAATTGATTACTTTTAAATTAAAAAAAAAAACAGCAATTTATTTTTATTTATATAGATTACTATATTGTCAGTATACATAATAACACAATAATACTACACTTAACTTTCTATTGACCTCAAAGATGCCTGATCACCTGATGTTAAACAACTAGGCGGTCTAAGATGGAGCGCGCTTGCTTAGGAAAAGCCCGTTAATTCTGGCCTTGAAGAGCCCCAAGTTGTATTGTGTATCTCCACTGTATACGGATGGAATCCCTGACTGAGTCTAGTAGTTCGATGATGGAACGGAGCTGGTGGAACCAAATCGTGCAGCTGAGCAGCACACTCACCAAAGTTGAGTCTGTAAAATACGGAGAGGCAAGCAATCCTCCTACGATGATCGAGGCTCTGCAGGCTCTCGACCAAAGTATCGTCACCGACAAGCCTCTTCGCACGCCGCTCAATAGAGTCCAAAGCAGCCAGCTAGTATCGAGCAAAACCATCCCAAAGATGGCAGCAATATTCCATGCAACTTGAACATGCGGAACAGCTCCTAAACCTCTACAGAGCGTAGAGGTTTAGGAGCTGTTCCGCAGTGAAGTAGCGCCTGACTCTGGAAAGGATTCCGAGCTTTTTAGAGGCAGATGCTGCTACAGACTTATGTAGCTCCCAAAGTTAAGGTTGGAAGATAATTCCATACCAAGGAGCTGTAGTCGGTCAGATAAAGGGACAGATACGCCACGAAAAGATTGAGCCAACTCAAATGCGCTCTTTTTGGTGGAAAACAGACACGCCTGCGTTTTGGTGGGGTTAAAGCTGACCAAATTGGCATCTCCCCAGTCTGAGACAACTTGGAGAGACTGATTTAACATTGATATCACAAGTATAAGAATTATTCTTGCTCTGATAGTCATTCTGTAAATAAGCAAAGCATTGTATGATAATAAATATTGTTTGTTTTATAAATATTAAGCAACAACTTAAGATTTTAATAAAATTTACTAAGTTTTAATGTAATAAAAAGTAAAAATCAATACAAATTGATATGTAAATTAAAAATATTAGTTTTGACTAAAACAGATACATATTCAAAAGTATTACTAATTCATAAAATTATTATAAGAGACATACATACGCGTGCATAATTCTGTACAAAATAGACGTATTCCAAAAGTAACGCTTTTGCATACAAGAAATCGGACATTTCCATGCTTTATTCTATTCGAAACAGAAGTAAACTTAAATGCGACTTCTTTGCTTTATTTTTGCAACGTATTCCAAAAATAACACTTATGCATAAAACAATAGGAAGGGATTTTCATGCATTATTTCATTCAAAATGGAAGTAAATCAAAATGCAGCTTTTTTGCTTCAGATTCACAACGATAAATTTTATGACTTTTTATGCAAAGTGGCCTTTATTCCAAAAGTATCACTTATGCTTAAAACAATACTAGGCATATCGGTGCGTTATTTTATTCAAAACAGAAGTAAACCAAAAAGCGGCTACTTTGCTCTAGTAATACAACGATCACTTACGTGATTTTTTGTGCAAAGTAGTAGCAATCCAAAATGTGGCCCTTTTGTCTATAAAAACTCGCTCCGGTCGGGTCGCAACTCACAATATGGCGCTTTTGCACTGAAATTACTGGTCAAACCGCGTTAATGCAAAAGAGGCGCCCTCACTGTTTTTCAATTATAACAGCTAAAATTGCAGGAGTCTTCATTACACTATAAAATATCGAGTGCTTAGATCACATTTTTGTAATAAAACTGGTTTGCTGATTTTTTGTTTTGCGGCCCTTTTGCATTTAAGGAGCGATATGTTTAAGTGTAATGATGGCTGACACCACAGAACAAGAAAATTTTCTTTTCTTTTCTATGGCTGACACATACGTCGTACTTGTGAATAGAAGCCACTTTTAGGGACTGGTCGGTTGGGACCAAATTTATTTCACAGAAAACTGTATTACTTAGTACCTATACCTATTATAGTATTTTAAATATGAATTTTGTATTAATAAATGCTGTAAAAATGTTGACGATTGCAAAGAGGATGGTTTTTCTCGATAGACGATAACTTTCCAAATCGGTGGAAGAATCAATCTTGCATTGATAATATAATGGACGAGACAATATAAGTGCACCTCGGAAACCTACATGAATAGGAAGGATATTTTGATATTGATTTTGTACTAATAAATTACCTTTCACCGAAGCCCGCCAAAGCCTCCAATACTGCTTCGTTGAAATTGAAATACGTGCTGGTCTATCTGATTTGCAAATTTGAATATTGAACTAGAAAGTACCTTTTGAAGACACTGAGATACATTAATTATTGTGCGTATCGTTTACCTTTGATGGTTTAATTAAGTCAGTCGGTGGTTTGGACAGTTCAATTTGACGTACAAAGCTGACAGAAATAACCTTCAATTAACTAAGACGTTCTGTGCATTTGTAATTTAATCCTTCTAGCCCCGGAACACCAGACACAATAGAAAATCTATTGTTAAGCGGCACGCGAGTGCCGGTTCGGCGTTGAGTGGTTAACATAAGAAATGTAAAGGCAAAAAAAAGCTGAAATGAAGTTTTTTCTTAAATGTAAGTAATTATGGAACAACATGTTTCATTAAAATGTATAATATACACAAATCCAAGATTTCAATATGCAAGCTATTGCCTGCTAGTAAAGCCTTCGAGGCAGACAAAGGTTATAAATTGAAAAGACGAATGAAAAGAAATACAAACGAGTGGAATAGATTAAATGGTTTAATCGGACATTTGCATGTTACGCACTTTTTAAAAAAGCGAAGAAAATTAACCTAACGGTCGTTAGGATTTCATCAAATGCCGCACCAATTTACATAACTACCCACCCTTTATTGTTTTTTAAATTAAAATTTTATGTAGGAGGGCTGTGAAAGGCTGATTGAGATTTTCATTATGTTTGTACTTAGACTATATTTTAACTTTAGTAGGTAATTGTTTTTGTCCCGCTATGCACACAGATTTGTTGATGGGTTTAGAAATAATCAAAAGACTTGAGGATTCTTAAGTAGGGGTACCCGGGGATGGGCTGGTCAATAGCCACAAGGCTGGCACCGGCTCGTCCCAATCGGATGTGAAAGGGAAACCAGGCGAGCCCCATACTTAACTTTTTACTGAAGTAACGTACTTAAAAGTACGTACTTATAGTAACGTAAAAATGTACTTCAGCGACTCAGAAGTTAACGCTATTACTACTGTTTGACAAACCAAACTTTAATTTCAAAACTAAAATCTGCATTACACATCTTATACAGGGTGACATTGAAGTCGTTAGCATCCTTTTAAAAATAAGAACATACTCATGATATAGAGTCCTTTCCCCAAATATGAAGCAAATCCAAGATATAAAATTATGTTGTTAAAAGACCTTAAAAATTATTCAAATAATATCAGGCTTGTATGCCTGAAACTACTTCATTGGCCACCTGACAAAGCGGGCTCTGCTATAACATGAATTTATTCAAGTTCGGGTGCGGAATTCACCTAAACAAACAATGTCACCCATGCTTTATACACGCTTTGCACGCGACCCTGCGCCCGCGCCGACGCCGGGCACCACCCCTTTTCACGTAAAAACATACCTTCATATGAGTACATTAATGGGCCAAATGGATGCCAATGACTTTAAAATCATGTTTATATTCCGTAATTGGTATATTTCTATAAAGCTTTAATTTTGACATTTATAACATTACATTATACATTTGCAATTTCTGTATGCATGAATAAAGCATCTTTGCATCTTCGCCTGTAGTTCCACATTATATTAAGTATGTTAAATGTTGTGTATAAATCTTTTTGAAGAGGAATGCTTATGCATACTCTTGCAGGTCGGGGAAATGACGAGGTTATGTTTCTCGGAAATAACCACTATAACAAACAGGTGTGCTAGTATGCTTTGAGAGATGCGTCAAAGATGTGCGTTCGCATTAGGAAGCGACGCCTTGACGTACCTACTCCATTTACTCGTACTATAGAAGCTACATACGCAGATAACTCAAAATACATTCGTGCGCTTTCTGCGCTGAGCAACGCTTTTTACACTAACACACTTAATGTCAACACCAAAAATGGACCAAAGCGCGGAAGCGGGAGCGGTAGCGTACGCAGGCGCACGGGCGGTCACCGCTTGGTAGGATCGCACCGCTTCGTGACGGCCCGTGACGACAACGCGACGTGAAGGAAGCGTGCGCTTAAGCTGCCGCTCCTGCTACCGCTCTCCCTTCCGCGAAATTCGAGGCAGAGGAGGCCATAGGGTCTGTGGCAAAATTATTTTATTAAAAAAATACATAATAGCCCTTTAGGGTGAGGGTGACTGGCTCAATGGGTACTATGCTCTATTTAGCCAGTCAACCTTATATTTGGACCTCACTTCCGCTTACCATCAGGTGGAGTGAGGTCATCCTGACTGCTTCCATATAAAAAAAAACATTCTTGCAAGAGTTTTTACCACTCAGGCCTCTATGATACTACTAGAAAGAAGATCACAGTTCACTAAAATACTCTATCAGTTGTTCTATAGACCAGGTGCGACTTACATTTTGGTCTGGTTGGGAGTGGGACGTTATGAAAGGGCCTACAACAGGTGGCAGCCAGAATTGAAGGCAATTCTGTTGATATTGTAACAGGTCCTTGGCTGTATAATATGAACAGGCTACACTTGATCATTTCGCATGAAGACCTGAGGACGCTACTGCACATTATTGCTGACGAAATATTTTTTTATGATATAGACCGTGGTGAGAGCCTACTAATTAAACGGGACTGTCATCCAATCAAAATGCGTATTCGTGCATTGTTTGAAGGAATCTTTAACAATGAAAAGGAACACAAATGTCGGTAATGGCTTTCACTTTTCAATGGCAAGGCAAAGATATGAGCTACCAAACTTTTTGGCGCGTGAGGGAATACTCGCGTCGTCTCGAAGTTATATATTTTATCCTGTATATTATATTAACACTGGAATGGGACGAACTGATAAAGCTTTTTGTTACTGTTTACCCTTTAGGCACAAGCCCGACTATTTAACGTTAGCTATTATTATAACATCAGCCTGATAAGTATATAAACACACGGCTGTATATTTTGATCAAATTATTGTATACAATAATTTTATTTTATATAAAAAATGATGCCTTGCTTTATTTGAAAATGAAAAAAAGATTTAAGTCATTTTACTTGCATTTAACAGATAAAATATGACACACTCACTAACAGCCGTGAAAAGGCTCTTATGATAATTTCGTTCAAACAAAGGTTAAGTACAACTGTGTCAGAGCGTCTTAAAGGTCGAAATACTGTACTACTAAAAGCTCTCAATGTTCGCCTCAGCTCACAAGGTAGGAAAAGTAGCCTTCTTAAACCTTCTAAGAAGGAAGCTTCACTTCAGAAAACTCTTCCAAATATTTGGCATTCCATTTGGACAGGTACCGATGATGTCGGTCTAATATATTGATGTCACCAAAAACCTATATTGCGATTCACAGAAGATCTAAACTCATGTCTAGTGAAAGCAAATTATGTACAATGTACAATAACAATATTTTATAATTGTGCCTTTTTTTTAAACTCGAAAAAGCACCCACTAAAATGTGCAATGTCAAAGATAAAACATCTTATAATTATGTAAGCAATATCTTTGCCAGTATTGTATCTTTCTTTCTTATAGATACAAATTACCATCGTTGCGTCGTTACATATCTATTGTTTAAAATACATATAATTTCTGTACAGTACTTAATTCTATAAAATAAAAATAATCGCAGAAATGTGTCTAAGCGCATAACTTCAGAACGACTGCTAGATATTAATTACATTAATTATTAAAACAGTCATGTAAGTTTGCGGATGGCCTTGTATTACTCGTATAAAATTAGACTACCCATAAATTACACAAATCATACATACGTATTACGTATAACATAATTTATTATTAAGCTTCAGAACAATAGCATGAAATATTTCTTTTTTGTTTGTTTCTGTCAGCTCAGTTTGCATCTGTTTTTTTTACAATACCCGTAAAGCCGAAGTAGGTATCTAGTGGAGATTAAATAAAAGACCGATTTTATTGAGCCTTAATTCACATCGGAATATTGGGACAAAGCAATAGATCTTTTTATTCAACAGTATCCATTCAATATTATAAAATGTGCCTAAAGTTATTTTTGGCCTGCAAAAACCATATCAAGCTTAAATAAAAATTGAATCCATTAGCCTTATATTTTTCCCTTAAATAATTCTTTAGCAATAGAATAGGTAATATGAAGCCAGTTAACACTCACATTGTTAACGTTTCAGAAAATCCCATTTAAAATCAGACACATTTCAGAATGTCTGAAATTCAATATGTTTCCCGTTCAGTCGAGAGAAATATCTAAACGTGAATGCATATCAAGGGAACATTCAATCTGATTGAACGGTAAAACATATCAAAGTTTCCGCAGAAGCTTGATTCATAAAGTATCATTGCTGGTACACATGCCAGTTTTGGTTAATATTTCGAACGCTGTTTCGGTTTGTACTCTAAGGCCTCGGCCTCGAATTTCGCGGGCAGCGGGGCGGCAGCGGCAGCGGCGAGATGTTTTGTATAGCATCCCAATAGACCCGTTCTCGAATACAGCAGGGTGGGAGCGGGAGCGGCCGCGCACGCAGGCGCACTGCGGATCACAGCTTGACAGCATCGTACTGCTCTTGACGGCCCGCGTCAAGCGATGACTAGAGTGCGCCTGCGTGCGCTGCCGCTGCTGCTACTGCCCCGCTGCCGCGAAATTCGAGGCCGAGGCCTAAAGGTTGACTTCCCGAAAAAGTTGGGGTTTCAAAAGTTAAGTAACTGTGGTTAGTCTTTACTGTGATAGGTGGCCAAATATTTTATACGGAATTTCTTTAATATTTCAGCGCGTTAGGCCGTTTATCCCATAATCATATACTGCAAAAAGACTATCTCTGAAGAACTTTGACTTTGCTACATTTTATATATTTGCGACCTAATGTTCACACGAGTCTGAGATATAAAAAAGTTTTTGTTTCATTACTTTTCGCACTAAAAAATATTACGGCACTGTGACTAGAAACAACGTTACACACGGGCTTTCGTGACAACTATGAAACTAACTATTCATGTACTGTGTCATAAATCAACGTTAGGTACATCTTCCTTCCTCTATCATGCGTAAAGTTAAATCTTCTTTGTAAGATAGATATTTCGCAGATACAGAGGTCTGCGAGAAGGGAAATTACCCTTTATATCGATTGCAGGGCAAGTAATTGAGTTCAATACTTTGACCGGTTTGCTTCGCACTTTGGGAAACTTCAGTAAATTAACATTGTCTTTGACACGACATTTGCCAATAATCTTGAATAGCTAACATAAATATATGTCATCATGTCTTTTTATACAGGTTTTTATGTTCTTATTTTACATAATAATGGTTTAATGGTTATCTCAATTACTGATTGGCTCGATAGCGCATTTGGGTCAAAATTTACGAGGTCCAAATTTGCGGTCACACGCCTTACATTCCGATGATATAGAACGCACAGCCTAAAATCTTTTTTATATGATTGTTTGTTAATTTAGCTATTAGGCCGTCGGAAATAGACATTTAATTCGAAAAGTGTGATGTAGTTCTGCATTTTTGATATGTTGTATGGGTCTATTAGGGTAGTGTGAATTCCAATTTGCAACTTCGGAAAACCTGTGGAAACCGAGAAAATCGAGAAAATCTTCGAAATTTTGGGACTTTTTTTACTATTTGCTCGCCAGGGCCAAAACTATGCTTTTATTGCGAATGATGTTTTCTACACTTATAAACTGTATTAAATTACTTGCAATTTAAGCCTAATAGCAACGCTATTGACTCCATAGCAGCCAAGCTGTGGCACTTTTAAGATGACCAATATTTGTCGAAATAAGAAATTTTCAGGATACTCCCACTTATTTCGTGAAATATTGGCAAAACCACTTGGCCTTTGAAGAAAGGTCACTGAAAATATTTTGTAGTACATTTATTTAACTTTTATTAAAGCACAAAACGAAGTCTGTGGGACTAGCTGTTCCCTCACAATCTCAAAAAAACGAAAAGAAGGTAAATGGGTTATAGAAACAAAAGACTATTATATTGGGTAATTGGAAATTAGACAGGAATTTTATACATAGTAGTGGGTGGAGGTCATTTGCGATCTGACTGCATGCCCTCTACATTCCTTTTTGCATTTGCAGGGTTTCATTTTTAGACAGTCGCAGTTTTTTCGGTTAATCATCATTGATTTTATGTTTTTCCTAGAAATTAGATTCCAAATGAAACTTCAAGCGAGCCTAAACGATCGCAAATGACCTCCATCCATTACTATTTATAACATTCCTGTCTAATTTCCAATTACCCAATATAATAGTCTTTTGTTTCTATAACCCATTTTACCTTCTTTTCGTTTTTTTGAGATTGTGAGGGAACAGCTAGTCTCACAGACTTCATTTTGTGCTCTAATAAAAGTTAAATAAATGTACTACAAAATATTTTCAGTGACCTTTCTTCATAGGCCAAGTAGGTTTGCCAATATTTCACGAAATAAGTGGGAGTATCTTGAAAATTTCTTATTTCGACAAATATTGGTCATCTTCAAAGTGCCATAGCTTGGCTCCTATGAAGTCAATAGCGGTGCTTTTAGGCTCAAATAAAAGTTAAATAAATGTACTACAAAATATTTTCAGTGACCTTTCTTCATAGGCCAAGTGGTTTTGCCAATATTTCACGAAATAAGTGGGAGTATCCTGAAAATTTCTTATTTCGACAAATATTGGTCATCTTCAAAGTGCCATAGCTTGGCTCCTAAAGAGACAATAGCGCTGTTATTAGGCTCAATTTACAAGTAATTAGATACAGTTTATAAGTGTTAAAACATCATTCGCAATAAAAGCATAGTTTTGGCCCTGGAGAGCAAATAGTAAAAAAAGTCCCAAAATTTCGAAGATTTTCTCGATTTTCTCAGTTTCCACAGGTTTTCCGAAGTTGCAAATTGGAATTCATACTACCCTACTGGACGCTTACAACATACCAAAAATGCAGAACTACATCACGCTTTGCGAATTTAATGTCTTTATACGACGGCCTATTTTGTCTCTAACCCATTTTACCTTCTATTAGATTTTTTGAGTGAACTACTAGTCTCACAGATTTCGTTTTGGGCGTTAATAAAAGTTAAATAAATGTACTACAAAATATTTTCAGTGACCTTTCTTCGTGAAGCTAGTGGTTTTGCCAATTATTCGAGAAATAAGTAAGTAAAACCTGAAATTTTCTATTTTCGAGAAATATTGGTCATCTTCGAAGTGCCATAGCTTGACTCCTTTGAAGCCAATAGAGCTGTGATTGGCCTCCAATTGTAGGTACTTTAATACAGTTTATGAGTGTAGAGAACATTGTTCACAAAAAATGCATAGTTTTGGCCCTGGAGAGCAAATAGATAAAAAAGTCCCAAAATTTCGAAGATTTTCTCGATTTTCTCAGTTTCCACAAGTTTTTCGAAGTTGCAAATTTGAAATCACATTACTCTAACGGACCCATACAACATACCAAAAATGCAGAACTACATCACGCTTTTCGAATTTAGCCCCTTATTTTGTCTATTTCCGACGGCCTATATCTAGAATTCATAATTTTATTATAATATTTCAGAAAACGTTAAACAAAACTTTCAATCGAAACCTAAAATCGGGGTCAAAATAGCGTTCTTCGCGTGGTCACACTCTGCTCTTCCATAATTCAAAAGCTTGTAGCATTTTATTTACCTGGACAATGTCGTACTTTTTACCTATGAAAATGAGCCTGATAAACCATAGTTTAATATTAAATACTAAACTACACACATATTTAAACAAAAACATTTACGAAATAAGCATTTTGTCTTGGTCACACGATTTCGCAATTTTCGAGCGCGCGGTTAAAAACGACTCACACGCCGCAACAAAGCTACCTACGACCTTGCAAACTTACCGCCCACTCGCCAGTTGTGCCGGGGCAAGTGAAGAGAGAGGACAGGCAACTCATCGTCGTTCGAGGAATAAACTAGAAGTGCTTAATTTTTGAGTCATATATTTTTCTATCGTCCCAGGTCACTCAGGTGGGCATATGAAATGGGTGTTAGGATAACATTATCAATCAGTAATAACTATTATTATGTCGTAAATATAATCGAGATTTTAGATTATAATAAAGAAAAGGAATTTAATGCACAGTTTAGCCAGAAATTGTAAAAATGTCCTATTTTCGGTCACTTTAGTGGCGTCACTTGAGTGGCATTTTGTCCACTGAAGTGACATTTTGCGCCACTCAAGTGACTTGTCTTATAACATAAACAAAATTAATTAGAAAAAAGCCTAATTAATGTTAAATAATTCATATAAAACAATATTTATGAAGCGTATAGTGATAAGCTAGTCTAAAAGTATATGAATTCTTGATTTAATTATCAAAACTGATCTAATCTAATTTTGAACTAATTGGTTTCGTATTTCAAACAGATCAGTAACGATACTTTACCGCTTCCGTGGTGTAGTGCTTATAGCGTTCGGCTCACGATCCGGAGTTCTCGGGTTCAATTCCCGGAGGGGTCCGCCATACATTGTAAAAAAATATTTATGAGTGTTTACTCAGTTTCGTTAGGACATTGCAGGCTGAATCACCTATTATTAAAAAAAAGTAGACGATTCCGTGCTTTGGAGAGTACGTAATATTTATATCGGTCCCGGTATTTGAAGGTCTATATCTATAATCTATAATGAACACGGCTGATCCCGGAAGGGTAGGCTAGGCAGAGACCACGTCATTCTACTCGATACGATTTACATACTTCCCTTGCTTCCTCAACTTTAAGTAAAAGTATCTTTCATACACGCTCGTCGGTTTAGGGTACTTTTTACCTAGCCTTTATTAAGAACATCCTGAATTGGATCTAGGTATGTTCGCTTAGGCCTTCACTTTTCAATATTCCACTCATACCTTGTTTATCACTTTTGTTAGTCTCTTTCCATTCATCTTCTGTACATGTCCAAACCATCTTAACATTTTTTCCCGATCTTAGGCACTACAACTTCTTTCACACCTTTCCCTTATAACACTATTTCTTATCCTGTCACTCAACTTTGCTCCAAACAAACTTTAGCCCTCTCATTTCTACTCGATTTATTCTACTCTCGTGCTTCCTCTGCCGCACCCAACTTTCACTACCGTACATAATTGTTGGCTCCAGCACTCTATGCACAGCCAGACGAGCCTTTTTGAGACTCTCCAACTGCTCATAATGCTTTTATGAGCAAAGCACGATTTGACATGTTTCCAGCATTCGGCAAGCGGTAGGTTTGAAAGGTTCAGTTAAATACAATTTAATCAGGCGATGGGCCAACAACTTGTCACTACAGCCATAATATAAATCTATCTGAAATAACCCTCCAAACCTGTCAATCGTGGCGGACTTACCTTTGTTTATCTGCTTAACCTATCAGGGTTACCATTATGATAATGCCCTGAGAAGATTTTTATTTTATTTTTGTTAAATTATTCATTGCACTTGGTATAAGATTTTTATTTTGCATAGCCAACCACGGTGCCTTATTTTGTTAATGTCTTTGTTAGTATTTTGTTAATTAGGGGACAATAATTATGATACACTAAAGGGAATTTGCCATTTAATTTTAGATTGTTAAGTAAACAAAAAATTGTTATACGCGCTACAATTTGAAGATTTTTGATTTTTGTCTTACAGTATTTCTGATTGTGTTTACCCGCATCTAAATTAAAGATTTTTATATTATACTTTTGTTTTTTTGTTAATTTTAATGTGTTGTTGGTAATTGTGTAAAATTACCAACCTTACTACGATTTTAATACTCTTTTTGATTACTTTCTCTCATAATATTTAACTGGTCACTTGAGTGGCGCAACATGTCACGTTTAGTGGCGTCAAAGTTTTCAAAAAATAATTCCGGTGAAACCTGTGGTTAGATTTGGCTATTTTTTTGTAGTTAAACTTCTGTTGATCTCTTCATTATTCTCCAATATAAAACAATGCCAAAAACGGACAAAAAAAATTCGCCACTAAAGTGACCCGAAGAATCATTTCTGAATTTTGACCCATTTGGCTATGACCCTGCCATTGTATACCAGCCCCCCTAGACAAGCGGCATTTATGACGTTCGTTATAGCTCAATTTGCGATAGCGAATGTCAAATCCCATACTTTCAACACGTGATTTTTCTATGGCATCTGTCAAATCCATACAAATTGGACTTAGCGAAATTCGCCAGCTATGAAGCAATGTCATCTTGTCTAAGCCCCCAGGTGTCGTGGTTACGAATCCTACCGACGACAAACACTCATGCGATGAACATTTGTGTTAGTCTGTGTCAGGATTTTAGTTAGTTCAGCTTATTCTATTTGTATTCGTGTTACATTCGAGTCATTCGATAGATATTTATTGATAAATTGATTTTTATCTTGGGGAAAACCTCTTTTCCCGGTCGTATTATGAATGACAAGAATTTGCCACGTCATCACCAGAAAGCAAAGAGAGGAACCCCAAAGTAGATTATTTAAACATTTACAGCAATATCAACTAAACCCTCTTCTCTCCCAGGGAATTCTCTACCCTTTCATTATACTACCTGATTGCACCAGCCCTTATTCCGTAGAGTGACGTGTACGATATCTCACTTACTCTCTTTTTCTCGAAAGTCTACCATCCAAATCACCCAACACATCATTCTAACTTCACAGATCCTCTAAAAGTTATCGCGTCACAAAAACAACTTAAGTGTCGTACATATACGCTAGCTCGTTTTCAAAAGAACTAATTTGAATCCAATACAGAACTAGGAAAGCAAAACAAAGTGATACGTCACATGCGTCCTGCCCCGAGACAGATTGACTTTCCTGTGCTCCATTTACTTCCAATCAAAGTCATGGATGTGTCGTTTTGACAGTTTAAATAGAGAGCCTTGTTCAAACAAGATCAAAAGGTTACCCTAAAAGGTGTAAAGGTCAACAGAAACATATCCCGCCGGCCCGCCACGAGCCGATAAAACATTTTAACCCGATTGAAAAACACCCTGACATATTGGCGCTACGTTTTGTTTGGATTGATTCTATTTGACGCATTTTGGCACAGTTTAGCATAATGTAAATGGGTTTTACTTTATGATACCCATTAATAAAAATAGTTATCCCGTATTTGTATTATTTTGTCATCTAACTCCTAAACGGCTTGAACAATTCTGAGAGATTTGAAAACATTGGACTCTGTTTATTTATTCTGTACTAGTCTAGTAGTCTGAGAAAAGAACAAGATGAGTAAATACTAACATAGAAGTACTAGTTTAAGTGACAATTAAATATTATTATAAGTGACATGAGATTCAAATAAGCAACTTATTCAGAGTTTATAATTAAGAGTGCATTCCATATGACCTATTAATTATGTTAATAATATTAGTTGAAGCTAACTACATAGTTATTGGTAATGCGAATATCCGAAACATCATCTGATTTATTTGCAATGCTAACCCTAAACCACCGACTGTCAATCATAAAATAATAATTCTAAACGTAATACTATAGATTTGAATCTATTAAGTGCCTGTAAACTTTTGTTGGACCGCTATTTCCGTCTTGCCAAGTGTTAGTTAAGTTTATTTCGTGACCATGAGTTCTTAGGATCCTACGCATTAAATGATTAACGGTAAACTATGAATTTAAATCAAGTTTGTTTAATTATCGATCGATATGGTTCTGAGGCGTCCGTATTAATTGGTGAAAACATCGTGTATTAATTAAAGATAATTGTAGAAAAGTTTAAAAACAAATAGGTAATTGTGTCACAGAATACATAATAAACTAGGCACTAATGTATGTAGGTATATTGCAAATGAAAGAATGTAGGTATATCTTTTTTTCCTATAGTTTATTAACGCGCCATTAATGCTCTTAAATTAAAATAATGAATGTAGTTTGGTTTGCATTTTTAATTTTTAAAATAACATTTATAGTTTCATTACGTTTAGATTCTTATGTACAGTGGATAAGGCTCCTTTTGAAACCGACGCACATTTATTATTGTCGGTTGATTGACTTCTGGATGCTTTGGTTCCCTCGTTTATTTTGATTCGTATAATAATTAATTCACTTAAATTGGGTTCAGTTAAATGTTTGTGACGTGACGAATATTTTAAAATAAATTTATTTTCTACAGTGTTTCCGAAAATTCCTCGTTATAAAGTGATTCCTAAAATACATAAAAACTGGTAAAGGTAATCAAGGACAAAACAAAAAAAATGGAAATTCCTTTTCTTTGGTATATTAAATATTACTTTTTTAAGTCATTTCATATTAGAGAAAACAAGATTTATCATTTGCAATTGGTTCGGTGCCTCTCGGGCTTAAACCAAGCATTAAAGGGTTAAGTGAGCCCAGCTGTGCTAATGAGTAGATACTTTTGAAATGAATACTGAATTGGTGTGGTCTGGAATTATTCAGATTGTCTATTCGACAGTTTTGGAATTCACATGTAAAATGTAAAAAGAAACATTAAGTTTATCTGTACACTGAACGTTATTTATTTATTCACTTACCAACATTTGTTTACACTAAAACGTAGGTGATAAAATTACTTAGATCTAAGCTAAGTATAACAAATTACAGGTATTATCTGACCGAACCATTATTTTAATACCTTTAATTTAAGTGAATTCCTTACAGTCTTAACTTAAAGTTTAATATAAGTATACATTTTAATTGTAAACATAAATAAAAATAATATGTAGAGGATCAAAGTAACAATGAGACTAATTAAACAATAAAAGTAAATTAGTCACTAACTTAGAGACGTACTCGTATTTATAATGGCAAACTTTAGATTTTCTTAAATATCTCAAAATTTTATTTCCACTAACTTCTAAATAATATTAAGATGCACTGTATAAAACAGTCTTTTGAACCAGGTGAATGCATTACTTTAATAACTAATATGCATTTAAAAGAGCTCGCTGAATTTCTGTTTACCAACATTCATGTAATGAACATTTCTGATTAAACTGTATGCACATTGCACAATTTAGTATCCTTGCTATATTACAAGAACGTGCCCTTTTTGATGATGATTTGATTTTCTAATCACTCTGCAGACTTGGTGCACCTGTTCTATAGTCGCGTGTTCCTTCCTGAAGCCAAACTGATGTTCGGGAATGAGTGACTTCTCTTCGTGCTCTTAGCGTAGCGTAGCTCGTAGCTTTAAAATTATAAGAGTAAATTGCATGTCGAGTAATATTTATGTAAGTTATGAGTCATTATTTCACTTAATCAGTCTTTCTCTTCTTCCTTTTTTTTCGTAGTATAATTTGTAATTAGTTCAGACACTTAAAGTTATGCTATCAGTTGTGCATATTGATTCTTTAAAAGGCATACAAAGGTTTTGCTTGGTAGGTTTTTTCAAATTTTGAACAATCTTAATGTGTAGTCTTATCTTTCGTAACCAATCGTATTAATGGACAAAATACGAATACTATGCCGCTGAAGCTTTATTTGCAAGCCTCATAAGTGATTCCTTCTACATCTAGCCGTAGATATATCAGTAATATGGAAAAGGCATTGTAAGAAACTTCCGACAAAATCTCGTGCAGGTAATCTACTGCAATAGGGACATTCATCACTTTGTACCAACTCGCACGATTGAGCCATATTGAAGGATATTGCGATAGGAAAGAAAGTGCTTACTGGGGAAATGTTTCTGAATTGGGAGGATGTCGATAATATTTCATCATTTTTTTTACAAAGTTTTTTTTTTCTGGGAAATAATTCTTTAAATACCATAAGCTCAAAAATACCTAATTGACTATTTTCTAATAAATTCAATCCAATCCAAATAGACAAATTAATGTACCTTGTTGTTATCCCACTGGAAATCAAAGATTTTATTTTCAACATGATTTACAATAATATTGTGTACCGTTCATATAGACTTAAAACCAAAATAAATGAATCGACTAATGATGTAGCATGGAGGATTATTTTAACTCATCCTGCGCAATAATTGCCCTTAATACTCTGCCAGACAAACATGGAATAAAACAAGTACTGGTTTTATCCTGTATGGCTCTTAATACAAGTACGTTGTTACTATAATAATATATTCTGTGGTACAAGGCAAAGCTTTAAATTTTACAAACAGCGGCCAATTTGACTCTCTTTTGGACGACTGGATGGTACAGTGGTTTAAGTACCGGGCCTATCGGGGTCCTGGGTTCAATTCCCTGGTCGAGCAAAATTTGTGGGGGGGTTTTCGGACACAATTTGGGTTTATGATCATCAATCCACATTTGGCAAGCGTAATGATTAAGCTATTTATGATGGACGATGATTTCAATGATGGAGGCCTTTGCCATGCAGTGGGACATTGATTTACTTTACTTTTTTTTATCTTTTGGAAGGAACGGTTAAATTAGTAACTGGCAGAAAATTCCTGGATAGGTACAATATTTTACAAAAAAAAGATCTTGACAAATAACTATCGGTTTGTTTTCCTTGTCCCTTTGCACATATCGCGTGGTGCACGCACGCATTCATACCAACATACCAACGGTCTACATGAAATCTTGGTCACATAGTTAAATGATTCGTAAGTCGGAAGCGTTCAGGAATCTCTGATAGGAAATTTTATGAGGAATGCTTGGAACGAAGGTCCTTTTTGCACGATAACTTCGGTCTAAAAGTGTGTATGTGGACCCCATTCTAGGTTTTTAAATCATCATTTCCATAACGCTTACTTTTGATGTAATTTAAAGGATAACGTTGCAGTGGTCTTATGGTGATATTTAAGTTTAAGTTGACCAGTTCCGTTTAGTTTACAAAGCCATGCAACAGTATGTCAAAGCTTAAGCGCACTGTTAATTCATAATTAATACCTACGGTACCTTTTGCTTCGCTTGTGCTGTCGAATAATATGTATATGCCTTTTGAGTTGGATTGGGACACGTATACTTCGTTTTATTTAGCATTAGAAGTTAAAAAAACAAAGAACGAGATGGGCAAAAACAAGATGGCTTAAACACTCGCCAGCCTTTGCCAGGCCTTTGCCAGGCCTTTGCCACAGAATATATAATAGCCTTTGCCCTGGAGTGACATAATTATTAAAAAGGTAAACTATACTACTGCAAAATGAACATAGTAATTTAAAGTATATTTTTCTAAAAATTTCGAAAAAAAAGCGCTCGTGGTTGTTAAACTAATAGAATTAAACATTCCCGTAGTAAGATGTTATTACTTTTAACCATTGATAGTGTATTAAAAAAGAGGTAGATACCGCACCAGCACTCGAAAAATGCTCTGCTCATATTGTGTCAATTGACACAATTTCAATAAGAACCAACATCCTTTATTTCAGATAAGAATTGTGGCTCGGACTCTAGTTATCTCTTTCGTGTAACGTTATGATCCTTTGCCTATGCCTTTCTCATTCAGATTTCGCATACACACGTGTATATTTATAGCGTATGTACGTGTTTGAATGTGTAGCTCGACAGATCAAATTCTAATCTCCGTGCTTTAAAGGATGGCATATCTACCAAATGTTATGCAATAAAAACTTTGACTTTGACTTTACCTCTTTTTTAATACACTATCAATGCTTTTTTTGAACTTTGACTGTGAATTACTGTTGTGCGTATATTAAATGTTTTCCTCCAATAAAATTGACTTTGCCTTGAGCAAACGACGTCTGTCTCCAGAAACTAAATGGAGTAAGAAATTTCCCATGGAATCCATTACCCTCATTTTGGGCATAAATGTCGTAATGTAAGTGTTATTGTTGGCCATTGCTCTCGCTAATTTCGGACTGTAGTTTCACAAGTTGCGATATTATTAGAATGGAGGGCTTCGTCTACCTAAGGCTTGGTTACGTCACCTCCGCAGGTTCTATTAGTAGATTTCTATCCTATTATAATATCGAAATCATAACATCTCGACTTGACTAAGTCGGCGTGGGTTTTAAAGCTGATAATAATTGCTTAAAATCAACTAATTAATAGGTACTTTGCTGGATACAAAAAACCCAGAAAACATACCCTTTAAAGACATAATCTTCGTCAAATCAATCAACGAAATATGTGCACGTTATAAACGCACACTTTGCGAGAAACGAAATTAGGCAAATTATCTGAACCAAACTGGTAAGAAACACAAAAATGTAAGTAAGATCCCACATATCGATCCGGCATTAGCCCCTGTTCTACTCAGCATTCTCAATCCGTTGCTCCTGGGAAAAATATTTACTTACTGGGCTCAGGAACGAATGAAAGACTAAAGTAATTAAAAGTTGCCTCCTACGGCGTAAGTAGAAGCGAACTGGGAAATTCTAATGTCTTTCCTCTACCTACGGTTTCCATACTCAAGGAAACGCTACAGATAAGATTAATGAAAACAAGACAATAAACAATGCGAACGGGAACGTTACCCACCAGATTCCATTTTTATTTCTTTCGTTAAAAAGGAAATAAGGGAAAAAGAAAATGAGTCATAAATCAGAAATATTGTAGGTACCTGGCTGGGGCGCTTAGAAATATAAGCCTATAAACATCCCAATGCCGAGCAAAGTCTTTCATCGTTAAAATCACGCCACCGGTGCAATTAAGTACAAAAAAGTTTCTATCACCACGCTTGTCAAATATACCACAGAATGTACCTAATCGACCTAATCAATAAAAAAGCTGAAGCATTTGATGAGCCTTTTGGTGTAATGGTTGATAAGTGTCATATTGCACCAGAGGTCGCGAGTTCAATCCCCGCACGGTACAAATATTTGTGTGCATACAAAATACAAAAATCTTTTTTTCAACAAACGAATTAAAGGTTACAGAGTTGTTTATTATTAATTTGTTGGAAGCTTTTATTACAATAATGATTTTCTATGGAACCTACACTAGAATGGAGTATGTGTTGTAGGTTCCAATACGATTAAACAAAAGAAATTGCCTCTTTTTTAGAATCTTAACTTTTGCTGTGTTTATAAATAAGAAATGTATACATTATTTTAAAGAAAGTATATACGTATCTTTTTCTTTCGGCTTGAGTGGTTTTATGTATTATGAATTTATTAACAAAAAAAGTAGTACTAGCTAAGTTTAGCTAGTAAAATAAAAGCTATCCCCATGTTTTGCGTGATCGCTTTACTAAGCAGTGAAACATGTCTACTCGTATTAGAGTAACGCAGTTTTAACTCGGCCCAGACTTCGACACAAATTACTTTGAACAGAAAATTTTCTTGTTCTGTGCTTTGAACGTACTTACTCGTTTCTATTATTAGAAATAATATTGTTCACAGTAAAAAGACTACACTAGATTACTTAATAGTTTCCTATAAAGGGACTAAAAGATATAATTTAACGCAACTTATCCTTGTAATTTAGGAAAAACAATGTATGAGAATTCGCAAAGAAAATAAACGAAATTGCGTAACAAAGTCAGTAAGTGAATGAAGCTCTTTTATTAAAGAAGACAACAGGAACTTATTTAGTAAAACGAGACCGTTGCTTACATTCCGTCCCAGAGCCTATTTACGAAGTACCTACACCGCATAATCTTGAGGCTGATTGGGACAAAAATCGTTGTTTTCCATGAACGAGCTTGGGTCTTTCAACCATTCATCAGAAACCTTTATTGGTAGCGAATATACACCGTTGAACTTTCGTGTTTTGTTTTCGAGACTTATTGGATTCCCTGACAGTGATCAGATTTGTAGTTGACGGTGTTATTTTGAACGCGGACTCTGAATATCATGTTCAAAAAAAGGATATTTCGATGCAGATATTACGCAGCCTGCGAGTTTGCTCTTGTTAGCGCCAGATTTTTACGTTATGAAATAATAGTCGAAACCGATTTTTTGTCTTTTAAAAACTTTAGTGGGCAATGCGAAAGTAGTACGCCTAAACTACTGAACTGATTTTGTTGAGTTTTGATACATTTATATTAGACGACCTTGGGAGTAAGGATTAACCAAGTATGTAGGTACATTATTGTTTATCCCGGGGTAATGATCAGTTCCCATTGCCATTGGACGAGCCATTTGGTATAATGGTCGAGTAGTCGACTATTACACCAGAGGTCGCGGGGCCGATCCCCGCACGGTACAAACATTTGTGTGCATGAGCATGTCTGTTTGTATCGGGCTGGGTGTTCCTATGTATAATATTTATGTATTCACAAAAAAGGAAATAAGTAATGTTGTCTGGCACCCGTAGCACAAGCTAATGCTTAGTTTGGGGCTTGATGGCACTGTGTGGATAATGTCCAGAGATATTTATTTATTAAATAATTATTTATTTAACTGGCGTCGAATTATCGACTGATGACCGGGTCCGTGAGCGTAGTGTGAAGCGTCCTGTGGCTAGATACAGGCGATATGCGCAAATTGCCTGCGGAGGCTGGAGGCGTGATAAATGGACTAGATTAAGTGACCCGCTTAGGAGCCCTGGAAGGCTGTAAGAAAACAGCAAAAATGCTAAGTCAAAATAGCAATGATGTTGTTCAACTGTACTCAATTGTCCTAATTTAACTTTGCATAACTAAATATATTGTATTCCTGTACATTTTTCATATAAAGCATAGCTTGAACAGGTGCCAAACAACGGAGAGACCTAACTTTTTCCTTTTTTATTAAAATATCACCCAGACCGATATTAAAACTGTTTGTACCTGAAACCACTTGGTTTAATAGCTAACTTCTGAACAAAATACGAAATCGGCCGTCAAAATGTTTGTCGAATATTAATTGTTATTGGAACTTTCTAAAATTTTCCCTTATTTGAAATTGCGTAGAATGTTGAATCGAATTTGAAATGTACTAAACGCATTGCACAACAACATAATAAATTATTTGTCGCTGAAGGACGAGCTCAGCTTAATTGAAACAATAATTTGGCGTACAGTCAAATGTCCTAGCCAACAAGCTGCTTAATTGAATAGAAACTTGTTTACGTATTAATTTATCGTTCTTTCAAAGATTTTCTCTCGCGTAAAGGCCGCATGCAACTCTTACAATGTTGGTATTGGGGAATGCATCACATAAAATATCTATGATAATCAATTCAGAAGCTTGCTTGACTCTAACGCACATTACGTCCTTTAAAATTTAACACTGTACATCAATAAAGTTGGAGAAATATGGGTCCAATATGCTTAAATACATATAATGCTAGCGGTCGACCTCGTTGTTTCACCCGCGCTTAATTTCATATTTCATTTATCCCCCCTACTCCCATCAAAGTATCCTATGTCTTTGTCTTTCATATACGCGTATATAGATTTGCAACATGTACCTAAAGGTAATGATGCGCTTATTTTAATTTGGCCACTGCTGCCTTTTTCATTCGTGTGAACTTTTTCGAAGTTACTGCGAACTTCGCTAAAAATACTTACTCGCCGCGCAACTTAAACAAAAGAGGAGATAATCGGTCTTCTCTCTGCATTTATTAACAAGATAAGCGTGAACACTGTGTATCCAACGTGTTCAAATTGCTCAAACTTGTACGAGTAAGCTTGATGACTTCGGAATTCCAGAGATTGTAACAAGGGTGTCAAGTTCAAATAACCTAAATACCAAGAACAGTGATATCGGAGGTATCTACATCAAGTTTACCACAAAACCGCTCGTCTTGGTAGGAAACTATTGGGTACGGATATTACTTCGATACACTACCGAACCCGTAGGTGAACTTGTTACATGTTACGTGTCTTAGTATTAATAGGTTAGTTTATGACGCTTGGCTTCTACGAGAATTTGCATCGATCGCCGGAATGATTAAGGAACAGAACTTCAGTGGAGACGATATGACAGAATATTATTGTATGAAATAATCTAGTCTGATACATGTACGTGTAATAATAGTTAAAAAAAACTGTCAATCGTTATAAATTAACACTTTACTTGACATTCGCTTTAAAACATATACGAGTATAAGGTGAAAAGACTCCTTTTCTGAACTTTACACTATTTGCTACTTACAGGCTTATACATACATGAACAGGTATTTTTTGCTATAAAGTTAATAAAACGTGTTTATAAGTACGTTCTGATAAGAACGTACTTGCACTCGTAATTAAACACTCCTAAATGGAAAAACTACAATGATTTGGTTAGATTATTGCATTTCTAACTACTCTTATTTTACTTTAAATACCTAACTAACTTACACTTGTAATACATTTATTGTCAATAACAACCACGGAAACACGTTTAAAAGCGAATAAAACGTTAGAATTGTGCTTTCAATCAAATTGGTTTTCAATCTCACTAATGCTATAAATGGATTGAATCGAACCCACAGTACGTGCCTCGCGCGGCATTTGCAGAATTTTTAAGTCACGTCGAGATGTTCTACGCGAAGACATAGGGTAAAGAAAACGTTTTTCTACCTACGTTTATAAAATTGAGTTACATAAAGTACAGTTTACAGACTCCACTTTGGTGAATGTACTGCTCAGCTGCACGATTTGGTTCCACCAGCTCCGTGCCATCATCGAACTACTAGACTCGGTCAGAGACTCCATCCGTATTCTGTGGAGATACCGCGCGTACTCTCTGCCGGGATCAGTCTTTTCTACACAATATAACTTGGGGCTCTTCAAGGCCAGAATAGGTACTACTGCTGGAACCTGATTTCTCGTCCCGGGAAACCAGAACCCCGAGAACTCGTCCCGGTTATACCTCTAGACCATCGAAGCGTTCTGAACGTTTACCTACCGTTTATAGAATTGAGTTACATGGTTGGATAATGGGTTGCACAGTATTAATGGATCACGGACACTGCAGCTTTTCCGAAGTGATTTAGTGCGGTGCGCGGACATGAGTTATTTACGATCAGCGATATTGCGCTATTGTAATGCTTGGAGACATCCTCCTTCAATAATGTACTGAAATTAGAATTAAGTAATATTGTCTCATTTGCTAATTTATGATGCCTGTTTGGTCTCCTAGAAATTAGGT
Source organism: Mecyna flavalis (assembly GCA_949319885.1). Lineage (NCBI taxonomy): Eukaryota > Metazoa > Arthropoda > Insecta > Lepidoptera > Crambidae > Mecyna > Mecyna flavalis. The sequence continues at coordinate 17,947,034 of OX439425.1, read as the reverse complement.
ATCACTTTTTTCGAAGAAAATTTTATTAAAAAGTTCCAGTTTAAGTTTATTGTAACGACTCCTTCTTTTGTTGAAGCAGAGAAAATGAGAAAGTTTCTTAAGATGTCTTGCACCAAAATAAATCCCTTAAAATTTTCCCAGAGCGCAGCAGAAACTACTCGTCTATAATTTCTAGTTGAGAACATAAAGAATTTGAACTCGGAAATGGTTAAATAAGCGGAGTGGAAGGGTTCTGAGATGGGTCTGCCTTGGCTACATTTACAGAATTAAGCCTGTCCCTGCAGACTTGAAAATAATGAACGCCGTAATAATGATTAATGGAACATGTAACCACATTGCCTTTAGGATTCTGACTAAGATATTCTAGGAATTCAGACTACAGGTTTTAAAGGACAGATTATGGTCAGATTCAGTTCTGATTATATTTGTTGATAATAAATCGCCAATAAAGCAGGATATATAGGTACATAGATATAATATTAACTGTAATTTATTATAAATATTAATGTACACGAAATCAGTCGTCAAATGTATTTAATTTTATAAGAACAATGTGATAGATATTTTTTGTGCATTTATGTGCTGCTATTTAGACATGTGATTTAAGTATCTAAAATCTAAATAGAAATATAGTTTTCAGTGACGCTTTTATTCTGAAACCAAATTATAGTCCCGAAATAATTCCGGAAAATTTAAAAAGAGTTTTTTCGTTCCTCCACCCCACCTTTATCGCCCAAAGCGGTCCATTCGATCGCCATATGGCAGCTTCAGTTGTAGGTAACTTTTAATATCTTCTCCTTTCACTGGTGAACGCCCACGGCGCTTTAGGCAGTTGGACATTCGAAAATTCACGATTTTTATTCAGCAAAAATAAAAAAGTGTAAGTGCTACGAATCTCATGAGTGCTACGGTCGTAGCCTCGAGCGTTTAGCACCCGAGGGTTTATTTTTATTTTCAATTCCAATTTAAAAAGTTTCTTAAATTGAGCTCATACGATCTTCGCATATCTGTAAAATGTGTGTTCAGAAAAGGTCGTTTTATCGATGCCTCACGGATCACGGAGTTCCCTTTATTTCAATAAGTACAGCTTATCTGCATTTCCCTTAGCTTCACGTTCGGTTATATTACACAGATTCAAGCTGAACTTCGGATGAAAAACTTGTTATTTTTCGATTTCGTATCTCCTGTTCGATCATGTTTTATATTTTTTTAATCCTTCTAGCCCCGGAAAACCAGACACAATAGAAAATCTATTGTTAAGCGGCACGCGAGTGCCGGTTCGGCTTTGAGTGGTTAAATAGTTCAAAAGTGAAGAGGTTCAGTCAACAGTGTAATTAGATTATCTATGAAAGTAAAATGATAAACGGCTTTTTTCCAATTTCAATATAGTTTAGTCAACATCATCAATCGTAATAGTGCAGCGAAAGTAGATAAACATTTTGTCAATTTATTAACCAATTAGTTGTTGTTCAAGCTAAGGCACCTTGCAGCCATAAGCGTAGCTATAAGTCAAATGATACTGGCGCCGAGATGATAAGGAGGAATCCCTTTAGCAGCGAAAAGGCACATACATATCATAAAAGGCACACGTCGCTTCTTCATCCGTCAGCAGTAGTACGTCACTGTCAGGGGATAATAATTTTTCAGATTCCAACTCTGGCTGTCACGGTGAGATGTCATAACTTGTCTTGAATAAATAAAATAGGAGTTATCTCCTTGACGGAAACACCAACCTGGGGTGAGGCCCATACAATTCAGCGCAATAAAAAGTCACGTTAAAATTTAATGGAATTATAAGTTGAACCGATTTATAATAGTTAAATAAACATTTTAATGAATTGCAATGGTGCCCTGGTATATAAATCAAATAATCAAGACTCTTTTCAATTTTTGGTATGGGTACGGCCTTGGAGACAAAGTGATTCGTTTTAAATTGTTCTAGTGTTTCCCAGCTTTAAAATACGTCAGCCGTCAAATAGTTTGTTATCAGCTTTAAATTTTTTTTGGATAAAGTTATCAAAACACTTAAACGAATATTTGTTATTTGTTAAATAAAATATGTCAAGGTTTAATCTTCGGCAACAATTAACTTTTATAAATGTCAACTTTCATTGCCCTTTTCAACCTCTTTTTCTTTCTCGTTAAAAGGTAGCCTACGTCTTCTTTTAACCACTCAAAGCCGAACCGGCACTCGCGTGCCGCTTAACAATAGATTTTCTATTGTGTCTGGTTTTCCGGGGCTAGAAGGATTAAAGTCGAGTATATCATCTCTTTTCTAAATGTAATTAAAACCATTTGTACTTTCCCATTTATAATATAAGTAGGCATAAAACATAACCCAAAAACATCAGACTATATTCGTTTGATAAGCAACAAGCACATTTTCACGCCGTTTTAACCTGACTATACGTATCTTGTCAGGAGTAATTTTCCATCGTCTTCAACTTGAACGGAACGAAAATTTTCAGATCATATTTATTCCGCCTCATTGACTACGAGTAGTCTACGCTCATCTCAAATAATGTAGGACGAAAGGCTCACTTGTTAAATCCGAACACTATTTTGCATTTATTGTTAATTCGTATGCTAAATCCAATTAAATCTCTTAGGTAGACCTACCAGGAATATAAGATCTTTCTTTCTGCGAGCATTTTAACCTGAACTAGTCATAGAAAGCTTGGACCACAATCCAGGTTTTGGCAATTCCAGTTGTTACATTGGATGAGCAATTGCCATCTGACCTTCGTAACCCTTAACAGGGGAACCAGATCTATTGGGTCATGGCTACACAGCCATTGTAAGGTCAACAGCACATCACGGTAACACTTGCAGTTCGATAATAGCACTAATGCCCCCGTCATAAGAGTGGTACAAAGACCAAAGTGTATAGTCTGACGTGCTTTTGACTGTACCAGCAACCCACAGAACAAGAACTACTTTTCTTGTTCTGTGCATCAACCGCACGCATGTGAAGTGACGTTACCCTACCACTAGACTACCACAGCTCCTTTTTGAGAATATAACATACTAGCCTTCCGCCCGCGGTTTCACCTGCACGTAATTTCTATTTTTCAAATTTCTCCCCCTTACATTTCCGGGATCAAAAGTATCCTATGTAACCCGGGGATAGTGTAGCTTTCCAACAGTGAAAGAATTTTACAAATCTGTTCAGTAGTTTCGGGGCATATTCAATACAAACAAACAAACAATTAAATCTCTAAAAAAATTATTAGTATTAGTATAGACAAGTCAATAATACAACTGTAAAATGTTTCGAACCACCATCATTTTTACTTTCACGGTAAAAACATTCTGCGGATATTGCGTTATACGTTCCAAAAAAGCGTAATACTTTAAAAGGCTTACAAGATATTTTTTCTTCTCTTTAAATTCCCTTTTATTTTCTGGGTATTATTTAATACACGCTGATGGTATAATCGAAATACGATACTGCTATTTGCGAATACGGGCGATGACAAAAGCAATTTGAGTAAAGCATTCCCATATTTTTTTTTAATTTTTAAAAGCATTTTGCCTTTCGCTTAATGGCGATATGGATGGCAATACATTAGAAAAAATTCAATTAAAAATATGTATCTGGACAAATTGATTTTTTTCTAATACATATTATATAAAAATGCATTTGATTATTGCATATAATGCATATATTATATAAAAATGAATTAGCTTCCCTAACCCTTGGACAAAAAACAATCCACCATGGGTCTGTTAGGTTTAAGGACTTTTTAAAATCCAACTGAGGAACTTGGTACGAGGTCTGCAATCAGATAAATGACCAAAGTTTCGACTTCTGAAGCTTGGGCTTAGTTGCAATCACAAGGCTACTTTAATTAAAAGTGATCGGTGCAGAAGAATTTTAGCTTAAAAAACTTTAATTCTGATAACCAAGCTTGACTTTAACTTTTATAACTCCAAATTTAAGTTCCTACTTTCAAAATTAAGACAAGCGGCTTTTAATCCTTTTAAAGTCAGAATATATTGTCAGAATATACCTAAACAGGATAAAGCATTGGTTTAATGAATGAATATAATGGATTTCATATTCATTTTTTGTCGCATACGGCAAACGGAATCGATTCTGTAACGATTTCGTTCACCATTACCCAGTAACCCAAATTTAGTCACGTACTCCCTACCATTACTGACATACCCCAAGAGGTACGGGAACCGCTCTTCGAGACACCACTGCAATAAGTGGGGAACAATTTTGAAACGTGTATTCTAAAAAAAGAATAACTCGTTAGTTGACTGATTTATGAATCATGACTGCGATAACTTGATTTCATCGATAAAGGCATATATACCGTTTATTGGCTCATTTTGTACAGCAGCTTTAAAAAAAATCAAGTTCTCTCTCAGTCGAAAAATATAGGTATTTATTAACCTTAAAAAAGATCGAGTACTCGTAAAAGTATAGTAAGCAACAACACACTAATACGCTATTAATTCGAAATTGACATAAATATGAAACCCGCAGGTTTATCAAATGTCAAAAGAACTACAATAAAGATGTCAAATGCGAACATGAAACCGGTGCTAGTATAGTAATTTGTCTTGATTTCGAATCGATTTATTACCCGTACGTAGAGAAGTTTGTATTTGGCAGCATTTCAAGCGTGTGTAGGCGACCTTCAAGTATAAAGAAACCGCTACAAAGCCGCATCTAACAAAGGGTTGCCGCGTCCTGGGACACTGGGACGCGTCCCGATTCGAGAGTTATGATAATAAGCGGCGTAAAGTATGTATACACTTATATGTCGCAAGTGTACTCGGCTCACGGAGGCTTGATACATCTATAGGGTACCATATTTTATGCCAAGGATAAATTCGTTTGAGCATTTAAACTGCAGGCTAACGAGACCTACGTGCGACCCTGGTCTAAAACGAGATTCTTGATTCTTCACATTGACCCATCTCCGGATACCCCGGCCTGATGCAGCATCTAAAATGAGTACCTTTTTTTCCGGATGAGAATGCTCCATAGCCGCAGGCTAGCTAGACCTGCGGCCGTGTGTGGAACTCGAGACTAAAGCGTTCACTACCCACTAAACTTCCCCGGTTTCCCCTTCACTTCTGATTTGCTATTGACCAGCCCATCCCCGGGTACCCCAACTTGAGAGGTTTTAAGTCGAGGTGGCGCCTAGGGAAGGCCACCCGAGAAACTAAGTAAATCTAAAGTGAAAGATGGGTAAGGTAACCTATGCAGTGCGATCGTTAAGAAGCTTCCGCCGTACGGTCACCAGTGTACAGTACAGTAGTTCCTCTAATTTTGTAGGTTATTGTGAACTTTTAATTAAAAAGTAACCCTTTCGCGAAAACGTTCTAATTAGTTTTCAAACACAGCGGTATTTAATTACATTCTAATTTAATTACGACAAACTCTTAAACTTCATCCCACACACACGAGTGTTTTTTGTGCTGGAATCTTTTCCTATAACAACTCAAATTTTTTAAACGAATAACGCATTACTCATAGCGCAATAATATTACACTTATAAGCTCATTTAATATTAAATTAATTACATGCAATAAGTGCTTGTGAAATGTGACCTGAATTGATGCACGTTTCTGTAACTGACTTGATGTGCTACTCGTATTCTATTATTGACATTTAAATCGATTTTATAATACGAATATACCTCAAAAGGAGTTTAATAGCTTTAAACTTAAATTGTAGAATTAAATTACCTCGTCTTTTATAGTTATGTCTGGGAAGGGACCTTTGGCTATTTTGTAGGGAATGGGGCCGCAATAAATCTTTACGAAAGATAAGGGTTAATCAGGGTGTTAGCTTCTCCAACACGTGTACTTAGACAGCTATTCCAACAAAAACTATATTACAAATGTAATTGTACAAATAAAGGAATATAAAGTTAATAGATAAGTCTTAAAAAACTTATTTATTTGTTTTAATAAAATTGTATATCAAAATTTCACGCTAATAAGTTTAAAAAGTCTTATTACACTAAAAGAGCTATAGCTGCATCAAATAAAGTCATAAATCTATAAGAATAATTTAGAATCTGGACAAGCGTTTGTATTAATGATAGTAAACTCAAGCTGTGTTAGAAAAAACAAACAAAAAGTTAGCTCGTACTGGACATTCAACCCAGCAACCCTGAGTTAATGTCAAGTAATTTAAGCCACCAGACCAACAAGGCGTTACTAGACATTCACACATTCGTACATAAATAAGAAACAGTGATATTAAGTAAGCACTAGGCAGTGCCAGCAAAGGCTCAGTCACCGAATATATAGAACTAACGTAGCTCAGTGTAGCATTCGTAGAGGAGGCGAATACAATGATTGCGATCCACAATAGATAGATGGTCTAGTTAAGAGACTTGTCTAGTCTAGTATTCTCTCTAAAATGCCATTGTTCGGTAGAGGCAACCCTAACAAACAAGACGTCTGACCGGAGATACAAAGGCGACCTTTACCGCGAGTGCGATATGTGTTAGAACTTTCCTCAATGACTTTTATTCAGTTGATATTAGACTAGCTTCCGTCTGCCTGTGGCTTCGCCCGGACTTGTATTAATTTATCTGATGAGAACTAAGCATTTATCTCAAGATAAAACCCTCTCAAGATAACCTTTATTCCTAATGTCTAAAAACCTTAACAAAACTTTTTTTAATTTTTTATTTATTTATTTATTTATTTATTCGGTACACAGCATACTTACAGCATATAAATATACCAAAACGCATACTGGCTATATATATTTAAAAAAAAAAACAAACAACAAATACAAACTAAATCTATCTTATACAATACAACTAATACACATTTTACATAAATAAATAGCTTACATAAGCACACAGAATATTGCTATTTTGTGCAAATATATCAGCCTCCGGGATCCGATGTATGGCATTAAACAATGAGATGGCCCTAGCCGTGGGGCCATTACAACCGCGACGTGAGTGCACGCCCTCGAGATCGGCAAACAAGCGCCCGCGTCGGCGAGGAGCTACATCGCCCCCGCTACCACTCATGTAATGCTTCGGTACTACCAGTTTCATTTTTTCAACAACATCTATGTTGTCAATTTTGCCATGCAATATAGCATGGTAATGTAACAGCAATGCTAATTTTCTCCGTAGAGCAAGCGTAGTTTTAGTGCATTCGTTCGTTTTGCCTAAATAAATATCAGTAAAACTATTAATTTCAAAAAGGAATCTCCGTTTTGAATTTTTTTTTATTCAACCAATAAGTGTGAAATTCTTCTCACAATTATTTTTAAAATACTTACGAAGATACAAGTGGTAGGTACAGTCAAAAGCACGTCAGACGTTACACTTTGGACTTTGTACCGCTCTATGTCGGGGGCATAAGTGCCATTATCGAACTGCAAAGTACTACTGAAAGTGAAGACCATATTGCTCAGTACAACTTTACTTGGTATTTGCTTTGTGTACCCAACTATTATAACTGTAGACACGACAAGCCAAAATCTTAAGGTAAATGGTCCCGTGTCCTCCCTGTGGTTTAATTTTGAGAACTTCATAATGGAAGCAACGTCATTAGGAACTGTGGGTACTCCTTGGATTCGTCATAATATTTAGTCGTATGGGACGCGTAAACTTGTTTATATCGCCGCGTATCAAGAGTAAATATTAGCATACACGTATACATCTTATAAAATATGTACAGTCAGAATGTATGTGAAATTTATTTTTTACTAACATTCGAGGTTTAGTTTTACTATCTTAGGTTTTTACGTACGCTGGCTTATCTTAATGTTAAGATTATTAATTTTATTAATAGAAACTATTATTTTCTTAATAAAATAGAGCATCACGGTACTGTTATAATTTCGTAAACACTGTCACCATTGTATTAGCTGCGAGCCTATACATAATTATTTAGAACTATAAAAAACCCTACAAACCCTACATTTTGTGCTCATTTCAACACGTTAAACACGTTGGTAATTTGAAACCCCATTAGGCAAAGAGCGCTACGTTATTTTTGCGAAATTCTGTCGCTCTCGAAATCACGCTTCAGACTCCAACCAGCATTTGGCTTTATTTTCCGCACTGATGCTGTGAAAACAATAAAACGTCCAGAATTAACATATAAACGCGATGGAGTAAGAGGGTCCACAGTCCCCCTCCACCCGCTCCCGTTCGACCAAACGACGATTATTTATATTTGAAAAGTAAATGTTGTAAAAGGAAAATGATTTGCTTCGATAGGAAATAACTTTGAGCTCATGTCAATAAAGTTTGGTCGTCCAATTTTGTAGGGATTGGTCGAATAAGATGTTCGCTTGAAGTGACAAGGAACGACATGGTAAGGAAATATTTTATATTTAGAAATTCAGAGCCAACAAGACAAATAAGTTCCTGAAAATTTGTCTATCATTTATATTCAATGTCTCAATGTTTAGAATATGTCAGATTGCTACGGTGTACATGCTTTGGAGCAGACATAAATAACATAGGTACTCGTACCTACCTATAGATGAAATAGGCGTATTTCTAATACTCGTACAAAAAACATGATGTTCCTGTTTCATTATCTCTGCTTTCTTTGGCTTACAATGTAGACCGTGATTATAATCTTATCGGTGGCAAAAGGTGGTCGTTTCTACCCTCCTCGAAAACAGTCTTGCCCATTATGCCTTCCCCTGATTTAAGTTCATTACGTTATATTTTCCCATAACACCAGCACTGTTTCCATTGTGGAATGTAATACTTTGCGGCAGCTTTTGTTGCGGCTCAAATGTATCAACGCTCTTTCTCTTTTTCTTTATATACCATTTTGCTTCATTTTTTTATTCACCACGTGCATTTTGGCTCAGGTTTTGTGAATGAAGAAATGCGATTATTGATTTTTGTAATAAAACCGCCTTTAATGATTTAAACAACGTAATCATTTTACGGTAAGAATGTAATAATTTTACGGTATGGAAAATTTTCCATGAAGTTTAGCTTTTAAGGGTTTATTCCGGAAATCCCCACCAATAAATCCCTACCAGTGGGGATCTATGTATATGTAATAAATAATGTATGTATTTACAAAAAAAGTTAATAAGTATTGTATCAAATAAACCTTATTCTGTAAAAAGTAATTCTTGAGTGAAATTTATACAGACGGACAAACAGAAAACAAAGCTATGGATTTCCATACAAAATGGAGCATATATTTTGAACTACCTAGTTAGTACATTGCAACAATCAGTTTTTGCCATCTGTATTCTTCTTCATCGTCGTTATCATTTCAGCCAAAGTAGTCAGATTCTTCGTCTTATTTTGTCTTTATTCCATCATAATAAATTACTTATTTATAAAGACAAAATTAATCGTAATAATACATATAAACCGAAAACACGCAGCCATAAAGTTTTAATTGCAAACCAATATGAATTACACCACAGTAACTCAAGCTTTGTAAGGCAGTGAACCCTTAAAAAATATCTAATATCAACACAAAACAAATTTTGTGAAGAGCTCTTTACTTATTATACCTGTCTCATAAATAAAGATCCGGTACCATCGGAGGGGCGGGCAAGTTTTTAATCATTAATTAATTGTGTGCCCCTCAAGACAATTTGTGTTAATTACTGCGAACGTGGGCGAAGCCTGTCTAATTTTATATTTTGAATATATTTAGCTTTGTATAACCGCCACATTTATTTAGACCCAGTTTTATCACTGTCAGTAAATTATTAAGAACTCAAAGTCAAAGTCAAAGTATTTATTTTGCAATTTGATTTACCAAGAAATTCTTTTGCACGTCATAAACTTTTTTTCCTACCAGCACTTCGACGTGAATAAATGGTCTGCTGCTGAGAAGAAGTGCCGCAAGAAACTTAACAGTTACATATAATAGCCTTTTTAAATCATTTTGTGTTGTACAATATTAACTTAATAATAATATAATATAATGTCAACTTAATAACAATATAATGTCAACTTAATAATAATAATATAATAAGTACAATAAATAAGCATAAGAGTAGATGTGCAGAGAAGCAAATGTCTTTCATATACACAGAGTCTTGTCATTTAAGTAATCTTCTACTTTATAGTAAACTTACTTAGTAATTAATTTTTGATCACCAATGATGCTGCTGCTAGTCTTTTTTAATGTATATATGAGACTAGATCTAAGATGTCTATCAGATTTGTATCAGTTTACGAGTAATGCCAGCACACAGTATTCAAAAAAATACTAGTATTTAAAAAAACATCGCATATTTACAAAAATAATATGCCCATAGTGTACCGTGATGTCACTTACCTAACAATAACAAAAAATGTTACTAGACAAAAGACCCCAGATGTCAATCGGTTGAAACCGACATGCTGCTCCACAAAATGCTTCTTCACGCTTCGCTTGAAGGGGTATATATCAAAGGAAGGGAGTTTTTTCTTAGTACCGCAATGAACATGTCATGTTTTTGGTATATTGGAATATTCGCTACGGTTGAGCGGTGACGCTGTAAACGAATACGCTTGGCTTTTGATAGGAAAAGGGATTGTCGAAAAAGGAAAAATAGGTGGCAGGACGCGCAACAAAAATATATGCCAATCGTTATCATTAATCTTTATTGCTATAGCAATAAGATACCTTGCATTTCAAAAGCTTAGCTACTTAGCGGTCGACTGTAATGTTACACCCATTAATATGAATATAAAAATGTTTTCTTAAAATTCTAATAACTAGACACTCAAAATATATGTACCTAAATGGCGTTACTTACTAGCCTTGAATTTACTCCCTAAATAAGAAGAAATATCTTAGAAGCCTCTATACATTTTTAAGGAATACACGAAAAAGCTCCGGCACCTACCTACTTACAAATAAATATGTAAGGTAAAATATAAAATGTGTTTTTTACTTAGCGTGGCAGTAAGCAAAAGAAAGCTAAATTAACTGTGTCAAGAAATAAAAAAAGTAACACTGCTTTTTCTGATCTTTAATAATACCTATAGTATGCTGCAGAGATTTAACAACAAGCGTACTCTCGACATAAGAGTAAAATGTTTAAAAGGTTTTTTTTTCAAATTCTTGTTGGTAAATAACTTGCCGCAAACTCAGTCTGCCGCAAACAGTTTGCCTACTGGGCACGCCACGCAGCCGAGTCCGATAAAAGCAGATTTGTCATTACAGAAAAGGGAAATTCTGGAATAAGGACGTTCGTGCTTCTTGGTCTAAAGGACTAAATCAGCCATTAAGCAAAATAAACACGTGCTTATAGCATTAAAGAGGTAAAGAAAGGGTAGCGGCCTTGCAAACCTCCCCCTCGCGACGACTCCCGAAATGAGAGGGTACTTTGCAATTTTGCGCCCGACCACTCTTATGACTGCTTTATCCACTTAGTCAAGCGAAACATTTACTGTACTTTGACAATATCAACAATTTTATGCAAAATGGTTTGTATCTCCTTCTTGTCTTACGAAAACAGGATTTTATCCGCTCGCCAATAACTTTATTACAATTTGCCTCTCTTCGACCTGTATGCAGCGCATAATCAAATACTTCGGTCACATCGCCAGAAGAGGCGCTAATAACTTAGAGCGATTGATAGTGACCGAGGAAGTAGGGGGAAAGAGGCCAAGAGGAAGAAGCCCAAAACGATGGGCAGATCAAATCTCTGAACAGCTAAAGATACTGGTTTGCAACGCTTTACATCAGGTGATCGACCGAGAGGGATGGAGGCTGACCATTGGCAGAATCAATCGGAGTCACGATCCTCAGCATTGGGGTAACGATTAAGAAGAAAATACAAAATCAAATTGAATTCCACGAAACAAATTTCTCTTGCTTTCAATTCCGCAGTTAATCACTATCGTTGATTAATTAATTTAAAAGGCTTCGATAAACTGAAGCCCACAGTTCAAATATAACCAGAATGGTATATAAATTCACGATTAGTCACTCGAAAATAGAAAACGTCATTTAGTCACTGAGTTTGCTTCTGTAAAGGAAGCTGTCCGCAAATCGCTAAAATCACTACGTTCCTAACGATTCTATTGAATTCGCGTTGGACAACCACACATTCCGATCAGTACCTAGTGAATTTTATTCCAACAAACCTTTTACTTTTTCCGTTTGTACACAAACAGAATGTAACGTACCCAGTAAACAAATTACGTAGATACTTAAAAAAGCAAACATCGTCCACTTCTATAAAAAAAATGAATACAGAATGCACAGTGGGCATTTAGGGAAAAAGAATTACCTCATTAATTATTATGAAAGTAGAGCAGCGTATTCTTGGAAACTATGGATACGTTTTGATATAGAAAATCACATCTCTTCATAATTTTCATAATGTTATGTCCATCTGATAATCAAGCGGTTTTATAGTCCAAATAAAAGATTGGCAAAGAAAATTTTTCCCGTTTAAAGAAGGTGCCTTCAAACAATTAATGTTTAGTATTCTTTATAACAAACTATTCGAATCTAAAATGTAAAGATGTCTTGCCATATTATACTGAACGAAATTCATCGCAAAATACATCATCTTCAATAGCAAATTAAGATTTTCTCTTAAAGTCTTTTAATTCTTAAATATAGACTGTTATTTTCGAGCATCTTGTCTTCCCACCGTGCACCCACACTATTTGAGTAAATACAATTATGGCAAGCAATTTAGAACTGCATTACTGCTCGTTCCTCTGACGAAGCCTTGGGAATCACTCTACAGCACCATGTGTGCCTACGTAATGGATATTCCACATCGATTGCATTTATTTAATAAGGAAATGGCATTTTCCTGTATTGAACACACTTCATTGCACACGGGAGAAATTATGCAATATTACAAATGTCTGCCATGTCATGCAATGAGCCCTCAATAGAGAATAGTCGATTTAGACCACATACTTGTGAAATTCACGGGCTTGTGTCCCCCACACACCGTGCATAAATTGGCATAATCTGATAGTAACTCAAGTACGTGTGTCCTTACAACAAAGTCAAGAAAGATATTTAACTCAAAACAAATGCTTGGTTTCATTTTGGAGTTCTTAAATTTTTTAGACATCCGAAAAGAAAGTGTAATTTAAGATAAAATAATACCATGACTGTTACGGAATGACAGGGATTCGAACGAAATAAATAGCGTAATTTTATCTGCATAATTTCAAAGGGAGTCCTTTGCCTGATCCTAATAAGTATTTTAATAAAACCTTACCTTCTTAACGATAACGATTTCAGAGACAACGACAACAATAAGTGAATGTGGAAATAGCTACTCGGGTACCCGGCCAGTACTATTAATGTGTGGTCTAAGGGACAAGGTTTAGGGTATAATTTTCTAGCGGCCACCGGTGACTTCGTAGCTCCAACTATCATCCCCAGTTTAACCCCAAAAAGGGGTTGATTTCTAAATATACATTATTGCACCCCCACACCCTCTATAGCGTATACATTTTGAATTTTAAGTCTCTCACTTAAAAAAGATAGGACTTAAATAACAACTTCCAGGCCTCGTTTTTTAGGGGTGGAATTCCCTACAAAGAACCTACCTAACTTTTGGTATAGTTTCTGAGATTTCGTGAATAATCAGTTAGTGGTATATCGTTTTTTTTATAATATACAATGATAAATCAAATTGCACAAAGTGCGATTTATATTATGCCAAAAATCCGTATTAAGAAAAGATAAAGCGAAAGCATAAAATCAGTTTGTTGAGAAACTTGTCAAAATAGATTTCAATATAATATTAGTACTAACGCCACGTTGGTTTAGGGGTCCTGGGATAAATTCCCGTGTCGAGCGAAATTTGTTTCGGTTCTTGCGGACACAGCTCGTGTTTAATTGTGATCACCAATCCGCACTTGGCAATTAAGTGATTAAGCTAGTACTTGTAAATGTAGCAAAGCTTTTGCCCTGCAGTGGGATATTAAATACTTTACTTTATAGTAATAGCAGTCGCCTGCAGGGTTTCACCCGCGCGTAATTTCTTTTTTCAAATATTCCCCCTTCCCCCCACAATTCCGGGATAAAAAGTACCCTATACAGGGTGGAATTTTGTAATGCCACCTGAAGGGGAAGTACTCTTAATACTGAAGATAGAAAGTTTTACTCAAAGAAAACATTCCTTTATTTTTGAAAAGAAAAAAAACCTGCATTTAAAGATTTTTAAAAATTTGCTTGCCGCAACTTTGTAATACCACCTGAAGGGGAAGTACTCTTAATACTGTAGATAGAAAATTTTACTCAAAGAAAACATTCCTTTGTTTTTGAAAAGAAAGATAACTGCATTCAAAGATTTTTAAAAATTCGCTTGCCGCTCCCGGTAATCGAACCGACTAAAATCTGTAAAAGTTGCACCTCGTACTTTTATTGCATCGATCGTTAGGGACAATTATAAGAATAAAATCTCTCCAACAGAGTTCATTAATTAAATGAAAGGAAAACAATGAAAAAAGTGCTTTAACTTGACCCATTGAATTAATAATTTAGGATTTCATTGTTTTCCTTTCATTTAATTTATGAAGTTTGTTAGAGAGATTTCATCCTTCTTATTGACCCTAACGATCGATGCAATAAAAGTACAGGGTGCAAATTTTACAAGCAGGGTGCAGCAAGCGAATTTATAAAAATCTTTGAATGCAGTTTTCTTTCTTTTAAAAAATAAAGGAATGTTTGCTTTAAGTAAAATTTTCTATCTACAGTATTAAGAGAACTTCCCTTTCAGGTGGCATTACAAAATTCCACCCTGTATATTAGTGTAGCTTTCCAACAGTGTAAGAATTATTCAAATCGGTTCAGTAGTTTCGGAGCCTATTCAATACAAGCAAACAATCAAATCTATCCTCTTGTTATTATTATAGATTATATTATTTTAGATTATAGACTAGCTGCCCGCCCTGGTTTCACACGCAAAATACTCATATCTATAGTATCTGTGTCTAAAACTTTTAATTGTAAATATTTCTACGCGTGACTTGTACCACGGCAGAGTAGGATGAAGCAAATCGGCCAGACTTATCAGGACTGAATGTTGCCTCGATAAAAGGGTTACCTACTCGAATGAAACGGGCGCCGAACGAAACCCCACGCGCTCCGACAAATTAAAATACATTGTAGCAAACTCAAACTTGTCATTAGGGCCGGGTCAAATACCACGTGATATCAGTTGCAGAGTGATAACACTCTGTTGAGTGATAACACTCTTGTCAAGTGCGAACACTCATTTAGCGGATTGATACCGCTAACGCATTGATTGGAAACGTGTCTCGACCTAATGTTCGTATTTCAAATCATTCAATTGGTGAATACACGAATTTCATTAACCCGCCATTGGTGACGTGAATTTGACTTACATCGTTGGTGACCCCGGTCTCACGCACCGGGGGTTTCGACAGCGAGTTTTTTCTGTCATTTACAGTGTATGCTACTTTTCATTGGAAAAGATATTATATTTGATCTTTAATTGTCAATAAAACATAGATATTTCAGTAATCAAATCTCTTTTATTAGCAATAGACAACATCTTTATAAGCACAAAAATTATGAGGTATTTTAACAAGGTTTTTTTAAAACTCAAAAAAAGCAACAGTCTTAATTAATTAACACTAGAATCAGGCTTTGTCAGTCTTATGACATTAGAAACTTAAAATAAAATAACATAAATGGTAATACTTCTACCAAAAAAAATAATTACATATTGCTAAATCGTTGGTGACCCCGGTCTCACGCACCGGGTTGGCACCAAAACTCTGTAACGTGCGTCCATATCGCTGTCGCAGGGTAGACTGGCGGTGGGGGGCGTTGAATTAGGCAGCTACTCGAAACCACAGTGTAATTCGATGAACGGTGACCAAAATATTTGATTTTTTTAAACTACCAGGTCTCACAGACATATAGGTCACCAATGGCGGGTTAAGCTGAGTAATGAGTCTGCTTGATGGAAACATTGCACTAAATAATGTACTGGGAAATAGCTGCCGCATTCTGCTTTATACTCTTTTAACACCATAATAAAGAAGGAAATACAATTCTTGTAGCCTCATTATTATAATGTATTTCTGTAGCCTTAGTGTCCGTTCAGACATTTTTATTTCACGTTTATATGTAGTAGTAATACATATGTTATTAGTAAGACGAAAGGAAAAAAGGATAGTGATCACTCCATTAAAACATCTTTTTTATTGATATCACCCGAACAAAACGTATCGGTAACAATGCATTTATCCCTGTTTTAATACCAATTTTATCTACATCCATACCATAATATGTCTATTTTATAGTCAGGAGCGATGAGCAAACGCCCTACATTTAGATATAAGTATCTGTGGCTGCATCGAAATGTTTACATTTTAGTATCGGTAACCGATACTTTAATTACGTTCAAATTTCGAACGTCTTCTTAAAAAGTAAAAATTAATGGATTTCAAGCTAACATGTAAGAAAAACATCTTGATGTATTTTCAAAGGTACCAGGAGAGCATAACCGCAGCGTAACTATTCATTAAATCAAAGAGTTTGAAAGACGCGAGCTAGCCTAGCTTCTTGTTCTTCTCTGCTCTCCTGGTACTACGGATTGTATTCCACGCGGTTTCACATCGATCCTGACTTTAAAATAGACATTTATCGTATGAATGAAGATAAAGTTATGTATGTGACTGTACATAATTAGGCATTAAAATACTCATGTGATCCTTTTATGAAATTCACTTCGTTCGTTTCATAAAACCACATTCGTATTTTAATGACCCTCATTATGCAACAGTCACATAAATAACTATTTTGCTTCTCACCTTTAAATTTTAAGCATTTTACTCTGCCATAGAATACACCTTTCTTTAATTGGGTAATTATTACTGCGCTAGGAAAACTATGGTGTCATTTGGATTTGTGAGATTTGTCATCCGATTCGGTACGCGAAATAGATGAGTATCGGAAATGGACATCCGTTTTGACCCCGACACGCAGCTGTTCCTCTCCTAGTCGCTCCCCTATAAAAGGGGATTAGGACACGTCTAATACAAATGTATGATTCGTCCATGACAATACATTACTCGTTATTTAAATAGTATTCGCAACTGAAGTTCACCGACTATTTGTCGATATGCAGTAATTTTTGTGAACTCACCTATTTTTGGCACAGTTGCAGCTGCTGCGAGCGCCATTATTACGGGTAAATTGGAGATATGGCGAGTCGGTAGCGCAACGACAGAAAAATTGGTATTCCCGCCTTTTGGTTCGTTTATTCCGGACCACGGCGTTTTACTATTAGCTCACTTTGTATTCCAACTTGTTTGCGACAATGCGCTCTTCTATTATTAAGTCACGTACACATAAACATATGCTTTAAGCAATTTCTTTAAAATGACTGCGAATCAATAAACAAAATCACAAATCCGTCAAAAAATCTAAGTGATTCAAGAAAAAGAACATGGACGAAGCCGTTTTGTTCGTTTGTTTATACCGATCACGCGATAGTAACGTTATGAAAAATATATTATTTTAGTACCTATTTTCAACTATTTTGTGATATCACTTACTTCAATAATTGGACATTTCTTTTAGCAATATAACAGCAAAAGTGAGGTGTGAAGGGCGTGGTGGTGGGAGCTGTCGAATGAGATAATTGCTTCGATAAATTTATTTGTTCGCTGTAGATTGGCCTGTCTAGTCTAGAGGGTAGGTATATCTCATGTATTATCTATAGACCTCTGTGTTCAGAAATGGGATTGAAAACATTACTACTGTTATTGAAGAATTTCGATATTTCCCCGGGGTATTATGCAAAAATATAAAAATATTTATCAAAAAGTTTGATGTTTGTGTAAAAAATAATTTCAACGTGTGATAATGATAATATGTTTTATGTTTACTGCGAAAATTTGAAGATTGGTTAGGAAGGTAAACATAATAGGGAGACTTTTTTTTATCACTTTTTGATATTTTTAATAATATATTTCATTCCTGCCATATTTTATGGTTTATGTATACATGTATGTTACTTAGTGTATGAACGTCGACAATGTTTTAAGTTATACTAATAGTAGATATTTAATCATTCGTAGCCGGGCAGATATAAAAATGAGACCCAAATTAAATGTGATTTTAGATTGAAATATCGTTATTCTCAACTTTATTAATCGTTTGACTCTAATCATTTACAGTGTTTCGATATACGTCGTGCTGTTTACCCAAATCAAAAAAAAAACTTTTTTATTTCCACGAACGTCCAAACAAATGGCGATGCCATAAATTAAGAGAGATCGATTGTCGTTCGCCGTAAACATTTTAGCTTTTACCATCTCGCAAATGTTGAAACGTTTTCCTAAATATTTCGCTTGCATTTCGCTCCTAAAACGGATTTATTATTATTGATATCACCTTCGTATCCAGTAAATCCAAGCTCAAAGATAAGGGAGGAGTTACTGTAGCCATAAACTATTTTTTAATATTCTTCTGCGGCCGCGGCGCACCATTTGTTTAGATTAGATATTGTTCAGGAATATAAATGCGGAAAGGGAGGTTAGTTGTCTTCGGAGCTTCTGTTCAAGCACTTTTACTCGAGATTCAACGATATAAAGTAATGGGCGCCTGGTTACGTAGAGGGACCGAAACGATCAAGAGTTTTACTCACTACGCTAATGACGGCTTAAGATTCAAAATTATTTCTACCTGTAAGTTTTACGTATTTTTTTATACATTAGTCAACTCTTTTTTGCTCTTTTATTATATATCTTGTATTTTGGGTCTCTTTTCAATTGTTATTTTTATGCCTAACAAATAAACAGTCATGGACGTGGCTCATATAATAATGAACGACCTATTCCATTGAAGCACACATAGAAAGCGTCGCTCAATATGCTTTCACAAAGTAGGCTTCTGCATCTCCAAGCCGTTAATTTCAAGTTAACTAGCTAATATTATTCTGTAATATTGCCGGTACATGGGCAGAGCTGCTATGGCAGCGTTTTTCACCTGTGGCAACTAGCCAGTGGGACTCAAAGTCCTAATAGGTACCAACTAGACACAATGCGGAAATCGAATCCTCGGCCTTCGGGTTTTAAACTCGAGTAAGCCGCTGTTAATTATGTCGCCTTTTCGCATTAAAGTTACATTTTAATTTATTTTAGAAAACCATTACCAAAATATTTTCAAGTCTTAATATAAATATCACACTACAATTATCAAATAACCTTCATGAAAAACCACATTATTCATCAGTAAATTGGTCACACTTTGAAGTTATAGTGGATAGCTCGAACTTTTGTGCACTTTATTCATTATTGGCACAGCACAAAAGGCCAGTTTTGTGTTTAACAGCCGGCCAGTTATTAGCTCATGTGTCGCAAAAAAACTTCGTTGTCTCATTCAAAGACCAGTTATTATACACAACAATAGAATACAACCCGAGGTAAGGACTCAACCATTCGTACAAAATTATTCAAAAGTTGACGGTACTTTTCTGCAATCCGTGGTTTGCAATTAACCTGGCTTGCATTATTTAGACTAATGAGAATTTATGAATGCATACCTTGCAAACAAATGAGTTTGTAATGCATATTATTATGAACGTAGGGGTATTATTAAGTGAGTCATTTCCTTACATAATAAAGAAGGAAAACGATACAAAAATACGGTGCAGATGTCACAGAGGTCCTGAGGTAACAGATCCTAAAAAATATTTCACTCACAGCCATGGCTAACCGTATTTCATATTATTATGTGGAATTACTCGGTCTTGTTACCTGGAACCAAGGCTGTAGTACATTATGAGCTATAGCAGATTTGCTCCAGTAATATAATAATATAATATGACTTAAGCAAATGAGAGTTACTAGGAATATCTACTCTGAAAGGATAATAATTTTACTAGAATTTACTCTACAACGTATTTCATACAAGCACTCAATTAGTGTCTTTAAGAACCCTAAGTGAACTTAACACAAAAATATCATTAAAAACCACTCCCGACCCGTGGTACAACTGCGATGTTAAACTGGTTGTACCATTGGGAAGTAAAGTTACCCATAGTTCAACTGTTTTTTTTTGACATTTATGGCTATGACCCGTGGTACTAGCCGTGTGTAACTCTTCACTGAAACGACTCAGTGATTCAAATCTTTTAAATGATTCACTGATCCATTCGGATCAGCGCCTCAACAAATGAATCATTTGAATCAATTGCATCTTCTTCTCAATTCGCTCACTGAGTCGCTGACACAAACGAAATGAATGAACGAAACGAAACGAAAGATCTGACGGTTGGGCTCGGAGAGATTCGGGCGGATTCGGACGACTTCGGTGAACGCTTCAATCGGAGTCGATGATCCAAATGATTCAAAAGATTCGTTTCACTGATTCGAATCTTTGAACTGATTCAGATACAAATGATCCATTCTCAACCAAGATACGCTTTTGCCACGCCTACGTGGTACATCTGTAGATAGAACTAGATACCAAGCAATTTGTCCGTACCGAGTTCCTAGATAACGAAAGTTTTGAAAGTCTTAGCATCAGTAAGGCTGAAGACTTTTACTTAGTTGTGGCACATTACCAAAGGGTATCGCAGAGAGCGTTGCGTCATAAAAATAATTAATGTTCGCGAAGAACTTGGCAATTTGGCTCATGGACCTCGCGTCAGGTCCGACGCATTGAAGTCGGCCTAATGGATATCCGCCATTTTGTATAGCGCTATACGTTATAGAACTATGGACCTACTTATCAGGTTGCGACAAAATCTTACGACTTCTTAGTGGATTTAAGAAACGTCTTTTTATAGTAATACCTATACTTATTTGTAATAGAAATTAGGCCGTCCATATGTCTGTCTATCTATCAGTAGAAGATTTTCTTAAGGATACTGAACCAAAAAGCACCGATGTATTCCGATATTGTACACTGTGTGATATCTAAGCTAAAGTTGTTGTGACCACATAAAACCTACATAAAATGTAGGTGATCGCCAGTGTCTGAATGTTCTTATATCAACCGTTCCGGGAAATCACTGCCCCACGCAGGCAGTTTGTTATAGTTAACAAAGTTACGAGATAGTAGCAAAAATAGCAGTGCATTTCTCAAACTCCAACTTAGACGACTCGACTCCTCGATTCAAAACCGCTACCCGACCGAGTTAATCCAAACTGTTGGATTGCAACCAACGATATATTGCAACCTTTAATAGCGACTGGAAAATGTTGTTTTGCAGTAGTTTCATTGTTATTATATTGAATCTATTAGAATACAGAATTTAACTATGGAAAATATTGAAATTAATTACTACTTTATTTTAATTCCAAATGGTCCTGTGTTTTTAATACGCTTATTCAGGGCTTTCTTTATAATAATTGTGACATAGTTCTTCATTTTAAAATAGGTCTTTGTAAGGCGCGCTAAATGTGCCACGATAACCAACACCAATATTCCCGAGACTTTGCATAGACTAGGCAGTTAGTTTTTTTCTCTTTTCATCTTCCACTCCTTCCCTATCAACTAAATACTAGAAAAACCCTATAATATTCCTATTTGAAGTACCGAAGCTTTACATAAAAAATTGAATAATAATTATTAAAATCAAAACAAAAGAAATTTAAAAGCTCTGACATCAGTGAGAATTGTTATTTGTTCACAAGTGAAACGACAGTTTCAATTTTACCTAATCGTAAAATAATATCGGGATACGTGATACACGACAATTATTATATCTCGGTCGTGTTTCACGGTTGACGGAACCAACATTATTGAGGGGACTCAAGCTCACAAACATCGATGGCTCGGTCACTTAGAAATAATGAAAAGGGAGTAGCTAACATTTACAAACTTGATACTCGTATGTACGGTTAAAGTATTATAAAATATTGATTTCTTTAAAATGTAAAATACGTCTCTGTTTTTAAAAACCTTTTCACTAAATAGTAATAACTATGTTTAGCTAAATGTTAGAATAATAGTTTTAATTGCTTATGTTATGTTATTTAATTATTTGAGTTAGTTGTAAATTGTTTTCGCATCCTAGGACAGCCCGGTAAAGGCGGCGGTGGACAAAAGTATTTTTAATCATAGAATAATATATACATACTGTTTTTAATTTCGTGCGGATTACACGTATAAGACTCGCGTGAAATTCTGAAACGTCTTTGCTAAAAATAAATAATTTTATTGCTTTTACTTTCTAGTGATTTCTCTTTTTGCCGCGAAATCTTTTTAGTGCATTTTTTATGCAATTACTATTTACTTTTTTCACTAGTCTGGTCGCGGTGCGGCAAACGCGCGGCTACCGTACTGCAGCCGTCCGACACAAAACGTCTAATTTGAAAGAACCCTAAGAATCAAGTTAATAAACCACAATAGGAATGTTTTTGAGTTACTGTAATGGAAGAAGGTCTTTTTGCACAGACAACAAATTACAAATGGCGAAAGAAAAAAATGGTAATTAATTCTGTGTTCAGACAAAATTAAATTCAGCTTAAGGTATATAAACCCGCTTCGCTGCGTACTTTATCCGAAATTTGCGGAAAGTTACACGCAAAACCTCACAGGTACATCAAGGTAATTTGAAACATTAAACCTAATTGTATTTTAATATGACGGTAAATCCATTACAGCCTTCTCGAGAGACAAATTCCGGTATCGAGTTGCGTATCTCTGGAATATTTCGCTTTAGAAATTAAAAAAAAAACAAAGAACGAAAAAACGTAAACTTCTAACACGCCCACTGTAGTACGCATTTTAACATTGACGTGCACTTTTTTATATTGTCGTAAGTTCCGATTCATGTTTGGAATCTCTTCTTCTTGAGGTCTTTTATAGTGCAAACTTTTTACGATGATGAGTTTTTCTATAAAAACCAATGACGTTTAATATACAACTAGACTCCCATTCACGCTCAAATATTGTCCGAAGCAAAAGTCTGCCCACGCAACTATTGGGCAGAGTTTCCGTTTAGTTGTATACAATTGACATTAAACACTAACTGCTACAAGATAAGGTGTTCATTTGAACGAATGTGTTAATGTCATCTGTGTCAACGCCGCTCGGACGTTTTTTGAGGAATTTTTCTTAGAGATTGGGTGTCTAGTTGTACATTAGACGTCATTGATAAAAACAAATAAAAATAAAAGAAAGTTAGTTACACTATTTATAGCTCAAGAACGGAATAACGAATTTAGATGAAATTTGGCACACGTATAGTTTATAACCGGGATAAGAACATAGGATACTTTTTATCCCGGAAAAGTGGGGGGAAGGGGGATAGTTGAAAAAGGAAATAACGCGCGGGTGAAACCGCGAGGGCGGCCGCTAGTTTCTAATAAATTATTAGTTTTGTTGTAGAAATCGAAATTTTAGTATGTTAATATTGAAAATAATAATAAACGATTACAATACTGGCTAATTAGAATCGGAAGTGAGTGAATAAAATAATTTAACATTTTTAACATTATATTTTCGCTTGGCACAAATTGGTGCCTATAATAAAAAAACTTCAATTTCGTTCTTTCTAATGCTAAATAAAATGAAGTATAGGGAAACATAGAGTGGGATGGGTCATAAGTGCTGCCTTGCAAATGCTATGCAATTTACAACTTTTCATCGCGGCGATGCCAACTCTCGTTATTATGAAAGTTGTCGTAAGTCCAGATAATTGGTAGTTTTGCTATTCATGTTAGTACACCTTTACGAAACGAGCAAACTTTGCTTTGAAGTTTACTTCGAAGTTTCCACAGAAGACTAATGTTTAATGTAAAACTGATTAAATTCAGCTTTAGTCTAATAGAAGAAGTCTAACAGTCAAACACACACTATTTTATAAACGTACGCAAAAATGATTTACAGTTTTTATAACAAAAAAGCTGCGCTTAAGATCCCTAGTTGATTATTTCTGATTCAACTAGGGAATTTAAGCGCAGCTTTTATGTTATAGAAACTAATGCCACAGTACAATATCTTTATTAAAATTCATTAAAACTGAAATGCCTTTTCCCTTCTTCGATGTTTCCTGAACCAAAACAGCTAGAGAAAGCGCGGTTTCATAACTAGATTATACAGGATCATTGTTGTGCTCGCGGGCCCTTAGTCCTCCTCTAAATTGACCATTACCGGTGTCTCTTTAGATAACAAGCTCGCTAATAAACTCTATACCAGTGTTCTGATAGGACAGCTAGAATAAAACTCCTATTTCTTGCTGAGTCGCGGCAAAGGAGCTCATTTTTCAACTAGCACGGTTATGTATTTGAATTCACCGCGTTCTGCAAACTGCTGCAGTAAATATAGATTATGTTTAAATATTAGAGAAGACAGATAATAATGCAGACGCTTAAAACGGATATATTTTTGTACATTTATAAGTTTTGTGGCCAGACAAGTTAACTAATATGTTGAAACTAGCGGCCGCCCGCGGTTTGCGTAGTTCCCGTTCCCGTGGGAATTTATCAAAATCCTTTCTAAGCGTCATAACATCTACCTGAATGCCAAATTTCAGCCCGATCCGTCCAGTGGTTTGGGCTGTGCGTTGATAGATGACTATGTCAGTCAGTCAGTTAGTCACCTTTAAGTTTTAGATAACTTTAAAAAATGATAATATTATATTCGTTCAAAGTTCTCCTTTAAGACTTATTTGGTGTAATGGTTGCATAGTCAGCCTTAATACAATAAGGTCGTGGATTCTATCCCCGTCTCATACAAACAGTATGTGCATGAACATGTCTGTTTGCCTTGATGTTTACTGGGTATAATACCTATTTAATTTGGCTGGCTGAAACAAGCTGAAAGCTTAACTATGAAGCTAGGTAGGCTTATTGTAAGTAAAAAAGAAAATTATAAGTACCTAATGTTATATAAATTTTACAGTAATATTATAATATAATAAAATAATATATAATCAATAATAATAATATATAATATAATATATAATCAATTTATCTCAAGGTCATTCGTATTTCAAAGTGACCTCCATTTTTGTATAAATTAGGTGATTAAAACGTTGTGAAGAGAATGACAGCGGCTTTAGAGTCCGTTTAATTAAGCCTCATAATGATCATTGAGGTTGCTCTATTTAATTAAAGCTTTACCCGCCAATGCGTCCATCGCTGAATTATAATTTATTCAAGTTGCTCAAAAGTGGGGATAAGACCGTCACAAAAAATTAACTCAATTTATTATGATCCTTATTTCGTCGTTTCTATGTATCTAAATGGTTTTTGTTAATTCACCACTGGACCGACCCATTATAATTATAATACGAAAAGGACAATACATTCCACACATCTGTGTGGAATTCTGGTAATTAATTATTAAAAAGTAAGTAGGCATTGTATGTAGGCAAAGGTTCATTAATGAATCCAAAAAAGAAGGTTCAGATGATGGAACTTCACCTGGATTATTATTTTTTATAATTTACTTCAACTGACAAGCACACAGCCTACCTGATGGAAAGCGGCACTGCGGCCTATTCTATTGAGGGATTCACTATCATCAATTCGGTGGCGTAGCGAGTAAATATGTCAATCACGTAATTAGGTCTATATTTTAATAGTATCATTAAGCCGTTATCATAACTGAGGTTGCGTTCTCGATAAATTCCTGTCATTTTTTATACACTAATTATGTCTAAATGTAAATTTAAAGGTCTATAGTGTACTTAATAAAGCTATAAATATCAAACAGATAGACTATAATCAGAAATATAATGCTTGCCACTCTATCAATAAAATTAACTTTTTCATATTTTGTTCATTGTCCTGGGAAATCTCTTTAAATGTGCACACGTTTTGTACGTACTCGTAATTATGAATTTCTGGAGTTATGACCCCTTTTTTGTTAGGAAGCGGATAATCCTCTTTTTGTTTGCCAGTTGGCACTTGCACGTCTTGCATTCGACAGATAAAGCAATGTAAAACATTTTACATCACAGAGTTTCCCTGTACGAGAATAATTTAACGTACAGTCAAAAGCACGTCAGACTTTACACCTTGGACTTTGTACCACTCTTATGTCGCGGGCATAAGTGCTATTATCGAACTGCAAGTGTTTACCGTGATGCGTCGTTGACCATACAAAAGAGTGAAATGTTTATTAATTTATCATAAGGCCAGAATTCATAGTGGTCGTGATTGCTATAGTGTTACTAAACTACATACGTGTCACATTCATATATTGGATTAAATATAAATATTGGACATCACATACATTGATCTGACCCCAAAGTAAGTAGCGCAAGCACTTATGTTCAGTTCAGTTCAGTTGTGGTATCAGAAACAACGAAGGTACCACAAATGTATACCTAAATACAAATAAACATCCAGACACAAAACAAACACAAATGTTCATCAGATGAGTGTTTGTCCTGGGTGGGATTCGAACCCACCCCCTAGCGCACAGGGCAGGGTCACTACCAAATGCGCCATCTCGCCAGTGGACTACTTCAATTGTATGTGCGACGGTTCAATTAATTATGCAAAATCAATAATGTATTGTTGTACCAATAATTAATGGCCTCATAAATTCATTAGCAGATCAGGTACCTACGTAGTTGACAAATATAATTATTTATACAACATTACATGTAAACATTGCAAGGCACGAACAATATGAATCATAGAATTTTAGTTAATACATAATTAGTATGACAGTTTCGTATATAAGGACTGTTAAGTAGGCTATTTGTTTGTTGTTTAAGCTATTGTTAAATTCAAAAAAAAATATCCAATTTAATTTTGTAGATAGGTTGTTCATCCATATTCCCAGGTTACCCTTTAGTACTCTTAAGTACGATATAATAAGTACTTTTAGTTTAGTTTCACCTTAAACATTTGTTGAGGTATTTACCTCAAAGTTTTCCTTATCGTTTTGTAAAGTGGCTCTTACCCGGGGTAACTGTCTGTCGTTAGTAGTCACTAACACGACGTACCTAATAATTCTCACCTAAGTTCTAGCTTCAAATTCCTCGCCTAGAAAACTGAATAGCTAAAGTGTTTTTACACTTAGTAATTGGTGTTAATTGAAGGAAACATTTTGACGGGCAATTTGGCTGGCAAAAGCATGGGTCGATGCTTACAACTAAGTATACTACTTTAAAGTAATAACATTGTGTACGGTGAAAATAAAAGTGGTAATAGTTTGACACAACGAGGTGCAACCCAAAGGTACACATATCGTTCAACCAATACATAGAGTGGTAGTTCTTTCCCAACGGTTTTTTTTTTGTTGGTACGTTTGCCCTATGATCTAGGTTTGGGCAGTCAAATTAACACATTGAACAGACACTCATCTACCCTCAATATTTAGCAGAGAACTCTAGTTCTCCACCAGCACCACCAGCCACCACCACCAGTCTACTGGTGGATTATATAAATTATGGCTGAAGTTTATATCACGATAGTACTACGAATTCACTTTTTTGAATTATTTTATAATAATAGTTACATTACTGCATAATCTAATCTCTTTTTTGTCAGTATATAATAATATTTTTTTTAATTATAGTGGTAACGAAATATTCGTCGTTTTAAAGTATTACATATTATTCGTTTTCCGTTTTATAACGTTAGAGCATGAATTGTGTCTTACAAATATGCTATGTGCTCTTTATCAATCTCTTATTCAGTTATCGCCTGTTCTGTTTATTCTTGCGTTGAATTGCTCTAATATCTTTCTCTCTGGCCGGCCTCCACCGAGGCTTTCATTCCCGTATTATTATTTAAATATTAGTCTTCAGACAGCCTAAACGGGACCCAAGTGAAACGACACTAACACGCTTCACATCAGAAGGCTAGGCTAAGTTCCGCCCCAGTTTGAATTAGATCGAGGTCGGGCCTGACCGATGTGTTTGGCAGACTTTTCCTGAAACGAGCATTTCACCTTTGAATAACATCTAGGTTTTCCCTTATTTTTGCTGCGGAAAGTTGTCACTTATACGTTGCCGCCCACTGAATTTATTAGCGAAGTGCGCCAGTACGGTCATAAATACATACTCAGGGTGCTATTCGAAACTCTGAACCCGCTAATGATCAGATTGTCTCCGTGCCTGTATGCTAAGTTAGCGAGAAATATCTAGCTAACAAAATGCACTATAACACTTATACTATTTTTATCCTTTTTTTAAGACACAAAACACTAAGTTGTACGTTTTGAAAAATAACCCTTCGATATTTCTACTTTTTTTACAAACATGTTTCTGCAAGTTTCTTTCCAGCGATGTCTATAATATAAAAAACATAGGTATATGCATAGGTACTACATGTATTATAGTGACTTACTTTCGTTATGTCCGACGAAGCTGTGTGTGTGGGGGTCAATGAATTTAATGAGGCTTCCGGCGACTGGGACCACATTAAACTCGGACCGCGGTCCCAGTTACCGGATTGATTTATTTTTAATATTTTTCCTCCTGTAACTGGGACCAAAACAATTTAATGAGGAATATAATATACTCGTATGTACATAGATACGAAATCCGAATTGTGTGCTGTGCGACTTTGCTCTGCGAATATAATTTTATTCTATAGGTACTCACGCATTTTCTAATAAAAAGTAAAAGTTGCAGAGGCCGTAAACCGGTCGACTGCAACTTGCACGGTTTTATTACGAAACTTGGCTTTGAAGTACAAAGAAACCTCAAAAATGCTTGGCGAATGCTCTTAGCAAATTAAATAAATAGTAACGGGAGAATTTTCCCTCATTTCAGATACCCTACGAAAACCGTGAGAGAAATAACGTTGTGAAAAGAATTTGTTGTGAGTGCAGTAGTGTGATGGAGTGTGAGTGTGCACTGTGTCATCGGAGGATAGACGATTATCAGTTACACTGAAAGGTAATAAGCACACGACTGTTTCATATAAGTTTATTCAATATTGTAATTATGTTTTTTCAATATCTCCTACTAATAACCTCCCTGTGATTGTCTTACATGCAAGTAAAATAATTATGCTGTTCGCACTTAGCTCTGCGTGCCACATCTAGTTGTGCTTATCCGTGTTTCGGCCGAAACCAGTTTCTTTCTATCGCGAGCCCGGTTGCTTCACGCGCACAATAACTGACTGCAGTGTTCGTCTTGTTATGAATGATACAATACTCTAGGATTTTAATTTAACGAGTTTATATTGTTCGCTCGCGCGTTAAAATTTGTAATGTTAATATTGTTTAACTTATGTTCTCATGTAAGTGAAATGATTTTATTTTGTTTCTTATGAGAATAAATCATCTTTAAACCTAATATTTCGTAAATATAGAAATCGGTTTATGATGGGCCGCCGGCCAATCGCCTCAAGGCGGGCACCGGCTCGTCCCTCTACGGGTGTGTAGGGAAACCAGGAAAGTTTTGACCGCCTCTGTGGCTAAGCCGCTCGGGTATAAAACCCGGAGGTCGTGGGTTCGATTCCCGCCTAGGGTCTGGTTGGTGGTAGGGCTTTTTCAGAGTCCGACTGGCTGGCTACCACCCCCACAGGTGAAATCTGCCGCCATGATAGCTCTGGCTGTGTTCCGGCAGTATTAATGTGGGAGCCAGTACAATTGAAATCAAAGGTTCGAAGATCAGATGAGTCTACAGTCTGGCAGCACATTGAGCGACGCTTCCTGGTGAAGTGACCTTCAATGGAATAGGCCGCAATGGCCGCTTACCATCAGGTGGGCTGCGTGTCTGTCTGCCAACTGACTTAGTATAAAAAAAGTTTAGTGGGTAGTGGGATGAAATGCTCACCAGTCACGAGTCCCACACACAGCCGTAGGTCTCGGTAGCTTGCTTCTCTCCCGCCAAAATAGGTTTATGATAAAATTAATGTTTATTTTTATATGCAAACATGATTTACATTTTTCAAAATCATTACTACGACCGACCTAACGAATCATAAAATAATTACTACACTAATAAAAAATTGTAATGCCATATTAACCGGACGAAGTTCCAATTGTAATCTGTCATTATTCTTTTGGCAGGTTTTTAATATAAGATTTAATTTAAACTCACCAAGAAAGTAACAGGCGCTTATCAATCAACATCTGTCAGTCGTTCTTAAATGAACATTAATTATGAAAAATACGGAAGTAAAATAATGAATTTTGACGCCACGAATGGTGTAGTTGACACCAGCAAGGAATGGTCACAGGTTCGATTTCCGCGGCCAATGTGCAAAGTCTGCTGCAGCTTTGTTGCTTCTGTTACATAATATTCATATTCATGTTTTAGTGTAAAGCTTATCTGTATAAAACATGGTGCAAAATGTTACGTACAAATAATGTTAGCATAGTAAATTCACCAAAAGCTGGCATGCAAAACATGAAATAAAATGATAGTTCAGGTAGTAACAACAACTATAAACTATAAAATTAAATACTTAATATTGTCATAAATATTAAACGCAATATCATGAAGAACAATAGAAAACAATTATAGTGTTAGTGCCATTAAGCAAAAAGTCACCAGTTCTTAGTTATTTATTAGCTCACCGGTGAACTTCGTATCACCTAGGTAGGTACTTTCGTATTTTCTTCGCAATTTTTTGATATCTTCTCATCGTTTGTAAACTAGTAAAATCGGTTCAGCCGTTCTCGAGTTTTAGCGAGACTAACGAACAGTAATTCATTTTTATTTAGGTATATAGATTTATTCATTCTAAGTAGGACAACAGTCAGTCCTACGAGTACCTACCTGACCGCCTCCGTGGAACAGTGACTAAGTCGCTCGGGTATAAAACCCGGAGGTCGTGGGTTCGATTCCCACCTAGGGTCTGTTTGGTGGTAGCTAGCTACCACCCCCACAGGTGAAATCTGCCGCCATAATAGCTCTGGCTGTGTTCTGGCAGTATTAATGTGGGAGCCAGTACACTTGAAATCAAAGGCTCGAAGATCAGATGAGTCTACAGTCTGGCAGCACATTGAGCGACGCTTCCTGGTGAAGTGCCCCTTAATGGAATAGGCCGCAGTGGCCGCTTACCATCAGGTGGGCTGCGTATGTGCCTGCCAACTGACTAAGTATAAAAAAACCTCCTCGTAATTATAAACATGGGAATTACTTTTCTAGTGTCCAATATATGATGATATTTTATATGTACTATAATAATATTTCAAGATTAGTAATATTTCAACATTGTGTAGCTAGAAGAAGAAAACCATGTTTCATTTTCCATAATATTTTTTTTTTATTTTTTTTTCTTATAGCCGGACTTCAAATCCAACAAAAATTTTACTCGTGACTTCGCAAACGGAACGGAAAGAATTGGTAAAAATACCGAATAAATATCATCTATATAAAGATCCGTTTTTATGTGCCCTGTGTTTAGGAAACAAAAAAAAACTCATCTACTCGTAGTACTTCAAACGTTTCGACGGTTTCGATCTTGAAAACAAAGGAAAATTAGGGTGTGTTACATATTCGAACCAGCCTTGATTATCTCAATAGCCTCTGTGGATATTGACTGTTTTTACAGAGTGATTTCGGAAGGGCCAGACCTCCGCTTCCTAATTTTATTCTTCTCCTTCCATGTATGCCAACGTCGTCAAATGAGCTAATGGAATGAGCAGTGCTCTTATGAACTGTATTTGTTTTGTTGTTTGATTCTGTTCAGTTTTAAAGTAATTTAATTGATCTAATAGATATACGACTGACTTCATGGTCCATTTGGCACTCTGCAATATGAGAGGAAAATTGTCATTAAAATTTTCATTCCCTATAATAAACGTTTATGTACACGTATTACGTTTAGAACTAACGTGACTTATCCAGATGAGTAAAGATTTAAAAAAAAATCATATTGATAATTCAACAGCTGTACTTAGTTGGGTCCGAATTTTACTCGTGCTGCTACGGTACTAAACATATCTCATCTATTGGTGTTTCCATAATTGATAAATCTTGCAATATTGTAACATTTGTAACCTTGACATTCGTAGATATTGTGCCATACAAAGTGATATTAATAAGACGAACTTACAAACACAATTTGGCTCTTGGAAATGTACATTCTCAAATTGCCAGCTGCTAATGAACGAGGAAATGAAATTATGATTTACACTGCTTCCTTTGAAGGTTACTCGCTACATTGTATACCTACAAACGCAAAAGAACTGGATTTATCACCATCTTATAAATGGCTTGTTTTCGTCGAAGATACGCTAAAATAAGTATTTCGTTTACGTCCCGCCCTTCGTTGCGTCTCCCTACAATATTCAGTGGAAGGAAAACAGCTATAACTTATAGCGAAAGGGATGAATATAGAATACTGGCTGTATTAGAAAGAGACGAATAAAGCGCAAGGGACCAGTGTTGACGCAGCTTAGTCGTAATTGTCTGACACATCCTGACCAGTTTATTTGCAATAACATTGAGAATATTTCATTGGTTGTAATATACCTAATCACTGGGATGTAGTTGAGTTGGGTTGTTGCTAAATAAATGTTAGTATTGGAAATCGTATCTTATGAAATCAACAGCAAAAAGTAATATCAATGAAGTAATGCGCACTGAAATACGTCAAAAGATACTTTCTACTAGAAAATATTTAAAAAAAGTATATATACTTATATAGGGTAGGGTTCCATGCCCTATGCACCAGGGGTGGTGGGTTCGAATCCCACCCAACCCCAACACTTTTTGCGGTCAGGTCAAATTATGTGATGTTGTCAGATATTTATTGAGTGCGATCAAATAGTACATAAATAAGTATTTATAAACATGGTATGTATTGTATATGCAGATAAGACTAACATATTATATGCACTTCATTCAGGTTCAAAAAATAAATTTGTCACAGTGTACGTTTTTTATTGTGAACGATTATGGTGCATGAAATATTCAAACAGTTCACAAGTTACAATTTTTCCACTGTAAGTCAATTACTTTATTGTAATTACATGTGTAAACAAAAAACCAAAAAAATTAGAATTGTACCTCTTTAAATAAATAGTAGGTAATCTACGGCTGCTTGCCGAGTAATCGATTGCCCTTTCTAACAAAATGTATATAATGGATTGATTGTCTGGTCTTTATAATTACCGAAACGATCCTTCTATGCCATTAAATAAGCAATTTAGTGAAGCATCCTGTAAAAAGCTTCGTATCCCCATAAGGGTAGCCATAACTCCCAGAGCTATCCCGGGCAAATTGACTTGAGCCATAGCAACTTTAATGATCTACTGAAACAGGAACGAAGTTCGATTGTTGTCAATTGAATTTATATCCCTGGGAAACTCTATACGTGTATTTAGTCCACCTCTTGAAGCTAACATGTAATTATACTGGCCAGTTTCATCACAGTCAAATAAGTACATGATAATTAATCTGTCAGATAGCATAGATACTGTCTCTCTTTTTTATTGTCAAAATATGATTTTTTATACTAGATCAGTTGGCACTGGTGGCAGACAGGCATGCAACCCACCTGATGGTAAGCGGTAACTGCGGCCTATTCCATTGAGGGACACTTCACTAAGAAGCGTCGCTCAATGTGCTGCCAGACTGTAGGCTCATCTGATCTTCGAGCCTATGATTTCAAGTATACTGGCTCCCACGTTAATACTGCCGGAATACAGCCAGAGCTGTTATGGCGGCAGATTTCACCTGTGGGGGTGGTAGCTAGCCAGTCGAACTTTGAAAAAGCCCTCACCAACCAGACCCAAGGCGGGAATCGAAACCACGACCTCCGGGTTTTATACCCGAGCGGTTTAGCCACTGTCAACGGAGGCGGTCAAACAATACAGCGTCTTTGTTATCTGACTGTTATCATCTGCCTCATTGTAACTGACCTTTCAGCACTGATTTAAAGGTTACTCGTCCCGTGTTAATGTTGAGGAACAACCAGAGCAGAAGAGAGCATAAAGGCACCTTAGGGGCTAATTTTGTTTTAATTAAAACGTCAATAAGACCCAAATTCAATACCAGAATTAAACCAACGAGAACGCGGTCAAAACTAGTATTATAAACTTTCATTTTGTGTATATAATATGTTTTTGTGAATCTAGTTTCACAACTCCTCTTTCTATTTCAGGTGGACGTGCAGCTAGGGAGTGAATAATATGTAATACGTCACACGAAGTGACAGACGTTAAGTTCTAGAGCCGCCGACGACAGCAAGATGGGCAAGAAGAATTCGAAACTCAAACAAGACACGATTGATCGGCTCACGAGTGCTACGTACTGTAAGTACCATCTTCTCTCTTTCTTTCGATACTTGTGGCATGAAATTTGTTCGATCAAGATTATATTACATCGTTTTTTATCCGACTACGTTTATAATTTAAGAATCTTGTCATAAAAATACAGACAGAATAATTACCGATAGAAATCTAGTCTGAGCATATTCTCTGGAGCACCTTCATTGGTGTCATAAAAGACACCAATCGCCGAACCGCTCTGTGATTTCCAAGCAAATCGATCATGTCTAGCGAAAAAAAAGAATGATTTGTGCACTTAAACTGAGTTACAACACGTCATCTGAAAAGCAGAAAAATAAGAGTGTGTTCAAGTAATCGTCGCGTCAGTGTTAATCGGTTTATGTTTCACTTTTGACAAATCGCTTGTATGAAGACTAACTTTCTATAAGTTAATAATTTAGGACATACTTACATGAGAACCTTTAACGTCTAGTCCGCCTTTTTTATCATAATTTTTGTAAACAATAAAGTTTTTATAAATAAATAAAATACATTTTGATTACATTTCGACAAACTTAGCACGCCAAAACCACCAAGCTATTGGAAGACCCCACTAATCTTATGCGTCTGTTTACTCGGTTAGTAGTCATGACAAAATTGACAACCTTATTCCATTTTACGGGCGCGTGCGGGATGTAAGGGCTGGGGCCTGGGGGGAGAAACGAAGGAAGGATAGTACGTGCAGTCCCAAACAAGTTTGCGGATGTAACGTTAGCTTTAAATTCCTACTGCAGGCCTGTTCCTTCTAATACCTCACTTACGTTACATGACGTGTTTCGTCCGTATATCAAACTAGTGTAAACTTGGGGGCGGCGTATTGTACCTAAGTACAAAAGTTTTAAATGTATACGTTTTTCGATGTCTCTTTTATTTACGGACCGGACTTTAGTAGGTAATGTTGACACATTGCGTACCCAATTGTTTGAACATAAACTTACAATGTACCATACAGTAAGCAGCACATCAACCTATCCTAATTTGTATCAATTAAAATGGAAACCTATGCGATGAACACTAAGGATTAATTTTGCTGTGGGAATTTAACAGATTAGGTCAAAAAATGCTCAATGTAGGTGGACATTTATATTTAGTAGTTTTTAACAAAAAAAATTTTTATTGTTCTGCTGTGTGTTATCTAGAAACTAACATTTAATGCTTGTTTCAATCGTACGAAATGCTTCAGAATATTTTAACTTCGTTCCGTCTTCTCAAACTTTGTTTCTTGATTTATGAAGCATCTGTCAAAACATTTTGACCAGGACACTCAAAGTTGAGAAACTTGCCTTGAGAAATATTATAAAGTTCTCTACAAGTTTCCAGAATAACTCTTTTACTGGTCTTGTTACGACAAATATCGCAAAGTGATAAACAATAAATTCTTTTACGTCCTTCCTCGATCGTTTATTGCCGACCGCAACAATGGCTTTGTACGTACCCTCATCCGAAACTTGATCACAAGAAAATACAGTGTCGATCTATTTGTCTATCGACTTGTACTTTGACAACTGAATGCGGATACTTAGAAACAAATGACAAAAAAGATGGTTAAACTCTTTTTAGTAATCGCAATACTTTTAGTTTTTAAAATTATATCTCTTATTATGAAATTAATGAAATATAAGCATGCCTGCACACATTTTACAAATACAAGTTCTTTATTTTAACGTGCTTAAGATGAAATGTATTGATATTCTACTGAACGTGTCTGATAATTTCAATGTGAACTTTTAAATAAACTTTTTTATTTTATATTAAACTTTCTAGACGTACCTAGTCAAGTTTACAAAGTTTTAGAAAGACAGCTTGAACTTCTCCGTGCCGTAGGGTGCAAAGCTGAACATTCTGCAGTTTTCTTGATATGTTATCTCTCCAATGTCACTGGTCACCCAAAGGCATATAAAGTGATTTCAAAAACACTCTCCTGTCAAATACTCGCATTGGAAGTACAACTTACTGAACGGCGCCAATATTTCCTTAATAAATAATTCAGATACCTAGCTTATGGATGCTGAACGATTTAGAAAACAATGAGATGAACCGTCAATTTTCTTAATGAAACTTGGGATCAGGAAGTTATTTGTAAAACAATCTAAATAAGGTTTAAATAAAGCCAAAGATTGACAAACACCTACATACTCATAACATACATCATTAAAAAAAAATTGTGGATTTATGATTCCAAGATTCAGATTTGCGTAGTTATGAGAAGCTTAAGCATTTTCTCAAATCACGAGAACTAAAGTTACATTTACCACGTTGGATTGTATGTTGTTCTAAATTGACGCTTTTTTTTATACTATACATTTTACCCTAAGCCGCGGGTTCATTCGTTTTTTTAATGAGTAATCAAAATCAAAATTTTGTTTATTCATGTAAACTTGTATTTAAAGTACCTATTTATGAATCATCGATTACACAGAGTGACTCTACCGCCGGATTCGGAATGTCGTTATCTGTCGAGAAGGATATGCTGTAATACTCAAAGAATGCATTCGCATCAATCTTCTATATAGGTATATATAAAAGAAAGTCGTGTTTGTTACAACACTTATAACTCGAGAACGGATGAACGGATTTAGATGAAAGGTCATTGGGCATAATCTGACCCGGTCTTCGAAATATTTCCTACAGATATCAAATTATTTGTAAATTAATGAGTGCTAGCCTACATTTCATTTTGTGTAGTTCTTTTTGTTTTTAAACGCGGGAGAAATCTAAAAAACAACTTTCTTTAGGTGCCCAACAGACTTGTATTGTTAGAGGGGGCAGACGAACTCGACGAGTTCAGTTGCTCCAGCGTGTAATCAAGACACCCCTTCAATGCAAAAAGTCTAAAAATGTCTTATCACTAGAGGATATTACTTATATTTTATTTTTAATTTTTGGTCAGATTCCCATACTCTACATTGATGCGACATATATCTTCGTAATATTATTTAGGTGCCCAACAGACTTGTATTGTTAGAGGGGGCAGACGAACACGACGAGTTCAGTTGCTCCAGCGTGTAATCAAGACACCCATTCAATGCAAATAGTCTAAAAATGTCTTATCACTAGAGGATATTACTTATATTTTATTTTTAATTTTTGGGCAGATTCCCATACTCTACATTGATGCGACATATATCTTCGTAAACTAGGGAAGTTTATCTAAACATCCAAACCAATTTTGTTTTTGTAGGCCGTGGGTATAGTTTCCATACTAAGTTGCCCAGTGACCTTTGGCACACGCATAGTTTATAACCGGGATTAAAACATAGGATACCTAAAAAAATATAAAATTATATTAAAATACAAAGTCTACTTATTTATACCTCTAAGGCGGAACAGAGTTCGCCGGGTCAGCTAGTATTAGAGAAAACTAAGTGTCCTTTTGTTAAGAGTACTAACTGCGAATATTGTTATTGTTGACAATTCCAGCGGCCTCTGCATTAAACACAAAATGTTGATACTAGACTATGTAGCTCCCCAGTCCTCTGCTGCGTTAATTAAGCAAACAGTTGCGAGATGATTAACGAGACAGCACGTCCTCAATTCGGGTGTAGAGTGAGTTTTAGTGATGGGCAAAATGTCATGAAATATCTTTGTGTTGCCAAGAAGTAATTACATTACCCTCGGAAATCTTTAAACGCGGCAGACGACACGGTTTTATTCCTGGCACAGATCAAATCGCTCCCATAAATGATTTGGTAGTATTTCAACAATAATTAGGGTTGCGATTAAAATTAAGGTTTCTAAGGAGCTTACTACTACTTTCCACAAAATGATGTTGTAATATGGATATTAGGACATCTGGAAATGGACCACCGGCTAGTTTAAGTGTAGTGTTAAGTTTACTTTGTTGCGATCCACTTATATAATAGAAATATAATAATAAATAAATATATCTGAACATTATTCACACAGCCCCAAACTAAGCCTTAACTTATATTATTATGCTTGGAGTCTCCCTGCGTGATCGCATCAGAAATGATGAGATCCGCAGAAGGACCAAGGTCACCGATATTGCCCGAAGAATTGCGAGCCTTAAGTGGCAGTGGGCAGGACACATTGCAAGGAGGACTGACGGCCGTTGGGGCGGAAAGGTCCTCGAGTGGTGGCCACGTACCGGGAAATGCAGCCGTGGTAGGCCTCCCACAAGGTGGACCGATGATCTCATAAAGATCGCCGGAATCCACTGGAT
Source organism: Mecyna flavalis (assembly GCA_949319885.1). Lineage (NCBI taxonomy): Eukaryota > Metazoa > Arthropoda > Insecta > Lepidoptera > Crambidae > Mecyna > Mecyna flavalis. Next base: position 17,908,759 of record OX439425.1, on the reverse strand, counting down.
GCGGGTGGCGCTGGACCGATCGGTTTGGAGATCATTGGGGGAGGCCTATGTCCAGCAGTGGACGTCGTTTGGCTGAAATGATGATGATGATGATGATTATTAATCTTCTATTATTTATATTTTAGCATAAAAGACAGTGATACGTTAAATTGTAAAGCGTGTTGTATTACCAATAGATTACAATCTTACGTGAACAGTTTTGTCAATATCCCTGTGACATAAACATAATCCAAAAATTCTAACACTGCTCGATTTACGAACCTAATATCCACATTATATCACTAAGCCCAGCTTACTAAAATAGTGGCCTGGGATGACTCAGAAGCATAACTTGTAGTGTGTGTATAAGACGTTCTGCAAATTTGCGAGGAATTTATATTTAAGCTGTTGCCCATGTGTAAAGCGAACGTTCATACATAATAAATACGTTTTATGGCAATGTAACTTCATGTCTTGGATCGATATGATATAAGTTCAGGATCCAGCAAACTAATATTTATGTATAATACCGATTTTTATAAAACCGAATTACAGTGGTCAAAAACCCACATTTCGAAATATCAACTGAGTTTTCAATACAAATATATTGAAATAATTCATAAGCGAAGATCAATGACGTTCAATTAAAAAACTAGACTCACAATCACGCTCAAATATTGTCCGAAGCAAAAGCCTGCCCACCCGACTATTGGGCAGAGTTTTCGTTTAGTTGTATACAATTGACATTAAACACTAAATGCCACGAGATAAGGTGTTAATTTGAACGAATGTGTTAATGTCATCAGTGTCAAAGCCACTCGGACGTTTTTTGAGGAATTTTTCTTAGAGATTGGGTGTCTAGTTGTATATTGAACGTCATTGGCGAAGATGTATAAATTAAAAAAAAAACATATAGGTAAATCTAGTTTCCCTGAACTTGAAGATGCTGCCGACCGCGGAAGGGTGACGATCTATTTTATCCAAACGAGGTTTGACATATTGTCTTGAGACGAGAATTTCCATTATTGCGATTTCTATTTATAGAACAATTATATTATACTCGTAGATAACCCTGCCACTCAGCTAAATTGAGAGTAGATTGAGTTAGCATGACGTCTGGTAATCACAATCCGTTTAATGATTGAGGTTAATGTATGCCGTTTGATCACTTCTAGGTTTCTCCAAATTTCGCAAAGCCATATAGTTGTTGCGATTGTTTTTAATGACTATTTGAGAAAAACACACAATCAAACATCTAGAAAATTAAAAAAAGAACGGAATCAACAGCGATCTACCCAAAAAACAAATGCATTCTCAACCTTTCTCAACAGTAAACAAAAGGCAGGCAAGGTTTTATTGCTTCATTTCAACTATGGTTCTTAAATCCGATACGTCCGTTTTTAGGCTTATTGACAATGTACTTTTTATATTTTTTTATAAATACATAAAATAAAACATATTTTATATCTCAAATTTTAATATGAAGCAACTTACTCGGCACATCACATTTCCTACAAGTTGCGCATTTTAAGTGCTTTAAAATGTGGGCCTTTTCTTGGCAGTTAGAAACAAAATTAAAAAGGTTTTTAACCTAAAGTAGCAAAATGCAGAATCATAATATTTTGAATATTATGATTGTAAAGTGAGAAAGCTGAATAAGCCGTTGAATTTTCACAACTGTGGGTTACTAAAAAATTTCAAATTAATATGTTTACTTTTTTGTTTCGTGTTTTGTGGAGCAGTTCAAAACGTTACTCCATATGCTTTTCAATCCCTATATGAAATTCAATGCGTCGATAACACTAGGTCAGTCAGTAGTAAAGCACGCATAGATTATATTCTTAATTACGTATTTAAATACCACTAACTCAACGCAAGTGATGATATAATCGTAAGGAAAGCATAATCTCTATTATCCTGATTTGACGAAAGTCGTAACAGATTAAACTACCTACTCTTAGCAAATCTATCAGGAGTTAGGATAAAGCGCAAATATTATGAGCTTATAATGCCATGAACTTTAATGAAAACACCGTCTTTACTGATTAAACATAAAGTTGGTGACTTAAGAGCTCCTATTATCCTTTCAATCGCGTAATTTAGGCTCGTATTAACCAATGAATCTGAGATTACAGTTAAAATTTCTCTTCCTGTTTTCAACTTACTTTGCAAGGGTTAACGGTTCAACAATCCCCCACCGCCGATAAGTATCTGTTGGTTTAACAAACGGATATTCGTTTTGTTTGTGGTGCCTTCATTAGTTCTGATTCTAAAGAAACTTCTGAGAATATTTTAAGTATCTGTTTTATTCATCTCCGAACGGATCAATACAACGGGCTATGGAAAGGCTGGTCCACAAGTTTAAAGTTTTTAAACTTGTAGACCATGCATCCGTTCCACGCTGTTCAAAGATCGATCAGCGAGCGTAGCGAGCATTTGGATCAGCCTGTGTCCAATAGTGAATTATTATAGGCTGCTGATGATGATTATGTTGATGATGATATATATTTTTGTGCATTATTGGTTAAAAACGCGTAAAAAAGATTCTCGACGAAAGTTCTTTGTTTTTAATAAGATACCTCTAACCTCTAAAATGCTTGACCGTCCTCATTCGCCAATCAAACTACATTAAATAAGTACCTCTGGTAAAACCATCCGTATACGATTTTTGAAAATAACCAAATCAGCCAGCTCCTGTTAATGTGCTTGCGATTAATCGAGTTTTAAATTGAATCGATAGTCGTGCTGTCACAATTAGCACAGCGCTACAAGTTGCGCATTTAAAGCGTTCTGAATGGATTTGTCCTTGCCAAGTTGAGTCATAAGTGAAAATCGATTCATCAGTTCCCGGCGGTAATTAAAACCGAAGGACAATCGCTATGTGGTTATCGGGCACGTCTTTGTTCAACGCAGTATTATACGCTTAGGGCGGTTTCAGATCAGCGGTTTATACGCGCGAATAAGCTGGTTTATGAAAGCGCATGAGGCGGTTATAGGCACGCCTTTACCACACGCGCTACTCAACGTACGAGCGATGACGCGCTTGTATGCTCGTATGAGCGCGAATCCATGTTGATTCATTCTAATCTGAAACCGCCCTTAGGTCTGCGAGTGCTTATATAATTATATTGTAGAGAATTAAAAATGGTCTGATTAACATAATCACGGTGTCTTTACAATATCACCCAAAGAACTATCATTCTGCTGGTTTGATGGAAGTATATGATTGAGTGGCAAGCGAAGACGAGATCTAATAATGTATTAGGATACGCCTTTTTCCCGCAGGTGTAGGCAGGCAGGGAACAAATCCTTCCATTTACTACGATCCTGGATCACTATCTATCCAGGAATATAACAAATGGAATGAATTAGAACTGAACATCTTGAATAGGTCTAGCTGGAACCTGAATCCTATTTTCTCATTAACAGGTATGGCTAAGGCTTCTTGATAAAGAAGGTTTTTTCGCTAAGCTAGGTTTCGCTTTATTGTAAAATACGCGGTCTGCCAATAACATAAGTGCCAATGGGTCGTTCTTCTTTTTAACCTACAAAAAGGTGTCTTCACCGCTCAGTGAAAAAAAAAACAAGGATTATCCATAAGTTTTTTCTTAATTGTATTTTTACAGGCACTGTCAACGATATTAAATTCGTTGGGCACTGTACTAAACATTAATGACTGTGCACGATTAAATAATAAATGTTTTTAATAATTTCACTGTAAAAAGTACGTTACAGAGTCGTAAATCCGCGTGACAGAAGTGTAAATCATATTGTAGGTTAAAAAGAAGAACGACCCCAATACCATTTTAATAATAAACGAATAAGCATACAAACATTTTATATATAATTATGTATGAAAGATTATATACAGAATGACAGTAGAATATCTGTAGTTTCAGGAAAGTTGTACTCCTTTTTATTAGTCGGTAGTTAAAGTTAGTCATTTGGCAAGGGGCATTTTCACGCGAGTACGCAGTGATAGCTCGAATAAATTTCAGGCTTTCAGGATAATTGAAGGACACAATATGTAAGTAGTAGTCGTAAATAAAAAGTCGATGCTTTATTTTAACCACATTCATAAATTATCTTCATGGACTCAGACTCACAATGTTTTGTATATTTTTTGCATTTTGCGAAATATGTATCTATTATTTTCATTTCTTTATTTTTGATTGCACTTTGGCATTTTTGCAGGCAACGTGAAAATTTCAAGTGATCTGGCTTCCACATTAATATTTCTGGAACACTGTCAAAGCTAGTCGAGTCATATTTCACGTGTGGTAGCCAGCCAGTCTGACTCAGAAAAAGACCTAGACCTGATGTTGTATAAAAAAAACCTACAACCAACACTAGTTCCAAGGCGTAAATCAAACTCACAACCTTCAATTTTCAGTCTCAAGCGGATTAGCCACTATACCACACACAGGGACAGTCAAAAACCTTGCTTACTTTAATTTCCTCGTTTTAATTATTGAGTTACAAGTGTAATTGTAGTTTAATGGTTTTAACATATTTTTTAACATGAATTTTACTCTAAATGCCATTTTCTACTAAAGGGTAAATGAGTACAATAACGAAGTTCTAATCTTCGTTACAAATCATTCCTTAGTACAGTCGACAGCGCATCAGACTTCCCTAATCTGTCAAATTTAAGCAACCAATTTTCAACTTTATTCGCTTTACATAGAGTTATCTTTCAATTGAGATTTTTTTGACAGTAGGTAGTAGGTTGATCTGCTGCCGCCCGTACATCTTCTCTGACAAATAAGACCGAAGTGAAATGTGAACTTATAATATTCCAAATTCAAGATAACATAACTTGAGGTTACCGATATGGAATGCTGAATTCCATCTAAATTTAATTACTCAGCTTATCCAACGAAAACAATAAATAAACCGGCTAGACCAAGAACTGCAGAGTTAATTTACTAATTGGAAGCCTCAACAGGGCTTCGCACCGCACCGTCCATGGTTAAAGTTCAGATACTTGTTCGCTGACTCCTCCTTTATTATCCAAAATACTGCGAATATTCAAATGGAATACGACATCGCTTGCACATTTATTAATTATGTTCTCGAAGATTTAACTGCCGTGCTCCATGCATGCTGTCCATCTAATAACGCGGCAAACTAAAATAAAACACAAGTAGGTGGGTAAGTCTCTTTTGAAATAAAAAATACCGAGATATCGCAAAAATTAATGCGACTATTAAGTTCTAAAAAGTTGGTTCACCACAAAAGACCATAATTTATCATTACAGTCTTTGTGTTAACAAGAGCTAAGGTATTTCATATATTGCATTGGTCAAATCCCGATCAAACCAGTCATGTAAGTGTACATCCTATGTATTTGGCACCAAGGTGTTATTTCTACGTCAGTTATGACAGGTTAAATATATTTATCGCATTGCATGCACCAATAACTCAGCACTTTGCCAAAACTCTCCAGATATTGGTAGCTTTTGACTAACAGAAAGAATAAAAGCGTTTGTTTTGGATTTGTTGCTAGCATCCACAATTTCACATACGACATCGCGTGCGAATGTGCAGTTTATTTTTATGATGATTTATTATCTTTGTACCTTTTGAAGACAATCTGAAAATCTTGTTCTCTAAGGAAATCTCACGAGAACTTTAGTAATAGCTTCCAAAGCATCGTTTTGTAAGTGGTTTAACAATCTAAGTAATGATACTTTCAAAACTAGAGTTGAAAAAATATTTCGTAACTTACTGTTGTAGTTATATGTAGAGTCTTTGTTATATGATAGTACGATATCATACATGCCGGTTTGCGCAAGATGACTGGTAGGAGCTGAATGCGAGTAGCATAATCGAACTAAGTGGCGAATACTGGGAGAGGCCTATGTACAGCAGTGGGCTGAGACAGGTCGATGATGATGATGATGTTGTATTGTTATGGGTATTTTATACTCGTATGTTTACAATCTAAATATGTATATGACTGACTGACATAGTGATCTATCAACGCACAGCCCAAACCACTGGACGGGTAGATGTTTTGACGTAGGCATCCGCTAAGAAAGGATTTTGATCAATTCCCGCGGAAACGGTAACCATGCGGGTGAAACCGCGGGCGGCCGCTAGTCAATACATAAAGCTAATTTGCGCGGTGACAAACGGTTAAACCAAAATACGTCTATCTACATCGCAAGATTCCAACAATCAAATATTTCTATAGTTCTAGAAGCCAAATAGCGTTTTCAGTGTGGCAGAGCTATTAATCTTCGGAACAGTTCAGGGGCATTTATCCGACGCCGAGTGTCCGAACCGTCCGATCTAGCGACACTGTACCTGAGTTATTTCCACTGCTAATAAATTGTTTAATCGCCAAAATACGGATTATACTCCGACCACCGATTTGTGTAAAGGAGTCGGCTATTACACCAAGAGGTCGCGGGTTCGATCCCCACACCGTACAAACATTTGTGTGCATGATCATTGTCTGTTTGATAAAAAGTTTATAAGTTTGTTTTTGTTTTCTAAATAACGCTCAGTTATTGAACTATTTAACTGTAAAAATCATTTATTAGTTCAAAGAAATTTTATGTTTCCCAAAAATAAATGTATAACAAAAAACAAAATAAAAAAAGAAAAACCATCGGAACGCGCCGAGATTTGAAACATCGACTTCACAAACATGTAAAGTGGCGCTTGGTTACCATTACAGCTTTATTTTCTACATAAAGATAAACAAAATAACTTGTTTTTCGTGTGGACACAAAAATAAATTCTCCATAAATGACATCAAACCGTAAACGCCATCAAAAACTCCGACCGGATGCACCGGACTTCCTCCAAACTAGGACAAATCCGGGAAAAGGGACTCGACCCTTGCCACGGATGGGCGAATGGCCTTGGAGGCACAATACGGATTGAAAAGACTGAATATCTCCGCAGGTTGTGGGTAGGTACCATATAAAATCATTTCATCATCATCATTTCAGCCAAACGACGTCCACTGCTGGACATAGGCCTCCCCCATAGAGTAACTTATATCGAGGATCTCCAAACCGATCGGTCCTGTGCCACCCGCATCTAGTGGATTCCGGCGATCTTTATGAAATCATCGGTCCACCTTGTCGGAGGCCTACCACGACTGCGTTTCCCGGTACGTGGCCACCACTCGAGGACGTTTCCGCCCCAACAGCCTTCAGTCCTCCGTGCAATGTGCCCTGACCACTCCCACATAAGGCTCGCAATTCTTCGGGAAATAACGGTGACATTGGTCCTTCTGCAGATCTCATCATTTCTGATGCGATCACGCAAGGAGATCCAAAGCATTGCGCTCTCCCTTAAAATAATTCCACTCGCTGGAATGTATTTTAATTTTAGGAATAAAAAACAGGTAGTTCTACTCGTAGTCACTCTCCAGCTCCCAGAAAAATCATGCCGATCCGTTGACTTGCGGCGTAAAAGAAAGACAAACAAATCACTTTTATTTATTTTATTGTAAATAAATATCTCTCTGGACTCTTTTTTTTTTTCAAATCGAGTATGATAACATCGTAATTGGAAGATTTTTAAGGCCAGATTCGTAAAAAGCTGTCAGACAGAAAATTTGAGGAAGATTATACTAATGTTTATGTACAAAATTGTTATTTTAGATATTTTTTTTTTACTTTATTGTATAATATTCTTACTCCTTAATGTCCAATACAATTGATCACATTTTAGATACATATTATATTACATTGTTTTAGAATAGCTTACTTTAAAAACAGTTAAGAATCGTTTTACCAGGGTTATTACTAAAAATATTTTAGTCGTAAAGTCTCTTCTAAGTTTCATAATAGCAGAAAAAGTTAAGCGATAATTTGCCAGTTATGTGGCAAAACCTTAATTAAACTGGTAAATCAATGTGCGTGAAGCCCCATTTTCCCTCCCCTTCCTTCAGATATTTAAGCTACGCATTGCCTATCTATGAAAGCCACATTATGATTGCAGTGGTTTATAAATTAATTTTAAGATAATTTCTAGACACGTAATCTAAGTATATAAAACTCAAAGGTGACTGACTGACTGACTGACATAGATATCTATCAACGCACAGCCCAAACCACTAGACGGATCGGGCTGAAATTTGGCATGCAGGTAGATGTTATGACGTAGGCATCCGCTAAGAAAGGATTTTGATCAATTTCCACGGGAACGGGAACCACGCGGGTGAAACCGCGGGCGGCCGCTAGTTATTATATGTATTATGCTAACGTGAGGCACACAATAATTTAACGGGCTTGTTTTTATTTTGTGATAGAAGTACCTAATGAATGAAATAAATATAGAAAGAACGAGCAGTGACGCTTATACTACATGGCCTATTCGCTCCGAACTCTACAGTAAAAGTGTCTTAATCACTTGTTTCATGAAATCTATGCTGTATTACATAATATCCTGCAAAGATTTAACAGCAAATTCTAATCTTTAATAAAAAAGTAAAATACAAACTTCAAAATAATGTCATTTAAAACTCGTAGTCATTCAACAATAACCTGATTTAATAAAATCATTGCGCTACTATTACTATATAAATACAAAATATTTCAATGTTTAAAACTACGTTTTCGTGCTTGATAGTAAGTTGGTATTTTTACAAGGTTCTGGCTTGTTAGTAGGTATGTGCTTATAATTATTAATTTTCCCTTCCAAAATGCGTTAAACGAAACAATATCCTAATTCGAATACCGATGTACTCGTATGAAACAATTTAATGATAATGGAATTAAGGTTTAAACTGTACGTTTATTCGATAACAGATTAACTGATGTATAAATAAGAGCATTAATTAAGTAGTATCCTTGCTCTGTAATTGCGCGTCTTCTGGTATAAGTTGTGAAGTTATCTTTATGGCTGAGTTGAGTGACAAAGTTTCTATGGCGGCGCCGTTCCGTCTGCCATCGAGTGGGGCCGACATTCCGTAGTGCGCCCTTTATATGTATAAATGAAGAGGGTATTTGGTTTTGTTGAAATTCGCCGATTGAAATGACTGTCAAGTTTATTGTAGGTTTCTGTATAGAATCGATATTGCGAGGATGTTTGTAGAACAATTTTGAAATTAATATTCATAAAATTATGGTGCGAACATCTCGATTAATTGATTAAGTTTTACACAGTACAGTAGCTCGTGACTTATAAGGATTCAAAGTCACAAAAGTTAACATCATTTAGAAAAAACTCACCCACGCGCTCTTTCATATTATTCACTAATACGTAACTCAACGTAAATTACCTTACAGCGTACTTAAGAAAAGGTCTTACAAGAATTATAAGAAAAGAAATCGGATTACTCCCTAATGTACTAAGATAACTATAAGAAAATCGTATAATTTCTTATTATCTTTCTTTTTACAATATTCGTTGCCCGCCAAACGTTAAACATTCACCATGACTGCCCAGTGAAGGACATTTCATGGAAACATTAATGTACCGTTGGATTTTTGAACGTTTCATTTGCAACGTTCACTTCAATGCAACTCGCTGTGACTCTGGATAGTATCATAATTATACATCGTTATCGAGCGGGCAGTTTCGGGGCGACGCGTGGATACTGATGAATAGGGTTGCCACGCATGGATCTTTTTTTTAAATTATATTTGACCAATAAAAGTATCAATTTTTAAATCGATATTATGCATTGAATCTATTTGTAATCCTAAATCGACCACTGACACAACAATGTTACCTTACGATTTTTTTCGGTTTCGATAACTTAACCAATTTTATGAAAATGTTATTTTTATCGTAATTACTCATTTATAGCTGTATGATGTCAATTTCTGACTTACTGGACTGAATCAACCCTCAGAGAAAGTGTTGCTAACTTAAACAACGCTTCTACACTACTTTGTCCCAATTTTGAATACAATATCAAAATAGAAATAATATTCTATTTATCCTCATAAGGTATTTATCCTCATAAGGAATATACATAACATGAAAGGCTTTAATTTAAAGAATAAAAAAACATGCAAATATTCTAATACTCGTTATATACGTGTGACAGCCCTTCGGTCATCTATGCGTCGCCCCCAAACTGCCCGCGCGATAACGATGTATAATCATAATACCAATCTATGCAGTGACTAGATAACAATGACACTTATTTCTTAAAGCAGTCCACGTTACTGGCTATCACCCTTAGTAGAGGAAAAGAACTGTGCGTTACGAGTTTATCAACTAAATCGCACGATGTTCCTTTTCACCGAAACTTAAGGATTGGAAACCTAAAGTGTTCATAGACAGCGCTGATCACTAACGGACCATCTCTTTCTCTCTTATAAATGAGTAATTAGGTGAGTAGGACAACACCACTGATAAACTAATCGCAGATAAAAAAACCTAGTTGTACACGGAGTTGAATGAAATCATAATAATAATTATTTAAATTAAAATTAAAAAAAAAAAAAGAATTGTACAAAATGAGAAGATCTCCCAAAATAAGCTTTTAATTTTGAGCCATAGAGTAATAAAAACGCCTCCGCCTCTGAGCCAACTACGTGTCTGTCTACCACATAAATAATAGATACAAGTAAAATTAATTCTAATGTAATCCTGAGAAAAGTTCTTACAAGAATCTTACAAGAAAAAGTCCCCACAGAATTACTACTACTAGTGTAATTCTGAGTAGTACTGAGTGATAAAAAGTGATCAAAAGTTCCGGGATAGAACGGAGCCTTACCAATACCAAACAACACGTCGTTATTTGCGATGTTAAAGAAGGACAAACAACACTTCTATTCTGTTATCTTATGGAATGTTTTATCCAGTGACAAAACATTTCATAAACAGGTTCGTGAATTCCTGTTAAAAGCCTGACTTGACATTTTCACTCCCCATAATTTGATTCATTATTCAGGACATCACAGGACAGGACAGGTGAATGGAATAGGCCGCAGTGGCCGCTTACCATCAGGTAGGCTGCGTGCCTGTCTGCCAACTGATCTAGTATAAAAAACATCATCATCAATATCAGGTGTATGTATGTATATAATTATATAATAATAAATACAATTATATAATAATTATCATATGTTTTGGTAAGATTATAATATATCTTTAAAAGTTTCTTTTTTAGTTTGCTCTTTGCCGCATTCATAAATTTCGTTGTTTCTAAAGGTTGACTGGCAGAAAATGCTTTTAGCGTTAAATCCGCCTTTTGTAACCAACTTGTCTGGTCAATAAAGTTTTTATAACTAAATGAAAAATAGCCTAATATCATTCCCCAAGGTCCTAGTCCATGTCTGTACCATATGCATGGCGACAGCTAGCTGCCGCCTCCTTACGTTGACAGCAGTTATATACGTCGACAACTATTTGCTGTTCGTGTGTACGAGCCCTAAGTGGTGGAAATTCCTAGGCATGAAAGTGTTGCATAAACAGAGTGAGTCAGTTTCACATTTATAATTAGTATGGATAATTCAAATGGTCAGGTTTAGTAAATTAAGATAAATAGAACTTCACCGAAATTCATGGCAGACTCGTCACTAGATACCACAATTAACTATCTAACCTCTGTGTGACCCCGACGTACTTGACCCTTTTGATCTCTTAAATACACGTATTTGGCCTACATTTAATTACTTTAAGCTGCATAGGCAAGCGAAGGTCTCTACCTTATGAGTATTCTTCTAATTTTATATACGTTTATATTTTGTAAATACCTACCTACTTCTTGGCATACATGACACTCAAACCGATACAAACAGACATGTTTTTGTTCATAATGTTCATGCACGCAAATGTTTGTACCGTGCGTTGATCGAGGGGGAACCCGCGGTGACCCAACTATTCAACCATTTCATATTAAATATTTTTCGTCAAAAAAATTCATATATATAAAATATATTTTAACATTGTTTTCTTGTTTTATCAAGGAGGCATTTATTAGGCCTATTAATTAAATTTAAGCATAGTGCGAACGGCTGAGTCACACTTGATTGATCGACCAAAATAGCGATCGCTTATTGGTCGCTGTTTAACAATCGCTCACGCTATTGGTTCTAGATACTACCGTCGTAATTTGTGACATAACAGTTTTGGGATTTCATGACTGTCAGTGAACCCCTAAGATCGGCTTCTCAGTATTTAGCAAGCCATTTTACTATTTTAACGTAACACCTAAGATGGTCCTAAATTGCATAAAAAAAGGTATAGGTTTGTTTTTGTTTGAGAATTTGACGGAAACATCGATAGTATTTCTCCGGGATAAAATGAAAAATCAGGTTTGGTCTGTATCTGTAACAAATTTCATCAAAATCGGTTCACTAGTTAAAGCGTGAAAGCGTAAGAGACAGATTTACTTGCGCATTTATAATACTAGTATGTCTTAAATAAGGCTAGCATATTTTATGCCGCTGCTATATTATTCTGATAAAATGAAATGTTTTCTCTAACAAAAATAAAGTTTATCTTATTATTCAACAAAATAAATCATGTAACATGAAACTCATAAGATGGAGTGCGGCATCAATTTTTCATGAACTGATTACGCGCGTAGGAGGAACCCGAATCTAATCGAGTAAACACACACAGGTCTAATACATTACCATCCTTTTAGGCTTCTGTCGGCTACGGTCTTGATGACTTGAGGAGTTAAACAAATTCAACTTATGATATTACCTACCAATAAGAAAATAATTTAGACAAAAAGAACTATCGTATATACTCCTATATTTTTATAAAATTGCTTATATTTATCCTCTCTCCGCATTTACTATTTTCCAAATGCGACAGCGTTAGAATTTTTTTATACAAGCTACCAGTATTCTGAACACTTTAGTAAATGTGTATACTAATAATTTATTTAACGATAAAAGGTAACCTTAGATGTATTCTTAACATGTGAATGTGCAAATTTGTTTTGATCCATTTCATCAAATCATCTTTTGAGGTATTTAAAGTAATTACTCTTCCCCATAGCTCAAGGCAAACGTACAAATAAAATCTCCCAAGCGAAAGGTTGTTATTCATTCAATTTCGCAAACGCTACGTGAATTCCTTTTACAGTTTAAATGTTAAATGTTGCTGAAAATAAGGCTCGGATCACGATGATCATTTTAAGTGACGCCTATCTTACTTTGACGACAAGAAATACCGGTAAAATGTATGTATTGTACTTTTCATTTAACAACAGCGTCTTTAAACACAATGGTTTTTATGTCTACTTAAAAACCCATACGAAATCCGATTGTACTACTTACACTTTTCAGAAACAAAGTATAATCCGACCCAAAAAATGGATTGCATTTATCGAAATATACAAACACCGGTATTCGTAAATTGGTAGTAAAAACGGGTATCCGGGCGTATGTAGTGGAAGCGATAAAATGGCGCAAAAGGAGTGGTGCGAGCGGCGGGTGTGAGGCATGGGCAATGTCGACACCTATGCTGTGGAAGTGGTCGCCGGCACGCGACCCGCCCTGTCCCCTTTGCCCATGTAGTCCACCGGAAGCGATACTATAATGTAGATATAAAATATTTGTTTTCATTTTATCAAACAAATATCCTTAAACATTATTTGCAGAGCCCTATCAAGCTCCAAACTAATTATAGTTTGTAATATGGGTGTCATACATTATAAAAATAAATACTTTTTTAAGAATTATACCAAAGTGTATAAGTATTTATATTATAATGCCTGACCAGGTCGCATAATATATGGTAGTGTCCCGCCAGGTGTCGTTCGGGGTTCGAATCCCACTAAAGCTACTTCGGCGTCAAATTAATGTATGTGAAGATGTCCAATATTTATTTATTACCTGGGAAATCACAAAACCCAGCACAGTTATCAATAATTCACACCAATTTTTGCATATCGTTTTTTATTTATTTATTTATACTAAAAAATTTAATATTAGGCGTAACCTACCGCCACATTGTATCTTATTAATATTATAATATGTAGTACCTGAAACTCGTATTCTGGCGGTAAATTGGTCAAGTAATTGTCAACTATAGCCTAGCTTCCACTAGGTTACGCGGTTATTACAGAAACATATTCCGAGAATTTCCCAGCTCCTACAAATATGGTGGCATTTGGGAACTATGTGACATTATAATTGTTGCACGGAGGATAACTTGGGACAATAGAGTCTTGCGGTACCGACATGCTTTCATCCTTTTAGCCCCTGAAAGCGTTTGTTATACATTTAAATGCTCTTTACAAGAATGCTCAGTATTTTTCAACGTGAATAACTTTACGTTCAGGTACTTTGAGTGTTCTCTCCGAGGCATGGTATAGAAATTATTTACAATACATTAGTCTCTGTACGAGTATGATGAACACCGAACACACGATGGTAATTTAAATGCTTATTGCAACGACTCCACTAAATTGTTTCTTTTTGTCTTGTATTTATTTAAGGTCAAGGTTGGTATAGGCAATAATAAAAAAAATATGTTTAAAGTATAACAACCGACGATAGTCACATGAGCGATAAAAATAAACCAGCTACTTATTTTCCCACCAACCAACTTCTAAAAGCAATCCCTGTTCACGATCTCATTACGGAAGAAACCGATTTAATAGACTTTACCCGAGAAATAGCACCTTCAAACGAGTTATGTCCAGTAAGTCGCTAAGGTATCATGATCGCATATAAACTCACCGGCAATAAAACTTGGCCACTGGGCTTTTTTCATACAAACATGGTCATACTCAACGCTCAATACATCGTATTATGGAGCGTTGAGTTTGGTTTATTGTTCTTCCTTTTTAAGAAAATTTAGCGGTTTTTGGCAAATGTTGAAACTGTGATTCGACAATTGGGCGTTTGGCCTCTTCATTGACGTAATTACCATTGCACAGCTGCAAATAGTTTTCTATATATGAGACGCTAAAGTGACCATGTTTGTATGAAAAAAGCCCAGTGGCCAAGTTTCATTGCCGGTGAGTGTATAAACGTTGCGATATAGATATCATTAGGAGAGGGCAGAGGGCCGCCCCTTCTACCAAAGGGGCCTCCGGATAAACCGTTTAATTTTCTAACTGCCCCGTTTCGGAGCGCTTAGGTACGCAATGGGTGTATTGAAACAAGTAATACAAAAGATAACAAAACATCGGTCTGTGCGCGTGGTTTTGTACTGATTGTGTTACATTTTCTAACAATTTTTTGTAAATAATTTTAATAAACCTTGAGGAAACTAGCAATGAGGCTAAATTACATTGGCTTGAATTGCAGAGTTTTACGATATCTGAGCATGCTAAGCTTTTTCCTTGCAATTGTGGATCGATCACAGAATGTAGCAAGTAATTTAATGGAAGATAATATTTTTCTCTGTGCTAGGCACAAAACCAACAGATTTATTTAAAAACGAAACACTAACTTCTTAATCTACTTTGATACAGGCCATTTTCATTATAAAAACGGTTAATGCGTCTTAAAACGCAGAAGCAAGTCAACAAGACTTTATTAGCTTATTAAATATTTTTATGCGTGTTCCCAATGATATTAGAATAAAAAAAGAGGTAGATAGGTTACTTGTAGTAAAATAATGGCACCCGATATGAAGGCTAATTCGGCCTACCTGAGCTCAGTCTCTTGACAGAGTTGACAGTTTGAGTTGCTCCCGAGAAACATAATAAAAATGCCGTCCTATGCTATGCGAAACTGCAGAAACTACACAAGTAAGACTTCCAAAAGTCTAGGGATCACCTATCATGCGTAAGTATTATATTTTAATTGATTTTCGTTCATATTTTAATGAGAAATACAAAATGTCAGTTTTGTATACTATAGACCGACAAACTTATCTGTTCCGGCGGCGTCGCTACTGTCTATTTAGAACTGTCATTAAATATCGTTTTTGCATTGCATTTCACGTAGTTCCAATTTTGGCCACCGAAACAGATAAGTTTGTCGAAGATCGAGTGCGACAGCAAATACTCCGATGACTAAGTGTGAAAGAGATGTCTGCCATAGATTATAAATGTACAGAACGGCCAATGCCGTGACAGTAAGCATGAAACTGTTCATGAAAAGCAGGTGAAAAATCGGTTCATTCCCGTTCGCCCACCAAGCTTCGTCCCACCAGTAGAACGAACGGGAAGTGAAAATAAGCATTCCCGTTTGCCACACCAAATGTAATGGAAACAATTTGGTATGGGTAGTAAGGAATTACGCGTTGTTCTAGGTGAAAGACAAACGCAACTTGTCGCGACGCAACGCGAAAATATCAAGTAGTCATTGTGTTGTGTATGATAGTATAAATTTAATAAATTGTGTGAAAAATTCGGAAAACAAATGATTGTCGGAAAAACAAATGAATGTCGAGAAAACATTGTTTATTGATCTGAAGTTAAAAAAACAGGTGCAAGCGATTTTCGACCTTATTGACATTTACCAAATTAACGGATTTTAATGAACCAGCAAAGATAGTCAACAAGCGTTTGCGAAAAAGCAACAAAATTTTAAATGTCAATAAGGTTGAAAATTCCTGTTTTTTTTTACTTCAAATCAATAGACAAACAAAAACAAAAGATGCAAGCATAAATTATGCAAAAAATACCTTTTTCAGGAGATCATGTAGTTTCTATAATAAGTTTTTAAATGAAAATGAAAGAGATTTTTTTTCTAATTCACTAAATAAATAAATAAAATTCATTTATTTCAGACTATGTCCATATTTGCATATTTTTAACATTTCAATTTCTCACACAAATCAAATTAAATGCTTTCAAACGAAAAGTGGGTGAAAATTTGGTTCATTCCCGTTCAGACATCATCATTGTTACTCATAGGCATCAAACCATCTAATGTATCTTCTGTGACCCATTTAACGATATTCTATGATTAGTATCGTGACATACGAGACGACAGCCGTGGACAATTTTTGACTTCGCGTTAGTACTGACATAACCTATCTACCTCTTTTTTAATTATAATATCATTGCGTGTTCCCATAAAAGATTTGGCTGTCGTATAAAGTCAGAGATTTAACGCTGAGAAGTATTTAATGTATATTTCCGGAATAAACGGATTTGTTATTTTTAGTTGTGACAATGTTTACGAACTTGAAAGAGACAATTTAATCATTTTAATTTGCTTGAAACATATTTTAACACAACTACCGTCGTGGCAATCTTTTGTTATCATGTAAGTATCATTGACCATCCGCTTTATAACACCAATAATCGTTTATAAAAATCAGCCTAATTTAGTCTTTTTAACAGCTACTTGTTAGTGAAAGTATCGTCAATGTCAGTCTAGCCGCATCGGAGATTACCCGCAGAACGACAGACATACAGAAGTATTAATAACAAGTGAATAATTTAACTTTCGAATATGTTTAATTATTGGAAAGCTAAAAAAAGATTTTAGTTTAGCACTCATGGCACAAGTTAATCTTAGTTAGGGGCTAGAGGCGTTGTGTAATAATTATACATCGTTATCGCGCGGGCAGTTTGGGGGCGACGCATAGATGACCGAAGGGCTGTCACACGTATATAACGAGTATTAGAATATTTGCATATTTTTTTAATCTTTAAATTAAAGCCTTTCATGTTATGTATATTCCTTATGAGGATAAATACCATAAGAGGATAAATAGAATATTATTTTTATTTTGATATTGTATTTAAAATTGGGACAAAGTAGTGTAGAAGCGTTGTTTAAGTAAGCAACACTTTCTCTGAGGGTTAATTCAGTCCAGTAAGTCAGAAATTGACATCATACAGCTATAAATGAGTAATTAGGATAAAAATAACATTTTCATAAAATTGGTTAAGTTATCGAAACCGAAAAAAATCGTAAGGTAACATTGTTGTGTCAGTGGTCGATTTAGGATTACAAATAGATTCAATGCATAATATCGATTTAAAAATAGATATTTTTATTAGTCAAATATAATTTAAAAAAAAAGATCCATGCGTGGCAACCCTATTCATCAATATCCACGCGTCGCCCCGAAACTGCCCGCGCGATAACGATGTATAGTAATAATGTCCAAGAATTATATTATTTTTTTGTCGGTTAACATTTCATAGATTCACTCTTTTCTGTGTTGTGTCCAATTTTTTTTCTTTATTTAAAGTTCCAATATTGGCAACAAATTCCTAATGAGAAACTTTAAATGAATTCTCAATTGTTTCAACACTGTAATAATAATAATTCGCTAAATATTTCTGTGGCCTGGATTTTTATAAAGGCACCAGCAGTAATCTTCTATGCATCAAGAATCAAATACCGATTCGAGACCAGCTAATTCGCACATTCTATGAAAATTATGTCGTGGGTACATCCTACCTACGACATAATTTTCTTTGAGTATTATAACCCTTATTTCATTTCGTAAGGAATCCAAATAATGTTGCATGCTTCCGTTCCAGAATTAAAATCTGTTTCCAAATTGCGGAGAAAATCTGTTCGGGAGATTTCTAGGAAATTTGTTGGCACGAATTTATATGCTTACACAACTGCTTACTAACCAAGGTTTACATTGTGGGCAACGCGCTAACATTTACATTGGTTAAGTTGAAAATACCTTGGACACACAACATTATATATGGATCGAGATACATTTTCTTTGGTATATTTATCTTTATTTTGAAGTTTTTATTTTTAGTTTTTATCTACGTCCTGTATAATACTCAAGACTATAGTGAACGAATTGGAAATGTTTTCAAATGTAACGTTTGTGAAGACAAACAGAAAATGCCTGTTTGATCTGCAATAAAACTTTTTTTTTCTTTATTTATAGTTGGTAAATGACCACCTACTTAAGATATACCTAATATGTTTATTTCTACGCTTTCGTACCCTATGTTACCCGGCGGGATAATATAGCTTTCCAACAGTGAAAAAATTATTCAAATAGGTTCAGTAGTTGCGGAGCCTGTTTAATACAAACAAACAAATAAACAAACAAACAATCAATTCTTTCCTCTTTATAAAATTCGTATAGTTACTCGTAGATAAAATTAATGATAAGCACTTACAGAGCTATAGAAAATGCATGTGAAATAGCAAATGTTCGCATGGACATGGTATTAAAATAATAGCTTCTATTAAAATGATCGATCTAATCAGACAGCTGAACATTTAATAATAATTATATTCCGACTGTCGTATCGTAATTCAATATTGTATTAATACGCTTTGGCGTTACCCTCGTCTGGGAGGTTAAGAACGTCCAAGCCTGGATTTGCTGCCTAATCAACAAAATCTATCTAGGCTATCTAGATTAAATTGGTTCATTTGCTAACTAGACCATCTATCAAACTCTGTCACCATAATATTGCATATTACACTTATAAATATATTTTGTTATAATTTAATGATTTAACTCATCAATAACCTGTTCCAATAGTTAGAGTAACATTGCTTCCAAAATTAGGACACGTGAGCTTTGTTTGTGAAGACGGGATCAGGTGGTTGTCGTCGGCTCACCTAAATGCTCATATCGATTATATAATGCCGTACGAGCCAAACCTGTGGTAGGGTTAGGTATGTCAAGGGCAGAAACTGAGCTTTCTTCGTACAGACGATACAGACGTTTTGTCACTTGTACTAGTAAATATGGAGTGCTATAATTACATCTATATATTATATAAAACTCAAAGGTGACTGACTGACTGACATAGATAGATATCAACGCACAGCCCAAACCACTGGACGGATCGGGCTGAAATTTGGCATGCAGGTAGATGTTATGACGTAGGCATCCGCTAAGAAAGGATATCTCGATATTCCCACGGGAACGGGAACCACGCGGGTGAAACCGCGGGCGCCCGCTAGTTTGAAAATATAACTGAAACGTTACTAGCTGACCAAAGTAAGTTAAACGAAGTTCACCGGAACTTCGTATAACTTACTTTAGTATATTCCTCGCATTTTTCCATATTATCTTATCGTTTAAACCTTCTCTGGACTTCCACGAATATTTAAAGAATAAAACTGGTCAAATCGGTTCAGCTGTTCTCGAGTTTTAGCGAGACTAACGAACAGCAAATAATTTTTATTTATATATAGAAGATAGAAGATTACTGACTGTCTCGGTAAAGTGCAGTGGCTAGTTTAGTAGGTCTCTTTTAAAAGGGACGGCCGCGAGTCCCGGATTGAAATCCCGGTAAAAAAACATAACAAGTTAACAAAGAAAAAATATATAAACAAAAAAATATATTAATGTAGGTAAGTATACCGCACATAATATTAGCACATAAATGGCTCTTGCAGAAATATAAAAATATCAATGTCTTACGTTGTTTGCTGCAAATGGGAACAATGTTTCCTCCCCACAGTCACGAGGGTGGGCTCAACTTTATTTATGGTTATATTACATAATCCCTTGGAGCCTGTGACGTCACGGGAACAATAGCACAGCCCGTGGCATCCATCATCCTTTATTAGCGTGACACACGGTATCGGGAGCGTTTTCAAATTTATTAACCAATCAAAAGAAAATTATTCGCCAATGTTTCGCGAATTGCAACTTGTTAATTTCAATATAAAAAATTACATTGGTTCCCTAAGGTTAGCGTCATCTGTACTCGTCCATAATCCATACAAAATACATAAGTTTTTTTTCATCAAACGCAAGTTCCTATCCGCATATTCGCCCTTATTTTAGTATATATGTTACTGTACTGTATTACTGTTATGTTTTTGTAGTTTTTATGTGAAAGTAAAATCATACATCTATTCGTTCATCAATAAGATTAGCAATTAAGACTTGGAGGCTCATTGGGGCATGCCTGTGCCTGCAGGGGACGTCTTTCAGCTGACAATTGTGAGAATGAGAGAATGATAGTAGAATATAAATTAAAATAAAAACCAACTCCCTTGGTGATATATCAGATAGTAGATCGCGCTTTCACGTGGTTGAGCACAAGATCTCGACTTGACCCATAAATCTGTGTTTTGGGTTTTCGTCATAAATTCGCTACACTAACGTCCCCATGGTTCAGAAGGTACGTAAAGATGTCGACCCTAGAGTGTTTTCTCATTGGTTGTATCTAAAGTCCCACAGGGCTATAAGAGTACAGGAAAGAACCTCGCCTGTGCCATTGATCGTTAAATTATATTTTAAGAGTTATAATAGAGTTATTATGTGTAAAATTTTGGCCTAATTCATTTTTACGTCAAAGATTAAAACATCCAGCCATTCATCGTAACAAACTTGTGCATTTATAAATATTGGGATTGCGTCATTAATAATGCGAAAGTAAAAGTTACAATGAAAACTTTTAAGAGCGGCTCAACAAAATGATGTTCTGTTTAGAAGCACTTTTAATTTTGATTAATGAGATCTTTTCTATTGTTCAAATAGTAGTAATTTAGGAACGGTGTCGTCCTTTGAATGCTACAAAAGGAGATTCAAAAGTGCTATAAAGCTTTTAGTTTCATTACTTTCGTTATGTTTTTAATAGCTTTTTAGAATTTATAGATTCAGTAGCGAGGCAGTCGGTTTTAGGTTATTCCCTCCAAAAATCCTTGGATATCAGTGAGACATCATCACTTTCAACATCGCCTTGCCTCAGAAAGCACATTAAAGATTTGATCCTGCGTCCGTTTTTTTGCGATCTTTTAAGACTAATGTAGCACAAGGCTACAAGTGAAATATGGAAAATGTATAACAATCTTTAACTGAGGTACCTTCATTAACAAAAAAAATTATATCAATTACGCAAATAATCTTAATTACATAATTGTTTTTATAACAACTCTATGAGAGAGGAACCAGAACAATTTGCCTGACACTCAAATGAGAATATTAAAAGATGTTTAAAATTATGTATAACAAAAAATAGATAACAATTGGTACCTACAGTACTGAGTTTTAACGAAATTAATGAGACATGCAAATCATTTCTCTTACTGTGATAATAAAATGAATAGATATTATAGAATTCACCCAGTTGAATCGCCAGCATCTCAGATAACTTTTTTATTATGAAGTAAAGCGTGGCCGGAGTTATAGGTAAAAATTAACGAACAGAAAACTGGACGATAATCAAATGTTTAAGGTGAAATTCTCATAACAGTGGAATAATTTCAGTAGCAATAAGTACTAGATTCTCTTTACTCTATGCGAGTATAATTTAAGAAAAATAAAGACTCATTCAAGAATGAGAATAAAAGTATCCTCGATCATGTTCACACACGCCAAAATTCCTATTAAAAATACGAGACATAAATTGATACCTAATTCAAAAGAAAACGGCGTTTAATTATTTGGTTAGGTGAACATACATTCAATAGCATCTAATCTTAACGATTTATGAATTATACATGATGTAGGTACACCTATCAGAGAACCGCAAGCACAAAATAATACTCTGCCTACACCTCTACCATGAAATAAAACACGACCTAAAGACACGAATGAAGAGAGATCAGACAATCTGGTATATTAGTTGTACGCAGTTGTACGGCAATACATCATGTGCATGGGTAGTGAGTGGCAAAAATAAACAACTAAATTAGTCGATGCATCGAAGGCATCCACTTAGCTCAATGTTGAATCGCATAATAACGCTTTCCAAATTATTTTTGCTTAATTAAATACTCCATCTCATTTGCGAATGCGTTCAACAGTGACTGTCTTAAAAATACTTAATATGAATACATTTAAACTTTCTTGTTTTAGAATTCCGCTGAATACTTTGCCCGAAGTTATGAGTGTGGGTACGTAATTTGTTACGTTTCCAGTCCCAACTAATTAATAGCGCGTAAACTTCTCAGTATGACTTGTGTTAACTTGCAGAACAAATGTGGACCGCGCGAACCGGAGACTGCTCAAGATTGTAACACTGCATTGTTCAAATATTGAGTAAGATTGTATCAAACAATATTAAGGATAACTTCCTTGATTGTCTGAGCAACCACTGTACTTATAATCGAAGGCTCGAAAATCAAAGGCAACCAGTATGAAGCTCAGGGTCCGCTTCGACTATGATCCTAGGTTTTACAAGCCTGGTCAGTTTAATGTCACTAAGAATAGAAATAAACAGTAATGTGTAATTGTTTAACGTAAATTTTTTTTAAGTTGACCTTCCTCATGAGGAGTCGTCGCCAGTTATAGGTCAACAAGTATAAAATGGCGGTTACAATGGCACTTGTCACCCTAATCTTGAAGGCCATAAATATAAAAACCTTTGAAATGCTTTCTTGTAGCAACAGTCTCGCATAATTATAGTAATTAGTCTCGCATTATAGTAATTTTTTTATAACCCTGAAAAACTATTAGATTATTTATAAGACTACATTACATAAAGAATTCAAAGTAGGTATATTAAACACTTATGTTATGGTTAAGATGAATGAGTAAGAAATATAATTGAAAATAAAACAAAAATACATGTGTTAAAAATAACAAAACCTTGCTTTGTTGATCCAACATTCCTAAACCACCGTCTAAAACTGTATACTCGTAATAATACTTCAAAATTTCCCGGGTTATTGGAAATTCTTTCGGAATTTGATAACCAGACGAACCTGTGTTCACGTGCTCAATAACTTTCATATTTCCTGTACCAAAATACCAAAATAGTTTATATTTGGGAACATAACTCAATATTGCTGCTTAATTTTAACATGTTTCGCAATAACATTTACCAAAACATAAAGTAGATCAACGTTGACTAACCGCAGAACGAATTTATGGTCATTTAATGGTTGCATATTAAACATTCGACACGAAAAGAAACCGGATTTTCATGTGAACATGCAGAGACTAGCTACGCCAAGCGGCTTTGCTTGTGTATAAGTAAAAGCCCTTGCACGGGTAATAACCCGTGGCCCCCCAACTAGGCGACGAGGGAGTACCGCGGGGTTTAGTGGGTAAACCCCTGGACTTTTTTAAGCTAGTCCAGGAGCAGCGTCCTTTTGGGGCGCTAGGAGCACCACACACGGCCCTGTCCGTCCCCCAGGACGGGGTTACGGTACGAAACGCATTACCCGCGAGGAAAAAAAAACTAAAACAAGAACGATCAAGCTAAACCTAGAACAAACAAGCTAAAACCAGAATGAACAAGCTAAAAAACGAACAAGGTAAAACAAGGTCTTAATAGAGACCATATTTATGTACTCTAATTCAGGCATAAGTGTTATGAAAAGGCTACTAGCCTATTCACCTTTGCTACTTGTCTGTAAAAGTCTTGTGTCAAGTAGGCCACTCGACAATACTTGATGGCTGTTGACCTAATTATGGCACATCCGAGGTGCACTTACGGCGATGCTATAGATGATTGAATGGGAAGTGATCATTTGAGATCGCTTTATGAATTATTGAACATCCAAGTTTTACGAGAGGGAATGCTTTTATGTTTACTACCGCTCCAGGTACGATGGAGTTATGGGACTATCTTTGCTGACGTTCACCCTTTTTTTGTCTCGAGGGAAAGTTATGCATTTATATCTAACCTGCTGATACCAAAGTACGTGAGTTTTATCCTTCCGCATACATATTTTTATGCATAAACTAACAGTTTTGTTTGTATTTGTATCCCACGGAACGTGTTTTTATTTAATTTTTCTATTCTTTAATTGCTGCTATTTTATTTATTTTGTTGTGAATGAGCCAGCGTATGTCGGTAAGATAGAGATTACTAGAGTAAAGATGCTTATTTCACTCAAATACGGAAATATTACAGCAGGTACGAACTCGCAGGCCATGAGCAAAACAAGTCCCAATTTTTCTATAATTATGTAGTGGTTATATCATCCTGCAGGAACTTCCGTACAAGCGACATGTGTTAAGAATTGCGGCCTTGCTGTCATATAAAGCCGGCAGGCCCAAGTTGCGTAAGCCTTTATTAGTATTGAAAAACAACTTTGTTACATTGCTATGTGCTGATTTATTTAACTTTTATCACAGTATCAGACCAACTAGGTATTAATCAACTCGCCGTGATCACGTGGTAGATTCAGTTCCCGAGTCCGGATTCAGATTTTTCAAATTCAAGTTTTCGACAGTTTGGGCCGGGTGTGACGGTTAAACCAGAAGAACTTAGTAGGTAGAAGGACGAATGTCCTATTATGCTCCTGAGTCACAAGCAAGGTCGCAGGTTACGGTTAAAAGTATTTTTTCTATAAAACTTAACTATTAAAATACAGTTATGTAACGTGTACTCTTTGATTTAACTTTATCACTAGTATCTGTTGCGTAGCGACGTAAACTACAGAGCTTAAGGGAATATCACCGTCTTTTCATTCTCCAGGACCCGGTCACATTACAATCTTTTCATCTCGAAGCAAAAGGTCGCCTAAGACCTTTCTTATTTATCGACAACGATTCGCGCAAACGCCTTTGTCTTCAATAACAGAAACTCTAAATCCAGGGTGAATTTGCCAAATCTTCGTTTATAGATACGACCAGGATCTCTAAGGATCTGTTACTGTGACTTATTTAAACATATTATTTTATTACTTGGATGTCATAATGACTTTCATTAATGTGCAATACTTATATTTTTACAAGTTCACCACGATTTGTTTATTGTACACTACGCAATGACGTTCTACTAAGTGAATACAAAAGAAAAGAACACTGAAATAGTTATTTATGTGGCTGTTGCATAATGAGGGTCATTAAAATACGAATGTGGTTTTATGAAACGAACGAAGTGAGTTTCATAAAAGGATCACATGAGTATTTTAATGCCTAATTATGTACAGTCACATACATAACTTTATCTTCATTCATACGATAATATGTCTATTTTATAGTCAGGATCGATGAGCAAAGTTAGTACTTAGTACAAAATCATGTCATAATTTGTAGGTCAATTTGAATAAATGACGTTTGTAGTTTTTAAAATCCATAAACAATCTAGACTCGAGTTGATTTCGATTCTCAAATCGATTGTTATAATTTCAGCATCAAATTAAATTTATAGGAATGGAACATAAAATTACTAATTCGATAATCGAAAAAACCTATTAATTTTTACTTTTTAAGAAGACGTTCGAAATTAGAACGTAATTAAGGTATCGGTTACCGATACTAAAATGTAAATATTAAGATGCAGCCACAGATACTCATATCTAAATATAGGGCGTTTGCTCATCGATCCTGACTATAAAATAGACATATTAGGGTATGGATGTAGATAAATGTAATTATTTTGTCCTATTTTTTGTTCTTTGTGGATATGCTACGTTAATGAGAGGAATCCTCATGTAATTTCCTGTAGTAATTTATTTGTCCCTACTAAACACATAATTTGACCAACATGTAACATTAGGACATTTTAGTATCCATTGTCCATGCAACTACATTAGTGACCTTCATCTTACTTAAAATTATACATTTACTACGGACTCGCTTAATAGTGTGTTGATTGCGTTAATTTGGCTCTTTCTAGCACTCTAATTACCTTCGTAATAGCAGCACATTGCGAAGCTTCCCACAGAAACGTTCCTCTTTGAATACAAATACTAAAGTGAATATTTTTTGCTTTTTTTTCGGGACACAAATAACCTCCTAATTTCAAATAAGTTAATTTTTATTTGTATCGCATTAACGTAAGATATATTTTACATACTTCATGACATGGAGTAATAATCTATACTTTAATGCAGACAAACTACTCGTATATACACACCAATGAAAGTGAATTTATTCACACAAAATACAATCATTTAAGCTTGTGAAAACGAAATAACTACGTGCCTGAGTCTCGCTCGATACGATGTTCGCATATTAATTTTCAACTGCATTTCGTTTGCCAACAGGTATGCGCTTGGAGATATTAAATTACGTACAATAAATCGGTATTTTTACTTGTAATTTAAATATGGATCATTCTTAGGGCCGGTATTTCAATGTAACCTTATCTTATTGCTTAAGTTAAGTATAACATTTAAGATAAGTATTACTTTTGACAGGTAAAAGTGTATGACTTTAGTGCCGCTTAACTTTAATCCTATAATGAAATACACTTAAGTCATACTTATTATCAATCCCGGATTAAGATCAAGATAAGTATATATTGAAATACCGGCCCTTATTTTAATCTGATTTAATTTCGGTGATCAATACAAATCCTGAATTGATATTAAAGTGCATACATCTAGATCTCATCAGAGATATGGTCGTAGAATTTAAAATGTATTATGCTGGACTTGGACTAGACTTATATAGCGACCACTGGAGTGAAGGTCATATGCAGCAGTCTCATTAGGGAAACGCTACATTCGTAGTCCGTGAAAACTAATTTCAGAAATATACTTAAAATCCTATAAACAAACCTTACCAAAAGAACTGGCTGCAGATGACGCTAGTAATCAACGTCGTAGTTTTTATCATCTAAAATCAAGACAATTAATTTTACCCAATCAACAACAATGCCTCTACGTAGCGACTTGTTGCTTGGAAGATCTCTACTTTTTTTTACGTCACTTCTGTTGCCAGACAGGCACGTAGTCACTGGTAATACTTTACCAAAAAGCACTTTACCATCACTCTATGTCCTGCTACATTGTACGCTCCTCTGATGTATGAGTCTTTTATTATTTACAGAACAGAATACACATTAATGTGACTGTCAGATGTCCTACACTGTTACGCGATCGAGGCAGTAAAAAAATAAAAAGCAATGTAAACAAACCTCAAATTCCAACATCACAATAAATTACTATGTCTATGGGGTACTATTGGGACCGACGTGGACGGAAATAAAAGCCTTTTAAAACTTTTGAAAGCCTTTTAAAGCTTTTAAAAGGCTGTTATTACATATAATATATTTAAAAAGCTACGGCACTCGTGTGGCTGAAAAGCGTGGTGATTGCATTTAACCCTAGCTATACTTCGTGCCAGATAAATGTGCGATAAAGGTCAGTTACCTATAACCTTAAATTGAAACCAACCAGCGTAAATTGAACCGTGACCTGTACCAGGATTTCACCAAACTAAGCGATACAGATCGCTACTCATACAAAACTGTCGCTAATGTGACATCGACCCGATTTCATAATACCACGACGTCGAAGAAAACTAACCTAAGCCCAAAAATGAATAAAATGAAACATGAATAATGACTTTGCTTTTAAATCCTTTTTAAAATCACGTAGAGAGATAAATATGATGTGTTTATTGTTTATGTACGTAAAAATTTAGTCAACACAATTTCCGTTCTTTTTTTTATTTTCCTACTTTTAACGTTTTATTGTTCTATAAAATAACATGACTAGCCATTAAATAAACAGATTTAATAAACCCAATAAACACAAGCTCCTAATTATTTCACAATATTGAATTTAAAATTCTGTAAACAAAAATGAAATATTTCATCTTACTCTCTTGCATAGTGTGCCGTCACGCGCTCAGCAGGGATGCGTCACCTGTGGCTACCGCCGCCATTTTGAAGATGATTTGTTCGACTTGTGTGTCATTCCCACAGAACGCTATACCATTTATTTAGTTTGATATTGTTTTAAGTTTGTTATTGTTATAAGTTTGTTGTGGACAGTTTAATTATTCATTAAACCGTAAGTTCCACTTCTAGAAGAAAGTGATATGTCACAGAATCAGATGATACGCTCATCGAATTTGATTCGGCGAATGATAATTAATTATTAAAATTATTGCGGAAATAAAAATTATTAAATTTTATGCAGTTTCATTTTTTAACAATTAAGTCGATACCCCTTTAAAATGAATTTATACTATTTTAAAAGTAGTTAAACATATTATTTAATACAAATTAGTTAATTTATCCATTGATAAAACATAATCGTTTGCTTACGCATTTTACTCGTGTTCAGTGCACACAAAAAAGGTTTGTTATAAATGTCAAGGCCGGACGGCCTGTACCACGATACGCCCGATTAGTGTCGTTTAGCGATAGGCTCCATACGTTTGATTCATTTTGGATTCATTTTTCACCTAAAATGAAGTTTAGTGGTAGAATGACCTTTATCGCAAATTTATCTGGCACGGACTATAGTACATCATACAAATTGTAGCTTTTATAAAATCAGCATTAATAATCATTTGGCTTTTTAGAAAAGAAATAATACATATTTCTAAATATGTATGTATACATAAAATGTTGCCCATACAACTTACATTTCAATCTAACAACAAACTCTGTGGATAAAAAATGTTTACGACGTCTTCATCCTAAAACATGTCCCTATCTTACTATTCAACATAAAAGTTTTTTATGGCTACGTTCCCTACCATTTTTTCATGATACCGTTAGCAACAAGAAAATATTAGTAGCCACTGAAAGTTGTTATTTTGTAATTCCACTCGAAAGCTTGGCAGCCAAAAACAAACCTTTAAGGAAAACACTAGTGCATTTTCAGATTTTCTTTATCCGAACTGGTTAAAAAATTTCCGGAACTTTGTTCCTTTCTACTACTTTTCAGAGCATTATTACGACTTTAAACAAACAGAAGCGGTTACTTTGAGGTAGAATATTTTCTTACAATCTTTAGGATAAGTAGAAACTCTAAGAACATAGAGATGATCTTTTTACGTGGATATGAACGCTTAAAAACATACTGAAACAATGTGTTAAATTTTAACCATTTTGTATGTAGTAAATAATCTATTAGCAAAATTACGTTTGTCATTAGTCATAAACAAATCTAATTTTACCCTCATTGGTAATCTTTTCTACGCCTGTACGGCATGAACAGAATAATTCCTAGAATGGCAGAGCAATTACGCCGATGAAGTCATACTACGTAAATCGGTGCATCACTTTCATTTTTCATAATAATTTGTATGGCAGACGCGTAGTCATGCGTAAGAGACATAAGCTAGGTGCATACAAATATGGAACTCTCTTCCCTATGCCTGTCCACAATAGGGCTATCAAGCTCTTGTAGGATCGAATGGGGCCGGGTTGAAAGGATTTGTGAGTGGTCCC
The DNA here is from genome assembly GCA_949319885.1 of Mecyna flavalis. Classification (NCBI taxonomy): domain Eukaryota; kingdom Metazoa; phylum Arthropoda; class Insecta; order Lepidoptera; family Crambidae; genus Mecyna; species Mecyna flavalis. The sequence goes on along the minus strand of OX439425.1, from coordinate 17,878,944 downwards.
CGCATACATTATACGTGAGGGTACTCAAAGTCCGCGGACCTGGGGTACATTCTATTTATCGTCGGGATTTTGCATAAATTTCACGTGATGGGGAAGAATGACTGCACCTTGCGCGCTTTTATTTAATTAAATATACATTTTCATTTAGCGTAAATAAGCTAGAATGTTGTACGTAATATACATATATATTGTGGTGCACGTTTTGATACCTAAAAGCTCCCAAGATAGAGCATGCTCTACGTCTAACTCCCAACGTTATTGGATGATATTTCACACCGTTAGTCATTTAGGTATAGAGTGACTTACCAAATTGTTAATGGCCTTCCACGGCAGCAAAACTAAGTACTAAGATAATTCATTTATATGGGAAGTAGGATTATAAAAGTAGAAAAAAAAAGTTTCGTATTTCTAAGTGTTTTAAAGAGAAAATTGTCCCAAAGTCCTTAAACCAAATTACATGAAACTAAACCGTTTAGACTTCTATTCCATTTGCTCTAATTAGGCCATTTCTGTGTCTGCAATCCCCGACTTGGAAGGAAATCAGGTTAAAACTCCCATTATAATAGTAATATCCATCGAAGTCAGCGACTCGCAAAATCTAATAATACAATAAAAAACCAACACCGGTAAATATTCGCAGTAAATATTTGTTAGTCAAACTACCCATCGTCCCCTCATCGTCCACATCAATTTTTCATGCTTTCTTATGAGAAAATCGGTGAAATGATGAATCGTGCGCTCTTCAGGTTACATGAAGCGTTCAAACAATATTTTCTTGGAGATAATAACGCTATGCGGACGTTATTCATATCTGTCGTATTAATTCCAGTAAACGACCAAAACGGGGAGGCGGTCGAAAATAACCTTGTATAACCCGTATTTTTTATTTATAAAACCTCATATTTTTTCGGAATAAGTTTGTGGATGTTATGGCACTTTCAAAGTGTCATAAAATTTTTAAACTTTATTCTACTCGTTCGAAGATAAAATTACAGGATGAGTATAAAGGTCATTGTTATCTTTTTTACTATAATTTCTTGATTCTGATGTTTGGGTTTGGCCGTGAGACCTATCTGACTGGGACAGATCTGGACCAGCTCAGACAACTGGCTCCCGTTAAGGCTACTGACCCTACTTTTTAAACTAGAATCTTGTCTTTAATAAATGTTTTTTTTTATTCAGAACAATTCTATCAAAGAAATAAATAACCCTAGCTCTTCAGCTATTCACACAGCGCCGTCCAGCCCCAAAATAAGTATTGGTTGTAATATGGGTGCCAGACGACGGATAACATGATTAATTTATTTTTTTGTAAATACATACATATTATACGTATAAGATCGATATAATAATAATAATATCGACGGCCCCCCCGAATAAACGTGCAAAGGAAATTCATCAACTTTTCAGGAGAAATTAAAAACGTAAAAATGTGAATATTTCAATGTGGTATTTAAATATGCCTGTACAATGTATGACGAAATCAAAGAAAAAAAAATTAGGTATTAGAATAAGTCACAACAATATTAAAAATATTTATAGTTTTCATGTAATTCGGAAAAAATCCTTTTAAAATTATATTCTAGTGTAGTAGAAACCTTCCTGATCGAGTAATAGTCCTTTGCACGTTTATTCGTGTGAATAGGTAAGAAATATATAAGTGTATGTGCACTGTACACCGCACGCCTGACCGGCTGTTCGAACGTGCAATGTCAATTCGCAATACTCCCCGCACCCCTCCATAACGTGTAATGAATGATTGCGATAGTTTTTGGTTTTGCTTTTCACACGAAGAAACGTGTAAACGACATAACGTTAATAATCGTGTATAAAACTTGACTGCGAGGTATAATACACCAATATTCGGGTAATGTTTTTACACGGTTTTTCCCTAGAAAAAACAAATTTGAAGCTATACCTTCGGTGTTTATTGTTAAAAAATTACCAAAAAATTCAAGAAGGTGCAGGACTTCGTCCCGCATCCAAAGAAGCAAAAAAAAATTTTTTGTGCTATAGCTCTTGCACGTTTATTCGGGGGGGCCGTCGATATGTTTATTGCACAAGAGAAGTAAATACAATCAATGGCATTATAAGAATAGACAGTACAAGCAGACATGTTTATGCACACCGTTGTTTATACCGAGCGGGGATCGAACCCGCGACCACTTGTGACAATAGCCGATTTCTCAACCATTACTTCAAATGGCTCGTCTTTTAGTAATAATATTAGTTTTAGTAGTGTAGCAAAATTGAGGTACCTACGCATCTTTGAAGTTAGTTTCATAAGACCTACTTACAACAGTGGCACAAAGTGTTCGAGATAGCTCGGCCATTGTCAGCTACAAATAAGCGGCGCGCCGTGAACTGTGTTGGAGTGCGCTCGCGGCGGAAACAGGCCGTGAGCCAATCCGTTCCCTGTTTTACCCGGATAATTTCTCATACACTCCACTAACTTTGCCCCCGTCTGTTTTGATGCCATTTGCCATGAGAATATTTAAAGTACATTGGAAGTGACTGCGCATTAACCAACGCTACTTACTCATTGATCCAACTGTATCGTTCGAATCCCACGCAGGTCAAAAGTTCTAGTAAAAGACAAAAGTATGTATGTAAGAACCATGTTGTAGATAGACAGTTCCTCTCTATAAGTCGCAATGTTCCGGATTTTTCGAAAACAGCTTTAAGACCCATGCTGTTTACAGTACGAATGTACCTATCCGCTCTTTCGGAGAAGCAACCACCTTCTCACATAACACCAGCGTGAAATAATAGTGACTACTTTTGTGTTACGTCTAGTTTGTGAGAGTGCCGGAGGCCCAAACCCCCTTAAAACGCATCAGCGATCCCTCGGGTGTTGCAGATGTCCACGGGCGGCAGTGATTGGTTACCATTAGGCGACCCGCTGGCTAGTTTGCCGCCTTTGACATTGAAAAAAAACTCGAATTCCTGATCACTAGTCCACATTTGGCAAACACAGTGTTTGTGCCGGTACCCATTATTGTGTTGAAAACTTGGTTTCAATTATGGAGACCGTAGCCCTGTACTTAAAGTTCCTTCAAAACTAGAATTCACGAAACATGATACATTTGATTGTACAATTTCATGATTCATACACATTTTCTTATTGCTATCTTCATCTGTATTCTTATCTTGAGATATTTAATTAAACCGTTTCAAAATCTAATCTCATTCCTTATCTTCTTATCGTGTAATGAGCCGTAATAATGGAAAGACGAATATAATAGAGCTGTTTTAAGATTAAACTAAACCAATGGCTCTGAATGTCCAGATATTAGCAAATTCAAGCTTCGAATTTGCCAAGATATCTCCCAATATTCCCAATAGTAATGCACCTTCATTGACAATGATGAAGATCCATTAGGTGATACATATTAATACAAGTACGATGCTAAAGACTTCAGTAGACAACGTAATACACCTTTAATTTGGCTTCGGAGTTGGACCAATGTTTTATGCTGATAAATAATATATTATGTTTTTATATTTCTATCTGTATGTATGTTAGTCTGTAAGGTACCTATTTATAATATGGGCCAATAGTTACATGTAATTGTGTAGCTTGAAATAAACGGTATTTTATTATTATTATTATTTATCAACGTATGTATTTTTAATGTGGGCACATAATACAGAAATGTATGTTTATTGTTATGCATTACCAGATCAAGCAAACGAATTCTTATAACAGCGATATCATACTGAAACTATATCGAGAATAATCGCTTAATGTATTATATGCCCCTCTTTTTCGGAGAAGAATGTTTTTAATCACCGTAACATCGGACTATCGAGATTAGCTACCAATGGGACTCGGGTCTACGAGATGTTTGTCCCAACATGCACTTAAATCTTTGGTTTCACGAAAGGAACGAACTGGTGCTCCCTTTGTGGCGGGCAGTAGGCCGATATATTTCCTCCTTCCTTTAATATTTAAATCATTTTCACACGTCATATTTGATGGTAGCAGATTAGATGGAATCCTACCGCATGTCAAATCACAGAGAGGAATGCTCATTACGAACGATGGACGTTCTAATATGCGATAGGTAGATAGAATTGTTTATATTTAATTCCACTTGGACTTTTTGGCCTTGTGGGAATTCGCGACCGAACACTCGTGATCCCGTCTGTGGCATGTTAACGCTTTCGAACCACCGTATTATGCACCGAGATTCCGCAGATTTTCCACTTTAAACCAAATTGCTTTATTATAATCCCTAGTCAGAACAGTTTTGCCACAATTCATGTTACGCGAAAGCGATTTTGTGGCGAGAAAAATCGACAAAAACTAATTCGACCATACCTTTTCCAATAAAGTTTTAAATCACACTTTTCCTAGCAAAATTGAACTAGCTTTGTTCGTGTGAGACTATAAGCCGGGCATTTGAATACAGGGAAACGTGTCGCGCTTAGAAAACTTCGTTTTAAAATATGAAATATTGCGTTCCATCGAACTGACCCGGTATTAGCTTCGTCTAGTGCAGCCGTTTTAATATTTTGCATGTTCGAAATTGTGTGAAGTGCTTACGACGTTTTTCCATTAGGAGTTGGTGGGAGCAGAGTTTTGAAAGAAAAATGAGCACGCTGAGGAGGCGAGATGCTCGCCTAAGCCACTTTAGTGATATTGGATTGAACCATGAATTATGTCGGCACCTGCGCGTTATTAGCTGGGTGTTAATCTCCGTAATGCTCCTTATCGTTTCGTACTAAACTCTAAAATCACGCCTCATTACTTCCATTGTCTGCGTATAAATGCTTATGCAAATAATTTAATTTGGACCCGCTTAGCGAAATCGTCCTTTCTACGACTCGGAGCGTTTCAAATGAGTATTGGATTAAATAACTCCTTATTAATAGTATTAATTTATTTGTTTGTACTATGTTCATTTCATTGGTTCGTATTTAGGGAAGATATTTAAAAGCTTTGATGCTTTCTCATGCATATCAACTGACCTAAGTTTCTAATAGTTTCATTTCACAGTTTTAACTTATAAAACAAGTTAGAGAAGAACTTTTAAAAGAGATTTTTAAGTTTATATGAATGGTTATTTACTTATATGTATATCGAATAATTGATAAAACTATAAAGCCTATTCCAAGGGACGCTTCATCCAGGTCAATATGTTTTTATAAGCAGCCAATGCGGCCTATTCCGTTAACTATTTAGTAATCTGTGGTTGAGGAACATTTAATCAAGACGCAACGTTCAGTATGCTGCCATATTTTTTAAACTTCGATTCTTGTGTTTCAAATGTACAAGTACGCGCAGGGATTGATTCCGAGTTGCGGAACCCCTGTTCTACAAAGGCGCTAAAATACAGCATGACAGGAACTGCGAGGGACATTATTTAAACCCCAAATAGTTCATGCTTCCATACAACAAAATAAGTATAAAAATCAATAAAAGCTCTGGTAAATATCTGTCAATAACCATTTTCCTGAAAATCCGCGTAACGTGCGGGCACTCTTCCCTTCACAGTATTTCTTGCACTCGTTCAAGTACGACTCAAATTGTACTAGGATAAATTTTAATAGCGAATTGGACTCTAAATCGGATTCTGAACACTCTCCTTAAATATGTCCCTCGGGTTACCTAACACGCTGTATAAAATTTCTCATATAACAGTAACTTAAAATAAAATCCATTGAAAATGTGGTAATAAAGTGATCTTTGTTCTTTTTAAACTTAGTTCGAACCACTTTGCAAATTCCTTTCAGATGAAAACGGAATATTCTTGCCACGATAATTTCAAACTTTAATAAGCATTTATTATACTTCATCACTCACATTGCAAGCTTTGAATCAACTTATTTATTTTAACACGGCTACGTTTCGCTCGTATTAATTAGAGGTACTCGTATTCTAGGTTCGTTGACTGTTGAAAGCATTAATAGTGTATTTAAATACACTATCAATGGTTGAAAGTGTTTAATGTTTTTGGTTATTAATGATAATTTTATTCTATTGAGAGCATATTAAATGAGCTTATTTTAATATTACAAGATAGGTTAAATTAAATCAAGTATTTAATATATGATTTAAATATTGAATGACGACACATAGTGTATACTTGAAGCCTACAAAAATAAATAATATCTGTATTTTCAATGTTGTTTGCCCGAAAGCAGTCTACAGATAAATAAGTTAATTTTTGTAATCTCGTATTTGGCTGCTGCGATACAATCTTGGTTAGTGCAGAGCAGCTGCTTTTATTAATATGGAACAAGCAACAAATATAAAATTGGTTTATTACCACTTTGTCTTGTGGGTATATATTTTATTTTTCTCGGCGTATTCTTTGCGCTCGCTTAGACCACAGATTATTAAATAGTTACCTTAGACTTTATTTGCGTCAATTGCACCTGTGGCGGTAAAAAATTGCGGCATATGTTCATACAGAACATTAAACCCTTATTTATTTAACCAAATCGATTTTTAATTAAAACAAAAAGTTATATATCCCGAAATATGTTTTGGGATGGTTTTGGGATGTAACTTTTTGGTTTCAAGTTTCAAAAGGACGAATTTTTATACAAAGGGCACGAATTGCGAAAATCCCCTTCAATATCATTTAGTTTAAGCAATGTGCGTTTAATAAAACTATATTTACCACTGACGAATCTATTGGTTGAGTTAATTACGATTCAAAAAACCGTCTCCTAGTGCAACTTAATGAAAAATCTTTGTACAAATTTTCATGTTCCTAGGTCTGCAATGGTCATTGATAGGCGATCACTCAACCAGTCTGTAAGTTTCTAATAAAATTATTGTAATATAGCTTTACACAATTGTATAGATGGAAGTTAGTATAATGGTCTCTTTGGATATTGTTACAAAAAAGCTCTTAGTCTGATATTAAACAGAAATCTATATTTTACCATCTATTTGGTATTTCAAGTCCATCAATAGACATCAATCGTTACTGTATACCTGTTACAGTAGGTACGTTAATTCTATGGATCCTGTGAAACCGGACCATTTGAGTGGAATACTACAATAAACGCCATTTCCATTGTGCATGTTCAAGTATCACGTAGCATCATTGAGGTTTATTAATTGTGTTAATAAGCTCTCATGAGCGACTTTTGGAGTTAGAAATACGAAAAGCTTTCATTTAACGTTTAGGGCCTCGAATTCAAATTTGGCTGGCAGCGGTGCGGCAGCGGCAACGGCGCGATGTTTTGTATAGAATCATAGACCCGTTCTCGAACACAGCGGGGCGGGAGTGGGAGCGACAGCGCACGCAGGCGCACGCACTGCGGATCATCGCTTGACAGCATCGTACCGCTCTTGGCGGCCTGCGTCAAGCGGTGGTGCACTGGCGCCTGCATGCGCCGCCGCTCCCGCTGCCGAGGCCGAAGAGTAATGGACGACGTTCTTAATACATTTGTTAATTTTTGGTTAGGCGTATGCTAATTTCCACACTATATGTTAAAATAGTTGTGCAATGCATTTAAACTTCGTAGCCGGGGCCTAAACCCACTAAACTCTTTCATATTCCCTTTCATATACCCTCGAAAGGGACGGAATCGGTGGCTTCCTTGTAACTTGCAATACCCCGGCCTGATGGCTTCTTTCAGAGGTTTACGCCTAAGGATGGTCTTCCCGAAAGAGTGGTGTGTATTTTAGTAGTGGTAGAGCCATGCTGTTTTACAGTACGAATGGTAACACCAGCGTGAAATAATAGTGACTGCTATTGTGTTTTGACTGGTTTGTGCTGGAGGCCCACACCCTCCCTTAAAAGGCTGACAACGCATTAGCGATCCCTCTGGTGTTGCAAATGTCCATGGCCGGCGAAATTTAATTACCGTCAGCAGCTGGCTTGTTGGCCGCCTCTGACATTAAGAAAAATCTATGTGATCCGCAGACGCTTGACTGTTGTAACTTAAAGTGATCTTCATTTTGGTAAGCGACCAATTCCATTGAATGACACTGTAGAAGAACTCTAAATGAACTGCCGCACCGCTTTTTGGGCTTTTAATTTCGAATAAATGTTTTTTCAATGTAATAGTGATGTAACTCCGTATATATTTTTTTAATTATAACAATAAATAGTTTTTTTTCCTACAAAATTCTTGCAAAAGCTTTCTCGAATTTTTTACAAGGAGATAATTAACTACTACAATGAACGACACAAAATCCGTTACAAAATCAATGCGATTGTGACAGATTTATTAACTGTTTCCTTCATAACCTAATTTGCAGATACAAAGTTGAAGTTCAGTCACATTCCGTAATTCTGTTTTATGCCAAATGCATTAGTAGCATATTTCTCCACCGGCCGAATTCTATAGTCAATAGGACTTTTTCGGGTTGTTTCTCCAACTTTGGGCTTAAGTGCCGATCTAGAAGATCCCAAGGGCCATTACGCCCCATCTCTTGTTTACGTCCCGGACATAAGAAATACTAATTGCAGGATATCTCTGCGTCTTAAAGGCTTATAGTGATTAATTAGGGGGGAGCGTCTTCATATTAACACTGGCGTAAATAGACTTGGTATACCTGGAATTAATAAAAATCTCTGGACATTATTCACACAGCACCATCTAGCCCCTCAAACGTTCATGCACACAAATTTTAATGTTTGTACCGTGCGGGAATCGAACCCGCGACCTCTGATGAGTGAATAGCCGACTTCTCGACCATTATACCAAATGGCTCGTCAAAAATCGTCGTCGTTATTTAAAATATGTTATTATACTAGACATAAATTACGTCTTGGCTACAGTTGCGGTAACGAATTTAAGTGTACCTTCACTTACCTATAATAAAACTGACAGGTCGAAAAAGCTTATGGCAGTGCATTAGTGGATAATTATCTCCTTGTAGATTATTTATTTATTTAGTAGTTTGTTGATTCCGATAACCATATTGGTTGTATGGGCATCGGAATATTATTCTTAAAAATGGATCTATGTAAACACAGAACAATATAATAACATCCTCTGTTGGTTAATTAAATTATTAGATATATATAGTCCCACTAATAAGTTTAGTGTTTGCTACATAAAGTTGTTTTTGTGTCGTTTCACTTATTCGCAATTAAGTAGAATTTTAATAATTCTCAGTAAAGAAATACAGTGTAATCATTTAGCCGTTCGCGCCCTGCGTAAGGGCTATTAAAATAAAAGAACCTTGTTTGATTACTATTATCGCAACACGCAATCTTAATTGTCAAACAGTTAAAAATATTGCTCCCTTTGATGATATCAAGTATAACAACCGCACATTATTATTACCACTGTCGTGATCCTGGTGCAACCAAAACTTTCAAAATTATAACAAGACAAAATAAACATTTAAGGGTAAAAAGTCTTGTTTTTAACGGCTATCTACTCCTTATTTAATGCATATATGTACAACTATTTTAAAAAAAAGGTAAATAATCTTTGTAGATCTTTAAATTCCTAATTAAAAATTTGTGTTTAGTTATCTGTATTTATATCTACGTTAACTGACTTTGAAAATACGTCTAAAATAATAGATTTCATGCATCTCCTTCTAAAGTATTTTTTTTTTAATTTGTCTTTCGCTAATTGATAGACAATGAAAAAAACTATAAATTGGCCACAAAAAAAATTGTCTATAAACCTATTATTGATTTTTAAGGATTATTATTCATAATTTCGATCAAAGTTCGGACCGCCATTGCCCTTGCTGTTTGTATGGTCAAGGTCATTTGCTCGGGGAACCGCCTTAAGGCGTGTTTATAGTTGTTTATTAAATTTTTTATTAGAACATATGCTAATCTGATAGTAAAAGGCTAGATCTATCAACTATCAGCATAAATCAGTAATGGAAAAATTTGTTGCTATACTATAAAGTTATTCGAATCTTCGAATCAAAGAGAGCGGCGGGATGTTTTGTATGGAATCCCATAGAGCCGGACTCGAACACAGCGGGAGCGGAAGCGGCAGCGCACGTAGGCCACGCCTAAGTTCGCCAATATCAATGTGACTCAGCATTGTCCCACTGCATTGTTCCTTATCGAAAAAAGTCCCAAAAATCCTTCAAATGCGACAGTAGATTCCCAAATACAAACAATTGCTTTCGAAACATGTTTTTATCGAGATAGGCATGCCCGGATTGCCCGGTCGCCCGGTCCTCACATACTCGCAAACGTGGAAAGCAAAATATGATCGGAGATTGCAATACAATTCTTTGAGCTGAAAATTCAATTCATTCACAAAGCCACAAACACCGCGGCCACAAATACGAGATATGTAGCCAATAATGGAGGAAAGGATGATTTTCACTCGCAGATAAAAATGTATGCAGTGTTTAAGCACTTTATTTGGTGTAGTATACGGTTTGTGACTAAAACAATAAAACTCAAGAACTACATTAATACAAGAATTACCAAACGGGCACCAGGTGAAGAGAACCAGAAACCAGGGGAGTTAAGCAGGCAGTAAGACGAACGCCTGTAGTCTTTAGACCCACACAATAGCCGCAGGTTTCGCATGCGCAAACGCATACTGCTATGCAAAAAAAGCACATTAGGTGATGCCCTACTGGTTAAGTATAACTAAGTAGAATACCATCAGCTAGTTGTCTGGTTGTGCCAACAAATTTAATGTTAAATTACAATGAGAAGAATAAAATAATCTTACTTCTCACGCACTTTGAACTGTTCGTGATACTGAAAGGAACTACATAAAAGAAAACTTGAAACCTACACTTTTAAACCACTAGAGTTTAAGTAAATTATTTAACGAACACCAATTATTATTCATTTCTCTGCTACGTCTTATTCAGTTTATTGAGATACAGTACTCGTTTTGAGAAAAGGTTCTATTCCACATGACTTCACCAGCTCCGTTCCATCACTGAACGACTAGACTCGGACAGAGACTCTTTGTCTTTTTTTATACGGACTGCGCAGTGTTCTCTCTTGAATCCGTGTTTCCTTATCATTATAACTTAGGGCTCTTCAAGGCAAATATTAACGAGCTTTTTCTAAGCAAGCGCGCTCCATCGTAAACCGTATAGTTTAACATCAGGCAACTTTGTAGACAAGGGCTGGCTTAGTATATTTTTTTTTTAATTTTCAAACAAGAAGTCTTACGTACAAACAAAAATGTTAAATGCATATTTTGTTTTTCTTAAATGTACTTACATGCGTATTTGCTTTTAACAATAATGGTCAATCATGTTTATCAAATCGATATCCCGAAGGATAAAAAACATTGAGTAGTACCTAAGCGTTTTAAAGCCACAATTGGGGTTTAATGACATACTCGATGGAGTTAAGGAGTTATTTGTAAATATGTAGATATTTGCGAGTGCAAGGGGACGTTACATTTTATTCACTAAACGTAATCGTGTTTTACGAGCGTTAAAACTTTTTAAGTGCTGCGTAAAAGTGCTACTGCGAATTAGTGATCTTTATAGTCCCAGTTTTGATCGATAGTTTTATGGATTGAAGTAGAATCTAATCTGAGAGTAATTGCTTTCGTTCTACTTTATATCCTTAAGTTTCGGAAGTAGAACGAATAAATTCTATAACTGTTTTTTAAGGACATTTTATTTTGACCGCCTCCGTAGAACAGTGGCTAAGCCGCTCGGGTAACTGTTTTTTAAGGACATTTTATTTTGACCGCCTCCGTGGAACAGTGGCTAAGCCGCTCGGGTATAAACGTTGGTGGTAGGACTTTTTCAGGGTCCAACTGGCTAGCTACCACCCTCATAGGTAAAATCTGCCGCCATAACAGCTCTGTCTGTGTTCGGGCCAATATTAATGTGGGAGCCAGTACACTTTACTATATATATTACACATTATAGCCTCGAAGATCAGATGAGCCTACCGTCTGGCAGCACATTGAGCGACGCTTCCTGATAAAGTGTCCCTCAACGAATAGGCCGCAGTGACCGCTTACCATCAGGTGGTTTAAAAAAATATGTTCCTATATAAATGTATTTTAAGCAACTTGATTAAACTTTAAAAATAGTCGTAACTACTGTGTCAACGGCCGTAGGTTTGGAGTTGAATATTAGCCTAGTCGTGAGGTGAACATTTGGGTTTGTTGAAAATCTAGGTCTATCTATCTATTAATATAACTTTAGAATGAAAATGCGTGATTGCATAATATATATGAAACTATAAAAACTTCATGTCAAAAAACATGTAATATTAAATTAAAACTAACTGCTAAACAATGCGTTGGCAATTCCTTTTTTTTACTAAGTAGGTAATGGTATATCGCTGTTAATATTAATATATTTTAATAAGAAAAAATAAATACTTTTTCCATCAAGCCAACAGCTTTTGCGGTTGGAAAATATTTCAGACGTCTTATCAGATCCTTCCTCGTAGCCCAGATCATAATCTCCTAAATTAAAATGTCACAACAGAATTCCACTTGAATCACGTTATTCGTGTACGAATTTTGATACAAAAAGCGAAATATTTCAACGATATCAATTGAAATTTTTAGTAAACTAATAAACTATTTCATGCGATAAAATTGTAGGAACATTGTTACAACAATGTTCGCGACCACCAACAAACCCATTTAATAATGTGTGCATTATCTTTTTAACTCCACGGATCGCTGTGGTAATAGTGCGTAAGATTTTAAATAATATGTAACAAATCGAAATTAAGGTTCATTCCCGTTCGTCCCACTGAATGTAATTAAAAATCTGAATCAATTGCAATAGTATAGTGACGCAAGCCACGTGAAGTGTGTCTGTGAGATCCAAGATGCGTACTTAAAAAAAAGTTTTTTAATATTTTTAATGTTGTAAAAAGTGAATATTGTAAATTAATTTATAAATAAAAGCTTATTAAATAAGCACGCAATTAAAACAAACCTATATTAAACTGTTTTTGTTTACGCCCAAAACTGGCAATGTGATTAGAGAAACAAAATTGCTTATTTTCGCGACGATCGAACGACCGCCAATAAATTGTATGGGTTATGCCCAATGAATATTATGTCATACGTCACGCATTATAACATGGGTTAACTAACTGGGTCAAAATTTACGAGGTCCAAATTTGCGGTCACACGCCTTACATTCCGATGATTTAGAACGCACAGCCTAGAAATCTTTTTTATATGATTGTTTGTTAAATTAGCTATCTAGAATTCATAATTTTATTATAATATTTCAGAAAACGTTAAACAAAACTTTCAATCGAAACCTAAACTTTCAATCGGGGTCAAAATAGCGTTCTTCGCGTGGTCACACTCTGCTCTTCCATAATTCAAAAGCTTGTAGCATTTTATTTACCTGGACAATGTCGTACTTTTTACCTACGAAAATAAGCCTAATAAACCATAGTTTAATATTAAATACTAAACTACACACATATTTAAACAAAAACATTTACGAAATAAGCATTTTGTCTTGGTCACACGATTTCGCAATTTTTGAGCGCGCGGTTAAAAACGACTCACACGCCGCAACAAAGCTACCTATGACCTTGCAAACCTACCGCCCACTCGCCAGTTGTGCCGTGGCAAGTGAAGAAAGAGGACGGGCAACTCATCGTCGTTCGAGGAATAAACTAGAAGTGCTTAATTTTTGAGTCATATATTTTTCTATCATCCCAGGTCACTCAGGTGGGCATATGAAATGTATGTTAGGGTAACATTATCAATCAGTAGTTGCTATTATTATGTCGTAAATATAATCGAGATTTTAGATTATAATAAAGAAAAGGAATTTATTGCACAGTTTAGCCAGAAATTGTAAAAATGTCCTATTTTCGGTCACTTTAGTGGCGTCACTTGAGTGGCATTTTGTCCACTGAAGTGACATTTTGCGCCACTCAAGTGACTTGTCTTATTAAATAAACAAAATTCATTAGAAAAAAGCCTAATTAATGTTGAATAATTCATATAAAACAATATTTATGAAGCGTATAGTAATAAGCTAGTCTAAAAGTATATGAATTCTTGATTTAATTATCAAAACTGATCTGGTAATTGGTTTCAAACAGATTAGTAACGATACTTTACCGCTTCCGTGGTATAGTGCTTATAGCGTTCGGCTCACGATCCGGAGTTCTCGGGTTCAATTTCCGGAGGGGTCCGCCATACATTGTAAAAAAAATTATTTATGAGTGTTTACTCAGTTTCGTTAGGAAATTGCAGGCTGAATCACCTATTATAAAAAAAAGTAGACGATTCCGTGCTTTGGAGAGTACGTAATATTTATATCGGTCCCGGTATTTGAAGGTCTATATCTATAATCTATAATGAACACGGCTGATCCCGGAAGGGTAGGCTAGGCAGAGACCACGTCATTCCACTCGATACGATTTACATACTTCCCTTGCTTCCTCAACTTTAAGTAAAAGTATCTTTCATACACGCTCGTCGGTTTAGGGTACTTTTTACCTAGCCTTTATTAAGAACATCCTGAATTGGATCTAGGTATGTTCGCTTAGGCCTTCACTTTTCAATATTCCACTCATACCTTGTTTATCACTTTTGTTAGTCTATTTCCATTCATCTGCTGTACATGTCCAAACCATCTTAACATTTTTTCCCGATCTTAGGCACTACATCTTCTTTCACACCTTTCCCTTATAACACTATTTCTTATCCTGTTACTCAACTTTGCTCCAAACAAACTTTAGCCCTCTCATTTCTACTCCATTTATTCTACTCTCGTGCTTCCTCTGCTGCACCCAACTTTCACTACCGTACATAATTGTTGGCTCCAGCACTCTATGCACAGCCAGACGAGCCTTTTTGAGACTCTCCAACTGCTCATAATGCTTTTATGAGCAAAGCACGATTTGACATGTTTCCAGCATTCGGCAAGCGGTAGGTTTGAAAGGTTCAGTCTAATACAATTTAATCAGGCGATGGGCCAACAACTTGTCACTACAGCCATAATATAGATCTATCTGAAATAACCATCCAAACCTGTCAATCGTGGCGGACTTACCTTTGTTTATCTGCTTAACCCATCAGGGTTACCATTATAATGCCCTGAGAAGATTTGTATTTTATTTATGTTAAATTATTCATTGCACTTGGTATAAGATTTTTATTTTGCATAGCCAACCACGGGGCCTTATTTTGTTAATGTCTTTGTTAGTATTTTGTTAATTAGGGGACAATAATTATGATACACTAAAGGGAATTTGCCATTTAATTTTAGATTGTTAAGTTAACAAAAAAATGTTATATGCGCTACAATTTGAAGATTTTTTATTTTTGTCTTACAGTATTTCTGATTGTGTTTACCCGAATTTAAATTAAAGATTTTTATAATATACTTATGTTTTTTTTTGTTAATTTTAATGTGTTGTTGGTAATTGTGTAAAATTACCAACCTTACTACGATTTTAATACTCTTTTTGATTACTTTCTCTCATAATATATAACTGGTCATTTGAGTGGCGCAACATGTCACGTTTAGTGGCGTCAAATTTTTCAAAAAATAATTCCGGTGAAACCTGTGGTTAGATTTGGCTATTTTTTTGTAGTTAAACTTCTGTTGATATCTTTATTATTCTCCGATATAAAATAATGCCAAAAACGGGCAAAAAAAAATTGCCAATAAAGTGACCCGAAGAATCATTTCTGAATTTTGACCCAACTGCGGTTCCTGGTTGCTCTAGCGACAAATTCGCATACAGTTTCCTCGTTTGGCATACTCCGGAGCTAAACCTTGCTTAGTCCGGGAGGCAACAATAAATTTAGAAAGGAACTTGGCGAGTAAACCCTTATACCGCGTTTACATTCAGCCATTTCCGTTGCTGCTTGTCTTTCCGTACATATTTCCCCGTATATTGATGTGGCAACGTCAGCGGAAATGAGTGTTTACATTCCCGCTTCATATGTATTTTAAATTCGACTCTGGGCCATGGATAACGTGGAAATTGTCGCAGCGTCGGCGCTCTGCCTTTTAAGTTTAATTAATTATTTAAATGTTTAAAAAAAAATAGAATTCAAAAGAGACGTCGTCGTCAGAGGATATGGTGGATGATAGCAATTCATCGTAATAGAACAATAAGTATTTTTAAAGATATTAAACGACTGAACGAGAGAGCAACATGTAAACACACGTTGCCGCTCGCATTGCCGCGCTTTGATGTCCGCTAGAAAAACCGCCAAATGGGGGATAGCCGGGCAATGCGAACGGCAACGTCAAGGCAATGGAAATGACCTGTTTACATTCTCGCGTTTCCCAGTTTATTCCCCATGTTGCCGCGGCAATGGGCTGAATGTAAACGCGGTATTATAAATATATATAAATCGAATAGTTCAAGAAGTGGAGGATAAATTTCAGTCTCGGCCATATTTTTTTTTTTGTCTGCAAACATAGTGTTAATTGTATCTTTTTTATCGGTTGTAATATAGCTTAAAAATATGATTTTTATTTAATTAAAATAATGTTTATTAGTGTTACTGACCATTTTTGTATATAACAACATACTTATAAAGATGGTGCAGTGTCCCAACATGAGTCTTGGCTTTCCAATCTTAATTTTCCTCTTTTATTTACCTTCCATTTATAAGCAAGGCACCTATTATATGAAGCACTTACAACAGCGTGTAAAATTGTAAGAAGAAAGAAAAGAAGAAAGAAAGAATTAAGAGTACAGTGCCGAGGGAGGAAGAGGACGTGGGCATCATATTGAACAATATTCCTCAGAACAAAACCAGAACAGCAATGGTATAAAATTCATTGCTTTGGATTAATTTAAAAGTCGGTTAGGAGTTCCTGTCTGCCCGGGGTTTGCACTAGTCGCGCTTTAGGCGTTGAGGCCTCCTTTGTATGTACATATTACTACGTCACTTGCAAACAAAAGCAAATCTTTTTGACGAGCCATTTGGTGCAATGGTCGAGAAGTCGGCTGTTACACCAGAGGTCGCGGGTTCGATTCCCGCACGGTACAAACATTTAATTTTGTGTGCATGAACATGTCTATTTGTATCGTCTGGGTGTTTCTATGTATACTATGTATGTATTTACAAAAAAAAAGTATATAAGTAATGTTTATCCGTTGTCTGGCACCCATAGCACAAGCTAATGCTTAGTCTGGGGCTAGATGGCGCTGTGTGAATAATGTCCAGAGATATATTTATTTATATTTATATATTTTGCTTCTACCTCCCGTACTTTATGTACACAGCACGTACACTGTACAGTAGCGGCTGGTGATTGCGTCTCGAGCGTTATTGTTCCTCCCACTCGAAACTCATTGCGGGCGAGGTGTTCCATTCAGAAGAGTATCGATTCACAGCCAAGTGTTTATTAGAAACTCGGAGCATGTTTTGTTTAAGTCTCTCTACAGTTAAGCATACATAATGAAGTGTTGACATATTTTTTAATTACGTCACCATCGAGGATCTTAGTTATGACTAGCCTTCCGCCCGCGGTTTCACCCGCGCGTTATTTCTTTTTTCAAATATCCCCCCTTCCCCCCACATTTCCGGGATCAAAACTACCCTATGTTCACCGGGGATAGTGTAGCTTTCCAACAGTGAAAGAATTATTCAAATCGGTTCAGTAGTTTTGGAGCCTATTCAAAACAAACAAACAAACAATCGCACAAAGAGGCGCTCGTGGCGAAGCTGTGACAGTTCGTTAGCGATAACGAAAGTCAAGCTACCTACGCCGCGGTCGGTTAATGGATGGGTGACCATTCTGACCATATTTAGTGACATTAATTTCGAGCGTCTCCGTGCTTCGGAAGGCACGTTAAGCTGTGGGTCCCGGCTGATATTTACTATCATGTAAATATTAGTCGTCAAGCCTAGTCAGAGGCCATTTGGCGGCTTGATGACATCTGACATTAAGGTTGGTCACTTGCCTTACGCACCCCTCCACCAACCCGCACTAGGCCAGCGTGGTGGAGTATGGCCCACACTATCTCACAATTAAGATAAGGCCTGTGTCCCAGCAGTGGGAACGTATATAGGCTGATGATGATGATGATGAAACAAACAATCAAATCTTTCCTCTTTATAATATTAGTATAGATATAGTTTAGATATGAAAAGTTAAGCAACTTTAATCTCGGCTATTCTGTTACTGTTAGTATGTATAATGAAAAGCACTCTAACTTACCCTAATCTGTCAAATTCCAACAAGCAATTGTGATTAATGGCTTTTCCCATAGATCTATTTTAATTGCAATTTTGAAAAGATACAGGTGGATTGATATGCTACTGATGTATTGTACTTATAATAGTTTTAATTTACAATTTCAGTGGGCCGACAGGCACGTAGGTCATCTATTCCATTGAAGAACCCTTCAGCTTGAAGCGTCGCTCATTGTTCTGCCATACTGTACATCCCTCTGATCTTCGAGCCTTTTTACTTCAAGTGTGCTCCCACGCTAATATTACCTGAACACAGTCAAAGCAAGTAGTATAGCGCCCGAGTTCACCTGCGGAAGTCAGAACTTTGTGTTATCATCGGTGATTATGATACCTATAACATAAGTGCCTGAGAAAATTCGCATCACTATCATTGTACCTTTGATTACTATCAGATTTAATTAACGTTTATTTATGAAAAACATTAGCATGTTACCAATTAATTAGCAAAACCACACGTGATTGTAACTGCAAACAGAAGAGCCGTCTTTCCTTGTCATTAACTAGAGCCAGTCAAACCGCGTTACGGGGATACAGTTGCCCACAAACCCGTTTTATCAGTTGTCCTTAAATGTCCTAGCCAATGACCTATACTTGTCTAGCTTACGTAACTGCAATTGTGTCAAACTAATGACTAGAAAGTTCCAAAAAAACCTCTTAAATAGTAGGTACCTCTTAAAAACCTCTTGAATAGTAATTCAAGGTCGTAATTTCTATAAAACCACATGTACCCAGATCACGTAATTTTGCTTTTGTACAAGAAGAATTGTGTGGCACTATTAGCTGAAAACAATATTTTTTAATAATAAATGTGATGAAAAATAATCTATTTAACTTTTCCATCAGCCAACTTATGCTGAATCGTATCGAGCCGGTTGGCCAGCCACAAGCAATGGCACCGTTTGGCGTAACTTTTTTCGGCAATCTGCCAAAATAGTGAATGAGGCAGGCTTGCCGGCCGTGCAAAGGTAGCCAGAATCCGCTAGGGGCGGCATAGATTAGTAAATTAATTCATAGAAGGGTCGATCGACTTTACTTTACCAACAAGTGGTGTTAGTGAAACGTCAAAACAGTAAGCTACTTTATTAATATCTTACTTATACAAAGTTGAGACTTATTATGAAATCCAGAGAAACCTTCAGCAGTTTTGCATTTAAACGAGTAATATTTCAAAATTTTCCAAAAAGTAATCATAGTAACTTGAAATCCATTTAAACCTAAACAAATGAATTGAAGTTAGTTTTATGTCAGAGTTGATACACATGAGTTGGCACACTCGAACGAATATAATGATTAATTAACAATTTCATTATAAAAATAATAAAAAAATTAAAAAACGTTTACTTACTAAATCGTTTACTTACTATTATAGCCAAGACAATAAAAAAAAATCGAGTTTACGATTGACCAATGCGACATTTTCTGTCATATTGTAGGTAAATTAATTATTTTTTTTGACAAACGTCTGTTAGTAAGCAAAGATTTTTATAATTTTTCAACATAATAAAAAAATATACAATAAAAGGTGCGAAGACGATTAAAACACGAAACTTTTACTAAGAGACAGCTTTTTTAACGGCGCGTGGCGGCAAGTGTTCTTTCTGGCCATGGCTAAACCTTAGCAACTTTATACGCGATCAATACTGGTGTATATGTGACTGGAATTTAGACACACTTCTAAAAATGTATTTCAGAAGGTATAAGAGCCTAAATCTATTTCTACTCGTTGAACTTAACAATCCATTGAAGTATCTCTACAAATATAAACGAAAGTGAGTTTGTTGGTTTGTCCTTCTTTCACGTCAATACGCAGCATAAGATCGTCGTGTATAATGGTATCAAGATGGTTTTGGAGCTGGCTAGCAATTTTTACCCTGAAAAAATATTACATTCCTGCGGGATTATGTCATACATTCCGGAAGTAGCCGCGGGCGGAACGCTGGTACTACTTAGATAAGGCCTGATATAAGCGGCTTGTAAAACCTGTAGGATTTCGAGGGAGCACTTTATGTTTTTCTGCTTCCGTGGAACAGTAGAGATGGTGGGATCGATTCTGGAGGGTTCGTCCGCCTTGGGTCTGGTTTTTTCAAAGTCCAACTGGCTAACTACCACCCTACAGGTGAAATCTGTACTGTACACTTAAAATCAAAGACTGAGAGGTTGAGATGACCCTACAGTGTGGTAGCAAATTGAGCGACAATTCTTGGTAAAGTATCCCTCAATGCCGCAGTGGCCGCTTACCGTCAGGAGGGCTTTGTGCCTGTCTGCCAACTAATTATTAAATAAAAAAGTCAGGCCGGAATGTTGGACGAAGAATCTAAACCGTCCCTTTTACCGTACGGAACACTAAAACGCATTCAATTTTATTGAGTTGAGCCGACAACTTTGGAACTCTTGCCCGTAAATAAATAAAGAGCATTGTTTTATAGGCGTGGGAAGGCGTTCTCTGTGTCGACAGTGTCCGGGGTTAAGTGGATATATTTTCCGTTTTACGAACACCTGGGTAAATGTACAATTACGTGTCGAGTTTTTATACAATTTTGGCTAAATTAAATAAATTGATATTATTATTCGAAATATGCAAAATATTTGGAAAAAAGTTGCGAGACAAAACAATAATATTATCGATCGAAATGAAAGTGTCTGAGAATGACTGAGACTACCTGTTATGCCAAAAATTTGATTATCTTCCAAAAATATCATTCAACATATGTATTGAGAAAAATGTGTTGTCACTTAATTAAACTTACTTTGAATTCCCTAAGTGATTGTGTGGAAAACTGAATTAATTAAAGTTTTCTACAAAAAATTTTTAAATACAATTTCGTTCTATTAGATTAATAATATACGCAAGTCATGCTTATAAAATGTAATCCATTTGCGTCCATATTAAAAGTCCTCCAACAAAAAGTCGCCTCAGAACCTCATGGCGATACGTGTTTTGCATATGCAATGCCTCATGGACACGAGAGAGTAAATTAATCCTGATTTACTTTTTTGTTATGTCTGCTATTTGAATCACACACACTCACCACGAAAAAATTATTCATTTGTTACCAAAATTAATGCAATTTTTAATGGGGACCCTTAACATAACAGCAATAATCTCATCATCATTATTTACATACACATAATTATTTAATCTATTTCGACCTAACCACGGAAGCGAAACCGGGACTCCGGGATTATCTATCGCCTTAACCTACAAAGCCAAAACACAGTCAACCGTAAATAAAAGATTTTATTGTTATAGAGAACAGATCTATTTTCATTTCTATTTTTACCAACATTCGTTTTTATTCTTTGACGTAGTAGATTCACCGAAGACCTTGGCAGTATTAGTATAGTCCATAAAAACAAAGTAAGGGGAGTGTTTACTCTATTCTACTCAGCTTTATGTTACTTTATTAGGATTATTTATTTGTTTTCTTTTGCAAAGTTTCTTTTGTAGGTATCTTTATTATTATACTAGCCTGTCGCCCACGGCTTTGCCCGTGACTATACGACGTTATTACCTAGAATGTGATATTTTTTCAGGGTAAAAAGTAGCCCGCTGATCAATAGCCACAAGGCTGGCACCAGCCGTTCGAATCGGGTGTGAAGTAGAAACCGGGGAAGTTTAGTGGGTAGTGGAGTTGGACGCTTAAGTCTGGAGTCCCACACACGGCTGCAGGTGTAGCTAGCCTGCGGTTATGGCAATATGTTCTGTGGTTATGGTGCATAAACGCATTCTCCTCCGTAAAAAAAGGTTAAAAAGTAGTCTGTCACTTTTTGGTCACAAACTACCCCTACCCCAAAAGTTATCTTAATTCGTTGCTTTGTTGCAATGTAAAAAAACACAACACTTATATTTCCATTCTCTCTCTACCAAATTTCATCAATATCGAGTATATCGAATCACTGGTTTAAATGTATAAGCTTATCGGTTTCATTTCAATTAGCTCAAAAATTAAAGTTAAAAAAGAATTATTTAGGTTTTACTTCAATTAGCATTGACAAACGATAAGCCCAACATGCTTAACCTTGGCAGTTGATTTTTATGTAGAAGTATGTTTAGTTATTATGGCCTTATACTCATAAAATATATGAATAGAATAATGACCATTTGACATCTCGAGAGTAGGTACCTACTCGTATATTTATTTTATTTCCTTGTATTTTTTTGTTTTCAATTTTTAGCATCCAATTTAAAAAAAAAACATCAATATAAAGCTATTCTGTTTCCAGTCTCCGTACCTAGCTTTTACTGAAAAGTATTCAGTATTCTTTTCACTAACAGCAGTATTTTTGTCAATAAATTACGACAATGAAAAAACAGACTTCTTGCTATCCTTCTCTTTAGAACAACAAAGAATCACTATGAAAGAGGGCATACAACCTTTTTCCTTCCTCTTTTGTTCTCTTTATACCTTAATTAGTGTAGATAACGTAAAATGCAGGATGATGTTAAAGGATTACGTTGTCGTATCAGTTTACTGATCTGACCCAGGCCCAGTGGGGAAATAGAGGAAGTATAAATAGACGTCCCGTCACAAATCCCGACCAAACCATATGTATCACGTTTTGTAGTTCGAAACTTTGATTAAGAAATAAATACTTACATGAGAAGAGATCCATTTTAGCACCGGTGAAACTATCGTCAATAAACTAACGAGATTTAAAATGTTATTGCACATTAGCTAACGTCTTGTTTTGTCTAGTGGTTTTGATACCTGGCCGTGATCTCAGGGTACTGGTTCGATTACCCAGACGTGCAAAATATGTGTCGAATTTCTCGGACACAGCTCGGATTTGTCAACACTAATCCGCATTTGGCAAGCGTGGTAATTAAGGCAGTTCCTATCACTGTAATAATAACTTGATTTCAATGTTGGAGGCCTTTTCCCTGCAGCGAGACATTACTAGATTTTTTATGAATATAGGTACGTATAGGTCAAATTGTTTTAATACCGTGTACAGATTAAAATCAGAGTACAAACGTCAAAGACATCTGATAGTTAAATTACGAGGAACTTATCTGATCGCGGTCTACGAAACTGGTCCTACGAAATCTATCTATCTATCTATTGAGCCCGTATCCACCCACTGTTGTTTATTATATCGACCTCAACCAGTTACAATAGAAAATACTTCTTGAGTCCCTTCGATTGGTTATGTAAAAAGTGCTTGATGATACCATACGAACGTCTTACCCTGCCGATCTCTGCAAGCTGCCATCCTATGTATTTCACCGTTTTACTCAAATACACGTATATCATAGAGCCGATTGTTTCTAACCACGAAATATCACTTCAGGCGTTCTAAATCTGATACGCTCTGTCGGAATTAAGGCATAACTGCCCTCCTACCGGACAATGAAAGCCTTCCGATTAAACCTAATGCAATTGTATGAGGCGTTTACGTGGTGATGATTCAATATTATAAAAAAGAATAGAAACTGTATTTGTATTGAATATTTAAAGAACTTATATAAACAGACCATATTTTTCCACACGAGGCACTACTACGCTAGTATAATATATTCTATGGCACTACGGTGTTATAAGACAGTCGACCAAAATTTTTAAATTTTTAAAATTTTAAAGATATATAGTTTAAAAGCCTAGGAAACGCTGCTCAATGTGCTGCCATATCGCAAACTTCTCTGATCTTAGAGCCTTTGATTTCAAGTGTATTGGCTCTCACATCAATATTGGCGGAGCACTGATAGAGCGTTATGCCAACAGATTTCCCCTATGGTTGTGGTAGATAGCCAGTTGAATTATAAAATAAAGTCCTAAATCCCACGTGACCCATGCTGGGAATGGAGCTCACGACCTTTGGGCTTTATACCCGAGCAGCTTTGCCACTTTTCTGTGAAGACGAACCGCTAAAAACGTGATTCAACCAGATCGCGTCGAAATTCTGTGGGAGACCTAATTTCATATTATGTTAATGAGCAAATTTAATTACATCGTTATAGTAATAACTACGTTTATACATGATCACAAACATTTATTGTCGAGGTGTAATGTTCTAAACAATATTATTCCACCTAATTTGCAGATGTCTATGGGCGGGTCACTTTCCATCAAGTATGCCGCATGCTCGTCTGCCCGTTGTACCATAAAAAAAATCTGGAATGATGACAGGAATGAATCCTTGAACTATGTCACAAAGAGATGAGCTGCCTACGGCTATGACACCATGCCAAAATGTACATCGACATTCAACATTAAAGTCCAAATCTAGACATACCAATGACTTGTTATATTTTAATGTCGTAACTGCTGCCAATTCCAAACCAATTTGAAGTCGGTAATGTCCAGTTAAAGCTTTGTTCACACGATTGATACCCATTTTCCGGAAATATGTTTGCAGCAATAAAATGTTGGCTCAAGAAAGCAACAAATGATAACGAACTGTGTTTAAAAATGACGTGCATACGACTTTTAAATTGACTTTCCTTTGCAAATCTATAAAAAATCTAAAAAATAATAGATTTTTTTTAATGAATTAATAAGTATTTCAAATTAAGATAAATATATTTACTAGATAACGATTAACATACCCAAAAGTTTTTTGCTCTTATTATACATTATTGTTATATTACAGATATGTACAATGAGCACAATGTCATTACATAAGAACATATTTATAGACACAAAAATTTGTATGGTCAAATCAGCCTTTGGCATAGTAGCTAACTTCTCAACCACTGCTCCACAATACGTGAATCCATATCCGCCACTAGATAAAGCAGAAGCACAGTAAATACCCTTCCATGAATATTAATAATGGTGAACTGTGTGGATAAGTGCATATTATGTAATCTGATGCAACCTCAAATATCCACTAAATTATACGAAAGTGTAATTACACCTATGATCCATTAAGACGGTCATTAACGAGAGCGGCTCGGCGGCCAAGAGCATGGAACCGGCTTAGACAAAGTTACCAGTTTAGGAGATTTACCCGATTATGGGGTAATTTTTTATAGGGCAACAGAACATATTTAGATAAATCCGATATTTAAAAATATCTAATAATATAAAAAAGCACACCAGTAAAATAAAGGTTGTAAGAGGCATTTTCAAATATTACAGATGCAATACCTAAAATAAATAGTAGAAATAGAATTACGGCTGAGTATTCTCCATTTTTTTTCCAAATTCAAATTAGTTTACACAAAAAAAAAATAAGTAAAAGCAATACGACCACGCAATTGGAAACGCCCGAAAAAATGCAAGGACTTTGTTTCCCATTTAAGCCAAAATTACTTTCACCTCAATGTAGAGGCCGAGCTCAATACCAGATCAGTGTAACGCAATTTTAATCGTATTTTGTTGAACCTACTACTTTCAAAGAAAAAGTTAAAACAGCGGGAGAAATAGTTTAGCACTCTGGTATCATCCCATCCGCCTCTTAGCGGGCGATGCACGACGTATTACACGCTGTTACGCAACGCGCTGTGTAATCCAATCTGAATTGTACACAATTTCAATTTTATGTCGAAGCTAATCATAACCAGTCGAATTCTAGAAAGGAATCGAGCGCTACTAACGCCCTCAGTCACGTCAGGGCAACCTTTCACGACTACTTTCGGTAGTGACGTAATTGGCCGTACTTGCTCCCCATTAAGCACAACCAAAAAAACAAAAACATCTCATTCGACTCTTTTATTACAAAAAATAAAAAGCTATAATATAATACATAACGTAACAGTCGCTGTAAATTACCTCCTTTAGGATAACATTAACACTTGTGCACTAATAACAAGTAGATGAGTGGCGATGATGAGATGAGTTGTCGAGTTTGCAGACGAACACGAGACGGTGATGACTATATACAGGTTGTTCGCCCGCGGCGCCGCGAGGTGGCAGGTACTACACAAATTATCAACACTGTTTCGGGAATCACGCACAGCAATAAATACCACAAATCCTACCACCTACTCTCAAGGAATCTTTGACTTAGTGGAGAGGGCCAGCGATGTGACCGGGAGGGCCGTACTGAGCGCTGGTGGCGCCGCCGTGGCCGCCCGCGGAACCGCTGTCGTCTCCGCCGCTGGTGCCGAAGTCAGCGCCGATGTCATCGCCGCCGTGACCGCCGGCTCCTCCGCCGATGCCCGCGCCGCCGCCGATGCCCGCGCCGCCGCCGATGCCAGAGTCGCCGCCGATGCCCGAGCCGCCGAGGTCACCCCCGCCGAGACCGATACCGCCCAGATCGCCGCCGCCAATACCGCCGCCGATAGCACCACCGCCGATAGCGCCGCCAGACTCCTTCTGGGTCTGGTACTTGATGAAGTAAACCTCGGGCTTGGAAGGCTGAGTGGGAGCCGGGGTGGGGATGATGATGTCGGGCTGCTCTTCGGGCCTCTTGACGAGGACGTATACGAGGGTCTTCTCCTCGTTCTGGGGCTGGACGGGAATGATGGGCGCGGTGGGGGTGGGCGGGGTCGGGGCCTTGATGAAGATGATCTTGTAGTGCTTCTGAGGCGGAGCGACAGACGGGATGCGAGGAGCCCTGTGTTCTACGGGTTCTGGGGGAGGCACGTGGACGTAGATGTGTTTCTGGACAAGAGGAGCTCCAGAGTAGCCACCGGCGTATCCGCCTCCGAAGCCAGAGTCACCACCGAAGCCGCCGCTACCAATGGAGATGCCACCAGAAGAGTGACCGCCTCCCAGAGAAAGTCCGCCAGAGGAGTGGCCTCCACCCAGAGAAAATCCGCCAGAGGAGTGGCCTCCACCCAGAGAAAGTCCGCCAGAGTGACCGCCTCCGAAGGAAAGTCCGCCAGAAGAGTGTCCGCCTCCGAAGGAAAGTCCGCCAGAAGAGTGACCACCACCGAGGGAGATGCCGCCGGAGTGTCCACCTACGGACACGGTCCTGTGGCCCCCGAGGGACGGGGCTCCGTAGCTGCTGGAAGGAGCAGTGTATCTCGCGCTAGGAGCGGAGTAGCTGTAGCCGACCGGGGGCTCGGGGCGGCCGTACGCGAGCGCCACGCAGGCGAGTACCTGGAAAGAAAAAAAAATCAGGTTAACCACATAGATCACGGGCCCGGAGCCGGGGTAGACATAAATTTCCTTCTTGGAGCGGCACGCGCGTCCAATATAATTGAAAACCACCCGGGATTATGCGGACGTTGGCCCGGCGTGGACCGGGAGCGACAAGCTTCGATATAAGCGGCGATTACGCCACGACTAACGATTCTATTAATGCCTAAACCATGTGGGATTTGTAATCCCTGTATTGAACAGTTGTTCCTAGTGAAGGGGTTCTGACCGAATTTTGCAATTATTACTTAACCTATTGTATCAGTACCGTATCGTTTGATCTAAATTTGTAATACAAAACAAAGAAGTCATTAACCGTAGACGGTATTCCTCGGTGGGTCATTTATTTCGACGTGTAAATTGAACGTATAAATATGTAGCAGTTAAAACATAAAGTAGCGGTTACTTGCGTAACACGATAATGCCGCATTAACTAACCGCATTAAACAAGAGTAAGTGAAAGATGTCTGGGTCGGTAAATGTGTTACACACTTGTAAAACCAGCGAGCACAGGCAAAGTTTAAAATGAGCAATAAAACCGCGCAGCATTATTCGCTAAGCATATCAACGGCAAATATCTTTTGGAAGTAGGTTTAAAGGTAACAAAGAGGAAAGTGGAGGTGCAAGGAGAGCAGTGTCTGTCTGTACAATGTGGGCGTGACGTAACGCCGGGCACGCAGCGCCGTAAACAAGTCGAAATAATAGGGATTATGCAACAAGGAGAGATGTTTGGATTTCAATCGTATTTGGCTGGCCGTTACCCGGAATACAGATCGGCGAGTTACTTTTATCGCCGCACCGAAGTGTCGCGATGTGTGGAAATGAACGAGGTGAAACGAGAATCGCACTCGACGTGAATAAATATCGACTGCCCCTTTCCACTACGAGACTCGCGGTCCACTTAATAGGAGAACGCTTTTAACGAATATACATAGAATTTGCCCAAAACATGTAACGGTTCCAAAGATAAATGTTGGATATAGATGTGGATGTATTGTCGCACGAATTTTATTTACAACTTACGACGTATTACAATTCCATAGTAAAAGGTTTTGTGCAAATTGGATGCTGAACGAGTGAAGAGTCACCCCGCATAAAATATGCTCTACATTTTCCTGATAGAAGAATACTCTCGACATTAATTTTTCATATATGGTTTTTGGTGTCATTTCAATTCATACTTTATAAAACCAGGCACTTTTAGTAAAGGCAACAATTTATTTTAAAAGTGCTTTAACATTCAAAAAATAATGTAAGTAATTTAACTACAACTTTAATTGCAATGAAATTAATTTGTTAACTTAGTTTATCTGATTACACTAATTACTTGCGTTTAGTCCAATTAACTGTTTTTGTACATTTATCACTTAAAATTTTGATTGTAATTATATATATTAAAATAATGAACAAACTAGGTAAGTATTTATAATTTGTTTTGTGCATTTCATTAGTATTAAATGCTCAAAACAGAATATCAATCACTATTTGGCACACTGATAGTCCACATTTTCAAAATCACTAATCACTTCACTTCACCTGGAAACTCATTGTTACTAGGTATCACTTATGCCAAATAGTTATTGAACCGATCAAATAAAGCGCTAGCGAACTTACCACGAATGCACGCATATTGTGCTTGGGTGACACGGCTACTCAAAGTTTAAAAACCTTAAGCTACGAGGAAGTATTTAACCCACTAGAACAAGCTCCAGCTTTTGGAGATGTTCCTATCACAGAGAGCTTGTGTTAACTGATGACATTCGCCATACCGACCCGCTCTTAAATACCAAGGTGCTCATCTCGTCAGAACACTCCATCCCTACGGACATTTCACTTGGTAACGTGCAACTATCGTCATTATTTAACAACTATACAGTCCTTTCTTTTCGTCGGTGGAGGCGGTCGCACCACCGCATTCGATACGGTGCCTTCGTGACCAGCGCGCGCCTCGCGGCTGCGTTTGCGCATACAACTTTAGGGTCAAAATTACACCGAATAATTTTATAATTTCATTGCCAAGTTCTGAACTTTCTTTTTCACAGGTTTGATTAGTTAACTTTTTGTGTCCTGTGTGATTTCTTTAAAGTATAGTTTTATTTACTCATTTGACTCATTAATTGGAGTACGTATTTCAGATTTCAAATTAATAGCAAATTATAAGAATAAAAAAAAAAAGTTTTTTTTCCTAGTAGTTTGAGTTCAGAGACAAACAAATAAAACCATTAAAGGGTTACAAATTCAATCTTCAATCATTATGATTATATAATAATGATAGAAGCAAATAGTAAATATCTCATAAAGTTTTAATACCTATTACAGATTTTTCAACTTTCGTAATGCTGTCATTAATGTTCAAAATATATAGCAATCACCAGCAATGACATACGTAATATATTACATAAGGTAAACAAGTCATACTAGTATTCTGGAAAAAATCCGAAATCTGGTCACTTAGATTACTTACTCTAGATACATCAAATCAATAATAGTAACATACATTTCCAATTCAAACTACCCAAGGTAGTATTGGCGAGTTTGTGTATAATACCCATTTCTCTCCTAGACTAGATTTAAGGTTCATTTACAATATTAAATACAAATCAACCAAACTGTGTACAGAAAGTATTGTTAGATATACTTTGCGATCTATCACATAAGATCTACTCATATTTTCATTTCTTTATGACTAAACACGACAACCACCATATTGCAGATTACAGAGTTATTTTTCCTGATAACCATTAAACATTGCCAGTGGCAACGTGGACGTCGAGGCTTTGGTCCCACGATATTCCCGGAATGACGAAGCTTCCGGCGACTGGGACTCGTTCTCAGCTGCTAGATAGGTTTAATAGACCAACTCTAAAGTTTTTTTCATATTAGAGATTGTCAGTCACCAGTAAAAATATTAAATTACTCCGATAACTGAAGCTGCGGTTACAATTAATTGCGGTTCCAGTCACCGGGAAGTTCGATGCTGCAAGGTAGAGTACCCCGAGGGCTGGTTAATAGCCACAAGGCTGGAACCAACTCGTCCTAGTCAAACGGGGAAACCGGAGGAGTTTAGTAGGTAGTCAGATGCTTTAGTCTCGAGTCCCACACACGGCCGCCGCAGATCTAGCTATCCTGAGGTCATGGTACCTAAGCGCAATCTCCTCCGAAAAAAAAGTTGGATCTCCCCAATGTTAGCAGGATAGGAACTCCCCGTTTCTATCGCCGGGAAGCCTACACACTACTCCTCCACCAGTGGATGACGAAGTAGTGCGTAACGCATTCACTAGTTTTAAAAAAGCATCTTTAACCAAGCCGTACAGAACTAGGGTTCTCTCATTTTTTATAATCATAAATCAAAAACTTGCCCTTATTCAGTTCAATCCTTTCATATTAACTGAAGCGTGTTATGTCCCAATATAATGCATCTGATGAGAGAGAATATTATTCAACAAACAAGAAGCTAAGATGTCCACGTATTACGCATACAAAAGGATAAAGTTACAATTAATGCAACAAGATACCTTATATGCCGACGTAACATACGGTGACGGACCTGCTTGTTCATGTTTGCTGGCATGGATTCGTTGAAATAACAAAAGTGGATTGTTTTGCAAAACACCGATAGATAAACAGGTGATAATAACAGTGTGGGAGCCAGTACACTCAAAATCAAAAGCTCGAAGATCAGAAGTACCTAAGTACAGTGTGGCGGCGTATTGAGCGATGCTTCGGAATCGGCCGCAGAGGCTTTCCATTAAGTGGGCTTTTTTATACTAGGTCAATTGGCAGGCAGGCACGCAGCCCACCTGATTGTAAGCGGTCACTGCGGCCTATTCCATTTAGGGACACTTCACTAGGAAGCGTCGCTTAATGTGCTGCC
This sequence comes from Mecyna flavalis, assembly GCA_949319885.1. Lineage (NCBI taxonomy): Eukaryota > Metazoa > Arthropoda > Insecta > Lepidoptera > Crambidae > Mecyna > Mecyna flavalis. The sequence continues at coordinate 17,847,942 of OX439425.1, read as the reverse complement.
AGACTGTAGGCTCATCTGATCTTCAAGCCTTTGATTTGTAAACTGAAGTAACATAAAAAAGGTAAATTTTATGAATTTGAGAGAATATCTCATTGATAGTGTATTTAAAAAGAGGTAGATATGCCATCCTTTGACGCACGGCGATTAGAATTTGATCCGTCGAGATAATACGTCTGTTCCACATAAGTTGTCCTTTAGCCGCCATATTGGTACTACTGTTTTTCGATACTTTCAATCTGTTTTTTGACAGATTTACAAAGCGTAGGCAATGCTGCCAATATGGCGGCTAAAGGACAACTTATGTGGAACAGTAAATCTTTGTGCTTCACCAACCGTTGACATTATGCGTCTAAAATGATTTGTGTCAATTAACACAATATGAGCGGAGCATTTTTCAAGCGCTAGTGCCGTATCTACCTCTTTTTTAAATACACTATCAATGGAATATCTTGTAATTTTGTTTAAATAACTAAATAAATTCAGATGATGTTAATTATTTTGTATATGCGATAAGATGGGCTATTCCACTTATCCCACCTAGCCATCCCACCCGGGAGGGAAAAGTGGAATTTTTTTCCACTCTTCCCACCCGGGTGGGATAAGTGGAATATAAGTTCATGCGACTTTTCCACTTATCCCACCCGGGTGGGAAAAGTGGATGTTTTTTTCCACTCTTCCCACCCAGGGGGGATAAGTTTACTATATTTTAAGGTCTCAATAAGAGTTTTCTTAATAAACAACCCTCAAAACAATATAATCTCGATTATTTAAATCAGGGCTGCAATTTATGTAATTACAAATCCACGTGCCTCATCATTTTAGTAACATGTACAATTGTACATGACAGCTCCATTAAGCGTCGAAGAATTCTAAATCAATGTTTGGAGAATGTATTCGCACAATCACTAGTCATTTTTTTATTCGAATAACCAATGTTAATAAATTAATAATGATACGTTACAAAACAATCTTCACACCATCAATAACTTAAAGCTAATTAGAATGTTTTAGTTCGAAAGATATATTTATTTGTATTACGAGTCTATTATCAAAATCAGCAGACATAATTTATAACATAACAAAAAGTTAAGTCAGCATCATTATTTTCTGGCAGATACATTATCACGAACTAATCTGTGCTGAATCTGGCCCTAATTCTGTGTAACATGTTCTGTTAACATCAACCCACCTTGACCTTGTAGACATAATAATACTGCCTTGACCACACTTGGCAATTTCGACGGCCAATTTACAAATCTTTCTTTGAAATTAACACAGTGTTTGAAAACGTTCTGTTAAAAATGAAAATGACAAACTTTAGTTAAGACGGCTTCGCTTTACTCCGATATTATTTTTTTGGACCTACTTCACTACATAGTATAAAACAAAGACGCTTTCTCTGTCCCTATGTCCCTTTGTATGCTTAAATCTTTGAAACTACGCAACGGATTTTGATGCGTTTTTTTTTATTAGATAGACTGATTCAAGAGGAAGGTTTATATGTATAAAACATGCATAATATAGTAGAGAAACACTGATAATTTTTTGGGGTGTAGTGGATTGTAAGCGTGGACTATGTCAGCTGACCTGTAAAGGTGACATAGTTTTTAAAAACTCGCTGGAATCTACAAACTCTTTTCCAGTGGCTCCAAGAAGCTGTTTTCTGTAGCGGCCATACCCCGGTAACCACGTCAGCTCGTGGGCTAAACCTGGAGAAGGGGGCTCGGTCATAACATCATTCGAGCTTTTTCGGTTATCCTCCGAATTGTATCTTGGCTCTATAGCAAACCACCACCAGTGGCAAGATACCAAGGCAACCGCAGGAAGGCCTCGAGACAGAAATAAGGATCGTGTTATTGTCTGTCAAACTGCTGCATCTAGTATCTCTCCGGTCGTAATGGGTTTCCATTCCATCGGATAAAGAGGTGCTGGACGAGAGAGTGCTCATGTGTTTGCGCGTCCATCTAAGCACTATAATATATCCTGCGCACATGACTGCTTCTGCTATTTGGATTCCGGACATGTCTAAGTCTTGTGGCGATGGGTCAAGGTAGAGAGGTTCAAATGGTGATGCAATTGAACTTTGTCTGAGATCTGCACACAAGCGGCTCTGGGGGTGTGAGAACACGCCGTGGTCGTTTTTACTCTGAGTTAAGGGTAACAGAGTAAATTCGGCAGCACCCAGGGTGGCAAAGCAGCCCTATTTAGGGGAGCACTGCTTTCCTCGCTAATTACGAGGGTGGGGCTAGAAAAGGTGCCCTAAACAAATGCTTGCCCTACATTTTTCGGAAGTAGTAACCGCGGCTACTTACGCATCCGTCTACTCGTGGTCGAAAACAAAGTAAAAATATGAAAACGCCTGATAAGACCAAAAACATGAATTTTGGAGCATGGAATGTGCGTACTTTACTGGACCGTTCCACTAGTGTGTGCCCCGAACGCAAGACTGCCGTTGTAGCTCGAGAACTCGCGCGTTACAATGTGGACATCGCAGCTTTGAGTGAAACCCATTTAGCGGGCGAAGGCGAACTAGTTGAAAAGGGCGGCGGTTATACATTCTTTTGGAAGGGGACACCCGTAGCTGAGGCTAGACGATCAGGAGTTGGATTTGCAGTTAGGAACAGTATTGCCGCAAAATTGAATGAACACCCTGTAGGCATATCCGATCGTCTTATTACTCTACGACTCCGATTGAATAGTGCAAACTACTTGAACATCATCAGCATTTACGCTCCTACTTTAGACAAGGATGATGAAATTAAAGATAAGTTCTACGAAGAACTTACTCGAACACTTTCAAAAATACCTCGTAGTGAGCAAATTCTACTTTTAGGAGACTTTAATGCCCGTGTTGGTAAAGATTACGAAGCATGGCCACGGGTGCTAGGTAGACATGGAATTGGAAATATGAACAGCAACGGGCAACTGTTACTTAGTCTCTGCTCGCAATTTGAACTGGCAATCACTAACTCCATGTTTAGACTCCCTAAAATACATAAAACGTCCTGGATGCACCCGCGGTCCAAACACTGGCACTTGATTGATTACGCGATTGTGCGTCAACGTGACGTGTCCCAGGTTATGGTGACTCGAGTAATGCGTGGTGCTAGTTGCTGGTCTGACCATCGGCTTGTTTTTAACTAGGTTGCGGTTGCGTTTTCGTATCCCTCGGAGAACGAATAATCAGATGGCTAATAATATTAATCTTAATAAGTTAGAAAATCAGGAGTTTCGTTCAAAATACAGAAATGCTCTTATAGCGTCAACATCCGGAATTACCTTGGAGTGTGATAATTTTGAAGACAAATGGGATGAGTTAACTTCAAAAATAACACAGGCAGCAACTGTAACTTTGGGGCTACAGCCAAGAGTTCACGAGGATTGGTTCGATGAGAATGACGGTATTTTAAGCAGAGCGCTATCAGATCACCGCAAACTTCTGCGTAAGCAAGACCAAGAACCGAACAATCCTAGTTTGCCACAAAAGGTCAGGCAAAGCTCATGCAACCTAAGAAAGTATGCTCGATTTATTAAAGACAAGTGGTGGCAGGAGAAGGTATACGCCATTCAGAGCCTTGCGGACACAAACCAACTTGGTCTATTCTATAATGAAGTACGCAAATTGATTGGTACTTCAATTCGTAGTAAGGGGGTTCCTTTAAGAGCTAATGACGGTTCACTTGTAACGGATAAAGAGAAAATCTTGGATCGTTGGACAGACCACTTTAAGCTTTTACTTAATTTGGACAGGACGGCAGACCTTGATTTTATTCGGGGCTTGTCGAGCTACCCTTTAAAGTCTGAATTGGATTTACCACCATCGATGTCTGAAGTTGTTGATGCCATAAAGTCCCAGAAAAATAAAAAAGCGGTCGGTTTGGATAAAATTCCAGGGGAACTTATTAAGTATGGGGGTGAAGAGCTACATGCTTACCTGTGGAATTTTTTCGTTAAAATGTGGTCCCTGGAGCGAGTACCGGCGTCTTTCCAAATCTCAGCGGTATGTCCCCTATATAAGAACAAGGGGGATAGAGCGGACTGTAATTCCTACCGCGGTATCTCGCTTCTCTCAACACCTGGTAAAATATTTGCTCGGATTCTTTTAGACCGGCTTTTGCAGCTGTCTGAAGTTGTTCTTTCAGAAACTCAATTTGGATTTCGCCCCAACAGAGGAACTGCTGAAGCCATCTTTTCTTTACGACAGCTTCAAGAAAAGAGTAAAGAGCAGAATCAACCGTTGTTTCTGTGCTTTGTTGATTTGGAAAAGGCGTTTGACAGCGTTCCGCGGGAGGCTCTTTGGCTAGTTCTGGGGAAGCTGGGTTGTCCAGATAAATTTATAAGACTAGTGAGGCTCCTACACGACCACATGAGATGTTGTGTAACATTTAACAGCGAACAATCTGAGTTCTTTCCTGTTGCATGTGGGGTAAAGCAGGGTTGTGTGCTAGCCCCAACTCTTTTTGCACTTTACTTTTTTGTGGTCGTAAGGGAAACTCTGTCGGGTGTTACGGAGGGTATCCGTGTCCGCTACAGGACCGACCAGGGTGTCTTTAAGTTGGCTAGACTCAGGGCACATTCGAAAACCTTACTATCTACGATCACAGAGATCGTGTATGCCGATGATCTTTGTTTTGTGGCTGATACTCCCGAAGGACTGCAACGACTGATGAATGAGTTTGATATGATGTGTTCTAAGTTTGGGCTGAAAATTAGTATGACAAAAACTGAAGTCATGTCGGTTGATACCAATAATCAGGTGCCGTTTAATGTGCAGCTCAATGGGAACAATCTCAAACGGGTTGGGAAATTTAAGTACTTAGGGAGCACATTAACATCGAAAAGTGACCTTGATACGGAATTAAGTTGCAGAATCGGTGCTGCTTCAGCAGCTTACGGCAGACTGCAGGCCAAGGTATTTCGTTCACACGATATAAAGCTGCACACAAAGGTTAAAGTTTACATGGCAATTGTCTTACCGTGTATTTTGTATGCTTCTGAAACATGGGTTTTATATCGACGACATATTCGCACTCTTGATAGATTTCATCTGAAATGCCTACGTGGAATAATGAATATAAAGTGGTCTGACCACATTAGAAACACAGAAGTTCTGAGGCGTGCGAATGTTTATGGAATTGAAGCCTATTTAATGCGAAGGCAGTTACGGTGGGCAGGGCACATATCCCGAATGCCTGATGAGAGGGTGGCAAAGCGCATTTTCTACTCGGAACTGATTGACGGTAAGCGGAAACGTGGTGGTCAGTTTCTGCGCTATAAGGATGTGCTCAAGCGACAAATGAAGGGGTGTGGGATTGATCCTACCACTTGGGAAAGCCAAGCAGAAAACCGCCAGGAATGGCGAAGAAGTGTGCATATGCGGGTCCACCAATTTGAAGATCGCAGAAGGCGCGATCTGGACGCTAAGCGGGAATACATAAAAAATAAACCGCCGTCAAACATTTTATATAACTATGTGAATGGAGTTCTCACATGTAGCAACTGTGCTCGCACTTTTACTGCAAAGATAGGCTATATAAGTCATGTGAGGACACATTATGCCACATAGACCCCATGAAGAAATAGCAGATATCGCAGACGCTGTAGCCGAAATCGGCTAGGAAGTTATTATTATATTATTTTTCAAAAAATTAATAATAAGATACTAAAGGATTGAGAAAACTATTGTACTATATTCAATGTGTGGAACCGCCCCATCACACGTCGCGACATGCATTAGACAAACGTATTCGAAGTGCCATCAAAATCATCCCTATTGTCCTCTTTAATTACATATTTGATTACAAATTAATCACCCTCTCAAAATTGTAAGCACGTTTAACCAACGAACATGGTAAAGGCGGGCAAACCCTTCCTATATCACTTTGATCTTTTGATTAGCAATTTAGCAATTTAATCTCTACAGCAAAAGTATCTGCACATTTCAGCTTGTCATGAAACTCAACAAAGACAATCTAGCCATGGCTGATGTTTTAATATTTTTGTCCTTTGTTTTACAAAAACACAGAGGAAAAAATAAAAGATATATAAAATACAAATATATTAGAAAAAATTCAATTTGTCCAGGTATCAGGCGGGACTCGAACCCACGTCCCTCGCTGTCCGGGCGAGTGCACTACCAACTATGCTACCGAGACCTTAGCGGACCCGTTGAATTTCTTCTAGTATTGATTTACGCTACGGCAGCGCCAAGTGTAAGTAGTAATTACTGCAACATTGAAGAGATGGCGCTGCCGTAGCGTAAATCAATACTAGAAGAAATTCAACGGGTCCGCTAAGGTCTCGGTAGCATAGTTGGTAGTGCACTCGCCCGGACAGCGAGGGACGTGGGTTCGAGTCCCGCCTGATACCTGGACAAATTGAATTTTTTCTAATATATTTGTATTAATATCGCCATTAAGCAGGCAATATGCTTTAAAAATTATAAAAATAATATAAGATATATAAAAATAATATTAAGTAGTAATGTGAGCAAATAATCTCTGAAACGACTTGTCACGTGGATTTATGAACTCCATTTTGCACTGAGACAGTTATTACAAATATAAGAATTTAACAGTAAAGAGTTATAATATTTAATAATAGATTTATATTATGTCCATAGCAAGATGGTTTTGAAAGGCAGCAACCACTGTCACTGTTCATTTTCGATAGAATTATTTTTAAACCAATTAGGCATATGCTTAGAATAGTTATTATTCTAAGGGCTTATGACATTTAATTTTCTTCTCTAGCTGATTTTTTTAATATATTTTTTTTATAAATAATATTTAAGAAAATAACATAACGATTCACACTTCGTATCTTTTATTATTAACGTGGATATCTGTTAGATTGTATATTTTACAAATAGTAGAGCCTCAAAAATTAGCTTTTAATCACAAAAAAAAAAGACGCCATTCGCTAACCGCTATCTGTGGCTGTACTACAAGTATACATACATTATCATTTTATTTTTATCAAGCCTATATACGTTCCCACTGCTGGGGCACTATGGTATATGTATATACATTATAGTACTTTACACAATCACACCAAGAAAACAGTTCTAAATTCAAAATAAATTAATCATAATCAGTACTGCCTGTGGCTGACCCATCTGTCCCAAGCCCAACGCAACGCGCTTAGTACAGGTACCGGCAAACTTGTTGAACATCTGTCGACGGAGAGGGGGGAAGTTCGCGCATGTGCACTTGCGCGTGACCAATAGCGCGCGCGAATCTCCTGAACGCCAGCGCGCGCTATTGGTCAGAGGTATGCTACGTTTAAAATTCGTGTTATACGCATACGCAATCTCCACTCTATATTTAAAAAGTTTGCCGGTACCTGTACCATTGCGTGTTCGAAATAATTATTAAGCCTCAGAAAGCGCCGGTAAGTAGTTGAAAAGCTTTTTACTGTACCGCGAGGGCTTTAATGGTTGCAAAAAGCCTATTGACTTGAAACGGCTGCCTGTTACTGCATATTCCCCTAACTATGTAAATAAAACGGAAATTATAGAGTTACCTACTTAATGATAATTCGGAGGTTTTTAAGACTTATAATATAATCGAGTGGCTTTCATGATCCAAAGGTCTAAGCTTCGGGCTGGGTCGTAAACTTTATCAGTGACTAGCGGCCGCCCGCGGTTTCACCCGCGTGGTTCCCGTGGGAATTGATCAAAATCCTTTCTTAGCGGATGCCTACGTCATAACATCTACCTGCATTCCAAATTTCTGCCCGATCCGTCCAGTGGTTTGGGCTTTGCGTTGATAGATATCTATGTCAGTCAGTCATTCAGTCAGTCACCTTTGAGTTAGATTATAAAACTTGGCGGGGGCACTACTGTGCCCCCAGATTTAAGCAAGATAACAATTAATCTCGGTTTCTCTCCCACTCACTCAGCATGTTAATTCTAAATCATGTGGTTAATCAGATTTCTAAATTAATTAAAACTGAGGATCTTAAACTTATTACAGTATCTGTAATCCATAGCTTAAGAGAAATAGAATCAAGTTGATGATCACCCATCCGGTTTGAGACCATGCAGAAAGTGGCTTAGCTTTAGCAATCGTTGCAAAGAACGTGCGGCCATGGCCATGCGGACTCACGTGGTATGTCTTCAGAAAGAGATAAATTACACGAATCAAAACAAAAATGATATATTGGCTCGTAAATGTTATGAAATCAAAAGTCTAGTTTAAATAAATATCAATGACATTGATACTAAGACTCATCCATCAATTGTCAATATTTAGACTTAGTTATTTATTTAAATTAATATTGCACAGGTAGAACTATTATGAGTAATGAAACGCTTTCCATAAATAAATGTGAGCTATTTATTGTAATGTTCATAAGTTTGTGACCGTCATCAAAATTATTTTGATTTTCATTACAAGAATAAGCTGCAGTAAATTGCATACCCGAATATGTTAGTGCATTATTTGAAAATGACTAGAAATTTGTCTTACAACATGTACAGTCAGCGCCAAAATAATCTAAATGTTCAAACCTACCAAAAATATCTGAACATTTGACAAAAATCACTTTTAGCACAATACGAGTAATTTTAGGTGTAAATATTGTTTGTTGTCATTTGTTCTCAAACAACAAATGAAAATGCACCTATACGTCTTAAGGTAAGGTTGATTTTTGGCAAATGTTCAGATCATTTTGACGCTGACTGTACATTTGTACATACCATGTGTTTGACCTTTGATTATATTATCACTAGTCATAATTACGAGGTCAAGGATTACACCTTCCTGAAAGCCTTTGCACGCATATCTTGAAAATTTCTAGGTCAATTACGTATTAGGAAACTTAGATAACGGAAGTGGAACCTTGAACCTAGTTAATACTTCTTAATATTTCAAGAGATGATAAAATTCACAGTCAATCTGTGTTATAATTTATCTTAGTATTTGAAATAAAAGATTCGAATTAAAAATAAGGTGTTCAAAGTGCATAGCTGTTCTTGTTTGCTAGGTACAGAAATATCAAGAAAAAGTTTTATCGCAACAAACCAAAATACATTTCGTTCCTTGTCTTTTGGGTCGAAGGAAAATATATAGTTTAAGTAGTTAAATATTAAAGCATCAGACCTACTAAAATATTAACACATTCAAATAACCAAACACTTACGACTAATGATAATGACATGTCTGTAAACCGCAATGTAGCTCATTTCTGATTGTTTCAAATACAATCCTAAGCGATCTGAAGGTAAAAATCGGTTTCCTCAAGGCAAGTAATTATAGGTACAGGATGACCCAAAAATGACACGTCACAGTGACACTGGAGGTAGGCCAGCACAAAAGGCATCGAAAAAGCCTAACATGACCTCAGCAAAAGTTATTGCCAATTTAAACTTTTTCTAAATTTTTACGTTGTTCAGCGAGACTCGGGTTCCTGGGTTTAAATCCCGGGTCGAGCTTACTTTGTGACGGTTTTTTCGGACACTGCTTGGGTTTGTGATCACCAATCCGCATTTGGCAAGCGTGGTGATAAAGACAATACCCATCATGGTAACGATAGGTAACTTGATTTCAAGGATGGAGGCCTTTGACATGCAGTGGGATATTAACAGGCTAATACATACTTTACTTTTTTTTTAAGCTTTAAGAAATATTGTCCCTCGTGGCCCAAAACTCGTGAGGTTAGATGTCGATTTATTTTTATTCAAAAAAAAGAAGTGCAGTCGTTAACAAATAGAAAAGGAGCTAAGCGTTGCGCCAAAACCCGCTGAATAATTTATACGACACAAGTTTGGAGTGGCGAGGCCATGGAAAAAGGTTTTTTATGTTGCCTCCGTCCTACAAATAGTGGAATCATGGACCCCTCGTTTAGTTCAGACCCTTTGTTTTCCCTTGTCGAAGGCAGTATTTTAACCGCCTGCATTAATAGGGAATGTGCTGAGCGCTTTAATTGATTAAATCTACTGTATAAGCTTACCACCAAGGAATACCTATTAGAAGTTTAAAACTAATGAGTCACTAATTTGTCTCATACTTACTGTGAAAATATAAAAGAGATCATAGTCTAGTTAGAATAGGCCTTTATTCTTTTTATTTGCTTTAATTTCAAAGATTAAAAAAGACAATTTAGACACACGATATTGTTGGTTATTTGATTTATAATGACTGATGATCACTATAACCGATGGCTTAAAGTCCTCGGAGCGCGAAAATTGACTCTTATACAACGGGGTTCACTGAGATGGTTTTCTGTATAAGTTTTTTGTACCGACCTGGATAAAACCTATTCTAGTACGAGAACCTCTTAGTACGTGGACTATTATTAATATTTTTCTGACGCATTCATTTCTATATATTATTGTTTAGTTAGTGGTAGGGCTTTTTCAGAGTCCGACTGGCTAGCTACCATCCCCACAGGTGAAATCTGCCGCCATAATAGCTCTGGCTGTGTTCCGGCAGTATTAATGGGGGAGCCAGTACACTAAAATGAAAGGCTCGAAGATCAGATGAGTCTACAGTCTGGCAGCACATTGAACGACGCTGCCTGGTGAAGTGTCCCTCAATGGAATAGGCCGCAGTGGCCGCTTACCATCTGGTGGGCTGCGTGTCTGTCTGCCAACTGACTTAGTATAAAATAAATGTACCTTATCGTATGTAATTACTTAAATACTTGTCTAATTTTCACCTCTACCATTTTTCATATTACACTAAACTCATCATCCACCAAGGTCTCCTACATTTACAGAGTTCATTCTGTAATAAATACTCACTCTAACGGAAATAAATCTCTAATCTTGAATGACCCGGCCTTCGCTACGGGTCTAATTTCTGAATAATTATCTGTATACCAAACGCACATAATAGTTCTACAATTACGCCATAATAAAATATAAATTGGGCCCGAGTGTGGTATAATTGTAAAACAATTAAAACGTCAGTTGCACAACTGCAAGATGCGTCGACGAATGATGGACGACAGCGGGGTCACGCCTGGCAAGGTCAAATGATTATGCCCAACTTCTCTGGATGTTAATACATAACAATTCTTTCGGAACAAAGCTTGGAATTTACGTTTCAAATTACTCTCTCTCTCTCTCTCTGTCTCCTGTCTTTTGACCATAAGATGACCCGAATCCGATGTAAAAAAATTACCCTTTATGTAGCTACGTTATTAGGTCGTAGTAAAATAGGAGTTTACTAACTACAATCTCGTTATCACCTGCACAAACGTTAATAACTTAAAGCATACTTATAAAGTTCACTTATGAATTAAGATTTTCTTCAAAGACGAAAATCTGTCTACGGTAATTATTTTGAAAATATACATATATCTTCATGGAATGTGTACATATTGCACTTATTAATATTTTTTATTTTTTTATTAATTGATTTTTATTTATATTTTTCTAGCAAACTAGAATTTATTTTCATTCGTTGGTGACTGTACTGGCAACTAACCCGGAAAAAAGGAAGTAAAATAAGATTACGCTGACCACAAAACAAATAATGTGTGGCCACAACAAACAAAGGGCGAGTGTTTATCTGCACTTCTTTGATTCGTGCTCACACTCGCTTGACTAAACTGTGTCAAATGAATTAAGGACAATCAGAACTGTTGAACCAACAAAAGGAAATATATAATAACTCAAAGGTGACTGACTGACTGACTGACATAGATATTTAACAACGCACAGCCCAAACCACTGGACGGATCGGGCTGAAATTTGGCATGCAGGTAAGATGTTATGACGTAGGCATCCGCTAAGAATGGATTTTGATCAAATCCCACGGGAACGGGAACAACGCGGGTGAAATCGCGGGCGGACGCTAGTAAAGTATAAAAGTTTAGATCCTTTTTAAAAGTAAGTAAGAGCTTTGAGGAAATTCGACACTACAAATCCTTGTGGGATACATCTGGTTTGAAAGTTCAAACGGAATTAGGTCAAGGATCAAGTATACCTACACGTGAAATAGCACGATGAACTGTTTGGTTTACCATACTTTAGTCAATTACCATTATTTTTGGAAGGTATAAAATTCTCACTGAAACCGCAGCTTGTCATATTATTACGTTGATTTTCTATTTATAAATTAAAGCGCTACCAACAATTTAATTATATCTAGATCTAATTCTTCAGAACATCCAACTTCTATAAAAGTAAAAATAGCACCTATGAATAGTTTAATTACGGTTTGACTTAATTTTCGCAACTAACCCGTATGTTTATTTCGAGACAAACCTGTTAGCTGTAGAAGTAAATTGCAAAAATTGTGAACGTTACTGTTACAAGGTGCATTAAATTTACCTTGATATTATATGGGATCAAGGGCTTAGGGGCTTTATGATGTGTTTATAATATACAACTTGTCACCTTGGAGTTCAATTATTTCATGTAACATCATATTTTCTACATTCATCTCTTCTTTAAATATGACTTTAACTAATTCACTAATCTATTTTACCCTTCAAATATATTTGCCGGGATAATTAACATTTTTATTACCTACTATTAGACTTTTGCGTATGAAAGACCACAAAAATGTGGTTTGTTTAAATATTATATTATAATAACATTTACGTCTTTTCTTAATTCGATCGAGATATACTTTTACAATTAATCAACGACCCATGAAACAAGTAAAGTAATGTGTTTAATCCAATACCGCGACAACTGTGGTTGTCACTGTCACGTCACACAACTCCAAAAGGTTGTATCCTAAAAGCATTTGAACCAGATAGGACGTATAAATCGCCATATGACGCTTAAGACACCCTTTACCCAGCTTTTCCTTTGATCAAATTAATCCGCTGGTCGTATTATCTTGGTCATGGTCCTCTCCTTTACGAGACTTAGAATAAGCATTACCTGTGAACAATTAATTCATACATAGAATTGTATCATAAAAACACAGGGATCTGCTTAGACTATTGAATTCGAAGTCAAAATCTACAAAAAAGAAAACTGACGTAATGACTAAAATATCAATGCACAGTCCAAACTACTAGCATAAGCTAAGACTACGCTATGGCTTTGTTATAATCCCAAACTGTGAACCAAAGCGTTTGATAATATCGCTATTGTGGGCATAGGATTTTTTGTCATACCGATAGTATCGGCGGTTTTCAATTAATCGAGCAGCAACTAATTTATGTGAAACCCCACGTCGCATTTGATGAGGAATAGCAAAATATTCAAATCTGTCTATGGGTATATGCGCAGCAAAGACAATGGCAGTTCGGAGATGCACTCGCTTTTGTTTCATTCTACATTTATAATGCAATGGGGACACAGGTGGCCAAACACTAATATAATCTGACATCAGTTCTTTTATGGATTGGAGCCATGCTTTCATACATATTTTATACTTCAGACTCCTCACGTTTATGCTGCAATACGAAAATGCTCCTTGGATGTATTCAATGAGATGCAAATGTTTAAATTTTTATGTTTACTTCCGCGTGAAATTTGGGAACAAGAAAATATATCTTTTAAGTTTTTCCGGGATAAATCTTTTCTGATTTAGTAATATATGAGAATTCTGAGATATCCTACTCAAATAACACAAGGACGAAGCTATAAAATATATTGCTAGCGCCGACTTTTGAATTTAAATCATAATATGACATGAAAATGCACAAATTGTGACACAGGTCCTGAACAGCTTTAATAAACTTTACAGTGCATTTATTTATTTTTATTATTTTGACTTCTTTGAACCGGGTTTCATCACAGAGAGAGGTGGGCTGCGGGCCCATAGTGCTTTGCTTACGCAACACCTGGCCGCGGCCAGAGGACGCTTATTTAAAGAGATCTCGTATGCGGAGAAACGTTTAAAAACCCCTGCATCTTTCATCTATTTAAGATTTCTAAACAGCATTGAAGAGTTTCTTTCTAAGTAAATATATTATGTAATTTATTAAAAAATATTTGCAAGTCACGGTTTTTTTTATACTAGTTCAGTTAGCAGACAGGCACGCAGCCCACCTGATGGTAAGCGGCCACTGCGGCACAGAATAATATGACTGCGGCCTATTCCATTAAGATACACTTCGCCTGGAAGCGTCGCTCAATGTGCTGCCAGACTGTAGGCTCATCTGATCTTCGAGCCTCTGATTTCAAGTGTACTGGCTCCCACATTAATATTGCCGGAATACAGCCAACGCTGTTATGGCGGCAGATTTCACCTGTGGGGGTGGTAGATGGTGGGGTTGGGTTCCCCTTTTGCTTACCATCAGGCTAAGAGGAGCCAATGTACTGAGCTACTATAAAAAAAAGGTGGTGGTTATACCGATAATTAATTAATTCTTATATAAAAAAGATCTTTTATAAAAAATCGATAGTTGCAAGTGTTGCAACTAGGGAATTTTAACTAAAGTTTTTACAGCTGTTACTATCTCGTGTATTTCATTATTCTTAGGCTTAGTAATTTCTATTTCGTTATAGACATAAATAGCTTATTATAGTAAAGTTTACTCTTACACTGCACGTTTAATCAATCCTAAATGTACTAAAATCTCTAGAACATGAGACTCGTGTTCGATCTAAGTAACTTAGGTCTAGAACCGGTCTGATAATTAAAGCTCTAGTCCAAAGATATCCTTTGAGGGTTATGACTAGTTCCGAGTAACTTTAGTAACTTTACCGAATTTCTGCTACTCTGAAAATCCCGGAGGGATTTCTTTGGGATTTGACAATATTGATGGAAACACGGGTAAATTCGCATGCATATTTTTTGACTGGTGCAATAGTTAAAGTTTCCTTTCGGCAGACATCAAAAGGTTTCATCTCGTCAACAAATAGAGCAGTAAAAATAATGCTCTAGGGTTCGTATTTATCCAAGTTCTGTATACATATAAAAATTAAATATATTTGACAACATAACTAACTTGTTCTGACCCTAAAGTAAATAGTTTAAACTTATGTAATGGTTAATGGTTAAATAACCAAATAGAACAGCAAAAGATAGAACGAACACAAAATATTCATGTTTGTTCTAGGTGGGAAATTAATCTTTAGCGCATAGTGGCTACCTAGTGAACTGGCTCTATAGCCAGTCTTAATAAATTAAAAATCTTTTAAAATTGACTGTTGTTTTAGTATAATGGTTGTTTACAACCACTGACCGACTTAAGTCAGCGACTTAAACAACCTCCGCGATTTTAATCCTGTTTTAATTTTTTTGTTATGGCTGTTTCGTAAAAAGCGTATTGTTTGAAAAATAGTTTTCTGGCCCACAGAACAATATTTGCCTAGTTTGGGGCTAGACGACAATAAGTACGTAAAAATGGATAATTTATAAAAAAAATACCTACCCTGCAAAGATTACTACGGTAACTATTTATACCGTAGTAATCTTTGCAGGGTAAAGATAAGCAGGGAAGGAAGCTATAATTTTCTTCAAAATTCGAGATGCACGCTTTCGTAATTTATTCTTTCCCAAAACAAATCCTCAGTATAATTTCAGTTGGTACAGGAAGCGTACGGTATTCCGAGGCAACGCTATCGAGTAGAGTTGCACAACTATCGATAATTTCGCTATCGACAGTTAACCTTTTTTTTCGTAGGAGAATGCTTTTATGCACCGTAGCCGCAGGCTAGCTAGACCTGCGGCGTATGTGTGACTCGAGGCTCCAAGCGTCCACTACCCACTAAACTCCTCCGGTTTCCCTTTCACACCCGATTAGGACGAGCCGGTGCCAGCCTTGTGGCTATTGACCGGCCCATCCCTGGGTACCCCGGCGCCTAGGGAGCGCCACCCGAGAAACTAGGTTTAGGTGACCTGTGCAATGTGGGCGTACCCCCGTCCCGTTCATACTGTCTGTAGTATCAATACTATCGATAGTTTATCTATAGTCAACTATCGAGAGACAACTCTACCATCGAGAGCAGGTGGGACCACCCGCGGTTTTTCTGACGTCTTTTTCGATGCACAATGCATCCTGCAATATGTTTTTATACGTTCCCCGAACGCTCGGTGCACCAGAGCACCTGGCCCCTTCTACATACTTTATCCTCTTTCGAGACTTTCATGTCTCTTGTATAAGTAGGGATTACAAAACGTTGATAAACAGTCGTAGGAATTGTACTACTATAGTTAAGTACTCATGTATGAGTAAAAGATGCAATTGTTCTTATGTACTCCCCCGTCATTAACGACGGATTTACAAAACACTTAGATGTTTCTAATTACAAATATTATAAACGCAAAACCCTTTCTGTTTGTCCATCTATTTGTCTGTCTGTTACAATTTCTCGCTCAAAATCTTATTACAATTAAAATTAGCTACTTCTACTCAGTTTCAGGATTGTATATTTTGGCGAAATAAAAGGTTTATCCCGGAACCTATCTTGTTTTCGCGTATAATTAATAAACATCCATCATCACAAACTTCCGCATTTAGGTATCATACTATTTAGCAAGATTTAACAAGGAGTTAAATTACAAGAACCCAGATAATAAGAACCAAGAAAATTTATCAAGCCATCGTCTCAACGTCAAAATATATTTTATAGTCCTGTCAAAGTTGCTAACCGTCCCATTGCACCAATGTACATAATTAACGGAGGATGGCTCGTTTACTACGAGTACATTAATACCCATAGAACATAATTTAAATTACAAAACGACGATCTTTTCCCGAATTAAATCTTTACCAAACTGCGCTCGGCGGAACCGCTCCCGAGTTTGACTGGACGATTTGAATCTTCAAACTTGTTTATAAAAGTACAAGTAAAATCCGGTTATAAATGGACGTACGCGCTGCAGTACACTCGATTTAATTGCTATCTTGCTACAATTGATAACGACGGGGACGAATAAATAACTTTAAATGCTTTCACAGTACTTATACGTTAGAATGAAAGAACGTTTGTTCGGAATCGCTAGCGTTTCGCTCGAGGCTTTGCCTATGAGGACTATGCAACGTTATCCCGAAGGAATATTATACTCTTTCCAGATAATAAGTAGCTTATATTACTCTCAAGCTCTCAAACTATACTCATACCAAAAATAACGACGATCTTTTCCTCCATTCTAACGTGGCAAAAGAACAAAGAAGGAAACTTCTATTTGCGTTGCCCATGGAAGCTCTGCATTAATCCCAAATATGCCAATGCCCTTACTAAGGTCTAGTTTATGTACCAAACTTTATCAAAATCAGTTCCTTTTTATTAGATGTGAAAGCGTAATAGACAGCAGACAGATAGACGGACAGATTAACTTTCGCATTTATAATTATTAGTATCTATAGATTATGAAAGATAGAAACAGCTTATGCTTAGCAGATAAAAGTAAAGTATCGGACTATTTATATGCACGGCAACGCTTCCGCCATTGAAACAAATAATCGTCATAATTAGTAGCTTTACTCTTTCCATGCGAAGCCATGATTTCGATTGGGCTTTTTTTGTACGGAACACAAAGCAAATACAAATTAGAAATATGCAATGTATTTTCCTTCAGTGTGGTTCTTATGTGATAACGAGGATATTTCAAATAGTAATCTGGTGCATTATAAAATAATTAAAAACGTGTGTTAGAATAAACGTAAAAATTATGCCGGCTGCAAGGGATAAGGGTCACCTTTGGGGTCACAAACCCGAGCTAAGTAAAAAAAAAAACGAAACAAATTTTGCCTGACTCTTGATTTGAAAACAGGACCCTCAGATTACGGCTGGGATTATAAACCACTATACCAACGAGCCGATAGGACTTCAAAATATAGGTATCGCCACTAGCTCAAACTTTATTGCTTTAAACGATTTTCAAACAATAAATAAATCTAGAAATCCAAGAAAACATCTAAAGATAGTGCAATATGTTTCATTGAGTAAACTTGTAATATTGACGCTGTATAAGAATAGTTAATTTCATTTGCTATAAAAGTTTTAAGGTAACGCCAATTCACGACCTTAATAGGAAATAGGGACAGCCAGATTTTAAATTAGGATAAAATTTAGGAGACCACACTTTATCTTGTCTCTAGTACCCAAAAAAACACAGTTCAAATAGATTATCGATATTTGCGCTATACAGTTATTATATACTAGTATAAAATGTAATATTCTTTGTTTCTAATATCCTTAACCGTGTAAGGTTACACTGCTCTTAGCCCATAACACAAAGAGCAAAGCAATGTACATAATATGTGCTTTTGTCCAATGTTTTTTCCTATTTATCGTTTGAAAATGAACGCTTTTGTAATGATAAGTTCGAAATAGAATATTGAATTAAATTATGGAGGAACAACATCAAAACACAACAAAGGGGCGATCACGAAGCGTGTCAAAAATTAAAATTCGCCGCTAATTTTTCGATTCATGGTTCCGTTTCCTTGATAATTTGTTCTCAATGAAAATGTTGTTTCGCGAGGGTCTCTTTGGAGGCGTCATAATACAATCAGCGACCATTGTTGCCCGTGGTCTTGCAGACATGGCTTGCGCTTGGAATATAAATGTGTTATGAGTTTCAGCACACGTCGAAAAGAGAGCAGCGTAATCTAGTGTTGAGCAAACCAATGATTTTTTTATAAACACATTTTTTTATTATTTATTTGACGACCGATTTTTGAGAAGTAGGCTTATTACACCAAGAGGCCCGGCTTCGATCCTTGCACGGTACAAACATATTATTTTGTGTGCTTGAACATGTCTGTCTGTATCGGTCTGGTTATTTTTATAAAAGAAAATATATAAAACGTAATATTTAATATTTATCCGTTATCTGGCATCCATAATACAAGTTAATGCTTAGTTTGGGGCTCGACAACGCGGTGTAATGTCTAGGATCATTTATTGTAAAAAAAACTGAAACCGATAAAATAAATTATTCATCTGTTTAAAGTCGGTAAATTAGCTCCACGTTTAACTTCTGATTTTTAATTCTACCAAGAACAATAAACCAGCGCCAGATTGAGAATTGCGCGCGTTCAATTCGAGACGTCGGAGTTCTTTTTTGTGTTGCATGTTGTGGAAACGGCACATTTTACCGGAATAAAGTACTAAAACAATTAGGGCATTCCTTTCCTTGATATTACCAAATTGCAATTAAGCTTAAAATGAAAATGTTCTATTTCACCCAGAATGCTATCAAACTTCTTGCATGTGAAAATTAAAAAAGTTTTCGTTGAATTTCAAAATCAATTCCCAGGTTATGAGGAGCAAATTTTTAGACAGAATATTAGCGTAAGCTTTTCTTACTAATTGAGGTGTTTTAGTCATCAGTTAGTGTTTTAACAGTCAGTGGTTTTTCTCGTTACGTCGGTGTATCTGTTGAATTGTCCCTTATTGGAATAGCATAAGATGGGCTGCGTGCCCGTCTGCCATAAAAATATACCTTAACAGTGTATACCCTTACACTGGAAATTACGATCTTAACCACTCAAAGCCGAACCGGCACTCGCGTGCCGCTTAACAATATATTTTCTATTGTGTCTGGTTTTCCGGGGCTAGAAGGATTAAACGGAATTGAATTACACTAAAATGTCTCAAGAGTCTCAAGACTCCCGCTAATGTAGGTATAGATTACTTAACATTTAAAATCCGAAAAGCCAGTTAATTTAAAAACAACATTATCTAAAAGTAAAGTGTGCTGGTCACGTTCATATGAGAAAATTGTATTGTTTGAACGTCTGAGCGTATTCGTGTTAGCCTTACCCACGTCAAACAATGCATCAAACCGTAAGTACCGATATAATGAACACTCGACAACATAATGATGTGCCGAGTCGTCTATTTTTGGTACTCGAATAAATAGGTATTCATTAAAAAATATTCGAATCAGTACTCGAATCGGAAGACTTGAACAGGAATGCGAGACTGGCACGAGTATTCGAATACATACTTCAGGTGACTCTAGTACTTTTTGGAACGAACTTGTAGTTTGCTTTTTCTATTGTTTCATCACAGATCAAGTAAATATGAAGAAGGTCCATATTTATGTCACTTAAGTTCATTATTTCACATTCACAATAATTAGTGTAGTTAGAAGGTAAAGTAAACGACGTAGAATTCGAATACCGCGTTAGTACTCGTATTTCACATTCACAATAATTAGTGTAGTTAGAAGGTAAAGTAAACGACGTAGAATTCGAATACCGCGTTAGTACTCGAAAGCTTACTCAAGTATTGTGGATCCGATTACAGTATTTTATCGGTTCAGTATTCGCGTCAATGTGACTCGGCACATCTCTACAACAACACCAAACCATGAAACAACATTCCACTGTAATATTCTATTAGGCACACAATAGGTAGATGACGATCAATTAAACAAGGCTAATAATTAATCGCGAGGCATATCGAGTGTGTGCACAACTGACCATATGCGGTGTGATTATGCCTATAACATCATATGAATTTGAGCCTACCGCGCTTATTACAAATAGATTAGTGGATATGCTAATTGATATTTCAAGGGGAGCGCAAGTTTATGCCGGGTAGCCGGGTACCCGGCAAAATTACCCGATATGAAAAGACGTACATTTCACTTTCCTGTTTGGCGCGATTGCCGGTCAAGTCAAGGTACAAATCCCTATAAGTGGTGGGCCGATAATATGCATCACTTCAGTACCGTCTCGCCAGCTTCGTATATAGTGAACGCCTCTTTTTGGAGGCTGGTAATATCCCGGAGAACAAGCGCAACAGACAACCCAGATCGTGCTGAACAGCTTGTATTTCTTCACTAATTTAACTGTTTTGATAAATGACTGTTTTTAAAATACCTTATTTAAAATATTGTTTTAGACCGCATTACCCAGCAGTGCCGGGTACCCGGCGCAATTATCTGGTACCCGACCGGATCCTGAAAAAGTGCAGGATCCGCCGGGTACCGGATCCACACTGGGTACCCGTCCCATCTCTAGTCACAATAATTTCATAGACACTTCACTTGTTTTCAAAGGTCACTTTATACTATCTTATTCTTAACTTAATTTAAAAAATTATAACATCCACATGACCATTATCTCGTAAAAAAGTTCTCGTTTGACAAGGTATATACATTTTAATAATCAATTTCTTCTTCAGTCCCGGATATTCTAGAATAAATTACATGAAATCCCTTCACGACTATCACAGTGACCTCGTTAATACAGCTGGTACTAATGCCAGGATAATCACACCCGAAATCCGGAAGATTATTAGGGTTAGCCCTCCTTACCTTGTAGCGAAAATTCTCGGAAAGTAAGCCCGATTTCATCCCTATTGTAAACAAATTCGATTTCACTGCCGTTTGTGACTGTAACTTCGTTTCTGCAACAATGTTTGTCGTTTTCTTTCGATACAATGAAAATCGTGTTATTCGTAAGCGTCATTATCTTATTTATCGTGGGCCTTTATACGACTAGACATGATTTTAACCTTGAATCCTGTCCTTGACTTGACTTTTCCAAACCCGCAGGCTTTCGCATATCGCCACTCAACCTGCTTAAGCAATTTTATTAATATAAAATAATAATAATAACAATCTCCTCAGAAAGTTTCGGCTACAGCAGCCAATTTTTAATTTTGACTAACTACGCCGAATGTACACAAATTACTATGCAAACAGGATGTGCACTTCCTGTTCCCTCACTCTAATAGCGTGAAGGTCAGCAGTCTGACACCACCGAAGAAAGATCAGGTGCAGGACAAAAGCTTTATATGCCTTCCGAGGTACGGAGGTGTTTGACACCATCGACTTCCAAATTGTGACTCAGACCGAACCACAAGAATGAGCAAAAAAAAAAAACAAATTGTCGGTCCGACTCGGGATTTTACCAAGAAACCAGGCGCGACAGTCGCGCTTTAAAATGCTACCTACTAAAGCACAGAGATAGTCAATAATTTACACACCACATTTTACCCTATCGGATGTCGATTCTTCTATAGATTGTCAATTCCAGTCTTTCACGAACAATGTCTCTTGTTACAAAGCATTAACAATTTATTCGAGACATTTGTTCTCAGTTACAGCTTTTAAGCGTAATAACTGAGAGAAAAGTGGCCAAGAGACAAATGGTACGAGTAAATAAAACTATTTTAACAATGGAATGCTTCAGGCGAAGTTCTTGTTATCAACGCTGGTTATTTACTAAGTTTAAATCCCCAACTTCGAACCGCGAACTGTCGCGACTTTCATACTCCTCTGAGATGAAATGCAGTTTGATTTATAGTTAGTAGCTTCTCACCGAGGGTAATTAAGCCTGATAGTTCTTTGTCATAAATCGTAGGGAAACCTGTAAGTCTCTGGTTGTCAGGGTCTGTCCCAGCCCAGAGACACCGCAAACGTCGATGCAGGAGCGCGGGGGGGGTTCAGTGGAGTATCCTTCGTGCACCAGTCCTTATAAAGACTGGGGCATGGAATTGCACGAGACCCACACACGGCTCGCCTTATTCAAATCGGTTCAGTAGGCACCATAACTCCCCTGGAGAAGCCAGGCGAGTTAAGGTGCCTCATAGCATTCCCCTCCACAATAAAAAGGGGAAACCTGTAAGTGTAAAACGTGGTGATTTCTTCTAGCGGTTGGCCTTTTCGATTTGTTTGTGTATACCAAGAGTAACCCTACCAAGCATGAGAAGGTTTGAATGCATCAACTGAAAAGCAAAATCGTAAACAATGTTACGAAAAACATAGAAAGTTAAGGGGAATTGAGCACTTGGGTTATGGTTTTCAAAAACAATGAAGGTTCTATCTATTATATATACATAATTATGTACAAATACGCATCCAGATACAACATAAACACAACTGTTTAACACATAAATGTTTGTCCTGGGAAGGATTCGTATCTACGACCTCTATCACATGCAGCAGAATCACCAAATGTGCCATCGGGCCAGCCAACAAACAGAAACTTGCTGGATTGTTACTTATGGATGACGCTCTCAACCGTACATTCCTCGAATATATAAATATTGCGCAAGTTAGAGGGAGTTACGGAAAAACGGTTTTCCTAAACATTTTTCCTCACTGCAAGAATCCGCTTAGGTCCATAGAAATCGCGTCCTGTTGGCTTCGCAACAATTTGAGCGAGATGAGCTGCGCTGTCCTCTTTACTACTGGGCTCTAATGAGGAAAGTTCCCAACGAAAACTGAATCCAAGTAAAAGGGGAACAGCTTAATTCGTTACGTACATTTACACGACTTAGACGAAGGAGTTTGAAGCAGGCGGTCTTGTATTTTGTTTTTTAGTTCGTCTCACATCTGCAGAAGCAGAAGTGCAGGTTGGAATACAATAGTGGTTATAACAATACTGCTCTTCTGTTTTCTTTCATTAGGCAAGGAAAATTTATTTACGAGTATTGTTGTAATTCGTACAATAATATTTTAGGTAAATCTATAGTCAAGTAAGTTTAAAATTAATGGACAATGATTATATTGAACTGATGGGTAAAGAAAAAGATACGAGAAAATGGTGGCTTTAATTTTAAAGATTGTTCAAAGTATAGAATGACATTGCAAAAGCCACTACATGATGTGTCTTCGAGTTACAAAACCATTTTTATATTATTATTTCTTCTTGAGTCAATCATAGTACCAGTTTTCCAGACTGCACATTTATTTTTTCGAGAGACAAAAGCTATTTTACGACAACCAAATGTGATTTTGGCAGTTTATTGGTAGCAGAAACAACGGCGAAATTCTTTAAGTGCACTGAAGAATGTTCAAAGGTTACTAGTCCAAGGTCTTTATAGATTAGTGCTACATGTAAACAATTTTAGATATAGCCGTATAGGTAATGTAACAGAAAAACGCAGTTAAGCACCTACTAAATATGTATATGAGACTGGCTCGATGGTGCTGTTACGAGTAGTAGTGTGACCCTGCCATGAGCCAGTAGTTGTTGGTTCGTATCCTATCCAGATTAAACATTTGGACAAACCAAAACTGGATTTTTCTGTTTCAGAACAAACCAAAATATATACCTACTTGTAAATAATTTTATAAACTTTTACTATTTTTCTCTTCACTTGCAAAAGTTTTTCTTGTGACATTATTCCACGAAAAGCGTGTCGCTTAAATAATGACAAATATGAATATACATTCTTTCCGGCTGCACAAACATCTAGTCTGGTTGTAGCATCTGTAAAACTTATTTTGCCGTGCAGGTTACGATAAAATCAGTGATTTACTTGTATACACTTGCGGACAGAATAACTGGCATACGAAAGCACTATTGCTAAGCTAACTAGGATTTAAATAAATTTCCAAGATAGGCATAATAAATATAGTTGCTTCTTGTGTTAAAAAATGTTTTAGTCATGAGTGAAAACAATGATAAGTAGCGTAAGATAATAACAAATATTTAATATATGTATATAAATAATCTCGTAATTAATATTAATTTATTATTGCCATGATATTATTTTGAAGAGTACCTCGTATAGGCTTGAAATTTCTATTATGTAACAACCAAAAACAACGCTAAGCTTCAATCGACGCTAATTAGCAACCTACAAAAAAAGAGGAAAAGCCAATCCCAAAATAAGTAATTATGTTAAAGATGTTTGGCTCGATTACAATAAATAGTGAGTTAATTTCTTTTGTTAGCGTTCCTGTAAAGTTGTAAATAAGTGTAGTTCGTTTCCTTCAGTTCTAATTATAGTGGATGGAGGTCAGCGTTGCTCAAGATATGCTACGATAGAACGTCAAAATGACCTTTCCAATACACTCTTTCGAATGGAGATAATTTCATGTTACAACTTCAAATTGACTAAGTGAATCATGACGCTGGCTTAATACATGCAGTCGACTGAAAAATTAAATTTATACTATCCCCTTGAACTGTTAAGCCAATCGCATGTGGTTCAGAGGGTACCTAATTTGTTTTTACTATAGCACATACCAAATTTAGCAGTTACAATAATAGAATCTCTCCCTATGTCGTTTGCGTAACATTTCATTTTTATTGCAAGCTATGGTTGGAGAGTTAATTAATTCTTGTTTGTATTTCTACAATGAATGTTCTAATGGAGTATGTCTCAATTTCAAGAACAAAAAGTATTATTCGTTTCAAAAGGGCACCTTATTAAGGTTATTCAGTTGTTATAACTTACTAACTTATAAAATTATGTGGATCGTATATTCTTTGTAGTGAACAAAGTAAACTAAGAAGTGGTGTATGATACAACGAAACAGGAATATTTTATTTTAATTTTTCATCTATCGCGATATTCGGGCATATTTAAGTGGAGCTATGTGTGGCAGCACATTGGACTATGCTTCTAGGTTAAATATTCTTAAATGGAAATAGTTAACTAACAGTGACCAGTGCTTGTACCTATACCAACTTCTCAACGGAACATTTCTCAACGTCTTCTCTACTGTTCCACCTCTCAACACATTATTTAAAAACTTCATATAGTTACGATTCCGCATTTTTCAGTTTCTCTTTAAACTTGTCAAACGTGTCATTTTTCTTTTAGAGCACTCTATTGTGTCGCAGAAGTATTTCTCTACTACAACGTCTTATTTATGCCAATCTTACTTGGAAACACTTTACCTTTCGTGATATTTGATATATTTTTGCCTATTTCAATTGACAAAGTGCCAAAAGAATTGAGCGAATTATTTTATGTTTGTATTGTAATAAAACGTACGTAAATCTGTATGGCATCACATAAAATCATATTGATGTGTTTACCCAAAAATATTTTTACTTTTGTTTAAGTACATATGTATGAGTCCAGCCATACAAGTAACATTAACAAAAATAGAATTTAATTATTGATCTAACCTTTAAAGCCCACCTACGGGTGTGCTAAGTGGAATACTTTAGTAGTACTTCGTCTGAGTCTGGGTGTGCTTCATGAAATACTTCCCTAGTTTAAGGAATACCAATTCAAGCGCTCGTTTAAAAAACTATTTTTATACAAGAGTCATTTCCCTCACTTATAAAGTTATTTTTGGATCTGTAATACATATTTGTAGTTGTAGAGCCATGCTATTTTACATTGTTTTAGGCTTAAAAGAGCTGTGTTTTTTTTTAATTTATATCTATTTTTAGCTGGATGCTCGCATTGCAAAAAGCACTACACTTTTGATGTGTTTCTCTCAAAATATATAAATATTATTATGAAATCAAATTTTGTATCATTTTAACTTCAACTTTTATCTTTAAAAAAAATGTGTAGCCCTGTACGCTATAAACGCCAGTAAAGAATATTTTTTTTTGTAATTATGTGATTTCCCTATTACGCTCTTGATCATTTTTTGTCACTGTAAAGGCATACAAGCATGTGCAGCCATTAAATGGAAATCCGAAAGTCAATTCCCAGCCCCAATGTCCGTTTAGATAAGATTCGTCATAGATTCCAGAGATACGTTCATCATGAATTTTATTCTAAGTAAGACCTGACTATTCGAGCCTATACGTCGGCTGAGTACGTGCCTCTAAAGAGCCTGCGACAAAAGAGTGAATGGAGCCAGGCAGTAAGCCTGGGACGCACTGCGGCTATATATGGACGTAACGGTTATCCCTGATGGCACCTTCCTTCCGCTTCTTTCATTCGCCCCTTTAAATCTGAAGGGTGATTATTTTTTATAAGAATACTCTACAAAAATGCAAGAAATGATTTTTATGTCTTAAGGTTTTTGTAACTCCATGACTTCCGCCTTACGGTCTTATTAAATCCATGTATTTAATTTTCCAACTAACAAGATTACTTCAGATATCCCAATAATATCCCGTGCTTGCGTAATCACTATTCCGTAGTTGGAAATTACAGTAATCGATCCAACAGCCCCAACACTATTAAATTACTTTTTACTGAAACGGTGACGATTGTAATACTAACACTATAAATTACCGCAAGCAGGTAAAGATTAACCAGTAAATCACTGGAATAATTATTTTCCCTGGAAACCAACTGGATCGCACCGCGGGTGTTTAGATAACAAATAAACTTGCTTATAAATGTATATTTAGTTGGCTAATGGCTCGAAAGCAAACCTCAGACAAACTTCCATCAAGCAGTTATGAAGGAATTGAAATGTAAGTTAGACTTGACTATTTGAGGAATCTTACTGCCGCGCCTCGAGTAAATACGAGCTTCAAAGGAACCTCAAACAAAAGAGCGATGAATGCCGCTTACCATTGCATGCATAGGTATACTTGCAAGTGCGACGGAGACACACTAAGTAGTTATATCATGTTAAGAAGCTTGTGCTCTGTCTTTCTCTGTCCGTCTTTTTCATGGGAATACGACTACGAAGTCATATTCAGCAGAAAATGTAGTATTTATATTAAAGTAAAGAGCATTAAATATGCTGATAGGTACTTATACTTTTACTGTAAGGAGGCACGAAAACGACCCAATACGCATATATGGGTTAACTTTTTGTAATCTTCAAGTATATTTTTTTACATAAAAATAGTAATGAAACAGTGAATTTAAATATTAATATATAAAATAATTTGAATCGAGGCACTTCAACAATTATGTAAAATGTAAGTTCAGGATGCATTATATGCCATATTATCTTGTAAATCGCAAAAACAGCTAGTAAACATATACATATAATATTTTAAGTAGTAACTCGTATTGTCAAACTTGTCTTTGCAACGTTTTATTGTACTTTGACGATACGGGTGTGGAATAAATTTCGTGATTCATCGCAGCCAATTTTAATTCAACATCGAAATATTCCGTGCTGAGAATCACGTCTACAACCGTGCAAAAATTCGCGCCTAACTTATGTAACTACGTTTATAGTACCTACTCGTTCACATCCTTCGAGGGTAACTTACGTTTATTGTGGCAATTTGACTGTCTTCAAATCAAGCCCCTATTTCATTCGATAGATCATCGGCTTAATGACTTCTAAAGCTATAAAATTACTACATTCGGTTAATAAAGGCTTTACTTTATGTATCTTTCTGTATTCAAATAAAAGGAATTAGAAGAAATATAAGAAGAATTCTGATTGTTTATGAACTCAAGCACATGTTTTCACGTCAAGTTGATAATAAATAAAATTACATTAAACTAAGCTGTTCTTAAAATAATACAAGGCAATATTTTATAAGTTAAACATAATTATAACGGCCACAGCTGTTCAAAATTGTTTTGTTTTTCTTGTATTTATTAATTTTATTGTTTTATTTATGATTGATATTTATTATTGATATTTATTGATTTTAATAATCTTATGGTACAGCATTACATACTACCTAAACAATTATTACATTGAAGTACGATCGATAGACTGCTAATCACAGAGATAGATCTCTGTGCTGCTAATGCAACAAACATTGGTTGGTGCTCAAATCCGTATATTTTGTTGGAACAGTAAGATATATGGGGTGAACTAAAAGCTTACGGAGATACATTATCATAAGCTTATGTCAGCCCTGTCATCCACATACATTTTCTATTCAAACTAAGGAATCGTTACAGACAGTTTCTTATTCAGATTTTGATGATGTGTGATTCAGATGCTGGTGTCATGTCAAGAGATACTTTCTACCTTATTTTCTTTATTTTAATAAGTCCGATAGTCCGATTATAAAATAATCCAGAGGACGGCACAAATGAAATTTTTGTTTGTCTACCTGTGTTTCATTTCGGACAAGCTTGCTGTGAAAACTTGAACTTATTCCAAAAGTAGCAACTACGTATCGCTGTCAAGAAATAGAATTTCTAAAAACAATGGTATTAATCTAGCACATGTCGCTAAATTAGTTTAGAACAACTATTCTGAGTGTTATCATTGACAGGAACAGTGCTACGAATCCAAATGTGTACAATGAAATAAACACAAGAGATGCATCCGCCAATCGGAATCGTGTTAGATTTAGTTCACGCTATGCACTTGGTTTGAATTCTGCACCCACGGCTACATGTGCACTGAAATGCCCTTTGTTGCGTGAATGCACAACACTGCCAAATGTTGTGTATCGCAAATCAAGATCGAATTTCAATTGGAGTAGGTATAGCTTAGCACTTTGTTGGAATTGCAATCAGTTGATACAAGAGAATGCTATCACCAAAAAATATCCACTATGTTTATTGTTTACTCAAATATGCTAACGTAAAGTAAACAGCAACTTAACCTACAACATTATTAAGGTAGGTTAATATACTGCTTTTTACAAGCTTTTCAATCATTATTTTCTTCTGCCCTAAAATAATCGAGGGTTGGTTTATAAACCCACTGAAAAAGATAATGGTAATCGTGTACAAACAGAATATAAAATAAATCTTTTAATCAGAGCCGATCTCTTAATTTATTCCTGATATTGGCGCTTTTTCATATTTTGAGGCAGTGATAAACTATTTTTTATGTATGCTTTGCAACCATGGTTTTCTAAAAATATTTAAAAAAATATATACCTATAAAAGAGAATTAGTCGAGACATAGCCCACTGAGTAAAATACTTTTTCTCGAGACACAGATACAAACTCATTTGACTGTTGTGACTGCAACAGATTCACCCACTGAAACGGGTAAGGCCCAGTAATGCAATATACAGACTCTGCCCAAGTTTATACTATGTCAGTATGCACCACAGCATGTCCTTCGCGGTCCCTCGTGCTTTGAATTACTATTATTTTCGTATATTATGCAACTGGGTCGTTTAGAAATCTGCGTTTTGGGATCTCTTAATTGTACAATATGTATGGATGGAACTAGCCGGAGTCGAATCGAGACTAGTAGATCTAATTCGGCTGATTTAATAAGGATATTTCTAATATTGATTTGATTGGTTTTGTAGTAATCGTTTCTTATGCATCCAACATGTATCGCGGGTTCTAATCCTAAAGACAAACATTTGAGTGAGAAACGCGTTTGTATTCTGTGTCTGTATCTTAATAACTTCAATTATTCTGATATCTAATGGAAGTACTCAAAATGTCTTATTGATTAATGTGTGATTTTAAATTACTGAAATAATCTAACAGTTTTTTTTATCTACTTTGTTGTTACACACAAAATATCATTTTTCGTGTGTCAGCAAACGAGTAAAGATGCTTTTAAATATCAAAGGTTGTATGATCGTATTGTGCGTTCGATTAGAATATTAGATATTCGGATCATCGCTATTGTGACCAAATAATATTCTTTGATGCATATTTTTTGTTCACAAAAGTGTTTGTTGTTGATTATGTTGATAAATGATAACCTATTTTTTGACCATATCGTACAAAAAATCATTCTATCATATATAGTCTTTCAAACAGGTTTATGTTATAAACCTCGTCAAATAATGATCGAATAAAAATATTGGATGAAATTAAATTATTCAATACATCATAATGAAAAGTAACTCCGACCTCAAACGATGTGAAAGCAGAGTAATAATGACGTAGGTATCTAAATATTCCGACATAAAAAGTATTGAAGCCAAGTTCATGCAGGCAGATGCATTGGCAACCCAGTGGCATCAATTCCAAATGCATATTTGGCTTCGTTCCAATACGTCATCGTTATCTTTTAAGTGCACTTTAATTGGATTTGTTGTGCATAAAATGAAACATAGCAAATTTTAATACATCATCCTTATTATTTTTATCCTTAGAATAAATTCAAACATTGTGCTAATTTAGATATATCACTTTTACATTAGGTGCCAGATTATACTAATCGTATATGTTATTTTAAAGACTCTTGTTATTAATAATATTTTCTCAATCTTTGAATTTATTTGTAGAATATTCTGATGAAAACTTTTGAATTAAGTACTTTTCTTGATGAAATAAAGTTTTATTTAATTTTCAATTTAAGCGCACACACATATCATGATATAATAGATGGTTTTAAAATAATACGCAAACCTGGGACCAGAAATAAGGGGCAGTATTTAAACCACTAGACGAGTCAGTTAACCAATCCGTATTTGGCAAGCGAGAATGACGTGATCCCTCTCAATCAGTGAAGGGAGGTCGCCTGCTCAAATGACTTGATCTCGAGCTGATGATCTTGGCCTGATGACCTGACTGATAAAATGATAAAAATGCATGCCTTATACCAGACTAATTTATTAAAACCCGTCAGGTTAATTTACAAAACTCTTTACTCATCGCAAGTCACGACGCGATAAGTTTATACCGGGATGTTTCTTCGCCTCTCAAGCAAGCAATCGAAAACATTAGGGATTCAAATAACGTTGAAGTCGATAAACGAATGTCATTTTCAGCTTTTAGTTACATTTTCAACTATGTTTTCTAAAATTGTGTTTTATTCGGGTTAATGATAATAATATGAGGACTTGAGAGTTCAATTTTTAACGTCAGAAGCCTGGATCCTTTGAAAGGCCCGTAGTTCAAGTCGTAAATGGTAGCACATTGACGGTCAAGGGTCACTCAGAGGTAGAACATTAGGCGTGTTACACGGTACTATGCCTATCTTCCTACTGAAGAAACGTTCACTTTGGTCCATCGCATTGTACAAGTTATACAACACTGCTAAGAAATTGCCAGACTTTTAAATTCTACGCCTTTCCTTCGAATTCCGGTTCACAATTACAATAAATATATTCACTCTCAACCAAATTGATTAAATAATTTGAACAAACACTCGGATGATTGGCTGGACTTTAAGTGATACCGGTTTATTATGCGATGCCGTAATAATTAGTCGTCTGCTTAAACTGTTATTTTTATCTATGTGCTTAATTAGTTTCTTTTGATAAATGAGACTTTTTATAAAGATGGTTTTATTATACGGCTTCTCGGCAAAGCTGGTCCACTCGATTTAAGTAATGAGAAATTGATTTGGATCGATACGGTTTTCTGTTTTGTACGGTCAACAGCACATCACGGTAAACACTTGCAGATCGAAAATAGCACTTATGCCCCCGACATAAGAGTGGTACAAAGTCCAAAGTGTAGTCTGACGTGCTTTTGACTGTACAGATTCCGCCCGTGACAGCAATATCAAAATGACTATCTATCGATTTGGTCTAAAGGCAAGTCGGCTTCTAAACCAAAAGCACCAAAAGTGTGCTTAAAAATAGTTTCTCGAAAGTCATTTTACCTACCTTGTAATGTTGATCCTGAAATGAACGTGTTCTAATTATGTACCATAGAGAAACGAATGAGTAATACAATAGGCTACTGATTACAATTAGTATTTTTTTACCCATTTATCCTCGGAAGTGACAAAGTCGGCTGCTTCTACTGGGAATAGTCCCGTTTTGTGCATACTACCCATTATAACCATTCTGTCACTGTCCTTTGTCATAACAAAGGACAGCAGACTACAAAGGTGGACCATGGGCAATGACTGGACAGAATGGAAAAGTATAAAGCAAAGAAGATGCATAAAAGTGCTTTGATACACCAGGGAAGCATTGGGTTTTGTGTAGGCTTCTGCGGGATATGCATGGAGGACATCGGTGAGGTAATATAATAATTTTATGTGTTTGAACGTGTGACTTTAATTCACGTATGACTTAAGGTAACTTCAGAGCAACATAGATTTTGATACAAATAAAAGTTTGGTCAAATATTTGACGTGCAATGATTGAGTCATTTATGACGATGACCAATCAAAAAATGTACTTCTCTTTACGTTAAAGAAAAACGCCTATTTTATGGTTGTTAACTGCAATTTAACGTGCGATTGCCCACTTTAATAATGAAGTAATCGCAATTATTTTTATAATAAAAGTAACCGGCAATATTGGAGTAATATTGCCTTAACTAAGTGTTAGTACAACATTCCACTTCGTATTATAGTCTGGAAGTAAAATATTTCTTTCATTAATTGTTCTAACAAAAATAATTCCGATAGGATAGGTATAACGAACTTTTCTAAAAGTGTTAAATATATATTCGTAACATCAGTTTAGTCGTTTAGCTGAGACAGCGTAACAGACAGATAAGCATACAGACAGAGCTACTTTCGCGTTTATAATATTTGTATAGCTTTATTACAGGTTTATACCTGTATGCAGGGACTGCTTACCGGTATAAAATATCGTTATAGTACCAGTAAAAATATCAGTACTAAAATTCTATACCCATTGAATTTCGGTACAGATTTCATTCGTTTATACAGTTATTTAAAAATAATTTTATTGCTGATACTGAAATGATGAGTGCGCGCGCCCGCTCCCCGCGGTGCCTCTCGCGCGAGGGGCCGCGGCGGGCGGGAAAGGATTAGGATTTAAGGAACACGCGCCGACAGGTTGGCGATCGCGATTGTTTTTCTTTCATCCGGCGGACGAGTAATACCCAAATTATAACGTTTTACTTTTCTTTAAAAGTTTATAATTATTATTTCTTTAAACATACTTACATTACCTACCTACATACATACATACATACTTTTACATATACGTATCAACATAGGGTGGAGGCACCAAATATCGGCCCAACATTTTTTGACCTTTCAGTGCTTATAATTTTTACATTAATAACTTTTGCTTTCTTTCAACTACTTTTTTAGGTAAAGGGATAATGAAACTCCATTATTACATTCGCGAAATAACGAATTCTTTGTTAGATTTGAATATATAGATGTTTGTTTCCGAACTTGCCGATTTCCCCTAATATCGGCCTTTAGCACCCAAATATCCGCCGCCTATAACCATAATTATCGGAATACCTTTTCAAAGGGCAAAAATTTGTTCAAAAAGTATAAAATCAAAGTATTATAACATTTATTTATTTTCAAACCATATTTTATTTAACTCTATTATAAATAAGTCTTTTAAAAATAATTTACAATTTTTTTCTTTAAATATATTTACTATGCCATCACTAAGACTTGATAACAAAGTAGCCTGATGTTAAACATCTATGCGGTCTACGTTGGAGCGCGCTTGCTTAGGAAAGGCCTGTAAATTCTTGCCTTGAAGAGCACCAAGATTATAATGGTCAGGAAAGGGAGACCCAGGTAAAGAGAGAAACTTGCGCAGTCCGTATCAAAAAAGATGAAGCAAATCATTTAGTTCGTAAGCGCGGCATTTTCGCAGTATAAGGATTGGAATCTCTGACCGAGTCAAGTCGTTCGGTGATGGAACGGAGCTGGTAGAACCAAATCGTACAGCCGAGCAGCACATTCACCAAAGTAGAGCCTGTAACAGACGGGTAGGCAATCAATCTTCCTACGATGATCGAGGCTTTGCAAGTTCTCGACCAAAGCATCATCGCCGAAAAGCCTCTTCGCATGCCGCTCAATAGAGTCCAAGGCAGCCAGCTGGCATTAAACAGAACTATCCCAAATATGGTAGCATATTCCATGCAGGAACGGACTTGAGCTCTATAAAGGGTAAGGAGCTATTTCGCAATCAAGTAGCGTATGGTTCTTGAAAGGATGCCAATCTTTTTATAAGCAGTTACTGCTACGGACTCTATATAGCTCCCGAAGTTAAGGTTGGAAGATAATTCCATACCTAAGAGCTGTAGTCGGTCAGATAGAAGAACGGATACGCCACGAAAAGTGGTAGCCAGCCCAAAACCACTCTTTTTTGTGGAAAATATACAAGCCAGCGTTTTGGTGGGGTTGAGTCTGAGACAATTTGAAGGGTCTGTTTCAATTTGTCCACCATGTTAGATCCTAAAGCCTCAGTTTCACCTCTACTTGCACGTGTACGACAAGTATCCCTCGACTATCGTACTATCAACGGCATACCCCAGAATCTCGGACGTAGCTAACAATATAATCGATGTGCAGTAGAAAGAGTGTAGCTAAAAGCACAGATCACTGAGGGAAGCCAGCATTTATTGCAAGTGAGTCGGAGGTGTACCCATCATAAATTACTCTGATGCGACGTTCAGTCAGGAAATCCATGATTCAGGCACAAACTGCAGAGGGGATCCGATAGGAGGGAAATTTACCAAAAACATTACATAATAGGTAAAGTTATCTTCAGACAGTGATGGCAATATATTTTTAATTGTATACATGAAACCATTTGGGGCATATGTCACATCCAATATTTTTATCTTCTTCTTCGACATCACTCATCAACTCTTTCGCATAGCTGGCGCACAAAGAATATCAGGCAGCCGACATTAGGATTTCTAATTGCGATAGACAAATCTCAATATCGACCACTCTGCCGATATTGAGATTTGTCAATCATACTGATCCCTAATCTCGGCCACGCAATTATTAAATAAAAAAAATAAACAAATTTTAAAATATACTACCTAAACGGTACCTTGACTCTTTATCTTTAAGAAGAAATAAAATAAAATAACTTTGGTATGTTTATTACAATTTAAATACTTCTCAACGCAATGATTCGATTCACGAATTTGACCTGAAAATGCCGCAAAACGACACACGTCCGTACCTCCTGCACTTTTTTGCCTATCATTCGTTCAAATTTTGAGATATTCATAAAAAATTAAGGGAGGTTAAGCGTAAGGGTATACAGCTGCTATTTGCATAAAAAAAATTATGATTTTAATAATAATAATAATAATGTTTATTCAGATAACTATGATCCAACAGAGAATGTTAGTAACAACGAAATCTTATCACCTATGTTAGTACTTAAAGTTTAATTTAGAGAATGTTAGTAACAATGAAATCTTATTACCTATGTTAGTACTTAATGTTTAATTTAGATTTAGTGATACGGCACATGTGCTCGACGAATGGACAGTCCCCACTGTCGGCTATGGCCCTCAGGACATTATTGCGGCTGCCACGAACTCGTCTCAAAAGTGAGCCTGCTTTTTTTCTGAGGATGGCTGGGAAACTGTCAACCCCTGAGTACGCAAACATGCTGGAAGCGCTGCAGTATCGCGGCAGCCCCAACAATGCCCTGAAGGCATTGTTATACTGAATGCGCAAGGCGCTGTACGATTTCTGGGTGTAGTTTACCCACAGACTGCACGAGTAGAAAGATGTACAATATGCATTGAATAGCATAACCTTAACAGGCCCAGAACATCGTGCAAATCTGCGAGCCAACATATTAGCCCTTACCGACAGCGCCCTACGCTCTCTCTCCATATCTTCATAGTCTTTTAGGTCCTCTGTAACTATGTGGCCTAAATATTTAAATTGTCTCACTCTAACGAGGGGTGACCCATTTAGCCTGATGGGAGGCACAAAGTCAGGCAGTCTATTACCAGACTTGAAAACCATGTACTCACTTTTCTTACAATTGTACACTAAGCCATGGGCAACTGCGTAGGTTTCACAATATTCCAACATCCTTCCATGGGCGTACCCAGCTTCTGGCCTAGGGGGGGGCAAGGCCCCTTGACACCCGACCGGGACGAGCCGGTGCCGGGGGGGGGGGGGGGGGATTGCGAGCCCATTGTTCGCAGAATGCAGAATCAGTTTGAAATGCACTTATGTCATTGCAATTTTTTATGATGTTTTTTTCTACACATTCCAAATTGTAACAGCTCGGTTGGTTTTCGGGATGCTTGAAAAGGTGGTAGGCGGTTGACGAGAGGTCTGAAGAGTATGTGAGGTAAAACTTCTCTGTGGAATCGTATCTGAAATGAGGTGATCCGGCAGAGAACCAAAGTCACCGACATAGCTCGACGGATTAGCTAGCTGAAGTGGCAGTGGGCTGGCCATATCAGCCGTAGAACCGATAACCTGCTGGGGTAACCGCGGGTTCTAGAGTGGTGATCGCGTCTCGGTAAACGTAGTGTAGGACGCCCTCAGACGAGGTGGAGCTATGATCTGCGCAAGATGGCTGTCAGGAGCTGAATGGAAGTGGCCGAGGTTCGATCAGCGTGGCGAGCATTTGGAGAGGCCTTTGTCGAGCAGTGGACTGTTACGGGCTGATAATGATGATGATGATGAGGATCAGATCTCTTCTGTTGATCAGTGCCGGCTGCTTTCGATGTAAGTTGCGGTGATTATCTGACCAAAGTCGTTTTTTGGTGGGTTTTTGCCTTTGAAAAGTGTCTGGGAGGCTCGTCGTCGTTTATCCACTGTCATGAACGTTTCCGGTTATCGTAAATAATCCATTTTTCATCGAACGCCATTATTCAATCCAAATATTCCAAAAAGGTCGTTTTGATTTCACAGAATCAACGAAGAATACACCTCAAACGTGATAATTTCTGTCGATTGTTCAAATCGTGGGGCAACCACATTTTCAGGTTTTTCACCTTTCCAATGCGTTTTGAACCATCTAATATCGCATGGTGACTGACTTATTATTCTTGTGCAATCCCTCGAGCCGTTTGCGATGGGTCAGCTTCCACCAGAGTCCTCAATTCATCGTCCTGAAGTACTTTAGGTCGACCACTACTAAGTGCAATTTCAACGCTGATACCTCCGAAACGAAATTTCATTGTTGAATGGTGCTTTCTTCAACGCTATTATTGCCCCACACTTGGTTTATATGGCGAGCTGTCTTGGCAGCGGATTGTCCCAATTTAAAGTTAAAATAAAAAATCGTAAGTAATTGTTATTTAGACACGCTGAATTAAGCCCTCAAAGGTTACACTATCAGATAGAGTGAAAAATTATTTGTAAGTAAAGATGTCAAAACGCAAAATACGCTGAATGTTTTATCCAGAAATAAATGATTAAAAAACAGTAACAAAATAAAAATAAAAACTATTCATGCATTTTAATTTTTTTCGAGGATCTTCTAACAAACGGTTTATAAGGTCGTACGTGAAAGAATCGCCCATTATACTGTTTTTAAACAGTTCAGTTCAGTATTATATTGTACACTGAGCAAACAAAATTTAAAAGATGGAGCATAAGGCCCCGATTACACTTTGATTAGTAGAAATTAGGCGAGTTCATACATGTTCTGCGAGATTTCCAGGGGGGGGCAGCTGCCCCCCCCTGCCCCCCCCTCGGTACGCCCATGCATCCTTCTAACGGCGCTGACTGAGGGGGCCAGCAGCACCATATCGTCCGCGTAGCTTATATTATTGAAGCACTCGCCACCCACATGACATCCGATCTTCATGCTGCTGAGCCCCTCAATCAGCGCGTTTACATAGAGGTTAAAAAGATTAGGAGAGCTTAACCCTTTTTAAGTTATGGCGCATTTTCTCTAGACGGCCGATATTAGGCGGGGGCCGATATAAGGAGCCTCCACTAGAGATGTCACGAATATTCGGCTACTATTCGGTATTCGGCCTATTCGGCCATTTTTTTTAATATTCGGTATTCGGCCGAATAATACATTCTATTCGGCCGAATACCGAATACCAAATCATGAAAAAAAGACACGTCATATTACTCAAGATTCTATGTATTTATTAACAAATTGCAATCTCTTAGTAAGTAAAATTGACCATGATGGATGAAAACAAGTTTTCAGCATTTGTTGGTAGCAAACGATTACGCTTTTCATCGTAAATGATACCAGCTTCGGAAAATAACTTCTTGTTTGACCGCCTCCGTGGAATAGTGGCTAAGCCGCTCGGGTATAAAACCCGGAGGTCGTGGGTTCGATTCCCGCCTTGGGTCTGGTTGGTGGTAGGACTTTTTCAGTGTAAGACTGGCTATCTACCAACCCCACAGGTGGAATCTGCCATCATAACAACTCTGGCTGTATTCCGGCAGTATTAATGTGGGAGCCAGTACACTTGAAACCAAAGGCTCGAAGACCAGATGAGCCTACAGTCTGGCAGCACATTGAGCGACGCTTCTTAGTATCCCTCAATGGAATAGGCCGCAGTGGCCGCTTACCATTAGGTGGGCTGCGTGTCTGTCTGCCAACTGAAGTACTATAAAAAAATGCTGTACACGCTACTCCAAGGAGAAGAAAGATAAACTTTAGCAAATTTCGAGAGATTTGGGTATTGTTTTTCGTTTACTGACCAGTCTGACCACAGTGACCACCACTTGTAAGGATCAGCCTTCCGAATCTTCCGATCTATAGGCGAATAGTTTTCAAAAAACAATCTAACTCATTTGCAGGGAGACAGGTTGCGACAGGTTGGTTCTTGTTTATGCGCTCGACAAACATGTATTTTGTGCCGAATATTCGGCCACCGAATATTCGGCGCTTCGGCCGACAGCGTGGCCGAATATTCGGTATTCGGTATTCGGCCAAATCACTATTCGTGGCAACTCTAGCCTCCACCCTACATCATAGCACGAACTGAATATCTCACTTTACTTACCAGTACTTACACCAATGCTTGCTTTATGATCTTATTCCCTATCTAGCACTTATCGTCGTTAAGTAAGCACTAAGCAGCTAAGTAGGTAGTTCAATATCTATCGAGTGTAACTGCCATTGAAAGATATACTTACCTTTAGATAGGTACCTAAGTTTAATGTCAAATAGATAAATTAAAACTTACGTTGAAAAGCGCGACAAATGCTTTGCTTCAGCCTCTGTTCTTGTGATCCATTGTTCAATATACAGACCGGTGCGAGCGGACGCGTGAGAGGACTGAAATCAACTAACTAGCTAACTAAGCTAGAAGTACCCCCGTGTCCTTCCATTTAAGCCATTACAAAATTTCAGTATTTTAATATAAATAACAGTTAAAAAATTGTTGTACAAAAATGTTTATACTACAACAATTTTACAGTACCAAAAAAAATTTCTGTACTGGAATTTAACAGTATCAAAATATATTTAAATGACGTCATACAGAAAAAAACTATACCGTTATTCATACCGGTAAACAGTCCCTGCCTGTATGGGTATACGAGTATACTCGTATAAACAAAATGCTGCATTTTTGTCATTTCTTTCTCATTTTATATTGAACAAAGGACCTTTTGCTAGTTCGAGTCCTACAAGGCCAGGAAGATAATTAAGACAAATTGAGTACAAACTAAATTGAGTGATATTTGATAAAAGATCCGAAACATTATTATGATATTCATTTGAATTCGATTATAAAATGTTCAACAAAACTCATACAAATGTAAAAAACATTAACAGTTGTTGAATAATTTAATTTACTTTATTTCAATAGCGAGTGCCTTGTAAAAACATTCAAGGAGATTTTAGTTATTACATTCTTGCAAAATGTTTACCGCAAATCGGTATTATAGTGGCCTTATCAGTAATTATCACTTGCACTGATCTCTTTCAGACAATCTACAGGTTACTAGAAACGCTTAGTCAGGCATCAATGAAATACGGGATGATGATGATCATGGTCAGAAACCGACTATTAATCCAGAGTACGCGGGTTCGATTCCCACGCAGTACATAAACATATGTCTGTTTTTATCCGTACGGGTGTTTCTATGACGATATTTCTATTATGTACTTAAGAATTTACAAAAACAAGTTTATAAGTATTGTTTTTCCATTGTCAAGCACCTATATTATGGCAAGCCATATTAGTATCTGACAAGCTAAGCTTAGTCTGGAGTTTTATTTCACTGTGTGAATAATATCCAAGGATATTTATTTTTATTCATAAAATTATTTGTCACAATAAAGAAATTGCCGTTGGATCTCCGCAAAACCTTCCAGACCCAGTCATCAAACCCTATGGTATATGATTACGCAGATTTCGTCACGACACGATGCATATTTCCGCACACAAAAAGTCCATTGGACTCAACCCATCAACGACCACAGCTCCAACCAGACCCGAATCGAAAATTAGAATTTCCTAAAAAATACCGAGGTTCAAACTTTACGTCCGATACAAGGTTGCAATCCAGTTAAATTGCGAATACTATGTCACTGAGTCAGTCTTTATGGTTTATGTCATAATATAATTTACAGTAGCTTCGGTATCATGGTTCCGCCGAGTGTAATTGCGTCATTATTTAGCATGCCGTCAGCGGCTGAGGCAAAA
This sequence comes from Mecyna flavalis, assembly GCA_949319885.1. Taxonomy (NCBI): domain Eukaryota; kingdom Metazoa; phylum Arthropoda; class Insecta; order Lepidoptera; family Crambidae; genus Mecyna; species Mecyna flavalis. The sequence goes on along the minus strand of OX439425.1, from coordinate 17,807,312 downwards.
TTCGGAATAGGGTAGCGGTCACTCGGCTCGAGTCTAAAGAGAGCGAAAGTGGATTTGCCACATGTTGCCTGTTTTTGGTCCGCATTACGATTGACAGGCAGTTAAGGCGCGGCAGTATCGAGAAGTTTAAAATGCACTTGAATTAAATAAACAGAACTACGAGTGATACGTGTATATTTGTATGTTGATTGAAGATTCTTCGCATATATTGGGAGTGTCTGCGTGATTGGCAGCATTGTGAAGACGCTTGCAAAACATGCCTTACGTCCACACTAAGCTTGTAGGAAGAATAGAAAACCTAGAGTCTTTTCCTTTCTTTGCTGTGTTTCAAGAATAAAGGCATTTATCCCAAATACCAACTAAACTTCCCTAGTTCCCCTTTCACACCCAAAAGGGATGTACCGATGCCTTGCTTCTTTTTAACCTTCAAACTAAGTATCTATCTCTAAATTAGAATTGGCAGAGTTTGTAGCCACTAATACTAAGGACTAAAAGCAGTTAATTTATTTCAAGCTACCTCTAATCCGCTTTGTCCCGTGTGTAGATAAATACTTGCTTAATTAGATAATATGTATAATGCCCACAATATAACGATTCTATATAACTTTTATTTGAAATAGCCTTCCGCCCGCGGTTTCACCCGCACGTAATTTCTTTTTTAAAATATACCCCCCCCCCCCCCCCCCCACCCTTCTTCCTACATTTCCGGGATAAAAAGTACCGGCACTCGGGGATAGTGTAGCTTTCAAACAGTAAAATTTTTTTTCAAATGGGTTCAGTTGTTTCGGAGCCTATTAAATACAAACAATCAAACCTTTCCTCTTTATAATATTAGTATAGATGAAATGCCATCCAGGTCATACGTGTGACAGCAAAACCAACCTGAAACAATCAAACCAATTCCATAGAGAAGTACCAGTAGTTGTTAGTAATAAAGATTCTTCTTGAACTGTTTGAGCGAACTACTGCAAATGTTTACCTAGTGGAGTTCTGCAAACTTTGGAGCGAGAAGTCAAGTACTCCCATTAACCAGTGATTGTTTATTATAGACTTGCTTTGTCGATACATTTCAGATGCAACAGTTCTGGGGCAGTGCTATTTTGTAACAAGTGGTTGTAATGTTGTTTTAATTTTACATTGGAGCAATCTGTGAGCTAGAAGCAAATAAGGATGCACATAAATGTTCGCTCAAATCACGTCTTTGTACAATTTATCGCCCATATCAATAACATATAAAATAACAATAAAGTAAATATTCCGAGCGTCCTTATATCACAACACAATGTTCAAACGAGATGTTACAAGACCACCCAAGCGTTATTAGACCAATGAAGCATTTTCCCACATCAAAGTACGCTTGTAACACGGCATACCGCATTACTGCGCGCCCCGTGTTTACACCGAGATACCTACCAAGCGCCTACGTCACAGCGGGAACTACGCAACGCATCGACGCACCGGCCTCCGCACCACACCACGCCCCCCAAGCCCCGCTCTCGCCTGCCGACCGTATATAAGACGGCTGCGCAGGCCTACTAGTCAGTTCATTTCGCGACGCGCCGCGTTTCCGTAGCACGGAACACGGTACGCCCGAACTGGACTCACCCACAGCGCGATCGTACGGTCTGTTTCCGTAACACGGAACTGACTGGACTGTCGTGTTGTATCGTTTCACGCACGCTTCACGTGCCTCATAATTAGTTTTATCAATAGTCTATCTTTTGTTTATAACTTAAATTGCTGTTGCCTCGCATTAGCTTTTGTTAATTAAATCATTCATGCTTTGCTAAAATTAGATTACGCTAATTATTTACTTATCACGCTTTGCTATAAAATTTATGAATGTACGCGCTATTGTTTATTATTAAGTTTGGCCCAAATGTTCATTCCGAACCTAACTTTGTGCTAACTTATTTTGTTTATATACGTTAATAGCGAGGAACTTGAAAGGTTGTCTGCTTTAATTGTGATAATTAGTCATAGTGTCTGACAATAAACGCGAGATAAAGCCCTTTCAATTGGTCTTGGTCATTTCTCTCTCATAAGTAGGTTACACCTCTTACGAACTGGCATCCCAACGTGTGGCTCAACCTAATAATTATAACTTAAGACCAAGACCTCACAGACAACATTCTTTCTTAGTTCCTTAGCTAGGAGCTGCAAGCGTACGATAGCATCCTCCTCTGGATCTATTGGACCTTACAGTACATACAGTACCGAATCATCCATCCCCCTGGATATTCCCGACCCTGCGTACAGAATCATCCATCCCCCTGGATATTCCGGACCCTGCATACAGAATCATCCATCCCCCTGGATATTCTGGACCCTGCATACAGAATCATCCATTCCCCTGGATATTCCCGAACCTGCCGCTTCCTGGATGACCCCTCAGTTGTGTACGAGCTGGAGGCTGAGTCTATACAGGACATTGTAGCAGAGAAGCTGAAGGAGGAGTTTACCCTTCCGCGAATGATTTCCCCTATGGCAATCACACCAGACTCGAAAAGGTCGCCGCAACCTTCCATGGATATTTCGGAAGTTGTGAGTAAATGTGAGGTGCTGCCAGTACCAGGGATGAGCGTTTACGCTGAAGAGGCAATTCAACCAATGGAAGCTGAAATTCCGTTATCGAACATGCCTGAAGTGCACGAGGCTGCCAATATCGCCCATGCATCCACGCCGCCGAGGCAATATGGCCCGTTGATACCGCTGGACCTATCAACACCGCCTAGTAAAAAGCCCAAACTTTTGTTAAGTAAATTTGTTTTTCGTAAGTTAAGCCATACGTACTGAAAACGGATGCTAACAATTATACGATAGAAGAGGTTTAGTGCAGGGGGAGGGTGAACAATAACACCCAGTTGAATACGCTAGTCGCTTACTAAATAAAGCTGAGAGGAAGACAAGAGGAGATCGAAGAGTGGAAAAAGAAACTGTGACCAGAAGCGACGTCCAAGCTCACAGTACAAGCCTGGAGACTTCGTCGTAGTTGATTCTCATCTGTTAAGTAAATCTGCTCAAAGGTTCTGCGCTAAATTAGCTCCTAAACGGGATGGCCCGTACAGCATATTGCGCGTTCATGGACCGAGCTCTTATGAAATATCCGCCTGTACCACGCATCAGCGCTCCGGCAGTCCCAAGGCCCTGAGTCAGCACCCCTGCCCGTTCCGACTGCGCCACTCCGTAAGCGCGTGCGCCCTAGGAAGGTGCCACTCCAGCCTCGAGCTACGCCAACCCACGTCAAGCCCACACCCACACCTGTCCTGGCTTCCTCGCCGAGACGTCTTCGGAGCCAGAGGGGGAGACTGTAACACGGCATACCGCATTACTGCGCGCCCCGTGTTTACACCGAGATACCTACCAAGCGCCTACGTCACAGCGGGAACTACGCAACGCATCGACGCACCGGCCTCCGCACCACACCACGCCCCCCAAGCCCCGCTCTCGCCTGCCGACCGTATATAAGACGGCTGCGCAGGCCTACTAGTCAGTTCATTTCGCGACGCGCCGCGTTTCCGTAGCACGGAACACGGTACGCCCGAACTGGACTCACCCACAGCGCGATCGTACGGTCTGTTTCCGTAACACGGAACTGACTGGACTGTCGTGTTGTATCGTTTCACGCACGCTTCACGTGCCTCATAATTAGTTTTATCAATAGTCTATCTTTTGTTTATAACTTAAATTGCTGTTGCCTCGCATTAGCTTTTGTTAATTAAATCATTCATGCTTTGCTAAAATTAGATTACGCTAATTATTTACTTATCACGCTTTGCTATAAAATTTATAAATGTACGCGCTATTGTTTATTATTAAGTTTGGCCCAAATGTTCATTCCGAACCTAACTTTGTGCTAACTTATTTTGTTTATATACGTTAATAGCGAGGAACTTGAAAGGTTGTCTGCTTTAATTGTGATTTAGTCATAGTGTCTGACAATAAACGCGAGATAAAGCCCTTTCAATTGGTCTTGGTCATTTCTCTCTCATAAGTAGGTTACACCTCTTACACGCTCTGATTTCCCAAAAAAATAAGTCTCTTTTTAGCAGAGAAACGATTAGAGCGTTGTTCTTGCTCTCATTTCGTTTTTTAAACAGTAAACGTATTCCTAAAATAACGTGAAAGATTTTTGCTCAAATATAATTACGTAAAGGAGATAAGTAAAAAAAACATAACGTAATAAATCGTGGTATTTGGTTGGAAAATTATGATAATGCTGTTACAGTTTCTTTTTCTGTATTATTGCTGTATTTCGTATAATTATTTGGTGTCTTTAATGTTGTTATATGAGATTATGTGTGTTATGTGTTTGCACTCATTTATGTGAGATATTTCACATAGAAAATGTGATTTAGGGTTTTATTAACGTAACCTTTGTTGTGTGTGCATGCTACTGCTTTGATAAACTTTACTAGTGGTGTGGTTAACAAGAATACATGTAGCTTGTATTATGTAAACTGGGGCACAAACGGGTACAATTAACTATTTATATTACCTACATTCTTATATAATTTAAACAGGTTTAGTGGATTTACAAATGTGCAGGTCTTCATTCGAAATCCACATTCACCTGATTTGTATCAATTAGCAAACGGCAACATACTTTCAGTCTTAACTTATTATCATTATAAAACTTAATGCAAATAAATACAAATTTCTCTATCAGTATTTCTGGATCTAACTGGTCAGCTCAAAAAAAAAAGATCCAAGATTAGGTTTTTTATTAACTCTTACAAAATGTTCAAAGGAAAATGCCACCTAATTACTTTTTAATAAATGGGCGTGAGTGATTCGCGTCTTCGCCTTAACGATGACTGCTGTTAGCTAGATTATCTCTAAGATAAATTGCTCGGGTGCGCCGCTGTGCTTGCACGCGCCAATGAAAGTACAAAGTAACAAATTTTTAGCTCACTCACACAGTGCAAAGGGTAATATAGTAAAGAATAACTAGCGTAGAACGTGGCATATGACCATAGTAGGTTTTCTTCAAAAGGCATGCAAGATTTAAGATTTACGAAGCCGCCCTTTTTTTCGTATCAAGTAGCGGTATAAGTTGAAAAGATACTACGTTGTTGATTTAACTTATCCTTGATGTAGTATCAAAATACATTTATGTCTCACGCATTGTGTAGTATCAGCCCAATTTTGTCACACTGTAGGATTAAGGCATCCATCATTAAAATCAAGTCATCGTTAAAATGAGAGGTACATGTTTAATCATCATGCTTGCTAAACCGAGGTGGTGATGATCACAAGCCCGAGCTACTTTCAAAACAACTTTTGCTTGAACTCAGAATTGAACCCAGAAGCCCAAGATCACGATACTTAACCGACTAGATTAATTGCATACGGCATTGTGTAATAGCAGGTATTGGAAGTACAAAAATAATGTTAACTTCAACTGGTATACGACGTTCATTAATGCCGAAATAATGTTCAAGAAAACCTCCATTCTCTTTGCAAGGCCTATAAACAATACCCCACATAACGAAACAGATAAAAAAGTATCAACTATGCATCTAATAATGGGGGAAGGTAAACTCACGTGCACTCTTTGCGATCCATCTTCGGGCGCACCAGCGCCGTAATTATAAGGAGTCGAAGAAGTCGCAATGACCGAAATCGGTCGGACTTCATCATCATCATCAATGGAGGAAGGTCGAAGGTATAAGAACAGCTTGCTTTCTAAAGAGCGTAAAATTCTTCTTACTTCACGCACGAACAAAAGCCAATAATCTCAAGTATCCAAGTATAGGCCGCAGAAAAGATAATCCTAACAGCGAGATTGCAAAACGAAGCGAGGACTGAAAACCAAAAGAAATGAGGACAAACTAACAGTCATGGTTTGACCTCATTTCTCGTAAAAGTAAAAGAAAAGCTTGTCATATTAATGCTCGGAAACCATTTTTCAATTATGCATTTCGGCATTTGCTAACTGCACCAACAAGTCACTAATGCCTAATTGAAAAATGGTTACACAATGAAACGGCATCGTTTATTGGTTCTTCCTTAGTATTTTGTTGTCTATTCTGATTTGTTGCTATACAAATTGAGGAAGGTGCGTTATTGAGACTCATTATTTCTTACGACTTATTCGTTTATGAGAAGTGTGTTGAAAGGCCTGCGAGGGAACGTTTTTTATTCTCTTCCGCCAATTAGTATAATTTCTTCACAATTTAAAACCAATAAGGCGTATTGTGTACAATTATCTGTTTTTTACAACTAATATCGTACCGTAATTGATGAGCACAAAAGAATAATAACAAAAATTCGTAATTGTAGAAATTCTTGCGGCTCCAAAGTCTCAACAGGTGATTTACGTCGAGGCTATTTATGTATTTAAAAAAAAAACATTACGGCAGACAAATTTTATTTGATAATTTGCTAATTAAATGACTTGTATTTATATTTCTAATGGCAATACCACAGCAATAAAAGGTGAGTTTGCCGACTTTTGAGAAATATGCTGGCCTACATCGTATCCTTTATGATACTATTTGTTGTAAATCTATTCCACATTCCTTAATAAACATTCCTGTAGCGACCTCGTCAGATTATCAAAAAATAAACTAAGGTCAAGGAGCACCAAAAATACCTTACTGTTATAAAGACTGCACTATGTCAAAGTGCGAGCTGGTTCTACTCACTTGATCGATGTGTCAATTGCGAGCATGACTATGCATTCTGATGGGACGGTCTTTTGAAATCTTTTGTAGTGTTTATTAATCATAATGCTACGTATGTGGGGGTCAATAAAGCTTTACTAATAAGACAGTACTGGTGCGGTCGAATAAACGTTATTGAAAGTGGATCGATGATGTAACTTGACAATGACAATTAAGAATAATGGTAACTACCCACTTTTTAACGACAGATTTGGTGTAATGGTTGAGAAGTTGGCTATTACACTAGAGGTCGCATATTCGATTCCCGCACGGTAAAATCTTTGTGTGCAAGGACATGTCTGTTTCTATCGGGCTGGGTGTTTCTATGTAAAAACGTACCTGTGTATTTCTTAGGCACCGACCAGAACAAAGCTTAGTTTGGGGCTAGATGGCGTTGTGTGAATAATTTTACCCTTTAATTAGTGGTTAGTTACAATTTTCTTCAAGTGCAGTCTTAGCATGATTGCAAATTTCTAAAATTCTAAAATTTCTGTATAAGTAAAATGAGTCATAAATATATGTCGTTTATGGTTTCATACACTTCCTGGTCAGTTTCAAGCCATGAATATTAATGCAGTTCGTTCTTTGTGCTGCTCTTGTTAGGACATCTTACAAAAGACTACATAAGTTCATACAATCTCGTGCGGTGAAAGGATTAGCCAATCAGCGTGAAGAGACTCGTAAACTTCGATGAATTGGATACTACTGCATATTTTATAGTATATCGATTATAGCACTTAAAGTTACTTTCTAAGGAGTAACATCTTTTTGCAAATTGAACCAGCTTTAATATTTATAATGTAAAAAAGCGCACATTATTACGACTTTTTAAAGAGCTGTGGTAGGTAGGTAATTGGTGATTGGAATAATTGGTATATCTACATCGCTTCACATATTATGTGAAGTCGTGGGTTCAAATCTTAGCATGCACATGTGGGTTTTTCTATCTAACAGAGGCTTTGCAGTTGTGTAAATTTATAATATTAGTATGTACTTATAGATTTCAATCAATCGGTAATGAAAAGTCTGTTCTTAAGCGTTTGCCATTTGGTAACTATCCGGTTATAACATTTTACATTCCCTTCAATTTAAGCTCCTTGCCACATAACAATAAAATATTACGAGCGATTGATAGTTCCAGCATTAGTGTTGTAATCGATACATAGGCTATTGATAAAGAGCTGGTTCTTAATTATTTTGAAACTTGGAAGCTGTAACAGACGATATATCGTTTCGTCAGAGTTCTGGAGCCATTGTTGTTAACAGAGCAGCAAGAATTTGTGACTGCCGAGTGTGGAATAATACCAATTAATTTTGCATCTTCTACATTCACTTCCTTGTTTGTCTTATTGGACGGAATAATCACAATGTAGAAATATTTACAGTAAAACAAGGTCCATACAAATAAAAGAAACATCTAAGCTAAGTCTCCATAATTGTAAACGATATTGACACTAGAAAATACCAACTTTATATTAATAATAAATAAGTACCCTCTTTAATTGCTACGAGAATACAGTTAATTTTAAATTCTCTAAAGAGTCTATGCTGCCTTTTTCTCAATCCAGAATTATTATTTTTTTATTTCGGTCGACATTAATTTTTTGCAACTTTTTAAATACCTACCTAATTTCTATTTTTACTCCCGACTCGTAGTCACACCAGATTGTCACACCAGTATGACAAACAAAAATCTTTTCCTTGTGACTATTTAGTCATATGATGTTATTACCAAATTATCTTTATCTTTAGTACTAGCATGTTTAATATCTGAATAGTTAAATTACTGTTATTTCGTCTAAGAGACGGTAGCCGCCAGCTTATATCCGATATCAATATTTAAACACGCCCACACTCACTAATGCTATAATATAATAATATTACATACGTGTTCAACATTCAGTATTAGCTTTCATTTCCCATTTGTACGTAAAATAAATAACTCTATCATTACAAGAACTCAACAACTAAATGGCTTGGATATAGTAGAAAGAGTGCGTTACACTCAAAATATCTTTGTCTGCACTATGAAACGGGTCGAGATACAAATGGCGCACACATATAATTACAAGCTGCGCACGGTGCGATTGTATGAAGATAACGGACTTTTACAGGGCTTACTACCGCACTCAGAGACGTCATTTTACTTTAATGTCAATTATAGCAAAACCTACGGTACCATCATAAAAATAATGACTATTATTCAATGAGAAAATTAGTAAATCAGAGATTAGCGTTAATTGGCGTCTCTGAGTGCGGCAGATAGACTTACGCCCTGTTGCAGAAAGATTTAATGCTTCATTAAATCTAATGCTGTCACTTTTCGTTGTCATGAAATAAAAAGGGACAGCAATAGCTTTAATGAAACATTAACTTTAATGGACGTTTCTGCAACTGAGTGTTTGTCTCATAAAATAGGTACAATAAATGCAATTCCGAGTAAATCCTTAGCTGACAAAAGTTATAAAGAGCAGTCCCCACGTGCATCTTAACAATGTTAGTACAACTCCCTAGAGCTTGAGATATTTTAGAGACAGTCGCCTCTGATGAAATTGACAAAACAAAACAAATGTTTGCAAAAATGTAAATGTTTAAGCGTCAGAGCTCAAAAGAGCGGCAAGTCAGAAAGATACTTATAAGTAGAGGTATTTATCACACAAAGGTATTATAGTGTTAAGTATGGCACTAATAGGTATGTGCCTTCTATGTCTGGACATGTTCAGACATTTCGGGCTGCCGTAAAGAATTGCATAAGGCCTCTCGATACGCCGGTACCTACTCGTATCTCGGAGGAAGTTGTGAAACAATCTTTTACTTTGGTATTTTTAGTGTTCCGTACCGAAATTGAGATGACGAAACATATTTTATATCTACGTGTTGGTGGTCTTGTTGTGGGTAATTGTAGTTCCATGTGGATATACGATTGTGGAGTAGTTTATTATTTACATACAGCCTACACAGAATTAAATCAGGTGTGATATTTTCAAAGACCTATACCATATACTTACAGCTAAAATAATTAAGTATCAAAATCCGGTTTTTGCCACATAATTATCTTATTAGGACATTGACTAACATTCTAAAAAAACTAGCATAACATTATTTGTTTCAAACATGGTAATAAATAAAACAAAAAAAGAATAACCTTATTCGATTAAGTTATGCGTTCATATATACAATCGGCGATTCATGGTTATGTACATATATAACTTCGATATAAATAAAGAAGATTATTTATATTTCTAATAATATTGGATTTGTATATAAATTAAAGCAAATTTTTAATGTTGATAGATTATATCTAAGCAATTACTTTTGGAAATGGCAATCGATAACTTAAACTGTAATTAAAGCTAAACATTACCCATTTTATGGTTTCAAAAGTTCGTCCTTACACCATAAAGACGATAACGCTTTGATGTGTCTCGCATTACTGATGGGCCCATTTTATGCAAAGTTTACGCATATACATGTTTTATTGCTTTTGATTTCCATTTTACAGATATAATAAAATTAAGTATAAGGTTTTCTCTTTTTTGCGTTAAAAATAAAACAAAAAGTGCTCTATCCATATTATATCTACTTATTTAGTTTCAATGTCTTCTAATATAGCTTTAACACTAACTATCTGTATCAAACTATGATTGATTTTAATATTAGAAGATATTATTCCAATAATTCCACTTTCCTTTGATATCAATGACATAACGGAACACTTGTTACTCAACTCCGACTTGCACTTGAACATTTCATATTGCAAGTGCAGAGACGTCTAAATTAGTGCAACATTGTTTTGTAACTACCGCTCAAGAATAATGATTGTGCATCTGCATAATTGCATTGCCTCGATTGTACATCTAATGTAAATGTTACAAATGAAATTATTGGATGGTCTCCGAGATAAGTCGAATCTTGTTTTTATGAAAAGAATTGTACACATATTATTGCGAAACCAATGTTATATGAGATGGTTGCACTTCACAGATGCCTGAATGATTTCGATTCTTGAATCGAGATACTCTCAAGTGAATTTAAAATGGTAAAGTTTCTGTTGTAGGTGATCACATTTCGTTCGCTTGAGTCAACATCCGTGTGGTCTATATTACGTTTTATGGTAATTTTACAATCTTATTGCGCGGGCAGTTTATTTTAATGATGACATTTTTTGTTATTGAAAATGTTGATTAAAAAACAATGCCCCTTTAGTAGTAAAATTATTAAACTTTTGATGTTTATTAATTCAAACTAAATTTTCTTTATATCATAATTCATCGTAATACTAAGTCTTATTTTGAGAATAAGTCGATCAAAAACACAATCGATTTAGAGTTGATATATTTTACTCAATATTAGATTTTGAAAATCTACTTATACCCAATTTTATAAAATTATAATATAAAACATATTATTCAAGCGATTGATCGAGATAAATGGCAAAATAAAACAACCTTAATAAGTTCTACAAAACATACACGTTTAATGTTATCATTGACGCTGTTGAAAACAGTTCATATTAATCCACTTAACCTTATTAAATCACTCAGAACCACTCAGAACAGATTATAGAAAACGAAACCTTCAAATATCTTTATGAACATTGAAGATCGATTTTCCTAATTAACGTCCAACAAGGCGGCAACACTCTGGAATATTTCAGTATTACGCTTTGAACTGATTGGTCGGGGTTCCCCCTAAAATCAAAGAGGATTAGGACATATAGCGTCGCTTGAATGCCTTCTGCAGCGTATAATTACCTGTGATATTTACACTGTATTGCTTTGAGATATTCTCTGTTGAAGTCCTACTTCAATACGCGACCCAGATTTAATTGTTCCTCCACGATTTAACTATACCTAACGTTACAAACACCTATCTCAGATTTAAATATAATAAACAATGAATTCAAATATATGAACATTTTTGAATTCTTCAAGGTTAAGAAGATATTACTATTTCCCTACTAATTAATACGTTCAAAATGTTAAGCCTAAGTTGCAGTCATTTAAAGAAAACGTGCCCTCGAACTCTTCGTATGTCTTTCTAATATAATAAGCAAACTAGAACTTTAATTGCCGGCTGGGACATGACGTGTCGGATTTTTCGAACACAGCCCGGGTGATCACCAAACTTTGGCAGGCGTGGTGAGCCAGTAGTACCCATTATTGTGACGGTAACTCGATTCCAATGTTAAAATTTGCCCTGCAGTGGGACATAATTATCAGCTGCCACTGTATACCGATATGTCTGAAGTAAACGAAGGCTATGAACTGTTAAGTGATGAGTCAAAGTAAACACGTATTACGCAACATTTTACTCACGATATCAAGTGCTCGTACAAAAAATATGCGCGAAAGCTAATGTCAAAGTCAGTTACGTGGATTACCTGCCGACGCATCTTCGATTTCATTCACTCGTAACAGAATGAAATGATTACATTGCGTCATTTCCAAACTCTTATCACAGTCGGACCATAAACGTAATTTCTTTAACCGTTTTCGTGTCGAACTTGAATCGTACAATTACATATATTTTTGTGCCGGGTATTTCACCATTAGGTAACGACTTACAGACATTATAATCTTATGCTTTTTCTATATTGAGGGCTAACGGTTTTACACGTGAGAGTACGTGTCCGGGTACCGATGGTTTATAACTTAATAATAATCATTTAAACCCGACGGTGCACTCTGCGCTTTGCAACGAGCGTCATGGGAAGTATTAGTATGCACGGCAAACTTTAGCCTCGTCGACCTTCCTCGGTTAGTTTGAGACAACTGAGTATACTAAGAACCCTCCTATAATCTTATAGTAAGGTGGAAACAATTTTGCCGGGATAAAAGCACCACGGATTTAGGTCAGAGAAAGGAGTTTCGTCTGGCCTTTTTTTCTGTTATACATTATTCTTCATTCTTACACCAAAAGTGGACCAATGACAGGCGTAAGTACACAAAATATTTTATTAAGTAACCAGCTCTACTTATCCTAATTCCTACTATATTAGTATTCTACCTTGATCTTGTAATCTTTCCATCTTTCCTTACAAAGATATAAGCTACCACTTGCGATAATGACAGAAGGAACACCATTATTAAGCCATTAGAATTATCTACTAATGGTGATACCTTAGATATTACTAGTGATACTTAGCGAATGCAGCTTTGAAAAAAACTATACTGCTGACCAGAAAGTAGGAATCAAAATTATGACCCGTGAAATCAAACCACAGATACGGTCAAGTACAATTATATATAATTATATCACAATGACCGTAAACATCAAAGATGATTTGTATTTTAAGTTTTTTTGAGTATGGGGAAATGATTGTAGTAATGCTGTTAGTTAGTACTGCACACGGCAGTATTAATAAGTAAAAGTAATTCATGAGAGCTTAATAAGCAATCATTCATGTACGTTCTTGAAATATAATAGCCCGCCGAAGACTACCATATAATATTTTTCACTGTTTTGTGTTCTTTTAGCGGCACCGATGTTTTGTTCAGAAACTAATTGCCTTCTGCTTTGTAACAAATGAACTTCTTCAATTTGTATCATTACAAAATGTTTCTTTAAATGATCGTCCTAACAAATGCCATGAAGTAATAAGTTCTCAAGCTAACCATTAACACAGTAGCAATGTACGTAAGAGGATCTTTGTGGTGACTTTTGAACTATTCGATGTCATAACTCATGAACCAAGACATTTGTTCAAGGTCCATCCTAATTTCTATCCTCGAGAATTTTTGCGACCAATTATAACTATTTGCACAAGCTTCTTACTCGCTTTTTCTGTTACCTTCATCATCATCATCATCAAAAGGCAACGCGTACCTGAAGCAAGCATTGTTTACTGAGACTAAGCGCTTGTATGAATAAAAGAAACAAAGATGAAACATTAGTCCATATAACTACGATCAGTATACATATATTTTATGGTGGAATGTTAGGTTTCCTATACATTTACTGAGATGTTATTGTGTACATAGCGTCCGTTTTTTGTACACATTTGTTATCAATATATTAGATTTTCTAGTTACATGATTTCGAAAAATGTTGAAATATGACCTCAGAAAAACGGTAAATGTTCAATTAAATTACGTAGGCGTCAATGTATGTTACGTTTCGCGTTTTGGCTATAATGACCACTTTACTTTATTGATACAATTGGTCAAGTAAGTTCTGCTGTTTTAGCGGACAGTTCATTTTTCCAGAAAAACAATTTCAATTTAGGGTGAAATCATTTATTGTTACATTACCTTACATTTGTTAATATAATTTTCCATTACGTCGACAACTTTATCGGGCCTGTAATCAAAATCGTTTCAAATCTGAAACGATCATTTTCAGACAATCATTTCGTAGAAAATAACGAAGGCAGTATATTGTATATGTATAATTTAGTAAAGGGTGTCTCAGAATGTTTTTCGTTTTTAGATGTTAAATAAAAAACAAAATATCAAAATAATCTCGTTTTATTTAATGTTAAATTCAAGAGTAATTCTTGAAGTTTATTTATGAAAAACAATCGTTTGCAAATGCGCACCATTCATTTGTTTACACTCATTTAATGACTAGCTGTCGAGCATCGCTCTTGGAATAGAGTTGATCTCTTCTGTGATTCTTTGCTAGAAAACATTCAGGTTGGGTGGAAATTGATTGCAAACTTTGCTTTTTAGGTAGCCCCATAAGAAGAAATCAGTAGGCGTTAAATCAGGGCTCCTCGGTGGCCAATTGATGTCTCGTCGGCGACTTATCACTCTTCCAGGGAATAAATCGTGAAGACCAGCTAATGAGTCATTTGTAACATGAGAAGTGGCTCCATCTTGATGGAAAAAGGTGTTGCGGTGTAGCTCTTCTAGTTTTGCATTTCTGTTGCCAAAAATGTCCGGCCCATATGGCAATATCGGTCAGAATTAACAAAAACGAAAAACATTCTGAAACACCCTTTACTTGTAAATTGTATTTTCTTTATCCGAGCGTTTTTCGAACTGTACTAGAAGTGTACCTTCGCTTAAGCAAGTCCCGTTATTACATTGGAGTGACTGACATCTGACCATCGTAACCCTTGACAGGGGAACTAGAATTATTCGAGCATGGCAACCCAGCAATTCGACGCCAGGTTTCCTTACGATGCTCGGTCATACACACAAGTGACTGGTGGTAAATACGCACATAAAAAAATCCATAGGTGCGCGCCGAAATAATAACCATCGATTTTAATTATTATAATTATGTATATTATATTATTTAATATACATATTTAAAACCACTCGGCAACTACAGCCATGTATACCTACTTATATCTATAGAACACTTTCAGAAAACAAATTGGTTTTAAAATATTGAAATAACTTTTGCCGTCTATTCAAAGGTATAATGTAAGGGGGAACCCAAAATCAATTTCCATGAAAATACGGGAGGATAATGGATGAGAACGCTTTGGCCCATTTTTACATCTTATCTGCATTATTGGATACTACTTATCTATACATATAAATGAGCTTGACCTGCCTGAAAGATCAACTCACATTCAAGCGAATTTGAACCATATCGTATTTGCAAAAGATCCAATTTTTATACATATTTCTGGATTAGACCTAAATTACGTATTAATGCTTGCGACTCGGTTGCGCAGTGGCTATAAGGTTCATTCGGGTTCGATCACCAGGTAGTTATATTAATATTGTTTCACTTCAGTTTACGGAACGACTGCAGCCTATTCCATTGAGGATATAATAAATAAATAATAAATATCTCTCTGGACATCAGTCACACAGCGCCATCTAGCCCCAAACTAAGCAATAGCTTGTACTATGGGTGCCAGACAACGGATAAACATTACTTATATACCTTTTTTTTTGTAAATACATACCTACATATTATACATAGAAACACCCAGACCGATACAAACAGACATGTTCATGCACACAAATGTTTGTACCGTGCGGGGATCGAACCCGCGACCTCTGATGTAATAGCCGACTTCTCGACCATTACACCAAATGGCTCGTTGACTGCGGCATACATCTTTAAACTTTTAATTTCTATATAGTCACAAAACAGCCGAAGCTAATGCGGCAGATTTCACCTGTAGCTGCCCATTCAGACTTTGAAAAAGCCCTACCGCCAACCAGACCGAAAGCGACCCAGCGTGCACCGGTCCACTGTTCCACGGTGGCGGTCTTTCACTCAGTTGCAGAAACGTCCATTAAAGTTAATGTTTCATTAAAGCTATTGCTGTCACTTTTTATTTCATGACAACGAAAAGTGACAGCATTAGATTTAATGAAGCATTAACTTTAATGGAGCTTTCTGCAACAGGGTGTTTACCGTGCAATCTAAATTTTAAAGAAGTTTAACTCCCCAGTGCTCAATCTACTTATTTTGAAGTCAGATGACTGTGTGCGAAGTCTTTTAATATTTTACAAAATATCCCCTGGATGCAGATACGTTGACTGACAGGACAACTCCAACGGTGTACTACTACTAATACTTATATCAAAGTTTTTAACGATGATGATGAAGTTCGTAGTAAGTGTAACCAAAAGTACCTAAATAAGACAATAATAAAATTGATATTACTTTTTAATCCCTAAGATTTATAATCTATTACATTTGTACGTGCTTGTCAATAACCAACATTGATGACTTGCGTTGATGTGGGAGTGTGAAAATCAGTAAATATAAGCTCTTATCGTCAAGAAAAACTTAAGCCTTCTTATTACAAAAAAGTACGCTAGAACAGGTTTAAACCTGTTTTAGTAAGTGCAGGTACTAAAGCTGAACTATATTTTCAAATTCAAAAGAAAATCTAAATCATTAATTCGTTCAGTGCGTTTCATTTAACAAGACTTTGTTTTGTTAGGATGTTTTAAAATCTTTAAATAAATAAGATATGTAGTAATAACAATATTTCTTTCTTAATTATTGTGAGAAAAAGTAACATACCTATATTTTTTATTTTCTGTTCACAAATTAAGTTATTCTTTTCAAAAATTATCTTTCTACACGTATAACGGAGCGAAATTTTCAGTGTCATCGTTTTGACTTTGATCATCAAAAGTCTAACCATCTAAAGATGGTTAGACCATTGCTAAACTAGGGGCCTCGGCGGTCTAACTTTAGACCATGGATAGTTCTCGATCTAGCGTAAAACTTCGTTTTGTAATAGCGTTTAACATTTTAAATCTACTTTTTGTAATAAGAGGGAAGTTGTTTTGCAGGACGCTGTTGTTACAAGTTTAAATTACTAATTAGAAGGAGCACATGTTAAATCCATTGTCTTCGTGAAGACTCCTCTCACAAATGGAAGTTCTCAGACGCTCCGCTCGTAAACCTAATGTGGCCATGCAGTTAAAAATCTTACCGTTTCGGTAATTTATTAATTCTTTTATCTCTGTATTATTTAGTTAAAGCGAATTATATTAGAATGATTACATATGTTTGTTGGTTTTTCTTTTAGGAAATATTTAAGTGTACATCAAAAAAATACTGAATACATCAAAATATCTGATGGCACATCAAAGGTTAGGTTAGGTTAGCAATTCAGTAATTTTTTCTGCACAATCAGTATTTTTTGATGAGCAGTTAAATACAACCCTTTTCTTTTTTGCTCTGAGCGTTTTGTCCCGAAGAAGTCAGAGTACGCTTGCATCTTGATCTAGGATTAGGCAAGCCTAGGAATTACATTTGAGCGACTAGTGTCACTTTAATTATAATAACTTTAATCTTTAATTGTAGTCACTACCCGCGGTTGAATAAAGTGTAAATCAATCTGTATTAAGAAAACTATTTTATTAAAAGAAGCAGTGAACCAGTCGCGTTGATTGATCTCATTATTTAAATTAATAAAAAAAAACACATTTTTGAACTAATATGCTTTTAATAAAAACAACTTTAACCCTTAGCTTTACACAAAAAAAAGTAAATTAAAACTATACAAAATGTTTACCTCTAGAATAAATAGGACATTAGAAATTTTTGTTTGTGTTTTTCTGGCAACACTTTCCGACGAATTCAATTAGTGTTGATCAATTACTGTTCTGTGTACCATAGCCACAGTTCCGCGCCGCTACGGATTAAACACGTGACGCTGAGACGAACGAAAATAGGAATACGGGTTTTTACGTTCCCTTTATAGCCCTGCCTACTTTAAGGCATGGCGACGTCGCCGGCTACCGTATACAAGCAGTTATTATTGAAATGTATGGGACCTACCTCACTTAGCAACAGTTTGGAAACGTTGTAAATTTTGACATTGTCATACTATGAGCCCAGCCTCACGTCGCCGACTACTAGACAAGATGACATCGGTTAGATAATATGGAAAATATCAAAATTGACATCGTTGCCAAACCGTCGGCAAGTGAGTGAGGTCTCATACATTTCAATGGATGCGGTAGCCAGCGACGTCGCCCTAATGACGCAGGGCTCTTATACTCTATACTAATTGATGTTAAGGCTGAAATTGCCTTGTGCCGCTTCTTCTACCAGTTCTACCAGTAGTAGGGGTGCGGCTTAATCCGCAATCAAAATATATCGAAGACGAGACCAACGAAGCAGATAACGTTAGCTCCGCATCTTATAAGTCAGCCAGCCGCACCGACAGGAGTTGACGTTGAACCGCCTCGAGCTACGTTAAAGACTTTAAAATAAGATACCACCGTCAAACACATCACAATATTTACTAAGATCTGTCTTATACGCCACGCTGTAAGTACGTTAAGATATTGAAGAGATTCTGACAGGACCGAGTAAATGTCTTAAATTCTTAAGAACCGTTTATGTTCTTGATTACAATTTTATTCCACTTATTCTATTCAGTCAGTATACCTTCGATATTAGTTTTATAAATATAAAAAAGTGAAATCCTAAAAAATTATTTAAAATAAAATTGCATGTGATCGACTTATACTCTTTAATATTTTTATTAAATAATTTTTCATTAATATAATATCTCAAATAATGTAAGCATTTATTTCAAATAGCTTTTGAGAAATTAAAAACACCATCCAGCTAACCGTTTGTCTTTTTAAAATCCGTCTGCCTTACCTCGCTAACAGACTTTTAAATTCACACTTTACTATTTTACTTATAAAAATATCTATAGAAGGAAGATTGAAAGGCGACGAAGGGGTAAAAAGAAAAATCCTCATTCTAAAGTAGAATCTGTAATGATCCGAACTTTTTCTTAACGGAGTTGATTTTCGTAATCCAGCGTTGAAACTTCCAATCCGTTTTTTACTTCGGTACATCTGTTGATTTCCTTGTGTATATACATATAATTATGATGCTTTCTAATCAGGTGTCCCTTTATTAAATAGGCCGCAGTTTCCACTCAACATCTGGGTGGGCTGCATGTCTTTTTGTCACGTTAAGTGAAATAATGAAACATATTTTAAAAATAAAACAAATAAAAACAACAACTGTTCAAAAATATCGCCAAATGAAATATAGCATTACTCAACGTAAAAAATTCTTACCTCTTATAAAATCAGCCACAAGATTTCGGTAACTTTATCTAGATTAGAAAATAAGATATCTTTACTTTTTTAATGGTTACCCTGCTTAATGATATTATATTTACACCTTAACATTATCTCTTTATCCTGTTTCCCAAAATGCAATAAAACCATTATCGTGATATCTGATAGTCAAATCTATTAGTAAGTTTATTTTTGAACCTCACAAATTTCTCTATTTCCCTGCTCTTCAAGCCAGTCACGGTTCGGTTGCTGTCAATAATCAATACCGGCTCTGCCTTTTCCTTTTTATTAACATCCATTTTCCCGTTAAGTTTGCTAACGAAATAAATCGAAGGTATATTTATGGGGGAAAGTTCACCGCTTCCATCTTCTGGAAATACCACGTAGATAACCAAAGATTTAGTTCCATCTTCACCACTTATTTTTACGTTTGGTGGTGCTGTGGCCAGTAAAATTTTGTAATTATCGAACGGTTGCTTCAGTATAGGTAAGTTTATGAAGTTTAAACTTTCGCCCGTCTCTATGTCATTGTTATCTTCTGGTTCGCTAGAATTCTTCACAGGGAACACCACTTTTGCCACTTGGTTTGTGCACCCTGTCCCTAATTCTGGCGGGTTCGGATAGTATGATTTTGATATAAATTGCCTTTTTAGTTTCGCTTCTAAGTTTAATGTCTGTGGTATTTTCGCAAAAAGAACACCAAAAGGCTTTGGCTTTACTTCTTCTTTAACATTCAGTGGATTGAACTTCACACTAAATCCATTATTTATCGGAAGAGTTTGCACCATCACCACCGAACATATTGCAGCTCCAATTATCTAAAACAAGGCACTTCGTTAATATACAAAACTTGCAAAATTGTGCTTAACAAAATTAGGTCACTCACTCGCTCCATATTATTTAAACTAGCTCGTGCAAAAGTCACTTCTGCACTGGTGACCGCTCACTGCGCAATCGATCGAATTATGTCATCACTCTGGCTTATTGGCATTGTTTTCAAAAACAAAACTCTATCCGAGGATGTTTAGCCGGACACTATCTTCGGTCTTTCCTTGTTTAACTATAAATGAATACAATACACGACATCGAGTCGACTGTGTTTCCGTTCATCTATGATTTATCTTTTGAAGTTAGTCCGTGGAACTTATTAATTAGACCTTTATCTAGTGATTGACAACTACCATGCAGTATTGAAGCCAACGATATTAATCTTGAGCTCAAGTTGGATAAGGGTAAGGTAGGTACATTCTTCCTTCATTCAAAACTTCAAGATAATAAATCACTCTTGTAAGCCAATAAAAATGTCGTCACCGGCACCACGTTGCATATTTCCGAGGTGAACTAAGTTAGGGATATTGGTCCGTACATAAATCTTAGCGTTTTAAGGATGAAGGATTAATAGCTGCTAGCTATTTAAGTCTCCCGTCGATGGAGCCACTGACGCGTTCTGAATACCGAAGGAAGCCTTGTTCCGCGGTTCCTTTAGTAGCGATGTGCCAAATTTTCACATTTATTGTGCAATTACATCAATACCAGCATAACTTAAAGATTTTTCTTCAAATGTGTAATAAAAATTAAAAAAATAAAATTTTATCATAGCCAGTAATAATACTTCATGCATACAATCAATATCCTTAAATGGAATCCTTCTGATAATATTGACAAGAAATTCACCTAAATATTTGAAAGCCAAATTATTTGCTCATTTAAAATTTTGTATTTAATGGTCCAATTAAACATTACTTTCGGTGCTGACTGACTGAAAGCTTGGAACAAATTTTTTATATAATCAATGTCAATCATAACGTAAATAAACAGACAGAGATAGAAAAAACTAAGAAGTTATTCTTGCGTACTAAAATATTGATTGCAATTATTATTAACAGTGGTAGGTACACAAGATTTCTCTAGTCGTCAACCTATTGAGTTTGAGACTTCTTCATTTATGAACATTTAACGCAAAAGAGGGGTAACCCACGGGTTGCTGTTACGGGAAAACTTTTTAGGGGGGAAAGAGTTGGCTTATTACGTGTTCTCACCCTTCCTCTGACGGACTCAGAACAGAACCTCATTGAACCAAATATATGTATATTTTGTCCAACAGAATTACCTTTTACGCCTTTGATTTACGCCACCGTGACTCCATTGTATAAAAAACTAGCCTTCCGCCAGCGGTTTACCCGCGCGTAATTTCTTTTTTCAAATATCCCCCCACATTTCTCATATGTTCATCGGGGATAGTGTAGCTTTCCAACAGTGAAAGAATTATTCAAATCGGCTCAATAGTTTCGGAGCCTATTCAATATAAACAAACAAACAATCAAATCTTTCCTCTTTATGATATTAGTATAGATAAAAATAATAAAGGTAGAATTAAAAGACGGCTCGAAGAAGTCTTACCGCGGGTCACACCACTCGTAAAAGGGTAAATTCGGGGCATATCGTTTATAAATTCAACAGACATCACTGACGTTTCAATCCGTCCGGCTGAAATACGCGGAGGATTTAGGATATTCGCAGCACACATTTTATTGGCCATTCATGTGTCGCGAAACGGCGAAGGCGGCGCGAATGTTTATTTTTGGCGTGTGATTTAGTGTGTCTCAAATATACTACCAATGTTCTACAGATTGTATAACTAGGCTGAGACACTCCTACTTTATTTACAGCCAGTCTCACGATTTACTAGACGACCCTTATGTCTGTGGAGAATTAGATTCGGACCAATTTTCCATTGGTTCGATGAATCAACTCCACTATTTTTATTATCTGTAGATTATGTTAGTTTAGTACGGTTGGCTAACCTGCAACAGCCAATCAGAACTGACCCGGCATTATTCGCGGCGACTAATCGTACCTGCATAGAAATTATTAATTTAGATATTTATGTGTAGAATTGTTTTACAAATTATAAGACCTTCTCCTATTGTCTTCGGTTGTTTCAATGTCCTGTGCCGAGTGAAATGCATCATCGACATCAAAGTCCCCAAAAGTCTAAGTGCGACACTGCCCTTATCTCAAACTCTCACCTTTGTACTTATATTGAAAAAGGCATGTGACGATGAAGTTGTTACGCTCTTAAAGAGCGATGCCTCCTGGTTAACTCGTCCTCAATGGATACACCGCAGTGACCACTTACCATTCCGAAAGCACCATGCCTGCCTTAAGGTGGTCAATAGCTACAAGGCGGGTACCGGCTTTTCTGTTCGAGTGTAAAGGGGAAGCCGAGGAAGTTTAGTGGAAAATTACACGCTTTTAGTTTCGAGCACATACGGCTGCAAATCTAGATTATAGAGATTATAGAGGCCGTCGTTATAGTGCATAAAAGTGGTCTCTTCTACAAACATTTATATACCTAACAGAACTTAAGAAATAATAAAAATCCTATTAATGTAAATAAATGACTCTGCTGTTTATTATTCAAATACATACTTGCCGTCCTATATTATTGCCTGTGTCACAGCAAGGTGTACGCAAAGTTACGTCTATGTCGTAAAGTTATGGGAAGCGTCAGATGAGATTTGGGAAGATAAATGACTCATAAAAAGGCAGTTATATAGCTTTATCTCCTTCAGGTTAAGAAAGTATCTCGTTTATGTTTCAACATATTTTTTAGGGCTCCGGTTAATTTCTTTTCTTGGAAAGTGATGTTGCTTTATCATTTTACTTATTAGATGTAAGGGGGGCTTACTTACCCGTGAGCAGTCTTAATTCAGCTGACATTTTCTTGCTACAATTACCATATCTATTTTAAACATTGGAAGTAACGTTGTCCTGTATATACAAAGTAACATCCTACAACATTATCACACCGCACTTTAGAAAGAAAGTCTGATAAAAGAATGACTTTAGATATTCCTATTTCAAATAGGTATGATGCTTATGAAAAAAATTTGTGTACTCGAACAATATAATTCTTTTATTTGCCTATTCTATTCGTTTTATTTGCCTTTTCTATAGGTATATATACAGTGCAACCTCGATATAACGACTCGGAAGTAAACAAGTAAATATTGGTTATATCGAGTAATTCGTTAGAGAGAGGTTTGTTATATTGAGGTTGATCTAAAAATCGTTATAAAGAGGTAAAAGTTTATTAACCTCAACATCACGTACTTGTCTTGTTATAGCAAACAACTTCTACTTTAACACATTTTTACAAAATTTCTTTATGTATTTTCATTTAAAAACATTTAAGTAGGTAGATACGAGTAGCATATTCTTTTTCTTTTGATTAATAATAAAAATCAAATGCAGTATAATCCGTAAATGTAGGCACTAGGTAGGTAGGTATGATTATAGAAAAGTTATATTATAGAGGTTTTAAGTTGACAAAACTCGTTATTTAGAGGGATTTACATTTTGTTTGATAGTTCAAAATTCGTTATAAAATGGTTGTTCGTAAAAAAAGTTCGTAATGGCAAGGTATATTTTACATGTCTCTTATAATCCGATGGGATTATTAAACATTCGTTAAATCTAGGAATTAGATAAATAGGTTCATTTTATTGAGGTTGCACTGTATTAAAAAAACTGACAGATTAGTTTATTACAAAAACATTTACTCCTTCTTTGCTCCTTCTATAATGTATTACCTCGTCCAGTATCGTCTTACCTGTATCAACACTGCTGACGTTTATTCCAGCCTGATATTGTCTTTATAACGTTATCTGACCCGGTTGTAAGTATGGGGGTTTTGAATGGGCGTCAACAAAGTATTGTTTTTTTTACTTTTTGGACTTTTGCCAAAAGCCACAGTCAAAACGTCTCTGGAGTGGTGGATATGGTGATGAAAATCTGATCGTTCCCTTGACTTGAAAAAAAAATCGTTCGAAAATTATATAAGATTTGCGATTTTGTTCAATCCGACTTCAAACACAGCTCCTAATACAATACAGATAAGACAAATAAAATCTTCGAGACTAAAAAGCTTTTCATAGGCTGTCATAAAGTATAAACCGTAATGAGGGTTAGCGTCCATAGTAAAGGAAAGCAATTGATTGCAGGCATCATAAAAATATCAAGAAACATAACAAACCCACAAACATTTTATTTGAGAAGCGAAGTCGAAATATATGATAACGACACAAACGGACACTTTGGAAAACATTTTGACATATTATAAATCAAAATATAAGCACATATTTTTTCTTCCTTTCCCTTTCATAGACAACGTGTATCCTCTTTACCTAGACCAAACAACATTCATCATCATCATCCCAGCGTTATCCCAATTGCGCCCTTTCAGGGCCCTGGGTCCGCTTTCCTGCTCTTACTACTTCACTTCGGACGGTCTTGTGCTTCCCCTATGGTGAGCCCATTGACACGCATGTCATGTCATCTGCCAAGACGCCAAGCCAACACTTTTCCTCTTCTACTGGGGCCAGACAGAGGCGGCATAGCTAAACATTTGTTTCCTACGTAGTTAGCCGGTTTCCATAAAACGTGCCCGTACCACCGTAGGCGACCCTCTTGCAGTTTATCATCTATATTAGGGACAAGAAGGCTACCGCGAATGCGGGAGTTTCTAATGCGGTCTTTACGCGTAACTCCGCACATCCAGCGCAGCATATTCATCTCAGTGACTCACAGTTCTTGCTTGTGTCGCTCAAGTACCACGTTTCACAGCCATATAAAAGGATGAGCTGACAACGCGTCCTATTTTTGGCATAAAAAATCCTTTCGTCGGCTTTGTTTAAAAAATGAGTGTTATATACTCGTATAAGATTCTTATTTACAGTAATCAGATTCCCTTAGAAAACAACGGAGGTGAATGTTATCGTTTATTGAGTGCTGCGCCCTCTCTGTACAAACACGTTGCGTTTACTCTGCCCGACCGCGGCGCGCTCGCGTTCAAAGTTGTTTCAACATGTACCCGTTGACAACCCCTTGTAAGACGTTGAGCACGCGAGAAGTGTTCAACATTCAATGTTGACCTTATCAGTCCCAGTAATATCTGTTAGCTATTTTACCGCTCGGGTCTTTGTCGCACTTTTGATACAAAAGCAAAGTATGAGTGCACTTTCGGTGAAAGACCTGAATGACGTTATAATTGCAATTGGGACCTCACGATACTTCCGACACGGCCAGGTTGAGCACCCCGTGGTTTAGTGGGTTAAGCACGCCCCTCATTTTCTAGGCGGTGTGGGAGTCCCACCCACCACTCTTAGCCCCCGACAGAGAGTGAAGTTGACTAATGCAAAATGCAATGCTGAGTAAAAAAGAGGTACACTAGCTGGACTTTTAAAACGACCTTTATAACTTAAGAATCCGCTAGGCTTCCAAAGGCCAAAAGATTCCAAAGGGTTCCAAAGGGGGTTTCGTTTCTGCACGACTCATGACAATATGGTGGTGACTATTTTCCTCGATGTCATAAGATTTATGTCATACTAGATACTGATGTAACACACATTTTAACTACTGATCAGACCTGTACAGTGTGATGTTAAATCATGTTATTTCAACGATGAGGCAACAGAATCGCTCAAATGTTATAAATTACCAAGAACATTGTGGTAATGTGGTTTATTCGCTCATTATTGCTTAATTCTCCTTGTATTCCTTAATTTCGTTTATACGTTTTCCGCCAGTGTTCATAATGGACTAGAAGATGGATTTGGTAATGGGTTAATAGGTGTCATGAAGGAATCGGGTGGAGCTTATTTATTTACCCATAAAGCGTGTCTAGCCGAGGTTCAATATTATGGGCTTGGACAGATTTCAGATACAGAGGAAATCTCGTAGTCTCGTAGTAACAACTTCTATCATGGCAAAGCACATGGTTAGATTGTTATAGCTTCATGGTTTGCCTAACCGCTGAATGAGTGAATTTTATTAAAAAAACATACCACATAAATTCACTTTAGATTCATTTTTTACAGCTTAGACTAGCATTAACTGAAAGGTTTCAAACATTACTCATATGCATGTGATCAATTGTTAATCAATTATAATCATGTATGGATTTGAACATGTAATGTGCTTATTTGCCAGCTTACCGGCGTGAGTTAGGTAATGCTGTATTAATCACCATGATCCAATTAGCTTGGTTCCCCATGTCATTAGATCCACAGACAATGCAGGATATTATTTGGAATTTACTAGGGCCAAATTCTGAAACATGGTCCTTTCCACAAAAATCTGATGATCGAATGTTTGTAGACACAAAGTATTTCCACAAAATGTATATTACACAAAAATAAGCATTTCATTACGTTTATTATGTTTTATTTCTAGTCCGTATCTCTCCATCTTCCGAAAAAGGAATTATCGAGTAATTTGGCAATTCTTTATTTGGACATGGAAACGCGATACTACATATGTATATTTTGTACTGTTAAAGTGAAAACGTTCTACGCCAGACAATGTATGTGCAAGAAGATTAAATGCATACATTGATCTTTATATGAAACTTAATAATGCACTCTTAGCTGTCACAGTGGTTATTTTAGCACTGTTTTTCGCTTTCATTCTGTTAGCTCTACTATTGTAACCTGAACTTTAATATTTTCTTTTCTAATCCCCGCCCAATTTCCTCCAGGGGTTCTAAGGAATAGGTTTGAGGATTTCGTTGTGTGTGTAAAACATCTTACTTTAAGTATACGCTATTCGATGCAACAAAAGGAGTTGTGTTATATCAAAGGAGCCCTTGTAAGGGTAAAAGAGTCACCGCCGCTATTTTTATGTATTTCCGCATTTCCTTCCTGTCCTGTCCTTTGTAAGACTTGTATCAATGTGAATATTCCATAATCTTTGTGATTGTTGTTACTTGCGAACATACTCACAGCTTATTAGGTAAAAATACCTTCGTACAAGTTTAACAAATAAAATAATATTATTTCAATTATTACCAAAAAAAAATTTTTTCTCTTTATTATTATTTAATGTCTGTTTGTATCGGTCTGGGTGTTTCTATGTATAATATGTATTTATTTACAAAAAAAAAAGTATATAAGTAATGTATATCCGTTGTCTGGCACCCATAGCACAAGCTAATGCTTAGTTTGGGGCTAGATGGCGCTGTGTGAATAATGTCCAGAGATATTTATTATTATTATTATTATGTAGGTACATTTAAAGATCTCGGGCCCATGGGGACCCGGTCCTTTGAAGCATGCGTGGGGCCAAAGCCAACAATTTAAATGCCTGATCAAATTTTATCTTGAGTCAGTTTACATGACATTGGTAAAAATAAACAATTGGCAACTGCTCGAGTCGCTACATTAAGCGCATTGCCATGTGTAGATAGTATTCATAACCTAAAACTGCCTAAAACTTATGCCACGTAAACTTCATAAACAGACCACCAAGTGGCGAATAAAAGTAAAAAGCCAACTAAACTGTGTCTGAAATATGTCATTGAAGCTTAATAGGCTTTTATGAAGAACTGCACCAAATTAGAGGCCGTGCTAGTCGAATAGAGCAAACGGCCCAGATTTTCCACCAATTTGACGTTATGCAATGTCGTGAAGAGAATAAAAAAGCTTGATATTGAAATTTCTTCGCCGGCATTAGGGTTGCAATTCGAGAGCCGCGGCGTTGGCACAATTTTTATTCAAATGCATTCACAAATGCATTTCACTCTGAATAAAATTTGAAGCATAGATTAATTGAAGATTGAATAGTGTTGTTTTAATTTGAGTTGAGAATTAATAACCTTCGTATTGAATTGATGGATTCTACATATTTCATTGTGCCAAATGTTAAACTGCAGGTTCCTTTGATATTTTAGGATAAGATAAATCAACCTTACTATGTAATTGGAAAATGTGCAAGAGTAATATTAACATTTCAAAAACTCCATTTTTAGATTTTAGCGACTAGAATAATATGTATGTTGTGGTTAAACTAACAATAACTTTGCTCATGAACAGAACTCAAAATTAACGTTTACTTTATGGAACATTCATGTGAACTTATTTTTAGCTAGCCTCATGAAACTTTGAGTAAATAGTAGGTGCAATGTCTATACGAGGAAAACAATATTTGTAGAACTAGTTTGTACTGCGAGTTTGTACAACATAGCGCATTATAATAAAATTTAAAACAAAAATTAACTTAACAGATAATGCTCTCCGGGCCAATAATAAATAGTAACAAATTTTATGTTCGACTATTGTTTGTATTGCAAAGTTGTTTAATAGAAATTAAATTATCATTTCAAATATGAGTCAGTAACTCTTATTGAAATGAGAATACAATCAAAAGATAGTCTTGAGAAATCTGACCAATCTTTGAATCTGAGTGATTTGGCTACGCTTTAGGTAAGTAGTGAATAGTAAATAAGTACAAGAGGAAACATTCACGATATTTTTACTAATGTATTTTAGTCTGTCTGAAAATGACAATTCGGGTATAAATAAATGTAGGCACTATTTCTCTGATTACCATAGCACAAATCCTCTATATCCTACGGTTTCACCCGCGTGGTTCCCGTTCCCGTGGGAATTGATCAAAATCCTTTCTTTTTTAAGATGTATTCTGCTATTCGGGACGGAAACAAATCCAACAAATCAAAAACCATGGCAATCGGTCCAGCCGTTCTCGAGTTATAAGTGTTGAACAAACACGACTTTCTTTTATATATATAGATGTAGGCACCTCATTTTGGATTCGGATCAAATTCCAAACTTTCAAAGTAAACACCAAACTTCTACACTGACAAGCATAACAAACTTTTAATGTTAGTTTGTATCACGTTAAAATCATTAGACTCCAAGTTACGTCATAATAACGTTTTCTGTCTAAATGAAAAATACAATAAGCAAACTGTGGTATCGTAATATTTGCCGTAACAAAAGTGAAGGCGTAAAATCATAAAAATAAGGGGAAAGAAAGGAAACCCTAACGGAAGGCAGAAGGGTGGCCCGCAGGAAGGGATGGGGTGGAGGCAAAAAACCTCTGGAGGTTAAAACACGCCGCAGACGGGATTTATTGCAATACCATTGCAATTTTTCTATCATGGAATTCGATCTAACATCTGCGAACGCGGTCTACATTCACATTTAAAATGTACGGTAGGTACAATTTAAGATACGAATGCAAAAATTTTATTATTTAAAAAAAGGGTGTACAAAACTATTTAATAATATAATATTTTTTTAACGTATGCTAATTGTTACCACATTTTTGCCACTACCACCTGCTTCTTCTTCGTATTCTTTATAATACGGCACCTATCGCTATTAAAACTAGGATATACTGTAGTTTACTATGATTTACTACATTATAATTTAAATTATCTTTTTTAAAGTACAAACAATTATGTTGTTTTGTGCCTACTTTAGATTAGATAAGGTTGTATCATAAACATCTCAATCGTCATAATCATGACTGCTACATATTATTATTGTTATAATCATGACTAATTCATAATCAAGTTGCACAAATAATGCTATAATTTGATAATACTCATAATTAATAATTATTGGTTAACCATCATTCCTCTTCATACGTACATTTATTACCTATGTGTAATGCCTTAGGTGTTTTAAATTATGAGTGCGGCCTTACGTCGTCACTTACGTCGTTCGCTACTAGGTTGTTGTACTATTGTTTTTAAAAATTACCATTTAAAGTATTTTGTGGCGTCATTAACATTTATGTTTCTGACTACGATGACGAATCCTTAATCCAGCGTTGTCGTTTTAGTAAATGAGAGTGCGCCATAAAAGTGTCTGGGCACGAGCTCTGCATTGTTGGAGTTACAACGACAGTGCATTGACTCCATGAGCAGGTGCATTAGCACCCAACGCCAATTCGCAGACCTGCTCTTAAAAGAAAATAAGATCTTTTGATATTGAAAATACTCAAGTTTGGTTTGAAATGAACTAGTGTGAGATTTTATGGTAAATGATTACTACCGCCCATGGATACCCGCGGCTAGGGAACAGGTGCGTTGCCCACCTTTGTGATAAGAATATAAAAGGCAAAGGATGGGGATACACTACCTATATATGTACCTACATGAGAGGGGAATTCAGGCGGGTTTTACTATGATGCCATTATGTATGTATATTTTGAGTGACCGCTTCCCACGAGGTAGGCCATGTGTAACTAACTGCAGTTAGTATAACAATCAAAATCAACTATCAGGTTCAGAACAAACAGAAATGTTTATATTATGTATATCGGGTGGGAGCTGATGTCACTATACTATAAGGCGCACAATCAATAGATAGTTATTTATGTGACTGCTGCATAATGAGGGTCATTAAAATACGAATGTGGTTTTATGAAACTCACTTCGTTCGTTTCATAAAAGAATCACATGAGTATTTTAATGACTAATTATGTACAGTCACATACATAACTTTATCTTCATTCATACGATAATATGTCTATTTTATAGTCAGGATTGATGAGCAAACGCCCTAGTTACCAACTTAATCTGTATGTAAAAGTTAGTACTGACATAATGACTGACGTTTGTAGTTTTTAAAATCCATAAACAATCTAGACTCGAGTTGATTTCGATTCTCAAATCGATTGTTATAATTTCAGCATCGAATTAAATGTATAGGAATGGAACATAAAATTACTAATCGACTAATTCGATAATCGAAAAAACCTATTAATTTTTACTTTTAAAAAAGACGTTCGAAATTTGAACGAAATTAAGTATCGGTTACCGACACTAAAATGTAAACATTTCAATGCAGCCACAGATACTTACTTATATCTAAATGTAGGGCGTTTGCTCATCGCTCCTGAATATAAAATAGACATATTATGATATGGATGTAGATAAACTAGTTTTTAGTTCCGTTGCTGTCAACTTTTTTATAACAGCTAAACCAAAGGAAAATTCTTTTTAATGTTTCTTTTATAATTGATTTTGAAAGTCGGGTCACCTTCCAAGGACGGAAAGGATAACCAAGGAGACACGTATACCTAACTGATAGAAGCTCATCACTATTTCCTACAAGATCTGAGGATACGTTATGCTTTACCGCTATAATATACAAAGATGTAACAGAACGAGGCCCTTTTTTATGGAAGACGTGATATGTGTAAGTTTGGAATCCCATCCTTATGTTGTAGGCACACTAGGAGGGATTAAAAAAAATCAAAGGGTGGATTTAGTGTGCCATTTTTAATTAAACGTTAAAATTCTAATAATCCTAAAAAAGCATACTACCGGAAAACTAATTTACTGTTTTTTAAATATTTTCTGATGTCGCTTCTCTGACTTACATAATAGCATCATGAAAAAGCATGGAAAGGCTTTCTTTATTTTTGAATACTTAATAAGTTCTTTCCGGCAAGGAGTTCGCGTGAAATTTTTTGCTTGATAAATGACTAAAACTAAAATAACATTATATTGTAGTGTTCCCCTGTTGCCAACGTCACTATTAGTGACGAACAAAACTTTGAACTTATTGTGAAAAATCTAAAGAAGTCTTGACTTCTGTATGTTCCCATTGAATAAATATTTTTCGATGCTTAGCTCATCAAAAATGCAGCAAACTATTTTTATTAACACTAGTACCGCAAAAATGTATGTGTTGTAAAAACTTTGTTCTCCAAAGGTGAACCTAACGCTGTACCACAAAATATAAACAAACTTCCAGTATTGAATACAAAAATCCATTCAAACGATAACATTAATCATAACCCGAGGAGATAGCAGTGTTGATACTTAAATAGAAACTTAATAAAATTAGATAGAAACATTTCAAAGCCAGATAAGGTGTAAGGTTAACTGGAGGAGTTTAGTAGGATTTTTTTGACAGGCACGCAGCCAACCTGATGTTAAGCGGTCACTGCGGCCTATTCCATTGAGGGACACTTCACCAGGAAGCGTCACTCAATGTGCTGCCAGACTGTAGGCTCATCTGATCTTCGAGCCTTAGATTTTTAAGTGTAAAGGCTCCCACATTAATATTGCCGGAACACAGCCAGAGTTGTTATGGCAGCAGATTTCGCCTGTGGGGGTGGTAGCTAGCCAGTCTGACTCTAACAAAGCCCTACCACCATCCAGACTCAAGGCGGGAATCGAACCCACGTACGACCTCCGGGTTATGCCAGACCGGCTAGCCACTGTTCCACGGAGTCGGTAAAAATGGATAATGGTATGAACGCCTTAGTCTCGGCCGCGGAAGGTCCTGGTAGCTAGCGGTTTTACTGCAAAAAAATAAGAATGAGCATTGTTTTAGTTTCACGGTTTTCTTGATTAACGATAACAAAAGTCAGACCCTTGTTCATAGTCTGTCACTCACGTTTTAAAGATGCAAAAGAAAGTAAATATTTTGTTTATTTCAGATTATTATGTACACTTATTTGACCAGGTTGTATTTCTATGGTTGTATTATAGTAATTACTTAAATAACTTGGTGTGCAACCATCCTTATCCGTTCCTCTATTTCCCGCTCTAATCTCACTGGTGCTCGTCGGCGTGTTCCACCAAGTACAAGGAATGGTTAAATTTATCCAAAGGATTAGTATGCATTGTCTACCGCACTATCGTTATTTAGTCAGAATTCAGGTAGTCAGAATTCGGCTGTCTTACCGTCATACGGCCTTAAGTTCTACCTTGGTCAAACCGATGGAGTATTGTGTTCTACCTTTGGTTAGCAGATTTGATGCTATAGTCAGTTATTCTATTGTTTTTTTTTTGTGATTATTAGGAAAATATGTACAACTAACTAGAAGTATTAAATATAATAATAGAAGTATTAATAACCTATCCATTTTTTGGATGCAACGTGGACAATAAGTTTAATTACTATAAATTTTACAATAAAAACCCCGTGCTAAGTTTGTTTACTATAAATCGTACAATAAAAACACAATGCGTGATGTCGACTAAAACATCTATAGAGCGATTGTTTACTAATACAGTCATTCAAGATAAAATAATAACAGTACTCTAATATTACATTTTATCGATTGTAACTTTTAAAAACCAAGTGTTTGAAAGAGAGAAAATTGAATTTGTTCCATATGACGTTCACTCCAGGTAAGTAGATTAAAATCCCCAGTTGCTCCGAACCGTTTCATTAAAATCGAACGTGGTGAAAATCACAACCTAAATATAACATAGAGCGTTATTTAATATTCCATTCCTGGAAAACTAATTACGTAACTGTAAGCAATGATTGCACATCTGACTAAACATATTGACGATTTTCAATTTGAATTCCTCTTTTAAGCAGCCACGTCGTCTCATTTCCGTTGAGGGACACACATCGCTTCATGTGAACGCTTATTTCTGATAGAAATTGTTAAATTTACAAATAACTTACTACTAAATCCTTTGATGGTCACATTCTCCCACCACGGATATTATAATATGTGTTATAAGGTTGGACCACAACAGCGTAATAGGGTATTTGACTGTAGTTGATATTTTAATATTTAGTTACTGTATTGGATAATACAACACAGAAATATAATATCATTGAAAAAATATTTAAAGTCGGTTAAAAATCAAGTGAGTTACAAAGTAATTTATTTCCAGTATATCTGTCTCTTTCTAAAAAAATATTTTATTAATATTTTTACGTTTATGGGTGCTACTGTTATGTGACGTCACTTGCATGTAGCGCTCTTCTTGTCTAATCGTGAAGTTTCCAACTCTCTAACACCGAAAATACAAAAGATATTTAAAAAATTTAAAAATCTTAGTGCTGTTTATTAAATCTATATATATAAAACTCAAAGGTGACTGACTGACTGACTGACTGACATAGATATCTATCAACGCACTGCCCAAACCACTGGACGGATCGGGCTGAAATTTAGCATGCAGGTAGATGTTATGACGTAGGCATCCGCTAAAAAAGAATTTTGATAAATTCATAATATATAATAATATAATAAACTGTATAAAAAGCAAATAAAAAAAATGTTGTCAAATACCCTATTGCCCTAATCCTACTTTATTTTACTTAAGTATCATTGGATTGTTAATGCCTTAGCTTAAATCATCTTCCGTTTTGTTAAATTCAACCCGCCATCATAAGAAAACGGTTACTATCCCCAGAATGTATAACGAAAATTTTCTTGCGAAATTATCAGCACAAACTCTACTTGCGCATCCCCACTTCCACCCCTTTTTTACCCTCGCATGCCATCAGTGAAAGCTGGATCGTGCAGATAAGTAACAGATGCTGTACATTGTTCACGGGCTTTGATTAACTGAGCGAAATTGCTAAGGAGAAAAATTAGGAACATTAAAAAGCTATCTGGAATATCCTAAAAAATGTACCTTTTAGTTGGGATAGATTTCAGATTGGGTGGTTTGTATGATCTTTAATTTTACATATCCTTAATTTTCTTAAACTCTTTTAATTGTAAAACGAACTACAAGGTCACAATAGTTACACAAGTTTTGTAAAATATGTACATATAATGAAATAATGATGTTGCGATTTGGTAAATAAATAAACATTTAAAAAAAGTCGTATCTGGAGCTCATTTTTATATCTTATACAACAATCCATCAAAGTTACAGTAGTTTTTGGCAAAAGAAATTTTTTCATACCTATTACAAGCGCCGTAGGAATTATCAGTTATGTTTAGTTAGTTACTAGCGGCCGCCCGCGGTTTCACCCGCGTGGTTCCCGTTCCCGTGGGAATTGATCAAAATCCTTTCTTAGCGGATGCCTACGTCATAACATCTACCTGCATGCCAAATTTCAGCCCGATCCGTCCAGTGGTTTGGGCTGTGCGTTGCGTCAGTCAGTCACCTTTGAGTTTTATATAAATAGATGTTAGTTTAGTTTGGGGCTAGATGTTCTTTGTTTAAGAATATTAATTATTTATTGTTTATTTATAATATCGTTCCTGAATAATAACACATCAACTTGAGCTAAGTGTAACATTTTGAATTGTTTGCCTATTCAAGGTAACATCCTCTCAGAATCCCCTTTGACATTCCATATTAGTTTAGTCCTATGAAATGTAATGTGGATTAACATAACGCTCGAGGATCTACCGAGATACATTAATTGACAGGTCAAGCCTGCATAACGTATTAATTATCGTGGACTGCGATTGGCTCAACATGTCTCGTATTAGCGATTCGTAATTAACGGTCACCCTTCTCATTCTAATTAAGTGTGGTTGACCACAATAGATTACAATGAGAAGGTTTTTTTATATTATAGGGGGGGCAAAATGAGCAAGTAGGTCACCTGATGATAAGTGATCATCGCCACCCATAAGCACCCGAGACCCCCTTGGTTTATCAAAACATTTCATAACGTAGCGTAGGTAGGTTACTATACTTATATCAAATACTAGCCTTCCGCACGCGTCTTCACCCGCACGTCATTTCTTTTTTTAAATATTCCCCCTTCCAGAGGCGGCGGAAGGCGTGGGCGACGTGGGCCACCGCCCACGGCCTCGCGGTCTAAGGGGCCTCGCGCCTCGAAAGCCCGTGAACGCAAATCTAGCATCTAGCAATAAATAATAAAAAAAACCGGCTAGCAAGTATCTGGCAATAAACCTACCACATTCGTTTTAAAAAATCTAATCTGGCAACATTTGCTGGCGTTTCGGGTGGTGAATGACGCGGGGCATCCTTGCTTCGCCAGCTTAGCCTTTTTTTTCGGAGGGCTAGCTAGACCTGCGGCCGTGTGTGGGACTCCAGACTTAAGCGTCCACTACCCACTAAACTCCTCCGGTTTCCCCTTCACCCCCGATTGGGACGAGCCGGTGCCAGCCTTGTGGCTATTGACCAGCCCATCCCTGGGTCGCCCGCTTAGCCTAGTTAACGAATAATTTGTGGATGGAAAAGTCGAAAGCGCGAACATAGATGGGGCAAACAGAATGGGAAATCCCCAGCTAGTTTGGTCAATGAATGCTCACAAGGGGAGTGTGGATAGAAAAGTCGAAAGCAGAAACTTTGACTTAGGAACTTTGTTTGGACTAGTTAGGAGATAAACATACTAAAAGTCCTTACCCCTCCGAGGTGAGCCCGAGGGGAGGGGGCACTGTTTTTTGCTTACTTCTCGAAAACGGTGCTTTGTAGGAAATTTTGTTTTACTACATAATAAAAGCTAATTAAATTCTCTACAACTTTGTCTTTTGCACTTTGTATCTATCCTATCGCCAATCGTTGCCTAGCTATGAGCTTCTAAAAGTAGTCAATTTTCAAAAGTGTGTTTCTTTTTCTCTGGATGACTCAGACCGCACGGATGTCACTGCAGATTACTTATCTAGAGCCATGAATGAAATTTATAAGCACATGGAGACTAACAGTGACTGTCAGTTCTCCATTACAGAATTGCGGGCTGCAGTATCAGGGCAAGTGCCAAATGACAAAACGATCATTGGAAAAGATGTTGACTTGGTAGTTCTGCTTATAGCAAGGACTCCACCTGACCATGATATTATCTTTGTCAAGCCTAGTAGAGGTAAAGTACCTACCACCTATTATTCAAGTCTGGAATTGCAACAGCTAGGCCTGAAAGACATATTATTTCTACACGCCCTCACGGGATGCGACACCACTTCTGCTGCAGTTCGGAGAAGCAAAGTTGGTTTTTGTAAACTGTACTTGAAAAAACCTGAGATCCGTCAAGCCGCAGAGGTGTTTTCGAACCCCACTTCATCGCATGCTGACATAAGAAAAAATTGAAACTTATGCTTTTTAAGGTTGTATGGAGCGAAACCATCCAGTCAGTATCAAATGTCCAAACCAGACATTTCCTCCCTTCCACCAACTGAGGGAGCAGCGTTGGAGCACTCTTTCCGAACCATCAGGTACAGGCTTGGCTTGGACAAGACCTTTGTCCTGAACTATGGGGATGGAAACGGAATGAAAGCAACCTCTTGCTTCCTGTTCCAACTAAAGAACCAGCTGCACCGAAAGAAATATTGAAGCTGATATTTTGCCGGTGCACTACTGATGTAGTAGTGCTAGATGTGGGTGTAGGAAGGCTTCCATGCTGTGCTCTACCATTTGCCACAATTGCAACGGAAGCTGCACGAATAGCATTTTCATGTTGGAGGACAACGATGATGGGGATGATGAAGCAGAAGTAGTAGCTTACGTTCCATCATCTGCTAACGATTTGACCGATGACGAGAAAGAAGAGGCAAAAGTTAAGGAACCACAACCAGGCCCGTCATGCCCAAAGAGGAGGCGAGTGGTTAAGTAATCCATTTATTCATGCATAGGAGGAATATTTTTTAGTTAGTTGTGAATCTTGAAATCTACGGTAGCAGCTGAGAACAAATACATATATGCCAGAAAATGTAAGAGCGTAGAACACATTTTTCAAAATCGACCACTTTTAGAAGCTCGCAGCTAGTAGGCAATGATTGGAGAAAGATACAAAGTGTAAAAGACAAAGTTGTAGAGAATTTAATTAGCTTTTATTATGTAGTACAGTAACATTTTGTACGAAACACCGTTTTCGAGAAGTAAGCAAAAAACCAAACAACGGGACCTTCTTTGTGCCCCACCCCACCTCGGGCTCACCTCGGAGGAGTAAGGACTTTTAGTATGTTTATCTATTAACTAGTCCAAACGAAGTTCCTAAGTCAAAGTTTCTGCTTTCGACTTTTCCATCCACACTCCCCTTGTGAGCATTCATTGACGAAACTAGCTGGGGATTTCCCATTCTGTTTGCTCCATCTATGTTCGCGCTTCTAAGCACATGCAGTCATGCAATCATGCGACGACGCATGTGCTCACCGGCAATGAAACTTGGCAACTGGGCTTTTTTCATACAAACATGGTCACTTTAGCGTCAGCGAAAATTGAGCGGTTTTTGGCAATTTTTGAAACTGTGATTCAATTGGGCGTTTGGCCTCTCCATTGACGTAATAATTATTGCACAGCTGCAAATAGTTTTCTATCTATGAGACGCTAAAATGACCATGTTTGTATGAAAAAAGCCCAGTTGCCAAGTTTCATTGCCGGTGAGTGTATTTCCAACAGATTTCGATGTGAGAATAAGTGTTGCGTTTCATTGTATGAGAACTTAGAAATAAAAATAAATCCATCCTCTTGTGTCATCCATCAGGGGGCCTCGCAAAATATATCTTGCCCACATCAAAATTTGGTCTTGCCCCGCCACTGCCCCCTTCCCTTCACATTTCCAGGATGAAAAGTACCCAATGGCACTCGGGGATAGTGTATCTTTCCAAAAGTGAATTTTTTTTTCGAATCGGTTCAGTAGTTTCGGAGCCTATTCAATACAAACAAACAACTCCAAATATTTCCTCTTTATAATATTAGATGGTATAGATATGAATCCAGGACCTCGGATTAACATGAATTGGAAAATACATAATTATAATACACGTAAAAGAATGCTAATGTTATTGAAAATACATTTTTTTAAAGCTGGTTAAAGGAAAACATCATAGGATGAAACTAAACACTTAAATTGATAAACTAGCGATGAATTAAAATTTATATGAATAATCCGACTTTTAGATTATTTTTTAGTAATGACAATTTTTAAAGAGTTGTTTAAAAAACGAATTCGTAAAATGGCATCTAAACTAAAACCTACAATCAAAGGACTAACGGAAAATCTACAGTCAAACCACACACATGAGTATAATATTCATAGTATCAAAAATACGAAAAATTCGTAGAACGTTAGTTATCAAATACAGCTAAGCACAAAATACATACTCATACATTTATTTACACACATATTCGCTGAGCAATATGGAGAAGAAAGGGTTTTATAAAAAAGCATACATTTTTTTAATTTTGTTTACAAATTTTATTACACGAAAACACAACATTCATATTTTAATCTCTTCAAAATTGTAATAATAAATTAGTCTAAAAATATACTTAAAATATAAAAATTATGTACATATTTACAATTTACCAGCGCAACAGTTATCAGACTGGTGCACAGTGACAATTCTCACTCTTGACCGTTAACCAGCCCCGGTCGCAAACTTTGCAGCGAAGTAACTCCCGACACTTGGTCATTAATTTCCGATACAGCACTGTTCGCACTTCCCTTGTACTTTACATAGTACACCTCATGATTTGGAGGAGACCTCACCCTCGATTGATCGAAATCTTCAGGCTTCTTTACTAAGACATAGATTATTGTCTTATCCTCAGCCGGCACGTATGGATTGATTCTAACACCTTGTGAATTTGTATAATACGTTGGCTGCTGGGACGGCACTTTAATAAACACAATATTGTAGATTTTCTTCCTTTTATGTGATGTTGGGACAACACTGGATTCGACGTCTGGAGGTGGAACGTGGAAATAAATGTGTTTCTTTACAATTGGCTGAGCTGGCGCTGCACTAATAGAATTGAGATTAATACTGTTTACATTTGTTTGCTGCACAGTCTGAGAATTTTCACTGTTGACATTCTGAGCGGCGCCATGGTAGTGATTGTAAAAGTTAGCAGGATTAGGACTTTGAACTTCATTGTTACTGAAATGCTGGTAATTTACATT
The DNA here is from genome assembly GCA_949319885.1 of Mecyna flavalis. Taxonomy (NCBI): domain Eukaryota; kingdom Metazoa; phylum Arthropoda; class Insecta; order Lepidoptera; family Crambidae; genus Mecyna; species Mecyna flavalis. The sequence goes on along the minus strand of OX439425.1, from coordinate 17,767,760 downwards.
TTGAGAGTTGGCATACGATTGTTGAAAGTCGTTAACGATCCCTTGTGAGTAATGTTGATTGTTAGGAGATCCCACTGGAGAATTCTGTTGATTTGGCAGCTGGAAAGGCGACGGCTGTTGATAATGATACTCGCAGCCTACTTGCGCCAGAACCGCTAGACTCACAATCTAAAACAATACAATGAGGGATTAATAATCTTTTAATAATATAAAGAAGTTACATGTGTGCTTAAATAAAATAACCAGTGGATGTATTGAAGATAATTCTCTTGCTTTCAAGGTTCAAGGTTCGTAATGGAAACAGTATTTGACGACAATTCCCACAAACAAAACAATTCCTCAGAAATGTTTCATTAAAGTACTTATGCCATTTCTCATAATGCTACTCTTGGGCTGATGGGAGGTTGAAAAATAATACCTCAGGAATTATTATACCACAAATATTATACTATTTTTAATATAACTTCACGAGGTCGTAAATATTGACGAAAGCTTTGAAGAGTTTGTTGTACAATTACAGCTAAGAACACATCAACCAATCCTTTATGTCAAATTCCCACAATCAATATACTTTATGTCCTGCCGATAGATTTCTATTTCAATCAAGTTTAATAAGTAATAAGGGTATATTGATAAGCTCTTTACTTTAATTACAATTAGTGCAATGTCACTGAAAACTAATCACAGGCACAGAACACTTATATTTTTAAAACTGTTATTAAAACCAACCAAAGCCAACATATCGGAAGCCCCGATCGCCTTGTTGTCACTACGTGAACTAAGATGTGGACCTTTTGACACTTGTATATATAAATACTTTCCCTAGTTCAGATGTTTGCTCATAATGTCAGTTTTACATAAAGCACGCATTTCGTCTTCCAACGAACGCACTTCCGTCACCTCTAAGGTAGCGGGCATAGTGATAAGATTCAGTTTTACTTCTCATTAATAAATATTTCGAATAATTTTCTACTGAGCTACATTTATTTAAATAGATTCGCGCCCATTCTTTAAAATTATCTCATTCTGTATGTTATGCGTATAATAACAAATAAAAGAACAAAAAATCATTTACTTATTTAATGGAGTCGTTCCGATGTATAAAAACATACTAGTGTACTGTATGTAGATCTACATACAGTGAACTTTATTCTCATACAACTCAACTACAAATCTTATACCCAAAATAAGACAACACATAAACTTTCTATCTACCTAAATGTTTCTGTATAATCCATTTTCATAAAGTTTATGTCACAAGCTAAAAAATGTAAGATTCTGGTTAATATATTTAAAAATATATTTTATGCAGCCCGAATAATAAACTAAATACCTATAATAATTAATTTGTCACTCTGGTCCCACCTTATATATTTCATTGATCGGAATCAGCCGTTTAAAAAAACTTTTCCTCGTGAAACGTGTTTCGTTGATGCCTGCCTTACTTAATAACGCACCGTTACGTAATTTATTGCTAATCTCTTTTAATTTACTTAATCGATGCAAATCATAAAACAAATTCATTGCCTTGTTAAAAACTTATACTGAATTCAATAAATGTGTTAAGTATGTAATCGTGTAGGTAATGATTTGTATTGTAAAAAGTTCACTGTAAGTGCTTGCTATAACTCACGCAAGGGAGGGACTACGTTTCTCCGTACTTGTGGTACTTTGTCTACTCGAAAATATTATTGAAAATGACCGTTTTATAACAAAACATTATTAACTTTCCAGCACTTTACTTTGCAATGGTTGCTTATTCCGTACTCTCAATACTAGTGTCATTAATTTAAAATTTCACAACTATTTTTAGGGTTCCGTAGCCAAATGGCAAAAAACGGAACCCTTATGGATTCGTCATGTCTGTCTGTCTGTCTGTCTGTCTGTCCGTCCGTATGTCACAGTCACTTTTTACCGAAACTATAAGAGCTATACTGTTGAAAATTGGTAAGTAGATGTATTCTGTGAACCGCATTAAGATTTTCATACAAAAATAGAAAAAAAATATAACTTTTGGGGGCTCCCCATACTTAGATTAGAACTAAAACTCAAAAAAAGATAGGATAGGTCTTTAAAAATGATAATCAGGTTTCTAATATAATTTTTTCTAAACTGAATAGTTTGCGCGAGAGACACTTCCAAAGTGCTAAAATGTTGGTCCCCCCCCCCCCCTGTAACTTCTAAAATAAGAGAATAAGAGAATGATAAAACTAAAAAAAATATATGATGTACATTACCATGCAAACTTCCATTGAAAATTGGTTTGAACGAGATCAAGTAATTAGTTTTTTTTTAATACGTCATAAATCGTAAACCGCAATTTTCCTCTCATTCAATCAACTCAAATATAAAAACATCGATCAAACTTACAAAGAACTACAAGTACTTTTATATTATGATGATACTTGCTGCTACGGAACCCTTCATGGGCGAGTCCGACTCGCACTTGGCCGGTTTTTAATCCTGGACAAATAACAATCAATTGCTTAAACATATCGAAAGAGACGAAACAATGCTTGTATTCTTGCATCTTCAAACACAGGCCTCATATAAGTTATTCATTATTCAGATACTGTATACAAAGCTATAATTAAAGGTATAGAACTAAACACAAATGGCTGAAAACTGTACCTACTGTCTTCATTTATTTAGAATTTGTATAAAAATATAGGTTTGGAAAGCACTGAATTTACTGATATTCATTTGTTCAATAAAGATAATAGTAGAATATGGCTATATTTACAACCCCTCGAATACCGAATGAGCTATTAATATGCTTTCACGAAACAAAAAGCATTCAGAAAGGGTATTAAACCCAAAGATTTATTAAACCTGTTATTATGTTACATTAGAAACTGGGAAAAACGCATAATGCAAACGTTCGATGCACTAACAATAGGCTATTTGACAGGTTTTTAAAATCCATTCTGTATTATGAAGTAGAACGTTTGCTGGAATCGCAAAGCTTGGGTTTTTATAATTACTTGTAAATGACATGACATGTGAGCAGACTAACTAAAATGAAAATTACTGCAGCAACCCCTACTTCGGGAAACAAATTCTATCGTTCATGGAATGTGACATTGTAATTTTCCGTGAATTGATGACACGCCTCGTCAGTCTACGGTACCCATACTGGATTAAATTGTCTGGTCACTAAAATAAATTTCTTATTTTTATCAATGCTGCTGCGGGTGCCGCGAGGAGTGAAATCACCTCAAAATAACTCGTCGTACATAGAAGGCACAAGGAAACTTACTATTTATCCCTACTGCTACGATAAACATTGCTTCCGAACCTCAACACTGAGGTATCGACTGCGGGCTTTGGGGAGCTACCCCCGCCCGTTGGTCAACCCTCAAGCTAGAGAAGGCGTGCTTCGTGAGCACGCCTTCTCCGGCCCGGCCGAGGGAAGCAGCGAGAGGGTCTTACTCGCGCTCTCGCTCCGCTGCCTCCCTCTGTAAGATAACTTCCTCGCAGGAGGAATGGTGCACCACTACCTGCATGGACAAATCCCTATTAGACGACGCCGGACCCGCACCGGCGAGCCGGAGCGCATGTTTATGAATACGAAGCAAAACCGTGCCTACGTCGGACCGAAACCGCGTGTTCTATTTTGAAGCTGATTACCAGTTCGTTCGTTCAGTAAAGCATGGCGGCCCGGTGCGTATGCGGTGTCGGTGCGGCGCAGGCGCGGTCATTCGTATACACAAAAATGCGGTCCGGCGCCGGTGCAGTTCCAGCGTCGTCTACACAAAGCCTTACAGTGGATGGATATGGCGCGGTGCTCATAGCCATTTCCATTGCCCACGCAAGGGAGGGACTACGTTTCTACGTACTTGTTATACTTTGTCTGCTCGACTTGAAAAATAACCGTTATATAAAAAAACATTATTATCTTTCCAGCACTTTACTCGGGCTGCCATTTTGACCCAACCCAACTTTAGCATGAATTTAAACACATTTCACTGGCCTACAAAAATAGTAACCTCAGCATACCTTTGGGTTTGCCCCTCGTAAAATCAAATGACTTACTGTTCAATAGAAGTAGGGGTCACAGAGATCCGCTGTTAAAAATAAATGTTACTTATCTCTTTTTTTGCTATCGTGCATTTTGTGTAATTTGGGTTTTTATGCAGAGGAGAGACGAGACGTAGTAATAGCACTAATAACTGGGAAACTAAGATCACAAAACGTTTTATCTTTTAAAAGATAAAAAGTAATCTGTGATACTTCTCCTCAACCTCACGCCTCACATTTTTTGTGTCTTAGTATACACGAAATCATCCTCTCCAAGTACTCTCTACAACCGTGTTCGATTGCTATCCCACCGACGTGTGGTGTGACTTGTGAGGGAATAGGGATCACACCTGTGCTTGCCCTCTCTTGTATATACACCGTGCATAGTCTAGTTTCGTTTGCTTAAACAATGCTATATCTACATTGGTTCGATAGCGCCGCTACAATATTGTGTATTACGATTACGACAAACGTAGGTAAATGTCATCGCGTGACTTTGAACGGTGAGATTCAAACGCTAAAGAGTTACTGAAACACCATTACGTTAAATCGTCGTCATTGTATCGCCCCGTGTTACGTGTTTATGAATCGGTAAGGAAAAAAAAGTAACCAAATATGTTTGTTTACACAATAACCTCAAAAATTCTTATAAACATGCTATACATCACGTGATGAGTTTTGTAAAAAGTTTACTCAAATTTTTACAGGTGAAACTTTATTAATATTAAGAGATATTACAAAAATAACAAAATAAAAAATAAATGGATGTTTGGATGTTTGTTACTCAATCACGCCTAAACGGCTGAACGGATTTAGATGAAATTTGGCACACGTATAGTTTATAACCTGGAATAGGACATAGGCTATAAAATTCCTACGGGAAACGTCTCATTCCCGCGGGAATATCAATTTTGAAACTACTGAACCGATTTGAATAATTCTTTCACTGTTGGAAAGCTACACTATTCCCGGTGAACATAGGGTACTTTTTATCCTGGAAATGTGGGGGGAAGGGGGGATATTTGCGAGAGATTACGCGCGGGTGAAACCGCGGGCGGAAGGCTAGTATATCATAAAACTACTATATGGCGGGCACACACTCTAGCAGAAATTTAAATAAAGCTACGGAGTAATTTTCCTGTCAGAAATATAAAACATCTCCATCTATTGTTATTAAGACTAATGCGTCCCCGGCAGGTAGAGCAAAAGCCACATTTCAGACGAATATAATAACAGTCGTAAAAGGATTTACAGTCGCACTTTATTTGCGTTTCTTATATAGAAGTATATTTTATGCAATGCAGCTCGTCATTTAATCCTAATTTATTTTTACAATACTTCGATTGAAGATCTTTTAAATAATACAGATTACAGTTGATGATCATTGTATTTTATAATTAAACGCAAGCCAAACATTTTTTTAAAATACAAATCTTAATTAAAATTAAATACTTATGATCGTGGTGCAAATGCAAAAAACCACTAGAGATTTTAATCTAAATATATAAAACTCAAAGGTGACTGACTGACATAGATATCTATCAACGCACAGCCCAAACCACTGGACGGATCGGGCTGAAATTTGGCATGTAGGTAGATGTTATGATGTAGGCATCCGCTAAGAAAGGATTTTGATCAATTCCCACGGGAACGGGAAACACGCTGGTGAATCCGCGGGCGCCCGCTAGTATAATATATGTCGCAGGGATATGATAAAAACAGAGATTTGATCAATTCCCTAAGGGGTTTGATCAAATCACGGACGATTTTATCATTTCCCTAAACAAATCTACTGATTTGAACAAAACCCAAAATTGGTTCATTAAAAATTAAATGACAAAATTATAGTGAAAACAAAAAAGGTTTTTAGGGTTTAAAAAAAATACTTGGATAGATATATTCCCCCTTAGTAAGAACTAGTTTTTTTGGGATTTGTTCAAATCACTAGATTTGTTTAGGGAAATGATAAAATCGTGTTGTTATTTTAACATCCTCCGTGATTTGATCAAATCCCTTAGGGAATTGACCAAATCCCTGTTTTTATCATATCCCTACGACATATATACCATCAAGTCATATTAATATCAAAACCTTATTTCCATTTGCAACCTATTTTAATAGTGTACCGTTTACGCAGACAATTCTCATATCGATTTCTAATGCGGGGTTTCAACCAATCCTAAAAAACAAAAATAAAGCATAATCTCAAAATAATATGCGACAAATGAAACACGATTGCCTACATCGCAAGCCGGTGGGATTTTTCAAATGACGTAATGTTTAAAACAGGTCTTTTCACTGCAGCTAATTAGAGTGTTGCATTATCCGCGGGATTAAGGCCTGGAGTGCTCGCTCACTGTCTCTTACATCATACAACACTCGCTTAGATAAACTTGACATTGGTTGGACAACGCACATTCACACACGCACATTCTGCTAGCCGTGTAACAAATTGTGTCAATCGCAGGCAACATTGCGATTTGTATATTAACAAATCGCAATATTGTCCAGAAATAAATTAATATAATATTCCTAAAATGGCAATGATAGTGATCTAAATGAAAAATAAAAGTGATTAATTAATATCCCCTCTAAAGTAAACAAAGCTTGTACTATTGGGTGCCAGACCACTGATAAACCAACATATTATTATTTATTATCGTATGGAAATTAGTTGCTAGAAGCCATTTCGTAACTAAACATCTCCTAGGACTGAGTATTAGAGAAAAACATGGTGGTTTTGGTTGGTTTAAAGAATCTACACCCCACCGCAAAAAAATAAAATGATAGATTACAACAATTTAAACGCTAGAACATGAAAGTAAGGGTAAAAGAAAACATTTTTTCGGAAACACAAGTTAGTTCCCTTCAATCCTCATTTATACTTATATATTGTTTTCCTTGTTACAGTTACGGAGAAGGAAATCAGACTTTGGTAAGTATTTAATGTAAGTTAAATACATTATAAATAAGTATTTTCATCGACATAATTATGTTAGTAGAAGTACGTAAGAGTAAAAAACTCGGAAATTACTGAGTTTTTGGTTAATCCATTCCGTCGATACTATTGTTAAACAAATCATTTCCTATTTTTTCTATATTGCCTTCTTCAAGAGTTTATAATTTTCTATAAAAACTGGCTTAAGTATCGACGATTTTGTGGAGTTTTTAAGATCTGAGGCACGAGAACGAATTTTTGTCGAATTAGCCAAAAAATTCGCCACTGGAAAGTCCGTTCAACATAACCTATTGCTTGGGCAAAATAGTGTTTAATAATTTGCATACAATAATACAAATAAGTACTAAGTAACTTCGTTCTTTAACGCCAAAGACAGGGCGCAACAGCGCTCACTGAAAGAGGCCTATGTCCAGCAATGGACTAAAGTGGGCTGATGATGACGATTACTGGAATATTACCGTTGAATTACAGCGATACCAGTGCTTCATTTGAAATATGCAAGCATAAAATGTGTATATTATTTGTTTCTAGGCACAAAGGATTCCTAAAGGACTGTCCGAACGGCCTCCTCACTGAACAGGTACCTACTAACATTTATCAATATATGTACAAACGGGCTCTCTCCATGAATTACAAAGGAAAATTCCTATATAGTATTAATATTAATCTTTTAATAGCCGTAAAACGTATGTATACTTGTAACCAATGTCGAAAACGCAAAAGTATCTTGGCAATTTTAATTAAGTGGTCAGTCATGACCTTCTCTATTTCAACATAAATTAGTATGGATCGGGTCAAACGGTTTGATTCTCGGGCTTAATTAATTTAGAATAAATTACAAACCATAACCTGTACTTATAAGACTTATACTCAGAAGGTTGTATGGCTTATTCCTTGCCTTGTCTCTAATTAAGAAACTTTTATATACAGTGTTTCCCCTCTTTACATGGTACGACTTCGGAAATTTTGACAGTATTGATATTTTTAGAAATCTTTTATATCTAACCTGGAGAAACAAGTCTTGATCTTTATTACCAGAAAAATCGTTTTAAGAAACTTAAAGTCCTAGTCATATGTTTATTATTGATAATTAGATAGGTAATAGGTATATTTAATAATGTAATTTTTCAGGGCTTCATTAAAATCTACAAGCAGTTTTTCCCTCAAGGTGACCCCAGCAAGTTCGCGTCGTTGGTGTTTCGGGTTTTCGACGAAAACAATGTAAGGGAGTATCCGTATGTTATTCTTTTTATTTTTTACTTTATCCACCTTTGAAAGTTTTATTCTTCCGTAGTTTAGCCATTAAAGTTTACGTCGTTACGATTTATAGGGAATCATTTGTATGATAATAGAGTATATGCTTTGTTTGATTACGTAAATGAATAAAGTACATGAAAATAAAATATTTCAAATACAATGATATTATAAAATATATTATATGAGCAAAGATCGAAAAAACTACTACTAAATAGTGGCTTACATAATTATTTGACCTTAGGTACATAATTTAAATCCCACCGTGTCTCGCCAATAGGTATCTAGGTATTCCGCGCTTCTCTTTTTCGTTATAATGATCATATAGCGTAGGAATATTATTATTATATATAATTTTTGTTTTTATTTTGAGCTTCATCATGTTATATAAATCTTAAGTATACTTCATTTCTTACAAAAGATAAACTGCTGTCATAACCCTCATAAAACGGCTCCAATAAATTGTGGCTGAATATGACTGTTTTCCAAAGAACGCAACCATCATGCAACCAGTCCTGTGCACCCTGCAATGCAATACTATATCTAGGATATTGGCATGAACTGGCACTGGAGGTTCCCCAAACTTGTTGTGTCATGGCGAAAGTAAACACATGGTTTGTAGTTGCGAATAGCGAGAGTGCAGAATCTGGATAAGTTAAGGATTTGCGATCCAACAGGCTAATATATTATAGTTGAACTTTTGGCGCGTCGTCTGAAATTAATTAGACAAGTTAAGCATGGAAAGCAAGAAATCAGATCAGATTTTTTCGTCAAAGAAAGGTAGCTTTTTTATGCTAAGCAGATAGACTCATAGTCCACCTGATGGTAAGCTGCCACTGGGGCGTAGGTATTCCATTGACGACACTTCACCAGGACGCGTCGCTCAATGTGGCTAGGTAGGCTCATCTGATCTTCCAGACTTTAATTTCAACTGTACTGTATCCCACAGTATTGCCGGAACACAGAGCTATGTTGTGACGGCATATTTCAACTATAAGCGGTTTTACTAAAAGAACCCAATATCCAAATGCAAAACCCATAAACGTCTGAAATGATATATTGTTAATAAACCCTAGTCCACATTAGCAAAGTTTATGGAAAGAAGGACTATAAAATAAACCGTCTCAGTTTATGCAAGGCCAAACGTACATTTTTATTGGAAGTATTCATAAAAAATGTTGTCGTAGAAAATGTGCAACTTTAACTGTAGGTACAGCCAGCAAAACAGACTGGATCATACTAAGTAGCCCACCTCAAATTCAGATCAAATATCTCCTGTAATTAACCTTATTTTGAATTACACATAAAATAAAATGAACTTAAATAATTTATTTTGCAAATATATATTTTTTTAAATACTTTTGCACGGCAATATTTTTTCCCTGCCAGCACTTCGACGTCAATGGCCTGTTGAGAAAAGAAGTGCCGCAAGAAACACAACAGTTTCCCATTTTTTAAATTAATAATACATTTAACATAACAAGTAATGTCGGAATAATACCTAAATTATGATGTCAATACAATACAAATAAAAATATCTATACAGAAAAGGCATGTGCCTCAAAGAAAATTATAACCAATGAAGATTACGTACGTTTCTGACTGTACGTTGACTATAAAATTGATCCCAAGTTCGTGGATGTAGCTCTATAAAGCTATCTTGATGGGTGTCTTTTACCTGCAATTTCAACATTTTATTTAAGACTTGCATTTCAACCGGTGCTTAGCTCCTAATTTGATTTCTACGAGGGGCGTTCAATGTATTCTCGGTATGGGCATGAAGGAAAACTCGGAAAATTTTGAAAAAAATATATTTTCTAATATAGTCCCCTAGAACCTCAATACACTTAATAGATCATGAAATAAGTTTCTCTAAACCTTCTAAAAAATAATCTTCTGACTTCTCTTCAAAATGGGTATTAATTGCTGCCTTCAGTTCGTTATCGTCGGAAAATCGCTTTCCACGAAGATCTTTTTTCAAATTCGGGAAAAGGTAGTAGTCACTGGGGGCCTAGTCTAAACAGTACGAAGGATTATTAATTTCTTCGAAGCCGCAGTCTCGTTTAGCAGCCTTCACCACGCGGGCCGTGTGAACCGGCGAGTTTTCATGAAGCAACAACACTCCCGATGTCAGTTTTCCTCGCCTTTTTTCTTTAATTTCTTCTTTTAAATTACGCAATGTGTTTGCGTATAATGCTGCCGTGATGCTTTCACCCTTTTGAGTATATTCTATTAATAGAATACCTTTAGAATCCCAAAAGAACGTAGCCATTACTTTTCCGGCGGATGGGGTGACTTTAAAGTTCTTTGGGGGCTCTGCATCCTTTTTTATCCACTGCATGGATTATTGTTTGCTCTCAGGGTCATAGTGATAAACCCACGTCTCATCCCCAGAAACAAACCGGTCGAAATTACTCGTTGAATTTGCTCCACGGAGCTCTAAAAACTCCTTACAGCATTCGACTCAAACTTGTTTCTGAGGTGCGATCAGCATTCGCGGCACCCATCTTGCACTGACTTTTGAGAGGTGAAGATGACCATGCAGGATAGTATGTTTGGTACCCACGGATAGCTTTATCATCTCTGCTAACACTTTGACTTTTATTCTGGCATCCTCAAGTACAAATTTTTCCACTTTTTTCACATTTCCTTCAGTGGTGGCGCTTACGGGCCCGCCCGAGCGAGTGTCATCTTCAATGCTTTCTCTGCCTCTTTTAAATTCACTTGACCACTTTTGAACGGTTGATAACGACGGGGCAGAGTCTTGGTAAACAGAAAATATATCTTTAAGAATGATTTTTTTGCTTTTTCCCTGCTTGGTAAGGCACTTAATAACTGTGCGATGTTCGATTTTCTTTATCATAGTGGCGTCAGACATTCTGGTCGCCTTTCACTGGCAATAACTCGAATATTAATAATCGTAATTAAGTGAAATTTTATATTTATACCCTCAGATAGTGTCATTAGCAAATGAGATAATTAGATTGCCTATATTATTTGCATATCACCCCGATACCGAGAATACATTGAACGCCCCTCGTAAATGACTACAAACCTAGATTGGAAAAAGTGCGCTTCAAAATTTCGGATATACATTTTTTTTATGATTAATAATGTCGCAGTCTATTTATTTGTAGACTTGCGGCCGCCTCCGCGTTTTCACCTGCGCGTAATTTCTTTTTTTGAAATGTCTCTTCCCCCCACATTTCCGGGATAAAAAGTACCCTATGTCGCTCGAGAATAGTTTAGCTTTCCAACAATGAAAGAATTTTTCAAATCGGTTCAGTAGTTTCGATGACCAATTAATATTTTTTCTGTTTCGACTATTAAAATACTAATATTTTAGTAGTCGATTATATTGTTTTTTGTATCTCATTATCCTCATTATCATTCTTTTCAAATAACATGCAACCTGTTTTGGATCATAAAAACGCTACTATCTTAGAATAATGCTACTATTGTATTTCCATTTTGACAGTAATAAAAAGAAAATAATTGTTTCTTTTTCCTTTAAAGGCGTTAAGATAATTTTTCTGAAGAATCTAGCCATTATACTGGGTGTCCCATTTTAGTCCTTTGAACTAAAAAAAAATTATATAAAAAAAACTATGTACAATATGAAATTTTTATTTATTGTTTAGTAATAAACATTAAAAGGGAATTATTTTTTAAAAATCACTTCTTCTAAATGAGCTCCATTTCGTTCTTGGCACTCCTGTAAACGACGACTAAAATTTTCTATCACTGCACGGCAAGTACGCTCTGAATGCTTGACATTTCTGGCCGGATATTTTCTTTTAGTTCATCAGTTGACCGCGGATTTGTTTCGTGGACTTGAGACTTAAGATAACCCCATAAGAAAAATTCCATTAGACTCAACTCCATTAGACTCCGGGCTACGTGGTGGCCAGGGAATGTCTCCTCTTTGAGATCTTCCGTTGGTGCTACCCCGCACTCTGCGCGCTATTCCTGCGCGCTATTTGAATTTTATTCGAAAGGACATCATCCATTTTGGGATAAAATTTTTTTTTAGCGGCCATCAATTTTAATTACAAAAGTGTATAGTACACATAAACCTCATTATTTTTTACTATGGCGTCAAAGTCGAAATCTATTTGGTTTCGGAGATATGATACCAAGTAAGACATAAGGGCTGAAACTGCGTAAAGCGGGCACCCGCGCGGTTTCATTTCATACAAAAGTGACCCGTGCCGCGACCGCGCGGGAGACTTTTGTATGAACCGCGCGCGGGTCCCGCTTCAGACAGTTTCCGCCCTTAGACCGAAAACAATTTGTTTTCAGGGCTACTTCCCATTTGGTAAACTTCCCATTTGATAAACCTCAATCAGTGCCTACTCAAAAGTTGCGTTTGGTAAACATTTATTTACTACATACGTTTTTTATACATTTAGTCCCATTTGGTAAACAATCGAAATGGGACTAAATGTATGAAGTAAATAAAATGTTTACCAAACGCAACTTTTGAGTAGGCACAGATTGAGGTTTAACAAATGGGAAGTTTACAAAATGGGAAGTAGCCGTTTTCAGGATTTTAGTTGTACAATACGCGGTTCACTCAAGTTTTTACTTGTCTTAATATAGCAGTCACCTCCGCCCTCCGCCCCCTCCCCCCGCCCCCTTTTTCCCTGTGCTCGTCATGTCAATTCCTTAATCTTAATAGGTATCTTCTTTGTTTTATAAGATTCAGTACTATACTAAGTCAGTTGACAGACACACACGCAGTCCACCTGATGGTTAGCGGCCACTGCGGCCTATTCCATTGAGGGACACTTCACCACGAAGCGTCGCTCAATGTGCTGCCAGAATGTAGACTCATCTGATCTTCGAGCCTTTGATTTCAAGTGTACTTTTTTTTGAGAAGGAGAACGCATTTGCGCACCATAGCCGCAGGCTAGCGATCGTGTGTGGGACTCGAGACTAAGTCCCACTACCCACTAAACTCCCCCGTTTTCCCCTTCACACCCAATTGGTGTGAAGGGGACAAGCCGGTGCCAATCTTGTGGCTATTGACGAGCCCTTGATTTCAAGTGTACTGGCTCCCACATTAATACTGCCGGAACACAGCCAGAGCTATTATGGCGGCAGATTTCGCCTGTGGTAGCTAGCCAGTCGGACTCTGAAAAAGCCCTACCACCAACCAGACCTTAGGTGGGAATCGAACCCACTACCTCCGGGTTTTATACCCGAGCGGCTTAGCCACTTAGCGGCTTTGCGGAGGCGATCAAAATAGTAGTAGTTCAGGTGAAAATTGTATAGTAATAATCATACCAGATCTTACATAAAATGGTAAGACGATGTTATTTATTTCACTTATAGATCGTTATCTAAGGTATATAGAGTATTGTCGCCATACAAAAAAATTATTCTACACCTGTCCCCATTCCAACAAAACATAATTTATTTCTGGCCGCTAACTTTTTTTTTTATCCCAAATCTCCATACAAAGTGGATGATGTCCTTTCAAAGGACTTATGGGACGGGACACCTTGTATTATCATTAAATGAAAAATTTGCATAAAAACCTGCTTGGTTTTCTTAATGTAACTGGCATCAGAGTTATGATTAATTTGACAACAATAAAAAGCAAATCTTTTTTTTATAATAAAAGGAATATCAAAAAGTTTTGAAAAGACGTTGACCTTCTTTAATTTAAAGAGGCACTGGCAACAATGCTTCTGAAATTTGACAGCAATAAAAAGTAAACTGACTTTCTTTTTTCTTTAATGGCGTATAGATTTTTTCTGAATAATTTAACCAGTATTAATTTTTTTTAAAACTTATATTAACTTGCTTGGTTATTAATTTGATGTAACCTTTGTGGTTATTTTGTTATTTTAAAGTAGCACTGGCAATAGTGTCACAAAAGTTTGACAGTAATAAAAGTAAATTAAAAGTTTTGTTATGTTATTCTTCATAATATCGTTTCGAATTTTTCTGAAGGTTTTTTTTCCTAGCGTTTCTGTGACACTGACGGCTAGGTATTCTTTAAAAAAGGTCGTTGCTATTACGTTTCTTCATTCATCTTGACTATCTATCTACGCAGTCTTTATAGTTATCAAGTAATTTCTTTTTTCAAATATTCCCTCTTCCCCACACATTTCCGGGATAAAAAGTACCCTATATTCACTGGGGATATTGTAGCTTTCGAACAGTGAAAGAATTATTCAAATCGGTTCAGTATTTTCGGAGCCTATTCAATACAAACAAACAAACAATCAAATCTTTCCTCTTTATAATATTAGTATAGAGTATAGATTAAAAATAATAATAATAAAAATTCTTTTTTTCTTTAAAACTTAATAGGAAAGCTAAACCATCAAGATTCAAGTGGTACAAGTAGCGTGATCAGATATACCCGTACCATCATAACTTTAATTATTCGATCGTCGTTCGTACAATCCAGCAAAAGAATTGATTTGCTCCTACTCTTAATCTTCTTCAATAACATACTTCTTCTACAGTTCCAAACGATGGGAAAGCGACTGTCAGATCAGATGTCACAGTTCACCCACTTCCGAAACAGGTTGATAAACATCAAATCAAAGGTGAAATGTGATCCGAACAGCCCAAACGAATAGGTCAACTTCAACGTTTAATTGCATTACCTAACCGAAGAGTGCAACATTCAATATTCATAAGGCGATATCACCGATCCAGATGTTTCGCTGACCAATAAATTGGGAATCAACGCAACGGTGACGCGCCCTTACCATTTGCATTTATCGCCCATTGTGAATAATTTATAACTAAAATTACGTCATCGATGTCTTTACTTTGCCACCGAATACAGAATTGTTTTATCAATTAATTTTACGTATACTTCGCTGTGGAATACGTAAAATCGTTGTAAGATAACGTTTTGTTCAACATTTTGAGTCGATTACCTATAATAACTTAGCATAGACATGATTCAGTAATAATCTTACTTTTAATTTATTGGCATAGTTTTTTTAATAACAATTTATTTCTATTTACACATACAAAAGTGATTTTAAAGAAAACTGTACGGATTGGGATGCCTTAAATTCATAAGTTTAGTAAATTACGCCCTAATTTGTACCAAAATCTGTGCTGATCTTAAAACTGTTACTGATGACTGGAGCGAAAGATACAACACATCACATGAATGACCATGATTTTGATCAATAAGGCCATCTTCAGTTTAGAATTACATTGCTTAAATTGCGACTGCCAGAATCGTATATACATATGTCGTTAAGATACAAAGCTTAGAGGAAAAGATTGATTAAAAATATTTCGAGTATCGTTCCTACCCTAAATAGTAACATGAAAATGGTATTGCTATAAATAATCACAGAAAGACGAAAATATCGTAATGTAAAAAGCTGACATGAGTCGTGTTTTCTTGTAAACCTATTTTTCTTGGCTGAACGCCAAGTAAATAAAACTAGTACGTTACCTACGTATCACAATATTATGTTAATGTAAAAACCTGCCATTGCCTCCGCAAAAGACGTTTTTTGAAAACGGAAAAAGTTAATTTTAATTACTGGAAAATCCATTTAATTAGCCTTTAGTGCATTTTGCATAAAATAACTTATGTAATTTCATTTACGTATCGTTGGATTTGCTTCTTATTTGGTTCATTTGTTATTTTTTTTAAGAATGTTAGTAAAATTATAGAAGAGATTAAATATCTTATAATATTGTATGTTCTACATTAGGCAAGCGTGGTGATTAGGCCAGTGGACATGGAAAATTCTTACATAATACTTTGTTTTTATATATTTTCTGAATTAAAATTATTATTTATCCTTTCCACAGGACGGGTCCATCGAGTTCGAGGAGTTTATTCGAGCGCTATCGGTGACGTCACGGGGCAACCTTGATGAAAAACTCCATTGTAAGTGCTTGTATTTTATTTAGGTGTTCCTTGTAATTATAAAGTACTTGTTTTTCAACAAAATCTCAAGCGAATTTAAATTCATTCTCAAAATTATTTTTACGGCTGGTCTCAAAGTACATACACCAAAGTTAGCGGGCTTGATCCCCACACGGTACAAACATTTCTGAGCATGAACAATTGAACATGACGTATGGTTGTATCGGGCAGGGTAAAGTATATTTGTATTTACAAAAAATAAGAAAAAAAAAATGTTTATTCGTTTTCTTGCACCCAATACAATAATGCTTAAGCTAGATGCTGGGCTAGACAGCGCAGTGTGAATAATGAATGAATATGTCTTAGAATATAATATGGCTTAAGTGGCTATTCACTCATTTATTTATTTATTCACTTATGAATTTAACAAATTATATGTTGCCCCATGTTGGGCGCCAGTGTAAAGGATGGTGGCAGCCAAAACATCGATTAATATTGATTAAAATTTAATAATTTTCCCAACGACCATGTATTACTTTACTCTTTGCCAACGACTTTCTTACACTTCAAACCAAAATGTCATCCCTCCGTCTCGCGTCGGCCAATCGCGTGGAAGCGCTGCAGAGCTCTGCCACAGTCTACGCGATTAGCTGACGCGGCACGGTGCAAGCGTGGCACGCTGCGATTGGTCGAGGAGTCGCGCTAGGTCTTAAGTCCCTTTATTATAACTATTAGTTTATAGTATTATTATAACTATTAGTATATTACTAGTCCCTTTATTTATAACGTGCGTTACACATGTCATTTTGTTCACCATAATAATATTATGATATTATCTGTATATATTTCAGGGGCCTTCCGTCTTTACGACGTGGACAACGACGGCTACATCACGCGGGAAGAAATGTATAACATAGTCGACGCGATCTACCAAATGGTGGTACGTACCTACATTTTCACGTACTTACCTATCGTTTTTTTTTTCTTTTAATTCTTACACATCTATTGATTTGATTCTAAAGTCAGTAGCTTCTGTACTTCTATGTATTGTCAAAATCAAAGCGGGTACCACAAACATAATAAAGATACAAATAAAAATCCAGACACAAAACAAGCACAGGACTGTTGTTCTGGATGGCTTTTATGCAGCCAAGGGGATAATGCCCATATCATCGAACCTGTGAATTATGTGTAATGTATCTGTCGCAGTATGATAGATAAGGCCGTAATATGTATAGTTAGATTTAATTATTTATACTGTATCATAGTTATACAAAAGTGATTTTATTACCTACTATCTTACTAGGAATATAATTATGATACCGTTCAAGTTTAGTGAAATAATTGTAGGATTGTAGTGGGGGGACGTTTGTTTGTTTTGGTAACTGAGAAATACATTTCCTAATTTAAAATAAGTACATTTCTAAATAACCACGAAGGCTGAGGCGGGAGCTCCGCTCCCTCCTAGCCTAGCCTTCTAACCTATATCCATCCGAGTCGATTTCTGACTCCGGTCGTTTATACAATGTTTATCTCACTTATGATATTAGTTATACCTCATCTACATATAATTTCATACAAAATATTTAGTCGCCCGTTAATTCGTTAGTCAGCCCAAAAATAATTAGCCAAAAGTATTGCAATGTATACAGGGTGTTCGGAAGAACGATGAACATACGATAATGGGGGGTAGTTGGGGTGGTCTGTTAACTAACTAGCTCAAAAGATTTTACCTAGGTCTCAAGATTTTTTTTTAATTTTTTTTTTTATAAATTTCTATAATTTTTCGGTTTTGTACCTTTAAACCCGTCTAACTTTTTTTTTAATGACCAGATCCAAATATTTTTTTCATTATTAAAATCTTAGTGATTGGTAGGTCCCTTTAAATAAAAAGTTGTAAATTGCACATTGCTAGAAACAAAGTTATGGGCCCTCAAACATAAAATAAGAGTTGAAACAAATTTTGAATCTCAACTTCGCGTAGCATTTAAAAAATAAATAAAAAGGATGGATGACTTCTGATTTGTTAAAAACATCTCCAAAGTGTGAGCTTTTTAACGATATATCGTTTGTTTTGATATCTTTTTTGTAACCAAAATTATTCGATGTTTTCTACCCAGGCGGACCATTTCGACGAAAATCTACATACGTGAAAACTTAAATGTTTTGCGAAATTTATCAATGCAAAGGTCAAAATAACGAATTACTGGGATAGTGACATAAAGCAGGTCGATTTTTTCACACTCTTGCACAAATAACGGCTATCTTTTCTCTCTTTCACTCTGTGTGCAATGCGCGGCGAGTGACGCTTCCCAAGAAGGTAATAATAATAATCTTTCACTCTAGTACACTTACATCGTATCTTTCCTCTCTTTCGCCTCTTAAGTGAATTTGCTATTTTTTTCTGACAGTGAGTCAGGCTGCGTCTAAGAAAATTTTATATGAAAATTTTGAATATCTCGAAAAGTATAAAAGATGGAACCAACGAGTTTGGGGATTATGTTAGACCTTATAAAGACCTAACTTTTGAGTCTAGAACCAACCCTGTAAGTCTTTTATTTCTAAATGAAAAAGAGGTTGAAGCGAAAGAGAGGGAAGATACGATGTAAGTGTACTGGAGTGAAACATTAGTGTTATTACCTTCTTGGGAAGCGTCACTCGCCGCGCATTCCACACAGAGTGAAAGAGAGAAAAGATAGCCTTTATGTGTTCAAGAGTGAGAAAAAATCTACATTCTTTATGTCACTATCCCACTAATTTGTTATTTTGACTTTTGCATTGACAAATTTCGCAAAACATTTAAGTTTTCACATAAGTAGATTTTCGTCGAAATGGTCCGCCTGGGCAGAAAACATCGAATAATTTTGGTTACAAAAAAGATATCAAAACATACGATATATCGTTATAAAGCTCACACTTTGGAGATGTTTTTAACAAATCAGAAGTCATCCATCCCTTTTATTTATTTTTTAAATGCTACGCGAAGTTGAGATTCAAAATTTGTTTCAACTCTTATTTTATGTTTGAGGGCCCATAACTTTGTTTCTAGCAATGTGCAATTTACAACTTTTTATTTAAAGGGACCTACCAATCACTAAGATTCCAATAATGAAAAAATTATTTGGATCTGGTCATTAAAAAAAAAGTTAGACGGGTTTAAAGGTACAAAACCGAAAAATTATAGAAATTTATAAAAAAAATAATTAAAAAAAAATCTTGAGACCTAGGTGAAATCTTTTGAGCTAGTTAGTTAACAGACCACCCCAACTACCCCCCATTATCGTATGTTCAACGTTCTTCCGAACACCCTGTATATTATATAGCAGGTTACAAAAAGTTGATTATTTAATAAAATTAGGTTTTATTTATTCTTTGGTAGATTTATAACTATTTAACTGGATTCGTTTAGTCAGATAAACATGTTACTAGATTGTGACCGTAAGATAGTAATGAATCGCTTCCGTATAACAATGTTACGTAATATAATTATATTCCTATAGGGATATAACTATATTACGGCTTTATCTATCTTACTGCGACATATCCATTTTCCAATGGACGGTACTAAATTGTTATTATTAAATTAAGGTAACGTTACCCGTCATGTGATTGTATAATTTTTTATTTTGTTTCTTTTTTTGTTATAGGTTCATTTTTCAATAGTCATCATTTTGGATAACCATTCTCTTAGCATTGACATTTACTACCGGCTACCAATCCAGTTGTTTTATAATCCTTTTCATTAACTTTCAAGGGCTCAACTTGCTTCCAGGGGCAAACTCCGCAACCGGAGGATGAGAACACGCCTCAGAAGCGCGTCGACAAGATCTTTGACCAGATGGACAAGAACCACGACGACAGGTTGACTCTCGAGGAATTCCGCGAGGGTAGCAAAGCTGACCCACGCATCGTCCAAGCGCTCTCGCTTGGGGGCGATTAATCGACGGTCATCCTCTCGCCGGAATTCACATTTACTTAGAGAGCAACTGGAACGACGCCGCGTGCATAAGCATTAAGCACTTGTAACCTTAGTTCTAGTCATTCTGTTTACCCAAGGAAGATACGGCATTGTCCAAAACTAGGAATGTCTACCTTTACTCCAACCAACTACGGGAGAGAAAAATACTCGGAAAAATATTGTAGAACAAAAAGACTGTTTGTTCCGCCAGATAGTACGTATACAATAGGTGCATTGATAGACTTCTGCCGAATCTTCTTCGTAATGTATAAGTCATGTTACCATATGTCTAGTTTGTTGATTCGACACGACTTCGCAAGTAAAACATGAAGTTATCCTCAAAATGTTGTGCCTAGAAGTAGGTACTCTAGTCATAGTTGTAAATCTTCTTTCCTTTGCCGATGCTAAATAATAAAACAACTATATTGTTTAATATTAATTTGTAGTTGCGATCGAAGAGGAAATTCATTGATAATTCTGAACTTTAAAAAAAGAAAAGTTATGTTTAATTTACTCATTCTGAATCAACCTACACTGTAAAATAACAAACAATATTGTTAAGTGGGTAGGTACCAAAGTATTTTGTAATAGACTACACGCGGCGTGTGTTTAATGGGTTTAAATTTAAGAATAATATTTGCCAATATGAACATTGGGCAAAGAGCGACGCTTCTTATTGTTTCTACACAAATACAATATAAAATACATTCGCTTAAGGTGTGCTTGTGAATTTACCTATAAAACTATTATAATATGGCGCGAACCGCAAAGGTCAAAATTTATAAAACTGTCCACATTTATTTAACCAAATCTAACGGGCAGGATAGGAATATCGTAAGAATAATGTAGTATGTAACAAAATTCAGCGGACTCGTAGGAGATTACACTGTTTTGATCTAGCGAGACAAGGCTACGGTAGTAAATAGCGTTGGCTTGGCACTGATTGGGCACGGTGCCAGAGCGCCTGCATCACGCACGTCATGTAAGCCGCAAACACCGCGCGCGACGTCACTATCTTGTCGTCGAGATACACGCAAATACCTACACCCAACCCTCGTGACTCCAGGAATTTCAAATTGCTTAAACACGAGCCAATTTTGTTTATCCTCGGATCAGCGATACTATCGCAATGAAAAATGCTCAGCCTGAATGAGCTCGATTAAGAAAATGCCGACACTATTTCATCGTAGTCGAATCTCGCATCGCATGCAATGTGATCATATTTCAAAGAATGTTTTAAGAATTGAAAACCCTGAATTTTGTATACATTCATGGTTGTTGTTGTAAATATAACTTATAATTTAATGTAATCGTGTTATAGTTTGTTGGGCGTGTGACGGAATTAAATGTATTTAACCTACCTAAGTGTCGTACCCTCGCCGTTTATTTCGTGTTGGCAAATTCTAATATCTTGCTCTTTTTCAAGTAAATGTTGAACACTACTATCGCTATTGGCTTTTTCTGAATGAACGAACTGTACTATTTTTTAAGAGGGCTTTGGTGTTGGTACGATCTTCTAGAAAGTCATCTTTACTACATTATATTTACTCTGTTATAATATATTCCTTAACCGTAATATCAAAAAATAATAAATGTTTTTGATATCGCAACCAGTAGCAACGCCTTCTTAACAAAATGAAGGATATTATTTTTACTTGGATTGGATACACTTGAAGGGAAATCCGTGCGAGAGATGATCGCTGGCCCTAAGGCCAACTTGTACAAACTTCGATAAAGTGCACTGCAGTAATATTTTGTACTTTCACATCATGGTAGGTTCATTATAAAACAAAGAAACTTTATAGGGTGTAAGGAACAAAACCCTGTGTATCTAATTTATTCATTATATACTTAATTTCTAGTCTCACTTGAAAATTTCCAAGGTAATTTTCCAGTACGTACTGCGTGCGACACAACCTTCACATCATCAACTGTTAAATAGGCCTGTCATCATTCACTCAAGACACTCATTCACTAAACACAGATGAAAAATCGTTATTATAAATTTACTGTTATTGTTGAAACATTATTAGGTTTTTAAGAGTTGCGCCCCATTAAAGTTAAATTTGCATTTTAAGACAATATGAAATTTTTGGCATACTTGTAAATTTTTTGGGTTTTTACAGCCCCCAGAATTGTTAATAAAAATGTTCTGACTATATATTATTGAATGCTGTTGGCACAGCCATCAATAAAATTGTAACCATAATATTATGTCTGAAAATTATAAATTAACACGTCTACCATGTTTAGACGCCACAAGTGCAAGTCACGACATTTTTAATACTTATGAGAATTGTAATTAAACTAAAATTAAGAAATAAATGCTGATTCAATATACATAACGATTATTTTGTTTTGGAAATGTAGTGAATGAAAAGCAATTTGTTAGTGATAAATGTTTTCGACATGAAAAAGTTTATAAATTATAACGTGTACGGTATAATTGATAAAATTAAGCGTAAGTATAAGGCGGTCAACTTTAGTTCTTTTTAAAATTTAAATTAAAATATATGGCAGCCGTAAAGAGAATTGTTCTCCAAAACTATCATACGGTAGTTTCGTTTAATAATGTAAGAAATAAAATTGGGTTATTGTCAGAATGAGTAAAAATACTGCACGTTCCAACTTCTTTTTATTTATAAAATTGGCCATAAGATAATGCTGACGCAGGTTCCATTTCCAAATTTTCGAACGGCGGCTGGTACTTTCATCACTAGCCGGAAGAACGTAATTTAGTTCTGTCTAGATTTTGCACTACAGTTTTCTTGGTCAAATTTAAATTTTATAAAGAACATTGAAATTGAAACAGCCTTTTATACCGAGGGTCAGGTGCCACACCGCCCAAGAGTTCTGGCGGAGCGAGCGCTGCACGCTGCGCGACCCATATGTCGGGTTTTAATATACATTGAGACAAATAAATATCTTTAATTATTATGTACTTTGTTCATGACAATTTATCCATGTATTAGAGTCGTAGAATGTGTAAATTGTAATACGATTATCTTTCCATACAGCACGATCTTCACGTTTTCAGACAGCCGCGTAGCCGGTATAATACCACCGCGGCCGGCGCGCGGTGCGCACTTACTCAGACAGCACTATTCTTTATATAGCGTCTTTGCCAAATTTAGTGTACAAATTAATCTTTGACCTGTAGGTTCTACATTTCTCTCTCTCTCTCTCTATCTCTCTCCATCCTTCTTGGCGAATTCTGAAAACATATATTTTGGAGGACTTTTGGATATTTCCGTTAGCGACTCAACATAATGTAGTCTTTAAACTAAGAATCTACTTATCGTGTAAGTCTAACTACAGCTTTATACAATTGTTATCTTTTGCTTATAACTAAACTTTCTTATGATACTTATAACGTATGTCTATAAACTGTGAACTATTCGCTACATTCGTATGTTCAGCTATGTTGCGACAGCGTCCAACGTTTGCGCGGAGTTTCGAAGATGTAGGTAAAATATTGGTAGGTTTGAATCGTAAGTCAATTTGTGTCTTTCGACATTGTTTGTAGGGGATAAGATGCGTTTTTCAAACGAACTAGAGTAGGGAAATTGTCGCGGGCTGTGCATTTGTCTAGTTTTAAGTAGCTGACGTTACGCCTAGTCACTTACGAGTTCACGGGACGGCTGGACATTACAACGCTTCTTAGATATCGTATCACTCAACAGCTTTGCAAGTCAAACGGATGTTCTTTTCTTCTTCTATTCCTGTAATATGTATCGGTACCTCCAGTATCACAATAACATTGATGTTTAATCATACAGATAAGCATGTATAACGTAGTGATTAATGTATTTAATGGGTACCAATACGCAAATAGATTTACGAAGGTACATTTCATAAAATATAACTCTTTTCATGAAATGGTTTATATTGACAAATCACAAGATGTTTATTTTAGCAATAAGAAGCAACAACGCATGTACCCAGTGGGATCGCGCTTAGATTTAGATAATCTGAGCGCACACGTTTACAAGTTATTAAAAGTAATTGATAATGATGTATTAATGATAAGAAAAAAAATATTTTCCCAATACTAAAATTAGTAAAAAATCTATCACGCCTCTCTATCTTTTGACCGCTTCTTGGTTGGCTATTGGCCGACAGCGCGCTGTGCCTTTTACTAAGTATCGAGATGAGATAAAAAAATTCTAAACAGTAGGTACATATACCTAGGTAAGATCTATGCGCAGTCGAGAGCGGTCAAAGATACAGGTCAAAGGTCAAAGATTTAATAGATAAAAAAAACGTGTGCGGCCAGAAAGTTGATCATATGTTGAGTTACCTTTATTAGCAAAGCATATAATTGTAATTAAAATCGCGAGTTAAAATCATTATTCAAACTAAAGTTCTATAGTATGTGAATCATTGATAATGTTCTTAAAAAGAAAACTTACTTTGAAACAATAAATTAAACTACGGCTTCAAAACGGAATAGGTACAATATTTTTTTGGAAATGAGATGTGATTGTATTCACGAACCTAAAGTTGAAACTTAGAAAACTTCATACGAATGTAAATGCATTTAATTTTTATTATTGCTATAATAGGGGTTACCCATTATAGCTATAATTAAAATAAAATGAAGGTTTCCACAAATAAATAATTATTATTATTGCTCGCGAGTTTAATTTTATCAAATATAAATGGAATTATTAGTCAAGATTTGTAACAATCTAATTTTTTTTTTTATCTCAGTGAATTTACTTTACCTATTTAATTTTTTTGAATTGAAATCTAACAATTGATGTTATCTATTATTAGCTATCTATGGATAATTTTAATACTTATCAGCCCTTTTGCTTTTTGGAACTTAAATGGTGGCGAACACTGAATTTTACAATTTTATTGAAAAAATAAGTAAGTACATACTCATAATGTAATAAAAAAATTGTGGAATAAGTTTAATATATTTTAACAGTTAAGTACCCTTGTCCTAATAATTGTATAACATGATTCAGACAATGAAATTTGTGCTATGGATAGGGTATAGAGTTATATTTTTATTACACGCAAATTGCATCTCAGTGGTGGTTTTTAATAAACATTTTTTCTATTTATTTACAATTCGTATTCAAGAAAGTAATTTTGTAATGACCAAGTTTTTCATCGATTAGATTAAATAAACAAAAATAAATACAAGATAATTTATTTTAAGTTTTGTAACACCTAAATAAAGACACTTTATCATTATTTTAATGTAATTATTTTGTCCTATGGATGTACTTAAAATATATGTTTAGGCCGAGGTAGAAACTTTTCATACCTTCAAGTAGAAAGATGTACCTACAGGTGATATAAATAGTGAGAGCCTTTACCACAATGAATTTGAATTTTAAACAACCTCGAAATTATTATGTGATAAAATTTGTTCGAAAACATGTGCAAATTAAATCCCTTTAGTCTTTGAATTCGTTTAAAACATACACGGGATGAAATTTAAAACAATCCGTGTTTTCTAGATAATTATGATAGGTTTCTATTAAGGCCTACTCTTGTGTCTTACATAGAAAGCCTATTGGCAGGGATGCCTTCCCTTTCACATAATAATATGACGCTGTACGCTAGTCTCACCTCAGAAGGAATAACTGTATGAACCAGGTACAATAAGACTTTAAAAGTAATGGGTACGTTTGCACCGCCATTTGGGCCTGTAACTGTCATGCATTTTTTTTTTTTGGCGGAGGATAGAGAACGTATACGCTCGGCAGCCGCAGGCTAGAGGCGCCTGCGATCATGTCTGGGGCTGAGACCTAAAGTGCCCGCCTTACTTAACTTAAACAATATCTTTGTTAATTTTTGTTTTGTGCAAACATTCATTCAATTAACATTGGAGACAGTTTTAAGGGTGCCTACTAGTACAAATTGAGGTTAAGGGACTGAGAACGTATGAATACGTCCCACTGCAGGACGCAGGTTTCCATAATCGAAATTGTATATTCCGCCACAATGTCCGCCACAAGTAAAAACCCCAAAGATAATCACCAAAACTATAAATTAAAAAATTCGCCGTTAATTGAATGAATGTGAAGTATAAAATACATGGTCTAATCGATTAAAATCTATTTAATGTTTAACAAAACAATGTACCTATGTACTAAATAATTTAAGTTCGCTGCCATCTTTTCTTATCTAATCCTCTTTTATGTAAATATGACTTTTCGATTATTCGCCTACTTTACTAGATATTATGATAATATTCACTTTTAATAATAAATGATGATTAATAATAAACGAAGTTGAAATTATAAATTAATGTACGTTTTATTTTACGACTAAACATTATTAGATATGAATTCAAAAAGAATGGGACATGTTTTGTCCATGCTTTAGATGTATACTAAAGCACGAACAAAACATGTCCCAGAACGAGGAGTTAAACAGAATCGATTATGGCATTTTTAAATAACAAATCAGTTGACAGAGAGACACGCAGCCCACCTGATGGTAAGCGGTCATTGCGGCCATCAGACTGAAGAACGAAGAAACTGAATGCTCGTGTGAACTCGTTCATAGAAATAAAATTGCCACTGACCCGGATCCTGCAAAAATTCAGATCCGGACAGAGCTCCGTGTGAACGTAGGGTAATTCGTAATACTCCAAATCGTAATGTTTCAGTTGTATTCCTAAATCTATGAAAGCAGATAGGGTTGAAAATAAGAAATACCAAATTTTAAACCAAAGCAAGGTGTAATACAGTATGTCATCAGTATTCACAATTCAATTTCCTAATTATAATTACAGTGAATTAATTTTAATACAAATCACGATAATCAATTTTGGCAGTTTTATTATTTACATTTTATATTCGAAAAATCGTATAAAAGGTAAATAACTAAACTGTATTTATAAGTGTTGCATTATACAATTCTAAAATAGTGATAGTGATTACAATATATTGACATTTACAATAGCATTAATTTAATACCAGTTGCGAATTTTAATCAAAAATAAAATACATAACTCATCAGAATTACAATAAAATTAAATTAACAATATTATTTAAAACAGAGTATTTCATTTTCCAAGCCAAAATAATATACTCAAATAGAGTAAGAGAAGACTTGGTTTGATGGCAGTGTAGGTACTGCCAAAAAACTCTGTACACATGAAATTCAGACACACACACAATATAACTATAAATATCCCATCGAAAATTGTTTAACTTATATAAATAAAAACAGAAGGCACTGTTGTTCGTAGTTTCAATTGCTAACATTTAAGCCGGACATTGCCTTAAATATTCAGAGTCAAAGTAGACGACCGTGACGGTCATGTCATCGCGGAACATGCGACAGACGTCGGGAGAAAGACTGAGCAGATGCGCCAACCTTGAGTGATCTACGCCATACTCCGTGCCTCCGATCGCGTGGCGGATCAAATGAGTCGCCGCATTCCTATCCTTCGGCTTGCTCTTCAAACTCTCCTTCCGGTGCATCAATAACTCATTTATATCACCCAACTGTATATTCTTCCTCGGCAACTTCAGAGGATTAAAAAACACCTTACCTTTCATATGTTGCCCTACCAACTTCACTGCTTGCAGCGGCGTCATCATATCCCAAATTCCGTCTGATGCGATTATCAAAAACCTATCCTTCGGCGTTAGTCTATGGTAGTATATATCCGGCATTGCGGACAAATAAGGCGGAGTATGATAGTTAGGAGGAATGGCTCTCTGGCCCACGAGGGGCACGGCGACGGTGCTCAGCGTCTCGGCGGGCCACTTGTAGCGATAATCGCCTAGACTGCGTAGAGGGGCCAGCTCCCCGAGCAGTCTGTCTCTTCTTATCACAGTCTTTCTCTCACTCTCTGGATGTTCGCTCCAGATTCTCTTTAGCTCGTCAAAATTTTCCGAATTGTGCTCTTTTGTAATTTTCTTCGCAATCCATTCGTTTTCTTCGGTTAAAGTGCCTATTACTGCGTTGCAGTCTCCAACGTTAGCGACGTAAAGGTGAGGCCCGTCGATGTGGCACACGCAGGCGACCGCCCCAGACAGTGCCACGGACAACGTCCTAGGGTTTATCTTCCCAGACAGTTTA
Organism: Mecyna flavalis; assembly: GCA_949319885.1. Taxonomy (NCBI): domain Eukaryota; kingdom Metazoa; phylum Arthropoda; class Insecta; order Lepidoptera; family Crambidae; genus Mecyna; species Mecyna flavalis. The sequence goes on along the minus strand of OX439425.1, from coordinate 17,739,647 downwards.
TAAGGTTCAACTACTTCCCTAGATATATCACTATCTAATTTCATAATACCATGTTCTAACGAAGAGCGTACGTCTGTATTTTCTCTACGTTCATTTACAAGTTCTTGAAGGTATTTATTAAAACTATTTTCATACATCATCATTAAATCTTCTACGATGTCTACCTGAAAAGATAAATACAGAAAGGTTAAAAGGTTGCATCGCTGCTCCTTTTTTCTATATGCATATTATGCAGGCATAACATATTAATTACGGTGCCAGTTTCACCGATGACAGGCAAGTTTGTCTGATAATATGTGTTACTGGCCCTAAAAGCGATTGGCAAATTAATAGGTGTTGTAATATCATCCAACACTGCAGATGAAATAAGACCATTTTTTTTAAATTAATGTCATCATTTGCTCTTGCCTCGGCACAGGCTTCAACACAAACCTCTATAGACGTCACATAATCTATTGTTTAATATCATTGATTTCCATTAGGTAAATACATAAAAAACACTTACTTGATCATTAAAAGTTTCCAACAAGGGATCCTTTATTTTACTTTCGCTGTATTTCTTCAAGTCGTTGAAAGGAAGAAGTGCTGCCGCCACGTAATTCAGCAGCCGCTTTGAAATAACTTGTGCACACGCCGGACCGCCATGCCCGTCGAACACTCCCATTAAAAGACCTGTGAAAAATCAGAAAGAATCGTGATGAATTTCACTATGAATTGTGTCTAATTTATATTACGAAGAGCGATGAATTTTAATGCTAGACAAGTTGGCAGACAGGCACGCAGTCCACTTGATGGCAAGCGGCCACTGCGACCTATTCCATTGAGGGATACTTCACCAGGAAGCGTAGACCTCTAGCCACTGCCAGCGGTTCCCAAAATTAAAATATTGTATAATATTCAGTTGTAGTCTCCATAGATACACAGTCATACGAATCGTCTAGTATCAACGTTTTTAAAAGGCTCTACCACCGGCATCGGAATGTGTCTTTAAAATCATATAGCATGGATTAGGAATTTTAATAAAAAGTTGCGAAGCAAAACTACAAAATTTTATGCAAACCCGATCAGTGCTTACTGGGTAATAATGAACTGTTCAAGGAAACTGGAAAACTAGGTATTGTAGTCAGAAAACAAAGGCAAGTAAGCAACACTGCAGCATTTGTACAGAACAAGTGTTTGTTATGGACATAAAGATTCTGAGAACTTTATGTTCCTTCATTGATAATCTTGTACAGATAAATAAAGTGTCTGTGATTTAAATAATAACTTGTTTAGAGCGTTTTTTTTTTTACATTGAAGCGATGGTTTTGGAAAGACACATTCAAGCGATTGCCTGACTTATTACTACTTATTACTGAGGAACTAGGCAAATTGTATCATGGCTACACAGCTATTCGATTTTTTTTTTTATACTACTTCAGTTGGCAGACAAACACGCAGCCCACCTGATGGTAAGCGGTCACTGCGGCCTATTCCATTGAGGGACACTTCACCAAGAAGCGTCGCTCAATGTGCTCCCAGACTGTAGGCTCATCTGATCTTCGAGCCTTTGAATTCAAGTGTACTATCTCCCACATTAATACTGCCGGAACACAGCCAAAGCTGTTATGGCGGCAGACTTCACCTGTGGGAGTGGTAGCTAGCCAGTCGGATTCTGAAAAAGTCCTACCACCAACCAGACCCAAGGCGGGAATCGAACCCACGACCTCCGGGTTTTATACCCGGCTTAGCCACTTCCACGGAAAGTGTATGTGCATGTTTCTTTATAGTGTGTAGTCTTAAGTGTATATTTTCCATCACCACCGTGCTAGTGATATTTAAACAATAGGCGCACCAAGACTCGAACCCCACGCATGTGATGACGTTGAAACCATTCTGTTACTGAAGCTAATATAAAATTGATAGCATTTTACTTTTAATTGCTATGAATGTGTATGCGGTATTAACAACTAACCCAATTATAAAATGTAGGGGAAGAATATCAAACCCTTTCATTCGTGAATCCATAATAAACGAAGCCGAGGCGATAGGCACTAGTTGTCGAATACATAATGCAAGCCATTCCGGGCAATAGAAAATCAATAAGTATCGACTGGACTGAGTTACGCGCGTCAACAGCCTGGTCATGCGTCCATGATTATTTTGAATCAAATTCAACCGCCGACATTCAACACCTCGATGGTCTAGTGGTGTAAGTACCGGGCCGAGACCTCGGGGTCCTGGGTTCAATTCTCGGGTCGAGCTAACTTTGTGTGGGATTGGACGCAGCTTGGGTTTGTGATCACCAACCCGCATTTGGCAAGCATGGTGATTAAGCCAGTACCCATTATGGTAACGGTAACTTGACTTCAAGGATGGAGGCCTTTGTCCTACAGTGGGACATTAATAGGCTGATACTACTTTAACCACCAACGCAATTAGAGCCCCGCCCAGTAAGGACGCTATGGCGCTGTATATCCAAGCAGTTATTATTGAAATGTTCAAGACCTACCTTACTTGGCGATTGCCAATTTTGACATTTCCATACTATCTGGCAGGATACGTTAGCCGGCGACGTGGGCATGGCATCCAAGTGAGACAGGGCTTTATGTTTTTTGCCTTTATATTAAAAGTGATTATGTACTTTCAGCTTGGATTATGTACCAATGTATGTGGAACAGGATCATACATGTAATATTTGCTGTTTTTAATATTGTTTAATTTTTCCTAGTGCAATTTATTCTTCAAGTTTTTCCGAATTTACTTCTATAGGAAATGGCCCAAAGGACTACAAGACTACTACTGATTGATTTATCTGATACAAGCCTTTCGCCCGTGGCTTCGCCCGCATGAACTATAGGACGTTGTTCCGCGGGAATCTCGCACAATATATTTACAAATTGTAGCATATGAGTCATTCTGATGTATATAAGCTATATTATTGTAAACTTCCATTAAATTAAAATCCATTCAAAGATTAACAAACATCCATCCTACATACCTAATTACAAAGTTTCGCTATTATAATACATATTATAAAAAATAGGATTAAATATTACTTGTGTTTAGGTAAATGCAATTACTTCTTGATTTAAAGGACAGTCTTTAGGCTTGTTCTTACTCGGTCACTGAACGGAACGCTCCGAACTAGGACAATCGTTCAACTGTACTAGTTCGGTCTTTTAGTACTATTAGTTCATTTAGTTCAATGATCACTATGACATCAGTCGGACCGGAGGCTCGGATCATATTTGTTTCCCTTCATACTTTGCAGGCTTAGGACTGTCATTTTAATATATCAATCACTTAACATTTATATAAAGTATAATAAACGCTTAAAATGGATACATACACTAACATTAATTAATTCACTTTCGCTAAAGAAAACAAACAAAATTATCCTGATCTGATCTGAACAGACTAATTTTCAAATCAGTCGTACTCGTACATCGTCCATCATGCTCACACGTACGCGTCTCTGATCTTTCAACTCTCTCTCTTTTTCACCGCTCAGTCACCCGTAATCGGTCATTTGATCCCGATGTCGCTTAACTATGGTGAATGAAATGTACTAGATGACCGATTTGAACGATCAGAAGAGAATAGTTCGTACTCGGTCAGTTGAACGAACTATTCCCTTAATCGGACATGAACGAGTAGGACACAAGCCTAACAGTCTTCACTTTATATTTGTAGTACACAATAAAAATGCTGATGATATCTTTACTCTTTGAGATGATAATAATTAAATTAATTTCATAAGTGGGAATAATAAAACATTTTATTATAATATTATAACGACCAGAACTTGTACAACATAGGAAGGCCTTGCTTAAAAGCAGGACAAAACAAATTCACACAAAATATTGACTTCTGTGTTACCATACTTTATTGAAATGTTAAAAGAAAAAAAGAAAAATATACCGTTAGAGGAGAGCCAATGATCAATCAGTATAGTATAGCATACAATAAAAAGCAATTTATGGTGGTGCAATCAACAATTTGGTAATCAAGATGGGTACCTAAGCCAAAACTGTGATATGTGCCTGTAAACTATAACTTATACCACAATTTTGTTTATTAATATGATGATATACTCCAAAGAAATGTGATTCAGCTAAGATGCATGTTCTCAATATCTATAAAATCAGAACTTAAAGCAGTGTAAAGTGTATGAGACATAGAGAATAATTTAATAAGATTTCCATGAACAATATTATCCATAAATGGTATGGATAATATTGTTTAATATTATCCATACCATGTTAATCAAACTATTTCATAACTAGTATGATATTAAAATAGATGTAACATTTCTACATTATAAAAAAATTTAATTCTGTCATAGTACAGTACAAACGATACATTTGAGAATAATCTATTCAACCAAATTTACAACATTCAATAGGTAACAATAAATATTAAGTTAAAAATCTAATATTTATAAATAGTCCATAAATATCAAAAGAAAATGCAGTTAAGCATGACTGGAGTGTAGACTGAAGTATTATTGTGAGTGATGTGAATTCTTAAAATAAGTGCACATATAGGTAAGTTGTGTCATTGCTGTACAGCAACCTGAATATCCATTTAAGAATATGTAAATTCATCTGAATAAACTATCAGTTTATTTGTTTGTTTTATTTCATACCTGATGTCATCTTGCATAGTGCTTCGCTTCTAGTGTCTTCAATAGGATTGTTTGATGCCAACTGATTGGAATCATAAGATTTGACTGATCCTGACGTAAACTCTTTGTTAAATTCATTCTTTCGTAAAATCACTGTAACCTATAAAAAAAATAAGTGTTTAAATATATCATTGATGTCTTTAAATAGATTCTGCTATATGCAGTCTAATATAACAATAATAATAAGTCCTAACTCTCTCTAAAATCAGATCGACACTATACTACTTTCCAAGGCAAAACTAAAGTAATCACGATTACCTCTTGTAATAACAGTTAAGTCAATATACCATATATAATATAAAATGCACAGAAGTACAGTGGACCCCCGGTAATCCGGCCCTTGTCTAATCCGGCACCCCCTGTAATCCGACATAGTCTATTATTTATTATTTTTTTGATAATACCTATTTAGCCTTCGTGGTAATTTTTTTAACACCTAACACTGACATCTTAGATTTTTTAAATTTTCAATTGCTATTTGTGAAATGTATAGATTTTCTTGGAAATGTGGCTAACATCTATTATTTTATTTCACACATTCCGGGCGATTTTAGAAATGATATTCCTATTCCTAGGAATTGTATACAATGACGGATTACATACATTTCTGTTAACATATTATTTAAACAATAAATCTTATCATTGGATCTGTATTTTGTCGGATTACAAGGTACTCTTTTGTAAAAAAAAATCGGACTATAGGGGGTCTTATTAAGCTCTATAATCCGACAAATTCGATAGTTCGACACTGCCCTGCAAAATGTTTGTTGGACTACCAGGGGTCCACTGTAATATTAAGAGCCATATTATACTCCCATTTTATGTTAAAAATGCTCATTGTATGCACTGCAGAGCAAATATCTAAATAATTATTATTTATTTCCTTTTATTTTACACAGTAAACATATCAAATTAAGTTTATTTATTTACACTATTTTTTAAAGTTATTAATGAATTATATCATGCGTAACAACATAATTCTTCATATATTTAAAGTGTCTTCATAGTGCAGCTTAGGTGAAACATATTTTATGAGACAGCCATGAGTAGAACAATTATTTTCTAAGATGCTTAGTTTAGCAGGCATTTATGCTTAATTTAATTTTGTCAAAATCTTAACCATAATCCTTGAAAAATATCTAACCGGTTAAATAACATAAAAAATACATATTATGTCAATAGGTAGTATAGGTAGGTACTTACTTCTTGAGGCGATGGAAGTACAGTAACTGTGTCTTTTTGAGCTTGTTCCAATTTTTTATATAAATGAATAGATCGTCCATAGGATGGTGTACAACCAAACAAAAAATCTTTATTCCAGTTACCTAATAATTTTTGTCGGAGCCCAGGATCTAATTTTAGACAAGAATTTACAATAATGTTTATGTTCGAACAACTCATATTTACGGAGAGGGTGCAAAGTTATCACCGGTCTTTACAGGCATGATATGCAGCACATGGCAATTAAGAAACCAATTATTAAAATACTATAATATCGACTCCATCAAATTTTCAATTCTGCTCAAAGAATGCTTAGATTCTGAACCGCAATTTACCCTTTCTGACATTTCTTTTTTTTTTCGGTTTCCCAGCCTGCCAAACAAAACGTCACATAGTTTTGCCTACGCTATGGGCTGCACAGATTATAAGCCCAACCAAAGACGAAAATATTTAAATGATGATTTTTAGAGTCCGACCGAAACTGGTTTTCCGGCCGAAACCGAAACCGAAACCGAATGTTCGGCCGTGGCTTCAGTTTCGGCCGAAACCGAAACCGAAACCGAAACTCACGTGGTCAAGTATAAAATTCCTTAAAATACTGAAATTTGGTGCATTTTACCCATTATTCTGCATTATTTGAGACATGAAATGGAATCACAGTATATTTTTGTTGTAATTATTTATTTTATACTAGACTTCCGCCCCTGGCTTCGCTGGCGTACACTCTTTAAACTACCATGAAACCCCCAGGTAACTTCCAAAACCCCCTTCTTAGTTGAAACTTACATATTATAAAAAACGCTTTTAGAAAATTTAAGTTAAAAAAATTTAACCACTTTTTAACACCCCTTGGGGGTGAAATATCCAAAACCCTTTTTAGTGGGAACTTAAACATTTTATAAAGAACTCCTGTACAAAAGGATCATGCAAAGAATTGTATGGGCTCTATCCCCACCCACCAACAGACTTGGCACTAGTTTCAATATTATTATGACACTAGCGGCCGCCCGCGGTTTCACCCGCGTGATTCCCGTTCCCGTGGGAATATCGAGATATCCTTTCTTAGCGGATGCCTACGTCATAACATCTATCTGCATGCCAAATTTCAGCCCGATCCGACCAGTGGTTTGGGCTGTGCGTTGATATCTATGTCAGTCAGTCACCTTTAAGTTTATATATATAAAGATTCTATAAAAAGACAAATAACCATTTTTAATCCAAAAAATGACAGGGTATGAAAAAAAAAACCGTACTTATGCCGCACGATTAAGATGCAGAATTGCGCTGTGCTGTAAGTGTCTAGCTTGAAGTAGACTCGATTGTACAATATTTTTTAGGATTACATTTTGATTGTACACTTTTATTTAGACAAGCCCCCCTAGACAAGCGGCATTTATGACGTTCGTTATAGCTCAATTTGCGATAGCGAATGTCAAATCCCATACTTTCACCACGTGACTTTTCTATGGCATCTGTCCATACAATTTAAAGTTAGCGAATTTCGCTATCGCTGACAAAATGTTACTCTTGATCGCCTGCACATTATTTTCACAATTAACTGTGTCAAAAAAATACTTGAAAATATGAAAAAAAATACAACATTCAAATTCGATTTGCGTAAACTCCCCGTTCTCCTACGGCGATGTAATACAGATCAGTATGGCAAGAGGTATTGACAGAGAATAGAGATACGTTTGGAATCTGTTGGTGGGTGGGGACGTTTTTTTGCATGGTCCTTTCAATTTTATAACCCCCATGGGGGTAAGTTTTCTATCCACTCAAACGTCCGCGCGCGTTTCGCTAGGTTGTCAGGACAGTCCGCGAGTCACGTGATACGCGCAAAATAAAATCGATAGGAGACGTATGCTAAATAAATGCTTATTACTCAGTAAATAACTCAAATATCGCAAAATGAAAAATACTAATGAAAGGCTCATTAGTTGACAATTTTTAGGCAATAGTTATATTTGATTTTAACATTATATTCTATTAATGATCTTACAGTGAACTTTAAGAAATGCTAATTTTGTCCTAGTTTTCAATTTAAATATTTTTTTTATTAGATATTTTTGACGTTTACAATATCAAAACAATTTTGGGTTTTAGGTAATTTAATGGCCTTTCATTTGGAACCAAAATCCCATTATAAATCATCTTAAAAATATTACAAATAAAATAAAAACTAAAGCTACATGATCTGTGAAATCGAAGTTCACGTATGGTAAATTGTCTAATCCAGAATGAAATATGGAATATTTCAAGAAAGTATGGTAATAACCAGGCTATAATATAAATAAGTTTTCATATTAAAACATTTAATTACGATATAATATAAGAACTTTTTTAGATCTTCCAATTATTCACTAATAAAAACACAGAGTCGCCGACCTATATTTAATCCAAATTTTTACTTAAAAACTGACTGGAATCGCACATAATGTTATAAAATATGAAAATATGTACGATTGTAAATATTTTGATATACAAAACAATAATATTTTATTACTTACGGCATGATTTCTCGAATAAAATAGCTGGAGTCACTCGCGCACTGATCCACAAAAACAACAAGCAACTTGACAATTTATTTTTTTTGTAGCCATGAGCCGAAGTTATGTTCCACTTGAAATAAGGTGTGGTACATATCATAGAGCGTCAAAAACCAGCAACACTACAGACTATAAACATCCACAGCGATAAGAAAAAGAAAAAAACAATCGGCGGGCGCGAATTCTTAAAAATGTAACTGTAGTTACACGGACTGTCCTGAGGTATATGGTCTCTGTAACTGTGGTTACAGTGGACGTATGAGTGGCTATAACACCTTTTTATTTGAAACTGAAACCAAACTAAAAATATACTTTCCGAATTTTAAGACTAACTTTCAAAAGGACGAAGTTTTATACAAACTTCTAGCTCTCTTTTTACCTCCTTGGGGTTAATTTCGAAAAACCCCTTCTTAGTGAGAACTTACGCATTATAAAGAATCCTTGTACAAAATTTCAAGTTCCTGGGTCTTGTACTTTGGGCTGGGCGTAGATTGTCAGTCAGGCATTCAATTAGTCAGTCCATTTCCTCCCATTTATTTAAAAGACTAGCCTTTCGCCCGTAGTTTCACCCGTGCCTAATTCCTTTTTTAAATACCCTCCCTTCCCCCCACATTTCCGGGAAAAGTATTCTATGTCACCCGGGGATAGTGTAGCTTTCCAATAGTGAAAGCTAATTCAAATCAGTTCAGTAGTTTCGGAGCCTATTCCATACAAACAAACAAACAAATCTTTCCTCTTTTTATTATTTACAAGTACCTATAGATAATACAAAAAACATACCTATTAATAATACTTTTATTATTTTTTCAAATCAAGTTCTCATAGCAAAATGTTTATCAGTTATCAATAATAATCGAATCACTAATTGTTACTGTTTAACGCACTGACTATGTTGTGTTGTGTTGCTACAGAGCTATCCGAACGGCGCAAGACAATATTTCCTAAACAGGTACGCCGCCAAAGCGTTGCCACGAGAAACGAAGTTAGGCGAGCGTGCACGAAAACTTCCGAAATCAGTTTCGGTTTCGGCAAAAGTTTCGGCCAATTTTGGCCGAAACCGAAACTGACGCCGAAACTTGATTTTTGGCCGAACCTCGGCCGAAACCGAAACCGAAACCGAACCTTCGGTCGGACACTATGATTTATATGATTTAAATGATGTGCTTTACTCTAGCGGAAAGTTCAAAATATTAGCACGTCTAGAGATGAAACAATATAGAATAATTTGTGCATTATATGCTGTAAATGTGCACCAAATATTAAATTTGTGCCTAGTGGGGTTTCTGAGATATTAATGAAAATACGATTCCGCCAGCGTAACGCTTGAAAACGTTATCCTGGCGGAACGATTTTTACCTTGGTCCTAGGACAATTTTAAGTAGCATAAAAGATAGCTTAAATTTGTGCCCTAAAGTAGCCAAGCAGCGGCATTTGTGCCCGCCGTAGTTAAATGCCGCTGCAGTAACGTTTGGCTTATTTTCCATATCTTCAGAACAGCTGAACGTACAGAAATAATTTTTTGTGAGAAGATGCCTTGTAATTTGTGCAAATTTGTGCCTTCATAGTTATTCCAAAGAAATACATAGTTAATGATTTAAAAAAGATTTTCTAAAAAACGAAAACAGCCTCTACCTCTTGAACTACTTACGATATGCGCTGAATGTCTCAAGTAGCTGATGCCTATATGATACAAGGTTCTTCTGACAAAATTTTATAACCCTACGTCTGATATTGACGAAATAAATCAACTTATTGAACTGAAAACTGTTTACTTATTTCAAGCCGCAAATAAGGGAGTTTGAATAACGTAACGATTCCCATTTTTTGTCAAAAATCTGTGCCTTTATTCAAATAGACACACACTAAATTTCAACTCTCTACGTTCTGTAATTAACCGTAAATTAAATAAAATAACCAAGTAAGAACATTTAGATTATTACCCTACCAAGTATGAAAGGTCAACCATTGCCACGCCACGCTACAAGTTGGCGATCGCACACATAGCTTCGCCCTGGTGCGGTGACGCTGTCGCCCGTCACCTAAGAGAGCTATGCTGGGGTGTGTACTTCATCCTAGATCGCATCAGAAATTATGAGATACGCAATAGGACCAGAGATGGTAGAGATACCAACATTACCAGAAGCATTGCTAGGTTCAAGTTGCAGGGCAGTCGGCAGAGCTAATTACGAGAAGACCTAACGGCTGCTATGGCGGAACCGACAGGTCCTCGAATGGTGGACACGTAGGTATCAAAAAACGCAAACGCGATTAGCCTCTCACAAGATAGTCTGATAATTTTAAACACATGGAGGGAATTCAGTAGGTTCATTGGTGGCACAGGGAGGAACAGATTGTTTGTAGATTCCTGGGAGAGTAAGTATGTCTAGCAGTGGACGACTTTCAGCTAAAATGCTGATGATAATGATGAAAAAAATGCAGGTTGTATGACAACGACCTGAATTACCTGGCTTAGTAGCATAATTAAGCTTTTACCTATGCTATGCCATTAAAACTGCCCTGCCAACTAAAAACGCTCAAAATATTGCTCAAAATAATTTTAACTCTACAGTCAAAATACATTTATGCAGTGAAAGAGATAAACTTGAAAAAAACCGTGACATTCATTAAATGATTTTTTATTATTATTTCAATGTTAATATCTAGGCCGTTGAAACCTTCTCACGGTTATTCAAAACTGGTACCGTACCGGTAACGAAACGACGCGACGCGTCGCACAGTGGATCGACGTCATACAAGCGATGGGACACAGGCTACTTAAACAAACATTTGCTGAATTTTGAAAAACAAGTAGCGCCATCTTATTCACCTACTTACGAGCTATAAAAAATGTTAGTACCGTTTTCTTATTGGAATCTCATTTGAAGAGATAAAGTACTTAATGTGATTTCTTAGTATGGAAAATCACTTTAAAAGTCCTATTTCTCGAGAGTCCCTTCGTGTCTCGACTTGAACTTTTTATATGTTAATAATACATATATTTGCTACATTTTCTCCAAACAAACAAGGTGCGCGCGACGCGCCCCTTACGAGGTATAAAATATTTTTCTATTTTTTTCAATAATTCTTTTATTGTATGCAATATTTTATTGTTTTAACATATTTTATCATCGAAACTAACTCGAAAGGTGATTTGCTGAAGGTTAGTCAGATCATAGGCACATTAGAGAAAACCTTTCACGCTACTTTTAGTGACCGTAAAGGATTAATTTATGAATTACCTTATTAAATATAAAAATTCAATTAATACAGTTTAGATACTGCTGTGAAACATGTGTTATTTTAAAATTTAATGTAACATTTCAGAAATACCCTACCATTCACAAAGATAAAAAAATGGTAGCCTAGGACAAGCAAAATATTTTTAAGTTTTATACAAAATAGTACAACAAACATTCGATATGACCAACAAAAAAGTTGTATGTCTGTATGTATAACTTAAAAAAATCATTGAGAAAGTAAATTACTAAGAAAATAAAAAGTTAGTTACTAAATGTATCCTCTTCTTCATCTATTTCAGATTCTTCGGATTCACTATCGAACATTAAATTCATAACATCGCAAAATTCAATTTGATATTCTCTTTAAACATCTTTCTTTTTACTTTTTGATCCATTTTTGATCGTATGGTTGTGAGAAAAGGATCTCAAGAAAGGAGAAGATTATGTAGTACATCTTCGTAATGGCGCTATTTTTTCTTGAGTGAAACTCTATATTTACGAAAATCCTTATTTCTTGCTTCAGATGCCTCTTCTGACAAAAAACCGATTGGCACTACAGACATGTGCTCAAAATTATGTGATCCATGAATTAGCAACTGATGAATACTACTTAGTGGCATGTAATACCGATACCGATTACACTACCGATAATCATTTTTGCATTATCTAAACAATATTCATTAAGTAGGTATATAAAATGAGGTGATTCATAAATTAATCCTTTACGGTCACTAACAGTAGCGTGAAAGGTTTTCTCTAATGTGCCTATGATCTGACTAACCTTCAGCAAATCACCTCTCGAGTTAGTTTCGATGATAAAATATGTTAAAACAATAAAATATTGCATACAATAAAAGAATTATTGAAAAAAATAGAAAAATATTTTATACCTCGTAAGGGGCGCGTCGCGCGCACCTTGTTTGTTTGGAGAAAATGTAGCAAATATATGTATTATTAACATATAAAAAGTTCAAGTCGAGACACGAAGGGACTCTCGAGAAACAGGACTTTTAAAGTGATTTTCCATACTAAGAAATCACATTAAGAACTTTATCTCTTCAAATGAGATTCCAATAAGAAAACGGTACTAACATTTTTTATAGCTCGTAAGTAGGTGAATAAGATGGCGCTACTTGTTTTTCAAAATTCAGCAAATGTTTGTTCAAGTAGCCTGTGTCCCATCGCTTGTATGACGTCGATCCACTGTGCGTCGTTCGTAATCGTTGCTAATTTGCTAGTGCTACAAATCTAGCCTTCCACCCGCGGCTTCGCCCGCGTGAACTATAGGACGTTGTTCCACGGGAATCCACACAATGACATAATAATTATATAAAGTGTAGCGTATGTGTTATTTTGATGTAAAATTTCATTATAATCCATTCAGTGGTTTTTACGTGAAAGAGTTACAAACATCCATCCATAATAAAATTATTATAGCTACAAACTTTCACGTTTATAACACTAGTAGGATTAGTAGGATTTTAACTGGTTAGCATCCCTATTACAGCCTGAAGTAGTCCAACGTAATTCTATCATAATAAATTAATAATTTTACTAGACTTTGTCGTATGTATCGTCGTAACATATTAGTCAAAAACATTTTTTTGAATATCCGATCGTAAAACGTATATAGATCGAACAAGACGTGCGCGCGCATTGAATTTTGTGTTGTTGGGGATTTATTCTGACATTTACAAAAAAATATTAATTCAGATTTTAACATCGAGATTTAGCTAAAAGCCTACATCGCAAGTAAATATCTTGATTACTGCATTAAAATAAATACAGTTTTTAGTTCTCGCATCGTAATAAGCCATTTTTTTATGATTTTAACAGTTCGAATATGTGATTGATTTGAGAATAGGGTACCAGAAGAAAAAGAAAGAGAGCGCATGCGCATTGCGCATGTCGAATTCGTCATCATTCATCGTTCGCTTGGCCGACATCGCGGAACATTCATTTTTTCTGAATTTAGACTGAAACTATAATAATTACAAAATGCCTAACCAGGTGTTGACTATAGAGCCGCAAAACGAGCTAAAGTTTAAAGGTGAGTGCCAATCCATTATAGCATCTATTCGTCAATCGCCGCATTGGAAACTTGGGCAGTGTACTACCTACATAGGTCGTGAGCTAGCTAACTGCTGACAAATGGAGTTTCTATTTCCAGATATCGGCGTTTTGTCAGGGTGCGGTATTTTATGTTTTTCGAATATTTTTGTTTAATTTCTTCCGTTTTATCATATTCAAGCTAAATGTAGCATTATATGCTGATATCACAGTGTATCAGCGCTCATCGACTGTGTATAACATTTTATCGATGTAGGTACCCGACTTATGAGATCTGTAACTGCGACAAACAGTATAGATACAATGCTTGTTATTATGTAGTCTAAACAAAATGCGCTGGAAAGGTGAGATACCTACCTGAATATTTTAATCGCGAAACAAATAGCAAAATCACCTTATATGTTCAAGTATGCCAACATAAGGATAACAAAGTATGGATAATAAGATATTGCACAAGATGTAATGACTTACCTACTGCTTTTTACCAATAATTTTTGTTGTGAGTCTTGATGGTTTCTTTTCTAGCTTGTCAGTTCACAAAACCAAACATTCAACATGTTTACATAATGTTATTAGATACATATACACAGTAACAACAGCAACAAGACATTTACATTATATACTTGATATTTGTTATAATTGATTTATATAATATATTTTGTCAAAATTGATATTGATATGCAGATTACTTATTTGGTGATAAACATAACAATATTGTAGACACTTATAACAAAATATTAAAACGTTCCTTTACTTTAGCATTGAATAGCGTAGATGGCTTTATCTGATTTAAAAAACGTGAATAAGAATATAAGATTTTGTCTTCATAAATATCTGCGAAATCACAAAATGAGTAAAGCTTCAACGTTAGGCAGGTAAATCGATTTTGAAAGTATAAAGTGACAACCATATCCGATATACCTTTACAATTGAATGCAACTTTTGTCATGTATACTCATAAAAGCAACATTTATCTAGCGATTCAACTAAAGTTTGTTTGTAACCTTACAAATATCCTCCGTTAAGTAGGATTATTTTTGATAATGTTTAAAAAATGTGTGTCATTGAGTTTTGGTAATTCATTATAAGGGGAGTGATATTCAATTAGCTAAAAACCTATTATCGTTTCAAAAATGAACTATTTATAGCAAGATAATATTATTTTTGTGATATATACAAATAGTCATAATATTTATGTGTAATAGAATAATACATTAGTGTATACCCCCACATAAAAGACCAACTTTTACTAATAAATATTTATTAAAAAGTTTGTCATAAAATTTTAGCAGTTATGACAAATTTAATGATTTCCTACTACCCACAAATTGGAATAATCTGAATGAGCCAAGTCTTTGCTGGAATAGGTGAAATAACTTGTAATTAAAAAAGTCAATGACTTAAATATTGTTGATTGAGTATAAGAGACGTTTTTTAAAAATGTTTGCATTATCAAATAATTATATTGTAAATTTGATGAACCAATGTCACTTTAAAACTATTGATACAAGTAAGTTATTTGCATAAACATCTTAGTTACCTACTTCATTTACTATGACGTAACATTTATAAATAGCTTACGTTTTATTTTAAACAAACTAACTCTATACAAATAGTGAGGGTAAATTTATTAACATGTTACATCTATACTCATATTTAGGTTAATTATTTTACCATTATCAGATTACCATTTTATAATTACTAATTATATTCAACATTGTTTTTGTTTTTATTTTTATTCGCACAGAGAATATGAAGTGTATAAACCGTAAAGGTTCTCTAATGGTCTCCAATCTAGAGCAGTCATATCTGTTCCTAAACGCATGTGTACTCAACAACTCTTATACATATTATATTGTAGAAGATTTAAGGGATCCTATTTCAAAATATTTTTTTAATTTTATCTATGGTATGTTCTGTGTAATTTTGCTAGTTAGCTGTGCGTTTAGGCGCATAATGTTAAAAGCGCAAAATGTTAAGCCCTCGCAAAATGGTAAAAGAGCAAAATGTTAAAGGAGCAAAATGGTAAAAGCGCAGAATGGTAAAGGAGCAAAATGTTAAAAGCGCACAATGTTGAAAGAGCAAAATGGTAAAAGCGCAGAATGGTAAAAATTCAGTTGTATAGCTATATAGCTGCTAGGATGATATTATTATGTACATTTTTGTGAATTAAGACCTCCTAATAACTATATTGTTATAAATATATTGTTAATAATATAACAATCCTATAATTAATACAATATTATAACATTTATATAATCAGATAATGTGTTGTTGTATTATTATTTCGTTTTGGTGATATCATGAATGTCGATTATTTGATTTTGAAAATAAATATGTTTTACCAAAAACTGTTTACCTTTTATTATATTTCTGTTATTAGGAAGTCTTAATTCACAAAAATGTACATAATATCATCCTAGCAGCTATATAGCTATACAACTGAAATTTTCACCATTCTGCGCTTTTACCATTTTGCTCTTTCAACATTGTGCGCTTTTAACATTTTGCTCCTTTACCATTCTGCGCTTTTACCATTTTGCTCCTTTAACATTTTGCTCTTTTACCATTTTGCGAGGGCTTAACATTTTGCGCTTTTAACATTATGCGCCTAAACGTTAGCTGTGCCTGCATGGTTGGAGACTCATGGCAAGTTTTTATAAGGATTCCATGGGAACAAAACTTTTCCAGTATACAAGTATACTATGTCCTACTCAGAGTTCCATTCAAACTACTTCCATGAAAAATATCATAAATTGTCTGGATGATTTTACCATGATTTATGAAATATTATACCATGATATTATCATGGTGCCTATAATAATTTCAAGTGTATTTTTTATATTGCTCATAGCATGCTGGCGTTATTCCGATACCAACTTGCTTAAGTAAAAGTATACATATAATAATAAACAGTTCTGAATAAATGTACAATAAAAATAAGTTAACTTATGTAAAATAACCAACGTATTATTAGTATTATTACCATGTCTCTTATCTACGCTAAAAACAAAAAATAATAAGTATTATAAATAATTTAATTTGCAGGTCTCGCCAAAATCTTTCAAATTTTTAGTAATTAAAAACATTGAAACACAGATCGAAAATATTGAAAAGTGTCTTACTAAACTACGAAACATGCAACTGATGAACTGCGCGCCCTTGAATCCACTTATTTCTAATAAGAGTTTACAATTAGAACTTGCGATTGGTGGTATAGTCAATATTATTGATAATTTTAGTTGATTTCTCAGGGCTATTCGAGCAGGGATATACCACCTACATGCGGCTTATAAACCCAAGCAATGATACTGTACTCTTCAAGATTAAAACCACGGCGCCAAAGAAATATTGCGTTCGTCCCAACTCTGGAATGCTTGAGCCAAATTCTAAAGTTGAAATAGCCAGTGAGTACTTGCAATAATTATTACTTGAGATCAGATGTTATTTATGCCGACTACCACTCTTCAATGCTCGTCTTCGTTACAGTCACACCACAACCAGTGTATGTTGATCAAAATGAAAAACATAAACATAAGTTTATGGTCCAAAGTGTCATCGCGCCAGAGGGAAAAACTAACATAGATCAAGTGGTATGTATGAACATATTCTTTCGTGTTTAATTAATTTGACTGTGACATCATGACGATGACATTAATATTATTTTGTTTGCAGTGGAAAGAGATCAGTTCTGACCAGCTGATGGATTATAAGCTGAAGTGCGTTTTCGAGACCCCGCGTAATCTCAACGTAAGTCACCATGTTAAATATTAATATTCAATATCGTCGTATTAAGCTGTTACATCATTGCGTTCATACCGGAAACCTTCCGGAAATTCCTGTTCCGTCCTAATCGGTTGTTTCCGGCAGACTCGACATTCTTCATCTCCGAATATTAAGAATATGTAAATAAATATGTAGCTACAGTATTTGGAAAACAAAGTTTTGTAGGATCCTAAGTTCACCTCTAATGGTGGTATAAGTCACGGGAAGTCGTGATCTGAACAAACTTTAATAATTTGTATCAGTATTATTTGACAGTGTGATTATAATATTTGTAAATAAAATAAATAAGTAATAATGTGACGATTTCAGGATTCTGGAGACAACGTCACCCAGAACGCTAATGAAGTTGCAAAGAAACGGGTGGCCGTTGCAGATACAACAAAGGTAATGGCAATTCAATTTACAATCAATAAGTTGTATGGTGTTATTTTTCAGAAAAGTTCATGAGGTCCGGTTTTGATTAACTTAACTTGGACTATGTACTCAAACTAAAACGAATGCCATAAGCTTGTTATTCCATGTAAGAAACTTCAAGAGCTAACTGGCGTAAGATTCGCCTCAGTTTGAGTACTTTCTTGATGCATGGAAAGTACCTCCTAATTAATGTGAGCTTTTTACGTGTTTATTTGCCCATTATTTGTTCATTGTTGAAACAGTTTGGTAAGCTAACCATAAGGTTTGTTACTCCATGAAGTGTTCTGTTCCATTGGCATATGAATACCTCTATAACATCAATATATCTACATGGCGGGTTAAAGTTGTTCCCGGCTTGGCATGTTATTCAAATTATCTTACAGGATGCTGGGATGGAAAGTCTCATCCAAAATGAGGCAAAGCGGAAGGATGATGACCACACGTCTGCATCTTTAAGCGCGAAAACGGTATTCTTTATTCCATTACTTTTTACAGATATTTTCAAAGTGTAATAATGTAAACTGTAAAACCATGAAACCATAAATCATCTTGATTTGTAAAGAACTTTTAAGACCTATAAATACTTAAAGAAAAATGTATTTTCCACTGTTTGTGTAAAAAGTTTCTTTTGTAATAGTATGTTTAGAGGACTTAAAGTTGTGCAAGTCTTATGATATAATATGGTTTCAAGCTTTTACAGAGTTATGACAAATTTATACACCCGACAAATTCACGTAAATATTGTTTTAAACAATCATTAAATAACGATATCAAACGCGGTCTATAATTATGTATTATATTTTAAAATGTTTTACTTATTTATTTACATTTTACAGCTTATTTAAAGCACTTACACGGGTTTCACGCATAAATCACAGGATCTTCATTATTTTTATTGTGTCAACACAATCGATAGGAATTTATTTAAAAAACAACTAGTCTAAGATCCCGATATAAAACGACCTTCACCGAGATGTTTATTTCACGAAACGTATTTTATATTTAAATTAATATGTCAATAAATAAATTGCATAAGGGTTTGCTTAACAAATTTTAGTCAAGGGTATTTTTAATTAATAATTGAAAAAAAATTTTTTTTAAACATTCCACCGGTGTGATTATTAGATAAACTATATACCAATCGAAAGTATGAAGCCCATAGAACATGCAAACGTTAGGTTGCCCTTTTTTTTCCGGTCACAACTATCGGGTAGCAAGGTATAAACAGGTAAATCTATACTAGCATTTTGCAACGGTTTGCTTATTGAATTGAACTTAACCACTCAACGCCGAACCGGCACTCGGGTGCCGCATAACAATAGATTTTCTATTGTGTCTAGTAATCCGGGGCTAGAAGGATTAAATAAAAATTAAAGATTATTTAATTATAAACACGGTGGTATAGGGTTGCCTGCGAAAAATCAGTCCCTAATTCCGGTTGTCGAATTTTAAAAAGTAAAATATCGCTGAGGTAAATCTATACTAGCATTTTGCAACGGTCTGCTTATTGAATTGAACTTAAATAAAAATTAAAGATTATTTAATTATAAACACGGTGGTATAGGGTTGCCTGCGAAAAATCAGTCCCTAATTCCGGTTGTCGAATTTTAAAAAGTAAAATATCGCTGCGGGTGAATGTCAACTTTAATATACAGTTTTTAAAAGTTTCATCATTAAAATCAATTATTTCGTCATCCGAATCACACAAAAAACACTTTTTTGCCATGTTTTCCAACAATAAATAGGAGCACGTTTTTTCACTTGTATCTATAGCAACAATCCAAAATGATGCGCAGCATATACGCGTCTTCGTCTATCGCTATCCTTTTCATTTTCAAGCACAAATAGCATGCGCACTCTCTTTCTTTAAATGGGCGGACCTTAATCAGCTGCTATGCTATGTCCTCTTCTATCGCATGGGATGGTTGGTTGGGACCTCTTAGTCGCAGACATTCACCCGCAGCGATATTTTACTTTTTAAAATTCGACAACCGGAATTAGGGACTGATTTTTTGCAGGCAACCCTATACCACCGTGTTTATAATTAAATAATCTTTAATTTTTATTTAAGTTCAATTCAATAAGCAGACCGTTGCAAAATGCTAGTATAGATTTACCTCAGCGATATTTTACTTTTTAAGATTCGACAACCGGAACTAGGGACTGATTTTTCGCAGGCAACCCTATACCACCGTGTTTATAATGAAATAATCTTTAATTTTTATTTAAGTTCAATTCAATAAGCAAACCGTTGCAAAATGCTAGTATAGATTTACCTGTTTATACCTTGCTACCCGATAGTTGTGACCGGAAAAAAAAGGGCAACCTAACGTTTGCATGTTCTATGGGCTTCATACTTTCGATTGGTATATAGTTTATCTAATAATCACACCGGTGGAATGTTTCAAAAAAAATTTTTTTTCAATTATTAATTAAAAATACCCTTGACTAAAATTTCTTAGGCAACCCATATGCAATTTATTTATTGACATATTAAATTAAATATAAAATACGTTTCGTGAAATAAACATCTCAATGAAGGTCGTTTTATATCGGGATCTTATGCTAAACGGCAAGACAGTTATTTTAAATAGCTTTAAACCCCGAAATGCATGTTTATATTTTATTTGCAACGTAAACCCTATCGTTTTTTAATAATATTGAATGTTGAAACATAATTTTATTTTTATGTTAATTTTATCATTTTTTTTATTATTATTTTCCAGACTTTCCCTAAATCGGAAAATGTGGAAAGCGAT
Source organism: Mecyna flavalis (assembly GCA_949319885.1). Taxonomy (NCBI): domain Eukaryota; kingdom Metazoa; phylum Arthropoda; class Insecta; order Lepidoptera; family Crambidae; genus Mecyna; species Mecyna flavalis. Next base: position 17,718,940 of record OX439425.1, on the reverse strand, counting down.
CTGCAAAAAGCTACTTTAGAAGTTATTCTTTTGAGGGAAGAAGAGAGCAAATTAAGACAAGAAAACCTGCAATTAAAAGTAAGTGGCGCGATTACTCTTATTTATATTTTATTTTTAATTTTCCCGTTAAAAGCCCGGCGAATTGTTTTCTCATATGCGATATGTCATCGAATAGGTACATGGTGATGATATAACAATTCCAACACAACCTATGAAATTAGAAATATTGTTTAGCAACGATTTTTTTAATAATTACATGTTGTAGTTGTGGATTCACTGCGCTTTAAAAAGCAGAAGCGTGACAAAGCCGCTTTGGCTACATAATATGTATTTTATATTTCTAGCATCCATTAAGTATTACTTAACCCGAATAGAACCATGAGTATTAGCCCGACCATTATAGCCTGACCAAGAAAATAAAAAAACCTGCTCTGGTGGCGCCACATTAGCTATGGTTATAGCAACACTTGGTTGCTATGGCTATACTTACAAATAGCTCACAATATCCAAGAAATAACAAGGCATGGTTGCCAATTGATATCACACTTTGACAGACAGCAATAAAAATGACATCTAATAGTTTTTTTATTTGATTGTTGCCACTTGAAGAAATTACTTCCAATTTTTCTTATACTTACTCAGTAGGCAGACAGACACGCAGCCCACCTGATGGCAAGCGGCCACTGCGGCCTATTCCACTGAGGGACGCTTCACCTGGAAGCACCGCACAATGTGCTGCCAGACTGTAGGCTCATCTGATCTGCGAGCCTCTGATTTCAAGTGTACTGGCTCCCACAACCCGGATGTTACTGACATATAATTTGTGTTCGAACTTGTAGATTTTTTAATATGTGGATAATAAAAAAATAAAAATTCTGGAAAAGTAAAAATAAAAATCTATTTCTAGTGGAAATTCGGAAAATTGGTGTTGTTTATAAACAACTCTAGTAAAATAAATACAACTATCAACAATACCCACAAATCTTTTTATATTTATTTATCTTGAGTGTTGTTTTAAAACGACGGTAGTAACAAGTGGGTTTCCCACAATAAATATAGCTATCTGGAGATGATCTAGCAATAACTCTTTCGTTTGAAACATTTTGATTAGGTTGCCATACCTAGTTGCTTAATCTCCTTGCTTATGCATTCTGCGAATTTAAATAAGGTTGAATTCTTTAAAAAGAGCCAGCCTTTTTTCTGTTGTTTCTGTTAAATGAGGCTTCTTAATTTTCCACTTTTATTTATTGATTTTTGCGCATTTCATTCGTTTTTTATTACTATCAAAATCAGATACTTTTAATTAATTATGTTTAGCGAGACCCGATTTTACAAATTCGGGGTGTTGGAATCTTTTTTCCTCATCAATCTAACATTCTTATCAGTAATTAAGTGGCCTAAATAAGAGATAATTACAATGCAAAACATTTACCCATTTCTTTATGCACTAGGTTTATTAGTAAACATCTAAGTATAATAGACACAAGTAGAATTGCTACTACCACTGAAACCTTTACGACCATTAGATCTCGATGAATAGTTATTATATTTTCAGTATAATTAACGGTAAAGTAATAATACCTGTTCATGTCCACCTGCAAAACAAAGGCCACGCCATTATTGATATCAAAATTATCGTAACAGGAACCAGGTCAATCAATAAGCTTTTTAAATGTATGTAGGTAATATTCAAACCCTATTTATGTTCATACCTGCTAGTGAAACATTTTACACTAATAATTATTTTTCGATTCTTTATCCGTTGTTCCCGTTAAAGCTCGTGGAGGCGCCAGATGGCGCACTCATTAAATTAAGGCAATATTTTTGCATTACAACCTCATACATTTAAAGAATCCCACTTTCCTTTTGTTAGGAAGAGGATAAGATATTTTTATTTAAATACATTGCTAAGCCATTTAGCAATATTTAAGGAATGATATCCAATTGCAGAAAGTTTTTACTTAATTTTTCTTTTTAACGCAGTTTTCAATTAGCCTTCGACATTTTTTGACATTAAAATAAAAGCCATGACCTAACTGCATATTATATACTTCATATATGGTTGACACAACTAATTTGGAATATCACAGTGTAAATATAATTTAAGTACCTAATGTCCTTAGCACCCATTATGCATACTGGTTTTGTTGCTCTTGCTTTGCATCTATGTACTTTAGTTTACAGACCAATAGTAATTAGTAACAATGTAAGACGAAAGAGTTATTATAACAACGATCATTATTTATTTAAGTTTTTTTTTTTATATAAGTGCCAAGTGATATGATAATGTTGGTACTTTTTATGGCTAAGCGAATAAATAAAAATTTAAAATAAAATGTGCATTATGCTAAGCGAGTATATATTTTTTTGATTATTCTTATTTGCATATGCGAAATAATAATATATTGTTAACCTTTAATAATTTTTTATAAAAATTATTTTTACCGGACTTGTGCAAAAGTTCTTCATAAAAAAAATAATTAAAATGGCACAATGGCACGTTTTCTCCATGCGTGCGCAGTGTTCGATTCCCACCAGGAGCAAGGCTCTAGGTACCTTAATGATTGAACTCCTCGATGGTCTAGTGGTTTAAGTACCGGGCCTCGATCTCGGGGTCCTGGGTTCAATTCCCGGGTTGTGCTAACTTTGTGTCGGTTTTTTCGGACACTGCTCGGGTTTGTGATCACCAATCCGCATTTGGCAAGCGTGGTGATTAAGCCAGTACCGATCCTATATATATAGGCCTTTGCCCTGCAGTGGGACATTAATAGACTGATAATTTTTTAATATGACTTGTATCGGACATGTAGGCTAAAACATGTTACCTTTAAAACACATTCCATTGAATGTTCATTAAAAATGTTTTAAAATATTTTTTTTTGTAATGGTATTATTCCAACTTTGGCTGTGTATGCCCATGGTGAAAATAGTGGCGGGTCCGATTCCTGGTCAGGTCATTGACTACACGGCCGGTTATTGTCATTACTATTGTTGCCATATCTTTATATAACGCTTGTTATTTGCTAATGAAGTCATTAGCAAATAACAACCCTTGGCACATGCCAAGGGTGGATTCTAACCCAATTTAACACATGCGGTTGTTCTCTGTCTTTATTTTTGTATTTAAATAACTAGCAATACCATAAGTATTGATACAGTGATGAAGTGATGATACTGATAAAGTACCATCATTGAATTTGCCTGTCTTAGGTACGAATGCATAAAATTATAATGGGATCAAATTAATGTCAAGTAAATAAATAAATGTGTGTTATCCAATGACGTTTAATTAAAAAACTAGACTCACAATCACGCTCAAATATTGTCCGAAGCAAAAGTCTGCCCACCCGACTATTGGGCAGAGTTTTCGTTTCGTTGTATACAATTGACATTAAACACTAAATGCCACAAGATAAGGTGTTAATTTGAACGAATGTGTTAATGTCATCAGTGTCAAAGCCACTCGGACGTTTTTTGAGGAATTTTTCTTAGAGATTGGGTGTCTAGTTTTATATTGAACGTCATTGGTGTTATCTAAACATTTAGTTTTTGATAGATGAAGACCCAGTTTTTGAAACCTCGGCTAAATAAGTAAAGTCTGCTGTGCCCGTCCAATGTGTCAAGTCTACTAATTAATATACTTTTACGTGCATGCAAGTGTGCACCAGCGATTGTTGCACTATAGCATTGTTTGTCAAAGTGTCATAGTAGTGACGGAATGTGGTGTGTTCAGGAGGAGTTGCTACGCTTGCACCAGTCGGCGGGCGGGGACGGTCGCGCGGCGCGCCCGCACTCGTACGGGCCGGAGAAAAACGCACAGGTGACCTCCATGCCATGGGTGGCCACCGCGCTAGTCATGGCGATCATCGGCATCATCATCGGCAAGTTCCTCATGTGAATGAATGGTCTCTAGGGCCCCACGGTGACAGACACCACCTCAACCGCTGTTACACCACTCCCAATCAGTGATGCCACGATCAACAAACACGGTTAACGCATTATTATTTAATCTCGACAGTTATATTTGTTTTATAGTTTAAATTTGTTTTTCTTTTATTTGGTTAAAACACACAAGTTGGACGTTAAATTTAATACCAGCTGGTTATTTTATATGACTGTATAAAACATGGGATCACAATCACTTTTAACCTATTTTAGCATTGTATCGATTTGAGTAAATAAATTTTATATTTTCATCATTTTGATAGTATTTTAGTTGATCTTTATAATGATACTTAAAATTTTGTAACCTTAAATGATTATATGCTAAAAATAAGTTAAGAGGCAGGAGTGATTCCATATTTTTTTACGTTACTAATTTAATCTTATTGTCAAATGTTTGACCATTTAAATTATGTTTCGTAAATATCATAAGCTGGACTTGTGAAATAGAAATTTAATCAATTACAAAAGGTGTGATTTATTTAGGGCATGTATCAGGTTTTGTTGACAACAGCTTTCGCTAAGAGATCGCAAATCATAAAAGACGTTCGTGACAAGAAAATCATGACCAGATTTTTGTTATTCTTGAGGATTCTAAATCTGAGGAAAGAGTATCATCGTACGACAAAAAATACGTTTCTTAGTTACAATGATATTATAATAAAAGATTTGACATAAAATTTACAAAACAACAAGTGTTTATTTAAAAAAAAGTTTTTTAATAATTTAAAAATTGTATGGTGAGGTAGGTGGTTACTAGTTTTTAAATTATTTTAATCAATATTTTATTAGATAAATCTAACCAAAGCACCGGTTATATCAAACACTTGCTTCCCATGAGGGAATGAAATTACGGTATTTTCTCAGTGATTTGACTGTGTAACAGTATGGAGACGAAATGTGACGTAATGCTTGCATCGGCCCCAAGGGCACAGACCGTATACGGCACCGCGGGCAGCGAGTCTTAAACGCAGGGTACAAGTGACATAATTACCCTTTTTATTATAATATCACTGGTAACAAAATTCTGACTTTTGTCATTGACATCTCATGATTGAAGTTTTTTTTTTTATAATCTGCCCTTGTTCGTTTTATCAGGTATAGTATATTTTAATTTTTTTGTCTTTTATGTCAAATTTAATTGAACCATAAATGAAACCGTTGAAACGCTTTGTGTGTTTTAGTCATCATGTTATCGTGAAAAATTGGATTTGTATCATCTCGTGTTTTTATATTGCTTTGGGTTGTTTTTACACATGACACTATTTCTCATTTGATCTGGTATCGTAGTTGTAGAGAAAACGTTATTGAGCTGTTTTGGTAAGAGTGGTAATCGGTTTGACGAAGTTGTAATCGCGGCATCACTACTTCCCACGCCTCCTTATCGCACAAGGCAGCTTGAAGGTCGTTAAGAGCTACCTGGAGCTTGACTCGTGCCGCACTTGTGTTCCCCTCGACACCATCTACCCCTGGACACGGCCACAGAACACTCGCCTGCCACCCGACATTTTTTCCCGATTTAAGTAAAAATACCAACGGTTTCGAGAATACTACACTATAGTTACTTTTACACATGTCGTGTCCAATGCTCCTCGGTATTCGTGATCACGGGAAGACTTGTAATTGTAGCATGATTTTTACGTATTCTTTCAGTATAAGATATAAAGCTATCTTTCATACTCTCGTAGTAAAATAGAACAATAATGTAGCGAGGGTTAATACAGTATTAAGTGTATAAAGTTCTGGAAATGTAGTTTGGTGCCTCAAATAAATTGTTTAACAAGGTTATTGTCACGTTTGCAGTTTGCGGATTGTTTTTTATGCATTTTCACATGTTTCGTTTATAGTACGTCGTAATGTCATTTATGTATTTGTATTTATATAAAACTGAAGTAAATTCTCTCCTGTGTATGTTGTGTGATAGAATCAACTGTTACAATTGCAAATGCGAAACCGCGAAGTAGCATTTGTCCAGGTACAGCCGACATTATATAATTTAGCCTATTTGTTATCTTAAATTCTTATGATTGATTGTGTTTTTGAGTTCGGCTGTGTTTTAGTCGCTAAATAGGCATATCTATGTGGTATACACGTCAGCAAGTTTGTAAGCAATGTTTATAGCACATATCACATGTATAATTGTTTAATACAAAGAACTTGCAAATAATTATTGGACTCTCTTAATGAGTTTTTGTATATTCTTTATTAATATTGTTTTTTACTAAGAATGCTTGCCGTAATGTGGGAAGGGCTTGGAAGAAAATAAAGGAACATATTATGAGCAACGTAATAATTTATATACACAATAAATATTAATTACTCAAATCATTAAGTACTTACTGATTTAGTATTTTCACATAAATTGTTAACCGTGCCTTCACTTTCACTCGATTCGCAAAATACTTTAAAACATTTTTACGATTTAAATTCCATTCGGCGTTACATATTAAGTATACATTACACATACAAATGTGTAATGTCATAGGTTCTGTCTGATCGTCCAATGCATTTTATTATACATGGTTACTGACACAATGGCAAAAAACATGTTGTCATTTGAGTTGACAGACAATTTTTTGTTGAAAAAAGGTGCACGAAAAATTGACAACTAAAATAATAAAAGTTGGAGCGATTTGACTATCCGTTGTAGTTTACTTACCCAAATTGAAACTAAGCTTATAATAGTGTATGTGAATAAGTTATACGAATTTTTAATGAATTAGATTTTCTTATATCTCTTACCATTTATATATAATCTGTGTTAAAGCCGAGTGGAATTATAGTCGAGTCATTAGTTTTTACAACGAATTTTTTACTGTTTGTTGCTCCGGTATTTTGGCTTGCCTAAGTGGACAAGATAGGACGAAATCGGTGTGTCGATGAGCATTATCAGACTGCAATATTATTGCAAATCCCTCATTATCATAAAAATTAGTTAATGGAAAATTGGTTTATATGACTTGTACATAAATAAATGCAGTGGGAGTGACATACAGCAAGTGGGGTTATCGCTTTTAAAATATTAGGGTTTTAATGCGGCTGGTCTGGCTTTAGCTGAGCTTAATATGTTCTATAGATATAATTATTTATCGCGGTGTATGATTATAGGGATATATATGATTATTAGGTGTATAATTTTATTATCCATGACTTTACTAATATTCCTGATTGATATATTTAGTACATGTATTTATGTTGAGACCCACCAATATAAAAAGCTCAGCTAGGTCGAACTTTTATCGGTGCGAAGTGCGGAATGTACGACAAAATAGATATATTTGTAATTAAAACGTGGCTATGTTTTATAACACCACGACTAGTATTCTATAACTTTAGAACATGTCATGGTTCATAGCACCTTTAAATCGTAGATTTGTGTCAGTATAATTAGACGGATTTGATTCTTATTATTATTGCATTTTATAGTTATTACGTTAATATGAAAATACTTTAATGGAATATTTTTTTATTGATCACACAGTACAATTCATTAAAAATATACGAGAGATAATATTATGACATTTGGTTTTTTATATATCGTAGAAGTGGTTGATAACTTGTTTTAAGTATTTATGGTTATCCAGTTTCAATTTGTAAGTTTGCGGGCACTTTGGTTTCAAGGCTTACTAATTATATAAATGTTAAGGAATGAAACTGAATTTTCCTTTTTCCAGTTTAAACAATAAGATTACCTATACTAAGAAACTTTAAAATGGTTGGTGTGCATACTCATTAATGATTACACCTTATTATAATTCATGATTTGGATGTATCTATGTATTTGCAAATATAGACATAATGTACATGTAACTCTCCATAATTTAATATACAAGACTTGCTGCCATTAGTTCATTTGCAATCTTTTAAACATTTTATTTAGATGTACCTAATCATTTAACGGCAATAGATCAATCAGTCGCTCTTAACAACTTGTTTGTAAATTTACTCCTTGTTGATCATGCACAGGGCTGTAATGGATGTTCATTTAGTGATGAAATAGTCAACAACAACAATTTGCTTGGCATAGAGTAAACCCGCATCGCGTCGTCTATTGGTGATCGTGATTTGCGATCAAATTTTATATTATGATGTATGTAGTAGGTACTAAAATTGTATGCCTATCATAGAGATCATAATTTACGCTAGAATCTTGAATGCAAGATAATAGGAAAAGAAATTGTCTTAAGACGAATTACATGTTTCATAAATAAATAAAAGCATGCTAGTGCTGAACATCTAAATATTGTGAATTTTGTCTACAATCCGTTACATCTCTGCATGCCTACATACTATTGATGCTGTATTACCAAATTTTGTGTCTATATATTGTGTTTCTATTTATGACACAAGCAAAACATTATTTTATTTATTTCGGGAGATGATGTATTGGATTAAGGCCATTTGAGAAACCATTCTTAGTTTATTTGATAATTAACAATAGAAGAACTTTAAATTAAAATTTCTGTATGGTATTGTTGTTATATTAAACTATTACGCTATATTGTATCGTTTTCTGAAATAAAAGACTTAATTTATGAATTTCTTGTTTTCTTGTAGATTATTCTACCATGTAAGGTACTGTACCTAATTGAAAAGATCATTGCACTTATTCCGACATCCATGCAAAATGTCATTGGGTATAATTATATGTTACAGTCAATCTAAATCAAACGTAAAATAGTAAATTGAACATATTGCACTAATTTACTCGACCTTTGTCCAAAAGAGCAAATCGTTTGCGCGTTGGCGAGGTACCGGGGCTCAATATATTGCGTACACAAACATTGCACGAATGTAAGACCCAATAGGCGACGAAGTCGCCCCCTATTGGACCGGTCTATGAGTGAGCACTTGCCAATCTATCTGTAAAACGGTCGAAAATCGCTTGCACTTGTTTTTTTAAATTCAAATTACTAGACAATGTCTTTCTACCCTCACTTGTTTCTACCCTCACTTGTTTCCTCAAAATTCATTTGTTCTCCTGACATTCACTTGTTTTAATGTTAATAAATAAACTATAAAATAATATTTAAAAAAATATGCTCTTTGTCCCACAACCCTATTTATTGTCCAGTGGTACGGTTTAAGACCCACCATACCACCTATGGTGGGTCTACAGTGATACAAGTATCTATTTGTATAAGAATTTCAATTGAACGCTGTTTTGAAAAAAAAACAAAATGGCGGGACTACTGTAAGTATCTAAGGGTTAATTCCAAGCCAGGCTCCTCCATACAAAAATATTCATAGCCCTTTGTGTTCCACTTATCCCTCCTGTGTGGGTAGAGTGGACACAAAAAATCCACTTTTCCCACCCAGGTGAGATGAGTGGAATAGCCGCGAAAAAGTTGGATGGTTAGGAAATTTAGAAATACTTAGGAATTTTGTTGTACCCTCCACCTTACCATATGCAGCTTCTACATCAGCCTGTCGCAATTCACTGCTGGACATAGACCTCTCCAAAACCTGAGGTAAAATAGAAAAAGAATATTACTTTTTTCATCAACACAGATCATGAAAAAAAATCATGTTTTTAATTAAACAACAAATAAAATCAAATTTATTGAATTCTAAAATATACTGTAGGTATTTTATAAATCAAAGTTTTGTAAAATGCATAGACTACAAATAATAATAATCCGCCAATAATCGAACTAAGTGGCGAGCATTGGTTGGGAGAGGCCTAGGTCCAGCACTGGACTGAGACAGGCCTATGATGATGATGATAATTGATAGACTCGAAAAGTAGTGCATTATCTATACTTCAAACAAAAGCTGCGAAGCGCGACCGGTATGAATGAACCTGTCCGCGGCCGCTATTTTTTATAGTTCGACCTCCGATTAAAACCTCTGGTTAAAAAGTTTCGGAACCAAAAGTATAATAATAAATCGGAAGTTCCGTCTTATCGGAATCGGAACCGAAGCTCCGTAACATCCCTGGTATGTAACGATGGATTGGATGAACACAATAAGTACAGCTTGGCTAGTCTGTACATGACGTGTTCGTTGGCTTTTCTTTGCAAGGGTGCTAAGGTCCTCTAAATACGAGTTACTTACGTTTGATGTAACGCTAGAACTACTGCGAATATAAAATTCGTTCCGCATTAGCTCCACTGAACCATTGAGATAGGGTTTTCTCCCGTATTCCAGAATAGAACTTTCTTTATTTTAAACATCTTTATTCTACGCCTACATAGCTATAATAAATACATACCCATTGCGCGTATGTACTAAACCATATAAATGGACAAAATGGTAAATGAAGTCTTAAAATAAAAAACATGATATTCACTGAAGGATTTACTTTTACACATAGGTACAGAGATAATTTAAATATAATACATTGATCAACAATATTATCTGCGTGTTATTATTACGCTCTATGACTAAAGATGAACTTAGAGTACAAAAAATATTCGCTATGGATTGATTCGAAAGCGATAAGAAAATTTTACCTTAGTCGTAGAATGTAATTATAAAAATTAACATGTACGATAATAATCAGTAATAAGTTTTGTAAATATGTAGTAATATCCCGTCATGCAATGTTTTGTAATAACATAGTAATAGTTGATAATTATATTATAAAGATTCAAATATAAAAATAAATCATGGCCTAATTTTTTCTAGCGATGGCTGATGCAGACCTCTGAATATTTGCTTTTAACTGAATACTATGCATCATTGAGATCATTTTGAAAGTATAACTCTAAGCTATTCAAGGTTAATAAGTATTAATTTAGGTATAATGTTCTTAAAATATATACATGACAACTAGGTACTTAAAATACATTTATTGAAATTTGCAAATAGTTATTATCTCATCAACATAGCTATACGTCAATCCAGGCCAGGCTGCACGGTAAATGAGATATTGTTCTCAATTATATATATTTAAGTATTGGCAACTATATACAAAATATTAACACATCTATGTTTCATAGTGTACATCGATGCCAGCAAAAGATAACAAAATCATTTTATGTAAAATCAAACTCGTAGTAACATGCACTCGTAGAATACATGTTCTAGTACTACTAGTTTTGGTAGGAAAGTGAGTTCATCCCTTACTAAAAATTTAGTTGCACACATTTTTTGTATAAGCGCGCGAATTTAAGCAAAGTCAATAGAATAGTCTTTAGATTACCAACATTTTCAAAGAGAAAGAATAAAATCAAAAGTACCTATACATCTATAGAAATATCACACAATAATAAACTAAGCTGATGTACCTGCTGAAAATTACGCTATTACAATAAATTACAAATTATTATGTTATTTAAATATGATTTGTATCTAATATTCACTGTTACCGAAAGAAAATACAATTATGATAAATAATACTAATTGACAGCAACAAATTATGTTTCTAACTGGAGATAAATTGATGACAACCACTTAAGGTTGAAGACAATCATCGTCTTTTCTCTTATATTAAAGCTCTGTGAGATTTTGGAAACACACATAGGTATAAATAAAAAGAAAAATTTAAACATTGACCACCACCGGCCCTTAGATTTAGGAGAAATGCTTTAGCTTTGCATTTACATTTTTTCGAGATTTATATAAATATATTTTGGTATACGAATTACCGTTTAATGCTAAGAAATAAATAATATGTTAAATTTAATATTACCTTAGATAAATGCAATTTGCACACGCCGCAATTAATTTATCGCTATTTCGATGCCTTTTCACAATAAATATTTAATAGTAATATAAATCAAAGCAAGATAAAACTATATAATCTCTGTTCTCAAAATAATATCTTATCTATAATATACAATTATAATCTCTACTACATTAAAATATTGTTGCAAAAACTACATGAAAAAAATTAAAATGTATTTCTTTATATCTAACGACTTCGAATGTACTTTTTGGATTGACTAAAATTGTCATCGTCTGAACAAAAACACGGAAGGAAAGAGATATAAAATTCAGATAAAATTAGTAATTATTAGAAATAATGTAAATAATTTATCTCTCATTTTTTTACGTATATAAGAATTGGATTTGAATTAAAAAAAAACTTTACTTAAAAGGTAATTTTTAATAGATTGAATTATGTTACGTAATGTGAACAACCAAAATATGTAGCTTTGGCGTGCAATTATACAATATCGCCGCAAAAGAGATCTGGAAATTTTCCCGTTGACCAGGGTGAAAGCTCAAATTTTAGAGTAACTATAAGTGCCTTAGTGTGTCGTATACATATCTACGAAATATTATTTATGATTTATCTCTATACATCTCTTTAAAATTTGTTTCAGCAATAAAATCGTTTAAATATGTCATCTTAAAAAAAGAATTGTTATGAAATAAAAAAAAATTAAAACCTTAAAGTTACTTATGTATTCATTATTCATGAATCTGCGCTGTTACATTATCTCTCGGTGTCGTAGCAATATAATTTTATCAATCCTTATTTACATTTTAAGAATTATAAATAAAATACAATGTAAATTAATGTTACGTTAGATACTAAAGAAAATAATTTACAACTATATTTTGATATATCATAAAATTTTACATAAATCATGAAATATATTGCAATTTTGCAAACAAAGCGATATAGATTAAATTAACATTATGACACTTTTTTTACGCAAATAAAATAATAAATGTGTCATAAAATTGTATATTATTATGTCAAATATAAATTGTTATACTTACCAGATAAAAACAAACTTGTCTATATTTTTTAGTAAATAATATATGTAACAATTGAATTATATTTCATTTTTTAAATTTGATGGTATGTGTACAGTCCACCTAAAATCAGATTGGTGCCCGATAGATAAACGCGCGAAAGCTCAAGTAGATACGAATGAATGCGACCGCCTTAGTCATTGTATATGAAAATATTCCACCTATGTTTACATTAAAAGGACCATGCTAAGGAGCGTCCCCACCCACCAACAGATTTCAAACGTATCTCTATTTATACCTCTTGCCATACTGATATTTTTTTTTGTACGACGACATCCGCCGTAGGAATAGGGATTTCACGCAAATCAAATTTGAATTTGTATTTTTCAAGTATTTTTTTGACACAGTTAGTTGTGAAAATAATTTGCAGGCGATCAAGAGTAACCCCCCTGGCCTAAATAAAAGTGTTCGATCAAAATGTAATCTTAAAAAATATTTTACAGTCGAGTCTACTTGAAGCTAGACACTTACAGCGCAATTCTGAATCTTAGGCGTACGGCATAAGCACGGTTTTATTGTTTTTGAATACCCCGTCATTTCTTGGATTAAAAATGGTTATTTGTCTTTATATGGAATGTCATAATAATATTGAAACTAATGCCAAGTCTGTTGGTGGGTGGGGACAGGGCCCATACAACTTCTTGCGTTGTTCTTTATAAGTATAACTGATAAAATTCATGAAGCTTTCTTGTATTCAAATTTCAACTGATTTAACACATAACAAACTAATTATAATACGTTTATCTTAACGTAGCATAATAAATATCTTATAATAACACTTAAAAGTTAATCACAAAATTAAGTTTTCCAAATATACGTATAAATTATCTTTAAGTGATTAAAGTCCCGCCTTAATCTACAATCTATAACATCCAAATGCACTTGTTATTAAATAATAGCGTTTTAATATATTGCTTACAGGTTTTTAACACACTCAAGCAAATTAAGTAGGTAGGAGTTAAAAATACGGTCGGTCAAGAATTGACAGACATTTTAATATGCATGTATTTCTAGCATTTTTTTAACACATACTTTCAAGTGAGACAAATTGAAAATCTAATAAATCAGTAATAAAATTATGATGTTATAAAATTAAGTTATTTACGGAATTATTTAATTAATATAAACAATTATTTAAAAATAATTATTTAAACTGGGATTAATTGGGGACAATTTGAATCTGTTAATGGACTAGGCATTTGATAAGTCATTGTGTACGTAAATGACGTTGTCGTTTAGAAAGAAAGTACAGGACAACACGCGAGAAGTACTTATTACTTGTTACTTGCAATCACTCAATTTTGAACTTACACGCATTTGGGAATAAACATCCCACAAAAGCTCATTGCATTGCGAAGTTATTGTGCATCCAAATTACATCATAATTTACTATTGACCCAGCAATTTATTATTTTTTATTTTTTTCTTAAACAATCGTCATTTTTAAGTCATGTTCTGTTTCATTTTGAGAATTTGAACAATATGATTCATCTAAAATGATGCACCACTTTCTTGAACGAACGTACATACAGATGGTCCTCCAACAGCCATTTCGAGATCTGCTCAACAATTTAATTACCCACCTGGCATATGCACTAGTAGGATCACAAAATAACAACCTAAGTACATAATAACTTTAAATTCTATCTACATTTTTATATCTTAAAACTACTATAAATATTGATGTCAAAAATTATATTAGACCGAAAGAATTTCCCACTGGGGTTCGCATAGTACTTGTCCAAAATATTATTTTAAAGATACAACGCTATGCAATAATAAAAACATAGGACAAAAATTACGTATAATCAAGTAAAACTTTGTTGTATGTACCTATATTATATTTCATTAGATAAAATTCATTTACTGCCAAGTGTAAGCAAAGTCGTCAAAATACCTATCCTATCTATAAATCATTTAGGTACTTAATAAATACCTATTGTGAAGTATTATCACCGCAACCTCAACGTCAACTCATTATCCGTTAAATTATAAAAAATAAATTAAAAATAGATTTACACGGTTATAATTTAATAATCCAGATCAAGTTGGAGCCCGTATTAAAAGGCCTAATATCATATTAATTATTAAAGTTAAGAAATAATAGTAGACAACACTAAATATTATTGATATATATTACATGTAGAAAAATATTCATTGAATATAATTATGTACTATCTTAAATACAATATTTTTTTAAATAAAGTGTAAAATCAAGCGCTATAAAACATTCAGTTTGACGTTGAGTTACGGGACCGCCTAAAATTTGTATAATGCAATGTTTAAAAGCAAAACTACTTTAAAATAAGGAAAAACCCAACAGCATCAGGCAAATGGACTTATTTCTAAATAGTAGACAGGACGATCAAAAAATTTCATAGGAGTAATTTACAACAATACCCTTATTAAAGAAAGTACAACCAACATAACAAAATCTACATTTTTATCTGAGGTGTTAAGAACCTCGTAAAAATGGTTTATCTGATAATGAAAAGAAAGTAAAAATCAAAATGAAACCAAAACCTATAAAGCATACTTTTTAATAGTTTTAATGAAGTATGGATGATATGGATCAGATGTTATCATTAGATTCTATTGTTTCGAGTATTAAAACATCATGACTTAAATGTATGTCTCTATCAAAGTTGGTATGTTGCAAATTATATCTATGACGTATAATTTATTAATAACCCCTATTCGAGAGATACGTCAAATCATGTCGTCCTGCTATATCGCTAGTACCCGCCAGCATTTTATAAATACGTGATAAAAGTACAAATCCTACACTGATGAGCGGACATCCAAAGACATCTTAAATGTTAGGAATATTCACCTATAAGGTTTGTCTACATCAACATTACAATTACATTAAATGCATAAGTATATATATCTACACTTGCAAAGCTAATATCTAGGTAACGCCTCCTTTTAAGATACATACTAAGGCCTATTCAATTTCTTTTAGGGGTAGTAGATATAGATTAATATGTTCAGGTGCTACGATTCTGACGAACTACTTAACTTTCCAGGCAAGGTTTGGTCGTCTATTCACAATGCTTTTGTTTAAAGTACATTCCCCTAGTTTGACATTAAATAATTTATTGTTCCACTAATCAGTCCTTAATTCCCAATTTACCTGAAAAATATAATAACACCTCTATTTTCACTTCCATTCTCTTTTAGAAACTCGCGCTATTTTAGTACTGAGTATTGTTTGTCATTGATGCAAGCACGTATTTAATTAACTTGGCTATCCAACAATTAACTTAAGGCCATAACAGAGTTTTAGGGTTCTCCCAGACTTTGGAAGCACTTTTTGCTCATGTCTAGATCGGGAAGTATCATATAATTATATTGTTGCGGGTACGGGGTTACGTCAATTCAAATTAAATGCCGGTTACGAAAAGACAATTATTTATTTAAAACCACTCAACTGAAATACACCACTTGAACACAATTACACTTCACACTTTACGTAGACAATTCAAAACAAACACTGGTAAACGCTGTTCACTTCAAACGTCGCAGGATAGTTCGCACTGATCGCTTTCCGAAGAATGAATACTGCTCGCGGCGTCGCTCACTCTCTATTTATACCCGGCGCGGACCCTCTAGTAATTTCTTCGATCATACGAGAAATCTTCGCGAGGGCACGGGGTCTAACTGGATTATTCTTTACATGTAAACGCGCGCGCAGGTAAACAAGCAGCCCCGGGCGCGCAGGTAAACGAGCAGGCGGGCGCGCGCGAGAATGAACCTTATTGCGTAGAAGAGTGAGGTCCGTTTTCAAGTGCAAGCTCCGTTGCCGGGCATCGTCGTAACATTACCCCCCTCTTAGTCATGCTCGTCCCGAGCATTATTTGATCCGTAGTAGCGTGCCAACCGATCAATGTGCACAATCTTAGGATTGCCCCTTGTTCCTTGCCTGATCCGATAGGTGAGGTCATCCAGCCCTGTGATGATCTGGTAGGGTCTTTTACACTCATTAGGGGAGAATCTAACTGGTACTAAAGTTTCAGACCTCCGCGGTAATGTGGTATTTTTCAGGCGGTAGACTGCACACGATGATCCTTCCTTCAGGAATACTTCTTGCTCCGGAAAACTTAGTACTCCCTTAGGGACGTCTACTACACATTTGTGGTTTCTCAAAAAGTCCAATCCGATGATGCATTCATCCGTGATATTTGCTATTAGCACCCTGTGGTCGAAGGTCTGGTCTCCAATAGTTATCTTCACCAATGTCTCACCGAGGACGGTTACTGGCTGGCCTGTTGCTGTTCGCAGCTGGATGGATAGCGGTCTGCGTCCCCACATGATAGTTCTCTTCAGGAACTCCGGGCGCACTATGGTTCTTGAAGCACCGGTGTCTATTGTGAAGATACATGTTTTGCCGTTCAGCTGTCCTTCCACTGTAAGGTTATTTCCGTTTTCCATCTGTGATACAGTGATAGTAGGAGCTTGATGTCGACCAACCAGCGCCTGCCCCACTGCCCTGGCCCCATTTAACGACAGCTCTTCAGCGACCACTTGGGTTGAGGACGCTACTGTCGTTCCGCGCGGCAATCTTCTTTTGGGACAACTCATCCGGATGTGGCCCCTCTCTCCGCAGCCATAGCACATTGGACCCAAGGATGGTTTTCCCCTTACCACCATTTCCCGTAGCTTATGCGTTCTAAGGTCCTGGCGTACAGCTTCTACCTCCAAGGCATGGGCCAAAGCTTCTTGCAAGGTCTGATGATGTCCCAGCCTAACTGCTGCTCTGATCTCCGAGTCCTCGATTCCATCGATGAACGCTTGCAGGATGGTTCCTTCTACCAACGTTGGACATGATGCATAAGCACGACGAACTAATCTCTCGATTTCTGTGGCCCATTGTTGCAGACTTTCACTTGATTTCTGCACGCGGTTGCGGAGCTGTGCTCTGTACACGTGTTCAAGATGTTTCTCGCTGTACCTGCTCTCTAGTGCCTTATGAAGAGCATCCAAGGTCCTACTATCCGGAGGCAGGTTCTCTAACGTCAGCAGGGCATCTCCACGAAGAGCTAGAGTAAGCGCCATCATTGATTCTTCGTCGCTCCAGCCCTTTCCTTTGGCCACCGTCTCGAACTGGTACCAAAATCCTGCCCATGATGTTGTTCCGTCAAAGTGGGGTACTTCAATCTTAGGAGACCCAATATGTGCTGGAAGTACGGCACCGCTTTGCGATTCAACCTTCAGAATTTTATCGCGCAGTTGCTGCAACATCACATCGTGTTTCTCTAGCGTTGCATCAACCTGGGTCAATCGCTCTTCGTGTTGGGTTTGTATTTTCTTCATCTGAAGTACGTCCTCCTTGATGTGCTTTACCACGTCCGCTAAAGCAGCAATTTGTTTTTCCAAAGCCGCCTGCTTTTTCTCAATAGCCCCCAACAAAGTCTTTGCTAACTCATCCTGACAACGGGCCTGGTCCTCTCGTAGTTGAGCTAGCTGCGCCTCTTGACGGCGAGTTAGTTCTTCTTGTCGACGAGCTAGTTCTTCTTGTCGACGAGCTTGTTCTTCTTGTCCACGGGCCTGGTCCTCTCGTAGTTGAGCTAGCTGCGCCTCTTGACGGCGAGCTTGTTCTTCTTGTCGACGAGCTTGTTCTTCTTGTCGACGAGCTTGTTCTTCTTGTCGACGAGCTTGTTCTTCTTGTCGACGAGCTTGTTCTTTTATCAAAATTACCAGGGTGTTAAAGTCCACAGCCGGTGGTTGTGCTGCTACTGAATCCGTTGACGAAGTACTTGCGGCTCCATCTCCTTGCGAAGACGCAGTTTGGCTCCTCGTCACACGTCCCTCGCTGTCTTCTCGTGGCATCTTGAATTCCGCTTCTGACACCAATGTTGCGGCTACGGGGTTACGTCAATTCAAATTAAATGCCGGTTACGAAAAGACAATTATTTATTTAAAACCACTCAACTGAAATACACCACTTGAACACAATTACACTTCACACTTTACGTAGACAATTCAAAACAAACACTGGTAAACGCTGTTCACTTCAAACGTCGCAGGATAGTTCGCACTGATCGCTTTCCGAAGAATGAATACTGCTCGCGGCGTCGCTCACTCTCTATTTATACCCGGCGCGGACCCTCTAGTAATTTCTTCGATCATACGAGAAATCTTCGCGAGGGCACGGGGTCTAACTGGATTATTCTTTACATGTAAACGCGCGCGCAGGTAAACAAGCAGCCCCGGGCGCGCAGGTAAACGAGCAGGCGGGCGCGCGCGAGAATGAACCTTATTGCGTAGAAGAGTGAGGTCCGTTTTCAAGTGCAAGCTCCGTTGCCGGGCATCGTCGTAACAATATCATAGACTTTTGCCGACTCTCCTTTGCAATGTTTTATCCAAAAATAATTTTCATGAACATCATAAAGTATAAAATTAAATTACAACTAAAAGCCACATTTTTAAATACTTTTGGAAAGAAAGTAAGTGTGTAAGACTAAAACTGTAGACCGCATTCTTTTAAATTGTCGTCATATTAAATATTATTCCGTATGTATCCTTAATGTTATAGCCTCTGATAGATGATTTTACTGAGATAGTAACCATGTGCTTGCGATTTCTCCTAATCACTGGTAGTAATAGTTGCATCACACAGGTTCTGCACCTATTATAAGGCTAAAACGGTCACACTTGATGCAATGGCGCGCGTCAGCCGAGAAGTCGTCAAAATAATTTTCTGTTAAAAACAATATTTCAATGTTACTTTCTGGACATTTAAAGTACATCCATTCATTGGGCAATATAGAGTTCAAGTCGGACAGCATACCTTCATATATTATATCCCCTAAACTTTACAGCATTTTCATTGCTTGAAATATGAATCTGTTGAGTGAATTTTCCAATACCTCCCCTCCAGGGCATCTTTCAATAGTTATCTTGGTCTCAAATGTCTATTTTGTAGTATACCCTCCGACTCTTTACAATTAAGTTTCGAAACCCTCTCCTGCTACCGCATCTGTGAAATAGGATAATTAGGTTAAAGATTTTTTATCAAAAGGTGCGAATTCTGGTTAAGAGTAACGATAGTTTGGGTTGTGAAATTATGCCCTGCGGACCTACCATACTACTGGTGGTTAAAAATGATGAAATATCTTTACCTAAGCTGCGGTTTAAGTATGACCTAACGCATGAAAATTATGTTCATGATTACGAGTTGAAAAAACTAGGAACTGGGTCTAAAATCACACCACTAAATATTTTATCTACATCCATACCCTAATATGTCTATTTTATAGTCAGGATCGATGAGCAAACGCCCTACATTTAGATATGAGTATCTGTGGCTGCATCTTAATGTTTACATTTTAACATCGGTAACCGATACTAAAATGTTTACATTTTAGTATCGGTAACCGATACCTTAATTACGTTCAAATTTCGAACGTATTCTTAAAATGTATTTTAATCAAATTGACCTACAAATTATGACATGATTTTGTACTAAGTACTAACTTTGCTCATCGATCCTGACTATAAAATAGACATATTATCGTATGAATGAAGATAAAGTTATGTATGTGACTGTACATAATTAGGCATTAAAATACTCATGTGATCCTTTTATGAAACTCACTTCGTTCGTTTCATAAAACCACATTCGTATTTTAATGACCCTCATTATGCAACAGCCACATAAATAACTATTTTATGAGCATAAATAATATTTTATTTGACGCTGGTGTTTTGTTTTTTTCGACGCTAGTAATCACAGTTAGTTAAAAAAATTAACATTCTACTGCCATTATCTTGGAAAATATATAGGACGTTTAAAATTATGTTACTTGACCGTACTAAACCTTTTATTTGTTGTATGCTTAGCAGAGGCAAATCATTCCAACGATGACTAAATCTCAATGATGAATGCGTTTGCCGTGCACTGAAACATTAATAGGCAAATACTACCAGAGAACAAAAAAAAAAAAAAATACTACCATAGTTTCCTAGTTGTTTCAGCTCGTAATCGTGAACATAATTTTCATGTATTAGGACATGCTCAACCCGCAGCTTAGGTAAAGATATTTCATCATTTTTATTCCTATGCTAAAATTACGTAATCGGTTAGCACCTATTTACGTCATTTTGGCATACTAAGTATTCGTCATCGGCGGTAACCTGCATAAAGTAAACTATGAGTATAATCAACTTGCAACTGCTTGCAACCAAAGATTTAAAATCTTTGCTTGCAACCTTTGTAAAGAAACCAAGTTTATAATGAAAACGTTTTTTACAGATTTAAATAATCATCCTACTAATATTAGATATAAATGCGAAAGTCTAAGAAGAATATGTTTGGATGTTTGTTTGTTCCTCAATCACGCCTAAACGGCTGAACGGATTTAGATGAAATTTGGCACACGTATAGTTTATAACCCGTTTGTCCCGCGCCTGATCTCTCTTTGGTCGTGCCAGATTGCTGTCCTACCGTGTACGATAGTGAGGAAATAGAGAGTGCACCTGTCTTGCGCTCTTACATGTGCACTATACATTTAAAATGTTTATATTAAATTAATATTATATCCTGCGTAGTTGGTCGTAACGATTGTTCCAAATTACAGCTAGGGAGTTAAAATTAGGAACTAAGAGTAGTTTAGTTTTTAAAAACCAAAAATAAATAATATAATAATTGGAATATTTCCTTACTATTGTATTTTATAGTTCCATCAGTCTTTTCTAAACACATACGATAATCCCCTTGTTCAAGTACCAGTGTCGTGTTGTCCCCTGAAATTATAATAAAGTTATATTTTTCACAATATAAATAAACTAATTTTTTAAATAAAACCGAGACAAAAATATTTCTTTTCCTACCTCGAATATAATGTACTTTAGCGTAGTCTTTCTTTTGCTTCTCCACAATAATATTGTGTACATATTATGTACGTAACCATTTGAGTCTTGGATTCGTTCCTTCATTGACTTTCTCAAACATTACAAGCATTCTTTGTTCATTGTAAATATTATCTTCATTGCAATGTTGGTTTGACGAGGCCGAGGTTCACTTACACCAGATAAGATGGTAAAACATTAATTTCATTTGTTCAAAAAATTTATGCTTCTTATAAAAGGTCTTCTTTCCATTATTTCCTATCAAATTCTAGTAAAATTCTTAATATTTGGTAAGGTACATAGTATTCTACAAAAGTATTGGCTGTATTTAGCATTATGGTACCTACTTATATTTAATTTAATTATGCACCTTTTTGGTGACATTATTACTTTTATGAAGTGACAACTTTTAGTCGACATTTTTATAAATAAATACACTTTTTCCTATGTTATTATTCTAAGCTTTTTCCTTACTTTGGTAAGAGATAAACATTTTCATTCGAAGACGATTGATATATTAGTATATGAATATTATGGACATCGATTTAACAGACCCCTACATAGTAACTACTTTTAATACTTCTAATGATATTCCAAACATTTGAGATTTCATTGTAATGCTCATCTGCGTACTTATCTACACTAATATTATAATAAAAAAATATATTATGCATAATATTAGTATACACAATCCGTCAAAATACTTGCAAAGCTAATAGTGATAAGTACAGTAAGCGAAGGCCATTCCTTTGGCCGAGTATGCTCGTGACTCGTCTAATATACAGTCTACTCTATTGGTCTAGATCTATGTCTGTTGTTTTGTCTCCGAACGTGGGTTCATCCTTTAGGAATGTTCCAGAGCGTTCCATTATTGGGATATCCGAAGGCGGTTCGTTCTCTGCACGCCGTTGAGATCGCTTCGAAGGACTCTTCGTATTTTTCGGAACCGGCCTACTTCGCACAGTTTCCTTCACGATCTTAGTAACCATCTTTGCTGAACTCGACTTTGTGGCATTCATCAAGGAACACGAAGAATTCTTGTCCTGAGCCTTACTACGTAAAGGCAAAGACGCTGAAGAGTTGGTGTTGGTCGTATTAGTGGTCGATGTCTTGGCCACACTATTTGTCTTTTTGTACGTATTATGGGATTCACCATAGCTCTTGTTTTCGTTGTTTTGAGATTTAGAAAGAGAATTATTTAAATATACTGGGATTTTTGTTTTAGCTTTAATGCCATTGGTTGTTGCCGTTGTGTTTGGTGCTATGGCGTACCTCCCACACTTGACAGCTGTAAAAAAGTTAAATAACTAAATAACTATTGTCATGAACTCATTCGATAAAAAAAAATATGTAAAGTATTAATAAGGGCCTGTTTCATCACTAACAGTTCGTAAACAAAAAGAAGACAGCATCATTGATATCTCACAGAGCGGCGAAAACGACCCTTAAGAAGGTTTACTTTCCGAAATTACTAACATTCGATAGATCCTTTCGTAGTGTGTTTAGTTTTGGTATATGTTGCATATTTGTTACTAGTCTGCGATTCGCTCAAAGAGTCTGTTGAGGGCTCCGCTGTCCGCGGCCGTGACGACGTCGCTAGACTATCCTGTTGACATTTAAAACAAGGATTAATTACAAGTACACACAGAACAAAAAATAAAATTAAAAATGTACTCGTACCTGCGACAAAGCTTGAGTCTTGACTTCGTTAATTTGTCTCGTTTTCATACGACTGGTCCTCAAGTTCCTCGCTTGAATTGGGCTCGAATTACGAGATGATTCACTCGACGATATTTTGGCAACTAATTTCTTCGTATTGGGCATTTTTTTATAGAGATTCTCTGGGTTAGTTTTAGGTTCTAAATACCGCGGCTTTGCATTCTCAAACGATAGTTTTGAGGGAGCCTTGGTGTTTAATTTTTCTTGCGATGGATTCGTCTTTGACAGGTTGAATTTTGCTCTTTCCTCTTGCGCTTTAGTCGTTCGAACTTTAGGAGGTACTGTCCGACTTAATTTCTTTGTGTCCTGCATATTACTGTTTCTCAATACATCGGTGGCCATCACTGTTGTCGGCTTGGGAGCATACGGAACAAAAGATTGTCGCATTTGGTCGATTTCTAAACTGCGAGACGCCGAAGAGGAACTATGGGCCTTACTCGATTTGCTATGATGCGTGCTGCGACTCCTTCTGCTTTGGAGAGCTTGCGACTGGCTCGTTAAAGGGGGCTGTCCACCGTACATAATGCATCCTAATTCACGAAGTCTTCGGCGGAGCTCAGAAGGTAAATCTATGAAGGCCTGTGTGCAACAGACACGAGGTGCCGCTCGGACGAGTGCCCCCTCGCACTGCAGGAGCCAGCTGCCCGCGCTGACGTAAAGTAAATTATCCTGGCCCGGCACATTGTTTTGGTTCCCATTGGTTATGAGGTCTGGTTTCGCGAATCGGTGGTTCCTTATTTCGCGGGCTACTCCGGAGAGGAGGGCGTAGGCGCGGCAGCATTCATCGGGTGGGGCCCACTCGATGGCGGCGGCCATGCACTCGTCAAGCGCCTGCTTGGCAGACGGAGGCGGATCGGGAGGCAAAGTCCCGATCTCTCGCAGCACCGTTACCAGCTTAGGGGCTATAAAGTGCGCGGCCGCGTGGACCAGCCGACGGCACATGCGCGCTACTATCTCACCCCACCTGATGTGGTGCAAATCTTCAACTGGAAAGTTACCTTTTCTTATAGCAACAGCTTGCTCGCAACACGTTTAACTGGTCCGCCATTTTGATATTTTTTCAAAATAGCGTTTACTTAAAATAGTTTCAAAAATGGATACCTACCTAATATCAATAAAAACATAAAATGCCATTAGACGAAAACCCGCATATATTTTTAAAAGAATTTCAAGTGCACGCTATTTCTAAAAAAGAACAAAATGGCAAAACAGTATGTAAGCCAGGCTCCATTCAAAAATCGTTATAGCCATTTCAAAACTCTTTAGACTCACCTGTTAAGCCGCATCCATAAACTGTGTCGATAATATTTTCAAGAGTCATGTTGATCACAATTTCTTGATAACATTTTTCGAGCAGTTCTGAAGGTAACGTGGCGAATGCTTTAGTAGGCCACACCCAAGGGAAGTATTTGATTATCCACTTTAAACATTTTCTGTATAAGTCGTCCAGGCCATATACTGAACATAAAGGAAAACATTCCAATACGCCTGCCTTGCAGACTGCACATGGCTGGAATAAGTGTAAAAATAACATATTTTAGGACCACATCAAATCAACATTGGCATGTAGGCCTTTTTAAGCGTTGTTCAACTAAAATCGGAAATTAATATACGAGTACCATACTCACTTTGTGAAAATGATGACAGTATTTTGCTTTCAAAGTGAACATTATAGCTTCTTTCAAACCTTCTAGACCTAACATATCAGCCAGTGTTGCAAGTTCGACGATGCTAATTGAATCTGGTATCGTTGAAACACCAGAATAAATATGGCAAAGAGCGAATTGAACGACATTAAAAGAAAATCTGAAAAAGAAAAACATTTAGACCAACCTGCTGGTGAGATTATCTAAAACTAGTATGTAATATTAGGGATTAAATTAATTATACTTACGGTGGAAGCGCTATTACATTACCAGCACTTTCTACCCATCCACCACTTAGTATTCCTGCGAAATATTGACACCTAAAATGAAAAAATAATGATTAGATTACAAGGAAAATAGCAAATGAAAACTTGTGACTTCTGCTATGCTTGTTAGATTTTAATAAGGAACAAGCTTACATATTCACATGTTTCATTGCAGTAAGATTTTGTCTTGACATAATTATATTATAGATGAGTAAATTATTTAATAAAAAGTATTTAAAAAAATACCTTGATGACAAAATGCATTTATGCGCTTTGATCCTTCTTCCAGATACCTCGACAATCACATCGGGAGCAATCTCTTCTAGAAACATTCGCAGCAAGTCTTGCCCTAAACGCGACTGACAATTGCCAATAAGACTTGATGCTTGACTAGTTTCTTCAGTGGTACTATTTTCTGTAAGAAGATACAAATTAATTATAACTATGCTTATTTTATTATTAAAATGCATCCATAAAAGTTGTGGTACTTACCAACGATAGAGCGGCAAAAACTACTCTGAACGCTACTCATATCGGAAGTATCCGAAGTCTGGTCGTCTATATCGCCGGGGCTTGAACAAACACCTAATCTTAAAGGAGATCTCGTTCTACTGGATAACGATCCTGGCATACTTCGGCTGAACTCATTCCTTAAGTGGGGAAACAGCCTGTTTAAGCTTAAAGCATTTTCTGAGTGAAAAGAACTGATGATTTCATTAGACCTAGACGTGCCAGTCTGGTTTTGCTGCTCACACCAATTGCTATCAGGTATTGACCTGGTCATTCTCTCCTCTAAAGTTCTTTCGGAATGTCTTTTGGAAGGAGGGTCTGCTTTTTGTACAGGTTTGTCTAAATCTGACAACCTCACAAAGGGCTCCTCCTCCTGATCATTAGTCGACTCTTCGTGAATCGTAGAACGCAAACTTCTATGAAAAGATCGTTCTCCACCGTAACTTTTTGCTTCGTAATCTCTGCTTGATTCGGAGACATCGCGCTCTTTTGCTCTTACTTCTTTGCGACTTTTTTCTGGAAGTCCGATTATTTCAGATATACTAATATTCGGATCATCACACAGTGATTCGTATTTTTCGAAAATGCTTGTGCTGTTTGTTTCAATGCATTTTACAGATTTAGAACCAGTAGATTCATTAGAACTTTTTAATTTTTGGTTTCTTGGTGTCGATTTAACCGAGTCATTTCCCGCCTTCTTCGCGCTTAGTGAAGTTAATCTTGCCGGCACTTCTTTCGTTGGTTTTTCACCAAAATCAATGTACATCGAAAACATATTTTTCTTTTCTGTTACGGGTTCAGATTTACTTTGGTGTTTAGGTGGTGCCGGAGTAGGCAGGCTACTCAGATCTATGTAAAATTTGTGGCTTGATCTCTCACTGCTGTCAGAGTCAACCGAACTTCTACTTTTACTACAGTTTTCCAAACTGTTGCTATTCTTTGAAAAATTTCTAAGGCTATCACATACTTTGTCAGACGGCTTCTTTAGACTATTGCCATGATTATTTCCAACTTTTTCCTCTTCAGTTTTTGACGCGTTTGACATGTCCACGACCCACGCTGGTGCACATGGCGGTCGGGGCGACTTATTTTGTTTCTCTGTTTCTGGAGGGGGTACATATGCTCCTGAAACTATTGGCGTATTTTCAATTTTTCTTCGTACAAGAGGACTACTTGAATAAACTCCCATGCTAGGTAAATGGTCTTCGACCGAGGCACCCCCTGATATAATAGGAGAAGATTCATTATATTTTTTGAGTTTTTTAACTGCAGACTGACACTCGCGCCCAACAATAGTTGTGTCACTCTCACTTTCTTCCGATTCATACTGTTTCAACGCAGTGGCTTTAAGTGACATAATTGAATTATGTGGAGTATTAGACATAAATACAGTATTTGATGAAATAGAATCATCTTTCGCAAGATTAAAGTTCGTAGACTCATCTTTGTTTTCTGATATAATTTCCTCAGATTCTTTTTGTTGTAATTGTTCAAACGCGTTAGTGCATAAAGAATCTTCTGTGATAGGAGTCATTTCAAATATAGTAGGGGACAAGTCTTTTTGGATTGAATCGGGATCTTTGTTGTCTAATTGCTCTAAAGAATCTTCATTATCATTTTCAGACCAATCATTAGGACTTATGTCAACTTTATTTGTAGAGCACGGTACTGGCTGACTTGGCGCAGGTATGAGAGTGTCTGGGGCACTTATTTGTGCAACTTCATTCTCATCTTTAGTTATTTTTATTGTATCGTCCTCCTCATCAGCTAAACTTGCAGCATCAATAAAGCACGATGTAGATTTGAATGGAGATTTTTGAACAAGGCTTTGACTAAGATCTATAAAGGTATCACTAGGATCCTTTTTTAAGTCTTTACGATCACTTTTATTGCAATGTTGTATTTCATTTTGAATAAATTTTTGACATGCGTCTTTTACTGTTAGTTTTGGTGGGAATACTGACTCCCAAGAGCCAGTTTCAGAAGATAAAGATGAGGACTCAAGTATAACAATTTCTTCATTATGTCGTTGTTTTTCTTCTTTTGACGAATTACAATTTGTATCTTTTTGTCGGCCCGTGGAATCAGAGGTTTGGCCATTGCTATCATTAAGGGAACTTTCATATTTTACTGTGGAAGGCCTTTTCTTTTCTACTAAGGGACTTGAGGCAGAGTCATGGGAATTACTTCCGTCATCGTTAGTCAAATCATGTAAGGTACTTTCAGTTAAGGACATATCAGTCAAAGTTACATCTTTATGACTTGTGAGGCTTTCCAACAATCCAGTATTTTCCAACCCCGAGTCTGATGATGTAAAAATGTGTTCCATTTTCGTGATATTGGTTCCAACATTTAATTGCTGATTGCCACCAGATGCTACACCAGGTGAACAGGTGTAAGCTGCAGATAAATAGTCGGAAGAAGAGCTTGGATCGTCAGTAATTAAGCTGTCCGGTGAATAGGTCGATTCTACTACCGGATCTGGATTACTAGACTTCAGATTTTTACACAAAATGTCAGATTTACTGGAGTCGTGGGTCTGGTCAATTGGTATATTCTGATTAGTTGCTGCGTTGGTTTTCTTCTCAATATTTCTTACAATTTCAGATAAAACGTCATCTTTAAGATTCGTTTTTGTGAAGATATCACAACTGTTGGAATGTTTTACCGATTTTGGTGTATGACTAGAAATAAGTGCCAAAGATGTAGGCTTATTACGTTGGAAATTTTTGAGTTTATCCCTATCTCCACTTTGTGAATTAATAATAGATTGAAATGCAGTTGAGAGAACGTCTTGTTCTATAAGTTCCTTATCTAATAAATTACCTTCTATGGGCACTAGAGCATAATATTCTTTTGTCAATTCTGTACTAGGACTAGAGCTTATACTTTTCTTTAAACTTTTTTCTATATATGGACTAATACACTTAGGAGTTAAAAATTCTTCAGGTTCTTCACCGTCTTCCTTAATGTTGAGAGTGAAGGAAATCGATTTAAGGTATTTTAATATTTCTTTTTCTTGATTGATTATATTGCACTCGGTATATGTATCACTAAAAAGAAATAATTTTATTAATTTCACATTGAGTAACAAAAGTTGAATAGGAGACATATTATGTACAAGATAGTACAAACTTGTTATAATAAGTTTTATTTGGTGAGAAAAACTAATATCTAGACTTGAAAAATAAAAACTTAAATCAGTTTCAAAGACCTTATTCTACTTACCTATACTTCATTTTACTAAGCATTAGAAATAACGTTAGGTTTTTATTATAGGCACCAATTTGTGCTAAGCGAAAATATAATAATGTCAAATTATTTTATTCACACACTTCCGATTCTAATTAGGAATTATTGTGATCGTTAATTATTATTTTTAATATTTAAATACTAAAATTTCGATTTCTACAACGAAACTAATAATTTAACAGAAATAAACTAATCATTGTAAAAAGTTTGTAGAGATCAGAGATTCCAAATACGCTGAGCGTATTATCTAGGCCGTCGGAAATAGACAAAATAAGGGGCTAAATTCGAAAAGCGTGATGTAGTTCTGCATTTTTGGTATGTTGTATGGGTCCGTTAGAGTAATGTGATTTCAAATTTGCAACTTCGAAAAACTTGTGGAAACTGAGAAAATCGAGAAAATCTTCGAAATTTTGGGACTTTTTTATCTATTTGCTCTCCAGGGCCAAAACTATGCATTTTTTGTGAACAATGTTCTCTACACTCATAAACTGTATTAAAGTACCTACAACTGGAGGCCAATCACAGCTCTATTGGCTTCAAAGGAGTCAAGCTATGGCACTTCGAAGATGACCAATATTTCTCGAAAATAGAAAATTTCAGGTTTTACTTACTTATTTCTCGAATAATTGGCAAAACCACTAGCTTCACGAAGAAAGGTCACTAAAAATATTTTGTAGTACATTTATTTAACTTTTATTAACGCCCAAAACGAAATCTGTGAGACTAGTAGTTCACTCAAAAAATCTAATAGAAGGTAAAATGGGTTAGAGAAAAAATAGGCCGTCGTTTATAGACATTAAATTCGCAAAGCGTGATGTAGTTCTGCATTTTTGGTATGTTGTAAGGGTCCAGTAGGGTAGTATGAATTCCAATTTGCAACTTCGGAAAACCTGTGGAAACTGAGAAAATCGAGAAAATCTTCGAAATTTTGGGACTTTTTTTACTATTTGCTCTCCAGGGCCAAAACTATGCTTTTATTGCGAATGATGTTTTTACAATTATAAACTGTATCTAATTACTTGTAAATTGAGTCTAATAACAGCGCTATTGTCTCTTTAGGAGCCAAGCTATGGCACTTTGAAGATGACCAATATTTGTCGAAATAAGAAATTTTCAGGATACTCCCACTTATTTCGTGAAATATTGGCAAAACCACTTGGCCTATGAAGAAAGGTCACTGAAAATATTTTGTAGTACATTTATTTAACTTTTATTTGAGCCTAAAAGCACCGCTATTGACTTCATAGGAGCCAATCTATGGCACTTTGAAGATGACCAATATTTGTCGAAATAAGAAATTTTCAAGATACTCCCACTTATTTCGTGAAATATTGGCAAACCTACTTGGCCTATGAAGAAAGGTCACTGAAAATATTTTGTAGTACATTTATTTAACTTTTATTAGAGCACAAAATGAAGTCTGTGAGACTAGCTGTTCCCTCACAATCTCAAAAAAACGAAAAGAAGGTAAAATGGGTTATAGAAACAAAAGACTATTATATTGGGTAATTGGAAATTAGACAGGAATGTTATAAATAGTAATGGATGGAGGTCATTTGCGATCGTTTAGGCTCGCTTGTAGTTTGATTTGGAATCTAATTTCTAGGAAAAACATAAAATCAATGATGATTAACCGAAAAAACTGCGACTGTCTAAAAATGAAACCCTGCAAATGCAAAAAGGAATGTAGAGGGGCATGCAGTCAGATCGCAAATGACCTCCACCCACTACTATGTATAAAATTCCTGTCTAATTTCCAATTACCCAATATAATAGTCTTTTGTTTCTATAACCCATTTACCTTCTTTTCGTTTTCTTGAGATTGTGAGGGAACAGCTAGTCCCACAGACTTCGTTTTGTGCTTTAATAAAAGTTAAATAAATGTACTACAAAATATTTTCAGTGACCTTTCTTCAAAGGCCAAGTGGTTTTGCCAATATTTCACGAAATAAGTGGGAGTATCCTGAAAATTTCTTATTTCGACAAATATTGGTCATCTTAAAAGTGCCACAGCTTGGCTGCTATGGAGTCAATAGCGTTGCTATTAGGCTTAAATTGCAAGTAATTTAATACAGTTTATAAGTGTAGAAAACATCATTCGCAATAAAAGCATAGTTTTGGCCCGGGCGAGCAAATAGTAAAAAAAGTCCCAAAATTTCGAAGATTTTCTCGATTTTCTCGGTTTCCACAGGTTTTCCGAAGTTGCAAATTGGAATTCACACTACCCTAATAGACCCATACAACATATCAAAAATGCAGAACTACATCACACTTTTCGAATTAAATGTCTATTTCCGACGGCCTATATCAGAGCTCAGTGCCAAACAAGAATAAAATGAAAAGTGCATGTCAATCATAGATTTAGTATGTTTTTGTCAATCATAGAAAAATTTTCATAGAAAAACGAAGTGTAGACCTCGTGTACCAAAATACTATAAAGCACATGCAAATAGGAACTTTTAGAATTTGCAAAAGATAACATGCAGCGCATTACAAGTATTAGGTACTTTTCCCATATATTTTACTTCTGTGTCAATAAAACAATGTCTTATTTCATGGCAATATATTTTCATCTCATATCAGACAAAAAGCATTTATAAAAGATCGATGAAATTAGAATGTATTATTTTATTAGCATAAGTTATGATCGCAACCTTTAGGCCTCTGCCTCGAATGAATTTTGCAGAAGCGTGGCGGGAGCGGAAGCTTACTTACGACTTAATAAATAATAGTATTATAATAAAATAAAATAAATGTATTATAGTAGTATTCTGTGCCTAAGTACAGCACGAGAAAAAATGTAGTCGGAGCCCTTACCTTATGAATGAGTATATTTCATCAAAAGCACTGCGACCGATGTTAACATGCAATATTGTATCAAGTATATGATAAAATTTATTTGTGCGAGCTTTTAGTATACATGAATGGGTTAGTATTTTTAGTTTGCCACACACCACTTCAAGATCTGTATAAATAGATTCATCAAATATTCTGGAACAGATAATAGATTAATTTTATAAACAAATAAAACCGTTGTTTGCTTCTTCTACTCTTAATACAAAGCAATTAAAATATGTTAGTTTGTCAGTACAGTCATCCGTAAATAATGAGTTATTAACGAAATTAGAATGAATACGTGAAAAATAATATGAGGTACGAATTATAAATATTATGAAGTATGTTAGAAATTTTATTGTTATCACGAATATTTGGTTTTTTATTAAATATATCCGAAGGTTTTCACACAACACCACCTAAGTCCTAACCCAAAACTGTGCAGAACCATACAAAGGGAATTTTTTATATTAAAATACATAACGACATTTAAAATTATTATTATTGTAATAACATAATATGTCAATTACTTTACGAGATTTATTCACACAGGTAAATATGGTTATGCTTTAAATTCCTAAATATAAATTATGTTAGATAAGGATAAATAATTGTATTTATAATTTAATAATTGATTGTAATTCAATTATTTTCTTTTAAATTAAACATTGTCTTCTTTAAAATATCGTTCGACTACCAACAATCCTTTGTTTTGATAGCGCCTTAAAAAACTTCTTATTATGTTAATTGAATATAGGAAAATGTTGCTCCAAAACAACATTTTATTACGAGTAATCATTTCTGTAACAATTTGAACCTTTATTTTACTTATGTGACTTATGTCACGACAACAGATGTGAGTCTGCCGATTTAAGATCTATACATAAATACAATAGATCTTAAATCTTTACCACATACACGTAGGTAGGTACTAAAGGCTCAATGAACGTTCCTTTTTGCGATTTGTAAAAAAGTTATTCAAAATGTAATAATCTTTTTCCACTTCAATTAAAATCCACTGCCTAAAGCGGTATCGTTTTAATGTTTTTATGAATTATAATAATAGGTAACTCCATGGTAACTCCAATCTACCGGCTTTTGGCTTCTAACTAGATAGGTATTTAAAGTGAATCGATCAATATTCAAAAGAACGGGATAAACACTCGTGGTAGTATTGCTATGGATACATCATCTTTTAAAATAGAATTAATTTATTCTGCAACTAATACGTTGTTTACGAATACTAAGTCTTTTTTATCGTACTAGTTGACTTTCTTCGTCGTTTTACCTTGTAACTTACTACCTTCATTCAGAAAGTTTACACTGTTTACAAAGGTTACTAATGTAATTCAACTTATGCTACGACTTGGCGTAGACACTTTTTGTTGCCGACACGGCCCACCATTTTGGGTGGACATTTGGTGGTGGAGTGGACACAATGTAAAGTGTCTACGTATGTAATAGCCTTCCGCCCGGGTAATTTATTTTTTTCAAATATCCCCCTCTTCCCTCCACATTTTCGGGATCAAAAATACCCTATGTCACTCAGGGATAGTGTAGCTTTCCAACAGTGAAAGAATTATTCAAATCGGTTCAGTAGTTTTGGAGCCTATTCAATACAAACAAACAAGCAAACATACAAACAAACAATCAAATCTTTCCTCTTTAATTAGTATAGAATTAGATACAGAAGCATAGATGTATCCGCAGTGGAATTGATTTCATTCCCTGGTGGCTAGTATCCGACCCAAGTCACAAAAGTATCTTCGTGTCTACTAGACGAAATACTAAATATTTGGTGTACCTAATGGTTGAGATGTCATCTATAACACCAAGAGCTCGCGGGTTCGATCCTCGCGCGCGTACTGTATATTGTCTGTTTGTATCGGCCTAGGTGTTTCTAATAGTTTCTATGTAGGTATAATAAACACGTATGGTTTAAAAAAAAAAGCATGTAATGTTTGTCCGTAGTCTGACACCCATAGTACGTTAGTACTATTATATATTCTGTGCCCATAGTACAAGCTAAGTAAAGGTATGCTAAGTTTGGGGTTGGACGGCGCTGTGTGAAGTTTCCTGATATACAGCGTGGAATTTTAATCGTTGTTTTCCCGCAGTAAAATGATTCCATCTAAGTAGTAAAATAAATTAATAAAGTCCTTTTTTTAGTCAAATCAAAACTTTTACGATTATGATAGACGAAACTCGAACCAATAGTAACGGACGGTCACCGGCCGGGGTCTTTGCCCTTCGCGTTTATCAAAAAATGATTATTTACTATTTTCTCACATTTGGTTTCCATTTTCCCATTAAAATTTAGGAAAAAATTTCAAAAAAAGTTTAAAAAAAAATTCAAAATAAAAATACTTGCATAAATTGATAGTACTACTGAAGGTGAAGCGTTCTGCTGCGGGAAAACAACGACTAAAAAAACCCGCAGTATTTTATTTACCTAGATGTCGATAGTTACCTTGCGACATCTTCCTCCAACTG
Source organism: Mecyna flavalis (assembly GCA_949319885.1). Lineage (NCBI taxonomy): Eukaryota > Metazoa > Arthropoda > Insecta > Lepidoptera > Crambidae > Mecyna > Mecyna flavalis. The sequence goes on along the minus strand of OX439425.1, from coordinate 17,684,712 downwards.
TTTCTGTAGATGAACGTCTAACTGAAATGCCTCCTCTGCGGAATCGCTCGACTCGTTCGCCAACGGCGGCGTGTTGTGACTGTTGCCAGTGCACGGCATTAATCTGCACAACAAAAAACAAACAAGTTTTGAATGGTAAAGCAAGGTTGCTTGTTAAGATTTACCGTAGCTTGTTAACGATACGTATCACACAGATCATCGAGGGCCTGATTATTACAACTTATTTAAACAAAAAGCGCTAAGTCAGAATATGTATAGGTACAAAGAATATAATTCATTTTGGTAGAATAGCTTAAGGTCAGGAGGATTATTATCATCCTAATAATATTTTAAATATAATAAATACACTGGGCCGTAATAAAACCGTGCCACTGGGCTTTTTTCATGCAAACATGGTGACTTTTTCGTCTCATATGGAGAGGAGAGGCCAAAAGCCCGATTAACAAATCAGTTTCCAGAATCAATTTTCTCAAAAAGGAAAAAACAATAAGTCAAGTCAAACTTCACCCCTTTTATTACAAAACATAGTTTAAAAAATGTTACCGGACTTAGTAATTTACACTTACGCCTGACTAAAGTCAAACGCTATTACAAAACGAAGTTTTACTTCATTTCGAGTACTAAAGTTAGACCCACGTAAGTCCGCCGATGCCTCTAGTTTTAGAATGGACTATGGACTAACTTTCAAACGCCAAAACGATAACACTTTTAAAATTTCGCTCCGTTTTACGTATAGAAACGATTTTTTTATTTAACGATTTTAAAACATGTCATAAAACAAAGTCTTGTAAAATGAAACGCACTGAACGAGTTAGTACCAGTAAATTATTCTTATGTTGGTATTTGTTTTGTAATAAGGAAAGTTTTAAAAAATAGTCCGGACCTAAACCTGTACTATTAACTAGTCCAGTTCTAAACCTGTTTTAGCGATTATTTTTTTTTGTAATAAGAAGGGCATGTGTACGATATATGGAGCGTTGAGTTCGCTTTATTGAATTATTCCACTTTGCCCCACCAAGACGCCCCACTGGTGGGGCGAAGTGGAACGTTTTAAAATTCGCAGAGGAATATGCCCTACTAAATCGATTTAGTGGGGCATATTCCACTGCTTTAAAACTAGGTGTATTCTGCCCCACTAGGGTTGAAACTTCAGAATGTAGGTGGGTTTATATTTATGTCGTAGGCAATTTGTATGATTCCGCCGTTTACATACGGCGTCGTCAGTTTAAAAACTGTTGCAGTTATGTATTATTCCGAAGGCAATTTTTTTTCAGGTTTAAAAAAAAAATAACCACGAAGGCCAAGGCGGGAGCTCCGCTTCGCTCCGCTCCCGCCTTAGCCTTCTAACCTATGTCCATCCGAGTCGATTTCCGCCTCCGATGTGTTTTTTTTTTAACTTAATTTCTCTCAGTGTGCCGTATATAAACGACGGAATCATACAAATTGCCTGCGACTTAAATATTGTAATATTTGTATATTTAAGTTTTATGTTACTTTACTTTAAAGTAACATAAAACTTAAATAGACAAATATTACAATATAATATGTAAACCCACCTTCCTACATTCTAAAGTGCCAACCCTGGTAGGGCAGAATACACCAAATTTTAAAACAGTGGAATCTGCCCCACTAAATCGATTTAGTGGGGCACATTCCACTGCGAATTTTGAAACGTTCCACTTCGCCCCACCAGTGGGGCGTCTTGGTGGGGCAAAGTGGAATAATCCGCTTTATTGTTTTTTCTTTTTGAGAATAGTGAGCGGTTTTTGGCAATTTTTGAAACTTTGATTCGACAATTAGGCGTTTGGCCTCTCCATTGCCGTAATAATCATTGCACAGCTGCAAATAGTTTTCTATCTATGAGACGCTAAAGTGACCACGTTTGTATGAAAAAAGCCCAGTGGCCCGGTTTTATTGCGGGCCAGTGTAGAAGTGACTGGTAAATATGAATGACATAATATTATGTTAATCAAGAGGTCGTTGTAACATGTTTTGTTGTCTACAACAAACGGCATCATCGCGAAATCTGTATATTCCAATTTACGGTAACATTTTATCAGAATTGCACTCCTAATTTTTTTTTTATCTTATCGTAATTTGGTCTGTTGCATGTTTCAGTAGTAGAGATAAAATGTCCGTTATAAATCGTCACAGCGGAATCCTTTATTTAGGAACTTCCATAAGTTACACATTACAATAAATTGCGTTTTTCACTTCAATCTATTCTGTTTAGTTTTTATTTCCGTCTACCATCCAATGTAATTCAAAATACTAGTTAGTATCTCACTATTATGCCGTAATAATTTGGAGTTACAAGTTTCTGGTACCTTACATAACAAAAGGATGCTTATAGCTGCAACTTGGCCATTATTCCTTAATCCTCCAGGGATTAATAAGTCAGATGGTCTTCGCTTGCAGATAGTACCATTTCCTCAAATTCTATTAATGCTTCTTCAATGTACTGATTTCCTAAAAACGTTACTTAATTATAACATTAAACTGCGTTTTTTTAATCGTTGTTTTCCCGCAGCAGAACGCTTTACCTTTAGTAGTACTATCGATTTATGCAAGTAATTTTTTTAATCTTTTTTTTTTAAATTTTGTTTTTGAACTTTATTGATTTTTTTTTACAGTTTGATGGGAAAATGGAAACCTAATGTTAGTAAATAGATATTTTTTTTGATACACGCGATCCCGGCCTGCGTTCGCCGGCCTGCGTCCGCGACGCAGCTAGTATACTATTGGTTCGAGTTTCGTCTATCATAATCGTAAAACTTTTGATTTGACTAAAAAAAACTTTATTAATCTATTTTACTACTAAGATAGAATCATTTACTGCGGGAAAACAACGACTAAATGCCACGCAGTATAATAGGCATAGGTACTTAAGTTATGAACAGAAAACGCTATGGACTAAGTTACTCTAAAGATTACTTATTTTTGATGATGCCAAAATAATACTTCTTTTTGTAGGGTTTTTTATTGAAAAAGTTTGTACTGTGAATGTATACATAACAAATATGCAATATTAGTACAAACAGCATTATTAATTTAACTAACAGAATTAAAAATAATAAGAAAGTTGCATTAGCAACAAAAACTTTGAAAGGAATAGACAGTGCAATAATGAAATAGGAATTTACGTGTGTCTAAGTAGCCACAAATAAAAAATAGATAGATTTTGACGATCGCATGATGATTATCCTATGATGGAAACAATGCATTTTTAAAAAGGCCTCATGGTGTATTAGATCAGAGTAAGTAATCTTGCCGAATTAATAAAAATCCAGTCCTAAAAATATTTTTTGTATAATATTGCCTGAATTGTGTAGGTACCTGATAGTATAAGTACCTATCTGTTATCGGAAATGTATGTAATCCGTCATTGTATACAATTCCTAGGAATTGTATGTAATTCCTAAAATCGCCCGGAAATGTGTGTAATAAATTATATCACACACATTTCCTAAATAGCAATCGAAAATGTAAAACATCTAAGATGTCAGTGTTTTGGTAACTGAAATGAATGATAAATCGTTAATTTGGGAAATAGGTGTTAAAAAAAAATAACCACGAAGGCTAAAGCGGGAAACCTATTTTCACCGAGTCAATTTCCGCCTCCGGTCGTTTATACAATGTTTGGTATCTCACTAATAATATTAGTCGCCAAGTTATTATTTATTACACCTCATCTAACACATGTTTTATTACAGAATGAAATATGTGTTAGGGCCTTCTTTTTATAAAGGACAACGCAAGAAGTTGTATGGGCCCTGTCCCCACCCACCAACAGACTTGGCACTAGTTTCAATATTATTATGACATTCCATATAAAGACAAATAACCATTTTTAATCCAAAAAATGACGGGGTAGTCAAAAACAATAAAATCGTGCTTATGCCGTATGCCTAAGATTCAGAATTGCGCTGTAAGTGTCTAGCTTCAAGTAGACTCGACTGTAAAATTATTTTTTAAGATTACATTTTGATTGAACACTTTTATTTAGGCCAGGGGGGTTACTCTTGATCGCCTGCACATTATTTTCACAATTAACTGTGTCAAAAAAATACTTGAAAAATACAACATTCAAATTCGATTTGCGTGAAATCTCCATTCCTACGGCGAATGTCGTCATACAAAAAAAAGATCAGTATGGCAAGAGGTATAAATAGAGATACGTTTGAAATCTGTTGGTGGGTGGGGACGCTCCTTTGCATATTCCTTTCCTAATACAATATTGGAATTTTATACAATTCCTAGGAAATGTGTAAATCCCCTAGGATATGTATGAATTAAAGAATTTTTAAAACATTATTTAATACATGTAAATAAATATCCCAGGATAAATAAATATCCCAGGACATTATTCACACAGCGCCATCTAGCCCCAAACTAAGCATAGCTTGTACTATGGGTGCCAGACAACGGATAAACATTACATATATACTTTTTTTTTTGTAAATACATACATATTATACATAGAAACACCCAGACCGATACAAACAAACATGTTCATGCACACAAGTGTTTGTACCGTGCGGGGATCGAACCCGCGACCCTTGGTGTAATAGCCGACTTCTCAACCATTACACCAAACGGCTCGTCATATATCAGTAACATAATCTACTACTACGCATATAAAAATAATGGACGCGTGCATGCCAATTACCAGTTGAAATATACGAGTAGACATTGGACAATCGAATACGGTTTTTCAGAGCGTTAAAAGTCTGTCGTACAACTCATAGGTACACTTACTTATAACAGCTCATATTAGTTATCGAGTTGTTAATACGAGTATACGACGTCTTGCGAGTACCTAAGATAAAACTTAGAAGAATTTCTTTTCACACCTAATGTACCGTTTGAAATCGGTCGTAGGTAGGTCATTTATAAAATCGCTGTAACGCCCGTATTAAGCTAACTCGTAATTATGTCGTGGCTTTTCGAATGTTCCTCGAGTTAACATAATACCCTCAACATTAAGGCTAGGCCCACACTTGACGGAAATTCCGCCGCGGATCGTCCGCGACGGAAATAATTTCATATAAAACCGTCCGCGACGGAGCGACTGATCTTCCGCCAAGTGTGGCAAAGGCCTAAATATTTCTAGTAGCGGCCGTTACTTGTACAAAGCGTAAATTTAAAATCTAAGTATTCTAAGTAGACCGCTATAAACAACTAGGCAAACTTTAAAAAAAGTATAGGTGCACCTGTAAACCGAACGAGACTGTGAACTATGAATGCCATAATGTTAATTTTAACTAATTGTGAATGCAAATCACAATCCGAACGGTCCGAGCGCGACAGTATAATATGTATGTATGACATCATAACATAGACATTTATTGTTAACCATGAATGCAACACCATAACATTTATTAGTCAGCACATAGTAGTTCCCGTTTGTATGTTTGCACAGAAACAAAAGGTTTATTTTTATATTACAATGTACCTATATTCTGTTATATTACTAAGCCAAACAACACTACGACTTTTGGTTTAGTAGACTGTTGGATATAAATTATGTACTTAACCAATTTCTTACTTGTTTATAAAAAAGATAATATTCGTAATTAATGTCTAATGGTATTTCGAAAAACGTGAAATTCACTCATTCTACATATTATGGTACTGTAGGACTGTGTCGCTAGTGTGAAAATAAGAATTTCTTGTGTAAAACACACCATGTGTATTATTATATATTATATATAATACAGTGCAACCTCCATTATATTGAACCTGTATATAACAACTCCTCGTTTTAACGAATTTTTCGTAATCACCAAGAATTGTCCATAAGAGTCAATATAAATATACCTTGACTATAACAGCTATCAAAAATAGTTTAAATCCCTCTAAATAACGAATCTTATCAACTTAAAACCTCTATATGCAGTTGTGGGCAACTAATTAGGGACATTCTATCAGTTAAACATAAGATTGTCCCTTCAGTCAGTCTGTAAAAAAAATATTCCACGAGGCTTTGAAGCTTGTACCTATTGATGACAAGTTATTTGGCTAGTATTCTAAATATTTAATTAAAGGTCAGGAAAGAAAAAAGCAGGTTGCGATCAATATTTTTAAAATAAAAAAATCATTGCCACTTACACAGTTGAATTATGGAAGGACAACTAAATAATGCTGGCCATACACCATCCTCCTATCATCGAATTGGCATGAAGTGATCGATTGGATCAAGTCGAATTGACCGTGTGTGGGCATGGATTTGCATTGACAACAAGATTTGTCATGCCAATCCACGCCCACACACAGTCAATTCGGTTTGATCCAATCGACCGCTTCATGCCAATTTGACGATAGGCAGGATGGTGTATGGCCAGCTTAAGGACACTGTAAATATAAATAAACTGGTAACTATTTAAGTGTGTTGGGACATGGAGTAGAACCTATTAAAAGAGTTGAAAGTAAACTTGATCAATTCCAATAACAAGGAATATTGGTAGAAACGATGCTATAGTACGCTGAAGAAGTCTTACCAGTCTAATGGACGGTTTAAACACACTGCGCACTCTGTAAAATCGTTCCTAGCGCAACAGTCAGTGACAGTACTAGATTGCCCACAACAGCCCAGACCCAAACCGCACCTATGTATTTATTGTACCATCTCAAAAGTAAATATTTAAAAAATAATGCAATAATTTAAACATATTATGTTTAAAGGTATTTTTTGATACAAATAATTTAAAAAAAACGGTTAGGGTAAAAAAATAACCCAACTGCTTCTTTTAATTTTACCCTTTAAGTTTAGACATTATCTTGTATCAAATTTATGGTAATTGGTAACAGTTCTTGGACGATTTTCCAATAAGATCAACCATGTTGAGATAAATTCTTTGAAAACGAAATTCTAATCAGAATTTAACACATTTATCAAACCATTCAAAATGATTGAAGGTTTTGCAATTTGAATATTATACTTACTAAAACTTCAAAATTAATATTAATTGCATTGTATTAATTTATTATCTGCGATGAAATTGAAATAATCTAGTTCAATTTCATAGCAATTTTGCAGTGTTGTACAAGTGAAACTTTGAAAATAATTTATTAATAAACCCACAACAGGAAATATTATCCACTATGAGGTAACTTTCTTTTCCATTTATCTTTAATAATTGTTGAAAACAACTGTTTTGGACACTAACTATTCTGTCTAAAACAGTGCACTCACTCAACTTATACTCGTAATACCGTCAGGCCACGAACTTCTTAAATTAATTTATATTTTATTCAATAGTGTAGTCATTGCAGCAAACACTATCCTAAAGTCACAGAAATCACCACAATATTTACGCACTCCGTAATTCCGCACGAAAATCAATAAGTTACGAAATTATGCTTATAAATCGCTTTCTATTGTTGGCAGAATGTAATTGACATTTTGTTAAGATCTCGGTAATTTTGTTTTTCCGATTTCCTATTTTGTATTAACAATATGTATCATTTGTTTCTGTTGGGGAATTCGGAACAGAAGAGATAAAAACAGGAATTTTATTTGTTTCACCCACATACCTACTGTAAAGTATTACAAATAAAATCGCCACTGGTAGGAAAAAAAGTTTTTAACAAAATTATACTCATTGATGAAAACACTGCACTGATAATATTATTAGTATTTCTATGAAACGAACAGATTTGCGAGAATGAGAATACGATCAATACTTTCAATACCTACAATGTCTGTTTTAGCATGTTTTTACTATTTACTTGACCGATTACGAACCTACCAAGACAGGTACTCGCTCGGTGATTTTTAACTCGTAGATTCTAGCGCCACCCCCTTGTCATGCTAAGTATTTTCAATTTTGGAGAGTTTTATTTTGCACCTATAAAATTAGACAACACAGAGGTCGTACTGGCATAATAAAGAGCATATAATTGATAGCACGTATACTCTTTTCAAAATCAACTCAACTGACTCAATACTTTAATATTATCATGGCATTTTAAATTCAAATGAAAATTCCATTTATAATCCGATCGGGAAAATCGAAACGCGTAAGAAGAAAATAATTTAGAGAGGTACAGTACAGACAGACATCCACTGTTCCGGTGGCGGCGTCGCTACTGTCTATTCAGAACTGTCATTAAATATCGTTTTTGCATTGCATTCACGTAGTTCCAATTTTGGCCACCGGAACAGATAAGTTTGTAGGTCTGTACCTACTAAAAGTTACTTGTCTATGGTACTGTTACTGTGACGTTAAAATAGTTATAATCACAGAGTACCATATAAGTACATCTCGAGAATCCGATTGTTATTGTACGATTTAAGCTCATATTGATGCCCATATTGCCCATAAGTTCTGTTTGATTATTAAATCACCTCTATGATGAAACAAACCAATTAATCAATTTTTTTTTTTAATTCCTTATTGGTGCCAGGCCAGCTTTGAGTGTGTTCTACTCTACTCAAAGGATGCCAGCCACCACGAAATTGTATGGAAAGATCCCAAATGATAAACAGTTTGAGAAGTCAGGATACTGTAAAAATTTAATAGGGAAGTATCACATTACCGCATTATCATTATATTAGTTGCTCCATTTTATTAAGCCCTAATTTTCATTTTCGTGAACGCTGTTCAATGTATTGATTTTTTGACATAACTGTGGTAGGGGCTAAAAAAATCATTAGATTTTCATCGCAAGCGCCCTCTGTTGTATTATGTAGTGAAAACGAAAAATGAAAACGAGAATGATAATAACATCGTGTGGATAAATATTATAATTACAAGAACATCTAAAAATTCATTTATGAACCAAGTAAACTGACGAATATGAACTCTATAATTAATTATTATTAGTTGTATAGTTTTGTTGAACTTAGACGGACGACAAACTTTGACAACATTTATATATGTTATGATGTAACATCACAAGATGGCGCTGATGGACAGGCAGTTGGTTGAGGAGGGAGGATTTTAGTCTTCAGTAATTTTGTTCGTATCTTGATTACAGAACAGCGAATATTATGTTTATTAGTGAGAGTTGGTTAATTATGTTTTAGGAATAATGAAAATGATCTCATAAAAATATATTTTCTTGAAGTGTTCTCAGCAATATTAAAATTCTAAATTATATCACAATTATTTAGTGCGCTATGTCGTAATTCTCTTAAAACAAAATAGAATCATTATTTTACTTAAAGCATGTAAAAATGGAAGGTTCTTCGGAAAATTGGGATCCAGGTAAGGTATAGGAATTTTAAGTAATGTAAAAATAAATACGATAATTCAGTACGAATATTTATTCAATTTCTATTGTAAATTTATAAAATCTGATTTGATGAACTGAATAAGCAGTTCCACTAATTCACGATATAAACTCTAATCTTCGGCAGACTTAATTTTTATGTAAGTCTCAACCCTTTTTTTAGCACTCACACGCCTTTTGACTTCACTCAAGGAGGTTCAGTCTGGAGGTGAAGACTTGGCTTTCCTCAGTGAACTGTTGCAGTCAAAACAACTCCATGCACTTGTGCAAGTACATAATAAGATTGTTGCCAAAGGCAAGGATGACAAGTTCTATCCTTTGCTATCTAATGCCATGCAAGTGACCCTGGAAGTGCTGGATTTACTGGGTGATATGGTTTCATCATCTAAAGAATATGATGAACTACTAAGTCTGTTGCAAAGACCTCATTTTCAAGTTAGTAAATACAGATTTTTAAAAGTTTGATTCAAAACATGTATTATGTCCTATAGTTTCAAGATTTTAAATTTAATTACATGTTTAATGCTTATGACACAACTTATTAAAACTATGAATCTTTGACTCAACACAAAGTTCAAGTGCACATGAATAATCAAAATTATATTTGTTATCTTTTGTCTATAATCATAATACTAAAACACATTTTTATTTTAAACAATCAAATAATTTCTAGAATATGCAGTATTTATATACCTAATACATTTATATGTTTATTGTATTAGGCAATATTGTGTACGCATGATGCAGTAGCCCAGAAAGATTACTACCCACACTTGCCGGACGTTCCACCTGACGCAGATGAGGAAGAGGAAACAGTTAAAATTGTTCAACTGGTAAAGAGTGATGAGCCACTGGTATGTCATTATTCTGTTGTTTAAACTTAATTTAGTGTAGTAACTTTTATCAAATAACTGTAAAAACTGTATACATGTGGTGGGTCTAAATAAGACCTTTTGGCGATGCAATAATAATACTACAAACTATTAATTAACTATATTATTAGTGCCGGTCAACTCCCATGTATGTAGTTACTTTGCATTTAGAAATAGCAGCTATTCTTCTATAAGTTGGTGCAAGAATCAATACAAAAAAAGTAAATAATTTAACTATAATCAAATAATTTATTAGAAAATATGTTATTAGTTACAATTGTATTATACTTATTGTAATATGGTATTTATTTTGTATAGTATACTCGTAAAATCTTATTATGTAGAAATATTTTTACTATTTGTAGTTATGGAATTTAGTATCATTTATTAGTAGGTATTTAAAATTTGTTTATTTCAAAAGGGTGGCGCTCAGAGTGCAGAGCCTATTGTGGTAAGTCTATCTGTATAAATATTTGGTTTAATATTTATTTTACATGCTTTGTTTATTTTTATCTTATACACCAATTTTATCATCTATCCATTCACTAATGTACCTATGTATTGACTTCACTTATCTTCTTTTATTATTGCATTATATTTCTATATGTATAAATCATATTTTTAAAAATATTAGCTGCTATCTCTAGATGTTATGCAATTTGTATTGTGTTTGCCTTGTTCTTACTTTTTCCCAAATTTTGATTTGTAAACTTTCACAATACTTATTGCTTTATGATTAATTTAATTAACCTGTTTTTGTTGATAGCTTTCAATGTAACGTAAATATTACAAATTAATTTACTTTGAACAATATTATTCATGGACCATTCACCGAGTGATGTCTGCTATAATATTGAAATACTTTTTCGTATTTCATTTCTTGCTTAAGTATTTTAACCACTCAATCCCGAACCGGCACTCGGGTGCCGCGTAACAATAGATTTTCTATTGTGTCTGGTAATCCGGGGCTCGAAAGATTAATGGTATTTTATTTTATTGGAATCAAGGCTAGTACACAGAAGTATCTGTCTAATAAGTAGAATACAACACACCCACCTCTTTTTGATCATCACTCCAATTCATACTAATTCACAGGTGTTTTGTAGGCCAGGACGAAAATTACGTGCAGTACGACACAAAATAGAAGTCTCATTGATAAAGTTTAAATGGGCTCTGATCTGGTTTAAGTCAGCATTGTTTTTACTATCGTTGCCTTTGAACATGATTTAACTTCTAATTTGTTTCATACTGTTTCTTGTACATTGCGATGTGACATGGAAACTGGATTTCATACAGGGAGCAACAATAAAAACAGACGAGGAAACTGGAAAGATTGTAATAGCCAGAGTAATGCATGGGGGCGCAGCTGATAGATCTGGCTTAATACATGCTGGAGATGAGGTAATAGAGGTCAATGGCATCAGTGTTGAAAATAAGACTCCAGCTGACGTTTTAGCTATTTTGGTACGTGTGATTTTTATTTCTTTTTATACAATTTAATCTGTATAACATAATCTAAATATATAATTGGCTTTTTCAGCAAAGTTCTGAAGGTACAATAACATTTAAATTAGTTCCTTCATTCGGAAAAGGAGGTTCTCGAGAGAGCAAAGTGAGAGTAAGAGCTTTATTTAATTATCACTCATCCGAAGACCCTTACATACCTTGTAAGGAAGCAGGTCTGAATTTCAAAAAAGGGGATGTCTTACACATTGTCTCCCAGGATGATGCCTACTGGTGAGTTATAACTGCAATATAAGTAATAAAATAATGATTATAACATGTTTTTACCTAACTACTTTAATTTACTCTGTATATTGGGTTGATTGTTACATAATTTAATAGGTGGCAAGCACGTCGAGAGGGTGATAAAGTAATGAGAGCGGGGTTGATACCATCGAGAGCTCTGCAGGAGGGTCGCATTATACACGAGAGACAGATTGACCCTCAAACCACTGACGGTACGTATTTTTTTTTGTAATATAAATATTGGCATTGCGAACACCTGTGTTAGTACTACTTACTTTGTTGTTATTACCTGAGCGATTTTTATTTGTATTTTTTGTGGCGTTACCAAATTGTAATCTGAGGTACAATGTATGTCATTGAGTTGTTACATTTTCTGATATTTGTATGTAGGTATAATAAAATCGATAGTTAAATATCCTATGATATTATGTTTTCTGCTGTGCACGTCCACCTCCATAATACCACTACAAAACCTTTTAATGATTCGATTACTCAAACTAATTGTTAAATGATAAGAATCGGTTTTTAAATCTCAGATTATGATGATGATGATGAGGCTAATAATATGTTAACAAATAAATTTTTAAAATATTTATTTTCCATTTACCTCAGTTGCCCTGTCGTTATGTTTTTCTTTTGACAAAACAATTAAAATTTTAACATCTAGCAGAGAAATGTTTAAAAAATTATAAATGCATAGTTTTTTTTTTCTTTTTCTTTATAGTGCAAGCGCGATTATATTTATCATTTGCTATGTGAGTTTGCTCAGAGCGAAATTTTATTTTTATTACCTCCTAATTCTAATCAGAACGCTGTTATTTTAGACAAAATGTTTCAATCTATATTTGTAATATTATTAGCATATTAATGCTTAGGAGATCCACTGATTGTGTTTCTTTTTTCAAACTAAAAATGCGTTTATTTTCTTCCGCAGGCAAGCCAGCCCTTTGCAGCCCCTCAACCGCGAATTCTGATTGCGCTCCTAAAACCCCTTGTTCGCCAACGCCGACCGCCACAGCGCTCCTCCCGTGCAAGTCCACTCCGAAAGTGAAAAAGATCATATACGATATTACAGAGAATGACGATTTTGATCGTGAAATGATACCTACGTATGAGGAGGTGGCTCGGCTGTACCCTAGGCCTGGACTGGTACGGCCAATAGTATTGGTAGGAGCGCCGGGCGTCGGACGAAACGAACTGCGCAGGAGGCTGATCGCCACCGATCCGGAGAAATATGTCACGCCGATACCGTGTAAGTTTTAAATAATAAAATAATTACATAGCGCTGTTTAGCCCCAAACTAGGCATACTTGTACAGGTCCCGGCAAACATCTTGAAATCTGGTGGGGTTTACGCAGAACGCAAATTTGAGATGCGTGCGCGCTATTGGGCAAAAGCAAACCTCTGACCAATAGCGCGCGCAGGCGACAGGAGACTCCCGCGCGCTATTGGTCATGCGCAAGTGCAAATTCCCCCGCTCCGTCGACCAAGCGTCAAGAAGTCTACCGGCACCTATACTATGGGTGCCAGACATTAGATAAACATTACTTGTATACTTTTTTTGTAAATAATGCATCCTATACTAGAAATACCCAGGCCGATACAAACTAAGATGTTCATTCTTACAAATGTATGTATGTACCATATTAATAGAGGGAGAAAGAGTAGTATCAAGCTGCTCTTTTCTCTCTCTAGTCAATGAAATTTCTAAGTGATTAAAAAGGACAGAAGTGTGGTAAAAGTAAGTAGGTACTATGATATTGGTTAATAGAAATAATAATCCTTACTATTATTACAGTTACATCTAGACCGCTAAAACAGAGTGAGCAAAACGGAAAAGAGTACGTGTTCGTGAGCCGTGAGAAGATGGAACAAGACATAGCGGATGGGAAATTTATAGAACATGGCGAATATAAAGGCAATTTATATGGCACGTCCGCTGAAAGCGTAGAGAGTATAATAAATTCAGGTAAGTTACATACATCATTATTTTATATTTGTAGTAAATTAACCAACGAAAATCTTTAATGCCGAAAGGGCATTAAAAAGCAATTCGATTGTCTGCAACACTCCTAGCTTCTGTGCATAACACTACATTTATTCTGCAATGAATCATTTTTATTTTGAAATGATTTGTAAAGTAACACAGTGCGTAGAACTAAGAATTCCTTATTAAAAAAAATCGGTTGTCTGTAAAGTCTACTGACGATAGTTGAACGTGACAAGGTCATAAGAAAAGGAAAACTGTTCAAAGGACAAACATGTTAATGTACATAGAAATATTATGTACTGACGTACTAAATGTATTATTGTATAGCAGCTGTCCACGCGGACGCATCGTTCACTCAAGTAGGAAAGAGACAGATGTCGAACGCTGCCGAGCGTAACTATTTAATAATCTGTGGCCGAACGCGTGGGCGCGTGGGCCGATTGTGCCTCTTTGTCGCTCGTTCCGCGCTCTCGCTTGCACAATGGGACGCCGCATGAGTCATGTTTTTTCGTGCGTGCAGTAGCCGGCTCCATCGAATTATAAGACGTTGCGTTGTCACGTCAAAAGTCTATTTATTTTAAACTAGCCTTCCGCCCGCGGCTTCGCCCGCGTGAACTATAGGACGTTATCCCGCGGGAATATCTTGTAAATTGTAGCCTATGTGTTATCCTTATGTATAGGCTTTATTATTGTAAAGTTTCATTAAAATCAATTCAGTAATTTTTACGTGAAAGAATAACAAAAGTTCATCCATCCGCTCCCCGGCCGGTAACCGCCGCAACCGCTATTTTAAATCTGTAATATCTTCGAAACTATTCAGTTAAATTACATGATGTAAAGGGCCATATTGATCTATATTACATGCACAATTTATTTATGGTACTTTATTGGATAAGGATTAATACTGTATTGCTTAAAATCACTTTTTCGTAAATAAGCCATTATTTTATCGTAATAAGTAAAGGAAAATGGTTATTGTGGGTTTTCCCTAAGAGATAGACATATACCATCGCGGACTTTTTTGTAAAACTTTTAAAGGTGTACAATAGTGTAGTACATTATTTTGATCTATCTCGTAGGGTTCAGCCAGCGTTTGCAATGTAAGCGCAAAAAAATGCGATTATTTACGACCTTAAATTAAAAACCTCTAAAATTATCAGTGTTTCTCTACTATATTATGCATGTATTATACATATAAACCTTCCTCTTGAATCAGTCTATCTAATGAAAAAAACCGCATCAAAATCCGTTGCGTAGTTTTAAAGATTTAAGCGTACAAAGGGACATAGGGACAGAAAAAGCGACTTTGTTTTATACTATGTAGTGAAGTCAGCTACTTACAAATTCTGTTTTTTTTTTTATTCTAAAGGTCGTGTATGCGTCATAAGTCCGCACTGGCAGGCTCTGAAGATGCTTCGCACGCCGAGGTTACGACCATACATTATCTTTATAAGGCCACCCCCACTAGAGAAACTAATGGAAACTAGAACATCCGCAAATGCTCGTTCCACTTTTGATAAGGAAAGCTCGAGGGCTTTCACGGTAAGTGGTTTTTATACACCGTTAATGCAATGAGTTAAGTATATAGGTGGTAGGATATAGTGTCCTAACTTGTTTTTATAGTCATTTAATCAACTGATTGTAAGTGGCCATTTCGGCCTATTCCATTCATTGACACTTAACCAGAAAGTTGCGATGGCGATTAGAGTTTTAGATTATTGTCATAACAAAGGGCATTGAAGATTTTGGCATTCCTATTGTATTGATATCAGGTATCCATTTTTTAAAGAATTTTAAGTGAACGCAATTTTGAAAAAAAGCAACATGGAGGAGTAAAACTTTGGTTGTCTAATGACATTTCATGTTTTGTATTGAACGCTGTTTTGAAAAAAAAAATCAAAATGGCGGGACTAATAGCTAAGCCAGCCTCCATACAAAAATCTTCATACCCCTTTGGGATGGTTAAGATTATAAAGATGAGAATTGTAAAGAATAATATAGGGTTTTAATATTGGTCTTACTTACTCTTTGCAGGAAGAAGAATTTACTGACATAATCCGTTCTTCGAATCGTATAAATTTCCTCTACGGCTATATGTTTGATGAAGAGATATTGAACGAAGACCTGGCGAGTGCCCTCACGCAGCTCCTTAAGGCCTCCTGGAGGGTTCAGTCAGAACCACTCTGGGTGCCTGCTTCTTGGGTCCAGTAATACTTAACTATTGCATACGCTGTGCTTTTAATCACTACTATGTTCGTTTTAATGTGTTATTACTTAGTATTCCGATCCTGGCGAATGCGATTGTAGCTGTAGCGAAAATGTAGGAAGAACTATCTGGTTCAAATGCTGCTAGGATACGACCTTTTTAGTTGCGTTACGCGACAGTGATGACTTACACACACAACGCCGCGCGTATTATAATGGACCTCAGTGCACACACATGACAGATATTTGCGTTGCTAACGGTACAACAAGCCATTGAGCAAGTAATCACTACGTTTGCGGGACAAGTGCAGTTGACGTCACTTTCAAAAGGTCTTGTATAATAGCATTTAAACTGGATAATAAAATTCACTAGACTGACTTTGTCTCCTGTCACTGTTAAATGAATATGCCACGTGATATGGATGTAGCATCCGAGAAAGAGAAACGCTTTAAAAGACTTTGGTCACATAAATATTTTAGTCATATTATATTCAATTGATGCGTATGAGATGAATAGTCAACAAATGTATCCCCGAATAAGTTTTTGTAAGTTTCGTTGTTTTTGTAAGCTATTCTCTTATGGGTTGGATGAGATGCTGTTTCTGGTCAATCTTCACATCTAACGGAATTGTACGAAATGAAAAATAAGCACCGTTTTATTTGAGAGAGCCTCTCGCTTTCGCCATGATCTGAGTGCGAGCTTAGTGTTTCACAAAATGGAATACGCCCAGTGTAGTTTTAAAGAATAGGCAATTTAGGAACACTATTTTAGTTAATCTAATCATACGATATTTATAGGTTGTGCATTGTACGACGTACTTTAGCCTGTGCAAATGGCTTACGTTAAATTGATCTCATTGTTATATTACTTTTTTTAGGTTTATTTAGTTAAATTATTTCCTGATATTATTTTAATAGTTAAATTTTTAGCTACATCAATTAAAAGTATTAGTGGATACTTACTAAAAGTTAAACATCTTGTGTTGAGTGTAGTTGACTGCGAATACTTAATGGATCAGATTGTGAAGTTTATGAGGACAAGATACAAAACTATATCAAATACACTCACCGGCAAAAATAATCGCCCACTTGGCTTTTTCCATACAAACGTGGTCACTTTAGCGTCTCATAGATAGAAAACTATTTGCAGCTGTGCAATGATTATTACGTCAATGGAGAGGCCAAACGCCCAATTGTCGAATCACAGTTTCAAAAATTGCCAAAAACCGCTCAATTTTCTCAAAAAGGAAAAAACACTAAAGTCAAGTCAAACTTCATGTTACGATGTATGGAGCGTTGAATTCGGTTTATTGTTTTTCCTTTTTGAGAAAATTGAGCGGTTTTTGGCAATTTTTGAAACTGTGATTCAAAAATTGGGCGTTTGGCCTCTCCGTTGACGTAATAATCATTGCACAGCTGCAAATAGTTTTCTATCTATGAGACGCTAAAGTGACCACGTTTGTATGGAAAAAGCCAAGTGGGCAATTATTTTTGCCGGTGAGTGTATATACATAAATATGTTTAAAGATAAAAGGACCAAAACCGGATTTTTATCGCGCTTCTATTGTAAAAGGACAAATTGATTATTGACAAAATCAATAATGCCCATGAGAATTCTTTTTTTTATACTAAGTCAGTTGGCAGACAGACACGCAGCCCACTTGATGGTAAGCGGCCACTGCGGCCTATTCCATTGAGGGACACTTCACCAGGAAGCGTCGCTCAATGTGCTGTCAGACTGCAGACTCATCTGATCTTCGAGCCTTTGATTTCAAGTGTACTGGCTCCCACATGAATACTGCCGAAACACAGCCAGAGCTGTTATGGGGCAGATTTCACCTGTGGGGGTGGTAGCTAGCCAGTCGGGCTCTGAAAAAGCCCTACCACCAACCAAAATTATTATTAATTTACTTAATTTTTGTAAGATTCTGTCAAAGAATGTTGCAAGGAGCGAAAATCTAAATGTATACTATGCTCCAAATTGCTTACGGTTTTGGTCGTATTGTCCTCATTACAATCAATAAAAATATTTTCCCATTAAAAGAGCCTGATCTACGTTTTATATTTTACATTGCAGATTACACTATATTACACTATATTCATTAAAGATACCCACTACTATTAACATCCTTAGATAATTTTGACGTGTGTGTGTATATGAATATATTTTGCTTTGCGGTTTGCGACTAAAATGAAGCGAGATCCAGCTACACTTATATGTTATTGACAAACACCAGACATCTTTTAATGAACTCATATTCTAAATAATATTTTAGTGTCTTTATAGTAAGAACTATTTTCCTCTACTGCCAGATTAAAGTAATAAACCTTTAAATTAAGTACACAACCGAATAAATTCTAAATAATATAATTATGCCTAATTGTTTTCAAATTTAATTAATAAGTCAATAATAATCGTCATATCTTTTATAGAATTAAGTCGTTACATTGCAATGTAAAAGATTTCATAATAAAACTAAAATAATATTTATTATTACTACCTTGTGTACTTAAATAATATTGTAAATTAAGTTTTGTCTCTGTGGTACTACGAGTATTTATCACTGACGAACCTACATACCTACTTTCGTAAACAACATTTTCTCAAATGAAATATAGGTTTTTGTTCTGAGTCTGACACCGAACTGACCGGGAAGATAACTAAATAAAAAGCCTTGGCTCATTTAGGGAAAAGCACTAATCTACGAGTATATGAGTGCTGTATCATGCACAAGTAAATTCATGTCTGACACTTTGATTTCTCAAAAAGTGGACCAATTACGACGAATTATTGTGCAATCCTGTTAGATCTTTGATAAGATAAAATAGGGTTGATAAGCCGTGACCAGGCTAATATTATGAAAAACACACTTCCACTCAAAATAACACCGAAACATAAATATAAAAAAAAACAAAAAAGAAGAATAAAAATCATTGTTTAACTTCAAAAAGGAGTTCCAATAATTTTATAAATAGTGCACAAAATTGGCAAAGTGTTCATGTCACGCGTTTTGGTGAATTATTAACTGAATTATGCGCGAATAATTCAGCCGTTAAGTGAAATTATTTGGTACCCTTAATGTTAATTGGGTGTTTACGAAATTTGGTAAGAAATTGTGAATTAGATTAGATCTCTTGCACTTAAAAATTATAGATGTTATCAGCCTGGTGCAGTACAGATACTCGGCGACGTGATTCGATGACAAGTTCTCGTCTCAGATATAATAATTGACGAAATGTGTTCATACGAATGTTAAACGATTTTTCCAAATTTGACTTATTAGCATATAATTTCTTTTATATGTTAGCGTGCCTCATAGATGTAATTTTTTTTATTCTTTGAGAAAGTTCATATACGAGTTATTATAATTATGTTCTATAATTGTACGTTAAATAATAATAAACTTGTACGTTAGTTTTTTCACGCTACCTCGAAATCCTTTTTGTGACGAACAGTGCCTATTTCATACGGTGGCGTACTAATTTGAAGTACACAATTAGATAAAAATACGCTCGTACAAAAATTAGGTCTAAATTTGCATAATGGCTTTAGGAAATAGTATTTCTGTTTATATTTACATTTTATGGATTGCGGACATCATCACAATAATGCAAATCCAAGGTTGTTGATTAGACATATAATACTAAGTTACTGAGTATAATAATTGTTTCCGCGGAGGTGCGTTTTTTGTTTAAAGGTCAATGTGTTTGTGTGTTTTGTTTTGTGGAAACAAAAACATCAAATGTGTACTTTTTGAACTAAGCTTTCGTAATTATCTTGAAGGCGTGAATCGAAGCGTGTTCGACCAATTTAAATGCACCTAAGTCCAAGTATTATCCAATACCTATCTTAAACTACTCAGTTTTCAGTCAACAACTCTGTTGAAAGTACGTGTTCACTTTTACTCACATTTTCATGAAAATTACGTAACGTAAAGGATAATGCAAAAGACTATATAGGCCCAAAAAAATGTTGTAAAGATATGGGACATAGCCTACGAAGTAGATCCAATAAACACCTTCAACTGGTGCTAGTGAAAAAAAAAATGTTCATTTATGTTAATTATTTATGTTCATATAAAAATAATAAATTATTATGGACGATAACTTTTTCTTCCTGGGACCGATTATGGTGTCATCATAATAAAAGTTGATGGTGTGTGTGTGTGTGTGTGTGGTATTTCACATAGAATACATCTCATCTATTTCTCTCTATTGTACCGGGTGAGATACTAATCTCACCTGCAGACTACTGCAGAATGCTACTTCAGGCCAATGTGAGTACTGAAGTGGCACATACTGTTTGTAGTGATCACATAGAGCCGGGTGCAAAAGTAAGCATTTGCACAATTTTGCAGCGTGGTCCTCCGCCTCTTATGGTCCGAAACCTCGAGCGGAGGCCCTAACACATAATTTTGCGCTTTTGTGTAATTATTTATTTTTGCATTAGGCTGTGGTGCCTGTCTCCGTGGTTTTAGTATTTATGTCGATTGAAGAGTTTTAATAATAATTTGCGACGTGATAATTAGGTAACAAATATTGAAGACAAGATGCAATAACAATAAATGCTTAAGTTTCTTGTGTCTTAATAACTATAACATGTATGTAACTGTAATAAACATAATAATTGTACTGCATAGTTTTATATTTCTTCAAATTATTACTCTTTAAAATAGATTCAAACTCGCGATAGTCTAATCAAATTTGTAACATAATTTTACTTGTAATATATATTTACCGTTTGTATAATTATGACTATTACAGTTCTGTAATATTTTTCCGCCAATGATAAGAATAATCAATCTGCTTTGAGATCAGTAAAAACTCAATTAATACCCTGATCCCTCAGTACTTAGTTAAATTATTTTGTATTATAATATGTACAGTTATAATTATGTATTTGCAATAGAAGTTCGTATACTTAGTACAAACCAATTAGAAACGTGCCCAATCGTGATATATTTATGTAATTCTTCTTTTTAATTTTATTACTTCAAATGTAGTTTTGGTTTAAATTTTCTTGAAACAGTTATGAGATTCCTAAGATTTCGAGCAGTTATAAGGAATCTGAATTATTTCTTTTTGTTCGAAATACAAACTTCATTCATCCGTAATTCATAATAATAGCCATAAAATCTAATGAGCCGGTGTGGTAAGAAAATATAAACTTGGAAGTTTTATATAGCATTTAATGTATGCATTTTGATCATATTTAGTTGTTCGCCTCGAGCACACTTAATTTTATAGCTAAAGTAGATGTTATTGTGTCTCAGTCGGTTTTGCTTCATCATATATTTTCTTCGTATATTTTGTATTAAAATGCCGTTGTATTTGTCGGAGTGCATGATAAAATAGAACCACGTAAAAACCTTTGTGACCTGAATAGGTGTAGATTATGTATATCGATTTTACTACACCTGTAGTATTAATTTTATTGTTATCTTTGCTACACTCACCGGCAATAAAACTTGGCCACTGGGCTTTTTACATACAAACATGGTAACTTTAACGTCTCATAGATAGAAAACTATTTGCAGCTGTGCAATGATTATTACGTCAATGGAGAGGCCAAACGCCCAATTGTCGAATCACAGTTTCAAAAATTGCCAAAAACTGCTCAATTTTCTCAAAAAGGAAAAACAATAAACCGAACTCAACGCTCCATACGGAGCGTTGAGTTCGGTTCGCAAATAGTTTTCTATCTATGAGACGCTAAAGTGACCATGTTTGTATGAAAAAAGCCCAGTGGCCAGGCCAAGTTTTATTGCCGGTGAGTTTATTTTAGTGTTCATTTTTAAACGTATTAACTATAAGTATAGCTGTGCTGTATCGCAGATACTTCTTCGCTAAGATCCAATGAAGACTAATATCTTAACGAACAAAAACTAATGATAAATGGTACCTTGTACTAAGTAAGTAAAAATGTATTTCATAATTTTCTGGTAATCTCTGAATGTTCTCTTCACGGTGTTGTAATTTTTACCTTTAAACATTAGCGTACATACGTTTAACAATGTAGATAGAATAGTCCCAATAATAGACATTAATAAAAAGTCTGAATATATACACAATGGGATAGATTTGTCCTATGTAAATATTTATATGTTCGAACTTAGTTTTAGGTTCAAATTAAATATAGCTGTTTATTCATGCGTGCTTATAAAGCATTAAAACAAGAGTATACAATGCCATATGCTCATAAAAGCCAAAATATTAATGAAAGAAATATGCGCCCTGTCCTGCTTGTACATATTTTTATTTCAACATATTAAAAGGTGCATTAGGAATGTGAATCGTTAATGAAAATATATTTTTGAATAAGTTAGATAGTTTAGCAACATAGAGTAATAAAACGCTTTTATTACTTTAGCAAATATGTACATATTTTAAAAGGGTTAATTTTTATTAATTGCGTGATTTTATTTGTCATGACCCAGCAGTTCAAAGGTGTCCTGTTATTATAACAATTAGAAGGAAAATGCTTATGAAATTCATTTAGATAATTATTCTTCATAGTCAAACACTGGTCATACTTCCATTGGACATACTTATGTATAATTTACTAGTAACGATAAAAGGAATAATATATTGGTGCAAAAATAAAATCAGAAGCAAGAATATGATTTTATTTTATTTCAATTGAAAAAGTAAACTGATAGGTAATTTTCTTATCGCCGACGATCAAAATCATTTGTGCAGAAGTTGTTTCAAAATTAAACATGCACTGTCATGAAAAATACTGGATTGGAGTCGAATAAAGATTCGACCAAATCCAATAAATGCTGAAAGTTGAAAACTTTATCGATAAATTTTGATCTTGGGCAGAATCTGGGCAATATGAACTACCTGATTTATAGTTCAATATTTGTCAGGCCTAATGTAAAACAAATGATAGTAGCGATGATTAATTTAAAACAAACAAATTGAGTTCTAGTCACATACCTAATTAAGTATTAAAATAATGCGCTAAGCGCATTTTCAGATAGTGATCAAATCGAATTCGTCATTCTAGTCACCTAACTATGCTAAATGTATTGGACATACTGTTTATACATAATGTGTATTAAAGTAATAAGTATTTTATTTGTTGTGTCCCTTTTACCAAATAAATTTAGTTATTCATAGCATTTTATTTCTATGAGTAAAATATACATTTCAATATTTTAGGAATTTATCTAACCAAAAATTTACTACTTAGTAAGAAGCGGTATTTTACAAAGTTAAAGTAGAACTACAACCAATTCCCCCATACAATTCCAACAAAAAATCTTGAGGCTAAAATGTCCTATTCCTTATTACACTCTGAATAATGTGTCGACTTTTTTTACATAAATTGCATGAAAAGGCCCCTACTCCAAGCATGTGGCCACTAACAATAATAATTGATAAATTTTTTTTATATAATTTATTTCCACATAAAATCACTTAGGTAAAACTAAATACCTACAATCAGTCTGCCAAACTCATTTGAGTTACAAGTACTACTTATGTAGTTTAATGGCCAAACTACTTACACATGCAGTTTGTCGGCAGAAATATAATATATTTGGGTATTGTCAGTAAGAAAGCAACATAAAACTCCATAATCGCAGGATAGGTCTTCACATGTACTCAGGACCTACTTGTAACCATGCATGGAGTAGGAGCTTTAACTAGACAAACTTATGAAATGATCATTAACGAGGCTAGTGATGATATTTAGATATAAGCAAAGTTATATACCATTATTTACACCATGCTATAGTTTGTAGTCAAATTCCATTTGTCGTTAAGCCGCGTTATATAATTTGTGGAATCACATATTATACAGTTATATTAAAAAGGAATTATGTTTTAAATATCATTTTGACATAATTTATGATTATGATTCGTATTAGTTACTCTTAAATGAGTAACATGCTTGAATGTAATTTCTAGGCAACTTAACACTGCATACAACTCATTCATCACTCATTTTTATCATTCAGTAACTGTTACATTAATGGATTGTTATTATTTGATTCAGGTGTATTTTATTTATTCAATCTAGCTGTAACTGATTATAAAGTTAAATCGTATTTATTACTTATATTTTTGCTGTACCCTTGTATGATATTATGACACCGGGATGCCTTGCCTCGTTAGTGAGGATAATACATAAAGAATCATATAATATACCTAATGATTGTGTGGCTTATATAAATGTATTGTTAAGCCAAATAATGATTATCATCCTCTAATTGATCTTGTAGCAACTTAAGAATAAGTTATAATATTGATGTACGAGTATGTTATAATAACACAAAATAATGTAACGTTGGTAGTATTGCTACGACTTTACGTCATGTGTGTTCCATTACATCTTGATTAGTTACATATATTCATATTTATTAAAATACTCCGTTTCAAAGACTTGATTTTTTAATCAACTTATTAACAGGCTGTATTTACTTATGTAGAAGATATATATCAGACCAGGTCTTGGAATAATGTTAAAAAATTGGTAACATTACCCTTTGCAGACAACGTTAAATAGAAAGCTGCTGACGAGCATAGACAGAAGAAAATTTAGATTTTCAATAGTTACGAGAAAGTAACGTTACTAGATATAAATGACGTTTAATAGTAACGGTATTAAATTCATGAATCTCATTTATCGGTAAAAATATAAACGATACTTTTTTAACATTATAAAAAAACTTTACACGGTCATTTATAGCGTTAATTTCGTAAGGTAAGCCCTGAATCAAACCATATAACACAGAAGTGAGTTGCACCAAATAGTAAAGTCTGGTTTATTTAGGGATAGTAATTCATCAGGTGGTGGAAAAATCGAGTGCGGGGCAGTGGTCCAACTGTTCTGTCCAAAAATCAGGCAAGCCTAAGTGATCAGGGAAAATCAGTGAAATCGAGGAGTGCCTAGAACAACAAGAAATGGAATTTCAATAGTTACAACCTTACCTTTTGGACCTCTAAAAACGTTTCCCCCATTTCATTCATGCACTGTCTAAACAATTCGAAAACTAACTTGAATAATATTAGTGTCTAATAGAAACTTTGTGACTTTTGTGAGCAGCCTAAAATACCCCAAGGTGGCAGATTACAGATCATTTAAAGTTGTCGTTGTTAGATATTTTATTTATATTTATTTAACTCCATTTTAATCCTCATTGTGGGCAAAGAAATTTGAAAACTTGTAATGGTCATAATAGTAAATCGGGTAATATTTGGGGGGTCCACAGCTGAACTCACAGCTGTTAAAAAAATTCCTCAACCTTTGTGCAACTCACTCGTAGATTTTAATACTGTTTTATAGTTAATTGAGGGAATTAGTTAGAATAAGTATATAATTAAATAATACCTTAGGATATCCAAAATAGGAAAAAGTTGAAAATATTGATGAAATTGTTTTAGGTTGTTGTTTGAGATGTTTAGATACGCGGTACTTTAGTTGTAAGTACACCCAAACATTACATACTAATTATGCATTGTACATGTATAACTTATTTTTGCCCACCAGTATGGCTTTCGTCACTGTTGCAATCACAATGCTTTTCAAATGCAAGATTATCATTAGATAGACATTGAAAAAAAAACATTTTATATAAAAAATAATTAAGCCTCGGAAAATATCCTATTTAACAGTTGAAATAAATATTCAGTAACTACAAAGGTACCTAATACTACATATTTATATCATTTTTATATTGAATAAAATATCATGTTATGTAAATTAATAAATTCTTATTGATCGTTTTTAATGTTTTCTTCAGTGTTATTATTGTAATATGCAACTATAGACTTTCAATTTTATATACTTTTTGTCGTTACTTGTTTTTTATTTTATCCTTATTTGGAACGGCAAATATATTTTTGATATTAAGTAGAAGACGTCCCATAAAAAACTATATGTTGTTGTAGAACTTGTAGATAAAATTTAAAATCCGTCAGATTTTACTATCCTGCTAAATTGATAGATTTTGAAAAACATAGAAATTTGATGATACGGAAATATAAAACTATTTTTTGACCAGTACTGTCTCTATCTACCTACCACATTAGACTTAGTTTTGATTATTGATCTTGTTTTAAAATATAATTTAGTTATTTAAATGTGCTTTTGTCGTAATAGGTAAATGTTTAAATTATACTGGAAATCGGTCAACAGCGATAGAAAAATTAATTAGGTATCACTAATAAATTTTACTACGAACGAAGCTGCGTATTAAAAAGTATTTAATTTAGTTTTTATAATTTATAGACAATTTTCATGTCCCTAAGAGTATTTTTTCTGTATCTAGATTTTAAATTAAATTACGTACTCAATTTAAACTAATTCAATTTTTAACCTGGTAAAGGCCTGTTTTTGTTACAATGACATCGTATTTTATTCATATAGTTACAATTTTACTGTAAAATTTCACTTATTAACAAAATAGTTCGGGTGAAACGATTAAAGGCTACCCTTAGCCGGCTAAAGGCAGCTTTGTTTTTATTCAAGGTATTCACTATCGATCTCGTAAACTTACTATAGGGCAGTTTAGTATAAGCCTCAACTACACACAGTCATGTAGGTATAAATATTGTTCATTGTATATAATTAATATTTTTTACATAAGCCATCTTAAAAAAAAATTATAGAGCAAGTGATTTGTCAACAATACGAATATGCCTGCCATTGTTATTATTTCTGGCATTGCATAATGTTAATAATTATCTTTTTACTTTTTCTCATGTATGTGTTAGCTGTATAAGGGTTCATCAATGAAGACATATATTTCAATGTGAAAAGTATGTAATTTTAGTATTAAATACAAATTAGCAAATCATAAAACAAAAGCTTGTACCAGTCGCAGCCATATTCTCGTATGATATTATATTTGTCTATTGTATACATTGTCAAACGGCTCCAGTTTACTATTTTTAGTACAAAAGGAGGCAAGCATGTACTCGTAGGTATGTACTTATTTCACGGGTGGATTGTTAAGGTGCTCCCTCACTAAAAGCATTCGCGTGTAATGTAACATTATTGATTCGTCTTCCGAGCATTACATTACATACTACCTCCTTGACCGGCGAGTGTTCGCGTGTAATGTAACATTTAGTTAAAATTTGCGAGCATTCTGATCTAGTTGTTTTCATAATGTCAAACGAAGCGGTCATTGTGCTGATTGATTGATTACACATTGTATCAGTACAAGGCGCGCATTGAAATGCTCGGTTCTCCTCCTTTACAGATGTAAACACATTTTTTATCATTACAAAGTGCGCATTGTAACGCTCGGTTCTCTTCCTTCACTGTTGTAATGCTCAAGTCTGCAACGTAACATTACACGCGAATGCTTCCGGTGAGGGAGCACCTTAAGACAATGATATTTTGATTATTTCACTGTCAATACATGAATATGATTAAAATAAATGAAAAATGATGAAGCGTTAGGAGGTCTGCTTTCAATGTCATTTTGTTTATTTAAGTCAATTATGTTTTTGATTACTAACTTAAATAAACCGGACTCGTGAAATTGTAATATGTACCGGTATAAAAATCGACCGTTTATTTAGTAATGGAGCCAACCGACAATCTGACGAGAAATTATAATTTCGCTAGGTAGATTATATTATAAAATACAATGGTCCCTTAAGGTTTGTTTTGTCTCATTGCAGGCTCCTTGTAAGTTGAAAATACGTTTTAATGTCTCATTACATGTTACGGAAGCACCGATATCAAATGTGTTGGTATAGACACGTTATTTCTAATAAAATGCAGATTAAACATAATAGGGCTTTTTAATAAACAAATTCCAAAAAATATTCGTTTTATTTCACGTATTAAAAAGTACCTATATCGAGCGTTTAGAACAATGAATTTGAGTCTTTATTTTTGAATTTTATTATATTAGTAGGTACTCGTACAGTCAGCCTCATTACCTCATATCCATAGTAAGTGAAACTCAGATTTCTCAAATAAACAGACGCAAACAAAAAATCTATAATGTAGATACGAAGTTTAATATTGCGGGCATCTGGTAGACGAAGTACTTAACTTCGACTCATTACCACTGTAATTTTCGCCGCTAAATTCGCGCGATGCTCGTGATTGCAATGTTTTGCGCCCCAGTCAACGAATTTAAATTTAATATCGTTGGCCCCAGTACCTCGCCACGCCAACGTGCGTTTTGTATTCGCGAGTATAGATTCGCGACGAATTTGCCTTCCTGGACAAGGCCTTAGTTTTCCGTTTCCTTTTGCAGTGTGCTAAAGGCTAGGGCGCTGCAACTCTGGCGGATTGCAAGCCGTTTCAATGCAGAGGTGGAGACGCAGCGAACACGTTGCGGACTTAAGTAACTTAGTCACTCTCATAACTCATTCACTGTTAGAGGAAACGTGTGTGTCCGCGGCGTGTTCTCTGCGTATCCGCGATGTCTCCGCCTCGCGCCTAGCCTTCGCATTGAAACTGCTTAGTGCTTATAATCCGCCAGTGTGGCAGCGCCCTAATGCCCAAGTTCGGCCTAAGATGAAAATACCGCTATAGGTCAGTAGTACCATACTGCTACCATCTCTGAGCTAGGTTAGGTCGGGTTCAGCGTCGAGAAAATTCTAGTTTTGCCCGTTGCCTAGACTTCTGTAATTGCATCATTGTGCATCCTCTTACAGATTTAATATAAGTGTTCAGAAGTTTTTTGCTAAGATCAACCATCGTGCTACAAGCCACAAATGCTCAGTATACACTTCTTATTAACTCAGCTTAATAAGATAATTTAACTTGTTTTCGGTGTTTGTGCTTTTCTGGTTTTAATCTCTAAGGCCTTCGCCACACTTAACGAAAATTCCGTCGCGAATTTTTCGCACGGGACGCCAATACCTACTACATGTAATTGCATAATTTGCATATAAATTACAAATAGCGGGCACACTACGTGGAAGATCGGTCACTCCGTCGCGGACAATATTTATATGAAATTACTTGCATTGGCGTTCCGTCGCGGACGATCCGTGACGTAATCTCTGTCATCTGTGCCGAAGGCCTCTCATCAAAAATAATATAATAATATTATTTAATGGGCGTTGGGCAATGTTATTTCCTTAGTTTCAATAGTAGGTACCTAATACGCTGAGCGTATTATCATAGAGCTCAGTGTAGGTACCCATAGACTTAATGTTAGGTACCACAGAGTTTTTTTTGTTCTAACCTCACGTAGGTAATACTTCTGCCACCAAATGCCAAAGACTATAATAAATAACATGCCAAAATATAGCTTTCACTCAAAATATCAGGAAGTGGTGCAAGGCTTTTTAATAATATATTATAGTGAAATCATTAATAATGAACATTTTAGAGTCATCACTACTATTAGTATTGTGCTTAGTTTTGGTTTCGTGCAAGAACTACGAAAGAAAGGATGGTAAACTACTTCTGAACCCTGTTGAACTTATAGATCTCATTACACAAGAAGAAATGAAAATAAATGTTCCCGTAGCACATTACAGAACTGTTAAGCTTACTGATGAATTTGTAAATGGTTTGGATCCCGAAGAAGAGGCGACAACAGGTATACATACATATGTTAATGTATACAAATCTACCTAATTAATACATACTACTACTATAATCAAGGCCTGTTGAACTCTCTCTCACTTACTCCCTCGAATATCAGAGGATTTACCAGTGTGGCAGCACACATATGGAGGCACATGCCCGGCCGCGTCACGTGGTGGGCCACCATTTTTGTTCTTTTTTTTGTGGAGGGGAATGCATTTACGTTCCGTAACTCGCCTGGGGAAGACGAGCCGTGTATGGGACTCACGAGAATACCCACTAAACCCCCCGCGCTCCTGCATCGCCGTCGGCAGCGTCCCTGCAATGGGCCTTGCAGTGGCCTACTATCAGGGACACTGCAGGACGACCTGCCCACCCTTTTACGAGGCGGGCCCCGCTTGACCATAATTAGTTCTTGCTATCCTGCGGTTATGGTGCGTAAAAGCATTTTCGAAGCAAAAATTTATTACATACAATCTACTTACCTATACAGGGTGGATGGAAAGTTTCAATGGGGCAGCCAAGGGAGGTACCTTAATCGTTGCAGCTACAAGAAATTGGTCTGAGGAGACTATCCATAATTTTTCAAAAAAATTTCATTCCCATTCACAGATTTAAAAAAAATGTACGGTTAACAAGAAAATTACCATTATTCACAAAAAAAATTTTTGATGCTAATCGGTCCAATTTTAAACGCTGATCAAAATCTTCTATGGGACCAACTGATGTTTCAGTAGGTAGAAAAGTCACAAATCAAAAAAAACTTTTCCCATACATTTTATAGTACTTAGATTTTTTGTGAGGCCATAAGAAGAGGTAACTTTTTGTTGTAGCTACAAAAAAATAATTAAGAAGATGCATATGCAATCAAACAATAAAATTATTTGAAAAATATTTTTTTTTTTAATAACTTTATGATGTAAGATGCTCAAAATGTTCTCCATTTTGATTAATGCACAAATGTATTCGTTTTCGTTCTGACCGCGTGGTGGTAAATGGTTGACGTACAGATTTCTTCTTAAAAGAACCACCTTCGGCTAAGTTTCTTATAAAGTTTGTAATAACCTTTCTGGTTGGTACATGTCGATTTGGATATCTTCTCCTGTGCCATTGCAACGTAGCAAATGAATTTTTATCATTTACAAAATAAGCTTCCAGCAAGTCTAATCGCTCAGAATTTGAGCTCATTTTTGCAAAAAAGAATAACTTAAAGCATCTACTCGCAAAAGCACATCACACGCAATCAGATTGAAACTTTCCACCCTGTATATATCTCCGTCTTCCCTTATAAAAGTAAAGGAATGATTTTAAATGAAGAAAAAGAATGTCGAGACGAAGAGACACTGCGCGCGCGGAAGGTCTGGAGCCGCTGGAGCAAGTGGGGCTCGTGTTCGGTGACGTGCGGCGCGGGCGCCATGGCGCGGCAGCGCGCGTGCGTGGCGGGCCGCTGCGCGCGCGGCGAGCGCGAGGAGCAGCGCCGGCCGTGCGCGCGCCCGCCCTGCGACACGCGCCACACGGATGATCTACACGATGCTGACTAAACATTCAATTACCTCATTGATCTGCTCCCAAAGTAAGTATAAGTAATCACCTTGAGCACAAGAATGAAATTAACGAAAATAGGTACATAAGTACGTAAAATACTTACAACTTTCTCCGAGCATTTTGTTCCAATCTTGTACACCATGATCCAAGATTAGGCAAGTCCAGTTATTACATTGGAATGAGACAATTGGATCATGTCTAACATAGACTGTGCAGGTTTCCTCAAGATGTTTTTATCCTCCGTGGAAAAAAATTTTTAGACATAAAAAATAATTAAATCTGTTGTGACGGTAGGTCCGTCACAACAGATTTAATTATTTTTTATGTTTATATAATTAAGCCCTCTTGGGAAATTGTTTTTTCAGAGTTTAATGAATATCTGTGTATTATGTTACCGGCCAAACCCGATTTCAAGACAAACTAGTTTAACTAGTTTGTAAATAATATCAAATTACATAAAACATTTTGTACACGACTGTACCTCCATAGAAATGTAGAGAAAATAAAAACTTTTTATTTTCAAATTAAATCAGCTCAAATATAGCAAAAATATTGCTTCATACGACTATTTCTTGACTATTTTTGGCACAAACTTGAAACCGAAAATCGTTGGCGTTTCGGAGAAATTTAAAGTTTTCAAAGGAGATGTCCAAAAATGTATGGAACAAAAACCCAGAATCGACAGGAATGAAATGTATATCAATGGATTGACATTGAAATATAATATAATGTTACCAAGGGGGCAACCCTGAAATCGTTATAGTATAGGAGCTAGGAGCAAAACAAAATATGTAAAAAATTCGTATAAAACAGTAATAAAAATAAGTTTGTCGTTGTTTTAATGTTGTATCACTTTTGTTGTTCATGATAATTATCATCAACACATTTCACAAGCAACAGCAACATAATAACAACATCATATTAAATCACCACATAACAAAGACTCTGTTTTTGGCCCATACACACTACAATCGTTATAGTACTGTGTGTATTATTGGTAATTCTGTGGCTAAAGATTGCAAATATAATAAGTTTTAATGATATGCATAATTTTAATAACAACGATATTCACACCCACAACATAACGTATTTTTATTATTTTTAAACGATTTTTAACTTAGTTTTTTTGGCTTTTAGCTCCTCTACTATACCAATTATTATTTTATTTGCAATCTTTAGCCACAGAATTACCAATAATACCCACAGTACTATAACGATTGTAGTATCCATGGGCCAAAAGAAAAAATATAAACAAAAAATTCTTTTTTATGTTGTGATTTAATATGCTGTTGTTATTATGTTGCTGTTGCTTGTGAAATGTGTTAATGATAACTATCATGTATAACACACGTGATACAACATTAAAACAACGTTATATTAAGCAACAACATGATGTAAACTTATTTTTATTATTGTTTTATACGAATTTCTTACTTATTTTATTTTGCTCCTAGCTCCTATACTATAACGATTTCAGGTTTGCCGCTTTGGCAACATTATTTATATTTTAATGGCAATCCATTGGTACACATTTCATTCCTGTCGACTCTGGGTTATTTTTTGGACATCACCTTTTCAAGCCATAATCCTCACCAGTGTACCTTAATATCTCTGGAATCTCTTATATTTCTGAGTCGTGTGGCATGTCGTTGAGACTATTTCATGACTATTTTTTGGAACCGTTTGCTTGCACCAGAAGTGATGAGGATTACAGCTTGACGTTCAAGCCATAATCCTCACTAACCTATAGCTATAACGCCGAAACTAAAATACGACTATTTTTTTTACTTGTACGACTAAGTATTTATGACTATTTTTTAGCGTTGTCAAAATTCGTTTTCATTGAGATTTCAAATATGAGGATTCCAGCTTGAAGCACATAATATGTGTATTTATTCGCTGACCAATTGATAAATAAAAATATTGCTAATCGTGTAGTAAAAGTTAATCACGTAGCCATCGACATAACGGTCCCTAACTCTGAACTGTAGTAAACACTATTGTTGTGACTCTGTTGTTGTGAAGCGTATAATGACGGTGGTGGGCCACCACCACCGTTATCACACCCTTCACAACAGAGATTTTATAATACCGAACCTTTATGTAAGTACTTCTAATAGCAGCAAAAAATATTTAATTAAATTGTCATGCTTGATTGTCTTCTATGGGGTTATGAATGCTCTTAGTTTAATGCACCCTAAGTTACCGCCCTAACCGCCCTTGTAGCTAAGGTAGAACTAGGGGATGGTTGGCTTACTCGTATTGTTTAAATGTATTTAGCAACCGTTTATACGAGTATATTGCGTTTTTTTAACAGGAACCGCACACCAGCCACTTCCTTGCATCCTACCGTACCAGTTCTTTCCCTCGTCCATCTCAGGCAACAATGGCTTTACGCACAATAGAGTAAATAAGAATTACATCACGCTATTCACTCACAATTCCGTAGTTGTAGTTAGATCATAATGGCATTTATCATATGCAGAATGTTATGAAAATCGACGATATGGACAATCAATCTGTATTTGTTTACTTTATCAACATTTGGCTGGACTAATTATTTTTTGGCAGTCTATTAATGGACCGCATCACAACCGCTTGAACAATTGTTGCCGTTAGACATGATCATCGAAGTCTGTTTGGTTCTGAGAATAATACTGAATGAACACCAACACTTTTCAGTGGAACAAGTCAATGTGTCGCCTTGCCAAGGTAAACATTTATTTCACGGAACACGTTTACTCCTTATAAAAAGTAGTGAAGGCGTTTATCGAGGCATTGGCTATTTGTCTGCCCCGAGAAACGCAGGAGTCTCCGTGTACCTTAATATTTAAATATGAATATAATTGTAGTATTGTCTGTATCCAGTATATTAGCAGACTTAATTTCAAGCCAAAGTAAGTACATAGTCGTAATTCCTTTAATTTATTTTTTGTTCGATCAGGACATTGTGAGATCTTAAACCATGATGATTATGTTAAGTGTTTTACAAAACTTGACAGCTTGTATTAGTTAGTCCAATGTGTTGTAGTTGTACCGTTCGCATTTACTTAGAGCCTTTCTTCTGGCTTAAAATTCATGAAAAAAAGCTTATGAGATACCTAACAATATCTATAAAGCCACTGTTACATGTTTAATATAAATTTAATACTGTATGGTTATTTTACAGCAACGAGGGAACCTGCGGACGGAAAAGATATTCAGCAAACACTCGAAACGTCTTCAAAAGACTTTTCGAATATAAAAACAGATGGATCGAGTCCGCCCCGGGTGAATTCACTGTGGGTCAACAGACCTGCGAGTCATCAGGTATGTTTTACAATCTTTAGCTTTTTCCACATAGGGACCGCTAAGTAACTATTTACTAGGATAAGAATAGCTATACTACCTACTTAGTAACTAATAAATAGGTAAATATTCTTGAACCCGAAAAATACGCGTAGCTTGTATTAGAAGTGCCTGCATTTGCAAACTATAATAGGTATTTTCGAAACACATAGGTATTACGAGTACAAAACACAGGAACGCCCAAAAAGACACAAATGGTCATTTTTATGCACTAATTTTATTAAGTTTTTATTTAAATGCACTTGTGTTTTAACCGACTTCTCGACTATACGGGTGGTAATCTTTTGCCTGCGACATCTTTTTCCTCTAATATTTGATTGTATAATGATGTAATTGTTACAGGAATCACAACAGCCAGATGAAATAGTGAAGCGAATGGCGATGAAGCCAGCGCATTCGTTGACGAGGCTGGCCAAGACGCTGACGCTGGGATTCGACCCGTTCTTCAGCAAGGTGTGTACACTTAGGCTACGTCCCCAGTAGGCAAACTGTTAGCGGCAGACTGAGTTTGCGGCTTATCGATTAAGTACGCCTCTCCATATATCACAAATCACATAAAAAATTAAGTGTCTACAGTTTGCTAGTTTTGCGCTCACTGTACGCAGTTTGCTTGCAGCGTTACGCGCAGTTACGCGCGCCGGCTATCTCAGTGAGCGGCCGACTCCCAGTAAAAACCGATTGCGACGTTCGAAAATTAAATTTCAGTTTGCCACTACGGCTCAGTCAATCTGCCACTAACAGTTTGTCTACTGGGGACGCAGCCTTAAATCATATGATAACATTACAGAATTTTTATTGCTTCCGTGGTGGTGCAGCAGCTTTAAAGTCCTGGGTTCAAATCACAGGTCGAACCAAACATCTTATTGTGTGGGTTTTTCGGTACAAAATATCCTCAGTCACAGTCGGAGTTAGGAAGTTGGCAGTGTAAAATACCTCCGTGCCTCGGAAAGCACATAATTATGAAGCGGTTGGTCCTGCGGCTAATCACCCTTCGGTCGTATCAGACTGATATCCCACTGTGTAACGTAGTGTGAAGGAATAGGGAGTGTACGCACCCACTTTTGCACTATAATACCTATGTATATTCACTTAGTTCGTTGATCGTAAAGATTGGCCGCCGTAGCCGGCTAGCAGGATATTATTTTATTTTGAAACTCTTTTTCTTCTCAATCGTATCACTCTTGTCACAGTGGTCGTGGTCAACATGCAGTGTTGCATAAATTCATTTATGATGATAATTAAAAATTTCTCGACTCGTCTTATATTTTTTATCTTACAGGGATATTTCGAACCCTTCGAGAGACGGCCAAAACCGGTTACTTTGGTGGCTTTTCGGAAGAACGGACTTCTACCGAGATCGGCAGCGGCAAAAGTGAATTATACATTTTTAAAATATTATTAATTGTTAAGTAGATAAGAGTAGATACGCAATTTTGTAGTAACTTACACAGGCACTTACATTTAGATATTATTCAATTATAAGTCAATGAAATAACAAAAATATAATTATTAAAACAATAATTATTTATTTTAACGGAAGCAACTCGGTGATATTATTATATACCTTAAAGGTGTTTATTAAACCGAAAAAAATGCAGTTTGTGACACGGGATGGTAAGGATCACTAACGCCAATTGACACCTGCGACTCTGCGACTAGATGTGTAGACCTGACTAAGATGTGTTGCCCCTATAAAATAATGTGGAAGGAGGGGGAAGGTGAAGGGCTTAAGAGAATAGATGGATGAATGAAACTTTCATAAACCCTTCATCAAATAGCTATGAGTAAATGTCCGCATAATTTAATCAAACTATTTATATCTTCAGATGGCAGACAGCAAATCAGCGGAAATAGCCGAACTTCAATCCCCCTTCAATGACATCAGTAACTTCTGGGTAGATGACTAAGAATAAACTGCATTCTAAATTGCAATATAGTGGATAATTAAATAAAGGAATTAATTTAAATCTGTAATTTTATTTAATTAAATGCTTTCTTACCTACTATACCTCAAAAACACCAACATTTACGCACGTAAGAGGAGCTTAACATTTTCATATTAAATGCTGCTTCAGCTTGGTTTGGTTAGAAGGATCATAAAAATGTCGAGAAAATAAATCTTAGGCAGGGAGGTCACCTTTCATCTAGGTTCTGCAGCAGGGACTCTTCAAAAATTACTCGTCATAGGTATATGTATAAGAGCCCGCTAAGAAACAGTCACTCTAGAATTTTTTTGTCTACAACATAAAGTCTATTTGAGATTTAAACTATCTTTCATTAGGTATAATTAACACTCAATTTAAATTAATAGTAATTTTGAAAGTTACTTCACTGGTTAAATTGCTTGTATCCAAGACTGCGCAGCGCCTTTTGTCGGCAGATATTGCATTGCACTTTGCAGCGAACCGCTCTCGTTTATGGCTCTGTGCCTGCAGGCATCTGGCCTGAGGTAGGGATACGATCTACTTCCTCTAAAACAAACAGCTCCGTTAAAAAGAATTTACATGTGTCCAAATACTGCAATATAGGTATGTAGGTACATTCGATTGTACTAAACTAAACTGACTTTGATCTTATTTGTTTCTATACATTTTCGCAACTATAAATGGAAACTGGTCGTATGCTTCGGGCAATAAAGATAAAGTAAATAAAATTGTATTTTTTATAAACAGCACACACGATGAACTGGTAGTTATGGTTATGTGTGTGAGGCAGTTTATATTTTTACTTTCATATACCTTTTACACTAAGACATTCTTTGTTGCTGCCTCCAGCAGTTCTGATGATGAAAATCTGAAAGAAGCATTACTTTTGGTCGATATACTTAAATCAGGTTGGTGGTAAACTCGTCAAAAGTTACAGATCTGTTCTGTAACCACAATTTTGACGAGGGGACATTTAGGAACAGATTCTTAATTGGATACAGATCCAATTATGAACTTGTTCCTAAATAAGTCTTTTAAAACTTGGTTAGCGTTAAAAAATTTAGTTGTCTTTGCTTCTGACAGCCAATCTGCTTGCCCAGCGTGGTGACTATGGGTAAATCCTTCTAATGGTAGCAAATTAGCGAGCGGTTCGTAGACCTATGTCCAGCAGTGAACTTCGATAGGCTGGTGATGATGATTGCTTCTGATGTAGGTTGGCGTTTCATAGCTTCGTTCCATCAATTTAAAATCCTAAGTTGACATACCACATGCCGTATAAAACCAGAAAAACATCACTGACATCCCACTTATATTATAAATCCAAAAATTCTGGATGTTTGTAACTCAATCACGCCTAAACGGCTCAACGGATTAAGATGAAATTTAGCACACGTATAGTTTATAACCCGGATTAGGAAATAGGCTATAGAATTCCTACGGGAAACGTCTTATTTCCGCGGGGTATTATAAAACAGAAATTACGCGCGGGTGAAACCGTAGGCGGAAAGCTATGTTTATAATGAACTAGCGGCCGCCCGCGGTTTTACCCGCGTGGTTCCCGTTCCCGTGGGAATTGATCAAAATCCTTTCTTAGCGGATGCCTACGTCATAACATCTACCTGCATACCAAATTTCAGCCCGATCCGTCCAGTGGTTTGGCTGTGCGTTGATAGATATCTATGTCAGTCAGTCAGTCAGTCACCTTTGAGTTATATACAGGGTGTTAGGTAACCCGAGGGACATATTTAAGGAGTGTTCAGAATCCGATTTAGAGTCCAATTTGCTATAAAAAATATATCCTTAATTTTTTTTCATAAATATCCTAATAATTTATGTATGCATGAACTACCTAAAAATCCCGTGTGCTGAGCGGCCGGTTACGCCCCAAACTCAAATTGTACGCGAATACAATTTAAGTCGTACTTGAACGAGTGCACGAAATAGGTACTGTGAAGGAAGGAGTTAGCGGATTTTTAGGTTTCGACTAAGGTTATTGATACTTATTTTGTTATATGGAAGCATGAACTATTTGGGGTTTAAATATGTCCTTCGCATTTCCTGTCATATTGTATATTTAGATTAATTACGTAGTAAATGAGTAAAACTAATTTTAATTTCGTTTTTAAAAGAATACTTTAAAGCTTTACGCGAAAACGATGTCACTAATGATGGAGAAGACCAGAACAGGGTCGCGTCAGAAGAACAATCGACTTGCGCACCGACCACGGGAGACATCCCTGTGCTTACTATCAGTCAACGACAAGTCGAGGCCTCACGTGAGTCGTAAGAGCTTATAAAATTCTAGGCAAAACAAAAGTATTGTTAGCTTTCGAGATATGCTTTGCATAGGTACCTATCTCGAAAGTATATCTTAACGTTAGCGCATTTTTTGTAAGAGAAGAAACGTACATAAGTATTAGTGGTAGAATTTCGTAGGCCCTAAGTAGATATATTTCAATGCATGATAAAAAAAACCATTTAAAATAAATACCTCGACTTATTTTGAAGTGCTATTAGTTAATTTTGAATTCAGGAGTCAGAGCAATGAGGTTCAAAATCTAGCGGATCTAGCGGATAGAAAATTAATAACTTTTGGTCGCTTACGATGTTTATCCTGACAAGACTCGATTTAATTAAGTTCTTAATGCTCTTGTTCTTACAGGTGCAGAACCACGGCCCGACGTGAATTTATCCTCAAACCTCATTCTGCCACAAGCCACTGCTGCTCACGCCCCTCTCCAATACAGAAGATTTCGTAACATCTATCAGCCACTTAGTAAGTCGCGACGGCCACAACGGGTGTCCTTTGTCGTTTAGTGGGTTGAAATCCTGGGTCGAACGAAAAAAATTGGGATTGGGTCTGTTCAGAATACTCAGCCACAGTCTGGAAGTTGGCGGTGCAAAACTGCCGTCATAAGAAAAAAAAGACGTATCTGACGTAATAAGTAAATAAAGACGTCAAAAAATATGTATAATAACTAGGGTTGCCATCTTGCCATCTCTAAAATTTGGAAAAAAGGACAAGACGCGTGAAATCCCCGGATTTTAGAGTCCGAAAAAAGCCGGACATGTCAACAAGATCTTTTAAACATATTCAATGTAATAAAAAACAGTTGAAAATGTCAAAATCACCTTTTTTTTTTAACTCGGTCTACAAATGAAACCTTCCGCGGACGCTCCCCGGATGCCCTCTAAACTAGGACAAATCCGGGGAAACCCGGACGGATGGCAACCCTATTAACTCAATTTCGAAAAAAATGAGATACGTCTTTTCTTCTTAGGACGGCAGAAAACACCTCCGTGCCTCGCAAAGCACGTTAGCCGTTGGTCCTGCGTCTGATCTCTCTTCGGTCGTGCGTGTCAAACTGCTGTCCCTCCGTGTTATGAGTGAGGGAATAGGGGCACCCTGTGCTTGCGCACGCACATGTGCACTTTAATACATATATATTCTGCTTAGTTTGTCGATCGTAAAGATTGGCCGCCGTAGCCGAAAACTAAGTTTGGAGGATATTTTTATTTAAAGTAAATATGGTGATCTTTCTCCAGGTGCAGAGCAAAGGCCTGACGTGAACTTGTCGTCACACTTCATTCAGTCCCAAGCCACTGCTGCTCCTCAAGCCCCTCTCCAATTCAGAAGAATTCGTAACTTCTATCAGCCACTCAGTAAGCCAACTCATGCAAAATCAATGAAAATACGATACGTATCGCTCACTGCAAGTTAAACATTGATTTGATCAACCACATCTGACGTTTTGGGGTGGATAATTAATCTTGGCTAATTTAATTTGCCTACGGTAACAATGTTTTCAATTTAACTAAATATAAAACAACTTACATTTTCAGGAGCATTTAGACGCCGAATACCAAGAGACTTTTACTACTACTACGGTTCGTAACATTAAGTTATTAGTTTCAGTATTGTCTATTGAGAGTTCATATGAAACCATACATTAAGATAACATTTTATAATATTATCAAAATATTAAATTACCCGTAGAACCGTAAAAATTGTTTATCTGCGATTTTCAGATACTCAACGAATTGACGAAAACGGTAAGGATGATGATTGATTGATGATGTATATTCTTAGTAAGTGACTATAAGTATGGCTGATGTTATCCAGATTATTTATTCCGTAAATCCGTTCATTTGGAATTTTGGAGCATAAGTACCTTATAATTGTTGCACGAAAAAGAAGAGCCGAACAGACAAAATATTAAATATTATTTACTTAAAGATAGATATCTACATATTTCTTCTGATTTTCTCTGAAATCAATGGACGTCGGGTGTGTCTCGGACTATTTTAAATGTAACATAACTTAATGAAAAATCTTTAGTAGTCCAGCTTTTCCCATCTGATTGACCAACGAAGTGGACCATAAAATACCGAAATAACGGTGTGTGCGTCCGACAGATAAATTACTATCACTTATATCTAACAGCGGTGAAATTGGAACTTATAAGTACTCCCTATCACTCTTAACCGGAAAAAACGCTTTTGAATTACTTCTTCTATCAAAATCACAAGCGAAAACGGAACTCTCCATAGTTAGGTACTTATGTACATCCCTTATAGTTAGTTGGCTGTAGGGGATAGTCCAATAGCGTAGCTCTGCGAGTACATAAAGGGTACGTACAGTAAATGCCTACACAGCTGCATCAACCCCTCCCAGTATGCAACTCTAGCGTGTAATAGGTAGGAACGTACTTGTTTGAATTTTTTAACCAACTATAATAAATATAATAATTACTTATTAATCTTATTATCACGTGTACTGTGGCATAAAGTTATTGCATTGGTTTTAAGTTACAGTTTAATAAGGCAAATAAATTATTTTGAATTCTTAAATTTTCTGAATAATTGTATAATAATAATATTATTTTCTTGTTCTGTGGATATATTATATCCACAGAACAAGAAAATTTTCTGTTTACATTTATAAATTGAGTTCGAAAGGAAGTGAACGTAGGAGAATGCAGTCCGAACCAAATTGATTAGATACCTATTCTGTGATTTCTTTTTAGTAATTATGACATACCTAACTCGAATTTGAATACCTACCTTAAATTATAAAATATTTTTTCGCAGGACCACACTATAGGAGATTCGACAGCGACCCTTTCGGAGAACATCCTCCGGACCTGAACCCCGCTAAAGGTAGACTACTTACTCTTTAATCTGTATTAACAACAGATCAACATTGTTCCGTAAGTCACCACTGGTCACCACATTACTTATGTAGCAGCAGATTAGCTGATGTGCTGTTGACTACTTCTTGACATCATTATTTTGCAACATCTTCATTTATTAAAAGTATGTACCTATTTCTCTCTTGTTGCTTACCCACTTAAAAAGGCTTACTGATGAGTTTCTTACGGCACTTCTTCTCAACAGGCCATTGACTTCGAAGTGCTCTTAGGAAAACACAAGATTGTGAAGAAATAATATAAACTGTAAATTACAGTTTTTTATTTAATTATAATAAACAAAATATAATTATATTAAACAAAATTGCCCCTAAGAATAAGGCAACCATCTGGTCTTTAAAAAGGATAACATCTATTATAGTCAAACAACTTTTAGGGGCAAAACGTCGACATGAGTTCCTTGTCTAAATCTACAATGTAGGTACAATAATTCGTCCCTCGCATGACTAACTGGCGTAACTGACATTTTTGTCAAAACTGACTTAAATACATGACCCTATTTAAAGCTCATTTTCCAACGGATTCCACTAATCGTTATATCTTATCTATCGCCGTTGTAAAGATAGAGCTGCCTGCACCGTTGACGTATCTGCTTGGATAAAAAAAAAAGCATGACTAACTGGCGTAAATGCTTATACGACTGTTAGTAAAATCCATTTTAGTGGCGTATGGTAAAAATATATCACTAAACGGTTTGATTTTTATAAAATAGTGACTTTAACTTAAAATAAGGTTTTAGTATGTGAATTATAACATTCGGCGTCATCAATCAATCGACAATCGCCTCTTAAAATTCTTCTTTAAAAATTCTTAAACCTTATGTAGAGGATATTATGTTCACAATTCTATTTAACATTTTGTTTATTGTTATTACATTTACAATTTATGTGGCTTAAAATTAACTAATAATCTAGTGGCATCCCCCTTTCTTCTGAACACCGCTTCCATACCGGCCTCATGGACCTCACTAGTTTCAAAAACTCTTCTTAGGGGATAAGCTCCCATTCTTCAATCACCGCATCTTGGAGCTACTGAAGAGTCGAAGGAGCGGGATCTCGAGATCGGACCTTCCGTTTAAGATGATCCCAGACGTGCTCCATCGGATTCAGGTCCGAACTTCTTGCTAGCCACTGCTTTACAGAGATTTGGGACCTATAATGTAGCCCACTATCGCTGCAGTGTAAGCGCGAGCGTTATCGTGCATTAATGTGAGCTTCTCGTCAAAAGAATCGGCAAAGGGGATAAGATGCACTTCCAGACCAGGAGAGATTTTGACGGCAACCGACATGCCACCCCAGAACATGCAGGATCCGCCCCCGTCTCCTGGATGCAGGCTTGGGCGAACCGTTCAACCTGCCTTCGATGTACTCTTCTGCGTTGGTCGTTGCAGACAACACGCACTCTTGTCTCGTCTGAGAAGAGCACAGCTCCCCAATGCTCAAGGTTCCAGTCGAAGTGGTCACGAGCAAAATGAATGCGGGCTCGCCGCGGCACTGCATTCATTTTTAGACCCGTAGCAGTTCTGTGGGCCGCTATCTTCTTCTCCTTTAATCTTCTTCTAACCGTAGAGAAGATAGATTCTTCGACCTGCCTGGAGATGCTGTTACAATTCCAAAGCATTGGCGAAACGATTTTTTAAAGAGTTAACGATCGTCTCTTTCCGAAGTGCAGCAACGTCTACCGGACCCATGTCTTCGGTCCTCTTCAACGGTTGAATAGCGAATGACCCATTGTGATTTTACCTCCCAAAACACTACGAGTATACACATGATGGCGTAAGTGTCAATTTTCAAAACTAAACACAAAAACAAAGTTATCACAGAGTGACGTAACTGTTTAATATGCAAATAAAAAAATAAATACATATAATATGTTAATGGACCATGTACTGTATGCAAACTGATGCTCTTCTCTTTGTATATATATAATAAACGTATGTAAGACGCGCCTAGTATTTTTTACAGCTAAAGACATCAAGTTCTAAACCGAAAATAGGTTGCCCTGTAAAATTTGCCTTTTGCTAGTTACGCCAGTTAGTCATGCGAGGGACGAATTGGCTTGGCCCCGGGACTTTTCGGCTTCCGGTGCACCTCATAAATCACTGCCAGACTTTTTTGCTTTGTTTTTCTCACCGCTTCGATTCTCCGAGTCCCGCAGAAGTTGCAACGCGTCAGAACCTCAACAAACGTTACATATCAGAAGCGGGCACGTCACACAGAATAATAAGACAAATACATTAATCTGGGCATCAGATACTCTGTCATATGCAAAGAACTTTTATACATCATTGGTCATAATGTAACTAATTTTAATAAAAGCACCCTACAGTACAGCGCATCCTTGCTTGCTCGTCTCCGTCATTTACTTAGGTTTTTAAGTCACTCCTGGGTCTGGTCTGAAAACCAGCGCTACAGCGGATCTTGCTCTGTTGCAGCACATGCTGAGACCAGGTCCACTTGACCACAGAAAGTCTTTCTTGTTTTATTTCATTAATTTAATTTATTATTTAGCTAATGTTGTGTTTGTGTACCAATGTTGTCTGTGGTCAATAAATGTATTTTCTTCTTCTAAAGGGAGTTCTACGGAAGCGACATCGAGCACTACTTCTACAAGTACTTCTACAACCCAAAGTACGACTACTGCCAGAGCGCCATCAAGTACGAGACAAGAGTCCGCCTCTGCAAAGACCTCGGTTGATCCACCCGCCAGTACGGAAGCAAGACCACAGTCAACTCCGCATAAAAAATCAACCATAGGTAAGTAGGTAAATGTTAAACATAAATATAGTAGACTTAACATTAATATTACCTCCCCGACAGATGAGCGTTCGCGTGTAATGTAGGTATGTACGAATAACATTATTAATTACATTACAAGTGAAGCGCCTTTTAAATTGTAATGCTCGATTTTTTTCATCGCTTTATTGTATTATAGGTAAGTAACTACTGTACGCGCTGTAATGCTCGGTTTTC
Source organism: Mecyna flavalis (assembly GCA_949319885.1). Taxonomy (NCBI): domain Eukaryota; kingdom Metazoa; phylum Arthropoda; class Insecta; order Lepidoptera; family Crambidae; genus Mecyna; species Mecyna flavalis. Next base: position 17,640,143 of record OX439425.1, on the reverse strand, counting down.
CTCCCTCACTGATGTAATGCTTAAATCTGTAACGTTACATATTATCACGCGAATGATCCGAGACAGTAATGATGACAGACTAGTTAAAGAGTAACCCACTTGCTTGTTAAGCTTAAAAAAAGTCTGTGGGAAACATTGTTTCAGTCAATAGACATAACAATCATACCAAATTATTAGGACATAACAATTATTAGGATTAGGAATAAGTTATTATTAACTAATTCCTAATAAACTGTTTAATACAGCGTTTTTACATATTTAACATACCTATTTAGTAGGTATCGTAAATAGTGATATTTGGTTCATAATTTTGCCTAATAAAAATTTTATTTATTGTTACAGAAAGCAACAAACTAAACACCAAAAAAATTAAGCTCAAAGCCACAGTATCTGAAATTAAAGACCCTGTATCTGGTCAAGTCGCCGCAGAGCTGGCCAATGAAATAAGACACATAGATAATGAAAATACTAAAGGGGATAAAATAAGAAAACCCAGTACAAAAAAGCATGCCCTAAAACATGTGTCTCGTACTTCCTCAGTGCCTGAAGGAACTGTTTTAAAAAAGAATACTTACGCACCGCTAGGATTTGCGAGAACAACTTTGAGAATCCATTTGCAACGAAGCACTAGATACCCTATCCCATTTCCAGAAAACCACGCGTTCTGTTTTACCAATCCTAACAATGCCTTGTGCCGAACACTGATATAAGCCGAATAAAAAAAATTGAAACTCGTGGTTTCTTTATTTATTAAATTGAGGTTATAGGTACCTACCTGCCGTATGTAGTTAAATCCGTTTATTGCCCGTGTTACTACCATTCTTACTACCAGTAGTAATACCGGTAAAGTGTTTACCCGTCTTACTACTGTAGTTGAAAGTTGTAAGAACAGCAATAAAATATGGCTCGTGTTACTACCGTTTCATTTTAATTACAAAAAGAAAATACTTTGTTTGTTTTTGTAATCAAAATGTAATTTTTGAATTTTATTAAAAAGTGTGTAAATTCTGGAAAACAAATGAATGTCGGGAAAACAAATGAATTTCGGAAAAACAAATGAATGTCGGAAAAACAAATGAATGTCCGGAAAACAAATGAATGTCGGGAAAACAAATGAATGACGAGGAAACAAGAAAAGGTATGAAAACATTGTCTATTAATCAATTTTTCAATTGTTTCACTGTCCACCGGCGGGGGGACTTAGTCGTCAACTCGCGGACGTCCGCGAGTTGGCACCTTTCGATTTTACCACGATTTTACCTACTTTTTTTGTCGTCAACTCGCGGGTCTATATAAAGTACAGTCAAATAAAAACAGGTTGAAACCAAAGGATAATTTACAATGTCTAGGGCAACATGACCTTATTGGAGATGTATTATTTTTTTAAGGATTTTTTACGAGTTGATTACTAAGACGAACCAAGCGTATAGAAGAAAAAAAAAAAGATTTAAAGCTGCAGTATTTATAACCTTGATGAAAAAAAAAATGCATGAGAAATAAATACATCTCCAATAAGGTTATGTTGCCCTAGTACAATAATACCAGTAACCTTATGACTAAAGTAATTATTTATCTACTTTAAGAAAAAGTATATATTACATATTTAGTTGGCCTTATTTTAATAAGAAATTTGTTGTAACGTTTTTGTAGCTGACTATACATTAATACGTCAGATTTCATGATCGCGCGAGTTGACGACGAAAAAAGTAGGTAAAATCGAAAGGTGCCAACTCGCGGATGTCCGCGAGTTTCGCGTCCGCGAGTTGACGACTAAGTCGGCGGGGGCAGAGCTGGGTGTGGACAGCAGGGCCTGATTTACCCATAGGCTAATTAGGCTGCAGCCTAGGGCGCGAGGATCGAGGGGGGCGCTGAAATCGTGTCTTCGTATGCACTAATCTAGCATCATTGCATCTACCCTATTTATTTCAACTAGACAAAACATTAAAACTAAATGTGTGCTTGAGAGTCCCTGATTTTAACATTAAATTTTAAAATTCCCATACAAAATAATCTTCAATCTTCACGTAAACGCGCGTTTCTGTGAGGCGAATTCAACAAAAATCGCACCGCACACTACAATAGGCACTCCTCAGCGCAGCATAGTGGCGTAGCGTGGGTGTCAGCCGCCCGGGGCGGAAGACAATGCTGCCGCCCTTTTTTTTGCTTCTCCAGTTGGCAAAGCAGCCCACGGGGCGGAAGACGATTCTGCCGCCCTTTTTTACAATTCTGCCACCCCTTTTTTTCTTTTTTTTTGATCCTCCGGGAAATTTTGCCGCCCCCTAAAAAGTGCCGCCCGTGGCGGACCCCCCCCCCCCCGCCCCCCATCGCTACGCTACTCTCCTTAGCTTGCCGCGCGCAATGAGACCGGCTAATTTAACGGAGAAAGAGACAAATGTACTGAAATACGCCTGAGTGAAAGCGAGTAAAGTATATTCAGCTCAATTTGCGACTGAGCGACGCGGCACACACACGTCCGACGTCACTTATTTTACCCCTATACGATTCAAAATTATATGGCCAAATCTGACGTTTACTGTGTTGTCAGCTTTTCATAAAATATAATTAGTGCTGTGATAAGTGAATAAACCAAAAAAATCGATTATCGTGGCAACCATCGATTATCGACGATAAATTATTCGTATTTTTGTAGGTACAGTCAACAGCACATCACGGTATACACTTGCAGTTCGATAATAGCGCTTATGCCCCCGACATAAGAGCGGTACAAAGTCCAAAGTGTTACGTCTGACGTGCTGTTGACTGTACTTTTTATAAATAGTTGAGTTTTATTGACAACCTTCACTTTTATTTGGTTCTAATGAAATAATTATTACACAATTATTATCCCTACAACATAAAAGCACGAAAAGGGCTTTTGTATAATCTAATAATAATTACTTATTTACTATAATTTTCAAATAAATTATTAATCAGTTGCAAAAATGTTTCACTGTTTCAAATGTTTTCTCTAGAGTAAATATTTAAAAAACTCAAGTCGATTCAATGGCAATGGAAACTAAGTTGTCTATAGCCCTTAGGCCGCGTGGTCCGACTGGCTTGTCCGATCAATCGGACCACTATGTTTTTTATTTCCTGCTGGTTCGATTGATCGGACCATCAGGATTTTTCTAATCCTTGTAGTCCTACTATCGGACTAACGACATTTTAAAAGTTCATCTTGTCCGATCGCTCGAACCACGAGACTTTTAAAAATCCTCTTAGTCCGACCACACTTCTTCTATCTTTCCTACTGGTCCGATCGATTTCAAATTGTGAGACCATAGCGAATTTGTGAGTACAAACAACTTCAACAACAATAAAGCAAACAAGAGTTGAGTTTGTGCTTTGTTTTCATTAGGTACGCTGGATTAGTACGACAATATGGGCCGGTTTCACCACCTCCTGTTAAGCAGATAGTTTATCTGATAGATTTTTGACATGATACTTTTGTGAAAAACTTGTTACAATATCTGACGGATCGGCTAATTTGCCACTTATCAGAAGGTAGTGAAAATGGCCCTACCGTATTTTGGTTTAGAATAATCATTACAATTTTTTATGTTACGTAAATAAATAACAAGACGTAACTCTAACAAACTTACACGATTTTCAAATAAAAAAAAATTGCAACTTCATACGGATTTTATGATCTTCCTTTGTTATTAAAAAAAATCCCAAAAAAAATGATTTTAAGAATTTTCCAGACGCATTTATAATTGTTATTAGTAGGATTAATTTAATTAAAAAAAAAAAATCCTTTAAACCATCACTACTTTCTTTCTTATGTTTTTAAAATATTAATTTGTTTTAAAAAAATACATGACTAAAAAAGTACTTTTTACTTTCTTTTGTCTTTATAATATTAATTTTAAATAAAAGAACAAATTTTTACTACTTGCTTTCTTTTGTTTTTACAATCTTCTGTTATTTCACGATCTTAAAATAAATTTTAAAAAAATAACGAAGACAAATATCGTTGCCCGATCAATTGCTTTAACAGGAAAAAAAAAACGACCTAATTGTTCGATCAATTGGTCTATATGGAAATGAATAGTCCTAGTAATTCGATAATCGGACCACGAGAACTTTAGAGTTCGATCAATCGAACCAACAGGAAAATAAAAAACATGGTGGTCCGATCGATCGGACAAGCCGATCGGACCACGCGGCCTAAGGGGTCTATAGAAAATAGAAACTAAGCCAATACAAGTCATGCTGCCAAACACGAGATGGATTTGATTTACTACTTGGTAGCCTGCAGTCACTTGTCATGGTTTTGGTCTTATAATGCGTGAGGTTGCAGATCGATTTGAAAACTTTTATAGGTAGTATGAACCATGTTAAAATTTTCATAATACTACTCTACTCAGTTCCTACTTTTAGACCCGTCCGTAACACACCTGGAGGGGGCGCGTCCTCATAATTAGCCTAGGGCGGTCAGAACTCTTAATCAGGGCCTGGTGGACAGCGGGAATGAACTAAACAACGAGTTTTAATGAAAGAGCAATGTTGAAGGTCAATAAGGTCGAAAATCGCTTGCACCTGTTTTTTTAACTTCAGATCAATAGGCAATGTTTTCATACCTTCACTTGTTTCCCCGATTTTCATTTGTTTCTCCTACGTTTACTTGTTTCTTCGACATTCATCTTTGTTTCCCCGATATTCACTTTTTTCCTCGTCATTAGTTTCTCCGACATTTGCTTGTTTCCTCGACATTCATTTGTTTTCCCAACATTCATTTGTTTTCCAGAATTTACACACTTTTTAATAAAATTCAAAAATTACATTTTGATTACAAAAACAAACAAAGTATTTTCTTTTTGTAATTAAAATGAAACGGTAGTAACACGAGCCATATTTTATTGCTGTTCTTACAACTTTCAACTACAGTAGTGAGACGGGTAAACACTTTACCGGTATTACTACTGGTAGTAAGAATGGTAGTAACACGGGCAATAAACGGTTAAATCCAATGAATGTCGTTAAAACATTGTTTATTGATCAGAAGTTTAAAAAACAGGTGCAAGCGATTTTCGAACTTATCGACATTTACCAAAAAGCTATCTTTTTCAACAAGCGTTTGCGAAAAAGCAAAATTTTGAATGTCAATAAGGTTGAGAATCGCTTGCACCCGTTTTATTACTTCAAATCAATAAAAAATGTTTTCGACATTTATTTGTTTTAACGACATTCATTTGTTTTTCTGACATTCGTTTTCCGAAATTTTATTAAATGTATTGCTCTATTTTGGAAAAAAAATACACGTACAATAATTATGCACGACGCCTCTTGCCGGCTGTGACGCCGTGCACATTAAAGGATACGGGGTGCTGGGATTGTCGTCTACCCAACGGTACGAAGCTGCTCTGTCCCCCGTTCTACAGGGAAGAATCGTGGAGGAGAAATAAAACCGCCGAAATATGCCGTAATGATGCGTCCTTTCCTACTGTATGCCAGCCTAGCCTAGCCAGTCTGTTCTTCAGGGTTTCTTCTGGTAGGCCTTGTTGCTTCTTGAGAGTAGTTTCCTCGGAGAGAGCTCGGATCGGAGTGCATGCTGCGAGCTTTTCCGGGCCTATGTTTATTCTATCCGGTTTGCTCCCAACTAGCGACTATGTAAGCGAGCAAAAACCGGCTTACACGTGCCACTGTTAGACAGTGACGCGACTATTGTGCGAGCGAGACAGACTGGTGCATACCGTAGGAGAGCCGCGTTATCTATTTATTTATTATTTTCATAATAACATTTACAATATCGAAAAACATGTCCTAAGGCTAAAATATAAACACTAGAGACATGAAAACTATATAACAAATAAAGCAAAATTAGATCTATCGAAATAACTAAACTGTACACTTACATACTATGAAATAACAGAGAAATAAAGGTAAATCTAAAACTATTTTTACGCACGTCTTATACTAAAATGAAACGACACTTGTGCATAACTTTATTTACCTTACTATCTATATACTATTGCTATTTACATAGTGACTATGCCGGCTGTCCCGTACAATAATATTATGTGAGGCTGATTTTGCAACATCCTTGATTTTCTGGTCAGTAGTACCATTGATACAATGTAAAATGTTGTATCACTTGTACCATCAATGGTACTAGTCAACTGACCCATCGCCAATAAATTTCGGTCTATTTCACTTTGATCACCTGGGTGATATCACCCAGGTGACCATCGGCGACAGTTTGAGTATCCTCTGGTCACCCGCGAAAATGATCACCTAGGTGATCAAAGGCGACTCCAATTCAAATTATTATTTATTTTAGTCGTTTTTTATCACCTAGGTGATCATAGGCGACTCCAATTCAAATTATTATTTCGGTATCTGTAAATCACCGAATCGTTTTAGTTGTTTTTTTTAATTCACGAAAATAGTTTGATACATGTGATTGTGTGCAAATTCTGGAAAACAGATGAATGTCGGGAAAACAAATGAATGTCGGGGAAACAAATGAACGTCGGGGAAACAAGTGAAGTTAGGAAAGCATTGTCTATTGATCTAAAGTTAAAAAAACAGGTGCAAGCGATTTTCGTCCTTATTGACCTTTAATTTGTTGCTTTTCCCTAGCGCTCACTTTACTAACTTAGTTGTTTCATTAAAATCCGTTATTTTGGTACATGTCGATAAGGTCGAAAATCGCTTGCACCTATTTTTTTTACTTCAGATCACGACAATGTTTTTCTACCTTCATTTGTTTCCTCGACGTTCATTTGTTTCCTGACATTCACTTGATTTCCCGACATTTATCTGTTTTCCCGGAATTCATTTGTTTTCCCGACATTCATCTGTTTTCCCGACATTCATTTGTTTCCCCGAAATTCACTTGTTTTCCTGACATTCATTTGTTTTCCAGAATTTGCACACAAATATCTTAAACATGTACCTACCAAACTATTTTCATGAATTAAAAAAAAACGATTAGAACGATTGATGTTTTATGCTATAGATATGTTACGTTCATAGTAATTACGATTTAAATCTGTTCCATTGCACACATTGACAAATATAAATGAAAGAGATAGGTATTTGGTTTTATATAATATCATTGGATTCGGTGATTTACGGTGTGATGCTATCCAGCACGACCACGGATGATTATTTTAATTTGAATGTGGTACATATTCATAAAAAGTAATGTACTTTTATGTACTCCACAATTTAAAATTTGTACTCTCATACTTTCGCTAATATAACACATAGGCCGTGGTCCTGCTAGGTGGAACCTTCCTGGCATGACCACAATAGATTTTGGTATTTTTATAAACTATAATATGATGAAAAATTACGTAGATTTAATTGTACTCAAAATAATGTACTCCATTACATTGACCATTTTGAGTACTCTTTAGCCCGTTTTACAGCGGTTTTTGTTTTGCGAAACATCTAGGACAATATTACTGATTGTAGTATAATTTGAATGTGGTACATATTCATAAAAAGTAATGTACTTTTATGTACTCCACAATTTTAAATTTGTACTCTCATACTTTCGCTAATATAACACAGAGGCCGTGGTCGTGCTAGGTGGGAACTTCCTGGCACGGACCACAATATATTTTGGTATTTTTATAAACATTATGATGAAAAATTACGTAGATTTAATTGTACTCAAATGTACTCCATTACATTGACCATTTTGAGCACTCTTTAGCCCGTTTAAGGCTGCGTTTCCACCAAAGCGGAGATGTGTCGAGCGGAGTGGAGATGTTTTTAAACAACCAATAGAATTGCTTTATTACAAAAAGGATAAAATAAACAACCATTAGAATTGCGTTAAAAACACAGCACGCAGCACACCGCACACATCTCCGCTTTGGTGGAAACCCAGCCTTACAGCGGTTTTTGTTTTGCGAAACATCTAGGACAATGTTACCTGCGCCATTATTTCTACGTAGGTAAATTTAAATTAAATTTCATTTTGTAACTGTACATACGTACGACGGTTTATTTTATAATAATCTTAAAATAATTGGTACATTCTTTTTAAATAAACAAAATATATGCAAATAGGAAATAAAATATTTGTAACTGTTCGATACACATTTATGAGCTTGTAATCATCATCAGTAAAATAATAAAGGTAATTTTTTTTTTAAACTCAAAATATGGAAATAAGATTACTTCTTCATTCATTTACATTTGAGTACAATTAAATCTACGTAATTGTTCATCATATCTAGGTATAATATAAAAGAAAGTCGTCGTTACAACACTTATAACTCGAGAACGGCTGGACCGATTGCCATAGTTTTTGATTTGTTGAATTTGTTTCCGTCCCGAATAGCAGAATACATCTTAAAAAAGAAAGGATTTTGATCAATTCCCACGGGAACGGGAACCACGCGGGTGAAACCGCGGGCGGCCGCTAGTAGTTTATAAAAATACCAAAATCTATTGTGGTCGTGCCAGTAAGTTCCCACGGTTTATGACCCGTGGAACACCTAAGTGGTTCACCTAGGTGTTCCACGGTGACTTTTTTGTACCCGTGGATCACCTAGGTGTTGGTGTTCCACGGGTACGAAAAAGTAACCGTGGAACACCTAGGTGTTCTGTCTGTCCTTCCTATCTGACCAACTGAAACGGATCAACTATTTTTCTTTCTCAACGGTACAACTTTTTAGTTGGTCTGGTTCAAAAATTGTGACACTGTCCACCCGTGGATAAAGAGAATTTTGGTTCATTCCCGTTTGTCCTTAAAAGAATAATTTACAAATGTACTATACTTCATTTTATTTAGCATTAGAAAGAACGAAATTTAGGTATTTTATTATAGGCACCAATTTGTGTCAAGCGAAAATATAACTTTAAAATGTCAAATTATTTTATTTACACACTTCCGATTCTAATTATAGCCATTATTGTGATCGTTGATTATTATTTTCAATATTTAAATACTTAATTTTCGATTTGTACAACAAAACGAATAATTTAACAGAAATAAACTAATTATCGTAAAAATTTGCACTTTAAAAGACCTCAAGAAGCAGCGATTGTAAACATGAAACGCAAAGATTGACGAAGAAGACACGCGCGCCCCTAGCGGCGATATTTAGAAGTTGTCTAAGAAAGTTGTAAATGTGCTTGTTTATATTTGTTTAAATCTTTGATGATCTCTGCGACAGCTGTCATCGATTTGACAGCTGTTAAATTTCACAATTTTCGTCTGACAAATGTATGAAGAGAATTAACGTTCATGATTGTGGGTTCCCGCCCATTTAGAGATGTTCATTGCTTTTATCATTCGCTTACACGTAATAATCGATTATGAAATTTTAAAACATCGGAAAATTTTCATTTTGTTTATCTCTTAAAACGTACAATTTTATAATAAAAAATCAATTAATTTAATTAGAAGTAAGTCGGTTTGGATAAAACAATTTGAATATGATCGAAGTCCGAAATTCGAAAATAATAATTTCAGTATCTCCGACAAACAACCAAACTATATCACATACATTGAGCTGATCCCAAAGTTAGTGTAAAAGAGCACATGAGCATGACATGTGTTACGTACGAGTATCAAAAATAACGAAGTTACCACAAATTGGTACTTATTACATATTAACATCCAGACACAGGACAAACACAAATCTTTATCACCTAAATGTTTTCGCATAGTCATAGAGCATGCCAAATGTGTCCTTTGTTTAAAATCACTTTTAATAGAGGTCCTCAATCGTTCAGTGTAGATCGATAGAAGAATGGATTACTTACGAATCGAAGTTTTAACATTCGTTTATGGTAAGACTACGCCTCTAGAAATGTCACTGCGACACCTGTCGCAGAGATCATCAAAGATTTAATAAAGTATAACAATAATTTTTAAATGTATATAAATAAGCAATTCGGTTGTAATTACATTTATTTACGCTCTATTTGTCTCTTCTCGCCTCTTCAGGTTCATTCAATCATACGAAAAACTTACTCCGTGAAAGTGATTATACATTGTTTCCATCATCGGTTTAACTTTTAAGTCATCATTTCAGCCGAAAGACGTCCACTGCTGGACATAGGCCTCCCCCAAGGATCTCCAAACCGATCGATCCTGCGCCAACCGCATCCTGTGGATTCCGGCGACCTTTATAAGATCATCGGTCCACATCGGTCGGTGTTTATTGTTCCAAATAAATATTATTATTATTATTACCTTGTGGGAGGCCTACCACGGCTGCGTTTTCCACTACGTGGCCACTACTCGAGGACAGTCCTTGCAATGTGCCCTGCCCACTGCCAATTAAGGCTCGCAATTCTTAGGGCAATTTCGGTGACCTTGGTCCTTCTGCGGATCTCACCATTTGTGATGCGATCACGCAGGGAGACTCCAAGCATAGCCCTCTTCATTACCCTCTGTGCGATTTTAAGTTTTTGAGTTTGCCTGTGGCACATTGTAAGTGGCCACGTTTCAATTCCATTAGGTCATCGCTGGCAACTCACACGTATTAAAGAATTTTGTCTTGAGATACTGCGGTAAACGGGCCGAGAATACACTGCGAAGCTTCCCGAACGCTGCCCAGCCGAGTTGGATTCGTCAATCGATCTCTTTCTGGAAGTTGGATTTACCAAGTTAGACTTTTTGGCCCAGGTAAATGTACTCGTCTACAGCTTCCAGTGTTGAGTTCCCAACTTTTACAGGAGTGGGTACGACATGGGAGTGCGAAATAATTTTCGTCTTTTCCATTCGGCGATATAACATCGTCCTGCCTCACACTACGCTGGAGCCAAATGGGTTTTGTTTTCTGGTCCTGGAGGCGGACTGACATGGTGGCGTTTTTGTACAGCGACTGACCACTAACTTGTATGTATCGGTAGTCTATTTGGCACCTATGGAATGACCGAAGCACGGCTCTTGTCTCGACAGAATCAAAGGCTTTTTCATATTCCACAAACGCTTAGCATAATGGTAGATTATATTCCTCGGACTTTTGTGTTACCTGCCGCAGCGTGGCTTGTTCGGGAGGCAGGAAGTCATCAAACCTACGTATGAGACGATTCGTTATAACTTTAGAGAAAGGCTTGTAAACATGACTCAGTAGTGTGATGGGTCTGTAGTTCTTCAGCTGCGTCCTATCGCCGTTTTTGAAGAACAACTTCACCACGCCCCTCTGCCATGATGTTGGCGTTTGACACTCGAGAATAACGGAGTCGAATAGCCTCTGAAGAGCTTTCAGGACCGTCGACCGGTCGGCCTTCAGAACCTCCGCTGTTACTCCGTCATCCGCCAGCGCCTTGTTGTTTTTAAACTGTTTCAGAACTACACTTACTAATACAAAGGCTGACGACGTCCGGGATATCTTCTGTGTGGTGTCGGGTCAATTTGGCTCTACTTTACGACTTTTAAGTACCGTTAAATAATTAAGTTTTAAACGAAGTTTTACTTCATTTCGAGTACTTAAGTTAGACCCACGTTAGTCCGCCGATGCCCCTAGTTTTACAATGGACTAACTTTCAAACGTCAAAACGATAACACTTTTAAAATTTTGCTCCGTTTTACGTATAGAAAGACAATTTTTGAAAAGAATAACTTAATTTGTACACTGAAAATTAAAAATATATGTTACTTTTCCTTACATTACTAAAACACATTAATTAACGATTATTTAACGATTTTAAAACATGCCATAAAACAAAGTCTTGTAAAATGAAACGCACTGAACGAGTTAGTACCAGTAAATTCTTCTTAAGTTGGTATTTGTTTTGTAATAAGGAAGGTTTTAAATTATAGTTCGGACTTGGTACCTGTACTAGTTAGTACAGTCACAGATAATATAATACTAGTACAGATGCCCCATCCCATACAAAGAAATGTGACCTCCCTAACTCGCGTTATTCTTCGGGTTATTCGGGTTATACTAGTACCCTCTAGTATCTACAAGATGTCATTTTCGTTTACACACATTGCAATCTTGCATAAATAGCAAGCGTCTGTGGTTTTAGATAAACTGTCAATAGATGGCGCTAGTGTATAACGCGCGGTGAAAATGCATGAAGTAGGTACCTACCGGTGCGTTGCCCGACACCACAGGAGGACTTTTGTATATCCCGACACTATGTATGTTGTGCCTTCGCGCCAATGTATGTGATATTCCTTCGCAACGTGTCGCGTGCGCGTAATCAATAGCGATTGTTGATTAGATTTTAGATATACTTTTTTATACTACTTAGGTTGGCAGACAGGCACACAGCCCATCTGATGGTAAGCGGTCACTGCGGCCTATTCCATTGAGAGACAAATCACCACGAAGCGTCGCTCTGTGTTCATGACTCATCTGACCTTTGAGCCTTTGATTTCATGGGACATTAATATTACCGAAACACAGCCAGAGTTCACCGGCGGGGAAATCTACCGCGGGGATCTAATCCATCTAATTTAATCTGCGGGGGGGGGGGGGGTGTAGCTAGCCAGACCCAAGGCGGGAATCGAACCCACGACCTCCGGGGTTTATACCCGAGCGGCTTAGCCACTGTTCCACGAAGGCGGTTAAAAACTTATTGTTAAATAATTTAATTGATGGTATACATATATTGTAAGGTTTTCTTATGAAATAATCTATTGGCGGCTTTTAAAGGGGGTAATAAATAATAAACCACAATGTCTTGAAAAAATATATTTCTTTTAATTCAGTAAAATATTAATATGCAGTTATTATAAATATGAAAAAAGAAACATAGAAGAATTCAACCGAATTGAAAACCTCCACTTTTTTTAAGTCGGGCAAAAAAATGCGTACCTATTTAACACTTTCACCGCCAAAGCCTTCTTTAGAAGACAAAATATTATGATTGTTTCGTGGTCTCCACCCCCACCTTTATTGGAAAACATTAATTTATTGTTTAAAAGCATTTTGCCTGCTTAATGGCCAAATAAGTATTAATATTTAAAAAAAATCAATTGTCCAGGCATATTATCTGTTGTCCAGGTATCAGGCGGTACTCAAACCCGCGACCACGGAGGCAGTTTGTACCAAAAGCGGATTTAATATAATATGACAACTCTATTATTAAAATACTATTAATAATGACAAAATGTCATTATTTTTAGTGTTTTCTGTTTTTGTTGGGCTGTTATAAAATAAAACAAGATATCGAAATACGTAATTATTTTTATTTATTCTTACTAAATGTGTTAAACGAAATGTCAATAACAATTATCAATTTAACAATACTTTTTACTAAACAGTCGTAAAAAAGACATGCGCCGCGCGCGCGCTGCTTATGGCATAGGGTGGCGGCGAAAAGGTTAAGAACATTGATTGGTTGTTGGTCAGTTTAATAGGCATTTTAATAAATGAAAAGAACATAGTATAAAATAATATAAAATAAGTAAATCACTATCACACAATCAATTATAAATGATTAATCAATAATAATTATTCATCAGTTAATCGCTTATTCTGAAGGATTCTCAATTTCGATGTTGATTGTAGTGATTTTTTACGAGATTTGCAGTAATCATATGTATCTTAACTTCTAGTAATTTATTAATCAAATAATTAAAATGATTTACGTCGTGATAATAATCAGATATTATAAACTCATGTTTAAACTTCTCTACTAAATCAGCCACTAAATTCATTTTATGTAAAGCATTAATATTAGCTTTGAAGAAATCTAATAGGTTATTTACCAAATTAAATAAGAAATCACTGGTTGATTTTAATGTGGATAATATTATGTTTGAATATGATTTATTAATCAACAATAATTGTTTTCTAATCTGGTATTTTAATTTATTTTTTGAATTTTGTAAAAGTTGTTTTAACTTTTTACAGTTGGGTGTGTTTTCTTTATTCCTTCTAGTAGGAGTTTGCCAGCTATGTTGTGACGGACTAGTGGGCTCTTCTTCCTCATAACACCTACTTTTATTTGTGTATACTTTTTTGGTGTCAAAAAATTCCGGTGAACCTAAAAAAATTTTTTTTTGTAATGAATCACATAATATGAGAAAATTGTTGTCTTACAACAATTTATGTATTAAAATACACACACATACCTGTGCTAATAGTACTTGACTGTTTTGATACCTCAGAGGCTTGATATGGTTTTGGTATTGCGGTTCGTTTAATTCTTTTCCTTATAGTGGTGCTTGAAAATAATATTGTGAATGTAATTTTGATCAAAATGATCTATACATAAGTACCTCGACCTTAATTTTGAAGGTGGCAGATGTGCTATTGTCATATTATGTACCTAAAATAAAAAATAATATCAATCACAAAAAAAATAAAGAATACTTCAAATTAGTAAATGCTTGAAACCTGTTTAAGGACACCAATGGTTATGAGTTATGAGATAAAACTCATTAAATTTGTAATATTATAGGTAGTCCAGTTTTACCGTCATTTTTATTATAAATAGAGAACACGACAAACTTTATGGCTATAAAAACAAAATACAAATCCTGTGATCACATTTCACCATTATATGTAAATAACAAATAGTGAAATGTGTGTGTTAGACTTGTTTTAATCGCAGAATGATTGTAGTAGTTTAAATAAACTTAATATACATACCACAATTTTCCAACCATACTTTCATCCGGCTAGCGTCGTTCCACGGAAAACTAAACATAAGACTTTATGTCTGAGGTGTTTGTACACCTAAAATAGGAGCATTTGTGAGGAGGCATTTTTTATTGTCCTTTTCCACGAGGCAGGTCGTCGCACGAGCTTGTTTTCAAGTTCCGGGATGGGTTAGCCAAAATAATATAAAAAGCATCAGAGTCGGAGTCCAGATGTATAGCCAAAGTCAATCGAGAAAAGAAGCGTAGTCAATGTCCGTTAAATGTCCAGGTCAAGTAAATTATAAGGAATCTGTAAAATCGTAGGCGCACCGAACTCAAAATTAGTTACAAACAGGCCAAGAGTGTCATCGCCAACTTTCAAATTCAAAATTAAATGCATTCGTTCATTATTTATCAATGGCGTTTTATTATTCGACAAAAACAGATTTTAAATTAAAATTTTCAAGGGGAAAAATGTTTTATATAATATATCTTACGTTATTATGCATGTATGTTTCATATTTTATAATATTTCTTAATTTTTTTGTATCAAATTATAAGTTATATTTCTGCGAGTGCTTAAAATAACGAAACGCAAATTTTGTAGATAAATAAAAATACGAAAATAGCGCCATCTATGGACAGTTTTTGCAACCAACTTCTCTTATTTCTGTGCTAAATAAGTATAAGAACATGGTGCTTTAAGGACATCGAACGTAATGAATTGAATTAAACAAAAATAGTGTAAATGGCGTTATAAATACATTATTTACTTTTCACAAGTCTAAATAAATTTTTTTCAATACCAATCAAATTTTTTAAGCGCATATTTTTTGAGTTTTAATGACTTTACAAAATCATCAATAACTGTTCGATACAGGCTTCGCCATCTATTGAGATTTTTTAGAACTAGAAAACTTTTCTTCCTGATGGGACCCCATGGTACAGTTTTAAACCTGTTCTAGCGTATTTTTTTTGTAATAAGAGGGAATAAAGATTTTAAAATGGCTACAATAAAAAAGTTAGTTCCAGAAGCCATCTGTCGTATTTCAGCAAGTAATTGGATGTCATCCATCCAGCAATTCCAGCATGTTATTAAAGAGCAAGAAAAGATGCTCCGCTTAGATACATCAATAGATAATACTGTGGAAAAGTTTGCTATCGTTGTAGGAGTAATCTGATTCTTCAGATTCCTCTGAAGATGAATAAAGTTTTCAAATTAAATCTAGTTTTATCTGATGCACTACATATTTCAAATAGCTTAAATTTGCTCTCAACTCAACATCATCCTCTTCGTTAGATATTTTTTTAAATACTGAGACCGTCTATACGGAACCTTAGTGACGTTTGATGTGGTAATGTTGTCACAAACAATCAATATCTAGATCCAGAGTATCATAAATCGTTTGAATCCTCTTAACCATATGATCAATACTTGATCAATATTTGATCAATATTTGCTTGTAGAAAATGTTTACGACCACTGCTTCTTAGGTGACCAAATTTCTAATGCTAAATAAAACGGGGTATAGGGCAACATGACCTTATTGGAGATGTAATTTTGTCAAGCTTTTTTTACGAGTTGATCTATAGAAGAAAAAAGAGATTTTAAAAGCTGCAGTTTGTAAAATCTTGATGAAAAAATGCATGAAAAAATTAAATACATCTCCAATAAGGTCATGCATGTTGCCCTGGTACCATACCAGTATCCGCTTTATGTGGATGGGGACAAATTTGAATTAACAAATAAAATCAGACCAACTAAGAAGTTGTATCTTTGAGGAAGAAAAAAGTTGGTCTGTTTCAATTGGTGGGTTCAGTTGGTATGGCGAGGGGTATGGTGGGGCAGAAGCGCATTTGTAAAAACCTTTGAAATACCAATTAGTGTAAACATTCGCAAAAATTTGAAAGAGATAGAAAACCTGACATGTTTATTGATCTGAAGTTAAAAAAACAGGTGCAAGCGATTTTCGACCTTATCGACATTTACCAAAATAACTGATTTTAATGAACTAGCAAAGATAGTCGACAAGCGGTTGCGAAAAAGCAACAAAATTTAAATGTCAATAAGGTCGAAAATCGCTTGCACCTGTTTTTTGTACTTCAAATCAATAGACAAACAAAAAAAAACAGATTTTCGACCTTAGGGGCAGACGCGACTAAAAAGTTTCGACTGCCCCTACTGGGGGCAGATTTGGTAGGGGCAGTCGGGAATAATCCGCTCCGTAGAAATAATCCAATCGATTTTAAAATTTAGAGGTGCAGAAAGTTAGCCGTAAAACTAGATCAGGGGTACCTACAGAAAATTCCTTTCTGACCCTTGGAACGTCAAAGTGGTAGCAGAACACCTAGGTGATCCACGGGTACAAAAAGTTAACCGTGGAACACCTAGGTGATCCACGGGTACAAAAAAGTAACCGTGGAACACCTAGGTGATCCACGGGTACAAAAAAGTCACCGTGGAACACCTAGGTGAACCACTTAGGTGTTCCACGGGTCATAAACCGTTCCCACCTAGCACGACCACGGCCTCTGTGTTATCATAGCCAAAGTATGAGAGTACAAATTTTAAATTGTGGAGTACATAAAAAAAAGTACATTACTTTTTATGAATATGTACCACATTCAAATTATACTACAATCAGTAATATTGTCCTAGATGTTTCGCAAAACAAAAACCGCTGTAAAACGGGCTAAGGAGTGCTCAAAATGGTCAATGTAATGGAGTACATTTGAGTACAATTAAATCTACGTAATTTTTCATCATAATGTTTATAAAAATACCAAAATATATTGTGGTCGTGCCAGGAAGTTCCCACCTAGCACGACCACGGCCTATGTGTTATATTAGCGAAAGTATGAGAGTACAAATTTTAAATTGTGGAGTACATAAAAGTAGGTACATTACTTTTTATGAATATGTACCACATTCAAATTAAAATAATCATCCGTGGTCGTGCTGGATAGCATCACACGATTTACGGATACCGAAATAATAATTTGAATTGGAGTCGCCTAAGGTGAATTTTCGCGGGTGACCAGAGGATACTCAAACTGTCGCCGATGGTCACCTGGGTGATATCACCCAGGTGATCAAAGTGGAATAGACCAAAATTTCGGAAAAGGAAATGAATGTAGCAAAAACAAATGAATGTCGGAAAATCAAATGAGTCACTCTGTAATTGACGATTCATAAATACATACTTGATACAAGTTTACATGAATAAAGAATATCTTGATTTTGATTTTGATTTTGAAATGAATGTCGGAAAAACAAATGAATTAAAACACTTTTTATTGATTTGAAGTAAAAAACACAGACGCAAGCGATTTTCAACCTTATTGACATTCAAAAATTTGTTGCTTTTTCGCAAACGCTTGTTGACTATCTTTATTGGTTCTCAAAATCCGTTATTTTGGTAAATGTCGATAAGGTCGAAAATTGCTTGCACCTGTTTTTTTTTTACTTACGGGTAAACGCCGTTCAAATCACTAGACAATGTTTTTCTACCTTTACTTGTTTCCCCGACATTCATTTGTTTTCGTGACATTCATTTCTTTTCCTTCATTTTGGGTATTAAAAAGGGAAAAACAAAATAAAACAAATATAATTTTCATCATTTTTATTACTTTACGAAATCTAATTTTGACAATTTTCTGGTACTATGTTTAAAATAGCGTTCTTATACTATATTGATTTTCGTATTCTTTTAAATTCAGTTCCCAAAAACATGCACAAAGATAATTATCATATTCATTTAGTAATATTGAGGTAGTTATTAGTTTCAGAACTTATACCAATTATAAAATGGTTCTAAAAATAACAGCAAAAATTTAAAGAAAATTTTGGCGGTATTACAAGAACATCTGTATGAAGTTACTGAAAAATAAAACAATATGTGTATATTGGACCTTAATACATTCCTTGACGTAACAATAAACACTTGTCTAGTACTTAATGTAACTGTTAATGGGGTCGGGTGTGGCCGCGTCTGCCTTTGGGTAACTGTAGAATACCGGCGGACAAGATACGAACGCACTCCCGCCCGGGGCGGGGCTCGCCGCGCCCCCTGGCGCTGCGATTATACATGCAAGGTACATAAATACATAATACATCAATTTACCATACTCCCTCAATGAATTCATCAAACATTTATAGCATTCGGAGGGGGTGGAACTATTCGGACAATACAAAGGTTGTATTCTCCCCTTAAAAGTTTAACAATTACAAAATTGATAGGAATCAAAACTACTAAAATACGATGTGTGCTCGACGGATTCATAAAATAAGATACGAGAAGATACTATGAAAATATTCCAAATAGAATTAATCATGCAAAAATTAAAATGAATTCAGTCGTTCACACGTCAAATACACAAAATAGTGATTACACACATGAGAAGGTAATATTATAACGTAAATAACAGTAGAACCAAACAAGAATGATAAAGTATATTAGCGTTAATGACATGTAAGTAATGGGCGCGGGGGCGCGGCGGCAGTTGTAGTTCAGTCTCGAGGCCGCGCGCCGCCCGCGCCTACCCTCTACTAACACTACTTCACAACGATACAATTAATCAACTAAAACTATTTCTGCATCCTAATACATTACAAATCATAATGTACCTCTCGCTTACATTTGGAAGGAATAAACAACATGCCTATATGTACACTGTCGTAGTGAAAGTAACTGCTTATTATACTCCATTTAGATAGCCGATGCAAGCGGAATCTGGCCGTCAGTGTCGGCGGCAGCCGTGGTCGACGACCGTCAGCTGCGGGTCTCGCCGGACCCTCGAGACACTTGACAAAAGCCATTATATTCTGTCCAGTGAATATTAAATACAATTATGTATCTTTGTGTGGAAATTTTACACCAACATGTATTTCTATAATTCAACACACATAAATTGAAACGTCAATAATGCATATAGTATGCCTTTAACTAGGGTGAATTACCACTACTCGTGCGCAACAACATGTCTATGGTGTCAATAGGCGACTATAGCTGTGAATGAGAAACATTAAAATAAAACTTGCTTTCTATTCTCAAACAGTACTTAAAATATGTATTTCTAAACCACTTCACTAAGGCGCACGGGTAATGTAATTTGCCTAATAAGGCTATTAATTACTTGTTCGAAATGTACAAATAACTGCTAACACCGTGATTACAATTGTACATCATGTAATTTGAGGTCAGTGACCAATAGACAATTATTACGAATACTTACCACATAACATTAAAATACAAATTTCCAAATATTTTTAAATGCACATCAAGATGTTTGATTCTAAACGAATATCTCAGCAATAAGATGTTAGTAAATTTAATGGAATGTCAATTATAAATGCCATCGTATATTTAGAATCGAATACCTCGGTGTGCGCAGTGAATAAGACTACTGTGGGGAGATCGAGGCGCATTGTAGCGGCCACCTTGCCGAATGTATCAGTCCATCTGCTGCAATGCGACCAATCATCTCATGACATAATACTCCAAATTCCCGTCTCCAAACTTCTTTACAACCAAATATTTTTACTATCAATATTAGTTGGTAAATGCATATTTGCTGCAGTTAATCAGTGATACAGCTATTGTCATAGTTGCTAGTAGTTATCTTTTATTCAAAGACCATAATTGTGTGCACGCGTTACGTGCACCGCATATCAGTCTTGTAACAACTGTAAATGTTGAAACGGTATTATTATACCAAATATTAGCATGAACATGTTTCAATATGTTTGGCTTTCAATCCGAAAGGAAAGCTTCTCTTCTTATTATGAAAACTATATACTATAGTTTTAATTCCGAATTCACAATAAAGTCCACTCAACAAGGGCATATTTAAATTTAGGCGAGAGGACAAGAAACGCCATGAGCTCAGCCCCTGGTGATAGTGCTTTATTGCAAACCCCGTCTGTCGCGTCCGTGTCCCGACAGATTGCGCCGTGCGCAGGGGGCGGCGCAGCGGCGCACCGCCCCCTGCGACTGCCGTGACGACTTTCCTACGGTTTGAGGCAGTGCGTTTATGTTAGTTCCTGTAGATATGTCTGCAGTAAAGTTTCTCGATTCCAACCGTTAGTGTTAGCTTAGACAATTGTTTCCGAATCCGATTATGTACTTAACGGAACTGAGAAACTATTTCCGTAGCGTGTAAGAAAACTGCACCCGAGTCTTATGAAAAAAACTACAAATCAGATGGTGACATCCCTTCGTAAACAAGACAACTTACTGCGCGACAATAAAATTAGTCATTACAACAAACAACAGCGAGGTAGGTATTATACATAGGAACCTTGTTGACGTCACCTTTGTACTAAGAATAAATCGGATTATTGGATAAAACAGTGATGCAGTTCTCTGTTTGATGTTATTTTAACCAATTACTTATATTTAAAACTGTTACCCAGCAATATAATGTAACCAATGAATAACATACTATATGTATATACTTTCATATGGAACCTCTATTAAATTAGTAATATTTGACCAATGGAGTTAATAAAATCTAGACATAGAATTCAATACTGCTGGTAAAACTATTAGTTGTGTTAAAAATAATTATTGTATCTTTGTGAATTACTATTACATATATCAATTTATATACTCATTAAAAGCCAAAAATATATGGCAACATATCAATTAAAATGTATTAATAGTTAAAACATGATAATAAATTTACATTCATTTCATTCATTAGACTCATTACAATTCAAAATGTCAAATATTATTCTAAATTAATAAATTTTCATACAATTTAGTTCTGCACTCTAGTTAACGCAACGCCACACACGTGCAATAAAATAAAATACTTATTGTATTTGAGATAACGCCAATCGAGAGATTGATTTCATATTACTCAATAATATGTGGAAGCAATATACAAAACTGTAAGTGACGAATGAAGCAAATTGCTGGAATGACGACTATACTGCGTGGCATTTTACTCGTTTTCCCGCAGTAAAATGATTCTATCTTAGTAGTAAAATAGATTATTAAAATGTTTTTTTAGTCAAATCAAAAGTTAACGATTATGATAGACGAAACTCGAACCAATAGAACTAGCTGCGTCGCGGACGGTCACCAGCCGGGGTCATTGCCCTTCGCGTTTGTCAAAAAAATGATAATTTACTATTTACTACCATTTGGTTTCCATCTTCCCATCAAACTTTAAAAAAAAAAGTAAAAAAAAAATCTTTCATAAACCGATAGTACTACTGAAGGTGAAGCGTTCTGCTGCGGGAAAACAACGACTAAAAAAACTCGCAGTAAAAGGAAACACGACGTGTTAAACGTCAGGAGAGATTTTGTTAAAATTTAGACATGATAATTATTGAAGTCACGATATCTAATAAAATTATAGATTTTTAAGTATGTATTTACAACCCTACACTTTCAGCACATACTTGGAGATGTACTTACTGAAATCATCACAATTTATGTCGATCTAAAGACATGAAATGAAAATTATTTTGATGCATTTGGGATCTAACAGATGCAAGTATGCTATCATGTATGTTAAGTGTAAGAAAGTATCGGGATCGTAAGTGAGAAGCTCGTCCAGGGCGGCAGAGCCCTGTCTATCGCCTTCACAACCTTCAAGGTCTTGTTTATAATCTAACCTAAAATTTGAGAATGGGAACAAGAATGTATAACATTCTTAAACATTTTTGCCAAAACTTCCATATATTATTATCACAATTATAAATATAAATATCTAAGCTTTTCATTAATTTTGATATTATTCACTTAATCTTAATCTCTCATAGTTAAATATCTCACTTGGCACATAACGCAAATCGTACATTTGAATAATAAAACATATCACGATAGAACCAAATAATACGCGACGCTTCCACGCACCATACGCTACGGTATCGTCTTAATTTTCAAAATCATTCAAGTTTCAATACAAGTAAACATCATAAAGCTAACAAAGACAAAATTACAAAGAAAACGATCAACAAATGTCACTTACAAATTAAAACTCATAAGTTTACTTCTTACTCTCCAACAATTACTAGTATATCAAAAATATTTATATCCGCCATGAGGCGGACGCATCGTTTCCGTATGTTAGAGCGCCGAGCGCCGCGGCGCTGGCGCGGTCTGTCCAGGCTCGTGGCACGTGCCGACTCGCTGCGGATCGGCGGTCACTCTTTGGATTAGTTACTTCACACCCAACGCACACGTCGAATCCATAACACCATTGTACAACATTCTCATCAGCATGCATGCAGAAATTACATGTATCGTTTTAAACAAAATATTCTTACAATATATACTCATAGAAAACACCCGTTCGTCTATTGAGCCTCCTGAATAAAACGATGTCGTGTGTAAAATTTTTATCCGTTCCTAGTTTTATCCCACACACACCCTTTAAATAATCAACAGTATAGTGTAGTGATCTCAACAGATTAATCTATTATTTATAACAAAACAAAATATGTACTTCTTCTCGTTAATATAAAATTGTTGTGATTATTATTATTATATAGCTATTGTTTCAACATGTGTATATGTATAGAGAACATAATCATTAACTATTGCATTCTAAGTCAACTCGTTACAATATGTAGTAGAATAACATGGTATGAAAACAATATAACAGTTAAATATATTCACGGTACTAATTCGTATAACTGATACTATCGTTAAAAAAATGTGTATATGAATAATATATAATTATAATATATATTATATTCAAATATTAATCAACATCATAATCCGGGGATAAAATATTGATTTATCAATAGTAATTAATTACAATTCACTACAATAATATAATTATGTAAACAACAACATTTGGACACACGCTGTCAACTCGACAACCTCTGCCTGCAGAATGATTGCCACTCGCGCCTTGTTTGACGTCAAGATGCTATCTTCACGTGAAACTAGGTGCGATACCTGCTTTGGAGTGTGAAGTTAGTTGTGGCAGTGCCGTCGTCATCATCGTCGGCGAGGCGTCGGCTCGTCCCGGAGACGCGGTGGAGGCTGGCATGGCTGACGAGTGAGGCGAGGGCGGGGTGAGGTGGTGTAGGGCGCGCGGGGCTGGTCGGGAGCGGAGGCGTTTACTGCGGGGCGGGCGGGGGCTGCGCCGCACGGCGTCGCCCCGGCGCGCTCGCCTGCGCCACCATCGCGCGGATACGGCGTTGCGCCGACTGGAAACATTATTTCGAGTTTGTTAATTCAATCAATCTCGGTCAATATTCTCGCGCAGGTCTTCTGTCCGTCATGACAACGCAAGCGATTCCCTTCAATGGGGCAGAACAAACGATAACAACCATAATTTTCTTGTCCCTATTATGCGCAATAGTGATAATGACGTAAGATCGAGAATCAATTCACATTGTTACTGAATGTGTGGTCCTGTCATCCTAAAGGTGAGTATAAACTACAACATTTACTTGTATCAGAACATCGAGCATACGCCATTTTGTTACAGCCTTTTTTTAAAAACCAACGAGCATATTGGTGTAACATTTCGTCGAGCCTTTGCACGAGCGCGGGCGATGCCCGGGTGCGGGGTGACGCGGAGGAAGAGGGACGAATATTTCAAAGAAGAATGAACGCAGGTACAACGAAATGTTACGGGTAAATGCACACTCGCTGTAAGCATTTACCAGTAACACAACGCCGAGCATTCGCAGGAACGTCATTACACCGAAATGCTCGAGGAAATGTTGTAGTCTATATTCACCTTTACATTCTTTCCCCTTCCATTCCACGTTAACATAAAGTTGGCCCTTAAAATAGGGCACTTTAATGCAATTCACCAGAAGTAATTTTTAAATTTACGAAGACATCTAGCATCAAATGTCAACGAGTACGGCGTATACGGCGACAAATTGAAGGATACGCGTCCTTCGCGACTAAAACACAAGTAAAAATAAACAACTACCATGTACCGGATGCAATTCTTACCCAAAGGTTAGACATACTTTTGTTAGTCATCGAAACCCAACCCAAGATAAGAAAAACGATTACATTATCCCCGTGATCACCACCAATTACTGTTATTCTAAATATGCCTCCAATGAACTCTATCCTCCAATGAACTATGCTAACTCCAAAAGTTATGAGTATAATCTCATTGAAGTTAGCGTAACGTTCATTGGAGGCATCGCTCTGTATTCAGGTGCGCGTTTATTTCAATGAAACTTGTAAGAATTCCAATTATATCGTATATTCAAGTTTTAAAATTAACAATATTACTTCTACAAACTAACAATGTCGGATGTTGACACCTTTTTAATTTAAATTTCCAACACTTTGGGTGTGCTAAGCGAAGCGTATAGGACAATTTTAAAATATGAGTAGACTTCGAATTTAATTTTACTGTATAATTTGAGTACCCCTTCGTCTAACTACTATGTACAGTGTGCAAAGATCTTGACGCTCGTTCGAAGGAGTGGGGGAATATTCGCACATGTGTACTTGCGCATGACCTCACCAAATGGCAGTTTATTTTAAGTCCGCAATTGCATGTATTACGTATTTATAAGTTCTTTATAAGAACAACATATCTACGACGGTTCGTTGACACTAGTTCCATGATACAGTTCCATGATGGAACTACTGTTAATTTTTTTTTATCACTAGTTCCATTATTTTCGAAATTTGAAATAATGGAACTAGTGTAAATTTTTGAGTTGACGCTAGTACCATTCAGTTCCATGATGGAACTGTTAATATTTTTTAACATTAGTTCCATTATATATAAATTAAATTCGAAATAATGGAACTAGTCTCAATTTTTGAGTTGACGCTAGTACCATTCAGTTCCATGATGGAACTAGGTACTTTTAATATTTTTTTATCATCAGTTCCATTATAAGTGGAACTCGAAATAATGAAACTAGTGACAATGTTGACTTGAAACTAGTACCATTCACAGTTCCATGATGGCCTGCCCCACCGTACCACCGCCCATACCCCTAGTGGTACGGTGGGTCTAAAACCGTACCACTGAACAAACAGGGTTGTGGGAAGTGGGGGGAACTGACAAGGAGCATAATTTTTTTAAATATTATTTGTCAGTTTTTTAATAGCATTAAAACAAGTGAATGTCGGAAAAACAAGTGAATGTCAGTAAAACAAATGAATGTCACGCGAAAACAAATGAATGTCGGGGAAACAAGTGAAGGTAGAAAAACATTGTCTAGTGATTTGAAGTATAAAAAACAGGTGCAAGCGATTTTCGACCTTATCGACATTTACAAATTTCATTAAATTCTGTTATTTTGATAAATGTTGACAAGGTCGAAAATCGCTTGCACCTGTTTTTTATACTTCAAATCACTAGACAATGTTTTTCTACCTTCACTTGTTTCCCCGACATTCATTTGTTTTCGTGACATTCATTTGTTTTCCTGACATTCACTTGTTTTTCCGACATTCACTTGTTTTTCCGACATTCACTTGTTTTAATGCTATTAAAAAAAACTGACAAATAATATTAAAAAAATTATGCTCCTTGTCAGTTCCCCGCACTTCCCACAACCCTGTTTGTTCAGTGGTACGGTTTTAAACCCACCGTACCACTAGGGGTATGGGCGGTGGTACGGTGGGGCAGTCCATCATGGAACTTTGAATGGTACTAGTGTCAAGTCAACATTGTCACTAGTTCCATTATTTTGAGTTCCATTTATATTGGGAACTGATGATAAAAAATCATTAACAGTAGTTCCATCATGGAACTGAATGGTACTAGCGTCAACTCAAAAATTGACACTAGTTCCATTATTTCAAATTTAATTTATAATGGAACTAATGTTAAAAAAATATTAACCGTAGTTCCATCATGGAACTGTATCATGGAACTAGTGTCAACGAACCTCTACGACCGAGTATACGATTTGAACTTGGCGGGGGCACTGCCATGCCCCCAGATTAGAAGAAAGGAATAAAGTATTTGTTTTTAGAACACACCAGTATCAACAAACATCTTACAAAAATCCAGACATTCTTTACCACTTTTACCACCCAATCGTTACAAGATTACTTAATTTATACGCACATGTAGTTACAATAGTCCAACCGTTTTATAACGCTTAAGCATAAATTAAACACAGTTAAAATAAATCTTTTTATTAATTATTAATACATGAGACAATATAAATATACAATTCGCTTCGATTCCATTAGTAAAAAGAATTACTCACCTATGTAGGCATCAAAGGCATTACAGCCCTAGTCGAACAATCAGTTCAACTGAATCCTCTCAAAGGTAGTTTCTTCGGTATGCCCTCATCCCGCTTCAGATGATCGCTACAAAACGTAAACATCTCATTATGCAACGGTGAGTAGTATACTAAAAAGTAAATAACAAGTTCGCATTGCGCCAGCAATAAAAAAAAGTCAATACTTATCTTAGTAATAATACCTCAAAGCTCTTGCAGTCACATATTATGTTATCTTCTTATAATACGTAATATTGTCTTTGTATATTATTTGGACTTGTAACTACATGTGATTTCATTCAAAATCGTTCACGCCACTTACATACAACCAAACTAATCTAAACACGGGATTTCGCCATTGCAAATACAAAAAGCCAAAAACATGTTCAAAATGATCGAATTTCTTGTTTCGATCAGTTATACACACTACACACTGATCAGGATGGATGTAAATTTTCGATCCGGACCTAAAAGTACAATTTTCGCAGAAGCCTTTCAATTAGCCTGGCCGGCCAATAAAAAGCATCACGCAATCCGTCACCCAGCCAGGCAAGAGTAGAGAATAAGTAGTCATACCTGGACGCTGTAGAAGGGTCCGACGATGTGCACGGTAGTGTCGTGGTCCTGCGGCTGGGCGCCCTGCTGCTGCGGCTGCTCGGGGAGCTTGATCAGAGACCCTGTCATGCGCTGCAGCTCCCGAACGTTCTGGCCGCCCTTGCCAATGATCCGTCCTACTTGGGAAGATGCCACGACGATTTCCACCGTTAGTCGGACATCATCAGAACCGGACATGAAGCCCTCCTCTCGCATTTTCTCGAAGATCAAGAACTGCGCTTTCCATTGAGCCTCAGGGCTGCCAACAATTGTGACCTTGCGCTCCTGCTGAGCATTTTGGTTTTCTCCTTGTTTGTCCTGTTCCAAAGGCGCAATCTTCACAGACGCTCTGCTGAATCGAATGATGTTGCGAATGTGCGAACCCTTGGTCCCAATGATTGCTCCGACAGCATTGTTCGGGATGTACAAGTATGTTGTTTCCTATAACAATATATATTGGAAATTTAGAGATGTGTAATTAAAAGGTGAAAATTTATACCCAAAACCATCATGATGGATTTAAGTGCTATAAAAAAGTAAGATTAAAACAATTGATCCGGTCGGAAAATTGTTCAAAAACAATTTTGTTTAACATACCCGACTACTGGAGTACAAAGCAAGCAAAACATCTTTTCGGCAATAGGTTGGTTTTTATACGTTAGTCGTCGACTGTTTTAAATTTGAAAACACTCTAAGCAAAAACTAATGGAAGCCCACCACACATTAGCATGTTTCTCAATGTTACGTTTGGCTTTCTGATGAAGATATCTTATTGAAGCCCACCACACACAAGCAGCAATTTTATGTCATTGTTACGTTTGGCTCTCTGCTTAAGAAATCTTATACCTGTTCTGTCAACCCTCCAGCGCCTGGGGCGGCAGCACCTTCCATCGGATTGTCCAGCTGGAATTTGACCAATTAAGACTGCTGAAAAGGGAGTCGGGCAAAACGCAATGTGCCCAACGGACGTTGTAACCTCGTTACACGTTTAATAATGATTACTTAACAGTACTTAATAAGAAATGCTTCGAAATCGATAAGAAAAACATCCGCCCATTAGAAAACATAAAAAATATGACGTGAGTATTCTTTTCTAATGGACAAATTTCGTATCTCTTTTAGTCATCACACAATGTTCTTCTATTTCTAATACGAAATCTATTCAACAGAAAATCACTGAAATAACCATTTTTAAAATCAATAAAATGTTTGCCTTAATAATTCTAAAATAGCCGGATCTCCGCAATGGAATCTTACAAAGAAATTAATCGTCGCAAGTCTGACTGAATATACTTACTGCTGAATGGAGTTCAACATTTCAATATTTTCTGTTTGAGGCCTTTCTGGCAGTGAATAATTTTCATAAATAAATAATTTTAAAAATAATGTATGCGAAATAAAAATTTGGATATAGGAATAAGGTCACTGTAAGCCTATCCCATTCTTACGGCGGTCATCTCCATTCAGATAGCTGAGAAATTATAATTTAATTGATACCTGAACAACTAAGAATAGACAATTTTAATTTCAGCAGTCCAAATTGGTCAAGCTCCAGCTGGTTAGCGGATAGGCCACCACTCTGCCAGACAGGCCCCGGTCAGCCCGAATAAATGCTTTGCACGTCTAAATAATATTCTTATCCCTTACCAACTCTACATCCATACACCAACTATTTAAAATTGGTGAATTCTCTGGTTGGTAAGAAGACCAGTGACAATTTATTTTTTAATAACCTTTTCTGACTTTTAGGTATAAAGTCTGAAATTACACAATGTAATGTAATGTTTGATAATGCCTTGGCTTTTACAAGTCTCCTAATCTTCGAGGCGAAATTTTACGTCTATTATTAATGACAATTATTGTTTATTTTTGGTCTTAAAAGTCCGTTTAAAGAGCACCGTTAATATACGTGAGTAGAAGTAAATAACTTGTCACACCTCTATTGTTTTACGTCATCATCGACATGAGTTAACATCATCGACATTGGCACAAGTTAATAAAATTAATGTTCCGAGAATCTCCGTGTGACATACATTTAGCGTCAAATCAAGATCACTCTGTAGTCATAGGGGTAGTTTTTTTTGGTTCTTTCTATTAACTATTTATATAATCACCTGGCTATCTCCGGCACCTTGTTGAGCGCCCCCTTGACCGGCAAGTGGCGCGTAGATCGGCGGCTGGAATGGCGGCGGGGCGCCGCAGAAGCTGCGTCCTGTAGACATCATGGCCATTGGGTGCAGGCCCGGGAACATTATGCTCTGTGGCGCCAGAACCTGTATCAAAATTTTTAGATAAAAATAATGAAGAGGAAAACTCTATAACGGGCCCATTACTTTTTGCATTTACTTATAGCTGCATCTCTATCGCCTTTTTTATGCGTACGTAAAAAATCTCTTGTTTAAAATATCTTTATGTTACAAATATTATTCGCAGGAACAACGAATTCGCATAATTTAATACAAAGTAATTCCTGTAATTATTCTTAAAATTGACAAAAAAAAAGTTGTTGACGGTTGTTTTTACCTGGAGATCACTCTCGTAGCTCTGACGAAGCTTTGCCGATATCTGCGACTCGGCTTTAGCCATGTTTTCAATGGTGCCTTTGACGGTAATGATTCGCTCCAAGTTGAAGCTATTGATATCATTGATCGAAGACACAGTTATCTTGGTATCAGTTTCCTGCATGATTCTTTTGATAGTATTCCCTCCCTTTCCAATAATGCGTCCAATCAGGTTGTTGTGCGCTAAGATTTGAAGAGATATATCCCTGAAATTAATCATATTTAAATGATAAGTTAAAATTTAAACTTTTATACAGCCCAAGATATGTTGGTGGTAAAAAAAATACACCAACCTACCAGACCCAAGGAGGGAATCGAACACTCAAACTCAGGGTTTTAGACCCGAGCAGTGTTACCAATGTTTCACGAAATCAGTCATACTATGTCTCTAAGACATAGCTTGTAAACCTCAAGAATGCTATATTGCAGGTTGGATCTCTGGTCTGGATTGTTAAGTTTAGAACAATTAAATACATCTACATTATTTAGCTTTAATCGCTAATTGAATACCGGAAATAAAAAAGGGTGTAAGTGCCAAAAACAAAATGTGGAGTTTTTCTTATTTTAAGTTATTGGCGATGGCACATAGAATACATTTCTGGGATAAAATAAGTGTCGAATTTTTTTGGCACTTACACCCTTTTTTATTTCCGGTATTCAATTGTCTTTGTATGATATGCGACTAATATATAATACATACCCTTTGTTAGTGTTATTGGCCTCCTGTTGCATGACCTCAA
The DNA here is from genome assembly GCA_949319885.1 of Mecyna flavalis. Taxonomy (NCBI): domain Eukaryota; kingdom Metazoa; phylum Arthropoda; class Insecta; order Lepidoptera; family Crambidae; genus Mecyna; species Mecyna flavalis. The sequence continues at coordinate 17,609,537 of OX439425.1, read as the reverse complement.
GTATTCTCTTGCATGCATTGGTGCAGTTCTCTGGATTGCCATAGATAGTGATGGCTTTCTCGAGAGATCCCACATTGTCTTTGCGGTGGACATCGACGCGGGCGCGGCTCTGTTGTGTGATGAGGCGGATGGTGCTGCCCTGGCGGCCGATGATGGCGCCCACCATGTCGCTCTGGACGAGCAGCCGCAGGGGGAAGTCGGTGGGGCGCGAGCCGCCGCCGGCCGCGCCGCCGCCGCCGCGGCCGCCGCCCGGCCGCCCACGCCGTCCGCCCCGCGCGTTCTGCTCCGCCGCCTCCACTTTCATACGACTACCTTCCAGCTCACAGCCGTTTAAGCCGTTTATAGCCCTGGAACAACCATATTACATTACATTATCTGTCACTATTCACAAATATTTTGACGTTATCAAAACTTATGTCATTATTGGTACGAGTTGCGAAAGACGAAGATTGTAAAGCTGTATTGTTATTTTCATGCATTGCAAAATTATGATTTGTAATAATAATGATATGTGAACCACGCTGGGATTAGTAGGAATGTATTCATTAGATATTGACCAGAATTCAAAAGTAAGAAAGAAAGTGATCGGTTTAATCGGAATAACCGTGCTATTATTGCACTAGGACGACCTGAAAGTAAAGCAAGCGTAATACCCGAGGTGAAATACAGAAACGGAATACAATGAACATGCAAGATTAGGACAGAGGAAGGTGAAGGTAGAGAGAAGCAAGGGCGCCCCCGGCGCGAGGAGGCAATCAGTCAATATACTCACTGCTGCGCCTGCTCCGGCGTCTCGAACGTGATAAAGACTGCTTGGGTGTTGGGATCGCGCGAGCTCGCTTTGTCGCATTGCTGCACGTTGCCGTACTGCGACAGCAGCGGCTCGATGTTGTCGAAGCGGACATGCGAGGGGAGCCCACTGATGAGTACCTTTGATGATCGGCTGCGAGAAGCGATATAACAACTTCAACTACATGTTTATCAGACAAATCAAAACAATCTGATGAATACCTTTCAATCTACAACGAATAATTCCTACTTGGGTGGAAGTATGCATACGTGACGTTTTTGATTCTAAGAACAAATAAGTAGGTACGGTCCAAACATAATTTAACCAATGGCGATTTTCGACAATAAAGATAACGATTATAACAAAAACACAGGATAAAACCAAAATACTTAGTAGGTAAACCTTGTGTATCCTCGTATTAGGCAATTAAAAAAGATCTTGACACTAATATTAATAGAATTAAGACAAAGAACACAACTTTAACAGCACATCTAACCAATCAGGAAATGTCAAAGTGCTCGAAATTAAAGTTCATGATTTTGGTAGAAGATGTTGTCTGGATCTTTAGAAGAGATCACTGTTTTTTTTTCCTAGGATGAGGCGTTCATTAATATTGATAAAATATTTAGCTTACTGCTAAATTATGCCTTCCATCTCTTTCTAAGTCGCCTAATAAAGTACATTAATCGTTTTATTTACTAGTTTAATTAAAATCATAAACCAATTCTTTATGTTTGTTTTCCGTAATCTCCGTAAGGTTGCAGATCCTCATCTTGTCAGATCCGTATACATTGCCCTCTGTCAATCTGTTTTAATTTATTGTATTACCTCTTGGGGGGGTGCATGTAAGACGGCGCTGATAAGACTGGAGAGGGCTCAAAGAGCCATCTTAAAGGTATGTACCTTTAAACCATTACTTTTCCCCACTTTTCAACTCTTTCAGTATTGTCAAGTCCTTACCGTCCGTCAGCTAGCAATTTTACACATAGTTTTAAAACAACACAGCCTCGCTCCCTACGACCCTGCCGGGAAAAGTAACTCCCGACGTAAAAATGTAGTTCCTCAATCTCTCTTTAGAACCAAATTTTCTTCACGCTTTTTCTGTTTCCTAGGCCCCTACTTGTATAACTCACTTCATAGAAAATTGGACATCTATCACCTTACTAAATCATCTTGCAAACCAGTAGTGACTGAATATCTCCAAAAACTAACTTACGAGCTAACTGAACACATACTACGTCCAGAGTGATAGGTTACTTATTATTATTATTATAGCCCCACATTCTCCCCGTACTCACAGATACATACACACTCAGAATACACCCACACATACACTAACACACTCACTCACAACCACACATACACACACAAACACATACACACACACAAACACACACACACACACACACACACACACACACACACACACATACACACCAAACACACACACACTCAAATTCACACTCATAAATACACACGCCCTCACGCCATGGCTGTATGATTCAGTTAATTGTTATTAAGTGATATGTTTTAATCTATCTTTTTGTTATTTTCCTCGATATTTGTAGTAACATCATTGTACACATAAACTATGTAATGTGCCTAACGACTTCATCAAGAGAGGAGAGACCTGGAGCTTTGTAATACAGGCTTCTTGCCTAGTACAGACTCCAGTCTCTCACAATCCGTGTTTTCCTCTGTGCACAACTATTTATAATGGTAAATACTGTAAACTTTTGCATTGATTGTGGAGAAAAATAAAGATTTTTATTATTATTATTATTATTATTATATTATGTTGCGCTTTAAACAGACAAGCATTCTGAATATTATTATAAATTACATCTACATAAAAAGTCCATCAAATCTAAGAAGTACCGTTTGACAGTTTATTTATGCAAAGAAAAATATACCTTACGCAGTACGCTAAATGAATAAAACTCAAGAAAACAACATCAGTTTTTTTAATACAATTAATTATTTATTTAGAAATTTAGACTCCCTGATGTATATAAGTAACACTTTGCTTTGCATAAATGAACTGTCAAACGGTACCTCTTAGATTTGATGGACTGTAATGGATTTATTTTTATGTATTAAGTTAAATGGTGATCAGAACTTCTAGTTTTATTATGATTTATTTAGACATGAGGATCCATGAATGAATAAAAATTTGTGGGAATGTTCGAGCAACAATATGCGATAAGGCTATTTTTATCGGAATGAACTTTGCGCGCTGATTATAAAAATTGTTACGAAGATATGATCACGTTTCCCATATTATTATGTACCATACGAGATGTAAATATTGTTTTTCAAAAATTATTTAATGTGACAAAACGCGGGACGGTAACGGTTCGTCCACACCCGCGGCCAGCATATTGGTCGCTACAAAATGGCGGAGCAGCGGAGATGACATCATCACCCGCGCCCTCGTCACTACAGCCGCGCTGCGCTAGACGCTATGTTCACGCTCGAGCCCGCCCTCCTCACCCTCTCGTTCCCCTTCACCGCCGCGCCCGCGCCCATTCACAAACCCAATGCCGTTGCACTCGCTCACTGCCCTGCATGACCCCTCGTGAGCGCTGTTGTGCGCTTACCTAAGTACTTATCTCACTTCTTACACTACATTCATACTTACTATCTCGCTCTCCGTGTGAGGAATAAACAGTACTCGTACTTGCGTAAACCTAATGGTGCGTCTATGCTTACGAAGCGAGCACGAGCGGCGCACGAGCGGAGCACGAGTCGAACCGTTCTGCTCGCGTGACAAGTGTGGACGCACAACGAGCCTGCCACGAGCCTACGACGATCTCTCCTCGAACATAGTTTCAGCCTAAATATCGAAAAACCGGCACGCGGTGCGAGACAAAAAATTGTGTAGTTCTATCTCTTTCTTTTACGTGGTCTATCCGTATCGCCCTCTTTTTCTTGTGTGAATGCGATAGATACTATCAATTTGTATGCAATTTGTCTATAGTTTTCTCTGTCTACGGGCGGAGCACAGTCGAGCACGAAACGAATGCTCGAAGCGCGCTCGTTCGAGGCTCCAAGTCCGTCCACAGTACACGAATTTTGGATCGGCTCGTGCTCCGCTCGTGCGCCGCTCGTGTTCGCTTCGTAAGCATAGACGCACCATAACGCAAACACAATATTGTGATTTCGAATGATTGTAGGTATCAAACACAAATAACTACATACTTAGGCTATAATATAAAAAAATAACTATTAATTCCATTTCATTTACATACGAGTTTTTGAAAATTATTCTGTTGGCCTTGACAATGCACCAATGCCGCAAAGGAGATTAGATCGAAACGGGTCATAGGTATAATATACAAGTAATAATACTTGTATTGTAATGTTTATAATATCTGGCAAAACTCGGCCTAATTCATATTTATAAAAGCCTTGACCAGTTTAAATGTTTTTTTAGTAAACTATATCCAAATTATTAATAATATTTTATTATCATTCCATTTATCTTTTACAAAAGTACCTATATTTTTTAAAGATGTGTCTGAGGTGGCATCATGAAGGAGGAGGCGGCATTCACGAGCAACTTTGACTTATACTACATTCAAACTTACGATCTTGCTCTCCGTGTAAGGAATAAACAGTACTCGTACAATGCGTAAACCTAACGCAAACACATTGTAATAATTTAATGATGATAACGATCTTAAAATAATAATTGACGCAGTTTATGGTATCAGTTAATATGACTTCGTAGCTCTTGTGTTCAGGAAGGAGGGCGGACACAATTGCGACCAGAATTTTGGAAAAATCTTCTATTTTTCGAAATTGTTTTGTCCGAATCGTCAGCGAGTTGAAACGGCTAGCTAATGCTTTTTATCAAAGCAGACCACCACCAGACATTGCCACCGAGCGGCAACATCTGACTGAACAGTTATAAATGTTACAATTAAATAGATACTTTTTAATCTCGCATAAATATTCCTTCGAAAGACCTGATGACGGGATCAAGCTATAACTTTTGTTTTCTGCCATTCGAAAGATTACAATTTGACCAAAAATAATGCGTTGAAATTTCACGATGACAACATCTCGTATAAGATGCGCTTTTATTATTAATCGTAAGGATCAAAACAAAAACCACAATTACCGATTTACTAAGATAACTTATATTTATGTATCGATATATTGTCATGATGACCATAAAATGTGTCAATGGAAAATTTGCTGGATCTTTCCGAATCTCAACTATACATATAAGATGCGCTTTTATTATTAATCTTATCAAAACAAAAACCACAATTGCCGATTTACTAAGATAACATATATATTTATGTATCAATATATTGTCATGGCCATAAAAATATGTGTCAATGGAGCTGGGTCTTTTCGAATCTCAACAAATTAAAAATTGTTAATTTAAATAAATAAAAATAAAAAATGTGGGCGGTCTGAGACACTAATAAAAACTATACTTTTAAGAATAAAGACCTAAATAAAATTATAATTTACATCAATAAATTGACCTTGAAATAAGCATCGTGTGCCTAAACCAAAAAACGTTCCAATAAAGGGGCAGTAGTTACAATATCGAATAGGGGAGCTCCGTGTAAATATAAATGTACACAAAAAAACTGGCAGTGTACATATAAAACGTGTTCATGTATTCCATAAGCTGTACTTAGGTTAAAGTGTTGATAATGCAAGGTTGTTAAACCGGTTGTAAGGACAGTGTCATTCCACTCTGAATCAATATTAACGCGTATTGATTTGTTATAAATAGGGTATTGCAGGCAACTTAAGAGAAGGCAGCACAATAGTCGTAGCAGATTGAACAATGGATTCATATTACAGATATTATTTAACTCTGCAGATTTAATTCTGTTCAAAATATGTATTGTGTATATCGCTCATGCGTTGCTTATGGTCCATCTGCTCAGTAGCACCTGATAGAACCGCGGAAAAATAATTAAATTGTGGTCCTATTAATGATGGTTCTATGGATGATTAAGATTGCGTTTTAGTACCATCAGAAGTAGTAGTAGTAGTAAAAACTAAAAGCAGAAGGACCAAGGGCAAGACATGATATCGCTTCGGAACGGGGAACGATAATGTTTAGACTGCTTTATATTCTCCAGCTCAATGGCCAAATCACAAATGGTCGTTGTCATACAAATATACACACACAGATAAAAATAAAAATATTACAGATGCGCTAAATACTCATCGTATTAGTCAAGTCAAAGTAATCCCACCCAAAAACATTCTGTAAAAAACTAGCCAAGTCTCGATGGAGCTGCTTGTTTATCTCTAAAAAGTAATGAAATCTAGACAAAGTCGTGCCAAGTCTAAGGTTCCTTACTGCGATTTATTTATTATTATAGTTAATGTTTTGTGTGACTTGCAGATGAGTAAATGGGGGCATAACGGCCGGACCCATATGAAAAAAACCTCTTTCAGTATTGTTCATAAACAAATATTTTATCCAAACATTAAAATTTCATCTAGGAAAAGGGGCCTTGAAATTTTGCGACTTTCTTTAATCACTACAAATGAAAATCTGCAAAAGTTAGGGCCAGTTTTAGATATTTTTCTGATTTCTGAAGTCATCATTGGTAAAATGGTAACTCAAGATACATTATGAGGACCTTGCAGAACTCAATGTTAACGATTATAGTTAAAAAAATGAAGTCGACCATAATTTTTACAGTAAGTACTTAACAGAATTTTAGCCGAATACGATTCTAATTCTTATAGTAGGTAGTTATCGCGGGTATTTACCCTCATGGCCAAAATAAATAAATAAATAAAATTGGGTTTCCTAATTGTTTTTAGCATATGGATGTACCTTAAATGTACTTTAATACCACTGGAAATGAAATTGAAAAACAAGTTCTGTTGTCTTTGATTTACCTCACGACGCTTACGGGCTACTTCCCATTTGGTAAACCTCAAACTGTACCTACTAAAAAGTTGCGTTTGGTAAACATTTTATTTACTTCATACATTTATCCCATTTGGTAAACTTTCGAAATAGGACTAAATGTATGAAGTAAATAAAATGTTTACCAAACGCAACTTTTTAGTAGGTACAGTTTGAGGTTTACCAAATGGGAAGTAGCCCGTAAGCGTCGTGAGTTAGGGTTCTTTCAAATTAGACATTTTGTGTCGGACGGCTGCCGTGCGGCTGCGGTGCGTAACCGCACGTTACCAAACGCCTAAATTGAAAGCATATTGAACTGCCGTGCGTTTGTTTGCTAGTGATGTTTTATTTAATGAAAAATGTAAATATAATTTGTTAATACTCTTTATTTATAAATGATCTAAAACATAAAATATTATGTCACACAAAGATACAGATTTTTTTTTTAAATTATGCCAGTTGACATTGAATAAATATAATATTTTAGAAGACGGATTAATGTTGTGCAAGATCCACCATTACGAATTATTGTGAATCTCCTATGCTACTTGCATCTTTTATTCTCAATAAATGAAAAATAAAAAAAAAATATAAAGTCACGAAAACCCTAAAAATACGGTTCATTCCCGTTCGTCCCACCAAGCTTCGTCCCAGTGGGACGAACGGGAATTGAATATATATTTAATAAGTTTCGGAAAACAAATGAATGTCGGGAATACAAATGAATGTGGGAATACAAGTGAATGTCGGAAAAACAAATGAATTTAGGGAAAAAATTGTTTATTGATCTGAAGTTAAAAAAAACCGGTGCAAGCGATTTTCGACCTTATCGACATTTACCAAAATAACGGATTTTAATGAACCAGCAAAGAAAGTCAACAAGCGTTTGCGAAAAAGCAACAAAATTTTAAATGTCAATAAGGTTAAAAATCGCTTGCACCTGTTGTTTTTTATTTTAAATCAATAGACAAACAAAAAAACAGGTGCAAGCGATTTTCGACCTTATCGACATTTACCATACATAATACTAGAGCTTAGAAGCATTAGGGTAGGGCCAACGTCTGCCAACGACTGCCAACTTTACAGGAGAGCGTAAAATAAAAATAAAAATTATATCGGCAAATATTTTAATAGGTACAAACAATAAGTTAATGATTTCTTTGCATTTATTTAGCTAAACAAGTAACTTTCCTTTATAATTAAAATTTAAAAACAATGTTTCTAAACAGTAAAAAATTAACTTTTTAAAAAAAAAATGATGATATCCGTCTTTATGCCACTAAAATTATTCAATGTATTTGTTCAACTGATAAGTATGTGCTCATACGGCTTTATGCCTTCAATTTTATGTAATTTAATGTGAGGTGTTTGTCCAAATATAACGTTATGCCTAAAAAATAAATCAATATCTTTTAAAATTAAACAAGGCGAAATTGCAAATGCGACTTTATTGTGTTCATTTATTATCTGTGGTTCTTTTGGCAAAAAGTCGGATATCTCTTATCTAACTAGACTTTTTACCCACACTTAGCGTATCTACGCGTCGAGATATAGGTTATAACGATCAGAAGAAAGGTTTGCTTATACATACTATAAGTATTTGATATCTAAATGTACTTAAGGTAAAGGCACCTATGATGGACGAAGACCAGATATGGTAAATTTTTTTAATTAACAATTAGAATTAAGCAAACTGGAAGTTTTACCTATTTAGTGTCGGGAATCTTAATTTTTTATAAAAATCGCGACGCCATAAGGTACACATAACGTTTTATTTTGTGTAAGGTGTATCGTTGGGGCCGGTATTTCAATATATACTTATCTTGAAATAATCCGGGATTGATAATAAGTATGACTCAAGTGTATTTCATTATAGGATTAAAGTTAAGTGGCACCTAAAGTAATACACTTTTACCTGTCAAAAGTAATACTAATCTTAAATGTAATACTTAACTTAAGCAATAACATAAGGTTACATTGAAATACCGGCCCTAAGATCAGTTAACAAAACACCAACAGACCGAAAAGGTAAAACAAAAACACCGTAATGTAAACAAACAATGCATGCAAGGAGCAAAGGGACAGATGGCCAGACATAGGATTGCGCAACGACCAATCACAATGTATCTCATTACTAGTGTTGTGCCGTTCTCGAGAACGTTCTCCCACCTGAGAATATTGCCGGGAACGCTCCCGGCAACGTTCTCCGAAGTGAGAATGGTTGAGAATCATTTTTATAAAATGGAAACGACCAACCTTTCTTAATTTAAATAGTATCAAATAAGGTCGACAGATCATTGTGTATAATACAATACAGTCTATTTGCAGTAAAATACTATATTCCCAGTATTCTCGAGAATATTCTCGGGAACTTTCTCGGCAATATTCTCAGCATTACTGCACCTATAATATTTTTTGTGAAATATTATTTTATTGATAATGGACTATGACATCATTTTCTTTTTATACGTAATTAGATAATAAACAGTTAAATTATTCGTTTACTGACATGAAATATAATAAATTTTGTATAGTAGAATGGTCATAATGAAACAAATTTTCGCAATCAACTCTGTTTAAGTAATTTGACAAGATAACATCAACTTCAGGACTTCAACATTGACTAAGAACGACTGACTGAACGCTCTGAAATCAGATTTTAAAAAATTAAAAATAATTCAGTCTTATTAACTACTGGTTAATAACTAAAAATAAATCAACAACTATCCAAAGATAAAATTAACCGACTGATTGGAAAATATCAACTTAGAACTAAGGGCTCTTTCAAATTAGACGTACCGGGAACGCTCGACAGCAATACGTCAACCGTACTGTTACCGCACCGCGTGCTATGTATTGTTACGACGATACCCGGCAACGGAGCATGCACGCGAAAACGGACCTAATTCCTCTTCGCATAAGGTTCATTCTCGCGCGCACTCGTCTGCTTGTTTACATCCGCGCGCGCTTGTTTAGATCCGAAGAATTATCCTGTTCGATCGCGTGCGATCGTCGCGCGGTTTCGCGAATGATCCAAGAAATTAATAGAGCGGCCGCGCCGGGTATAAATAGAGAGTAAGCGACGCTGCGTCAAGTATTAATTCTTCGGAAAGCGATCAGTGCGAACTATCCTGCGACGTTTGAAGTGAACAGCGTTTACGAGTGTATGTTTAGAATTGTCTACGTGGATTGTAAAGTGTTAAGTTGTGTTAAAGTTGTGTATTTCAGTTTAGTGGTTTAAAATAAATAATTGTCTTTTCGTAACCGGCATTTAATTGAATTAACGTACCCCGTACCCGCAACAGTATGAAAAATAACGACCGTCCGTACGCGGTATACGGCAAACAAGTGGCTACCGTACCGCAGCCGTCCGACACAAAACGTCCAATTTGAAAGAGCCCTTAACATCTAAAAATCAACAACAATATTAAAATTAACAATATTTAACGACCATGAATTTGTGTTTGGGTCTTATTTGAGGAATTAGCCATTAGGAGTTTTATTCATAAGCTTCCAATTATGAACCACGTAACATAGTTTTCCAGCTCTATCAGTCTTTAGTTTGTTTCTTTTCCGGCTATGTATATTAGAAAATGTCGAAAACTCCTTTCCACAGTTGCCGAAGTTGATGGTATGGATAAAATTTTCAGAGCAGGTCTCCCCAAATCTGAGATCGGAAAAAATAAATTCCACCAAGACCAAGGTTGAATCGTGTAACACGCTGATTCATAAAGAAAAGTTTTATCATAAATGCCAGTTCGTCCTATAAAATTTGCTAAATCTTCAAGGATTCTTGGTCCTTTTGTCTCGTATCCACACTGTGCAATATTCATTATTGCCTGGCATCTTTCGGGATTCGCATTAGCAGGTAAAGTTGTACCTTGGTTACCAGGGTCCAAAATAGTGGCCGCAAAATGAACTGATTTAATGCATTGTCTTTTCTTTGCCAATAATAAAACATATAAACACTGTACATATTTATATCAGCTATAAATATACAAAAACATCAAATTATAAATTAAAATTTTGTTGAGAACGTTGAGAATATTCCCGGGAGCGTTCTTGTTTCTCGAGAATATTCTCACTGGCAATATTGCCGGGAACGAGAAAGTTCTCAGCGGCACATCACTACTCATTACACTTAAAGTGACTTAAACTGATTCAGTGTCAGTCATTGGACTAATTTTTGGCGCCATATTTTGAATGGTTCACATCCATAACGATTTATTTTCACATTGGCCCATCAATGCATTTACAAAGTTACTTAAACAAAAGGCATAAAGCCGTATATCTGCAACCGTTTAAGGAATCTTAGATGCATAATGTCGTAAGTTTAGTTATGATGAATATTTTAAATCACTGTTTGGACCATAAAGACGTGAGTAAAATTTTCTTTCTTTGAGTGAAATTTTCTGTCTATAATATAAAGAGTACTTCGGACTTCCCCTTCACTTCAGGTGGCATAACAAAATTCCGCCCTGTATTATGTACGGTCAACAGCACATCACGGTTAACACTTGCAGTTCGATAATAGCGCTTATGCCCCCGACATAAGAGTGGTACAAAGTCCAAAGTGTTACGTCTGATGTGCTTTTGACTGTACTTATATATTTTAATACTACGTACAAGAAAAAATTAAAAAACAATATATATATGTTACAGTTAAAACCCATTTTTCGTTAGAACGCGTTTTTCCTAGTTAGAACTAGTTTTTACTTAATACCTTTGTTAATAGGTACTAGAATTGACTAAAGTCTGAATCGAATATCAGTTAAAACTAGTTTCTCTAAGACAAAACGCGTTTTCCCGAAGCGAGTCAGTAAAAACTGTTTTATACGCACACTCTTGGATAAACTGGTAGGAGGCAATCGATTCGGATGGATATAGGTTAGGTTGACGTGAGGAGGCCCCGTTGTGCCATCATTGTGGCGCGGCGGAGGACACGGCGCAGCATACCCTAGCGGTGTGCTCTAGCTGGGACGAGCAGCGTCGTGCCCTGTGTGCGGTCGTAGGCCAGGACCTCTCTCTCCCGGAGGTAGTTACCTCTATGCTGAGAAATGAGGAGGCTTGGGAGGCGGTCGCCTCTTTCTGTGAGGACGTGATGTCACAGAAAGAGGCGGCGGAGCGGGAGCGAGAAAACAACCCTCTCGCTCCCTTGCTCCGAAGAAGTCGGAGGGGGAGGAGAAGACGGGCCTATATCCAATCATCTCTCCTCCCTGGCAATGGTCAGCAGGACGGAGGTGTGGGGACACCTCCACCTGCATTGCACAGGCCAATGCTCCCGACGGGTGGCAACGACCAGGCGCTCCCGGCCGTTGCCGTCCAGCCTCCTCCTTTCGCCGGGGGGAGGCAAGCGGGGCCCGCCTTGTAGAGGCGGGCAAGTCGCCCTGCGGCGTTCTTGGTAGTCATATCAATCCCAGGGACGCTGCCGACGGCGATGTAGGAGCGCGGGGGGGTTTAGTGGGTAGTCTTCGTGCACCAGTCTTTCTTAAGACTGGGGCATGGAGCTGCACTGAGTCCCACACACGGCTCGCCTACCCCAGGCGGGTTATGGTGCGTAAAAGCATACCCCTCCACAAAAAAAAAAAAAAAGGTTAGCTAACTCGCTCGCTTCGCTCCCGCCTTAGCCTTCGTGGTTATTTTTTTTTAAACCCTGAAAACCTTTTTTATTTTCACTATAATGATATGTTTATTATTATAGTGAAAACAAAAAACGTTTTCGGGGTTAAAAAAAAATAACCACGAAGGCCAAGGCGGGAGCTCGCTTCGCTTCGCTCCGAATCCGAATCGCTGCTCCCCTCCGGCGCAGACGGCCAGGTCGGAGAAGGCGAGCTCACTTAGCACGCCTCCTCCGGCCTGAGGGTTGACCTGCGGGCGGGGGTAGCTCCCCAACGTCCGCATTATAGGTCGCTCGAGCCAAGTCTGAGGGTCACCTTGTTTCCGGGTGGCCCTCCCTAGGCGCCACCTCGACTTGAGGCCTCTCAAGTCGGGGTACCCGGGGATGGGCTGGTCAATAGCTAACGCTGGCACCGGCTCGTCCCAATCGGGTGTGAAGGGGAACCGGGGGAGTTTAGTGGGTAGTGGACGCTTTAGTCTCGAGTCCCACACACGGCCGCAGGTTTAGCTACCCTGCGGTTATGGTGCATAAAAGCATTCTCCTCCGAAAAAAAAAAAAAAAAAAAAAAGGTTAATAAGGACCCTAAGAATTATCTTCGTATAGGTAGGATACCTTAGACATATTTACATCATATAATAGCATCTAATTGCTAGCATTAAAATCGCCCATGATAAAAACAGGTTACCCAAAAATTCTCTTATCACTAAAATGACTAAATAAAGCAAATAAATATTATTGGCGTATATAAACTCACCGGCAATAAAACCTGGCCACTGAGCTTTTTTCATACAAGTGGTACTTCAGCGTCACGTGGTCACTTCAGCGTCTCATAGATAGAAAACTATTTGCAGCTGTGCAATGATTATTACGTCAATGGAGAGGCCAAAAGCCCGATTAACAAGTCACAGTTTCAAGAATTTACACTGACCGCTCAATTTTCTCAAAAATAAAAAACAATCAAGTCAAGTCAAAATTCATGTGTACGATTTAGGGAGCGTCGAGTTCGGTTTATTTATTGTTTTTCCTTTTTGAGAATAGTGAACGATTTTTGGCAATTTTTGAAACTGTGATTCGATAAAACAATCAAGTCAAGTCAAAATAATTCATGTGTACGATTTAGGGAGCGTCGAGTTCGGTTTATTTATTGTTTTTCCTTTTTGAGAATAGTGAACGATTTTTGGCAATTTTTGAAACTGTGATTCGATAATAGGGCGATCATTGCACAGCTACAAATAGTTTTCTATCTATGAGACGCTAATATGACCATGTTTGTATGAAAAAAGCCCAGTGGCCAGGTTTTATTGCCGGTGAGTGTATATTTCACTTACTTAATGATGTAACCAGTTTTGGCCCAAGATAATGACAATAAATTATACCAACTAATTAAGCAATCATTTCACATTTTTGTTTTTGATTGTCGAAAAGTAGGTAGGTACTTAAATTGGAGTATTCAATTTCAATAACTTAATATTAAGAGTGGCCGTGTATTCTAGATTCATTAATGCCAAGTCGTGTCTGGACAAAAGTTATCACAATAGAATTCTTAAAACAATTGATAAGAATTACGAAAAAAAATTGTTTTGACTAATGATATTACGGCCTTTAATACAGAACTAGTAAATAAATAACAAATTTTATGCTACAATTTCTCTCGAAGTAAGCCCGATCTGAAAGACTGAAGTACAACTTTATCAATAAAACCGGCCGGCGTCAACAGAGTGATTCACGAACTTGGCCGCTCACCGCCCGGCGCCGCCGCGCCGCCATTTTACTTTACACACCACGTGCTCATACATAGAATTTACTTCAGTGACACATCGTAAAATTATAACTGAATAAAAACAACTGAAACTTGGTCTATGAATGTCACCACTTATATAGTTGTACTATCAGAATATGGCAACAAATAACAGTGAAACAGTCAATGAAATAGCGTAGGCGTCGCCGATAGGTCTCCCCCTAGCCATACCTGCGGTATTTCGCCATTCTTGATGCCATAAGCCGGTTGTGAAAATTCAGCACGCGCCCGACGTGGATGCACAACGAAGCGGACTAGTTCACCACTTATCCTAATTTAGAATCCTGGCGTACGTTCGTAGTGAAATTGAAGTGGCCTAATTGGCCAGAATTATGCAAAGCAATCAGTGAAAACTGTCAAAAGGGGGTATGGAACATTCGCACTAAACCTGTAGCGCAACTGCGAGTGTTGCCGTGTGACTGAGGAGTAAAGTGAGTGAACCGAGTTCGGAGCGGGCGCGGCGTGCGGCGAGCGCGGCGCGTTCACAACGGGCTTGCAATGCAAAACGACCGCCTGCCGCCGCCCGCGCCCTCGCCGCTGCCCGTCTGTCGCCCGCTCACTGATAAAACTACACCATCCATTCAATAACACTAATAAATACTTCACTAATTATTTTATCTAATGTATTTATTTATTACTACCTACTCTTCAAGATGCATTCACAACGACATGCATTTAAAAAAATATATTCAATTTATCACAAAACATAGTTAATGTAAAAGTATGCACTTAAAACCTTTTGTAATTATCTTTACAATGTAATTGGAACGCAGTACTGTGACATAAGCCGGAACTGCATCGAGCTGCAGCAACACTTGGACATAATGTACATAGCTGCACGCGATAAGAACGTCTTATCGATGGCCATAGGTAACTTTTAGGTATAAAGTTTTTAATGTACATTATAAATAATTATCATAATACTAAATTGTAGTACAAAAATATTCACATAAATCTACACTAGAGATAGATAAAGTAATCAATCAAACAGCATGTGGTCCACAAATAGCAAGTTAACTACAAAAATATATTTTCTGAAGAGATTCTTAGTTAGCCGCGCACCTCGCTGAGAACTAACTTAGGTGCAGTCGTATTGATTTAGTTACGTCCCAGTTGCACTGACACAGACTTGCACGATCGAACGTCGCTGACCTATTTCTTCCTTCAACAACATTGAATCTTCCGTCACACTATACGTGCGTTTTATGCAAATATGTACCTACCAAAGCCTATTTTGATGATTGTTTTTTTAAGCAGTGACTTGGTTAATTATTCCTGTGCCCAGTAGACTTAACACTCATACATAGCATAAAAAAGTCCTATTACATAATAGGACTTTTTTATCCTATGTATGAGTGTTCCCTGCGTTGCTATGTAGGTATGTTCAGCGTTAACTGGTACATACCCGTTAACGCTGATCCGTTTGCTGTGTCAATATATCATTGTTATATAAAGTTTATAAAATAAAAAATAAGTAATCTGAACTCGCTGCGGTGGCGGCGCGTGCGCGGGCGCAGCCACCTGCCGGCAGGTGCAAGCGAAGCTAACAACTGCGCTCGCCGGATTGCCCACTTGCACACATTCCTTATTTTACTTTCAAGTTTACTTAGTAATCTTTAAACCAATCATTATGAAGAAAATAAGTATCCGATAATTTTATTGGGAAAAAAATAATTTTGTGAGTATTTGTTTGTGCAAGAAATTTCTAGTGCATAATTCAAAAACAAAACCCAAATGTATCGCCACTACAATACAAAACTAGCATTTATTTTATATCAATTAATTTTTTTTTTTTATAAATAAACTCACCGGCAATAAAACCTGGCCACTGGGCTTTTTTCATACAAACGTGGTCACTTTAGCGTCTCATAGATAGAAACTTCCGCCTTTTGTACCCGATGTTGTGCAATTAATTTTAAATAATTAAATAAATAATTATTAATACTTAAGCTGGAACAACAAAATTCCATTTAGTAAATTAAAACCCATTTAAAGACTCAATTTTGATATATTATATTTACTTTTTATATGTTTTAATTTTATTGTATGACGTCACCTGATGTAATAGTTTGATTGATAATTAATTATCTATCGGCTAGGCTATCGATTGGCATAATAAAAATATTAATATTTAACAAAAAAGTTCAATGTCCGCAAATCCGAAATCCTTCCCCCACTGTGCGGCGGTGGGACAACTGCCTAAAAAGACTTTTACTGTTAAGGCTGTTCCACGAGCAAATAACCTTGACCATACAAACAGCAAGGGCAATTGGCGGTCCGAACTTTGATCGAAATTATGAATAATGATCCTTAAAAATCAATAATAGGTTAATTGACAAATTTTTTGCGGCCAATTTATAGTTTTTTTTCATTGTCTATCAATTGGCGAAAACCACATTAAAAAAGAAGAAATACTTTAGAAGGAGATGCATAAAATCTATTACACTCGGCGTCAAAAAAATCGCACCTCCGCGAAAATAACTTTCAATCGGTACCAACCCTTAACACACGCCTGAAACCCCATAAATAGTGATGTCATTTGAAAGCTCAATTAATAAAAAAAATGCTTGACGTCATAGATGTGACTTTAAAAAGAAATGAAAATTTTGCTACTCACAAGGGTCACTAATTGCGGTACTTGTTGCAGGTATAAAAAGGTCAATACGGGTTCATTCGGGGTCATTTGCTCACTAAACGTCGAAGAGGACACACAAGAAAGACTTCCGTAAGAAAAACAACTTTCCAGACGGATACCACAGCTGATGAAGCCGCCCAAGTGGTTGCACTGCTGCGATCAGGGATGCGACAGTGTGATGTCGCTCGGCAACTCAATTTGAGCCGTTTTTCGGTTTGGAGAGTGTACCAGCGGTTCCTGAAGACCGGTGGCTACGTTCGGAGGCATGGCTCCGGTAGACATTGGTGCACCTCGGTGAGAAACGACCGATTTCTCGTGACGACGTCATTGAGAAATCGGTCGGTTTAATGCTTTTGCGTTGCGACAGCAGCTCCAGGCAGCTCGCAGAACAACCGTGAGCGTCTCCACGGTTAGAAGAAGATTAAAGGAGAAGAAGATAGCTGCTCATAGAGCTGCTACTGGTCCCAAATTGACCGCAGAGCATCGCCGAGCCCGATTGCAGGTTGCTCGCGAACACGTCAATTGGAGCCTTGACCAGTGGAGAGCTGTTCTCTTTTCAGATGAGACACGTGTATATCTTTACTGCAAAAACAGACGCAGAAGAGTCTACATAAGACGTGGAGAACGGTTTACCCTAGCCTGCATCCAGGAGACGGTAGAGTTTGGGGGCGGTTCCTGTATGTTCTGGGGCGGCATGTCGGCCGACGGCAAAACCGACCTTGTTTGCGTCTCACGGACCGGAGGTGCTCGTGGGCAAGGGTCGCCGACTGCTCACCGGTACGTCACAGAGATCCTGGAAGAGCATGTGGTCCCCTATGCCGGTTTCATCGGCATCGCAGTTATTGTGCGTGACCATCTTCGAGACGTCGGGATCTCTGTCATGCAGTGGCCGGCGAGATGTCCAGACTTGAACTCGATAGAGCACCTCTGGGACCACCTGAAACGCAAGGTTCGGGCTCGAGATCCCGCCCCCGCGACTCTACAGGAGCTTGAGGAGGCCGTTCTTGAAGAATGGGCCAGTATTCCCCAAAAAGAGCTCCTCAAATTGGTCAGGTCCATGAGAGAGCACATGGAAGCCGTCATTAGGGCAAGGGTACCCCCCCTTGCCCTAATGACGGCTTCCATGTGCACTAGCTTTTAGGTTATTTTAAGCATTTTTTTTGTTTAAAAATATTGTTATTCATGTGTTTTTAAGCAGCTTAAATTAAGGATTTTTTATTGTTTTGTAAACTTTATTTTTTTCTGTTGGTACAAAAAACAAAATGTTAAATTTAAATTGTTAGATGTTTCTCTATTTGAGTTGATTTAAAGAGGTAAATTGCGGTTTAGTTCTAAGATCCGAACTAAGGTCGACCTTCATCGAGTTGATAATATAATGAAACATATTTTATTATGAATTTAGCATATTAGAAAACATATTAAAAATGTGTTGTCTATAAAAATCCTGGACATAGTACCTATGTTTGTTTTTAACAATTTTTTTTAAACAAAATCCAAATTTTTTGCAGACAACCCTATATCAACGTGTTCATAATAAAACAGCGCTTATGATGATATAAAAAAAATCTATCCAATTAGGTGAAATTAACTGGTATCGATCGACACATCGCACACCCGGTAAAAAACTGTCATAACACAAAAACAGGCAAATCTCACCCCTTGCAGTAAAATATTATTTTACTGCAAAAAGTGAGATTATAAAAATATTATTTTACTGAAAAAAGTGAGACCTGCCTTGCCTCTACGCCATGACAGTTTTTTAGCGGGTGTGCGATTATGTCGTCAATTATTATTAAGTAACAAAATGACTCTACCAGATTTGCCTGTTTTTATGTTATGACAGTTTTTTACCGGGTGTGCGACATACTTGTTTATACCTGACAACCTAGTAGTCCCCCCACGTAAATAATATGTAGAAAACCCAACGGCTGCTTTTCTTATTATCTTGTTACTAGCCTTCCGCCCGCGGTTTCACCCGCGCGTATTCACTTTTTTCAAATATCCCTTCCCCTCACATTTCCGGGATCAAAAGTACCCTATGTTCACCGGGGATAATGTAGCTTTCCAACGGTGAAAGAATTATTCCAATCGGTTCAGTATTTTCAAAATTGTTATTCCCGCGGGAATGAGACGTTTCCCGTAGGAATTTTATAGCCTATGTCCTAATCCGGGTTATAAACTATATTACTATACGATACGTGTGCCAAATTTCATCTAAATCCGTTCAGCCGTTTAGGCGTGATTGAGGAACAAACAAACATCTAAACATCCAAACATCCAGACTTTCGCATTTATAATATTAGTAAGATTGCAAAATTTTGTTTAAAATCATTAGAAAAAAATTGGTCTGTCCAGGATTTTTTTAGGCAAGCCATTTTTAATATTATGTTTTCTAATATAAGCTAAATTCATAATAGTTAAAATAAGTTTAATTCCATTGATAGTGTATTTAAAAAAGAGGTAGATACCGCACTAGCGCTCGAAAAATGCTCCGCTCATATTGTGTTAATTGAAACAAATCATTTTAGACGCATAATGTCAACGGTTGGTGAAGCAAGCGTATGGACGTGTTTGAATGTGTAGCTCGACGGATCATATTCTGATCGCCGTGCGTCAAAGGATGGCATATCTACCTCTTTTTTAAATACACTATCAATGTTTAATTCTATTATCAACCCGATGAAGGTCGACCTTAGTTCGGATTTTCTACTATTACGATTTATTACGTATTAAATAAAACTAGTTACTTGATCTCGTTCAAACCAATTTTCAATGGAAGTTTGCATGGTAATGTACAGTCAAAAGCACGTCAGACGTAACACTTTGGACTTTGTACCGCTCTTATGTCGGGGGCATAAGCGCTATTATCAAACTGCAAGTGTATACCGTGATGTGCTGTTGGCTGTACATCATATATATTTTTTTCGTTTTAACAATTTCTTATTTTAGAAGTTACAGGGACACGAATTTTATTACTGAAAAAAATGATATTAGAAACCTCATTATCATTTTTAAAGACCTATCCTAAGGGTTTGATGAAAAAATTTTTTTGAGTTTCAGTTCTAAGTATGGGGAGCCCCCAAAATTTGTTTTTTTTTTCTACTTTTGTATTAAAATCCTAATGCGGTTTACAGAATACAACTACTAACCAAGTTTTAACAGTATAGTTCTTTTAGTTTCGGTAAAAAGTGGCTGTGACATACGGACGAACAGACAGACAGACATGACGAATCCGTTTTTTGCCATTTTAGCTACGGAACCCTAAAAATGGGCGTCCCAACGCCACAAAATGTATGGAGTAAAAACAGGTTACAGAACGCCACTTGTGTGTAGGTATTAAATGAGGGTTACGGAAAACGCCCCGAGCGGGAAAGACCCCTATGTATGCCAGCTCCTGTGCTGCCACTAAGGTCTAAGGGGCATTATGGGGTTTAGTTGTAGTTTATACTTGACTTCTTTGTGGGGGTATTATGAAGCTTCACATAAACCTCAGACCTTGATGTAATTACTGTAAATGAATAATATCTGAAGTACTAGAACTTTTTCTTTAAATGTCATATTGTATAAGTATAAATCTACGCATACGAAGTTGCGCGCATAAGTTAGAAAGTAGAACATAAATTAAATAGGTTGATCCTTGATGATGGGCATTTTGGTATCGGTATTTGGGCAATGTGTTCAATCAAGATGAATCATACATCGTTGGATAGCCCTTTTTAAGTAAACAAAAAAGTACTATGACGACCAATACGTACACGTTGTCCATTTCTAAATATAAATAAAATAAGCATAATGAGCATATGAAGTTTGTAACGCATTAAATGAGAAAACTTACTTTGAACTTTTTTATTTGCTGAAGGAATACACAACCAATTATTATAAAATGATGATCATATAATATTTAAAATAATAAATAAAAATAGCATGCCAATATGACAATAAATATCACAGAAAAATTAAAATTATATAACGTTCAAGGCCGGATTACTCTAATTGGTCAGTGAATCAGGACTAGCGCTTCGGTTATTCTTATTCTATAGAAAACTACCTTTATAACGATATATCATTTATTTCGATTGGTGCCGATACCAGGTTCCATACTTCTGTGCCCATCATCCTTTACGTTGCAACAACTGATGAAGACAGTTAGGCAAAACAAATCATGAATTACATGAAATGCTGGCCTGCTTACATAATTCGCTCAATAAGCCACTGCGCAATAGTTTGTCAAAACAAAGCAAACTGGAGGTAATAAATATTTAGTTCCTCGAAGTCCCTGTTTTGTTGCAAACTTTTCGAAAAATAATTTGAAATACGTCAATTTCAAGGTAACAGCTAATTTAAAAGTGGATTCTGTTCACTTGCCGAATGTAGAGTTTTATATAATTGATGATTTGGCGGATTGTGAAATTTTAATAGGCAGGAATGTTACCGAACGGCCTGATATAATGTATTCGAGGGTGGGTGACATCCTTCGCTTTGATCACGTGGGCACATTTAAGGAATTTTGTAATAACTTAAATTATGTTACCATTTATCTATTACATTATATGATAAAGATTGACAAATAAGATTATCTTTAGTATAGATGAGAAACCAGGACTTGACCAGACAGTACCAGGAGAAGAGCATATAAATGTCTATTATAAAACTAAGGCTATTAATACTAATTTTAACTTATGTATAACTAGACTAATATATACCTACTAGCCTTCCGACCGTGGTTTCACCCGCGCTTAATTTCTTTTTTTTTTAATATCCCCCCTTCCCCCATATTTCCGGGATCAAAAGTACAGTAAGTTCACCGGGGAGAGTGTGGCTTTGTGACCCCAAAATTTATTGTTTTTTTTTCTATTTTTGTATGAAAATCGTAATGCGGTTCACAGAATACATCTACTTACCAAGTTTCAACCGTATAGTTCTTATAGTTTCGCTAAAAAGTGGCTGTGACATACGGACGGACAGACAGACAGACATGACGAATCCATAAGGGTTCCGTTTTTTGTCATTTGGCTACGGAACCCTAAAAAAACAAATCTGTTCAGTAGTTTTCGAAACCTATCCGATGAGGCCCCAAACCTTGAGACTGGCCGGGCATGTTATTAAAAGTTGTGATCATTAGCGTGTTACAACCACCAATCACATTACTTCATGGAATACCATTCAAAACATTCATGTTTAGTCATTTGGGCCTTAAAAGATACTAGCTGTGTAAATGCCGTTTTCCGCTCAGAGAGAGCTCAACTTTAAGCTTTTCAAGTCAGAAGGCCGAACCAGATAAGCTTTTGAATACACATTCCATCCCATGCATCGTTAATACAAAATAGGAGGGGAAGCCATTGAAGAATAAAAAGGGGCACATTATTATACAAACAAGTCTTCATTTAATACTTATGTAAAAAAAACAAACCAGTTAAAAAACCCGAATTTGAAGTACCTACCTAGTTCGATTTAAATTCAATGCAGAATGTCACCTGATTTAAAATGTTACCTAAGTAAATAATACAAAGCATGGTCAAGGCCAGTCATGAATTCATGCAGGCATTAAAGAAAAATATAAAAAAAATAACTATGCTTGACAACGCATAATAGATGACTAAATGTAAATATTCTTGAACGTTTATTCACACAGCACCAAATAGCCCCAAATTAACGATATACAAGCTATACGCGCCAGACAACGGACAAACTTTTCGTAATTACAAAAGGAAAATGCAGAACTTGCCATTGTTCTTGGGCCCAAAAAATTTAAGTTAATGTGCAGAGATGAGATGTATTCTACGTGAAAGACCACACACACAGCATCAACTTTTATAATGATGATGTCGCAGTATCATAGTTAGAGCCGTATTATAGTTATATCCCAAGGGTTATAATTATATAACGTAAGATGGTTATAAGGAAGCGATTTATAACTATCGTACGGCCACAATCTAGTAATATGGTTATCTGACTAAACTAATCTAGTTACATAGTTATAAATCTACTAAACAATTAAATAAAACGATTTAATGGTCTTTATTTTTGTTATAATCAACTTTTTGTAACCTACAATTAGTTACATTACAATACTTTTTATTAATAAAACGTGTCAGTCCGTATACGTAATTTTAAAAACCATTTCTTTCATTAATTTAGGGAATAGGTGTTAAAAAAAAAATAACCACGAAGGCTAAGGCGGGAGCTCCGCTCCCGCCTTAGCCTTCTAACCTATGTCCATCCGAGTCGATTTCCGCCTCCGGCCGTTTATACAATGTTTATTACCTCACTAATAATATTAGTCGCCAAGTTATATTTATTACACCTCATCTATAATTCCATACTATAAAATATTTAGACGCCCGTTAATTTCTTAGTCGCCCCAGTCGATTTATAACTAATATAACTATAGAACTAGATTAGTTTAGTCAGATAACCATATTACTAGATTGTGACCGTACGATAGTTATAAATCGCTCCTTATAACTATCTTACGTTACATAATTATAACCCTGGGATATAACTATATTACAGCTTTATCTATCTTACTGCGACAATGACACCATAATCGGTCCCAGGGGGAAAGTTATCGTCCATAATAATTTATTATTTTTATATAGGTAGACATAATAAACATTTTTTTTTTCACTTGAACCAATTTTGTCGGTGCCATAATAAAAGTTAAAGGTGTTTATTGGATCTACTTCGTAGTCTATGTCCCAAATCGGCATAATTTTTTTTTTGCCCAGTCTTGCATTGTCCTTTAATGTTTATAACATGGAAATTGGAAAGACAATACAAATATGCGTCGTCGATGCGTCAATGCCAAGAAGGCATGCATAATTTTTATTGGAATGCCGAAAAAGTCATCTTAAAAACAATTTTGATTTGTGTTTTTTTTTAAATATCGACCTGTTCATGCACACACTAATATTTGCATTGTGCGGAAAACGAACCCAAAAATGTAATTTATATTCTCAGTTTCTCAGTCAATTTTCAGGCAACCAAGCTTGTGTTATGTACAGTCAAAAGCACGTCAGACGTAACACTTTGGACTTTGTACCGCTCTTATGTCGGGGGCATAAGCGCTATTATCGAACTGCAAGTGTATACCGTGATGTGCTGTTGACTGTGCAATAAAAACACAGTCATGTTCCATAATGACGCAATAGCACACCCCGGATCAGAAAACCCGTAGTGTCACATTTTAAAGATATGTATCCACTTTTGTACAGTCAGCGTCATATAGTTCGTGATACTCAGGGTACTCTAAAAAATAGGCGCAACCAAAAAGTCGATAATATCGGTACAAACAAAGTTGTCTTATTGTTGTGAACAGTTTTGTCGCTCAAAAGGTCGACACATAATTGTAGTCTTAATTTAAAAATATGTATATCCATAGTTTTGTTGTAAACATTAATTCAAAGTGGGCCCGCTGGAGAGCAGCTTCACCAGCGGGCCCACCAAATATATTGCGTTACTGAAGGTTTTTAAATTCGTTTATGAGACCATACAAATGTATATTAAATGTATATGAATCTGCTATACTCAATTTTGCATTTAATTTGGTATAAACCGATTTACGACAATTTTAAAATGTTCTTCCGGTATATACAGGGGGGCCCTGAAAATCGTGGATCAAACGAAACAGGAAGATAAAGGGGGTTATTACCGACAAAAACCCCTCTACAGTATAACCTCACATCGCCTCTACAAAAAAGCTATTTTTTGTTTTGAACAAAATAATGCCTTATTTTGTAATCAAATGTCAAAATAATGAGATTAGATTGTTTTCTCTTTCTTTGTTTTGTGTTCAATTATTGTCAAAGAAAGCATCTTTACAAAAAAGTATTTTTACCACTGTGGGGACACAAATTCGTAAGTAATGGCAACTTTCTTAAAAGAAATTAGGTTTTACGAAAAATGAATTCCTACTAATTCTAATCTGACACTGATTCTTACGCTACGCCAGATGGCCACTGTAAGAAGAGTGGAGTACAGCTGACTGTACTCCACTCTTCTTAAAGTGGCCATTACAAAAGCCTTCCCTCGTCAGCGAGAGTATGCTAACATGCATTACATTCTTTTAAGAAAGTTGCCATTACTCACGAATTTGTATCCCCCCAGTAATAAAAATACTTTTTATGTAAAGATGCTTTCTTTGACAATAATTGAACACAAAAAAAGAAAGAGAAAACAATCTGTTTTCATTATTTTGCCATTTGATTACAAAATAAGGCATTATTTTTTTCAAAACAAAAATATCTTTAATTTTTTGTAGAGTCGATGTGAGGTCATACTGTAGAGGGGTTTTTGTCGGTAATAACCCCCTTTATCTCCCTGTTTCGTTTGATCCACGATTTTCAGGGCCACCCTGTATATACCGGAAGGAAATTTTAAAATTGTCGTAAATCGGTTTATACCAAATTAAATGCAAAATTGAGTATAGCAGATTCATATAGGTACATTTAATATACATTTGTATGGTCTCATAAACGAATTTAAAAACCTTCAGTAATGCAATATATTTGGTGGGCCCGCTGGTGAAGCTGCTCTCCAGCGGGCCCACTTTGAATTAATGTTTACAACAAAACTATGGATATACATATTTTTTAATTAAGACTACAATTATATACATATTTTATACATTTCTTTCTTACCAATTGTACGTACCTAGGTCCAGGTGGGCCCGCTCCAGAGCACGACACGAAAAATAAGCTAGTGCATGAAACCTCATTACGCAATCTTGTGTTTGAATGTAATTCTCTATTATCTGTCAATGCATGTCAAATAACCATCAGCATCAGTCGTATTGATTTGTCATTTTCTTTCCTATTATTATGCGACTAGCCTTCCGCCCGCGATTTCACTTGCGCGTAATTTATTTTTTCAAATATCTCCCCCTTCCTCCCACATTTTTGGGATCAAAAGTACCCTATACCGGGGATAGTGTAGCTATCCAACAGTGACAGGATTATTTAAATCGGTTTAGTAGTTTCGGAGCCTATTCAATTCAAACAAACAAACAAACAAACAAACAATCAAATCTTTCCTTTTTATAATATTAGTGTAGATTTGCTTTTTATGAAGCGTCAGTCTTTATGTACGTTCGAACGTAACTTTATCAGAACTGCTCAGTTTATCGTTAATACGGAATGTGTTCATTTCAGTTACGTACCCAAGTAAAATTAAATACGAAATATACCTAATAACTCATATTCATTGAGGTTAACATCTATTTAGCTGTACCTAGCTGTTTATTGCTTATATTTTTTTAACATATCTTGAGACATATCATCCGTACTGAAATACTGAAAATTCAAGCTTCTAGTTTTGTCTAAAACGAAGCTATAGGGGATCTAGAATGGCCTGCAAAGAATGGTACGGCCGTGCCGGCTTTTTTGCTCGACTTGGTCCTCACCACGGCCGTGCCCCCAAATATCGTAAATGGCTATGCAAGAAATTCTGAAATTCTATCCAAAACAAAAGAGAAGTCTATGACGTCGTGCTTAAAATGAAAAGGACAGCAGTAGTTTCTATCGCTTTCACTTTGTGTTTAATTTTTTAGACACTTATTGATGAGAAAAATAATATTTTAAATATTATAGCCGTAAGGTTTATTTTTCTAATGTGTTCCATATT
This sequence comes from Mecyna flavalis, assembly GCA_949319885.1. Lineage (NCBI taxonomy): Eukaryota > Metazoa > Arthropoda > Insecta > Lepidoptera > Crambidae > Mecyna > Mecyna flavalis. The sequence goes on along the minus strand of OX439425.1, from coordinate 17,583,177 downwards.
TTTGAACACTTAGAATGTTTGGATACCATTGGCGGGATGACTGTAACCATATTTATGGCAGTTTGACTGAACCGACTTATATGACATTTTAAATGTATCGCCCTTTTGAGCGACAAAACTGTTTACAACAATAAGACAACTTTGTTTGTACCGATATTATTGACATTTGGTTGCGTCTATTTATTAGAGTACCCTGCGTATCACGAACTATATGACGCTGACTGTACCTTTTTATAATGATTAACAAAGCCGCGTTTACTAGTTTTTGTTCCAAAAATGGATACCTAATATCAATACGAACATAAATTGTCCTATCTATGTTTGTATTGATATAAGTTATCCGTTTTTGAAAGAATTAGTGTAGGCTATTTTGAAAAAAAAAAAAAACTCAAAATAGCCGCTCCCGACCCGTGGTACAACTGCGATGTTCAACTGGTTGTACTGCGGGGGGGGGGGGGGGGGGGGGAGTAAAGTTACCCATGGTACAATTGGTTTTTCTATGATTGTTGTGGTTGTCCCCGTGGTGCAACTCTGGTCCCTAAGTCAAGTTAAATCTGACGATAACCGTTGGGGCAAACGGATTCTAGAGTGGATACCGCGTCTCGGTAAACATAATGTAGGATTGCCCTAATGCGCCGGGTGGAGTGTCTATTTGCGCAAGATGGCTGACAGGAGCTAAATGCAAGTAGCCGAGGATCCAACAAAGGGGCGAGACTTTGGAGGGGCCCATATCCAGCAGTAGACCTAGAGTTAGGGCGTGTTGAGTTAGAAGCTTAGCTCTACTCGTACATGAGCTCTGATAACTTTTTGTCATTGCGAGTCTTGGCAACATTTTACATGAAAATGTTTTTGGTGGGATTTCATGTCTTTTTGTTTCATTAGATTTATAATAACAGGGATAACTATATTTGGGGGCTTATATATATCTGGGGGCATCTATTTTAAGATCTATCAAAATTGCAGGTCTCATACAAACTCCTATCCCTTAGTTTATGGGGTAGGGGGAAAAAAGTTACAAGTTTAATAATTTTTTTTTTTGTTGTTTTGTGTACTAATACTAGCTTACGTACAAAATTTCAGGTTTCTAGGACATTGGGAAATACCCTAAGAATTTTGATGATCATCAGTGCGTCAGTGACGAAAAACGGGGTTTTTACATATCAATAAAATCTAAAGTATTAGACCTATGCAATTAAAATTTTATATGTTTAATAATAAGTCTGCTGTTGACAACATATCCTGAAAATTTTGTGGATCTGGCATAATCCAAACCAAAGTTATAAGGGTTCAAAAATATGACGAAACGTTTCGAGAAAAGGTAGGTAGTGCCCTTGCGCTCGCTTCGCTTGGCTCGTCTTGGCGGAGGCACTGCCGTGCCCCCAGCAGATTGTCGCACAATGTCTTGTCATTGCAAAAAATCAAAATTGTTGATTTAAATCATCATCATCATTTCAGCTAAATGACGTCCACTGCTGGACATAGGCCTCCCCCAAGGATCTCCAAACCGATCGGTCCTGCGCCACCCGCATCCAGTGGATTCCGGCGATCTTTATGAGATGCCTACCACGGCCTACCACGGCTGTGTTTCCCGGTACGTGGCCACCACTCGAGGACCTTTCCGCCCCAACGGCCGTCAGTCCTCCTTGCAATGTGTCCTGCCCACTGCCACTTAAGGCTCGCAGCAATTCTTCGGGCAATGTCGGTGACCTTGGTCCTTCTGCGGATCTCATCATTTCTGATGCGATCACGCAGGGAGACTCCAAGCATCGCCCTCTCCATTGCCCTTTGCGCGATTTTGAGCCTTTTTATGCGGCACATTGTAAGCGGCCACGTTTCCGTTCCATAAGTCATCACTGGCAACACACACGTATCAAAGACTTTCGTCTTGAGGCACTGCGGTAGTCGGGCCGAGAAAACGCTGCGTAGCTTCCCGAACGCTGCCCAGCCGAGTTGGATTCGTCGATCGACCTCTTTCTGGAAGTTGGACCTACCAAGTTGGACTTTTTGTCCCAGGTAAATGTACTCGTCCACAACTTCCAGTGTTGAGTTCCCAACTTTTAAAGGACCACTCCTTCCTTCTTCCACTTCCTTCGTACCCCCGTACGACATGGGAGTTCGACATGATTTTCGTCTTTTCCATGTTCATTTTAAGACCCACTTGTTGAGACACTCTACTGAGATCGTTGAGCATTGTGCCTAGGTCTTCCAATGACTCAGCCATGACTACGATATAATCCGCGAAGCGAAGGTGCGTCATGTACTCGCCGTTTATGTTGATGCCAAGTTCTCTCCAGTCCAGAAGCTTAAACACGTCCTCCAACAGAGTAGTGAACAGTTTCGGCGATATAACATCGCCCTGTCTCACACCCCGCTGGAGCCGAATGGGTTTTGTTTTCTGGTCCTGGAGGCGGACTGACATGGTGGCGTTTTCGTACAGCGACTGCAACACTTGTATGTATCGGTAGTCTATTTGGCACCTTTGGAGTGACCGAAGCACGGCCCATGTCTCGACAGAATCAAAGGCTTTTTCATAGTCCATAAACGCTAAGCATAATGGCAGATTATATTCTTCAGACTTTTGTATAAACTGCCGCAGCGTGTGCATGTGGTCTATGGTACTAAAGCCTTTACGGAATCCGGCTTGTTCGGGAGGCTGGAAGTCATCAAACCTACGTACGAGACTATTCGTTATAACTCTAGAAAACAGTTTATAAACATGACTCAGTAGCGTGATGGGTCTGTAGTTCTTCAGCTGCGTCCTATCGCCCTTTTTGAAGAACAGCTTCACCACGCCCCTGTGCCATGCTGTTGGCGTTTTACCCTCGAGAATAACGGAGTTGAACAATCTCTGGAGTGCTTTCAGGACCGGTCGGCCTCCTGCCTTTAGAAGCTCCGCTGTAACTCCGTCCTCCCCCGGCGCCTTGTTGTTTTTAAGCTGTTTCAGAGCTACCCTAATCTCGTAAAGGCTGATGTCCGGAATATCTTCCGTGTAGTGTCGTTGATTTAAATAATAATAATATAATATTTATTTGGAACAATAAACAAAAGTACAATAATAAAAATTAAACGATGTTGCCTGCAGTAGTTTTAAACTGTGTCGCAGGCAACAACAACGCCCACCTCCACGCAACAAGGTAAGGTAGTTCCATTATTAAATAATTGTACTTACAAAAGCTTTCTTAAAATAATTAATAAATAATACTAAATTTTGATTACAAATATGTGTATGTGTGTGAAGTGTGTGTACTTAAATGTAAATCTATGTCGGAGCTTTCAGGAGATTTTCAGTCTCATCGTAGGAAAGTGTAAATGTATAGTACATTTTATTTTACACTCTCGAAAAGTTAATGAATAAAGATCCAACGTTTGGTTCAGACTATTGTATAATTTTGAACCGATACAATAAAAATGTCTACCCGCCGCCATTACTCGATGGGAAACAATACTTCAAACTTTATCATGCCTGCGTTTAGATTTCTTTAAGTTGGGGTCAAACTTTAGCTGCTTGTGTTTCCGAAGAATACAAGAAAGAATGTAAAGTTGGCGTACGGTTAGGACTTGAGTGAGCAAATAAAGATCCCTTGTAGGGAAAAGAATAGGTTTCTTGTCGATAACTTTTAATACCGCCCTCTGGGCTCTCTCGATTCTCAGCTCAGCATGTCAGTTTTTGCAGCGCCGCCCCAGGAGGTGACACAATAGGATAAAATTTACTGAGCTAAGGCGTAATATATTGTTTTTAGCAGATCAAGATCCACAACGGGTCTGGCTTTTAAAAACGTAAATTAGTTTCCTAATTCGAGATACCACGGACTCAATCTGAGGTCTCCAAGTGAGAGTACTGTCAATAATAATACCGAGGTATTTTAATGAACAAACACGCTCTAAGGTTGTACAGACAGGTGCCTACGTCGATATTCGCAGGGCAAGTGTGAACACGAAGAGAAAAAGTTGATTGTGGTAGCGAAACGCGTGTCGGGGAGAAGCAAATGAATTTGGTTTTGGATAAGTTTAGGGTCAGAAGATTAGTGCTTAACCAGCTCATTACGGTTCTGAGAGCATTTTCTAAATTTAAACGAACCTCTGGCCAGTTTCGTCCATGAATAACCAAAGCTGTATCATCAGCATAGGTCACAATATTGCAATGTGGGATTCTGAGGGTACATAAATCATTTATATAAATTAAGAAAAGGGTAGGTCCTAGGACACTACCCTGTGGGACCTCAAAAGATATGTTCTCATCACCACTCCGCACACCATCAATCGTTACGAGCTGAGTGCGGTCATTGATAGTGTATTTAAAAAAGAGGTAGATATGCCATCCTTTGACGCACGGCGATTAGAATTTGATCCGTCGAGACTCGAGATCAGTCGAGATATACTAAATCTTTGTGCTTCACCAACCGTTGACATTATGCGTCTAAAATGATTTGTGTCAATTAACACAATATGAGCGGAGCATTTTTCGAGCGCTAGTGCCGTATCTACCTCTTTTTTAAATACACTATCAATGAGTGCGGTCATCAAATGCATCACAAATGTCAAAATAAACACGAGTAATTTTTTGCCTACTTTATTCGCTGATTTTTTCATAGGTATGTAACTTGTTTAATTAATAAAAAAAAACTTTCATATTCGTTTTTTATTTATAATTAAGAACCCCTTCTCAATTTTACCATTAGAATAAACTAAAAATTATTACGGACATAATCATTAAAATGATTTTATATCACGTATTCAATACTTTTCCATTACGAATAAGAGGAGAGGGGTAAAAAAATGGACCAAAAAATTGATCGGCAAGATTCACATTATTATTAAATTAATACAAAAATGGTCAATTTTTAACCATGAATATCTCGCTAAATATAAGGGATAGGAGAATCTTTGATGGCCCACGACAACGGTTGCGTTTATTGATGATATTACTCCCTAAATCTTATTTTTTTAGTCAATCAGACAAAGTTTACTTTTAAATGAAACGGAAATCATAAAATCAATTTTAAAAATGCGATGTTTTGACTATTTCATACCTTTATAACCGGTCATTAAAACAAGATCATGGGTTCAACAATGCGTGTAAAGGAACGACGGGCTGCAGCTGGATATAACAAAAATCAATTATTTCAATGAGGAGATTATGTTTAGATCATGTTTTGTCTACTTTTATCTATTTTTGGGAATTGAGATTTCAGTAAAAAATAATTTATGTGTTTTTAAGATTTTTGCTAAAATGGTTACACCTATAATAAAGTCGTAAAACTGAACGCGATTCCGTCTTGACGTTTGACAGTTATCACTGACATTATTGACAAGAGTGGTTGAAGTGTCATACGTATTTCCGTTTGTTTCGAACTGAGCGTTTGGCGTTTGTGTTTTTTTTTTCTTATTTTCAACGAAAAATAGAAGAAAATGGCATCAAGTACAGCCTCTATTCCACCGAACCGTTGTGACTTGTGTTAACTGTGCAGTGAGATTTCAACGGAACTTGCAAAGACAATTACTTTCAGAAACGACTGAAAGTGTGCACCAACTTGTACGTAAGTGGATTTAAGTTTTGTTGATTTTTGAAATATTCCCGTTTAATAAAGAAATACCAATATTGCTAATGTTTTTTAGACATTCTAAGGAACAATTTGATATAGGTTTCATTACTAAACGCCACAATTTTTAGTGGGCCCATCCAACATACAAAAATAAAATGTTTCCTTTAGGCTTTAATGAAAATATTGATTTTACATTTTAATCGCATATTCAATCAATATGCGATTAAAATGTAATGTAACGTGAAAGACTGACGTCGTTGCCATAATTAATAATCATTACTTTCAGATCAGCAACAATCTCCGCTTAACGCTCTTTAGTAGGTGGAGGTACTTGTAGGTAGGAGAAGCTAAAGGTACACCCACCTAGGTACATTAAGTTCCAACTATGAACTAACCTACGAAAATCGCCATCTTGTAAGTAAAAATCGATCAATATGTCTCGCGGATTATTGAGTAGAACGAGCTAGGAAGTAGGTAGGTGCTTTTAAACTAAGTACCTACCTACGTTTAATATTACTAATACTCAAAATTTAAATCACATAGAAATGTCACATTTTACTAACCTTTGATCTTGATGGTCATCTTGTTCAAATATTTGATCGTGATCCTCTTGTGAGAGGTTGAGTTCGCTAAACTGTTGTTCCACGGAATTAGCCATTTCACACGTTTTGAGAACTGATACGTAACAAATAATTTACCAAAGCACAACACAAATGATTACTTTCCAAAAACTATCATTAATGGAATGTTGTTGTATTAATATTAACACTTTTTATTCATAACAAAATCATGTAGGCATTCCTGATTTACGTAATTTATTTTCTGCGAGTTCTTGGTGGACGGTCGATGAAGAAACGATGACTCAATTATTGCCGGCCGGTGCGCACACGTGTTTTCTTTAGATGTTTATTTTCGTATTACATAATATGGTTGAGGAAAGCGGGTAGGGTTATAGCATAGCACCGTTGGGAACGGCGCTGAATGCGACTGATGTTCGTTCTATTGAGGGATGGCGTCGCCGAGCGAGCGGCGGACTCGCTCGGAATACGATGGAGAAGGGATGGGCGCGAGTGGCACGTGTGCGCCGTGCGTACGACGGTTCGTCGGCTATCGAGATCACTACTCAACTGAGCTACCCGACTCTGATGTGACGTGCGTGACTGAACGAAGCGTACGACGCCGACTCCACTCAGTTCTCCGTGCATCCATTTCGTGTGGATTTTGTTTGAGAATGCGCGCGCTGGGCGTGGCTCAGATCGGGGCCCGCGGGGAGAGCGCACCACACCTTAGTGAAGCGCGAATATCGATTTTGTTCTATCGAGTGTTGTTATGGCTATATTCTTCCCATATTTTTGAATGGAAAATTCTTTTATCATTTTCATATCAAAAACGTTTTAGGCAACCCTCTCCAATTGGCACTAGGTATGCATTTTTCTTCCATTTTTATAAATAGGTCTTTTCAAAGTATGTATTAGCATTATGGTAAAATTGCAATAAAATATTTATGTAAGAAAATTAAATGTCAGATGGCTAAGAAAAGACAGAACGGAACAGTTTACAGTAAGTATAGGATATTATGTAGGTTACGCAGTTCCCACAACTTGCTACTGTATGGTACTAATGAGTACTAAGTCTAAACCGTTTTTTTTTCACCAAGGATGTATGAAATGACGTCTACGGCGACGCCTGCGGACTAAAGACGTGCGTCCCACTCACTACCCGGCCCGCTAAGCTTATCCTCTTTCCACCCGATCGGAACGAGCTGGTTCCAGTCCAGCGTTGTGTCTGACCAGAATAAAATAAAGCTGCCAGTCTGTAGAAAAATCAATATTTTGGTTAAAAACATTACCTGTATTAATAACACTTAAGTGTGTATCGAGCGAGCAGCTCGTCTCGATCCTTACGAGCTTCGTACAGTCTACACTAGTCGTCTAGTCGAACGCACACAAACGTTAGAAGAGTGTCAGGTATTTACCTTAGGTTTTTTTCGTTATTTCTTGATTCGGTCGCCGCGCTCAAAGCCCGCGATAAAAGCTATGCAATAGCTTAAAAAGTTGAGCCATCATTTAAATTGCCGACGCCGGATAAACACGACAAAAATCCCGGACATTTGGGCGACATTATGGTTTTTTCCCCGGACACCTCTGAAAAACCTCGTTATAATTTTTTATTTGTACATAAATAAATATTTATTCAGCTGATTATTAAAATCGAATGAAGTACGAATGTAACCGAAACAAGTTATAGACATTTTTATTAAAATTACACATCATCTGAGGTAATATAGGTTTTCCCCTGACATCAAGAGAGTCCAGGTTTGACCCGGACACTTTCAAAAACGGACGGCCCCGGACGCTCTTCAAACTAGGACAAATCCGGGGAAATTCGAACAGACCGGCAAACTTCTTGAATATCGGGTGGGGATTGCGCAGAACACGAATTTGACACGCCTGCGCGCTATTGGTCAGAAGCATACCTTTGACGATTAGCGCGCGTGGGCGTTCGGGGATGTTCAACAAGTTTGCCGATAGAAATACAGTTCTCATAAGTATTCAGGTAGATGATAAAAAATATTGTCCTTTTTTTATCCCATAAAGTTGACAATCAAGCATACGGCCCACCTGATGGTAAGCGGTTTGCTCTGTTTGCAATCTCTTTAAATCGTATTAGGTACTTTGCTTACTTAAACTAAACTATTAGCTTTACTACTCTGACCCGTACAGTGCTCGGAATTAAATGTAAATCATCGAATCAAACAAGACATCGTAAATCACAGTTCTTCGTACTCACAAAAATTATAATTTCATAATTCATTCATATCATATTTTCATATTTCATTGGCTGCAGGGTGTCGTCTATCGGAGGTTTCGAGGACGGCTCCCAGCTGACTCAAGCCGCCTTAAGGCGGCAATATTAAATTAATTTTTATTTTATATTTATATTGTATGTATGTTAGTCTGTAAGGTATTTATAATATGGGCCTGTAATTCATGTAATTCTGTTGCCTGAAATAAACGATATTATTATTATTATTATAATAAGATACTCAAGTTGTCTGAGGTTCTGGTTGCAAAATTGAGCATTTGAATTTGAAATTTATTAACGCCTTTACTAAATTAAAAACGCCGAAGAACGTAGTTACATTGGTTTAAAAAAAAACAATTGTGAATTATTTATTCTTCTTGAATTCTGATTGTTTTAAATGTACATATTATATCAAAAAAATCTTTAAGTATGTTTAACTGTTGTTTATTGCCTATTGTACAGTCACCGTCAGATAAAATATATCGTAGCAAACAAGGTGACCAAACTTCTGAACAACTTAAAATATCAATAAATTTCATACACTACAAGAAACCATAAATATCTGAACATTCATCATTACATTAATATCTGAAACACACAACTTACCATTAATAAGTATCTGAACACTCATCACGTCAATCAGATAAACACTGGGCTTCGAAATTTTATTTTTTATTCATTGGTGAAGTTTATGACTATAATTCTCTATAGTTACATCTATAATTCTATAGTACTAATATTATAAAGGAGAATGATTTGATTATTTGTTTGTTTGTATTGACTAGGCTTCGAAACTACTGAACCGATTTAAAAAAGTCTTTCACTATTGGAAACACAGATATCAGAAACTAAAGATTCTAAAGAAAGAGATCTAAAAGAAAATTTTTATTTTAGATCTCTATGGTTGGAAAGCTACACTATCCCCGGGTGACATGGGGTACTTTTTAACCTGGAAATGTGGGGGGTAGAGGGGATATTAGAAATTATCATATATGTTTTTAGGAAGGCCCTAACCTGAAAACATGATAACTTACTCAGAATTTTTGCAAAAAATCACTACCCCTTTAGACGTAGTCGGATAATAATAAATATGTCTTGACTGAAGCATTTGTTACAGCTAGGTTTACGTTAATTCTTAAAATAGATAGTTTTTTTTGTTTTTCTGAGTTACAACACTATAACTTATTGATGACAAGAATTAAGGCAGAACATTACAAAAGTGTTAAAAGTGCCAGCGTCATTTTATTATATAAATTATTAAAATAGTTCGTATTAAAAAGTATTTAGAGTAAAGCTAGAAGCAATTCCAATTTCTCAATATTTCCTCAACTGTAAGGATGACGTGATGAGTGTTCATATTCAGATATTATTGGTTAGCTGTGTGTGTAGAAGTTAATGACAAGATCTGCTCAGATATTAATTTAGTGATGAATGTTCAGATATTTATGGTTTCTTGTAGTATGTGGAACTTATTGACATTTTAAATTGTTTAAATTGTTCAGAAGTATTTGGTCACCTTGTCTGCTACGAAATATCTGACGGCGACTGTACCAAGCCACTGATCAACCTTTTCAAATCTGTCAAGTCCCAATCAAAATAAAACTTTATGTGATAGACATTAAGCTGAAAATTGGTCGTAGGAATTTGACAGGTTAGTAAAGCATGATGTACCATGCTTTGTTTTCTATAGGCTATTTAATTATTTTAATTTATTTAAATTTATCTCTTGAATAAGTATTATAGTCAATAAAATATAATTATGCATTGATATATAAATGACCAATATACATGAATAAAATAAAGAGACAATACTATCATTGCTCGAAAATTATACATTATCGTAGGGTAACGATATTTTAATATTGTAAAAAAGTAATGATAAGGTAATAACAACGTTTAGGTAACATTTTTTGTTATAGAAATAGATGTAACTCTTGTCACTATTGCAAAATGCAAATCTTCGTGTTTGGTATGGCAATTGCAAGCCTCAAAAGCCAATTTTGAGTTGAAAAGTCAGCAGCTAGCTAGTACAGCGCTAATGGCTTGTGTATCTAGCTAATTGTTTTCGTTTTTTATTATAAAATGATCGCAGCATTTAACATTATATTTACAGCTACTTTTAACATTATTTTTACCGTAGTTTTAACATTTATGTTCACGTTGTTTTAAGTTGCTAAGAATTCACGAGACTATGTAGGTTATTTTATCACCAAGGCATTAAAATGCTATTTATTATTATATGTTACCGGAAATGTATGAAATCTAGGAATTGTGTACAACTTCTAGGATATGTATACAATTCCGAAGCTATTCAGGAAATGTATAAAATATTGTTTTAAAAATTCTAAAAAATGTAGCCGGGGAAATAAAAAGTTATAAATGAGACTGACAGACATCCTCTATCTACCAAACCCACTTAGCCTATATTTCCATTACATCTCCATCGAGGGCATCAAACATAATATTTTATGCATAATGCCTGCTTCAGTGACAATGGGGGCTACCACGTGTGAATTATCCACTAGATGTGCTAGTGTAGCGTGAGGTCTGTAATGTCATTTGACTCTGTATTAGCCCGCTACGCCAATGACGTTCAATTAAAAAACTAGACTCACAATCACGCTCAAATATTGTCCGAAGCAAAAGTCTGCCCACCCGACTATTGGGCAGAGTTTTCGTTTACTTGTATACAATTGACATTAAACACTAAATGCCACGAGATAAGGTGTTAATTTGAACGAATGTGTTAATGTCATCAGTGTCAAAGCCACTCGGACGTTTTTTGAGGAATTTTTCTTAGAGATTGGGTGTCTAGTTTTATATTGAACGTCATTGCGCTACGCTGATTTATTTGTGACTTGAACAGTGTTGATAATCTTTTACAGTACCCTAATGTAATTTAAAGCAAATAAATTGGTTACTAGTCGATATATTTAAGTTATTTTCTGGACCTCATGCGACGGTGGCGCCAACTGGTGAGCACTAAAACGATAGCCCCCATTGACATGGCCGATACCAACCATGTTAGGACTATAACTGTTATCTAAGAAAACTAAGTCCCCTTGCTCTCTTACTAGCGCGCATTTATCTTCTTCTTTGCCAATACTTTTGACAGTAAGCGAATAATAAAATTAATACAATTTCCTGTATTGCCGAGTAAAACTGTCGATAGAAGAATATACACGATATGTATGTAGGTAAATGTAGGGTTTCTTTAACGTCTTATGATGGCATTGCTGCATTGGTGTGGTAATAACTAGCGGTTAATTTTGCACACAATGCAATATCAGGCTTCTGGATTTATTGTACACAATTTCATCCAGTAACAAACATAAAATAGATATTTTTTTTTTATTAATTTTTTTTATATTATAAAATTTATCGACAATAGGAGAGCGATTATGGTCATTCACTAAAGCCGATAGCAGTTCGTGAAGTATATTTGTTACTGGGTCCGTGTGACGGCGCCCCGCGCCCATGCGTTTTCCACAGCGCTCGACCGGGGCCCGTGGAGGGCGGTCGCCCGACACCGCCTACTTCGTCTGGTACAGGCGTCGCCCGCCTCGTGTCCCGCTTCACCTCAAAATTACAACTTGTCGAGACATCGTAGGTCCAAGGAGAGAAAACGCCCTTCAAAAATGTTCAGGCTGCCCTTGCTCAGTAGACACTGACGTAGCAGTTCAAAGACACAAGCAAGCACGGGCAATGAAACTGGACTATGATTTAATGAAATTAGAAATCATAAGCGAATAAACTGGGCTTATTATACAAAAGATACCTTAGGTATCTGGAGATAACCGTACACTACATGTAAACAATCCCGTTCCAGCCAAATAATAAATCAATGCTAATTTCGAGTCGATAATAATGAGCAGCATTTACGAAGAATGCTGCGCTTATGCGACTCGTACGCTCCGTACGGTACGCTCGAACAGAACGTATCTACTGAACTGAGCTCAATTCTGAAACGCTTGCACTAAAAAGCAACCAGGCCACGTCATTGTATGATTCATTTGAGTTGGCAAAAATCGCGTTGAAATTTATAGGCATGTTCACCTACAATATAAAATTGCGAGAAGTGGGTGATTTTTCGTTGTGTAGGTATTTTTATTAAATCATTTAAAAAATATAATTAATAAAATTAATTTATAGAAAAAAATTCTGTATTTTTTCCTTAGGATTTAGATGTGAAAATAATTTTTACAGTATTATTTTGCCAAGACATACGATAAGCACCCAATGCAACAAGCTCGGATTAATTGCGGATCGTAACCTTTGAATACGAGTTCCTTTACAAAAGAAACCAGTTGAGAGAATCAAGGGCCGCGAATGAGTTTCTAATTGGACCACCAAGGATTGCTCGCGTTGACCAACCATCCCAATCCCAGAACACGAGGGCGCGACCAGTGAAACATTCATAACAATATAGGTACAGGTACCGGCAAACTTCTTGAATATCGGGTGGGGATTGCGCAGAACACAAATTTTGACCGCGCCTGCGTGTTATTTAATGGTCGAAGCCCGATATTCCAGAAGTTTGCCAGTACCTGTACCTATACTTATTATTTCTGGCTTAAGTTATTTAAATGCAAATCGAGATGTTTTAATGTAATCGAGTTATCAATATCTCTAACTACTTCGGAACTATTTAAGAAATCAGTTTTGTTCATTTTATGACTTAGTCGTCAACTCGCGGGCACAAAACTCGCGGCGAGTTAGCACATTCGATTTTACCTATTTTTTTGGGCTTAGGTTTAAGCAACCACCAGATATAATGAAATATAACGTCCAAAAAATCCTAAGTACTTACCAGAATTTAATCCCCATTTAATTATGAAATGATCACCAATAAACGTTAAGTCTGCTAACCTAAAAAACGTAAGTATCGTCAGAATAATCGCTGAGCTACCCAAAAAGGCCACGGCCCACGTGTGCACCAAATTTGTACTCGCATTGTATTTAAAAATTTCATCCAAATATGTTACATATTTTTATCCTAATAAATTAAAGTAATGCGTACAAAAATCATTGTATACCCAAAAAATATAAATGAAGTTCTAAAGATTTACCGATACTATATACCATTTGACGATTGATAGTATATAAACAAAATCTTTTTCTCTCTGTCCCGACCAAGTAAAATGGGTAGAATTTCAGTTCTGGCACTCGCCGGCCGCGCCGGTGCGTTTAGTGGTCGCAGTTCTAACCTAACCTAACACAAATGTTATCAATCAATTTAATATACTTGGTTATATGAATACATTTTATACAAACGTAATAATATATTTGGGTAAGAATGACACAAAACTTTGCTAGTTCAAATTTGGTGCACGCGTGGCCTTTTTGGGTTACGAAAAGTTTTTGTAGTGCAGGCATGACTTAAATAGCCCGAAATATTTTGGTACAGGTTTCGTTTATTTGTACATATTATATTTATTTTGGATGAGGCTGTTTGGGTAACGATTGTGTTTTTTGGTGGTCATTTAATTTGTTCCCTTTTTTTTGTCGTCAACTCGCGCGATCATGAAATCTGACGTATTAATGTATAGTCAGGTACAGTCAAAAGCACGTCAGACGTAACACTGGACTTTGTACCACTCTTATGTCGGGGGCATAAGTGCTATTATCGAACTGCAAGTGTTAACCGTGATGTGCTGCTGACCGTACAAAAACGTTACAACAAATTCCATATTAAAATAAATCTTTACAGACTTACAGCTGGGTATCTCGAATACCGAGGTGAACTTACTTATAATGAATGGACTAAAAATTTCGAAATTTTGGGACTTTTTTTACTATTTGCTCTCCAGGGCCAAAACTTTGCATTTTTTGTGAACAATGTTCACTACATTCATAAACTGTATTAAAGAACCTACAATTGGAGGCCAATCGCAGCTCTATTGACTTCATAAGAGCCAAGCTATGGCACTTCGAAGATGACCAATATTTCTCGAAAATAGAAAATTTCTTATTTCGTGAAATATTGGCAAAACCACTTGGCCTTTGAAGAAAGGTCACTGAAAATATTTTGTACTACATTTATTTAATTTTTATTTGTGCCTAAAAGCACCGCTATTGATTTCATAGGAGCCCAGCTATGGCACTTCGAAGATGACCAATATTTCTCGAAAATAGAAAATTTCAGGATACTTCCACTTACTTCGTGAAATATTGGCAAAACCATTTGGCCTTTGAAGAAAGGTCACTGAAAATATTTTGTAGTATATTTATTTAATTTTTATTTGAGCCTAAAAGCACCGCCGCTATTGACTTCATAGGACCCAAGCTATGGCACTTTGAAGATGACCAATATTTGTCGAAATAAGAAATTTTCAGGATACTCCCACTTATTTCGTGAAATATTGGCAAACCCACTTGGCCTATGAAGAAAGGTCACTGAAAATATTTTGTAGTACATTTATTTAACTTTTATTAGAGCACAAAATGAAGTCTGTGAGACTAGCTGTTTCCTCACAATCTCAAAAAAAACGAAAACAAGGTAAAATGGGTTATAGAAACAAAAGACTATTATATTGGGTAATTGGAAATTAGACAGGAATGTTATAAATAGTAGTGGGTGAGGTCATTTGCGATCGTTTAGGCTCGCTTAAAGTTTGATTTGGAATAATTTCTAGGAAAAACATAAAATCAATGATGATTAACCGAAAAAACAGCGATTGTCTAAAAATGAAACCCTGCAAATGCAAAGAGGGATGTAGAGGGGCATGCAGTCAGATCGCAAATGACCTCCACCCACTACTATGTATAAAATTCGTGTCTAATTTCCAATAACTCAATATAATAGTCTTTTGTCTCTATAACCCATTTAACCCATCTCCTTTTTGTTTTTTTTTTGAGATTGTGAGGGAACCGCTAGTCCTACAGATTTCGTTTTGTGCTCTAATAAAAGTTAAATAAATGTACCACAAAATATTTTCAGTGACCTTTCTACAAAGGCCAAGTGGTTTTGCCAATATTTCACGAAATAAGTGGGAGTATCCTGAAAATTTCTTATTTTGACAAATATTGGTCATCTTAAAGGTGCCACAGCTTGGCTCCTATGGAGTCAATAGCGTTGCTATTAGGCTAAAATTGCACGTAATTTAATACAGTTTATAAGTGTAGAAAACAACATTCGCAATAAAAGCATAGTTTTGGCCCTGGAGAGCAAATAGTGAAAAAAGTCCCAAAATTTCGAAGATTTTCTCGATTTTCTCAGTTTCCACAGGTTTTCGAAGTTGCAAATTGGAATTCACACTACCCTAATAGACCCTTACAACATACCAAAAATGCAGAACTACATCACGCTTTGCGTTTTAAATGTCTATTTCCGACGGCCTATGATGGTCAATCAGTCTTTTTTATTTTTCATTTAACATTTTTTTGTTTGACTGTACTAGTTTTGGATTTTACTAGTTGTGGTCCCAGTCGCCGGAAGAAAAATATTAGAAATAAATCAATCCGCCAACTGGGAACACGGTCAGAGTTCATTGTGGTCCCAGTCGCCGGATGCCTCCAGTTGCGATTTCACCCGAAAAATATAGTTGTTTTAGATACCCGGTTTGTACAGGCACAATTAAGCAGAAAAAGCTTCGTCATTACACGCATGTCGTCAGACACGCAAGTGGTCAGATTAGGGTTGCCATCCGTCCGGGTTTCCCCGGATTTGTCCTAGTTTAGAGGGCATCCGGGGAGCGTCCGGGGAAGGTTTCATTTGGAGTTTTAAAAAAAAAGGTGATTTATGACATTTTCAACTGTTTTTTATTACATTGAATATGTTTAAAAGATCTTGTTGACATGTCCGGCTTTCGGACTCTAAAATCCGGGGTTTTCACGCGTCTTGTCCTGTTTTCCAAATTTTAGAGATAGCAACCCTAGGTCAGATACGCATTTTGTCAGAATACGCAAGTCGACAGAATCGCGACTCGTCAGATTCGCATTTTGTCAGATTCGCAACTCGTCAGATTTGCAACTCGTCAAGTACGCTACTCGACGACAGACACGCAACTGGACAGAAATTTGTAATTTTAACAAGACGTGGTAAAATTACATAATATTTTGATAAGTAAGGCGTCTGTGCTTCGGAAAGCACGATAAATAAAAAAAAGATACACTCTGTAATACTTGTTTTACTCCACGTTATTAAAATAAACTTTATTTAACGATAATTTAAAAATTTCATAACCCAAATAAAAGGAAACAATGTTATTTTTTTGAGATTAATAAAAATGTTTGTAAATAAAACTGTTTTATTTAACTAATAACTTGTTTACATCGGTCTGGATGTTATTCACAAATATCTGACGAGATGCGTATCTGCCCAGGTGCGTGTCTGTCAAGCTGCGTTCTTGACGAGTTGCTTATCTGACGAGTTGCGAATCTGATAAATTGCGAATCTGACGAGTCGCGTTCCCATAGACTAGTCTGACGAAATGCGTATCTGACCACTTGCGTGTCTGACGACATGCTTGTGATCCTTCGTGAATTTATAGTAGGTACCTAGGTATATTATGTAGTGTCATGGCTTTTTTGCTAAGTTCTTATTAATTCTGGAAATAACTTTGTCAAAATGCTTCCTACAGAAAGCAAAGTTAGCTGCTTTAGAACAAAGGACGACGATGGCGCAGGTAACATTCCGCAGCATAACAATGGACCCAGAAGCATTTCTGTCAGTAGTCGAATACACTTTAGGCAAAGTCATAAGAAGGCGCAGGTAATTTTCTAAGAACTATTAAAGAAGCTAATAATAGTAAAATTTAACGGATTTCTTTAAAGGTCACAAACTGTTTAAAATTTACCTGATGGCCTAACCTTGTGTGTGAGCAGATTGTCTAGTATTTGGATTTAAAAAGGCAAGGGGGTCCGAGACGTACAAAATTAAATTGCAGCTACGACGGCGCGGCGTAAGCCAATTGAAATTATGTTTTTTGGCGGGTCTAACGCTCTTCTAACGTCAACGGCAGCTGTGCACCCGCCGGTCCGGGCAGACAACCCCTCACGTTCAAAATACACATTACAACAATCTCTCGTCGTTCCCATTGTGTCCCAACACCAGCTGCGTGAGCCCCAGGGTACGGGATCGAGAATCGGCCTTCAACGTTCTAAATTCACGATGTTATAAAAAACTAAATAACATTATTTATCTATCAAATGAGGTTAATTTCGTGTGTTTTTTATAGAGTTTTAAGTTTCTCGGGCGTTACTTTATGCAAAAAAATATCAATATCTTACGTAGTTAACCTTAGTACCTATTTTTTTATCTGAGAAGCACGAAAAGTTGCACTGTAATAGTAATAACACAATATAATGTCCGATATAGAGTCGTTACGCACGTTAGATAACATCCGCTCGCATTTAACCAACCCCTCTGAAAAATGAATTAATTGACGTAAGGTTAAAGCTGGTTAAAACTTTTTATATTACTTGCGTCGGTTAAATACTTGTGGAAGAGTTTGTTGAACAGACTATATTTATTAGCATATTCGTTGCAAAAATGGTATTACTGTGTTCTTTGGGACCACTAATTATTGTATTACCACTAGTTATTGTATCGATTTAAGGCATTTGGTTCACCTTTCATATCGGTCCCTAACATTTATTTAATTAAAGTGTGTGTTATATGGACGTAAAAAGGCCTTTAAATTGTAAATAAAATATAATAATGTTATCAACTAGGTATCAACTTAGATAGCGTTCGATTTTCCTAGCCTCTCCCTAGAAATTGATTTTTGTGAAGGGTGCTTGCCGAGATCCATCTGCTTTAAATGTTTCCATATTTAATAAAATACTACTAAATTCTCCCCCAATTGCAACGAAACCAGTAATAAGAATCTATTTTAATTAAAATTTTCTAGTCTAGCTAATAAAAGAGGCGCATGAAAAGCAATGAAAGGCTCGTTGCTAAAAATGAATGATAGGTATTGATTTGAATTGCGAGACGATAGATCCACATACAAGCTCCCCTGCGCTTGCATGAAGAACTAATCGCGTATCAGGGTTAACGTCTTTTAAGCAGCTTTCGGCTCTTCCTGTCCCATAAAATATAAATAGCGGTCGTTTTGACACAACACGAGCAAATAAAGCAAGCCAGGTATATTCCATAAGGGAAGGGCTAAAGTTGCTGTCTCGTTCGTTTACATGGGACTTGTTTGAAAATCAACAGTTTGCTTAGGTACTTCTGTTAATTTCTGTCTATAACAAAGCGATTCAGAAATTTGGTTACTTCATGTTTTATGATTATGTTGTAGACAATATTTACTGCGAAGAAAACAACACTTTAATGTTAGGAAAGTGTACGAGCTTTATAAAGCGATGTATCGAAAATCTGGAATAAATTATTATCGGGCAGGGTGATGATAGCAATGCTTATCTATCTGTAGCAAATGCAAGTTAGCTACCCTTAGTAGTAGTAACTCAGAGGCGAGCCAATAGCGAAACGGCCACACCCCTCGCCCCTACACTGCACGTTGCACCCCCACCCTGCGTTCTGCCGCGCCTCTGCTCTGGTGCAACGCTCTAACAACATCACTCGATATTACGATACACACATTTCCGGGAAAACGCCATTAAACTTCAGACTGAGAAATAACAAATAAAAAACATCTTAGATTTAGGTCTATATAAATATAATAATATATTGCACTAAAAGTTAGGAGGTAATCCTGGCTAACATAAAATCTAAGCTACAGAAACAAAATAACTTTAATACTGCATTCTTTAAAAAAATAAATGTGGATCCCATTTTATCAACACACGGACTTCGAAAATCTATAACAATATTTTTGATTATTTTTAATATTATAGGGGGGCAAACAAGCAAGTGGGTCACCTGATGATAAGTGATCACCGCCGCCCATAAGCACCCGAGATCCTTGCACAGTGTGTTATTTTACCTCAAAATGACCACCTCATGGATTATCACGGAATTCGATAGAGCTTTGCATTCTAAACACAGGAGTAAAACTCCCACTAATCTCACTACAAAAGTTTTGATTTAAGTCTTGATATTTCGGATCTTCCACGGAGTTAGAGCTTCTATTTTTTTATGAAGGTAGTCTATAATCATTAGAGCCCTACCGCAGCCCAAGATAACTTATAATATGGCTTAAATTAAGACCTTTCGAAATGCATTTAAAGTAATAAAATAACTGTAACAATTTCGACGCAAATAACTTTTTCCTTTTTTTTCGAATTATGGAACACAAAATTTCAATCCAGATTTTCTCCATAACTATTGTGGTGAGATTAGTGGGAGTTTTACTCCTGTGTTCAGAATGCAAAGCTCTATCGAATTCCTTGATAATCCATTAGGTGGTCATTTTGAGGTAAAAGAACACACTGTGCCTTGGGGTCGCAGACGCTTTGCCCGCCTTAAGAGACGACAGTTGAAATAAGTCAAATAAGAATGCAAGTTCTATTGAGACACTTTGCATCTAGCAAAGTGTCAACTGCCACGTTAGATTAGCATGATGCGTACGGTGCAAAGTGGCCAGCCGCAGTTGAGAATGGCACATGCACTACTCAAGGAGTCAACGAACGCGCAAAGGAAATGGATGTCTAGACCAGAGTATTTCAATTAATCCGAAGATTGACCCGTATGTGCAATACCGCTACAAAAGCTGCGGAAGCATCTAATAGGAAACACTGTCGAACATGCTGTTGACTTAAACTCGAGTAATATTACTTTTGACTTGATCTATTTTAGGAATAACTGCTGATTCGCGTACCCAGCCCGCATTCCATGCCATGCTTAGCTACAGGGAAATAATCATGGGTAATGAAATATTACGAGTGTCGTTATCTACCTAACATAGGTACATTTATAACGCACTGATGATTTATGTACATCTAAACTCTTCGTGTTAATGGACGAAATGGAAGTCGATAAGCCTTCGGCCCCATGTTTTCAAGGATTAATTAAAAGGTGAACGAAAGCAGTTTAAGTAAAACGACCAACTAAAGTAGCATTAAAAAAATTCTTGGAAGGTGTTTCGTGACAAATTGTATCGACTTAATCAAAAAGGTTGATTATTAGAGATGGGCCGACTATTCGCCGACTAGTCGGGAAAGCCGACTATTCGGCACCATTTGCCGACTAGTCGGCAAAATTTATAGTATAATATATAAAATTGGTTATCTAAATTTTTCTACCACCAAATATTTTCATCTCTACATTTCAAGGTAGTCGTGAATTTGAACCGAAAAGATCAGGCAATTTGTACAACTATGAGTCAGACAAGGCTATAATGAGAAATGCAAGCAGTGATCGTGGTGCGTGATGCGCAGCGACATCGTCACCGGAGACGCGGGGACCGCACACGAACCTTGTTGTGGCTAGCCGCCCGCCGCGCCCGCCGCCTATGGTCCAACATTGTACCTATCACTGTTTTATACCTAATAACTGTCATCTGATACTATTTAGTTGCGAAGTGCGTTCCGGTGCCAAAACAAGAACGAATTTAAATTGAAACAAAATACTCTCATAATTCAGTTCCGCGGTAAAAAAAAAGACTAATAACATTTCCCAATTTTCGATCGCTGACATGGTTTGTTAAAAATCAGATAGCACAAAGGGCATTGAAGAATATAATGTAGTATGGAGGCTGGCTTACCTATTTATTACCTGGCTATTGATTTTTTTTCAAAACAGCGTTCTATGTCACCCGGGCGTAGGGTTGCCATCTCTAAAATTTGGAAAACAGGACAAGACGCGTGAAAACTCCGGATTTTAGAGTCCGAAAGCCGGACATGTCAACAAGATCTTTCAAACATATTCAATGTAATAAAAAACATCGTGGTGTGCGGGCATAGTGCGTGTCTCGCGGGCGGCCCAAAATATTTTTATTTTTTTATTTTTTTACACTCGGTCTACAAATGAAACCTTCCCCGGACGCTCCCTGGATGCCCTCTAAACTAGGACAAATCCGGGAAAACCAGGACGGATGGCAACCCTACCCGGGAGTAATGTAGCTTTCCAACATGAACGAATTTTTAAATCGGTTCAGTAGTTTCGAAGCCTATTCAATATAAACAAAAAAACAATCAAATCTTCCCTTTTTATAATATTAGTATAGATACCACACTTCCACACATTTCTATCAGCCATCAATTCTATATTCACATCTATCATTTCCATATCGTACTTCACGCAATCCATCCATCTCTTTTTCGGCCTTCCTCTGCATACATTGTATAATATCCGTCCACATTCATATTCATCACCCTTTTGGTGACCTGTGTGTCTTCCCTCTCTATTATAATTATGTCCATACCATGCTAAACTTGCACTCCTTATCCACTACCGGTGCCACTTTCAAACTTCCTCTTATAAACTCATTCCTTATCTTATCTAACCTGGTCACACCACACATCCATCTTAGCATCTGCTAAGATGGATCTCACCACTTCATGATGTGGCCAATAGAAATTGTCAAATCTACGATTGACAATTTCATGGAAGCTTGAGCCACGCGACGTATTTAATTCTGATAAAAACTGGCAAAGTCAAATCTTACCTACTTTAAGATCTCACATTTTTTTAAATAACAGCAATTGTTATAGATATCCAATAAAGCAAAGAAATAGAGTTTAATAATTTTTGTTTATAATGTTATTTTGTTCCTATACATACATATTTGGATTTTGCATAGAACTTGGCACTCATTTAGATCTCCATTCTTTTTCGGCAAAGCCCACCGCCAAGCATAATTTTTGTATTAAACTTGGCTCTCCTTTTTAACATTTATGTTTTTGGTGGGATTATCATTACTTTTTGTAAAGAAAACTAGGCTAGGCAGTTGAGATTTAATGTGGTGCCGTGCCGCGCGGCGCCAAAGTTGTCCACACGCGTGTCGCGTTGGCCGGTTGTTTAGTTAGTGCGTACAAGTGTTTTGTATGGGGACACCACTTATTTTATGTCATAACTTTATTTTTATATTTCTGTTATATATAGAAAATATAAAAATACATATATTATTTGGAATAGTTTCAAATATCTGCTAGTAACGGTTCAAACGCTAAAATTAAAAAAAATGTATGGGGACCCCCTATTTTTTAACTTTTTTCTATTTTTAGAATTTTTACTACGCTAACACACATTTACCGAGCTGGATTCCAAATTTCATCCTTCTAGGTCATCTGAAAGTAGGTTAGGTTTAGGTACTTTATGTCAGTCAGTCAGTGCCAAAAGGAGACCGAAACGATACAATCTTGGGCCTGAATGTAATAACATGTAAATGGTGTGAATAAATAGATTGAAACTCATTGGTCCTTTACTGAAAATTCTGTTAGTTTAGGACAATCTGAAAGCTGAGTTAATAGAGGTTTAAGTGGTAAAAGTGAGGTGGTTAAAAAAGTGGTAAAAATACCTGTCCAGAGTGAAAGCAAGGGTCGGTCAAGTTAGGCAGGATCAGAAAACACGAAAACAAAGCAATGGTCGTTAAAAATGAATGTAAATCGGAAAAAACACTCAAAACGCAACGGAAAACACAGAATCACAGATCAAGTAGTACTGTCACTGTCACTTTTATGTCAACGGCAACGTCATGCGTCAGTCCAGTCCAGTCACAGATTATCGGCGGTTAAAAGGTTAACCTTTTAACCGCCGGACGTCCATCCCACAAAACGTGCTCCTAGCGCCGGACACTTATTTTACAACTTACTTTATTTACTTTTGTGATTGTTTTTAGTAGTTTGAATAAAATTAGACGAAAGTTGCAGTCGAAATTTTACGACTGTGGCGGTTATGACCCGAATTCTTGCTTTCGGATAAATACGACTGCGGCGGTTAATGGGTTAACTAGGCATAATCGATTTTAATCGATAACCATTTTTATTTTATTTTTTATGTTTTATTTATGTAAATATGTCTATTTATGTATAACACAATGCATTTTATTTCTTTTTTGAGTTATTTATCTAGTATATTGTTTTCTTTTTTGTGTTAACTAATAATTCTACATAATCGATTAATCGACAATCTAATATGTATTTCCATCTTTTTTATACATATATCTTCGCTTCCAGATTGAGAATCACGCTGATTTTTGATATTTCAACATAAATAAATATGACCATTTTTTTAGACCATACCTCAAGTTATTACATTAATTGGCCCACGATTTTCCATCTCCTTTAAGACTTTTTGACCAACCGTTTTTTTCTTTTATTCCGTTCTATTTTGCCTAAGTTGAAGATTCCGAGCTAGCCGGTAAATAAATTAGTATTTTGCGAGGAAGGTTTTTCTCCTCAGCTCTTTTATCGCCACTGATCACGCCACGAATACTTATTTTTATAACATTTTAAAGAGGGGAGGAGGAGGGTCTGCTTTCCTAATAGACATACACTCAGTTGCAGAAACGTCCATTAAAGTTAATGTGTCATTAAAGCTATTGCTGTCACTTTTTATTTCATGACAACGAAAAGTGACAGCATTAGATTTAATGAAGCATTAACTTTAATGGAGCTTTCTGCAACAGGGCGATAGGGTTGTGAGATTTAAAAGGTTAGGAACCAGTGCCGCCTGGCAAGTACATATTTATATAAATATGTATAATTATATAACATAAAATCGGCCTTCTCTCAAGAAATTTGCGCAATTAGCAAAAACATCAGTAGTCAATATGGCTCGTGGACGCCGCGTGCGCACTGAAAGCACAGAGCTTTTGTAGTATGGCTATAATTCACCAAAAGGGTGCGACAAGTTTACGAGATGCAACGAGGAGAAAGTGCACTGTCTGGGGGAGTGAGGGGAGAGATGGGGAGCGACACGTGGCCGGCGCGTGGATGTATCCGCAGCGCAGGCGCAGCACCTGCGCTTGTTTCAATCAACACATTACATCGCCTACCGCATATTATTTATTATACTAGAGCTGCATGATGTCTACATGAAAGACAAAAAGTAAAGATTAAAACTGCTCCACGTATACTATCTGGTTCAAATGCTATTAGGCAAATATCTTTTGGAGTTGAGTTACGCGACAGTGATGACTGACACACACACTGACAAAATAATGCGTTGCTCAGGCGCAGTTGACGTCATTTTGTCGCTCAGTTCCAAAAGGCATTTTTAATCCTAATAGCATTTGAATCGGATAATACACGTGGTGCCCACTGGAAAACAATGCTCACTTGTTCCATCATAAGATTTGCAATTGCACCCCTATGATGTAACACCCATCTAAATTAAACGTTTTCATCAACGCCTTTGGCCGTACTGCTTTGTGATGTGCAAATAATTAACGGTAAATTAAATTGGGAATCGACATAGCAGGCAGTCAAATTTTGACTTGAAGTGCTTATAATAGAAGTATGCATAAGTAGAAAGATTACGCCGAACGTGTAGTTACTAATGGAACAGCATAAAATATATATATCATAGCACCCACGCAGAGGCAGCCTTTGAGTTGCCTACCTAGCTAGTAAATGGAAGCAACGACCTCGCTCGCCGGGAGCAACAGTTGCCTGGAGATGAGGGTGGCATGGCGCCTCCACCCCCCCCATTGCTTACTGCTCTTTGCGCATCGAACGGACGCGATAACAAGTAAAGTTCACTTCTTGGAATATTATATTTCATATTTATATTACGTTTTCTGATGAACGTCTTGAAAGCCGTAAGTACTTCTTAGCAAAAGTTATTAAGATTTAAGGACACGGACACTTATTATGGCCTAGCTAGAAAGGAAGTTATTAAGATTTAAGGACACGGATACTTATTATGGCCTAGCTAGAAAGGTGAAATTTCAAATAAACTTTTTCATTTTGAACGAGTATAAATGTCATTACATTGGGAATTGCAAACGTTTAGTCGGCAACACATCAGTGCTTGTTCACGAAGAACGTGCGGGCGCGGTGGCGAGTGCGGGCGCGGTAGAAGTCGCGAGTACGTGTTCACATTGCATTGGCCGCCAGGCGTTGCGCGTTGGCGCGAGTGTGATGTGTTGTCAGAGTTTGTAAAAAAGAACGATGATCTATCTTTTATTTTTAACCGAAAATTCATACCTCAAGTGGGATAATTAATAATTATGCTAAAAATTTTAATTGGTGTGCACGAAAATAATAAACAAAGATAACGGTATGGTGAACTTCATACTTTATACATATAAGAGAACATCCTATAAGATTGTTTGGATAGAGATAAGTTCAAGAGAGAACTTCACTGAGACGTCGCGAGAAAATCGCGCGCTCCGCTGCGAGTTCGACGTGAACACACACTATACGTCTCACGCGTTTGATATTGCCGCGAGCGCACAGAATATACTAAAGTAGCGAGCGTTTGTTAGCTCGCTACATAGCGCGCACGTGCGTTATACTTGCATATTAGGCCATGTGTTTGATATTTCGTGACCGCGCCCGCCACCGTGCCCGCAAGTCAACGTGAACAAGCACTTTTAAATCTTATAATATGTCAAACTCCTACAACCAATTTTCAGCTTAATATCGATTAAAGTTCTATTTCAATTGAGAGTTTTTGATAGGGTAGGTTGATCTATAAGGTGATCTACTCGTATATAGGTATTAAAAAATTATGCTTTCCTCGTTTAAGTGTGACTATTCAACGAAGACCAGCTAGTAACAAAAATATAAATGCACAAGTATATTTCTACAAATGCAATGAAATGCAATCATCTCCTCGCGGGTGGCTTTAAGTGGCAGAAATCAGGTCAGTTGATTGTTTGATTCAACTCTGCTCCACGCTAATTTAAGGACTCTAGATGCGGCGGCAAGAGAACCTAAGATGTATGCCTATGCCTAGATACTGATATGATCGCGCTAGAATGAAAGTAAAACAAAATAAGGTAAAACTTTGGTTGCTTAGGTATATCTTGAAAATGTGACACTTCACGGGTTTTCGTCTAATAACATTTGTAATAATACTAAGGCTGCGTCCCCAGCAAACTGTTAGCGGCAGATTGAGTTTGCGGTCTATCGATTTATAGTAGTCAATTTAATAGGCCACATTTGACAGTTCATCAAAATTCAACGTTACCTTGTGTACGGCGGGTATGAAATAAAACATTTTTCTTTTTCTTAGAATTGCACAATAACCATAACATATTATTGTAAAAACGACCGATAAGATTACTCGTAATTTTACGATTTGCTTTCACTAATAAACCATTCTAAACATAATTTAAACAATTTCTGATCTAAAGAACTAAAGGTCGTTACAATGAATACAATGCAATGTTGCGTCATTTAACTCTATTTCTTTTAAACACTAGGGATGTTACTCTAAAAATCGAAAGCTGATAAGTAGAATCGATTACGATGATTACTTGTAAAGAAATATCACCATAAATTAATAACTACGTTGTGATTATAATAAAAGATAATAAAATTTATTATTCTTTTCACTAACAATAAAAGTACAAAAAATAACTAAATAGAAAAGTCATTTTTTGATACACATTTCAACTAGTTAACTGCTGGGCCCAGAAATTCCCTTCTCCTTTACGAAAGAAAAATAATAATTGTACAGGGATTCGTCTGATGATGATTTTAAAAATTCACATAATATGTTTGAAGTCCGTATCGATTCATTTACTTTAATCGATGATTTTAAGCAGGTCACCTTACTATGAAAATAAAACTGACAGACGTCAAATCATCAAATGTGGCCTATTAAATTGGCTCTATTATTAGTACCTACGCCTTTCCATATTTAGAAATGGAGTGTCCAAAGTTTGCTAGTTTTGAGCTCACTGTAAGCCGCAAATTCAGTCTGCCGCTAACAGTTTGCCTACTGGGCACTGAGCTCTATGATAATACGCTCAGCGTATTACGCTGGAGTGGCTATAGACATTGAAATGACAGCTATTTTTTTCTGTCGATTTGAAGCGCCCCCAATAGTGTACTGGGAACTAAAATGACTTCAATTTTCTCTGTCTACGCTTCAAATGGACAGCCATTGACATTGACAATGACAGCAATATCGAAGTTTATCTGCGAAAGTCAGCACTATTATTAATTAGTTTCAAGTACATTAACTACTGCTCTCAGCGCCAATTGGCGATTTTCAAATCGGATCAAATATTTTTCGGTTATATATTATATATTCAGTATATTACGGTTATATATTACAGTTTTTCGGTTTTCTAAGTATCAAAAAAATATTGTAATATTTTTTTTGCTTTAATAGAAGAAATAGAACTTATCATTTAAGACCTACTTCAAAAAAGAGTCAAGTAGCCTATTAGCTCAGTTTTCGGGAGCCACTTTTTTTTAGCTCAAGTAACCTATCTAACTATTTTTTATTATAATATCATTGCATATATTATTACATAATTATAGATTTTTCTTCTCTCTATTTGGCGTATTGAAGATCCAACACGAAGAGGCTCCTTTGAGATACTATAATTAATTTAGGGATGTGCCATCTTGGTAAGGACTATTGTAAAGTATGAACTAATCTGGGTCTACAGCAAGGCAATTGCTGTTGAACTTCGGCCGTCTACGTAACCGTAGTTTCGTAACTAGTTACGAATGAGGAAAAAATGATCTTTGTGCGAAATTGGTCTCGCACAAAGAATAGGGAAGATGCATTATAATAATTATGAAAATTTTATGACTAAAATGTTAAAATAATATAAAAGAAAGGTCACTGCAACATTTTTATTTTACATAATGTTGTTTTTTAACTGTAATTACGAATTAAAAATAACAGAAACGAAACGTATTTTAAAACAGCAATCAACTTATTTGACGTTAGACCGACAAACTTATTTGTTCTGATGGCGGCGTCGCTATTGTCTATAGAACTGTCAATAAATATCGCTTTTGCATTGCATTTCACGTAGTTCCAATTTTGGCCACCGGAACACATAAGTTTGTCGGTCTATATGGTTGAAAAAGTAAATATTATTATTTTATCGGAATATTAATTGCGTTTTTGTAATAAATATGGAAGTTGGGTTCATCAAAGCAGACTCCAGGAATTTACCAAGAGTTAGTGTTGACATGGTTCTAACTTTATTTGTCGAAAGTGCAGAGTTTTCAAGGGTAGAAAAGAAAGGGACTAAATTACTACGGTATGTATAAATCATAGTTGTTAAACTTTGTATTTTCGCAGCTTGAAACCACTTTTTTCTCAGTTTTGGGTCAGAAGGTCCTGTCAAAAACAATTAATTTGGAAACTTTGTTGAAATAGATGTGTGTTGACCGTGTTGACTCGTGTTTTATGCCAATGTCCACATTGGCATAAAACACGGTTTTTTTCGGAATATTAGTGGTATTGTTATGATCACCTGATGTTGATAGATAGTCCATTTTAAATTTTTTACAAAAAAATATTTCAAAACTCGAAAAAATATGCAAAAGTATGAAAGCCAGCGACGAACAAGTACAGTGAAGTACGACCACTCGACTAGTGAGGCAGTGACAAGACTTGAGTGACGTCATTCATGTCATCGGAACCATAGGTCCGTTTTCGCGCGAAAATTAAAACGGTCAATTTAAAACCGCATTTTTTCCGATAAATTACAATGTATTAATTTTTTAATTTAACTGTGGTTTATTCTACATGGAATTCTTTAAAATGAAGACAAAAATAAAAATAGTGCATGTTCCCTATTATAATATTTCTGTATTTGAAACGAGGGTTGCCACCAAACTCAGATTTTCGCCAGCTGTCAAAAAGTCATTTTATACTAAATGGACCAAAAGTCCGAAATCTACTTTGAACGTGGTAGATTTTTTTTTACGTGACAACACTGATAAATTACCCTCCAGAAGCATGGAAACTCGTTCCTCTCTAGTGTTGCCATCTACCAAAAAAAATTGTTTTGAAAAGTGGAAACGAGTCCCCATGCTTCTGGAGGGTAATTTATCAGTGTTGTCACCTGGGAAAAAATCTAGCACGTTCATAGTAGATTTCGGACTTTTGATCCATTTAGTATCTCGTATTATGCTTGTTTATTTGTGTGTAATGTTTCTCAATGTTATGTATTGTGTCATGTATTGTTATTTATCATATTTACGCCACTCTTAGGGTTCTGCCAGAAAACCAGCGCTGCTGTGTCCGTTAACGTCGCAGCAGCTTATTATGCTGAGGTATGAACCCTATTGGACATACATTTTGTGTTTTTTATTTTTTACTTAATTTTTTTGTTTCACTTTACGTAGTTATTTTCTGTATTTTTCTTTCATTTTGTAATTTTTTGTACCTTTTAAATTTTTTGTATATATTCTTCTTTCTGTTTTTTATATTTTGTCATGTTATGTATGGTCAATAATATGTCTTTTCTTTCTTTCTTAGTAGAAAATGACTTTTTGACAGCTGGCAAAAAACTGGGTTTGGAAGCAACCCTGTTTTCGAATACAGAAATATAATTTTTTGTGCGAAACTGGTTTCGAACAAAGATCATTTATTCCTCATTCGTAACTGGTTACGAAACTACGGTTACGTAGACGGCCGAAGGGTGCTGGAATGGTTTCTGGGAAAGAGAGAGAGGTACTCCTGCCTCAAATAATCTAGATAATTGTGGTAAACTGTTACACGTGTCCTGCCAAATGAGCCCCCACTATAACTATTTGGCTTACTATAGACGCGGGAAACTCAGCCGCAACATCGGCTAGCTTGGCTAAGTAAGGGTTTAGCGTGGCGAGGGTAATGTAGGACATCCTAAATTACCCTCGATCGGATTTGAAATCATTTGTTTCTACAATTCAGTTTATAAAAAATACTTGGATGGTGCTGTGAAGCACCTGGCAGAGGGTTTGGCGTAATGAATGCATTTAATAAACATCTTTTGATACCCCTTCTTTACGTGGTAAATGGGAAATTTTTACACCACTTACGCTCAGTTGCAGAAACGTCCATTAAAGTTAATGTTTCATTAAGCTATTGCTGTCACTTTTTATTTCATGACAACGAAAAGTGACAGCATTAGATTTAATGAAGCATTAACTTTAATGGAGCTTTCTGCAACAGGGTGTTAGGCACCTTGGACATATTTATGATCTGGTTTTGCAATTTACCATACCCTGCCATTGCAACATTGTATTAAAATAAACCTTAAATTGAATTTGTCAAGGAGTCGCAGTCAACACTGCATATCCGCCCACTTAGCCCTAGTATCACTAGATTGATTCATATTTACATTTCCTGTAACTCCAGATTGAATTGCATCCTGATATCTTCCCACTCCTATCCCTCTCCCACTCTTAATAAATACCTTTTAGAAAAATGCTTTCTCGTTGCAGGAGTTTTTTCGTGAAACCTGAATTAATTTTGACGAGCCATTTGGTGTAATGGTCGAGAAGTCGGCTATTACACCAGAGGTCGCGGGTTCGATCCCCGCACGGTACCAACATTTGTGTGCATGAACATGTCTGTTTGTATCGGTCTGGGTGTTTCTATGTATAATATGTATGTATTTACAAAAAAAAAAAAAAAGTATATAAGTAATTTTATCCGTTGTCTAGCACCCATAGCACAAGCTTAATGCTTAGTTTGGGGCTAGATGGCGATGTGTGAATAATGTCCAGAGATATTTATTTATTTATTTATTTATTTAATTACCACATTTGTTTAATGAAAGTTATTTATGCCTTATATGCCTTATTTAACCAACATTGTTATGTTTATGTTTTGAGGTTTTGTTTTATTTATCTCAAATTACTGGTTGTATGTATTTCGGTACTATTATTGTTAATTGTAGTGCCCTTACACTTACAGGGTTCTTGTTTTGGTCATTATACTATTATTAAGATCTTAATGTACAACAAGAATAGCAAATAAATATTATGATTATGATCCCACTTCACCAACATATTTAAGGTTTCTGTTGAGAAATAAGGTTGTGTTTTTACTGAAATGTAAAGAACATCAATGTTCTACTCCATGTCGGTAACTAGTAGAAAATTTATATAAAAATCATAAAATCAAAATTACTAGTAGGTACATTTATTAAGAGACATTAAAGCCCAAAATTAGGAACAATCGACATTTTCGCAGTACTTGAGCGATTTTAGTTTTACTAAATGAATCCCCCCTCTGTATCGACTTACGAAACTTAGCACGACGGATTTTATTTTTAACTAGTGAGTAGGTAATAGGGACTATTATAAAGACTCGGAAATGGTTAAAGATTCAGAAATTTAAACAACGTTGCTATTTTTTATATCAGGTGGATGTAGATATTTTTTAGAACATGACAATGCTTTCTTTAGTTTTAACAGCCACATATTATGACGTGTAATTAATAACTATTAATAACAATGCAGTAGAAAGCAAATGGGTACATAGGTGACATAGGTAAAATATTAACACACGAGGTAAGGGCATCGTTGCAACACGTGGCCACAAGCTGGCTGAAACGCTCAATATAAATTTCTCGGGGCAGGCCAGCGAATTTCAAACCACCCTCACAAAATATCACTTAGGTCCTTAATGATACAGCGACAAAGTAACAACAAAAGTGGTATTTTGTTAACATACGCTGCACCCTAAGATACTCTCCGGAGACTGGCAGTTGGCGGTAAAAAAATCCCCGTACCTTGGAAAACGCCACTTTTATAAAATGAGAGTGAAGGAATAGTGAATGTAGCTGTGCTTTCGCACGAACTTCAGCATTTTATCCTACGTAGTTGGCCGATGTTAAAGATTAGCCTCCTTGAATCACTTGCTGCATAAGGAGCTGAAAGGGAAGGCATTTGTATAATTATTTGTCTAGTTTTAACTATTAGAATAGGTTAAAAAGAATTGTGTTCAATTGGGAAAGGTAATATTGCATAATAATTAATTATAAATGCATATTTATAAAAATTATCCCTTACTATGACGATTGAATCAACCTCTGCGATTTCTACTTAACTCGCAAGTCTCGCAACACAGTATAAAAGTAGGTATGGAGGGTATCAAAAGAAATGTGGTGGTGTTTGATTCGTTACTGTGCAAGACCGAATGCACTATCACGCAAGTGTCTAAAAGGTCGCGTATATATTATGGACGTGTAATCATTTTCCCAACATAATGGACATGCTGCGAGTAAAGTACCTAATCATGGGAAATGTTACAGAAGCACTGTAGTAGAACCACGTAAAATGCTCTGAGGCTGTTCCCAGAGCAATAATGACCTTGACCATACAAACAGCAAGGGCAATAGCGGTCCGAACTTTGATCGAAATTATGAATAATAATCCTTAAAAATCAATAATAGGTTAATTGACAATTTTTTTGCGGCCAATTCATAGTTTTTTTCATTGGCTATCGATTGGCGAAAGCCAAATTAAAAAAGAAGAAATACCTTAGAAGGAGATGCATGAAATCTATTATTTTGAAGTATTTTCAGTCAGTTATCGTAGTTATAATAACGATAAACACAAATTTTAAACGAGGAATTTAAAGATAAAACTACAAAGATTATTTACGTATTTTTTAAATAGTTGTATATTATTATGCAAAGGCTTAGTAGCCGTTAAAAACAAGACTTTTTTAATGTTTGGTCTGGGAACGGCCTTAAGTTTGCATAACGCCGCCATCGCTGTACTGTTTTATTTTCTGTACTGTTCATGAAAAAGAGAGCATTTCTTCGTTTTCATTACCAAGCGACTTGTTACAAAATGGCTCATTTGTATTATTTTTATTTTTATTTCGACTACGCCGCGCCGCGCCGTGAAGGTTAGATTGACAAAGCTATGTAATATGTTTGATGGAGTACGTACCTATAAATGTAAAATTGTTGTTGTACTGTTTTATGGAACAAACATTTCCTTAATAACTATTTTGATAATAAATAACGTACATATAAAATGTAGCAAATTGTCAAATAAGCAACATCCATACACCGCTGAATTAGGTAGGAGCGCGATAGTATTAAATCAACAACTTTTCTGATCAATTGAAACAAACCGGACGAAGGAAAAAGAAAGATAATTAATACTAATTAAAATTAGATTTTGGCCGATATGTTACTCAAAGAAAGAATGTCATTAAAGAGTTTTAACGCAAAATTGAAAAATTTAATCAAAGCACTGCCAGTTTCCTAATATGCGTTCCAGACTCGCCTTCAATTTGTATGATCGTTTGACGCTGTTCTCTCTCCCCTCCGAAACACGTGTCTTTCTAATTGAAGCTAGACCATTTTTAGGAAAAACATTTTTTAAGTAATAATTGTCTACTACATGAAACGCCAAATTTTATACAATACCTAGTTAAATGAATAGGTAATGTCACAGTGTTGGGCGTAATTAATTACTTTTTATTTAATTAATAATTTAGCAAAAACTAAATTAATTAATTTAATAATATAAAAAAAATTTACAGCAATTGAATTACTTGAATTGACAATTACAATTTGTAATTGCAATTTTATTACATTTCTGGCTACTTAAGTTGAGGTTACTTAAATAAATAATTCGGTAATATCCATGATGTTTGTACTATCGCGGTCACCCGCGCGTGATTACCCTAAACTCTAAAGGCTAAAATCCTGTGCAGTATTTTCACGTTTACAAGCGCCGCTCCTAATGGTGCGTCTATGCTTACGAAGCGAGCACGAGCGGCGCACGAGCGGAGCACGAGTCGAACCGTTCTGCTCGCGTGACAAGTGTGGACGCACTTACGAGCCTGGGGGCTTAGACAAGATGACATCGCTTCATAGCTGGCGAATTTCGCTCGGTCAAATTTGTATGGATTTGACAGTTGTCACGTGGTCAATCGGCAGCGATCAAAAAGTTAGAAAAAGTTGGTAGCCAAGTGTCAATTCGAAACGAATACCATAGACTATCGCCACACTATCGAATTGTTCTATGGCTTACTCCATACAAATGCGTAGACAAGTGGCACTTTTTATGTTCGATATGGCCCAATTGAGCGTTCTTCGACAATGTCAATTAGCGACTCCCAAAGGGCTGCAGATATGGAAAGAAAATGGCCGATTTTATTCATCAGCTGTGATTTGGAAGCTTTGACAAGTGTATTAAACAATTTAAAAATGA
Source organism: Mecyna flavalis (assembly GCA_949319885.1). Classification (NCBI taxonomy): domain Eukaryota; kingdom Metazoa; phylum Arthropoda; class Insecta; order Lepidoptera; family Crambidae; genus Mecyna; species Mecyna flavalis. The sequence continues at coordinate 17,548,891 of OX439425.1, read as the reverse complement.
TTTTTTGCGTTTATTGTGGGCTGCACGTAATGTGAATACCTGAGAGAGGTGCCAAAAGTGATTAAGTTAAGGACGGCAATTGGAAATAATTTGGAAATAATTGAGAAAATGCAAAAAATGTTGTATAACCAACATCAGACTAAACAAGCTAAACAGCATTTGGATGCGAGTGGCCGAGGATCGATTAGTGTGGCGAGCGTTTGGAGAGGCCTATGTCCAGCATTGGACTGTAATAGGCTAATGATGGTGAAGCTAAACAGCTACATTTAAGAAGCTTTTTGACGACCTAAAAGTCGTGCCAGACTGGAAATAAAGGTAAGAATTTTACATTGATTAGTATGATGCAGGCAACAAGGTATTCGCACTATGTGGTTGCACTTAACTACTTACTCATATGAACATTTACAGGTAATAAATACCAAACAAAACTACACTGCCCTTAGAATTATAACATAATAATTCTAATACACTACCTAGTAGGTATCAGAATATTATGCCCTTAAGCATACTTAGATGGCCAGCAGGTGTATAGTATTACACCACAGAAGAGATCCCTTATCAAGGAGAAGTATAGGTATATGATAATACTCATTTTTATTTGATTTTCTTAGATGGTAGAGCAACACATGACTCCCACAAACGGTCTGCCGCTGCGAGTTGCATGGAGACATAAATGAAAGAGCTTTATGAAATGAGTTAACCTGAAGCAGTGCTATGTGCAATGACTTGATTACTAAAAAGTGAAGATGAGCCATGAGGGAGAATAAATAAAAACTTGAGTACTCATGTAATTGAAAATCAAAACTGTAAGTATGACTAGATTTTTGTAAATAAAATAGGTTTTTGAATAAAGTTATAATTATTAATACAGCTACATTGAAGAAGCTTTTTGACGACCAAAGAGTCTTGCCAGTCTAGAAATAAAAGTATAAAATTTACAATAATTATTAAGATGCAGGCAACAAGATAATTGCACTATGTTGTTGCACTTAACTACTTACTAAAGAACACCATCTTCGTGCCTCATTTATGAACATTTACAGGTATACCACACAAAACTAAACTACCTAGGTACTATGTGTAACCAAACCAGACAAGTAGGTATCAGAGAGGTTGTAAATGCCCTAAAGCATAATTAGAGTATTTAGTATTCCCACAAACACCACAAAAGAGAAGTGCAGCTTCTTCGTGCCTCATAATATGAACATTTAGAGGTAAAAGATACCACACAAAACTACACTACCCTTAGAATAATAACGTCATAATATTCTAAGACACTACCTATTATGGTGTACGGTTTAGCAAGCATACTTAGATGGCCAGTAGGTGTATAGTATTACACCACAGAAGAACTCCCTTATCAAGAAGAAGTATAGGTATATAATAATACTCATTTTTATCTGATTTTCTTTTCAGACATGTATGACTTGGTGGAGCAGAGCGATGGCCAGCGGGTGTATAATATTACACCACAGAAGAGATCCCTTATCAAGGAGAAGTTTATATGATAATACTCATTTTTATCTGATTTTCTTTTCAGACATGTGATTATGACTTGGTGGAGCAACATGACTCCCAAAAATGGTCTTCGATTTGCATGGAGACATAATATTATTATGCAAGAGCTTTATGAAATGAGTTAACCTGAAGCAGTGCTATGTACAATGATTTGATTATTAGAAAGTGAAAGTGAGCTATGAGGGAGAATAAATAAAAACTTGGGTACTCATGTTATTGAAAATCAAAACTGTATGAGTTTGACTAGATTTTTGTAAATAAAATAGGTTTTTGAATAAAGTTATAATAATTATTAATAGTACAGCATTTTTATTAACAGTCACATAATGAAGTCCATTATAAAATTCATTGGATATTAATCAAATTCAAATAAAATTTATTTATTTGCAAAGTATAGTACACAAGTAGGTCTTATGGTTTCCATATTAAGCTTTTCAGCATGCAAATTTAAGTAAAGTTAAATTACTATTACATAGTATAATAATAAAAACATATTTAACAATATCCAATTATTCAAATTATTATTACATTGAGTTATAACAGCATTTACAATTTTACAGATAGATGTTCAGAGATATTAATTTATTTTTAACTCTTGAGTGGCTGAACCAATTTGGATGAATTTTTTCTGTAGTTTATAGCCTGGAGAGCAGCAGACTGCAGTGTCGTCCCTTTTGTCCCTTTGAAGGATGTGGTGAAGGCTGGTGTATAGTTTCTACAACAACAAAAAAAATATTTATTGAATAAAACAGGAATCTTTAAATCTTTCTCTTATATCAAATTAGTATACACAGGGAATTTTAGGCAATAATTGGAGACATGAATTAACTTAAGACAATTAAATTTACATGATTGCAATAAAATTAATTCACATAAAGAGGAATTTTAATAGGAAAAATGGAAGAGCAATAAGGCAGATACCTAAAGGTTTGTGGGTGTCACCTCTCCAGTCACATGCATCAGACCCCAAAACAAAGCAAAGCTTGTTCCTATTGGTGTCAGAGACCAAACACCAACCCATCATCATAGCTTGTTGACACCACCATCAACAGCATTTAAAATGGTTGCCAGTTCAGACCATACTTTGTCTTATTGGTATTACCCAAACTTGGGGTCCGGTAAGAGGCCTTGCCATGTCACCAAGACTGTAAGTATTGGTTACCGATACTCTCTGGACATCTCTGGACATTATTCACACAGCGCCATCTAGCCCCAAACTAAGCATTAGCTTGTGCTATGGGTGCTAGACAACGGATAAACATTACTTAAATACTTTTTTTTTTGTAAATACGTACATATTATACATAGAAACACCCAGACCGATACAAACAGACATGTTCATGCACACAAATGTTTGTACCGTGCGGGGATCGAACCTGCGACCTCTGGTGTAATAGCCGACTTCTCGACCATTACACCAAATGGCTCGTCAAATGTAACATAAAGAAACAAAGATTTAATATACGTGTTCCAAAGTTGCGACCACTTTATTGTTTACTTTTTTTTTTGTACAAATTAAGGCTTGAATAAAGGAATACAACTTGCATTTACTTACGTTTTCATATACTTCAGAAGCTTTGACAATTGCTCGGGACTTGCATGCATTCTTGAATCCATGTTTTACACTAAAGTCTAAAACATACAAATTTCATTATCGTTTAGCACTTGAGCGCCTGATTTGAATGAAATTTTTCACACAAATAGTTTATAGCCTGGAGAGCAGCAGTATGCAGTGTCATCCCTGTTGTCCCTTTGAAGGATGTTGTGACGGCTGGTGTATAGTTTCTAAAACAAACAAAAAAAATTAAATTGAATGAAAAACTAAAAAAGCAATCTTTAAAGCTTCCTCTTATATCAAATTAGTAACACAGGGGTTATTTAGGCAATACATGAATTAACATGAGACAATTAAATTTACATGATTGCTATAAAATTAATTCACATTAAAGAAGACATAATTTTTAATAGGAAAAATGGAAGAGCAATGAGGCAGATAAAGGTTGTGGGTGGGACCTCTCCAGACACATGCATCTGACCCCAAACAAAGCATAGCTTGTACCTATTGGTGTCAGAAACCAACCACCAACCCATCGACAGCATTCAAGATGGTTGTGAGTTCATCAGACCATAGGTACTTGGTCTGATATGTATTATTCGACCTTGTGGTCCGGTAAGAGACAGCCGCGACCGCTTTATTGTTTACATTGGCCAGGCATCATACTTTTGGTACCAAATTTTTGTTCAAATTAAATCTTGATTGAATGAATAAAACTTGGATTTACTTACATTTTCATATACCCAAGAAGCTTTGACAATTGCTCGGGACTTGCACGCATTCTTGAATCCATGTTTTAACACTAAAACATACAGATTTCATCATTTTTTGAGCTTATAAAAATCAAAGTATTTTGAATGCTAACTTTGAATGCCATTATGGTTTTGAAGAACACATATGTATTTACTTACCACTATCAAACTCACTATTGTTTTTAAACTACTAATGAATACGCAAAACCACTCGCTATGCTCACTGTTTACGTAAATTACGTAAAAACCAAAATAAATTATTTTCATTTGACAGCTCGTATGTTTTGACGTTTGAACATTTTGACGTTTGCAGACCATAGATTTAGTGTTGCAGACATAGATGACGCAACCATAACCAATATTTTTTTGTTTTCTGAAAAACAATTCCGCCAAATCCATCGCTATTCGAACGTCATCTTGTCTAGGCCATTTTTCTTGTTATCGCCAAGGCTAGACGCAAGCGTGAGATCGCATCGATACGAATCGGTGTCATCTTGTCTAAGCCCCCTGCTGCGAGCGCGATGCGAACCTTTTTGTGTTCGTCAAAAACCCGACATTAGGCGGAGCCGTAGACAGAGAAAACTAGTAGAAAAACCGGCACGCGGTGCGAGACAAAAAATTGTGTTGTTCTATCTCTTTCTTTTACATGGTCTATCCGTATCGCCCTCTTTTTCTTGTGTGAATGCGATAGATTTGTCTCAAGGGCCTGACATGATTTGATAGAGTGAGATAGTCTTATTGATATTCCTATATGAGGAAGCAGATAAGAGTGCCATGTTTTTATTTTACCGACCGGACTTTTTTTCATGGTCAGGTTATAGATACAACTTGGTAAAACTCAAACTTCAACCAAAACAAACAAAGAAATTAAAGGTTTTGTGGATTACTACCTAATTTATTCATAAAATTTGTTATTAATCGAATGTGTAGTGTTTGTGTCTAGCATACATAATGGGAGGGTGTTCAATATTTGGCTGCAAAAGCAACAATCAAAGAAAAGAAGTGGGTGTTGCATTTCGTACGTAATTACACTGTTTTATATATTTTGATCACGTAATTATATCTCAAATCTCACAGGAACCCAGTTTCTGAGCTAAATCATTAGTTATATCATGAAAAACTTGAGAAATGGGAAATATCTAAGAAATATTTGTAAATATAACCTCTAAAACATTTGACATGTAAACCGGTAAAATTACGTATTACATATTTACAATAAAAGCCAGCTAAGCATAGACGTCTACTAAAATTAGTAGATTTATAAATTCGATTTCCGGATGCCTACCATACAGAAAAATTACCCCAAAAATTACCCCATATTTCAGGGAATTTTAAGCGATTTGATGTTTCCAGGTTTCCGACGGACGATAAAACTCGTGAGAAATGGATAGAAGCAACTGGAAAAAAGAATTGGGTACCACATAATAAATTGTTCTAAACATTTTGATAAAAGAAATGTTTCCGTAAAACGGGCTTCAAACTTATAGACTTAAAAATTGTAAATGTAGTTATAAATAATAAGTTTTCAATAAAGAAATTACCTGTTTTCAATTAAAGTTTATCATTTTATTCCATTAACCACACAATCTCATATCAAATCCTTGAGTGAAACCCTATTTGATCTGATATTGATCGACAATTAATTCGTAATTGTAAACTATATTAAATTTTTTGATAGTTTTTCGTAACTATCAAAAATTCTATAAAGTTTATCACAAAAATAGTGGTCGATCGGATCCACTTATTTTCGCGCTTTCGCTTGCGATACTAGTATTAGCGAGTCAAAATATTGACTTTCACTCACTACGGAATTCGAATACTGCAACGTTTACAACACTACTGCAACGATTACTGCAATGTAGTCACATTTGAGGGTAAAATTTTGCGTTCATGGCAGCCCTATATTTTGACGTCATAATATGTCTATCTCTTACACCCGGTCGCTTGGTGGGTATAGTTTTCTCTGTCTACGGGCGGAGCACAGTCGAGCACGAAACGAATGCTCGAAGGAGGCTCGAAGCGCGCTCGTTCGAGGCTCCAAGTCCGTCCACAGTACACGAATTTTGGATCGGCTCGTGCTCCGCTCGTGCGCCGCTCGTGCTCGCTTCGTAAGCATAGACGCACCATAACAAGTCACGATGCGCGTGCACGGTATATTTTTCCAAAAGTGATCACGCGCGGGTGTCCTCGATGGTACTTTTGGAGAATAGAAGGCAATACTTTCTCATTTCTATAGTGTTATAATAGTTTTTATCTACATCCATACCATAATATGTCTATTTTATAGTCAGGAGCGATGAGCAAACGCCCTACATTTAGATATAAGTATCTGTGGCTGCATCGTAATGTTTACATTTTAGTATCGGTAACCGATACTTTAATTACGTTCAAATTTCAAACGTCTTCTTAAAAAGTAAAAATTAATGGATTTGAAGCTAACATATGTAAGCAAAACATCTTGATGTATTTTCAAAGGTACCAGGAGAGCATAACCGCAGCGTAACTATTCATTAAATCAAAGAGTTTGAAAGACGCGAGCTAGCCTAGCTTCTTGTTCTTCTTTGCTCTCCTGGTACTACGGATTATATTCCACGCGGTTTCACATCGATCCTGACTTTAAAATAGACATTTATCGTATGAATGAAGATAAAGTTATGTATGTGACTGTACATAATTAGGCATTAAAATACTCATGTGATCCTTTTATGAAACTCACTTCGTTCGTTTCATAAAACCACATTCGTATTTTAATGACCCTCATTATGCAACAGTCACATAAATAACTATTTTTTTTTCAATGTTGGAGGGCATTTAGGTTCGAATCCTCAGTCGGATACCTATAGATTATTTTTGACATTGGGACGTTTATTGGATATAAATGGACATTTATTGGGCATTAACTCAATACGTCCATAGATGCCCAGGCAAAAAACCATCTTTACATCATTACCTTCGGTTACGTCTCATTACTTACCAGAGTTGCTGAATTCAAAATTACTTGAAATTGTTTTTATTTTTTGATTCAACAAATTTATTCCAGAAAATTAAAAAACCTGAATAAAAACCCAATTGGAAAAATACCGGGGATTTTCCGGGTTTTTTTCCAAAAATGGAAAAAAACAGGGTTGAATCCCATTTCTATGGACGTCGCCGCCTATTGGATATTATGTAGTAATGAATGAGTAAAAACCACACTTAAAAAATATGCTAAACGAAACGTAAGAAACTAGCTCAGAGTTGTTTGAGCAAATAGGTAACTCAGAAAATTTGGGCTCATAGGTCATTCGCTGGCTCTCGTCTTCAGCCTATATACATTCCCACTGCTGGGACACAGGCCTTATCTCAAGTCCTGTGACTCCAGCACGAGGACCCAGTCACCACGCTGGCTCTCGTCGAAGGCTTTAAGAGACGCGATAGTGATCTATTGCGGATTTAGTACGTTGGGCGCGCGAACAAATACAGCGTGGAATTTTAGTCGTTGTTTTCCCGCAGTAATATGATTCTATCTTAGTAGTATAATAAATTAATAAAGTTATTTTTTAGTCAAATCCAAAGTTTTACGATTATTACAGACGAAACTCGAACCAATAGTACTAGCTGCGTCACGGACGGTCACCGGCCAGGGCCATTGCCCTTCGCGTTTATAAAAAAAAAATATTATTTACTATTTACTCACATTTGGTATCCATTTTCCCATTAAACTTTTTAATAAAATTCAAAAAAAGGTAAAAAAAAAAATTCAAAAAAAAAAAAATTAAAAAAAAATTACTTGCATAAATCGATAGTACTACTGAAGGACAAGCGTTCTGCTGCGGGAAAACAACGACTAAAAAAACACGCAGTATATTATAATGAAAGGCCAGCAATGGTTAAGCGCATCTGCTGTTGCGGCTCGTGTAGGACGCCCGCATTTGGCTGATAGGAGCTAAATGCCAGTTGCCAAGGATCCAAAGACGAGGCGAGTGTTTGGAGAGGCCCATCAGTCTCTTTACATTATCTCAGACTAGGGATGTGCCGATTGGGTCCATATTCGAATGCATAAATTGAAAAGGTATAATTTAAAATTGCATAACGTTTTTTGGCATACTAATCTTTTCGCATAACGTTCATACGGAATAAATGATTAGGCATACTTTCTTTTCCCATAACCTCTTTTGTAATAATAATAAATACGCATAATTATTGTTAAGCATAATATTTTAAAGCCTAATGCACTCAGGGAAATGGTATATTAACACGTTGACGGCTTACGGGTGGTTCTAAACCTACTGTTACACTATAATAACTAGTTCTGTTATACCTTTTATTTTTATGCACATTACAATATGCCAAAGAGAATTATATTAAATAAGTATTAGGTACACCAATGTAACCATTCTGCGTAATACAGAATTATGCGTTTATTTATGCGAAAAAAATTTATGCCGAAACTGTTATTATATTATGGCCGATATGGTCAGCTTTAACCCCACCTAAATGCAGGCGTGACTATTTTCCAACAAAAACAGCGCATTTAAAGGGACTTACTACAGCTCCGTGGTATGGAATTATCTTCCAACCTAATTTCGGGAGCTATGTATATAGAGTCTAATAGCAGCATCTGCTTCGGAAAAGCTTGGCATCCTTTCCAAAGATAGGTGCTACTTCACTGCGGAACAGCTCCCAATCCTTTACAAAGCTCAAGTCTGCTCGTTACCTGCCTTAGGTTGCCTTGGACTCACACCGCTTAGGTGTGCGAAGAGGCTTATCGGTGGCGATATGCTTTGTGAGAGCTTGCAGAGTGACGATCATCGCATTCATCATCATCGCTTGCCTCTCCGTCTTTTACAAGCATATCGCTTAGTTCGATAAAAGGTAAGCGATATGCTTCGTCTTTTTTAATGCGGACGGCGCGGCGCGGGAGATTCCCAAGCAAGCGCGCTCCATCGTAGACCGCTTAGTTGTTTCACATTTAAACATCAGGCAACTTTGTGGTCAAATGCTGGCTTAGTTCAAAATAATAACGAATTAAAAAAACCAGAACCGAAGTGTGTTTAATTTCGTCTTACACATAAAATAATAACGAATTAATAAAAAAAACAAGTACCGAAGTATCGAAATTTCCCGGGAATTCCCGGTACTGGGTAGGCTCCAGTACCGGAATTACAAAAACCATTTCGGTTCCGATACTGCCATTGTCTGCCATCCCTAATGCCGAACTGCCGACCTAGTTTAGATAATAAATTATGAAAAGTGACATAATGACTAACTTTTGCCGAGTTTTGTTGTAGGCGCCAACATAGGTATGATACCTATGTCGCAGGGATATGATAAATACAGGGATTTGGTCAATTCCCTAAGGGATTTGATCAAATCACGGAGGATGTTAAAATAACAACACGATTTTATCATTTTCCTAAACAAATCTAATAGTGATTTGAACAAATCCTAGTTCTTAGGGGGAAATCGACTCTGATGGATATAGGTCAGAAGACAAAGGCGGGAGCGAAGCAAAGCGGAGCTTTAGCCTTAGTCTTCGTGGTTATTTTTTTTAAACCCTTAAAACCTTTTTTGTTTTCACTATAATTTTGTCATTCCACTGAACCAATTTTGGGATTTGTCAAATCACTAGATTTCAATCAAATCAAAATATACTTTATTCACGTAGGCTTCAAAGAAGCGCTTATAAATCGTCATACATTAATGTAACAGACTGACTCTACCACCGGCTTCGGAATGCAGTCATCTGTCAAGAAGAACCGGCAAGAAGCTCAACAGATACTCTTTTCAATCGCCAAGACAAAAACAATATAGTACATATAAAATACTATCTTTATTTGAATACTTTTACCAAGTCATAGGCAAATTTGTGTTAGGTTAAAGTTTATGTTCATTTGAAGAACATACTATAGGTCCAAGCCCAGCCGACCAGTCCCCAGAATTGTTTAGGGAAATGATTAAATCGTGTTGTCATTTTAACGTCCTACGTGGTTTGATCAAATCCATTAGGGAATTGACCAAATCCCTGTTTTTATCATATCCCTGCGACATATACAGTATTTATGTAGTAATTTGCATGCAGTGAATGGGCTGACGGGGTGCGTTGAGTCAGCAAAGCAACATTAAAAAAAAGCCAACACGCGTTGTCCCAGAAAGGACGATGACAGAGTTTCTATGAAATCTGGTCCCACCTCCAATAGCTATGTGTGTTACATCGCTGGATAGGTATTTTTGAGCTGAATAAAAGTTACTATGGCGCCAAGTTCCAAATCTTAGTCCGTTCAGAGTTATTCTTTATTAAACATTGTAGTTTTAGCAGCAACCAATTAATAATATTTACTTTCTTTTCTGTACTTTATGCATGTTATGTAAATACCAACATACAGATCATTGAATTAAAAACCTTTTTATCGGTCTCACTCGCACAGTTTTGGTTGGTATTTCGCGAGGGTGCCATACCGGTATACAGTACCATAGCGGAACTAACCCGCACTCATTAAGTAGGTGTTAACAGGACAATGAAACTGGTTAGCGGTACGGACGGCGGCGTTAAATAAATGTTTATTATTAAAATATTTTAACATTGTTTTATTTTATATAAAAGCATTTGTTAACGATAACATCTGTTTAAGATTATCATTTTGTAAAAAAAAAACATTTAACATTATTTTTGGATCCTGTAAAACTGCTATGTTTAAAAAAAGAATAACTCTGAACGGACTAAGATTTGTAACTTGGCGCCATAGTAACTTTTATTCAGCTCAAAAATACCTATCCAGTGATGTAACACACATAGCTATTGGAGGTGGGACCAAAATTGGCATCCTCCTTTTATCAACAGATGACGTGTGGCTCGGTGCTATGGTATAAAATTTAGGGTGGTAAGAATAAACCTCACCTTACCACCCTTCAATGCGTAAGCAGTAGTAGGTAAGTACTGAAGACCGAACAATTTATCTGTATAGCGAACCAGTCTTTCAGTTTATTTTTACCTCGGTACCTACCTACTACCCCAAACGAATTGAATAAAAGATAACTCTGAAATCCTTGTCATAATCGCAACGCCCACACTACGCTAGATGGGTATCTTTCATGTTCATTCATGTTTCAAATCGAAGATACGTGTCTATGAACAGGAATATTGAAATTAGGTATCCCACCAAAAACATAAATGTAAAAAAGGAGAGCCAAGTTCAATACAAAAATTATGTTTGGCTGTGGGCTTCGCCGCAAAAAGAATGGAGATCTAAATGAGTGCCAAGTTCTATGATCTTAAAGTAGGTTAGATTTGACTTGGCCAGTTTTCATTACATCAGTCATTTTATAAAGTTATTCAACATAATATTATATAATTAAATATATTTTAATTCTGATAAAAACTGGCCAAGTCAAATCTTACATACTTTAAGATCATAGAACTTGGCACTCATTTAGATCTCCATTCTTTTTGCGGCGAAGCCCACAGCCAAACATAATTTTTGTATTGAACTTGGCTCTCCTTTTTTACATTTATGTTTTTGGTGGGATATCATTACTTTTTGTAAAGAAAACTAGGCAGGTATTGAGATTTAATGTGGTGCCGCGCACAGACGAAGACACACCCCGTAGCGTTGGCTGGTTGTTTATCGCGCGTTTAGGACTGACTGACTTATAGTAGCAAAACCTAACCTACTTCCAGATGACCTAGAAGGATGAAATTTGGAATCCAGCTCGGTAGTTGTGTGTAACCGTAGGAAAAAATCTGAAAATAGAAAAAAGTTAAAAAATAGGGGGAGGGGAGGGGGGTTTTCCCCCCTAATTTTTAACTTTTTTCTATTTTCAGATTTTTTCCTACGGTTACATACAATTACCGATCTGGATTCCAAATTTCATCTTTCTAGGTCATCTGGAAGTAGGTTAGGTTTTGCTACCCTAACCAGTAGCAAAACCTAACCTACTTCCAGATTACCTATAACAATGAAATTTGGAATTCAGCTCGGTAGTTGTATGTAACCGTAGGAAAAAATCTGAAAATAGAAAAAAGTTAAAAAATAGGGGGAGGGGAGGGGGGTTTCCCCCCCTAATTTTTAACTTTTTTCTATTTTCAGATTTTTTCCTACGGTTACATACAATTTCCGATCTGGATTCCAAATTTCATCCTTCTAGGTCATCTGGAAGTAGGTTAGGTTTTGCTACTATAAGTCAGTGAGTCAATACTAATTTTTACCACTTTTTGACCTTCATATCTTTATAACCGTTTGAGCTAGATTCATGAAATTTGGGCTTCTAGGTGTCCTTATGGATCTTATTAAACTCACGTAGTTTCATGGGTTTACGTTAAATAGGCTTTAAGATAAAGAAGGGTCAAAAGTGACACCAAATGGTTCGTGTAAATATACACTTGGCGCTGGCTAGCCCGTTCCTTTGCTTTTTGCTTGAACTTGGCTTGACACGCTGCCGCGTGTCTAGATTTATGAATTTATTGTATCGCTGTCGCGTCAATCTATTTAAGTATTTGTTAAGCTTCAAGGCAATAATGATGTAAATTAAACTTATTATATGAATATCATTGTTAATCGCAGAAGCCAAATAACCAGCACTTTAGACTAAATAAAGTTCTTTGCAACAAATCAACCAAGTATGTATTAGAATACCTACCTATATATAGGCCTAAATGGGGTTGGTGGCTAAAGCTAGTATGTATGTATAACTCTCAGCGGTATTATCATCTCTAGTTATTTATAAAATTTATTTATTCAGTACCTAAATCATTTGAAATGTTTTGCAGGGTTAACAGAACAGGCCTGGGGTTTATACATAATTCATCATGACTTATGATCCTATGCGCGCTAGTTTTCTCGTTTTCGTATTTATCAATGAACATCAAATTAAAATTAGGTTAATATTCAGAATGCTTTATACTTAAACCATAATCGATGCTATTTTAAATGATAAAACGTTAATTAGTTGACATTTTCAGAGAAATCAAGAGATTAATGACAGAGCAACTGTACCGCTAAAATTCCTAAATGTTTCTTACCTGTCCTCATAAGTAGGAGAGGCGTCGCCGGAAGCACCTTGGGACAAGTCACCGTCCATCTCGGAATGGTTAGTATACGATCCGGTAGAAACACGGGCCTCGAACGGCGTACACGATATGGCACAACGGCACGCGAAAACCACCGGTGCGCTCGTCGGGCAAGTACGATACGGAGTGCGGCGCGGCAGCAAGCAAACAAGCGGAGGAGCGCGGCGATGCCGGCCGGCGGACGGGCCCGGTGCGGGGGCGGGGCGGCGCGGGGGCGGAGGGGGGGGGGCGGTGTGAGAACGAAACGAAACGAACGAACGAATGAATTCACGCGCGGCGCGCGCGGGGCCGCGGCGCTCGCGCCCAGCTGCGTCTCCACAGCAACGCTGGAGCAGCTCAGCACGTGGTACTTCGCTGACGCCATTGCACCCTGGCGGCACCGGCATCTATTGCTCGCTCTATCTATGCTATCTCTCCTTTCATAGGTATGGACACTGCAAATTCATTTATTAGGCACTTATCTCGTCAAGCCGAAGGGATCCCCCTTCCCCACGGTTCACCATGTCGGAATGTCGGTTTTTGAGCACTTGTTTGACATACCTAGTTACGTGCTGATTACATGTAATGGTTATGATGAATGAACTCTTCAGTCATTTCCATCCTTGATAGAGACTATCGGTAGGTATATCTATCACCTAATGAAAACAAAGTAAAAATATTACGGTTTCGGGATACCTACCTACCTACATTATCGTCGATAAAATTGTGTAACTAGGAAATAATTTTGAAGTAATATTCGCTTTTGCATTTCTGATCTACCTACAAGTTCTACTCCATTTTATTTTAGACAAAAAGAAAAAGATTAACATAGACCCTTAGTTAGAACACACAGCACCATCTAGCCCCAATTTAAGCGTTTATTCCCGATGTCCCTCACTATTTAGTACCACGTCTAGAAATAAATAAAGGACAATGCAAAACTTGCTAAGAACAATGGGCCCAAAAAATTTAAGTTAATGTGCAGAGATGAGATGTATTCTATGAGAAAGACCACACACACAGCATCAATATCTAGAATTACAAAGTCAAAATAAAAATTAAATATTGAAATAGAAATAACAAACAAAACAAACTAAAATTACAAATTAAAATATGGAAATAAAACCAAAACACAAAAAAAAATATAATGAGCTAAAATTACAAAAAACATGTAGCAAATAAATCAATTAAATAATGTCAGAATAGAAATAATCACAAATATATTAATATTAAAAAATTATACAGCAAAAAAGAAAAAAGAAAATTAATTTTATTCAAAATGACTTATCATCTAAAAATTGCTGAATAGAATAATAGCATTTATCTACATCCATACCCTAATATGACTATTTATAGTCAGGATCGATGGGCAAACGCCCTATATTTCGATATGAGTGAGTATCTGTGGCTGCATCTTAATGTTTACATTTTAGTATCGCTAACCGATACCTTAATTACGTTCAAATTTCGAACGTCTTCTTAAAATGTATTTTATTCAAATTGACCTACAATGAATGAAGATAAAGTTTTGTGGGTTAGTAGTCGATTCGCACGAAAATAATTCGCACTAAAGTGCGAATCGACAACTCTCAAAAATAATATTATTTTTAGTAGTCGATTCGCCCGAACGAATTTTAATCGCGTGCGAGTCGACCCCTTTAAGAATTGATAGTAGGCGATTCGCACTTTTGCAGAATGTGGATAAAAAACAATCAAAGTACAGTCGTGTCAGGAAATCTTTATAATATTTATAATATTATTAACATATTCCTTGTCTATATATCTTACAGCATACAGAATCAATTAAATTTCAAATGTTATAATTTTTTCGGACAGGAAACATGTTAAATTATAAACTAATATCATTAAGCGTTAAATTATATTTGAACACTTTAATATTAAAATGACACCAAAAATTAGAAACGTGTTAAGGACAGCGGAGACAAAATCTCAATTTATGCTTATACTAGGTTAAATTTTATTTTGTTACGTAGGATTTATTGTAAATAAGTGAAATAAATATAAATCCAATTAGTTACGCAAGAACTGTAATAGGTATTAAGCATAGAATGTGTAAGAATCATAGTTTTGTAAGAAGAACTTTTTACGTAGAGATAAGATTCTAATAAGAAAAATTGTTGTAATTAATATGTAAGTTATGTTTCCTAATTAGAATTAACGCGAACTTTAGAACGATGTAAGATACATGTATATTCTAATTAGAAAAATTATAGAAATAAGCAAATAATGTCAACTTGCATAGTGAAAATGCAAGCGAAATTGTGTAAGTTTAACGGGGCTCTCTTTAAGGTATTGCTCCGAGGTACTTAAGCGTGTAATGCTTTACGTAATACGTTTATACATATTCGTTTCTAATTTTTGGTGTCATTTTAATATTAAAGTTATCAAATATAATTTAACGCTTAATGATATTAGTTTATAATTTAACATGTACCCTGTCTAGTGTTGGGTTTTTATCCGGATAAATACTCAAAATGGATAAATACTCATAAATATCCATTTTTACTTGAGTATTTATCCAAAAAGGCGGATAAATACTTTTAAAACATTTTTCTTTTATTTTTTAAATTAAAGTGTAGGTAGATTAGAATTCATTTATTACGACCTTGGTTGTAGCGACCAATTGGCTACAGCGACGTTAAAACTAAGTGCCTTGAATCTAAAGCATACTTTAGTACAACATTTTTTGGCTATGTAACTTTAGATGTAACGCCGTGTTCACGTGTGGCGATTATTTTCAATGAATCATTTGTAACAAATTCTTTTTTTTTTCGGAGGAGAATGCGTTTATGCACCATAACCGCAGGCTAGCTAAACCGGCCGTGTGTGGGACTCAAGACTAAAGCGTCCACTACCCACTAAACTCCCCCGGTTCCCCTTCACACCCGATTGGGACGAGCCGTTGCCAGCGTTAGCTACTGACCAGCCCATCCCCGGGTACCCCGACTTGAGCAGGCCTCAAGTCGGGGTGGCGCCTAGGGAGGGCCACCCGAGAAACAAGGTGACCCTTTAGACTTGGCTCGGGCGACCTGTGCAATGCGGACGTTGGATGGCTACCCCCGCCCGCAGGTCAACCCTCAGGCCGGAGGAGGCGTGCTAAGTGAGCACGCCTTCTCCGGCCTGGCCGTCTACGCCGGAGGGGAGCAGCGAGGGGGTCCTCCTCGCGCTCCCGCTCCGCTGCCTCCTTCTGCGACATTACTTGCTCGCAGAAGGAGGCGGCCGCCTCCCACGCACTCCGTTGGCGACCATGGCACGAACCATGGTCGCCAACTAGAGGCGTTTACCGCCTAGCGCCGCGATCACTTCTCAGCGATCGTGTCGCCAAGCCGGGCACTCGATGAGTGTGTGCTCGGCTGTGTCGTCGGGAGCGTAGCAGTGATGACACTGCGGCGTCTCCTCCCGACGGGGGACACGGTACAGGTAGTGTCCGAAACTTCCGTGAGCGGACAAAACCTGCGAAGGCCGGTAGGTGAGGCAACCGTTCATTTGGCCAGGGCCTCTTCCCTGGCCTGGACACGACCAAGCGCCACCTCCTCCAAGCTGGGTTGTTCCCCCCGCATCCTTGCCGCGACCCGGATTCGATGCACCTGGGCCAGAACCAGTGCATCGAGTTCCCACGGCGTTGTGCCTGCTAAGACACGGGCAGCCCCGTGGGAAACTGTGCGGTAAGCCCGCACAGCCCGAGTCGCGATGGGCCTCTGCGGTCTCGGCAAGAGGACTTTCAGCGAGAGGGAGAGGCTCTCCGCCCAAACCGGGGCTCCGTAAAGTGCCATCGACCTTATCACCCCATGATAAAGCCGACGGCACCCAGGTCCTGGACCCCCCACGTTGGGGAGGACCCGCCCGAGGGCTGAAGCGGCGGCACACAGCCGTGGAGCGAGGAGCTTAAAATGCTCCTTGAAACTCCACCGGGGGTCCAGGTGTAACAAATTCATAGAAATTCCATGCAGACATTGCGACTGACGTCGGCCGTCCATTATACCCCCGGCGCATGCCCGCGTTACATGGCGAGCCCCACATGCCCCCGGCTGGGGGGCTTATGGGATTAGCTGGGAACACCTGACTAATCCCATCCGACGGAGGTGGTGACCGGTGCAATGCAGGCCTCCACTGGCGACGAGAAGAGAGCGATTGTACAGCCGTCTTCTTATTCCCCGCCTACGTCTTCGACACGGAGGCGCGAGAGGGTCATTTTCCCTCTCCCGCTCCGCAGCCTCCTTCTACGAGATGACTTCCTCGCAGAAGGCGGCCATTGCCCTCCAGGCTCCTTCGCTTCAAACCATGGAATTGACCACGCTTGGTAGCGAAAGGTCCGGACCTACTTGCGCGCACAGAACACGACGCTGCTCCTCCCAGTCTGGGCAGAAGGCGAGAGTATGTTGCGCCGTGTCCTCCGCCGCACCACATTTATGGCACACCGGGGATTCCTTTCTCCCGATTTGGTGCAGGAATGACGCAAAGAAGCCATACCCGGATAACATCTGTGCCAAACGGAATGAAAGAAACCCGTGCGGATGCCCGAGCCAATCCTGTATCACGGTACCAATGGCATCGAGCGCCCTGTGACCATGTTGCGCGCGAGCCATGTCCTCTTGCCAGCAGAGGACCATAATGTCGCGCGCATCCTCACAGCGGCCCGCTCTATCGGCGCTGGGCGCCCCCCTAGGGCTTTCTGCTCTGCCGTCCACTCATAGACACGGTAGTTCTTCTATGTGTCAACCGCACGGAGTGCCTCTTATGTACAATTATTGTAACCAAACAACCGAATATAGGTACTTACATACTTTTCTCGCTCTCGCGCAGACTTGTGAGCAACGTTTGCAAAAGCAAGCAATGCTACAGTATAATAGGTACAACTACCCTGAGACTTGATATAACACCCAACCGTGCTAAAATAAAGTAATTATTTTGATGCCATAGTATTCGGACACAAAATACTAAGCTTTTGTCAAATGTGGTCAAGTGAAACAAAAGTCGTGTGTGAATACAGCTAAAAAGATATTTATCCTTGAATTTGAGTAAATATCGGGTAAAAATGGATAAAAATGAGTATTTATCCATTTTGGATAAATATCCGAGTATTTACTTTTCGAGTATTTATCCACTGCCCATCACTAACCCTGTCCGAAAAAATATAACATTTGAAATTTAAATGATTCTGTATGCTGTAAGGTATATATACAGCGAATAAGTTAATATTATTATAAAGATTTCATGTACACGACTGTACTTTGTTCTTTTTTTATGCACATAATATTGCAAAAGTGCGAATCGCCTACTATCAATTCTTAAAGGGGTCGACTCGCACGCGATCAAAATTCATTCGGGCGAATCGACTACTAAAAATAATGTTATTTTTGAAAGTTGTCGATTCGCACTTTCGTGCGAATTATTTTCGTGCGAATCGACTACTAACCCAGTTTTGTATGTGACTGTACATCATTAGGCACGAAAATACTCATGTGATCCTTTCGTATTTTAATGACCCCCATTATGCAACAGCCACATAAATAACTATTATGTAACAGAAACAATTTAAGTTTTTTCCTAAATAGATGTAATGTCAGTTGTTTAATACTATTTGGAATTTTATTATAGATAATAGGTCCCATGCCAAGAACTCCTTTTTTTAACAAAGCTGTGTTAAGCTGTGTGTGTTTTTGAAGTCGGTTTAATTTTTTTCTTTTATTCCAAACGAAGCTCGGGTTTGAAATGTGTTCAACACAATCACATTTGGCCAGTATAGTCGACTACTTATGGCGATTTTTCTTGTATTCTTTATTGGAGCTGACTAGTTATAACCCTTATGCGCAAAAAGGCGAAACGCCTACACTCAGCCACAGTTTAACAAATCTTTGTAATACTGTGACTCAGCGCTTGGGACGATTTTAGTAAGATCAGTGGCTCAATATAAATTGGAGATCTTTGCTAAGCAATGCGTGCACAGTGAACGCGAAGACGCTACGAGAAACCCTACATAAATATGATGAGAGATCTTTTTTATTAAGGTGACGCCGCGTTCAACTAAAAGTCTGAAATTCGGCGCGTGCCGCCCCCCCACCCCGCACATTTATGACGAGTGACGAGCACGGAGCAAAGAGATCCGCGCGTCCACTGAAACCACTGACCTCCATTATACAAGTACGCTGGACAGGCGATCGCTACCAATTATTTGATCCGATTTGAAAATTGCCATATTGGCGCTAACTGCGCTGGAGAGCAGTAATTAGTGAGTGAGTGTACTTGGAACTAATACTAGTTCTATACAACGACTGAATTTTGTTATCGATAAAAACTTTTTTAGATAAAGTGCCCTCTTTGTGTAGCTAATCTAAGTACGGACGGCAGCAGATCAACCTACCCTAATCTGTCAAAAAATCTCAATTGAAAGAGAACTCTATGTGAAGTGAATAAAGCTGAAAATTGGTTGTAGAAATTTGACAGTTTGGGGTAGTCTGATGTGCTGGCGACTGTACATAGGTATCTTATTATTAACTCTCTATGTGGAGGGATAGGTCTTTAAGAAAGTATTCTCAAGTCACTTATTTTATTTAAATAAAAGAAAAAAGTTTTTCCTAATTTTTTAAAGACCCCAAATAATTATTATAACTTTTAGATAATTCCAAATGTCACTAAGGCCCGTATTTCTAGACAGGTCTCAACTATGAGATCGATCTTAAGATGACTCTTGAAATAGTGGTTTCTGATGTTTACGCGGTTACTACCACAAATCTATATACATATAATAAATTTGTAGAAAAGTGGTGTCTGTACAATGGAAATATATTAAAAAAAAGTAGCAGGGGTTGTTATTATATCGATACCGAACCCGAAATTGTAATTAAAATTTTTTTTGTCTGTTTTTCTGTGTGTTTGTGCACGCTAATATCAGAAACGGCTTATTCGATTGAGATGCGGTTTTCACTAATATATTGTGGTAAGCTTCACTTAACATTTAGTGTTTATTTCATGTCAATCGGTTCATAAATAAAAAAGTTATGTCAATATAAAGGTACACGCCTCGCGCCTGAGCTGCGCGTCCGTATATAAAGCGCGCTGAGAGTATGGCGAATAGGTAGTTGCATTCGAAAATTGCGATTTACTTGAATACTGACAGTTTGGATATTTCATTTATTTATATTTAAGGGTTTGTAGGTTAGGTTGTCTTTCTTAATTTTCTTTAAAAATTTGTAAATAAATATTGTAAGCATTTGTTATAGGTTAGGCATTTCTTTCCTTGATTTTTGGTACACTTATCTTAATTTTTTATTTAGGGTTTGTATAAGTATATGAATAATTTATAAGTATTTGGTATAGGTTAGGCAATTCTTTTCTTGATTTTCTTTATTTAAGAACAAGTTTATAAGCTCAGGTTATTAATTAATTTTTCTAGCAATTCTTTTGTTTCATAAAATTTGTACGTTTAGTTTACACATCTTAACACTTTTTGCAGTCAGCCTATGTTTTGTGATGACAATTAATAAAGCCCAAGGTCAGACGATGAAAGTTGTGGGTGTAGATCTAAGTATCAGCTGTTTCTCGCACGGTCAGTTGTATGTGGCTCTGACACGGGTTAGCAATCCTAGGAGCCTGTATGCTTTCATTCCCGATGGCCATACGTCACATATCGTATACCTACAGAGAAGCATACTGTAAAGTTTTGTGTTTAACTGTTTTTATTTTCTATCGATAAAATCATAAGAACGGAAAGCAATCCCTGATGCAATGGGACCACGGGGAATGAAAATTACCCGTGGACCCGTTAATGGGTCGACCCAACGGGACCACGGGTAAACATTCAAATTTTTAGCTACCCAAAGGACGGTATTTGTTATTTAAAATAAGCTGCCCGAAAAGTCACTATTCCACGCGGACGAAGTCGCGGGCACAGCTAGTAAAATAATATAATAATAGTAGTTACTACTCATTAACTAAACACCTTAAACGGATAAATCGCGAGTTTTATCCGTTTCAGTTGTTTTATTTAATGGCTCTTGAAATATTATTTTTAGACAAAACTACAACTACGGGCTTTAGTCTAAAAACAACGTTTCGAGGTAATATGTGACAATGCTCCAAAATATTCTGGAATTAATGCACGAATAAAATTTCATTATCTAGCCTAGATTATTTGCAGAGTCAAAAAATGTCTAACTTTCTCACCGGTCATTGATAAAGAATTTTTTTTTGTTTCTGCATACAAACAACAATTGAAAGATACTTAGCACGTTTTGTTTTGGTAATATTTTTTAATAATTATGGTTTAAAATCATCGGACTGATTTAACATAATTAATTATACAATCATCAAAAATCAGTTTTTTTTCTATTTTGTTGTCATATCAAGTGTTTATTATTGTGAGAGATCACTATGTCCCTTTAATAATAAAATAAAATTATCGACTAAGAAATGACATAATATCGACATGAATTTAGACATCCCTAAACTAGTTCCTATGGTTTGTTAAATCTTGGATGATCTCTGCGACAGCTGTCATCGATTTGACAGCTGTTAAATTTCACAATTTTTGACTGTCAAATGTATGAAGAGAAATAACGTTCATGATTGTAGGGTCCCGCCCACTTAGAGATATTCATTGCTATTATCATTCGCATACACTTAATAATCGATTATGAAATTTTAACCATTTTATTTATTTTAACCCACTCAAATGAACGTTTTCCATTATTTTAGGTCTATCCAAAAAAAACAGCACCAGTTATCAATAAAAGAAAATTGTATTGGATGATTTTAATTTATGTGGAGTCTACTAAAAAGGCGAGTTGAGAGTTAAAATGTGGTACAAGATGCAAACAATATTGTCAAATTAAAAGAAGAAGCATTCCAATCGGTCACTCACTGTTACTACAGATGAATGGCAAAAACAATGTGAACATGTTATCCACATCGAAGACCAATTGTCCGAAACAGAAGTAGGTACTTAATGGATGCCGAAATGTACAAGTTCATAAGAGAATTAAAAAATTAATCTGATACTGAATCAGACCAGACGGCATTTCTGAAGACTCGAGTTCAACGGATAGTGATTGTGCGTAGTCAGCTATCTTTTTAAATTATTCTTATTCAAAATAAAAAATAATATTATAAACATGATGGTGAATCTTAGAAGCTAAATATGGCCACACATATCTCAGGTTGGGCAAACAGACTGTATAGCCAGTCCAGCGTACTATGTATATGATGGAGGTCAGTGGTTTGAATAAATATTCGAAAAACAAAAGCGAGCGTGGGCGGAGAGCAGTTGTCATAGATCCGTCTCTGGCAATAGCCGGGAGCGTACTGCTGGGGCCGCGCGACGCAAGACGCTCTTAGAAAACCCGCTCTAAACGAAAAGAGCGTATGCGACAAAATGGTTTTAATTGTGTGATTTAAAAACTATAAATGTATTTTAAATAATATATGGCCCAATTATAGTGTAAGGTTCCGTGATTATATTTAGTAATTTTGAAGGCTTAAGTCGCTTCCGATTGTCGTAAAAATGACAATCCCTGTTTTTATAGAGGTATTTTTGATTAATTAATCTGTGTTACAAAAGTTGACCAATCGTGTATTCAATTGGACAATACAAAGTCAAAGACATGATGAATCCTGCCAATAAATTTTATTTTCTTAGCTTTAGTCATTGCTGAGAAAAATCCATATCCTTGCAACACAAATATTCAATTCGTCCTCTTAAAGATTTTTCATGGAAATTAATATCGGCGTCTGGTTTATAGATAAAATAAAAATATCTGTCTTTCTCTACGCTTATAAAGACGCAAAGGCTGTGTTGTGAGTCGGGATATTAAATTTCTGTTCTAGGGATTCATCTTCTTTTACTTTATCAAAGATGGGTACATAAATATTTTGAATATTACATGCACTTTTAAAGTAGGTCAAAAGCACAAAATGCTCATAATTTGTTACTAGCAAAGATCGTACCTACTATGTAGTAGCCGGCTTGCCCTTGCTTTATTTCTTCTTATAATATTTAAAGCAGTAGAAATGGTTCAAAATATGTAAGTAGGTACAGGTTGAGGGGGGGGGGGGGCTAAGAAACAGTAACAGAACACGAATCTAAAAAATAGTTTGTTAGTACGCGGCTACGCGCTAATCTTCAGAACTACAGCTGGACGGATTGAAATAATAAGTAAGTACAGTCAGCGTCAAAATGATCTGAGCGTTCAAAACCACTAAAATATCTGAACATTTGACAAAAATCAACCTTATCTTAAGACGTAAAGGTGCATTTTCATTTGTTGTTTGAGACCAAATGACAAACAACGAAAACACCTAAAAGTATTGTGCTAAGTGTTTTTTTTTTAAATGTAAGATATTTTTGTTTGGCTTGAACGCTTAGATCATTTTGGCGCTGTCTTGTATCTTTAACTACAGGTACCGGCAAACTTGTTGAACATCGGTCGACGGAGAGGGGGAATGTTCGCGCATGGCCAATAGCGCGCGTGAATCTCCCGAAAGCCCGCACGCGCTATTGGTCAAAGGTATATTGGTCAAAGGTATGCTTCTGACCAATAGCGCGCAGGCGCGCGTGTCAAAATTCGTGTTCTGCGCAATCCCCACCCAATATTCAAGAAGTTTGCCGGTACCTGTAGCATTTGTTAAATAGGTTTTAAGAATGGGAAACATATAGGCTGATTTTGGAAACTTGACGCCTGGTGCAGATCCACAACAGATCAGCTAAACCGTAAGTTTTAAAAATGGCGTCCTAGCAAAATTGTTTCGCCTGATGAGCATTTTTTACTGAGATTACTAGAACCTGTTAAGGAACTCGAAGATCATTGCTAAGCCATAGCACAATATCGTCTCGGCAAAAGTTATTCTGTTAGTCATTTTCTGGTGGGGTAATTAAAACTCGACTGTCTGGAACTCTAGAGCCCAGCTTTAATATAAGTACTTTATACCTATTATAAAGGAATTTATTTTATCATTATAAAGTAATGACTTTTCAGCAAAAGTTGTTCAGTCTGACGAGTATTTTCTAAAGCACAACGGTATGGCCGCCGACAGAGAGGGACCGGCAAAAAAATGCTGTCATGAAACCTCCACGCAAACGAAGATGCGGACACCAAAGTTGGTAAAAAAATCGGTTGTCTGTAAAGTAGGTTTACTGACGATAGTTGAACGTGACAACGTCATAAGAAAATACTGATCACTGATGGGATGGTTGCATTTTTCAAAAGAAAGTTTTAATTTTATTTGTTTGATAGATATTTTGTATGGATATAGAGAAGGAGGTAAATGGAAATCACAATTGAATTGATCAAGTTACATTTATTTATACGCATAAATACAATTATGTTATTTGGCGGTCTCGGAGCGAGGTAACGCCGCATGAGTCAAGTTTTTTCGTGCGTGCACCCGGCTCCATCGAATTATAAGACGTTGTCACTGGTTGTCACGTCAAAAAATGTACTTATGATTTTTTATTGTATGAAATTAACTAAAAAATTTAAAAATGCATTATTGTTTCCAGTTATATTCACAAAAATGCAAAACTGCAACATTATTTGTATCCCTGGAAATACACATAGCGCCATCTAACCCTCAACTACCTACTCATAGTTTGTACTCTTATTATAGCCTATAGAGCGCTTTACAACTGATAAACATACCGCTGAACCTTAGACGGTCCACGGAACCCTAGATCTGTCGATCATACAGTACAGTACAGGGGGCTTAGACAAGATGACATCGCTTCATTATAGCTGGCGAATTTAGCTAAGTCCAATTTGTATGGATTTGACAGGTGCCTTAGAAAAGTCACGTGGTCAATCGATATTGAAATGTATGGGATTTGACATTCGCTATGGCAAATTGAGCGATAACGAACGTCATAAATGCCACTTGTCTAGGGGGGCAGAAGGGCATTTAGTGTGGTCCACGTAAGTGTCATGGCGGGGTCGGCGAGGGCGGGCGGCTCGGGCGACGGGCGCGGGCGCGGACCGGGCCCGGCGCGGCTGAATGGCGGGCCCGGGCCGCGCCTGCGCGCTCGGCTATCGATCGCGGCACGTGGCCGGCCGCGCGCCGCACCGCCTACGCGCCTCACGCCCGCTCGCCACGTGCCCACGGCACTCCCGTAATCCGCTTCACTACCCCATCTTTCTCCCCCTCACCTCCTACCCGTCATCGAGCATTTCCATTCCCGCCATTTTGCTCCGCCCGTTTCTGTATACGCTTTGAATTAATATAATAACCGTCGACTATTTTATTCTATTCAATCTTTAAGACCAAATTTTAAAATTATCACGCAGCTCTGGCAAAGTAAACGGAGACAAGGACGACATGTTCCATATGAAGAGCTTGGTTGGACAGGACACACGCTGTTCAAATTTTAACAACGCGCCTCCCTTCGGCGTTTTTATAAATATAACAGCTTCCCTTAAAGGCCTGTATTCACTTTGATTAGTGCGAGTGCGAGTGCTTAGTAGCTGAGGGTGATTAGTGCAGGTGCGTAGTGCAAGTAGTGTCCAATTGTTGGCGAGTGCGAGTGATTAGTAGTTGAGGGTGTGTGTGTGTGTGGCAGGCACGCCGCGAGAGAGGGGGATGGGCGGGCGCGCGGGACGTGGCTACTCGCAGTCCACTCGCAGAAAAATAGAACACGCTTCTAAACACTTCACTACGCAGCCAACTAATCACTCGCACTAATCAGTCGCTGTCCACACTTATTTTCTACTAATCACTAATCACTTGCACTAATCACTCGCACTCGCACTAATCAAAGTGAATACAGGCCTTTAGAACTAGTCGCCGGCTTTTTTCTGAGTGGTTTAAATACTTTCGGCGTAGCGCGCGATTCAAGAGCGTGCAGTTGAAAGGGCACGCTCGCTATAGAAAGATCGTCGATCCGGCGCTAGATACGCGCGTCAATTCGTATCCACCCTTGCCGACAGCGAGACAAAGAGCACCGACCTGTGGCTTCTCTCGAGCCTAATACATATACAGGGTGGCCCTGAAAATCGTGGATCAAACGAAACAGGGAGATAAAGGGGGTTATTACCGACATAAACCCCTCAACAGTAGGACCTCACATCGACTCTACAAAAAATTAAAGCTATTTTTTGTTTTGAAAAAAATAATGCCTTATTTTGTAATCAAATGGCAAAATAATGAAAACATATTGTTTTTTCTTTCTTTTTTTTTGTGTTCAATTATTGTCAAAAAAAGCATCTTTACATAAAAAGTATCTTTACCACTGTGGGGACACAAATTCGTGAGTAATGGCAACTTTCTTAAAAGAAATTAAGTTTTACGAAAAATCAATTCCAACTTCAAAACAGTACTGTGAAAAAAAAATGTATGACCGACAAGTGACCCTCTATCAAAAAAATTAGCCTGTTTTATCACCATTTAAATGAGGTATAACACTTGGCTATTTGTAGCTAACTTATTTTACATAACTTGTTTATTGGCGCCAAGTCTAACTTTTAATAAATTGAGCGATCAATAAAAATCGTTATTCGCGTTGATTATTTTCACTCTTAACAATCCTAGAGCTTTAACATTGGAATAAATACCCGGTATCTTTTGTCCTTTTCACACTCGGGTCGGGCACGTACCCGACTCGGGTCGTAGGTACATACGATCCATTGTTTTTGGCTCAGGCAGGTACCTAAGCTTGCGCGTACGTTTGGCCCACCGCTCCCGCCGCGGCGGCGAATCAGTGACTCGCTACCTGCTTGTTATTACGCACGTGTTCTGCCGGTTTGCTCTTCAACGTCTCCTGAACGGACTCGGATTTCTTGTCTAACTGTGATCTAAGCTTGCCATACGGACTGTGAGTCTTGCCAAACTGTGACCTAAGATTGCCATGCGGACTCTGTGTGATTTCTTGCCAAACTGTGACCTAAGCCTTCCAATCGGACACTGATTCTTGAAGCCTTCCCTCGTCAGCGAGAGTATGCTGACATTCATTACATCTACGGCTTTTGTAATGGCCACTGTAAGAAGAGTGTAGTACAGTCAGCTGTACTGAGTCCGTATGGCAAGCTTAGGTCACAGTTTGGCAAGACTCACAGTCCGTATGGCCAGCTTAGGTCACAGTTAGACAAGAAATCCGAGTCCGTTCAGGAGACGTTGAAGAGCAAACCGGCAGAACACGTGCTTAATAACAAGCAGGTAGCGAGTCACTGATTCGCCGCCGCGGCGGGAGCGGTGGGCCAAACGTACGCGCAAGCTTAGGTACCTGAGCCAAAAACAAAGGATCGTATGTACCTACGACCCGAGTCGGGTACGTACCCGACCCGAGTGTGAAAAGGACAAAAGATACCGGGTATTTATTCCAATGTTAAAGCTCTAGGATTGTTAAGAGTGAAAATAATCAACGCGAATAACGATTTTTATCGATCGCTCAATTTATTGAAAGTTAGACTTGGCGCCAATAAACAAGTTTTGTAAAATAAGTTAGCTACAAATAGCCAAGTGTTATACCTCATTTAAATGGTGATAAAACAGGCTAATTTTTTTGATAGAGGGTCACTTGTCGCTCATACATTTTTTTTTCACAGTACAGTTTTGAAGTTGGAATTGATTTTTCGTAAAACTTAATTTCTTTTAAGAAAGTTGCCATTACTCACGAATTTGTGTCCCCACAGTGGTAAAGATACTTTTTATGTAAAGATGCTTACTTTGACAATAATTGAACACAAAAAAAAGAAAGAAAAAACAATATGTTTTCATTATTTTGCCATTTGATTACAAAATAAGGCATTATTTTTTTCAAAACAAAAAATAGCTTTAATATTTTGTAGAGTCGATGTGAGGTCATACTGTTGAGGGGTTTATGTCGTTAATAACCCCCTTTATCTCCCTGTTTCGTTTGATCCACGATTTTCAGGGCCACCCTGTATTATTATATTGCACCGCACCGCGGTAATAGCGCTCCGCAACAACCGTTTATTCCCGCACGTACCTACACAAGTTAGATACTCAAGTTTTCCGCATTGTGAAAAGTTGGTTGAAACAATCGCTTCAGTATTGTGTAGCTAGAGAATGGGCACTGCCTTAGTAGTAGAATGATATATCATTTAAGCTAAACAAAATTTTTTTTTTTACTTATTTTAGAAGACAAAAATGTTGAATTAAATTACCCAGGTGATATCACCAAGGTGCTCACAGTGGATTAATCCTTAACACGTTCCATGCGTCATGACCAATATAGGGCCATGCTTGACTTTACCAGCGTGCGGTGCAGAAAAATGTGTTTCTCACCACGGTGCGGGGGGTTTTTTCATATGTTGTTCTATGAGTAAGAAAGAAACAAATAGATATTTCCGAGTGTTTTTTTAAAAAGGTTCTAAATTTATCAAAAACAGACATGGCAAAATAATGTTCACGTCGCACAGAGTTGTGTACTTTTGCGCTGTGTGCGGCATGGCCAGTATATGGTCACGCCCCTGCACCTCATGCCGCACCGAATGCGGGCGCGCCATTCTCGCCAGTCGCGCATAGTGATGCACAACGTCCGCACACAAATCAAATCAAACGCAAATGTGATGATTAATATTTCATTGTGGGTTTTAATTTTAGTTCCATAATTACTGTGATATAAGAGACATATTTCATTTAAGTTAACTTTAAATTTAAATAACGTTAAATTTAAGTTATGATGATGATGAGCATTTAATTGTTGATTTTGATTGTAGTTCTTTAATTACTGCGATTTTAGAGACATTTCATTTAAGTTAAGCATACTGGGCTGTTACACTGTAATGATAATGATGAATTGTTGATTTGTATTGTTGGTTTTTATTGCTTGCCCATCACTATTACTCGTTAGGCGTCTCATTAACACAGTGCGGCATGGAAAAATGTTTCTCATGAAATCAGGGTAGTACATTTTCTCCTAAATCTGGGGAAGTACAAATCAGAATTAAAAACGATTTATGCTGTAGAAACTACTACATATTACCTACATTTTAAAAAAAAGAGCACACAAAAATGTTTTAATTTCAAATAGTTATGACCTCTTGAATCTATTAACTAATGTGAACAAATGATGTTCATGACGCACCGCAGTGGAGTCCTGCGTGAGAATCATGGAGTTCATGTCGCACCCTGGGTAAGTTCAGTAAATTTGGTGCCGCAATCAACGTGTTAATTATGTATAATTAGGTACCTAAACTTTCAAAATTTTGCTAAGAAAGATACTACATGAGCATGACCGATCCGATGAACATGCCCAAATGCCCTCTGGTAAACCAAGAACGGTCGATTCTTATGATCTTCAATTAAACAAAAATGTCAATAAAAATTATTTCTCAATTTCGATTCAATTTCAGTCAATGTTGGATCATTGGGTCAATTTTATAAAAAAAAATTTTTTTAGAGAATATTAGTGTAACATGAATATGGGCAGTAAGAATTTCATAATTCGTTTTAGAAAACAAAAATAGCTATAAAAGTTCATATTAACTTAGTTGAGATACTTACAGCAATTGATTAAAATATGTGTTGAAGAACATCTTTAATTGATAGAACAACGCTGCTTAAGTCAGGTTCATTTCTGATTTAATGAATATTGAGACAAAACAGCAAAAGAAAGATTCCCATCAATGGTAAAACGTTTCAACAAAAATGAATGACTAATCGGTCAAGAATCCTTTGCATGGTAGCAATCTTATGAAAACAATGACAACAGTGATAAACAAACGGAATCTGAATCTTGGGTGCAAATGCAAGTACCTACTACTCCAATATAGATTTTTGTTAGTTGTAAAGAAGACCGCTTCACGTCCCGTATCTCAAATGGATCTGTTACTTTTTCTTATAAAATACAACACAGCAAAAATGTACATATCACAGCCAATTTAAATTAGCCATCCAGCTAAAAGTCCAGCCTATTTAGCGTCCAACGATATATATGGGCATGTGTTAAACCTTATCCGGGAAAGTTAAGTAATTGACTTACCTCCAGCCGCCCGGAGGAGAGTCCGTGCTGCTCTCCTTCAACTGGGTGGCGCTCGCGCTTTGGAGATTAGGGACATTCACGCTGAAATTCAAAAGTAATCATTAATACACCAAAATACATTTAAACAATTCTATGACGCTTAATGTTTATTGGAAGATCGACCAACAAATTAATAATGTTTAAATTATGGATAAGTTTAATATGAAAAATAAAAAATTCTGTGTCACCTTCTGTGTATTAAAAATTTGTATCGTTTTGAATGATTCTAGATACCTAATAGAACACAGAATTCTTTTTAAGGGATAAATTAAAGAATTATAAAAAGCACAATATTACACCATCCAAATTTTATTTTTGTTTATGATTTGAAATTTACAGAAATCGGTGGAATTAGCCCGAAGACAAATTAAAATGTTCTAGCTAATTCTATTGCGGGAAACTATTGTTTCCGAGTTGACAATGGAGAGTAAGACGACACGGTAAACAATATTGCGCGGCTACGGCGGAAAGAATATTCTAGCTCATTCATGATCTATATTTCCCGACAACTGCGAATTAAGTACCAGCCTATTAAATTACCAATCTAAGCATTGTGTAAAATAACCACAAAGTAAATTATCTGGAGGACAATTCTCATCCATCATACATACATAATTATATTATCTCTTTACTGACATTAAACCAATGGGTGGTATCTAGCGACGAGCAATATCTATATTCTATGAAATATCAATTTCTTAATTAGAATAACCCGTTGGAGTAATAAGAAAGAATAATATCTAAAATGTTAAATTTTGTCAATTCTGAGGTTATCTTGAAATTACCTTTCAGATTAGAATTCAATAAAGGTAACTTACATCTTTTTATTGGCGACCGATGGTTCAACGATTAGTGGTAATCCGCAGTACGAGTAACCTGGCAAAAAATAGTGTATTAAGAACATAATAATAATAATAAAGACGGTGCTTAATCACCACGTTTGTTATGTGCAGGTTGGTGATATGACTGCAAAATTCAACCGAAATAAAACGATACCCTAGCATCTCGGCTAGACTTCTAAGCTACTACACTAAATGAGACGTAAGAAAAGAAATATACATAAAAATGTAAGTAGGTAATTAGGAATTTATCTTTTCGAAGGTATGTGTATAAGTATGTATGAAGAATCTTTTTACACTGATTAAGTGCGAATATTTATAACTTATTTAATTAGACCCCTTTGCTAACGTTCTCGCTGGGCACATGGGGACATTATAAATAGTAAAATATTAAAAAAAAAAAAAAAAAATAGTGATCACAAAGGGCACAGACAAGCTGTTTAATTGATATGTATATTAGTGGCTAGTAATTTGAATTAGGGTTGGGTTATAAAGAATTCTAGTAGCAAAATGAAAACGACGAAAGACCGTGCGTATAATATGAATAGTCAACTTTTCAACAAACAAAAAAATGGTTGAAGTCGGTGAAGTCCCTTTCGTAACTATGTAATCTCAAAATACGGTTTAAATCACAAAAAATACGCTGTTTTGAGACCAATTACCTAAATCAATTCTATGGAAGGGATGGAGGGGATCTTTTTATTTACTACTTAGTTAGTTTGTCAGATGTTTTCTTTTTCTTGTATCTTATGATATGAATTAAGTTATTTTTAGTAAGTATCGAGTTCATATAAAGAAACTAAAGATCTTACGTTATTTGGATTAATCTCAATTTACTTTGCTGTCTAATTTTATAGCTTTACACTAACAAAATTGTACATCTATGTATTAATTTTAACCATTACAACTATAATCTTATTCAAATGCTATTAGGATGCGAAAAACGACGTCAACTCCATTTGTCCGTAACGTCAGCAACCAATAGCAACACATTATCTGTAAGTGTGTAGGTAAGTCATCACTGTAGCGTCACGCAACTCAAAGGTCGTATCCTAATAGGATTTGATCCAGATAGTAACCTGTCATTGAACCTTCGATAAGTTCTTACTAAAATAGGTACTGTTTATTGAAAATAGATAAGATTGATTACCATGCAATTTATCAATCGCGCGATCCGCAGCCGACTGGTCAGGGAAATCAACAAAAGCATAACCACCCCTTTTCACGGAGATGTCGGCCACGGTAAGGTTTTGCTCGGCAAACAGTTGTCTCACGGCTGCTTCGTCGACCTCAATCGGCAGGTTACCGATATACAACTTATTCATCGCGGAAACGGTCTTCAGCTGCTCACTCATGCTGGGATTTTTCGAGAAAACCACACAATTATTAATTATTATCAGATTAGGG
Source organism: Mecyna flavalis (assembly GCA_949319885.1). Classification (NCBI taxonomy): domain Eukaryota; kingdom Metazoa; phylum Arthropoda; class Insecta; order Lepidoptera; family Crambidae; genus Mecyna; species Mecyna flavalis. The sequence continues at coordinate 17,516,808 of OX439425.1, read as the reverse complement.
TCGCGTTGACGACAGTCAAATTGAACAAGTCAGTCGGATTTCTTTTGTCTACTGATGATGTTTGACGGCAGGCAAATTTCGAACTCCAAAATTATTATTTTTTTCTGTCTAGGCGGCCATGTCATTGATTGAAGGACATAGACTGTTGAAGGAGGATTTTATCGGCGATGACAAACGTTATGTCATAGGTCTTTTTAAAAAAATACGTTTAAAAAACAGACTCCTAAAATAAAATAAAAACATACATACTCGTATTTATAGACGAATAAAAGTATTACTTGAGTCTATAATATACAGTGTGAGACAGTGTGAGTCCGAAGACTTACACTGTATAGTGTTAAAGTCGGTGTCAATACGTCTGGTAGGTACGTGTGGCTAAGCTGAAATCGAATCGAATCCAGAAATATCATTATTTGTGCATCAAATTATATACAAAGGCATAAAATAGCAGACGGATCTGCAGAGGTTAATTGGTGGGCTCAGAGTGCCACTTAGAGATTTGTTTTTTCTGCACAAATGGGGGTGGGGGCCTGGAGATCTTGTTACAACAAGTCTATTTTATAGACTTAGGTTCAAGCTCCAGTCTTCCACGGACTGGTGGTGGTTTGCACAGTATTGTAAGCTGTTAAAATTGTATTGTAGTGTACACTTACGTTTTAAAAGTGGTGCTCATTGCCACTAATCTGTGGTTGAAAATAAACGTTATTTTTATTTTTTATTTTTATTTATTTTTATAGATTAAAATACTCTTAATCGAAGACAAAAGGAGTAACCACTTTTTAATGGATTTTTGTTTTGGAGTGTCGGTTCAAATGTTTTTTTTTATACATATTTTTATACTCTTTAGTGTCACGCAAACATAAACGTACAAATATTTTCATGCACGCAAATCATACTCGTATAAACTTAGCACCGTTAAAAACAAGTTAAAAAGGCATTATTTACGTAAACAAAACACCACGCAAGCAGTTACTAGCGCGTAGTTCCCTACAATTTATTGTAACTAACTAACTAACTTGCGAGGGGCGACGGAAGTGGCTGGGATGACTGAGTAATTTCCATCTGCCTGGGGGTTTGTAGAGCCCCGGCAACTCCAGCCCACTGATTTCCGTCTAGAAGGGCTGTGTTAGGCCCTTATAGCCCTCTTACCAAGCCATAATGCGCTATAAATGGTCAAGCCGCCGATGGGCAGAGGGGAGGGGTTAGGAACGCCACTCCGCCCGATTGCCCAAGGCGTCCTTCGGGTGATGAGCAGGAGGAATGAGCAGATAGACAGCGACATACTATCTCCTCCCCCTAACCAAACTTACGGCAAGGCGTCCCCCTTCCCCGAGAGCAGACAGCAACATACTGCTTCCACCGTCATTCAGTCAGCAGACTGTCTAAAATTACGAAGCTTCTCGCCACACCGCGACAAGGTGATGGCCTATATTAATTAAATTCGTTGCCTATATCGGAGCAAACTTTCATCTTGTAATTCGCGATTAAAGGTAGCTATGTCCTTTTCCAAATTCAAATTTTCCTTTTCATGATTTATTTTGTCTTTCAAACATCAATAATAAATCATTGATTGCAGTACAAGTACACGTATTACATTCCTCGCAGCCTGTCGCGTGGAGTTATCCAGTGTGATGACCTATATAATTCTGATTCACCGGGGAACCGTCTTAGGATAAATTATTAATATTTTGCGATCCTCCGTGTAAGAAATAGGTAAAATCATTAACATTATCTTTTACGCCTTATTCCGATTTACGAGAACTATTTGAATTCTCGATTACATTTTGCAAATCTACATAATTAAAATTTGTCTATCGCTCTTATTATTAAATATTATTCAATACTCTAATGTTTTAAATTATTTTTATAAAAAAGTAGTTTTTAGTGGTGATATATACTGCGATAGGTTGGTGGTAAATAAAATAAAATATATTTCAAGACTTATATTTTCCTCATATCTTCCTAACTCAACGTCCAACCTATCAATCCTCAATTATTTTCCAGCATTCGCCTAATCCGTCAAATTTTAAACAATGTTTTATTTTTCTGTATCGCTCCATGGAGTACGCCGTTGGTTGCCAGTGTCACAATACCTTCACTATACTATGCTATATTATTCTTACCATGATAACTTTTTTTAATCAGGTGGAAATGAAGTAACTATCTTTATAATTCTTACAGTTACTGTGGTAGGTTGTACTAGAATAATAAGCCCATGACCCTAATTTAATACCCTAATTTAATATTAGCTCAGAAATATCGACGAACCAATTACGGAGATTTATGCATCGTCAATCGAGGATTATTTGGAACCAATTAGTTCCTCTTAAATCTTTTCTTAAGTAGCAATACTCGAGTATCGTTCTTAAAATTAATTGGTTAATGATCGACTTAAGTAGAGAGAAGAGCCTTCAGATAGGAAATTGATGTTTATATTATACTACAGATTTGTTGATTATTAAAATCTTTAAAATATTGGCAGAATGAAATGAAACAGTGATTATTAATTTCTGCAGAATAGCTTTGTTCTTTTTGTAATAACTTAGGCCCACGTCCCATGCGGTTGATTCAAATTCCGAGTCCGTGAGCAAAACATAATCAACCTACTTTTTTGTTTGTTCTGGCCGTTTTTATTCACCAACTGTTTGTTATGTTACACTTAATAAATTTAAGAAGATCGTTAAAACTAATAAAGAAAGAGAGAGACCATGCGTCAAAAAGACACCTACATCTAGATTTGTCTTTGTAATAGGCTAATAGGTACCTATGCAAGCGGTCGCCTCTGCGGTTTCCACCATGCGTATTTTTTTTTGTCGATTATTCCCTTTTCCCCCTACATTTCCAGGATCAAAAGCACTTTATGTCACCCGGGGATATAATAGTATCACCCGGGGATAGTATAGCTTCCCAACAGCGAAATATTTTTTTTCTCTTTATTATCCATTAAATTACAATAAAACATTTGCTTAAAAAATTAGGTACCTATTCATACCAAGGTAAAATCTGATGCCACAATAATGAATTATCTTCTGTAACCGATAGGTACTGGTTGCTGCAACTAAAATGCAAGTACAGCTAGGGTGGTAAAAATAAACAATGAGTAGGTACCTCCTACCATCGCATATTATGCACATTGCGATGTGGTAACGTAAGTAAATCTCTACGGAATTTTATGTCATTTGATATTAGTACTTCTACGTACTGATCAATTTCTACATCAAACACGATATTACTTTATAAACACGTGTAAAATATACTCGTAGTTACAATACGACGGTTCACTGTGATTGAGCAGTGTTACTGTGACTCTTTTAAAATCGGATAGCATGAGTGGGACCAACAATCAAAATATCTTTTGGTTTAAGATATACCTTTTTTATAGACAACTTTTTTGCGTTTCGAACGCCTCCGTGGAACAGAACCTAAGCCGGAGGTCGTGTGTTCGATTCCCGGCTTCGGTCTTGTTGGTGGTAGGAATTTTTCAGAGTCGAATCCACACTACCATCCCCGCAGGTAGGCATGTAACGAATATTCGTATTCGCATTAGCGAATATTCGCACATTATTGCATATTCGCGAATGATTCGCATTCGCGAATATACTAGGAATGTTTTGCGAATATGGCAAAAAAAAATTTTACTTACAGTTCCTTTTTTTATCTCAAAATTCAGTTGTTTTGTTTGTACACTTTAAAATCGGATGCGTTCGTAATAAAATTCGTAAAATGTATGATTTTTTACCATTTGTTTAAGATAAATCGACGGCCTTAGAAATGTCATGTGACACCTGTCGCAGGTATCATCCTAGATTTTACAAACTAAGTATATATAACTCGGCCATTCTCGAAAAAAAAAACGGAACGCACTTCGTTGGAATGGGACTGTCTCTAAGGTCACCAGACTGTAGATAAATGGCACCAATAAAAAAAATTGAATATTCGTATTCGCGAATGTTGGCAGCAGATATTCGCATTCGCGAATGTCTGAACTATGACATTCGTTACATCACTAGTAGGTATAATCTACATTCTAAGACTCGCTCGATGGGACATTTGGTAGAATTGGTAGTGACCACAAAGCAAGACCCTGCCTTAAGAGAGCCAGGAGTCGTATGTCCGAATTCCAACACGGAAATTTTTTTGTTCTGTGTCTGGATGTTTATTTGTAATAAGTATTATATTTATACCAGTGCTTATGCTACTTACTTTGGGATCAGATGTTGTCCAGTATTTATGTATTTATGCAGCCAATCTATTCGTCCTGTTTTTATAAAATATCCCTACATCAGTTCACAACTGCAGTAAGTCATCACTAAACAATTTCAAATGTTATTTTACTAATTCGGCGTGAAGTCGAACATAGGGTATGTATGTTCAACTAACATCAAGTTTGTAAAACGGCCGCATCTCCTGATTGTGTTATTTTCAAAGCTCGAGTTTTTATAACATCCAGTGACCTTATTACTTTGTTATTTAATATTAATTTCAACTTGACCCCTCTACCCGTTTCTGACGAAAAGGGTCTCCTCGGCGAAGGGGACTGAAGGACAAAAAAGTGATCTTATAGGCAAGAGTTTAGTTTTATCCTTTTCATATAGGTAGGTACGAAGCGCGGACAGGAGCTGATTTTATTCTTGATAAAATAAGACAGGTTCAGTTCGCCTCGTGCTACATCGAGCTATCGAGCTAGACCCGCAATGCGAATTGCGAAGCCCACCTCTCTTCTTAAGGAAAAAAATGATGTATGAAACCTTATTATCATTTTTAAAGACCTATCCATAGTTACCCCATTACGGGTATGATGAAAAAAAAAATTGAGTTTCAGTTCTAAGTATGGGGAACCCCCATTTATTATTATTTTTCTATTTTTTACTAATTTTCAACAATATAGCTCTTATAGTTTCGGTAATTATACATAATGAGAACGGAAAGTGCAGTAGAGGCTTGATTACCAAGAACTTTAAAGAAAATAGTTAAGACTGTTTTAAGTTAAGCACTATCCTTGTAGTTTTAACATTGTTATTTACCTCGAGTTATGTTGATTAACATTTAAGGGTGGATATTAAAAAAAAAACAACGAGGTTACACCAATAATCATTTATTTCCTAATTTATTGAAAATATTAGATATCTAGTTACAAAAATAGGTGTCTTACCTATTAAACATGTAGGAAATTATGAAAGGTGATGTCCAAAAAATAACCCAGAATCGACAGGAATGAAATATGTACCAATGGATTGGCATTTAAATATAATATAATGTTGCCAAAACGGCAACCCTGAAATCGTTATAGTATAGGAGCTAGGAGCAAAATAAAATAAGTAAAAAATTCGTATAAAATAATAGTAAAAATAAGTTTACGTCATGTTGTGGCTTAATATACCGTTGTTTTAATGTTGCATCACTTGTGTTATACATGATAATTATCATCAACACATTTCACAAGCAACAGCAACATAATAACAACATCATATTAAATCACTACTCTGTTTTTTGTATATATTTTTTTCCATAGATACTACAATCGTTATAGTACTGTGTGTATTATTTGTATTTCTGTTGCTTAAGATTGCAAATATAAAAATAATAATTGGTATAGTATAGGAGCTAAAAGCCAAAAAAACTTAGTTAAAATTGTTTAAAATAATAAAAATAAGTTGTGGGTGAGAATACCGTTGTTATTATAATTATGTATATCATTAAAACTTATCAAAATTAGACTTACATTATAAAAATAAATGAATAAACAACGACGGCTTTGCTGATAATTATCATTGTGACTTCCAAATAAACTATGGTTTTGTTGGAATCATTTTTTGCTTGTACATTCATGTGTAACACAAGTTGTTGTGGATTAGAATGTCGTTGTTATTATAGGTAATTATAATATCATTATAACTTATCACAATAAGACATACATTATGAAAATAAATGATTAACAACGATATTCTCATCTACAACATGGCTCTTAGCTCCTATACTATACCAATTATTTTTATATTTGCAATCTTTAGCCACAGAATTACCAATAATACACACAGTACTATAACGATTGTAGTATGTATGGGCCAAAAGAAAAAAATATACAAAAAACAGAGTCTTTGTTATGTTGTGATTGAATATTATGGTATTATTATGTTGCTGTTGCTTGTGAAATGTGCTGATAATAATTATCATGTATAACACAAGTGATACAACACTAAAACAACGTCATATTAAGCCACAACATGACGTAAACTTATTTTTATTATTGTTTTATACGAATTTTTTACTTATTTTATTTTGCTCCTAGCTCCTATACTATAACGATTTCAGGGTTGCCCCCTTGGTAACATTATATTATATTTCAATGTCAATCCATTGATATACATTTCATTTCTGTCGATTCTGGGTTTTTGGTCCATACATTTTTGGACATCTCCTTTATAACGCTATACCATACCCAGAGCAGTTATCAAGATACTGCTAAATCGACTTTAGATAAATTCGTTATTTACGCTTACAACTTATGATTAAAACCAATCAAAACTAACACAATAAAAACATGAAAAATAAATTGTTTAAAAAAGTCTTAAAATATAATTATGTAGAGGAATTGGAGAATAGAAAATGAAGTTTTAAATATTTGTTGTACATCTTTATAACATTTATCTTGCGCTGTAAATACGAGTAGGTATTACGAGTACACAAGCGTACACAATACATGCGTAATAATAACTGACATTTCTACTTGTTCGTAATATCGAGTAATAATCACATTTTGAGATTAAACAAGGCATATTCACCATTAACCTACTTGAAATTGTTAACTATTTCACTTGACACTTAGAAAATATCAGATGGGCAACCGAAAACGAATTTTTCTAAATGGATCCAGAATTTTGTCTTCAGGTAGGTATATCGCAGATTGGCAATATGAGTCCTGGGACCAGATTAAAATTAGTATTTGTCCGATATGAATACACATAGTTATTTATGATTGTCTTGACTGAGAACCTAGATATATAATTATGTCCCATAATCTACATAATATAGGCTCGCCAGCTCCTAAAATGGAAAAGCCGGACTCTGCTCTGTAGACGGCCGGGCATCTTGAGCCGGACGGTCGGACGGCCACGGGGGTGCACGGGTGGGCCGCCCATATTGGCGACCTTGTTTTTTTTTGGCTACGCCACTGGTTTGACGGTTACTTGTATTCCCCTCCCCGCCCGCCCTCGTCACCTCGTCTCGTACGTAGCATTTTGAGCATCTACAGGCGCATTTCACTAACAAAAAGCCGGATACACAAATATTTAGCCGGACACGACCTGGATACCTGGCAACCCTATCTACATATACAATGGGGCAGGCATACAGAACTCGAAAGCAATAAATTGTTTTGTATTTTCACACAAAATTAAAAAAACACATAATGAAAAATAATCCTATTCTAGCAAGTACATTAAAATGTCCTTCAGCATTAGAGATACATGCATTTCGAAACATTTAAGGACGCATAAATATAGCTTAACAATTACACCATTATGATATTAAAAAACACCATCTATCTTCATATTAAAATAAAAATGCAAATAATTGTACTTCTGAATTCCAATCCCAACATTCTAAATTATTGTTTAACAAAAAATAAAATCTAAAAATTTAACATAATAAATAAATAAAATAATGCGAACATGGCAAATTGGGCTAACACTTAACTACTACAAATTTAATTTATGTATCCTGTTTCTACTACTAATAGTAATTATATTTATCACAATAATAAAAATAAATGAACGTCTTTTTCATACAAAAATAGATATTCTTCGAATAAATATTACTATAATTTTTTTCAAAACAATAAAAATATAATGTACACAATTATTTGTTATAAGCATAATTTCAAACAGCGTGTGGTAGGAATGTCATAAGTTAAGCTGACTGAATAATAATATTTTAAGTACAATTAAGCTGGAACATCAACCTTTTGAGCCAAACAAAACTTGAGCCAAAATAAGCTCAGTAATCGTCATTATGTAGTATTATTATTATAAACTTATATTCATATATTATGCTACCATTTCGAGCCCGATTACAAAAAGTGCAGTGTTTATTTGAAAATATTGCACATCGGATCGGCATCTCGAAAGAGACAACTGGTTGATTTCGGCTTCGTAGAACATTATTTCTGTCGCACGCACGCTACATAATTATAGACCGACAAACTTATCTGTTCCGGTGGCCAAAATTGGAACTACGTGAAATGCAATGCAAAAACGATATTTAATGACAGTTCTAAATAGACAGTAGCGACGCCGCCACCGGAACAGATAAGTTTGTCGGTCTATATACGACTTTTGATGGTCGCATTAGGTATCGTGCGAAAATAAAGTACTTACTACTGAATTTAATTCAAATATGTTAAACGATAAATATTGTGAATACATAATTGATAGAAATGAAATAAGCATCTCGTTCGTATTTGGAAATGCAATGATTGCCTATGTGCAATATACTGCCGGCACCAATAAATGTTAATATATCGTGCGAAAATAATATTGAAACGCCGATCTGAAACATTTGTGTTGTTATTCATTTAAAAAAAAATTAAGGAATGCTGACAGCAAAATGTCATAAGAAAAAAAACGAAAAAACATTTCATTTGCATTTCAAGCTTCTATTCTATACTTAAAAAAGTATTGATTTGAATACTGTTTAAATATTAGTATTAAATACTTATAAGAGATTCACATTCAATACACACAGTATCCTAATTAATCGTTTAGAATTTTTAACCTATTTAACAATCATAAGAATAAAATGATAATAATATATCAGATTACTTATTTTTCATTTTGGATTACATATTTGGCCTATAAATGATTCGATAATAATTATTTAATAACACCGATCAATTTTAGAAGACAAATATTGAGTTTTCATAATTATTTCCTTTTTTTAGGGTACACTGTTAACGATATGCAGTTTGACAGTGATGAATGAAATAAGTGTTTTTAGTATATAGGTAATATTGTAAGGGGCTGTCTATACTTCCCCTAGAATTTTAGGCAGAAATCATTAACATACTATAACCGGCATTATTGTAGTAGTAGAGATTGGGGTTCTAATGTCATGTCATGATGAGCGTTGGAAGGAAGCCTTTATCGTCTATAACATTTGGCATTTAATTCATTTATCATACATCAACCACTCTATTGGTATTACTTAAAAATATATGTATAATTTAATATTTTTAATAAATTAATGTAAGACCTACACTTTATTAAATTAAATATTTATTCCAAATGTCAGTCGTTGATTAGGCTGTCAATTTTCTTATTAGTTAATACATACCATAACTTAGACTAATATTTTTCAAATTTAGAATGAAGTAACCATTATATTTAATTTAATTTCTTCTAACTATGCCATTATTATGTTTAAATATGTATTTCTTGTACGTTAAACAAATGCATCCGAACTATAAATATTATTTTATCAAAAAGTACCTCCAATGTAGAAATAAATAATAACTAATCTTAAGATATTGTCGAAATACCAATTAATTATAATTGCAGCTACAATCTGACGTAAGTAAGCCATGTTTTATTGGACAATTGGACATTATGATTGAGAAGTTGCTCGGCAAGTTGTTTCTCCGTAGAGCTTACTCCCCCTTGGAAGGTTTGCTGGACTCGGGCATGTCCACAGTGCCGTTCTTGACCATCTGCATCTTGGAATGCATGCGGAAGTGTAGCCTCGACTCCAGTGAATAGCCGGAATATTTTTTCCTAAACAACATAAAGTTTATGTCCCATTACAGAGCAAAGGCCTCCATAATAATACAAGTAATCGGACGTGACAATGTTGGGTGCTATCTTAGTTACCACGCGCACTAAGTGCGGGTTGATGATCTCACAAATGCAAGCTGTGTTCCAAAAATCCGACCCAACATTTCTCTACCCGGGAATTGAACCCAGGTCCTGACACGTAACATACAATCACAATAAAAAAAGTATTGTTCCGACGTGCTAACTATCCGAGCTCAAGTAACCTCAGGTAAGCTTCAATCGAGTGTGATCGTAAAAAAATAATGGTTTACTTAATTTTATTATAAAAATAATGTTAAGAAAAAATATTCTTTTCTCTATTGATTTAAAAAGGGTAGTATTTAAACGAGTGACTGGAAATTTACGTACGCAGTACGCAACGTACGGTCAACAGCACATCACGGTTAACACTTGCAGTTCGATAATAGCACTTATGCCCCCGACATAAGAGTGGTACAAAGTCCAAAGTGTTACGTCTGACGTGCTTTTGACTGTACGTACACGGCTATCTTTTCCACTAGCTGTTGCGTAAGTCCGGGGTATTACTGTATTACAATATTATGTTTTATCAATAATTAGACAAGAAAGGTACCTTGCATCTTGCAGCATGTGCACGGCGCGGTCCTTGCTGCCTAGCCGGTAGTGGCACATGGCCATCTCCGCTACCGAGTACGGCAGCAGGAACGTGTCCTCCTTTATATCGTTCTTTAACCTAAATATTGGATGTGACAGTGAGAAATTATTAATACAACACAACGGGTTCAAGGGGTTCTTTTTGGTATGTTAAAATGGGTCCAGGTTTCCGCTCATTTCCGTCACTCGCCAGTGGAAGGCAGATGGGGTGTTATGGATGTCAAAAAGATCAGCATACCTCCAGCAAGGAGAAAAGATAATTGCTAAACATAAAGTAAAAGACTAAGAGTGTAGTTTAATTAATCTTTCATTCTTATGTACTATGTACTCTTAACATTTAAAAAATGGATTCTTCTACATTATTTGTTATAAAACCTTTTTTACTTTTAAACACTGGCAGGTTATCTGTTTGTAAATAAATATAATAATAAAAAAAATTGTAAAACTCTTTTAATTTTTGAATGTCATTCTCTTTTTACAGAAAATATTTCCTTTTATCCCCCTCTGCCCTCTTATATTATCCGGCAATCTGAAAGATTTAACTGCCTACGTAGAACAGTGGCTAAGCCGCTTGGGTATAAAACCCAAAGGTCGTGGGTCTGATTCCCTTCTTGGGTCTGGTTGGAGGTAGTACTGGCTAGCTACCACTCCTATAGGTGAATTCTGCCGCCATAACAGCTCTGGCTGTGTTCTAGCAATATTAATGTGGGAACCAGTATACTTAAACGCACACGCAATAAAGGCGTTAGTGTCCCGTTTGGTTTGCCGTCCGCTTCGCTTCCGCTTTACATTCGCTGCAGTGTATTACAGGCGTGAAGGCTCGAAGTTTTGAGGAGCCTACAGTGTACACATTGAGCGACACTTCATAGTGAATAGGCCGCACTGGCCGATTACTAATTGTTAGGTTGCGTGGGTCTGCTAACAGACTTAGCTGGAGAGGAAAAACGATGGTTGAAAGGAAAAAATTAACAAAGCGATATTTTTGCCTAAAATGACACTTAACTTTTGAACCACCAAACGTTCTTTAAGCTACAATTTAGACAGTAAAATAGTATGTATTGCAGAATCAGTTTGAAATGCTTTTATGTGACGATTGCAATTTTTTTTATATCAAAAAAATTAAATGTCGCTTAGTCAATATTTCCTTTCAAGCGTCGAAAAGGTACAAAATATAGATGTAAGCTTACTGAAAGACAGATTCGAGCGTCTCGAGCGCGAGCCGCGGCAGGCCCATGGCGGCGAGGCAGCAGCCGTGCAGGTAGCGCAGCAGCGCGCGGTTGTCGGCCTCGTAGCCCGCCATCCACTCCTGCGGCCCGCTCTCCAGCCGGTCGCGGCTCGCTTCGATCAGCTAAACACAACACCAACAGACAACAAACATCATTACTCATAGTCGTTGTTTTTCCGCGGCAGCGTTACCTTTAATATTATGTACTATCGATTCATGCAAGCTTTTTTATTTTTTAAAGATTGAAGTTAAAATGTTCTGGCAATATTCATGTGGGAGCCAGTATACTTGAAATTTAAGGCTCGAAGATCAGATGAGCCTACCATCTGGCAACATATTGAGCGACGCTCCCTGATAAAGTGTCCCTCAATGGAATAGGCCGCAGTGACCACTTACCATTATAGCCCTGCCACACTGGCGGATTGCAAGCGTTTCCAAAGCGGAGCGGTCGCGCAGCGAACACACTACACACACGCGGCGTGTTCGCTGCGCGTCCACTCCGCTTTGAAAAGCTTGCAATCCGCCAGTGTGGCATAGCTCTTAGGTGGGCTGCGTGACTATCTGCCAACTGAGGTGGTATAAAAAATTATTATAGATAACCTTGAGTATGTTCTGAGCGCCGCGCTCGTTCTTGGAGAGTATGTGGAACATGTTCCAGAGGCAGAGCAGCTCGACGGCGGGCAGAAGCAGCTGGCCGCCCTGCGCGAGGTAGCGCGCGCAGCGGCGGATCATGAACTTCTCCATCGGCAGCGACTTGCCCGCGATGCGCTGCTTGTATAGCGAAGCGTTCCTGTTCAATCAGATTACTTCAATTCTGGTCTTACACAACAAACATATTATGCCCGACTGAACCTTCGGCTTCAGCAAAAATTCGGCCAAAATCAGCCGAAATTCCCAATTTCCAGCCATAGACTTTCGGATTTGAATGATGATCACGCGCTATGGGACATTCGACGCGAGCCAGTCAATTTTAAAACGGCCGCCACATTCCATCATTGACCGCATAGATCATAAAATTGGGAATCGGTTTGGAAACAAAAAAGCGATAAAAGAATCTATATTACAATGATTTTTAACTTTCCTCGTGGGGTTTCTTGTGCAAAACCAAACTTTCGACTTTAACTTCGGCCGAAAGTGACGCTTAAACCGAAGCTTCTGTTTCGCCTTCGGTCAAAATCTCACGTTCGGTCGGATAATACAACCACATAGCCGTCCTGACATCGTCCGTTTTTATTTTTATACAGTTATTTTATTAACGTTAAAATTAAATAAGACGTTTAAACAAGTCAAACATTATCAGCAGTCAAAAAACGTCTATGTCCCGGGGAACCGAGATCCTTTGGTTGATAGAGAGAGATTTGGGAGAGAGGTAACAACGCGCTCGAGTCGATTAGATGCACGACTAGTGTGAACAGCAACAAGCAGGCACCTATGCGAGCACGATTCGACGCGATTTTTAGTCTTACAACGAGCGCTGGCCCGTCGGATGGTTTTTTGAGTCGTATTAGACTAAAAATCGCGTCTCATTTAATGTGAACAGCTCCATATAAAGTGTATGGTGACCAGAGCGTTCGGCTTTTAGTCTTATGCGACTTACGACTAGTGTGAACGGGCTGTTACGACTAGTGTGAACGGGCTGTTATGTTGTACACTGCTCACCGGGTGAACCGACTGCCTTTATTTGACATTTTGCATGTCTCTTAACTTTAACCAGTTATGTAAAAAAAAGGAATTTGTTGCCAGCTTAAATGCAAGAAGATGTACTAAAACCATTTGGTGTAATGGTCGAGAAGTCGGCTATTACACCAGAGGTCGCGGGTTTGATCCCCGCACGGTACAAACATTAGTGTGCATGAACATGTCTGTTTGTATCGGTTTTGGGTGTTTCTATGTATAATATGTACGAGTTAACAAAAAAAAAATATAAGTAATGTTTATCCGTTGTCTAGCACCCATAGCAAAAGCTAATGCTTAGTTTGGGGCTAGATAGCGTTGTGTAAATACTAAATAATGTCCAGAGAAATTTATAATTTATTATTATAAAACGCTAGTAGTCACCTGAGCAGCTCGTTGCACTGCTGGCGCTCTTGCGGCGTCGGCCGGTCGAGCTGCAGCAGCATGGCGGCCTTCGTGTACGAGTACACGGTGCGCGACCACGAGCTCTCGTCGATCAGCTTGCCCGCGAACTGCGCCGCCTCGCGCCACTCCATCATCAGCCTACGCCAGACGAACCATCATTCACATTTGAGGTCGAGTCACATACATAACTTTATCTTCATTCATAATATGTCTATTTTATAGTCAGGATCGATGAGCAAAGTTAGTACTTAGTACAAAATCATGTCATAATTTGTAGGTCAATTTGAATAAAATACATTTTAAGAAGACGTTCGAAAGAACAATGGCAAAGTCCCATACTACGTTTGTCCTGGATAAAAATTGGGGCGTCTATGATTTAAAAAATGCTTATTCACTAGCAATTGCATTACATAAACATTTCCAAAAAGAATTTTAACAAACGGTGGTTGCAAAAAAAAGTTATAAGTATTTTTGTACTTTGAGGTTATGTTGATAATGAATCAAATCCTTGTTTATTTTCTTCTTTTAATAATAAATAAAATTATTTTTTATTATAATAGTCATCTTAGAAGCAGTCAGAGGAAAAATAAACAGTCTCCTAAAACATTTATGAGAATTTTTAAATATCGTCTGCGGCTAAAGTACAAACCGTGCAAAGCCAAAACCTATAAAAAAAAATAGACTGTCAAACAAATTTCTGCGCAGTTTCCTGCTGTCAAAATAACTTTGGTAGCAGTGTTGCAATTGGCAGATACAAATATTACACGAGACAGCTTTAAAAGTTACATTTTTACCATTAGAGAAACATTATGCTATTTTATGTACATAAAATGTACGAAGGGAACTTCCACTGTGCTATTTTTAATGATATTATAATTTCTAAGTTACACATTGCATTGAAATAAATTATTTTTATTCCTTTTTCTTATTATTGAAAAAAATATAAATGTGTTATTTTTTCTAAAGCGGCAACACAAACGCGTAGGATATTAATATTGTAATCAACTGAGAGGTTTTTATAGTTCATGATTTAATATCAGCCTTTAAATAAAAATGTGTTATGATGTAAAAATCTGGCTAATTCAAATAATCGTTTTTGTATAAGTCAAGTTTTAAGACACCTTAAAAACATGCAGGTATAAAACTGCCATTGTTCTTTGAAAGTAATTAAGGTATCGGTTACCGATACTAAAATGTAAACATTTTAGTATCGGTTACCGATATTAAAATGTAAACATTAAGATGCAGCCACAGATACTAATATCTAAATATAGGGCGTTTGCTCATCGATCCTGACTATAAAACGTTCGAAATTTGAACGTAATTAAGGTATTGGTTACCGATACTAAAATGTAAACATTAAGATACAGTCACAGATACTCTAATCTAAATGTAGGGCGTTTGCTCATCGATCCTGACTATAAAATAGACATATTAGGGTATGGATGTAGATAAATAACAATTTTTTGGGTGAACGCTATTAAAATAAATCAAAAATAATGGCCAACCAGTAGGAAGGCCAAATTTTTCATTGCCTTTTCAGTAGAAAATGTTATAGTGCTCTTACCCGTTGACCCACATGATCTCCCAGTAGCAAACATGACGGAACTGCTTCCACGTCTCTTGGTTGACGATGACGCGGTTGTACGTGTCAATGGCCGGTTGGAACAAACCGCGCAGCAGCTCCAGGCGCCCTTTGAACACTAGGAACCACACGCTGTTCGGATATATCTGAAATAAATAATAAAAAAATAAACATTACCTGGAAATTATAGCGTGGAATATCTAAGGCAGTTGTCCCACCGGCAATGATGAACGAGTAGCGAGTTGAGCTAGAATGTAGAAACGAGCTGGCGAGCGAGCCGCGAGGAGCGAGTGCGTTCCGATAGTTGTGTAGCTCGGCTAATAAAATTGAACTCTGTGGTTCTGATCGAGTATCGCTGAGCGAGTGTTATCTGTCATACTATATAGGTAGCTCCTGTCGTTCAGCCACAAACTAGTGAAGCGAGTGAAGACTCGCTTCACTAGTTTGTCACTGCGGCGTGGGCCGGCAGTGTGAACTAGGGATGCATCCGATACCGATACCGATATATCGGCGATATTTTGGGTTTGCCGATATATCGGAATCGGCGATATTTTTATGGCGGATTCAACGATACTTTTCAAATTTCGCGCTTTAAAAATGCAATGTAAACACGCCTGTTATCCTATCGATTTCGTTGCAAACGAGGCACGAACTAACTATGCTCGGGGAAACCCCGCGTTTTATTCAGTGTTTTGTTTCGCCCGCCCGCTTTAGCCTCGTACCACATCTATTCCATTTCGCTAGGTTGAATGTTGTTGCGCGTAGTATTTTTCTAAGCAAATAATATAAAGAATTACATTTATCGTAATTGTTTGTGTATTGTATATCAGTTATAACTAGTCGTTTGAGTCAAATAAAATAAATAGTAGTCATGTCAACTTTAAAACAAAAAAGTGCTATATGGAATCACTTTGAAATTTCGACAATTGATAATTCTAAAGCAATATGTTTGTATTTTAAAGAAAATGTGTCCCGTGGGATCAATTCTAAAAGTTATAACACATCAAACTTGTGGAACCACATGAAGAGGCACCATCCGAGTGCACTGCACACCGCTTCAACGTCGAAAACTACTGTCCAGAAAACAAAGTGTGACGACGACAACGGGCCACAACGTAAGAAGCAAGCAACTCTGGAGGAGATTATCGATAAGAAATCTCTTTATAGTGACGACGATATTCGGGCAAAAGATATAACTCGCACTATTGCAGAGGAAATATGTGTAGACATGGAGCCGTTAGATCTAGTGAACAAAATAGGTTTCAAAAGATTATTAAAAAAGCTAAGCCCAAATTATAAAATGGTTTCGCGGTCCCATATCACTGAAAAAGTCATACCAGAAATTTATCAGCGAGTGAAAGTTAAAATCCTAGCGCTGTTAAAAGAGCTGCCGCATATTGTGATAACCACTGACATATGGACAAGTGACTCTTCTTCACAATCTAATGATTTTATTAGCTTGACAGCTCATGGAATTAAT